>OY882877.1:1262500-2525000 GCA_963693515.1 Pipistrellus nathusii | reverse complement strand
CCGGGGCCGCCTGTGCCAGGCTGTGGGCACCAGCCGTGTGGCCCCGCCCTGCCCGGGGCCGCCTGTGCCAGGCTGTGGGCACCAGCGTGTGGCCCCGTGCTGCCCGGGGCCGCCTGGCGGAGCAGCTTTCTCAGACCCGGCGTCGCCCGCCCTGCTGACCCCCCCGCCCCCCCCCCCCTCACCCCCCCAGAAAGAAGACGGCTCGGTGAACCGGGACTTCAAGAAGACGAAGACGCGGGAGCAGGTCACCGAGGCCTTCCGGGAGTTCACCAAGGGCAACCCCAACATCCTGGTGAGTGGGCCCCGGGGGCGGGCGGGCGCTGGGCAGGCTGGTGCCCGGTCTGCAGGGTCGGAGCGGCCACGGCAGCAGCCACGGCGCCCGCACAGCCCGGCCACAACTGCGGGATGGAGCCCGGCCGGCCTGCCCGGTGGCACCGAGGGCGTGTGCGGGACGCCAGGAAGGCCGGGCGGTGCCAGCCGTCCTGCGGGCAGGTGGGGAGCTGGAGCGCTCAGCCCCTCCTGCCCTCATGCTCCCAGCCGCGTCCTCCCTCTAAGGCCATCCTCCCTCTAAGGTGCTCCTCCCTCTAAGGCCATCCTCCCTCTAAGGTGCTCCTCCCTCTAAGGCCATCCTCCCTCTAAGGTGCTCCTTAGCAGCCGCTGCCGCCCAGCTCTGCCCGGCCTCGCCCCTCGTGGCAGCCCCTGGGGCTGGTGGACGTCCTTGTCCCCATCCCACAGACGAGGAAACAGGTCAAGGCCACACGGCTGGGACAGGGCGGAGCTGGGACTCACCAGGGGCTGGCCCTGCACGCAGTCTCCCAGGCTGAGGCTGAGCGAGGGAAGTGGGGCGGGGGGTGTGTGTGTGTGTGTGTGTGTGTGTGTGTGTGTGTCACAGTCCCTCCCCGGGAAGAGCTCACCGGCTTTCTGGAGCCAGGAAGTGCAGGTGACAACCTCATGACATAATGACTTCCTTGACGTGTGCTCTGACCACGGGGATCAGAACCCCGAGCTCCCCTCCAAAGCAGGGTATCATGCCTCTGCACCCCCGAGCTGGGAGCCTGTGACAGTCGGACACGCAGGGGCTGGGAGCCTGTGACAGTCGGACACGTAGGGGCTGGGAGCCTGTGACAGCCGGACACGCAGGCACACGGGTTGGGAGCCTGTGACAGTTGGACACGCGGAGGCTGGGAGCCTGTGACAGTGACACACAGGCACACGGGCTGGGAGCCTGCGACAGTTGGACACGCAGGCACACGGCTGGGAGCCTGTGACAGCGGACACGCAGGGGCTGGGAGCCTGTGACAGTCGGACACGCAGGTGCTGGGAGCCTGTGACAGTCGGACACGCAGGCACACGGGCTGGGAGCCTGTGACAGTCGGACACGTAGGGGCTGGGAGCCTGTGACAGCCGGACACACAGGCACACGGATTGGAAGCCTGTGACAGCTGGACACGCAGGCACACGGGTTGGGAGCCTGTGACAGCCGGACACGCGGGGACTGGGAGCCTGTGACAGCCGGACACGCAGGGGCTGGGAGCCTGTGACAGCCGGACACACAGGCACACGGGTCGGGAGCCTGTGACAGCCGGACACGCGGGGCTGGGAGCCTGTGACAGTCGGACATGCAGGGGCTGGGAGCCTGTGACAGTCGGACACGTACGGGCTGGGAGCCTGTGACAGTCGGACACGTAGGGGCTGGGAGCCTGTGACAGTCAGACACGTAGGGGCTGGGAGCCTGTGACAGTCGGACCCGTAGGGGCTGGGAGCCTGTGACAGCCGGACATGCAGGCACACGGGTTGGGAGCCTGTGACAGTTGGACACGCGGAGGCTGGGAGCCTGTGATAGTGACATGCAGGCACACGGGCTGGGAGCCTGCGACAGTCGGACACGCAGGCACACGGCTGGGAGCCTGTGACAGTCAGACACGTAGGCACACGGCTGGGAGCCTGTGACAGCGGACACGCAGGGGCTGGGAGCCTATGACAGTTGGACACGCAGGCACCGGGCTGGGAGCCTGTGACAGTCGGACACGCAGGCACACGGCTGGGAGCCTGTGACAGTCAGACACGTAGGCACACGGCTGGGAGCCTGTGACAGCGGACACGCAGGGGCTGGGAGCCTGTGACAGCAGACATGCAGGCACACGGGTTGGGAGCCTGTGACAGTGACACACAGGCACATGGCTGGGAGCCTGTGACAGCCGGACACGCAGGCACACGGCTGGGCACTGAGGCTGCAGAGCAGGGAGGGTGGGCAGACATCTTTTCTCCAAGGAGACGGCCGCTTGCTCCCTTCCCTCCCCCGGGGAGACTTCCCTTGACCCCTGAGGGCCCAGCTCCAGCCACAGGGCCCACCCCCTGCAGGCCCGAGGCGCTGGGTGCTGGATCACCGTTCCTCAGCACGGCAGCTCAGAGCTGCTTCCCAAGCCCAAGGGAGGGCTGTGCCGGGTCCGAGCCGGCGGCCTGCCTGGCACTGAGGCCTGTGCGCCTGTGGTGGCTCCCTGGGTCCCGGGGAGGCAGCATCCCGGCCACACGGTCGGCCTGTTTGTCCGGCTCCTGGAGGGAGACGTGTGGCTCTCGGCCCGCTCTGCCCTTTCAGAAGTCGGAGACGCCATGGCAACGGGCTCCCAGGATGCTGCCGCCTCTGAGCTGCCTTCTGGTGCCTTAAGCCGTGTGAGCGCCTGGGAAGCACGGCCAGGAGCCTGCCCCCCGCCCCGTCTGCTCTGGGCCTCAGTTGCTCACATGACCTGCGTGTCCTTCCCCTGACACGCAAGGACCTTGATGGGGCTGAAAACCCAGCCCAGCCCCGAGTGCTCAAATCCTGCCCCCTTTCTCTCCCCAGATCGCCTACCGGGACCGGCTGAAGGACATCCGGGCCACCCTGGAGGTGTCCCCCTTCTTCCGGGGCCACGAGGTGGGTGTGGGGCTCTCCGCCAGCAGACCTGCCTGCCCCCGAGCCGATGGCGAGTCCGGGTGACAGGGTGGCCCCTCGGCTGCCTGCCTGAGGCCAGGCTCCCTCCGGCCACTCGGGTGCTGAGGCTGGACTTCCATCCACTCGCCCGAGGGTCCGGGCAGAAGCTCTCGGAGCTGCCAAACAGCCAGGAGCCGTACCCCCTACCCGCAGGGCCCCCTGCCCTGCCCGTCCGCAGGGAGCAGGCCGGAAACCAGGCGCCTGAGGGGGGGTTTGGAAGCTGTCAGCAGGTCCCTCTGCTGGAGGGTTTGTATGGGCATCCAGGTCCCCAGCCCCACATGTGTGCGTGCATGGACAAACACGTGCACACACAGCTGCACACGCGCACGTGTGCACACACAGCTGCAGCCTCTGGTTCTCGGGTGCCTTGCCTCCCGCAGCCTCGCTGAAGCCCAGCTATGCTGGGTCCCCGGCTGCTCCTGGGCCTCCGTCTTCCTGGCTGGTGCCAGTCTTGGCTCAGCGCTGGGCCCCCCTCACTCCGTCCTGCCTGCTCCTCCGGGGACAGGGCCCCAGAGGCAGCCCCGAGGCCTCTGCCTCCCGCTTTGCCCTTTGCTCTCCGTGCCGTTGCGTTACTCCCTGGAGTTTGTGTCCCTGCTCTTCACCCGTCTCCCAGGAAACAGGACCCGAGGTTCTGCTGTTTCTCACCAGGAAGAAGGCCTTGCTCTGGGCTGGCATTTCCGGGGTCTTCCCTGCCCTGCCTGGAGGCCCAGCCCCCCTGCACCCCAAGCTCCTTGCCCCACGGGGGGGACGCAGTGAGGGATTGTGGCTGCTGCTGTCTGGGAACGCACTTCCCGTGCCGTCGCCCTGACCTGCCCCCAGCGGAACCACAGCCTCAGACACCCCGAGGCCTCTGCCCGGGACGAGCAAGGGTTCCTGCTGGGATGGGGGTGATCGGCCTCACTGCCGGCCCCCTGGGGGTGTGTGTGCATCTGGAGGGTCTCGGGGCAGAAGCTCTCTGAGCTGCTGGAATAGCCGAGTGACCCCTGTCACCCCGGACCCCTGTGCAGAGAGGCAAGGGCTAGGAGGAGAAGGGGGAGCCCCAAGTCTTAGCCGTGGTCTGAAACTGGGGAGGGTGCAGGCTGGAGCGGGGGGGGGGGGGGGCGGGGGATCCTCCATGGGGACCTCTCCTGCCGCTGCCGCACGATGGCTGCTGCTCTGGACCCGCGTCCTCTCCGCTCGCGGCCTCCAGTCCCGCCCGGGGCCCCGGGAGCCAGGGTGCAGCGGGAGGGGCGGCGGGCGGCCTGCGGCTGCGCGCCCTCACCTCCGCGCCCCTGCAGGTCATCGGCAGCTCGCTCCTCTTCATCCACGACAAGAAGGAGCAGGCCAAGGTGTGGATGATCGACTTCGGGAAGACCACGCCCCTGCCCGAGGGCCAGACGCTGCAGCACGACGTGCCCTGGCAGGAGGGGAACCGCGAGGACGGCTACCTCTCCGGCCTCAACAACCTCATCGGCATCCTCAGCGAGATGTGCCCGGGCCCCAGCGCCCCCGAGGCCTGAGCCGCGGCCCCCCGCCCCCCCCCCCCCCCCCCCCCGCCGCCTCTGGGTTTCCTTCACGTCCGCGGGCGCGGCCAGGACCCTCCCAACTGCACTACAGGACACTTTGTGGGCTCTCTCCTCCTCCTCCTGCTGAGGGGCTTTGCTGCAGGGTCTCCTTCTGGAAGCGCAGTGCCCGCGCCAGGCCCGGCCGCCCGCTGCCCACGGGGAGCGAGGGAGGTCCGGAGGGAGGTCCAGTGGGCCTCCATTTGCCTGGAGGCCCAGGTGGCCCTCGGGTGCCAGGCCTCTGGGCGGGAGACCTGCGGGCGCTTGCTGCCCCCTGGTGGCCGGCGCCATTCGTGCCGCGGCTCCGCACAGACCATCTCTGACACATCCTCCCGCCCTGCTGGGCTGTAAGAGTAAGGCGACCGGACGTCCCACTTTGGGCGGGACAGTCCCGATGTTTAAGTTTTATCCCACGGCGTTTTAAAAAGAGAGTCGCGATTTTTGTCTGGCCACCTTATGCAAGAGCCCCGTGTCAGCGGTGCCTGGTCCCGCTTCCTTCTTGTTGGGGCACCGAACCCCATGTCAGCCCTGAGGAGAGCGCCCCCCGATGACAGCCGGGTCCAGGGCACGTGAGGCCTCATGGTCTCTGCCGTCTGTGAGGCCGGGAGCCAGGAGCAGGCTCTTCTCCCATCTGCGATTCCCGCCCAGGAACTCGGAGCTCCGGGGCTGCCCATCCAGAGCCGCCTGTGCCTCCACCGCCCCCTCGCCTGTGTGGCCGCCAGGGTGCCGGGACGGCCAGGGCCAGGCAGCCCCCGGGGAGAGACCTCAGAGGGCACGCCGCCCCTCTGTTCCCGCCTCTCGGGCTCTCTGGGCCCTGCCTGCACACTGGGGTTCCTTCCTGAGCCCCCGGAGCCCCTGCAGGCCAAGAAGGGCTCCAGGCCGCCCTGGCAGGCGGGAGCAGCAGGAAGCCGGCGCCTGCACCTGTTTTCCCTGAAACTATCCTAGTCCCGACGGGCTGGGCCTGTGCTTCCCGTGTGCGGGCAGCTTCGGGCACCGGCCAATGTGCCCGCCTCTCCCTGGAGTCTGGGTGCTGACGGCTGTGGGCGCCCGTTGGGAGCCTGGTCCTAAGTGTACGCGAGTGAGTGTGTGTCCCCGAGCGAGAAGGACGTGACCCTGCGTGGCGTTGGAGGCAGACTCCGCGGAGCCTGCCTGTGGAGCCGGGCCCTCTTGTTGTGGGAGGAGAGTTGGGGGCCGGGCAGGCAGCCCCTGGGCCGGCTGCCCTCGGAGACCATGAGTCCAGGTGTGTGTACCTGGGGGGGCCAGTCGGAGGGGGGCTCCCGCTCGCCCACATGGCAGCTCCCCGTTCGCCTGGCTTAGGGACAGCCTATGGGGTGGAGGGTGGGATGTAGATTTTAGAAAGGAAATCACTTTTCAACTTCCTGGCTCTTGTTCAGACAGTGGAGGACTCCGGTGTGGGCCCACCTGCTCTCCCCCACCCCCAGCCTGTGAGGGCACGTGACCTGGAGGCTGAGCCACGTGGGCTGCGGGCCTGGGCCGGGGGCCGGGGGCCTGGGCCGGGGGCCGGGGGCCTGGGGCCTGGGCCGGGGCCGCCGGGGAATGGCCTCACGGGGTCACCCCGGGGCCTGGCTGTGAGCTGGCGGCGGAGGCCTGTCCGGGAGGGTATCGCTGTCTGCAGATCCCCGCTCTGGACAGGCACCTGGGCCCGCTCCTCCCCCCCTCCCCCCCCCAGCCAGCACTTTAGCTTCAGAAGGAGCATCTGTTTAAGGCTCTTCCTTCGGGGCGGGGTCTGCACTCACTGTGTGCTCCCTTCTCGCCCTTTCCCCTTTGACCTCCCACCTCCTTCCCCGGACCCGGGAGTGGATTTCCCAGCGGCGCGCCCGGCCTGTCTGAAGGGCCTTCCCACCCAGGCCGGTCCAGGCCGGCCCGGGGCCTGGCCACGCAGGCGCCGGGTGAGCGTCCCCTCGCCCGGCCTGCCCCGCCCCCGCATTATTGGGGTTCCTACTGCTTGGCCTTCAGGAAGGTTTTCCCCTCTGCTCAGCCCGGATTTGCCTTGAGAGCCGTGTAAGAAGTTGTAAGTTATATTTATTTTGCTGTTGTTGTTAATTGCACAAAACACTAAGACTGAGAGGCTGGGTTCTGCGTCTGCTGTACGCTCTGCCTTCTTTCCGAGCCCCCTTTCCGCGGGGGGCGGGGGGGGGGGCGGTGCAGCCCCACCCCCACCCCCACCCCCACCCCCACCCCATTAGCTGTATGTAGCTCTGAGTCCTCTGCACCCGCCCGGTCAGCCTGTGTATACATAGCCCAGCCTTCTCCGGAAGCAGCGGTGTCACCCCAGCCAGTGCCTTCTCCCTGGGGGGGACCCCGAGGGGCCTCCTCCCTCTGCACCCGCGCCCCGCGTCGCCCGAGAACCCTGACCGGCCACACCGCACACGCCTGTCAGACAGGCCGCAGCCACTCTGTTCCTTCTAATAAAGACCTGGAGCCACGACACGTCTGCTGTGTGTGTGTCTGTGTGTGTGTCTGTGTGTGTGTCCCAGCCCTGGAGGGGGGCCGGGGGCCTGGGGGCGGGAGGGTGGGGTCGGGCTGTGATGACCCCGAGGAGGAGGGGTCTGACTGGTTAACGTTCCAATCCACAAAGGACTGAAAACTCGCCTCGAGGCCAGTCCGCTGCCGCCTCCACCGAACCTGCCGGCTCGCCCTGGCGGCCACAGCAGTGCGGCCCCTGCATTGCCCCTGGTGGGGAGCCAGCAGCCTCGGGGGGCTCAGCTCTGTGTCTCCTTTTAAAAAATACGTTTTTATGGATGTCAGAGCGGAAAGGAGAGGGGGAGAAAGACAAACATCAGTGATGGGAATCACTGACCGGCTGCCTCCTGCCAGCCCCCCACTGGAGATAGAGCCTGCAACCCGGGCCTGTTCCCTGATGGGGTCATAGGTCAGTACTCAACCACGGAGCCACGTTGGTGGGGCTGTGGTCCCCTTTGTGAGACACCCCGACTCCGTGAACAAGGCTTGTCTCCATTTTACGGATGGGGAAACTGAGGCTTCAGATCCAATACCTTGACCTGGGGAGTAAGTGGGAAGCGGGGACTCGGATCCCGAAATGGCCTGGTTTCTCCGCTGTCTGTCTTCTGCCGGGGAGTGTGTGTGTGGGGCCGGGGGCGGCCACAGGGCTGTGTTCTGGCCCAGGTCTGGCTGCCGGACCCTCAGCCAGCCTGGGAGTGAACCAGGAGCCGCTGGGCGCTCGGGCTCTGTGTGTCCCTGGCTCTGTGACCTGCAGAAGCGCAGCCCTCTGACCCCTCAGCCCCAGGACAAGACTCCGGGTCCCCATCGCTCCTCCCCCGCCGCCGAGCAGCCACGGGCCCGAGAAAGCCCGTGAGCAGACTGCCTGCAGACCCCGAACGACGGGAATGCGACGGACACGTCCTGTGAGAGGCTAAGGGGCCGTCTGCCTCCCTCGGCCTCACGGGCGGCAGCTGGAACGTGAACCTCGGACGCCATCCCCGAGAGCACCGGCCGCAGTGTTCACGAGGGCCTTCGGAAGTCTAACCGATTCCAGCCAAGCTCCGGGCTCGGGCTTCTCTGGGGAAGTCGAGGCCGGGGCTGCCCCTTCGGCAGGGTCCCCACGGGGCCCGGACCTCTCCGAGATGCCTCCTCGCAGACTTACAGCAGGTCCGGCTGCCCCCACGCCAGCGCCTCCAGTCCCCGCAGACACCAGGGACGGCGTGTCCTGCGCCGGTCGCTCCTGCCCTCGGTGGCCCCTGCCCAGCCTGAGGCACCTTCCGCAGGCGTGCAGAGGGGTAGATGGCCCGCAGCACAGGTGTGTCTCAGTGTGTGAGTGTCTGTGTCTCAGTGTGTGTGTCTGTGTCTCAGTATGTGTCTGTGTGAGTGTCTGTCTGGCCCATGACGGGCGGGGTCACAGCACAGGTGAGGGGGCAGGGTTTTGTAAAAGCAAACAGTCTGCTAGCACGCTGGCCAGAGGAGGAACATAACGGGGAGGTGCCTCCTGAGTAGGTGCCATCTCGGTGGCGTGGCGCCCTGGAGCCGCCCTCACCGGGGCCACACAGCCCCCTCCCGCCGGCGGCCGGAGGCCAAGGTCAGGCTCTGCAGGGTCTGCCTCGGGGGAGCCTCTTCCCGCTGGCAGGAGGCCACCTTCTGTGTGTGTGTCTCAGTGTGTGTGTGTATGTGTGTGTGAGTGTGTGTCTGTGTGAGTGTGTGTCTCCTGGTGTGTGTGTGTGAGTGTGTCTGTGTGAGTGTGTCTGTGTGAGTGTGTCTGTGTGAGTGTCTGTGTGTGTGAGTGTCTCAGTGTGTGAGTGTATGTGTGTGTGTCTGTGTGAGTGTGTGTCTCCAGGTGTGTGTGTGTCTCAGTGTGTGTGTGTGTGTGTGTCTGTGTGAGTGTGTGTCTCCAGGTGTGTGTGTGTCTCAGTGTGTGTGTGTGTCTGTGTGAGTGTATCTGTGTGAGTGTCTCTGTGAGTGTCTCAGTGTGTGTCTGTGTATCTCGATGTGTGAGTATGTGTATGTGTGAATGTGTCTGTGTGAGTGTCTATGTGAGTGTCTCAGTGTGTGAGTGTCCATGTGTCTCAGTGTGTGTGTGTGTGTCTGTGTGAGTGTATCTGTGTATCTGTGTGTCTCAGTGAGTGTCTGTGTGAGTGTGTCTCGGTGTGTGTGTGTGTCTGTGTGAGTGTCTGTGTGTCTCGGTGTGTGTGTATGTGTGTCTCAGTGTCTGTGTGTGTCTCAGTGTGTGAGGGTCTGTGAGTGTCTGTGTGTCTCGGTGTGTGTGTGTGTGTGTGTGTGTGTGTGTGTGTCTCGGTATGTGTCTGTGTGAGTGTCTGTGTGTCTCGGTGTGTGTGTGTCTGTGTGTCTGTATGTGTCTCGGTATGTGTCTGTGTGAGTGTCTGTGTGTCTCGGTGTGTGTGTGTGTGTGTGTGGCTGTGTGTGTCTCGGTGTGTGTCTGTGTGAGTGTCTGTGTGTCTCGGTGTGTGTGTGTCTGTGTGTTTGTGTGTGTCTCGGTATGTGTCTGTGTGAGTGTCTGTGTGTCTCGGTGTGTGTGTGTGTGTGTGTGTGTGTGTCTCAGTGTGTGAGGGTCTGTGAGTGCCTGTGTGTCTCAGTGTGTGCGTGTATGTATGAGGGGGCGGTTGTCGGGGGGCTCTGGCGTCTCCTCACTGGGGTCCCCTCATGACGGCCTCCCAGGCCCCTTCTCCACACACAGCGCCCGGGGTTAGGGATCGGGGAGGTGGGCACAGGCGTTCGCCACAGCAGTGCCCCCCGTGCTCGCTCACTCCCTCCACCTCCGCCCGGACTCCACACTCGTGGGCGAAGCGGGAGGGGGGCCACGCTCATCTCTGGTTTTCGGTGTGATGACATGTATTTGGGCCGTTTTAAAAGCAGTTTGTGCCGGGCATGGGCAGACCTTCTCCATGGCAGGCTGGGAGATGTGCTCGCCAGCGGCCTGCGATATTTCCGTGGGTGAGGAGCAGCGACGCCCCTCCGTGGCCATCAGCTCTAGCGACCAGACTCCTCCTGGGCGAGGCCTCTGATCGGTTCTAAGGGGCCTGGTCCCCTCCATCCGCACGTGTGACGGCTGTCTGGTCTCCACCGGTTATTAACGAAGATGTCGGCTGGCCCGCAGGCAGGCTCAGTGTTGAGTGGCGACCTATGAACCAGGAGGTCACGGTTAGGGTCAGGGTCAGGGCACCTGCCGGGGTTGCAGGCTCCATCCCCAGTGAGGGCGTGCAGGAGGCAGCCGGTCCATGACTCATCACTGGTGTTTCTATCTCTCCCTCTCCCTCCCCCTCGGAACTCAATAAAAATATATTTTAAGGAGAAGACGGAGATGCTGGCTGGGCCGTGGGCTGGGCCCTGCCAATCCCCTCCCAGGCAGCACGGGGCCCACCAGGCCCTGTTGTAGCTGAGCATCTGGTTCTGAGTTCTAATCACTCTCACCTATTGATGTAGGACAGTGGTTGGCAAATGCGGCTCTTTGGTCCCTTGAGTGTGGCTCTTCCACAAAATGCCACGGCCTGGGTGAGTCTATGTTGAAGAAGTGGCGTTAGAAGAAGTTCAAGAAATGTGGCTCTCCACAGAAATTTCAGGAGTTGTCCTGATGACGTTTGGCTCTGGGGACTGATGAGTTTGCCGACCACGGATGTAGGAGCTGACATGCTCCTGTCACACACGCTTGCCTCACCAGCCCCCCGCACAACCGAGACGGGGACGTGAGCTTTATCTGTGCAGGCTGGGTCCCAGAGACCAGTTTAATGTGTAAGCTTCCAGCTGCAAAGGGATCAGATTGTCAGAGACACGGCGCTGGGAGGAGGAATGGCCGGAGCCTCCGGGAGAGGAGGAACGGGGGCGAGAAGGTCTGAGTAAGAGGAGGATGTCCTGGGGGAGGGCGACCTTGGGGACAGGGGAGGGCCACCTTGGGGACGGATAGGGCGACCTTGGGGATGGGAGGGCTACCTTGGGGACGGGGAGGGTGACCTTCGGGATGGGAAGGCCATGCAAGGCAGCGGGAGAGGGAGGAGCCGCGGGAGCCGGTCCGAGATCCGCTCGGTTATGACCATGAGAGCGAGGATGGGAGAAGCCACCAAAGGTCACGTGGGTGTTTATTGATAGAAAAGCGGGGAGGGAGAAAGGTCTCCTGGATTTAAGGAAACCACGAACCTGGGCTACTAGCCGTGTCCCGCTTTACGTACGGATAACGGATGCGTGTGTATAGATATGTACAAGGCGTGGCTGTCATACATGGCGTTTTCATTACATGTACAGCGGTGATGCTCAAGTCACGGATTCCGGGCGCTGAGGGAGTGGGAGCCGCTGGGCGCCGCAGGGATGCAGCCGGGGGGGGGGGGGGGGGGGCTGGCCGAGGCCCGGGGGGCGAGGCTGGGTGCAGTCCGGGCGGGCTGCAGGGTGGGGACCGGGCGCGTAGCAGGCTTCCCTCCATCCCTGACATCAGGAACCAAAAAGGCGCCGGTCATCAGGGTGCTGGAGCCCCGCTGGCTGCCCGGGAAGCTGGTGGGGCCCCCCGCGGTCTGGGGGGAAGGGATGGAGGAAGCTGGGAGGTCAGCGAGCACGTGTTGTCAGAAAACAAGAGAACCGCACGGACGGACGTCACAGAGGGAAGGCCCACGCCGGTCACGGTGTCAAACACACTCACCCGTGTGCAGAGCCAGGCGTGTGGTCACGCGTGTGCTCACAATTAGAAGAAGGAAACAATGGCACCGTGTACAGCAGCACGGACTTGGCCTGGGAGAGGGCGCCCGGCCCTCACAGCCTCCACCCCTCCCCCTGCTGGGAGCCCAGCGGGGGGCGGGGGAGCCAGGCGGGGGGAGGGGGGGGGGGAGCGCACCCAGGTGCCGGGAGAGAGGAGACTGCACATCGGGGCCTGAGGGGGGGGTGGGGGGCCGCGGGAGGCTGAAAGGAGGGGCTCCTGGACCAGGCAAGGCCCCTTGAAGACAGAAGCCCCCAACCTGAGCCTCCAGCACCCCATCCTGCCGGCTTCCCGCACGCAGAGGGCTGAGTGTGCACGTGTGTGTGTGCGTGTGTGTGCAGTGCATGTTTGTGCATGTGTGTCTGTGCTGTGGCCCATGGAAGGGTGGGCGTGTCGAGGGGATCCTGGGGAGTCGGGCCGCCAGGGTGGCTGGCGTTTTGGCAAATCCAGGCAGGAGAGGGGGAGGCGCTGAGGACAGACTCCACAGCTAATCAAAGCAAGAAACAGCTCCTACAGAAACTTGTACCAGAAACGTGGGCACACCCCAGGGGGGCAGGGAGATGGCCAGGAAGGGAGAGGGAATCGGGCAGTGTTTCTGCTTTAGGAAGAGACCCGGTCAGGGTCCAGCCTCCGTGCAGGAGGCCAGGCCTGGGCAGGGGAGGACCCTGCTCCTCGCCCTCCTCCCTGTCCCTGCTCCTCCCCCTGTCCCTGCTCCTCTCCCTGTCCCTGCTCCTCTCCCTGTCCCTGCTCCTCTCCCTGTCCCTGCTCCTCCCCTTCCCATGTCCCTGCTCCTCCCCCTGTCCCTGCTCCTCCCCCTGTCCCTGCTCCTCCCCCTGTCCCTGCTCCTCTCCCTGTCCCTGTCCCTCCCCTCCTCTCGGCCCCTCCCAGCCCTTGGCCCTGACAGAAATGGGGAAAATAATGGCTGCCCAGGACCTCCTTGTTCCCAATCTACAGATGGCTAAACTGAGGCCAGAGCAGTGGGGGAGACAAAGGCCCTGAGGCAGGAGCTCACTCCCCGGGGAGGGCATTCAGGTGCTTCCTCTCACAGTGGTGGCAGATTCATGGGCTTCCACACCCCTGAGCCCCGCCCCTGGAACCCAGCCCCTGAGCCCCGCCCCTGGGACCCCGCCCCTGGGACCCGCCCCTAGGACCTGCCTCTGGGACCCCGCCCCTGGGACCCCGCCCCTGGGACCCGCCTCTGGAACCCCGCCCCTGGGACCCCGCCCCTGGGACCCCGCCCCTGGGACCCGCCTCTGGAACCCCGCCCCTGGGACCCCGCCCCTGGGACCCCACCCCTGGGACCCGCCTCTGGAACCCCGCCCCTGAGACCCCCCCTTGGGACCCCGCTGCTGGGCCCCCGTGAACATCTGAAGCTCCAAGGCCCTAACAGGAAAACATCTGATGCCCCCTCTCAGCTGACCCAGCCCCTTCCGGACCCTGGCCCTGTGTGCAGGGGCCCAGCCCGCCCTGGCTCCTCCCCTCTGCTCAGTGCGGTCACCCGGGGCGGACAGGGGCCTCCAGGACGGTGGCGCTCTGACCCGCTTCTCCCAGTGCCCACTGCAGGCCGGATGCCCAGTGCTAACCGGGCCGGGGTGAGCCAGCACCAGGGACACCCCCTCCCACCGCCCTGGAGGGGGCGTGGCCAGCAGAGGGCCAGCCTCCTCTCCCAGCCGGTCCCCGCCTGAAGCCCCGCCCCTTCAAGGCCATGGTCTCTGGGGAGGGCCCTGCAGCTACCGGCTTCGGCAGCGCTCCTCCACTGGTCCAGCGACAGCCTGTGAGCCAGGAGGTCAGAGTTCACTTCCTGTCAGGGCACAGGTCTGGGCTGTGGGCTTGATCCCCACGGGGGGAAGAAGGGGGACAGGAGGCAGCGATCTGTGATTCTGTCTCTGCTGATGTTTCTCCCTCCCTCTCCCTCCCTCTCCCACATCAGTCATACACACAGACTCACATGCTCCCCTCCTCCGCCAGCCCCTCTGGGGCAGCCCCCCAAACAGGAGGGCAGGAGGGGCAGGGACGGCAGGAACGAGGCCTGAGACGCTGGGCACACACGGAGGCGAACCCGCAGCCTCCGGGGCCGGCGCCTTCCGGCGACACCGCCGTGGCCATGGCCGGGGCAGCCGGGCACCGAAGCCCAGGCCCGGCTCCTCCCAGCCCTCCTCGGTGGACCCTCCGGGCTCAGCCCCAGGCCCCGAGGAGCCGCAGCTAAACCCCATACACGCCTGGCAGTGACGGCTCCCCGAGGGGACCTGCCTCGGCCCGAGGTTAAGTCCGGCAGATCCCCGTCCGCACCCACCGGTGATCCCGAGCACCCAGGCCGGGTGCCGGGGCTCTGGCTGATGGCAGGCCCAGCCCGAGGGAGGCCGGTGAGTGCCGGGCCAGCAGCCAAGCCTGCCTTTCAGCTGCCCGGCTGTGTCCATCCCGCACTCGGCGCGAGAACCCTCCCGTCCGTCTGTCCATCCGTCCGACCGTCCGCTGGCTGGTGTGTCACATGAGCTCCGGCCCCCAGCCAGCCTGTGGCCGGCTCCGGCCGCAAACACAGGAACCCCAAGAGGCCTGGGCTGGCGTCGGGAGAGAGGAGGGAGGAGAGAGACGCGGCCAGGGGTTCGGAGGCAGCCCCATCTCAGGCAGCCCTGCGAGGCTCCTCAAGACTACAGGGGGGGCGGGCGGAGATCAAGCCAGGAGCAGAGAACTGGGGGCCCCGGGGAGTGGCCGGGGGGGGGGGGTGCCAGGGAGCTGCCAGGCCAGGGGACCGAGGCCGCGTCCCAGCAGGCTGTCATTGGAAAGCCCCGGCGGGGGGTGAAGAGCGGAGACTGTGCAGACACCGGCCCGAAGGGGCCCTCGGAGGAGCCGGGCGCCCGTGCAGACAGGTCACAGCTCCGGGCCGGCGGGGCTCTGGCTGCGGCCCCCGAGGACAGGAGGAGCCCCTCTGGCCAGCGCCCCTCGGCCATCCCCGTGTGGGAAAAACAGTGACACCGACTGCGCGTGTCCGCCTCCTCACTCGCCTCTCCGAGAGTCTTCCTCCTCAGCTCATTGGCTCCGAGACCCCAGGAGCTGCGGGCCTCGGCCTCCCCCGCGATCTGCTCCCAGGCCCGGCGGCCCGGTGGCCTCAGAGGCCCCGTGTCACGCGTGTGCTCCAGGCCACGGGCTGTGAGGACACGTAGGTTCCACGTGTCCCGTTCTCCCAGCATTCCGGAATCCAGCACCCGGCCCTCCGGGGGCTGCGGGAAGGGCTGTGGCCAGACGCGGTGTCGGGGAAATGGGAAGGCGCGGGCGATGTGCACGCAGACCGGGGGTGACTCTGTGGGTCCGCCCCGGCGGGGGCCACTGCCTCCTTCCCAGGGAACACGGCCGGAGGTTCCCGTGGCGAAGAGCTGGGTGCGATCGGAGGGTAGGTTGGGGGATCCGTGTGTCCCCTGCCGCCCAGGCGGAGGGCATGGCAGCTTCCGCTCCGGCCGGAGTCCGTCCCTCCTCACTCTGCCTGGCGCTGGGGGCCCAGAGGAAGCATCCGGCACCGTCCGCCCCCGTCGCTGCGCCCCCGAGGCGAGGCGGGTGGGTGCGGGGGCACGTTCCAGCCTCTGTCCCAGTCCTTGTCTCTACCCCCACCCCGGGGGCTCTGGGTGCCGGGCCTGCAGGGCTTGCGGAGAAGGGAGAGCTGAGGAGCAGGGCAGGTGCATTTCCAAAATAAATAACAGCTTTACATCCTCCCTCTCCTCCGAACCAGGGGACGGCAGAGACGGCCCAGGAGGTCCCGGTGCTGCGGGCGGGCGGCCTCACGGGGCCACCCAGGCTCCGGGCTCACAGCTGCTGAGGGATGCCCTGCTCCTTGTAGCCTGCGAGGAGGAAGCAGAGGAGACGGTGAGACACCCGCTTCCTCAGGGTTTCTCCGGAGGCGCCCGCCCGCGGTCTGCTCCTGAGGCCTTAGTCTAAAGTGACCCGATCGTCCCGATTTTGGCGGGACAGTCCCGATTTCTAACAATTTCTCCCGTGTCCCGCGGTGTTTTAAAAAAGTCCTGCCGCGGGACGAGGGACAAATGGTTACAAATCGGGACTGTCCCGCCAAAAGAGGGACACGTGGTCACCTTTTCTTAGTCCCAGGGCACCACAGGCTCCAGCGCTCCCCAAGGGCGTTGGCTTTTTCACGGGAATCAAAGGGTGAATGGAAACGGTGGAGCTAGGGGTTCACTGCGGATGTGGGAGGAGGGAGCTGGGGGGCGGGGGGCTGGGAGGTTATCCTCGCCCGCTGAGTCCACACCCCTGCACACCAGCGGTCCCACCAGGCTGGCCTGCGTGACTTCCCAATCGGAGCCCGGGAGAAGGTGCCCAACGGGCTCCACAGGTGACGGGCATCTGGTGCGTGTGGACGGGAGGAGGAAGGAGGGCAGCTCACAGTGGGGGGGTGGGCATGTGTGTCTTCAACCAGCTGGACGCCGGGACACAGGCGAAGGTGCCGGGGGTTTGGAGCCTCTCAGCCATTTGGGGGTAATCATGAGGCCGCAGGAAATAGTGACCGTATCGCTCTTAAAGCACTGCTGCCTGTTTCTGTGGGTATAAAAGGGTCCTGTGGTTATGTTTTTTAAAAGGACACCTCCTACCAAAACCGGTTTGGCTCAGTGGATACAGCGTCGGCCTGCGGACTGAAAGGTCCCAGGTTGGATTCCGGTCAGGGGCATGTACCTTGGTTGCGGGCACATCCCCAGTGGGGGGTGTGCAAGAGGCAGCTGATGGATGATTCTCTCTCATCAATGTTTCTAACTATCTATCCCTCTCTTTCCTCTCTGTAAAAAAAACAATAAAACATATATTAAAAAAAGAAAAAAAGGATACCTACTGATTTGAGTCTTGAATTTTGGTGGTTCCTCCTATTAGCTGGTGACTCGACCCTCTCCAGGCCCTCAGCTTAGCTTTTTGTCCTCTTTATTTACCCATTTATTCATCTATTTGGGGGAAATCATCTGTTCTGAGAAACCCAGGCTGGGCTGGGGAAGCTATGGGAGTAACTGATGAACAAGAGCAGCCATGAGCTGACAGATGTTAGGCCTTCAGCGACTCACTGGACCAGGCCCTTTATGTTTGTTTATGTTTCAACATTTTCCAAAATAAAAGGCTAAAAATAGAAGCCAGTTGGCCAACCGGAAGAGGGGACGAGTGGGGCATTTGGCGGGGGGGGGGGCACAGACAGCTCAGGCCCGAGGCTGGCACCCACCAACAGACTCACCTTGGGAAACTTGGAGAACGCAGGATGTGAGGCAGCATGAGGGAGAAAAGAAAAGGAAAAGAGAGAGGAGACTGAGAACAGGGCAGAGCGGGCTGCCTGGAGTATAACACGGGAGGATGCTTGGGGCTGGCGATGGAGCGGGCAGGCTCATGGTGGCCCCGTTAGGCTCCCCCTCCCCAGGAGTCCTGCCCCATGGGGACTGCCAAGCCCTCTCCAGCATGCTCCTTCCCTCCACCGCTCAGCACACCCCTCTGCTGCTCACCTCCTGTCCCTCTCTCTTTTTTACCCCAACACCTGTCTACCTGGAGGTGCATCCTGGATGATCTGAGCAGGGTCAGCTGCAGAACAGGTGTGACCACCAGACTCCAAAGGTCCTGAAGTGCCTGTGTGGCCCGGCTCAGTCTGAGCCATGGGGGTCACCCTGGTATACACAGGAGCCACACGTAAAATCCAATGCTGGGGAAGACCCGGGCCCGGGAGGCAAGCAAATTTTATCTTGCAAACATCTTGGATCAATTGGTAGTGACTGCCTGACGCCCCCATCGTGAGATCAGTCAGCTGAAAGTGTAGCAATCAATTGGTAATGTCTGCCATGGGCAAGGCAGTAGAAAGAAGTAAACGTAAAATTACCAAGTATTTATTGACCCGTGACCAAGACGGGCTGTTGTTCCCTGTTTATTTGCTTATTGTTGAGATAAGTAGAGAGTAGAATCCTAGCTGGCGTGGCTCAGTGAACAGGGGATTGGTCTGTGGACTGAAAGGTTCCAGGTTCGATTAGATTCTGGTCAAGGGCACATGCCTGGGTTGCAGGCTCGATCCCCAGTGTGGGGCGTGCAGGAAGCAACCGACCCATGATTCTCTCTCATCATGGATGTTTCTACCTCTCTCTATTTCTCCCTTCCTCTCTGAAATCAGTAATCTATATAATAGAGCAGTGTGCTTGTAAGTTCCCCATTTTAAGTTCTACTTTGACCTGTTTCTCTGGCTCCCCTCTGAGGAGTTTGTTGTTGATTTATGGTGTGGTGTGCATGCTGCGAAAGACCTTCCTGAGTGGTTACAACTGAAATGTTTCCTCCATTCTTATCAGAAGGGGCTGGAGGGACAGAAAGGTCTGTCGGCCAGGAGTGAAGCCAGTTGTGGTTTTTCCCTTCAGGCGCGCCATCCTGGGACACACACTGCATTGCTGCTTGGGGCCACCAGGCCCGTGGCGCCATCTCAAGAGTGGCAATTCTCCATCCTTCGTGGTGGGTCTGTCTTTTGGAAGAAGTGCAGACACGTTGTGCTGAGATGGGGGAGCCGTCTGGGGCCGGGGTGGGAAGTGGGTTTTCTTGTCAGGCCCCACGTCCATCCCCAAACAGTGCTCTGGACGTCTGACATGAAGACGGCACTGGGGAGCAGTGTACAGACACCCAGGGAGTGGCTCTGACCCCGGGGAAGGCAGTAGGAGGGGTGGGATGGGGTGGGGTTCTGGCATTTGATGACCCTGCAGCCAGCTATGGCTCCCACACCCCCACACCAGCCACAGGACGGGGCTCTGGCTGAGTCCACAACCTGAGGAGATGAAAAGTGAGGCGAGGGGGGGCTCTAGGCGGTCGCTGAGACCCAGGCCCCCGTGGTCCTGGGCATAGAGCTGGTGTGAAATGGTTGGTGAGGGGCCAGGCAGTCCCAGTGAGGAGGTAAGGCTTTCGAATCAAGCGACAGAGAGCTGAGTGTAAAGGAGACATTTCGCTGCTCTGCCTGTGAAGCCACAGTCACAGGGTGTCTGTGGGCAGACGCACCAACTGGCCTTTCCCTTCCTTCTGGAAAGCGCATGAGGAGGCGCAGGGCACGGTGGGCGCAGGGACTGGAGCTCCCTGGCCACACCCCTGCCTCCGGGGCTGTCAGAGCTGGATGGGGGCAGCGCCCTCTCACCCCTGCTCCCCCAGGAGTCCCTGCGGGCCGGGGACCGGACATGCGGGGAGGCCCCTCTGCCAGGCCGCACAGACACCGGACACCGTGATGAGGGCAGGTGAGCCCTCGGGGAAGGGGCAGGCCCAGCCCATCTCTGGGCCCCCCCCCACACCCTGAGGGTCACAGACACCCAGATACTGATGGTCAGCCTGCTCCTCCTCCGCCCCGCCCCTCACCTAGCCCCGCCCACAAGAAGGCGTGACCACCCCTCCTGCCCCGCCCACCATCCTGCTAAGCCCCGCCCATCAGGAGGCGTGGCCAGTGGCTGCTCCTCTCCAGACCCGCCCCTCACCCTGCCCGCCCCACCCACCAGGAGGCGTGGCCAAGGCTGCCCCTCTCCAGCTCCACCCCTCACCCTGCCCCGCCCACCAGGAGGCGTGGCCAAGGCTGCTCCTCTCCAGCCCCCCTCACCCTGCCCCACCCACAAGGAGGCATGGCCAAGGCTGCCCCTCTCCAGCCCCGCCCCTCACCCTGCCCGCCCCGCCCACCAGGAGGCGCGGCCAAGGCTGCCCCTCTCCAGCTCCACCCCTCACCCTGCCCCGCCCACCAGGAGGAGTGGCCGAGGCTGCTTCTCTCAAGCCCCGCCCCTCACCCTGCCCCGCCCCGCCCACCAGGAGGCGTGGCCGAGGCTGCTCCTCTCCAGCCCCGCTCCTCACCCTGCCCCGCCCACCAGGAGGCGTGACCAAGGCTGCTCCTCTCCAGCCCCGCCCCTCACCCTGCCCCGCCCACCAGGAGGCGTGGCCGAGGCTGCTCCTCTCCAGCCCCGCCCCTCACCCTGCCCGCCCCACCCACCAGGAGGCGTGGCAAAGGCTGCCCCTCTCCAGCTCCACCCCTCACCCTGCCCCGCCCACCAGGAGGCGTGGCCAAGGCTGCTCCTCTCCAGCCCCCTCACCCTGCCCCGCCCACAAGGAGGCGTGGCCAAGGCTGCCCTTCTCCAGCCCCGCCCCTCACCCTGCCCACCCCGCCCACCAGGAGGCGCGGCCAAGGCTGCTCCTCTCCAGCCCCGCCCCTCACCTTGCCCCGCCCACCAGGAGGTGTGGCCGAGGCTGCTCCTCTCCAGCCCCGCCCCTCACCCTGCCCGCCCCGCCCACCAGGAGGCGCGGCCCGGCTACTCACTGGCCAGGATGACCATGTCCATGCCCCAGAAGATGCTCATGATCCAGCCCACCATGACGATGGCCGTGAGGATCTGGATGAGGGCGGCCGCGATGTTGAGCCAGAAGACGCAGCACACGTGCCTGTCGGGGAGGTCGGTGCGGGCCCCGCACAGCACGGCGAAGGCCGAGACGAAGGTCCCTGTGAGGCCAGGGGACAGCGGGTTAGGGTGGGAGAAACCGGTGCCTGGACAGAAGCAGCCTGTGTGCAGCCCCTCCCGCTCGGACAGGCGCTCCCCGTGCCCCGGAGAGGCCATGGAGCCCCAGGGGGCCAGCACGGGGCTGCAAGGCCTTGGGGACAGAGGGCACGAAGCCCTGCATTAGGAGCAGGGCGGGAGCCGGGGCCGGAGGGGGCATGGGCACCTGTGGGCGCTGAATGCCTGGAGGGGGTTTGCCCCAGTCTGCGGGAGCTGCACCCTGGCCGTTTGGAGGAGTGACCCGGGAGCAGGGGCCTAGAAAGCTGACTTGGGGGCGGTGCTGGGACTGACGTGTCTGGGAGGGATGGACTCAGGGGGCGCAGCCGGAGAGGCCGGGCGGGCCCTGCGGCTCACAGAGGACAGACACGGCCGTGGGCTCATTGGGGGTGGAGGGGCGAGCCACACCTCAGCCTCGGCCAGCACCGCAGGTGGGATTGAGCTGGACATCATTAAACTGCCTCTGGCCGGCTCCGGCTGAGCACTGACCCGGAACCGGAGGCCCTGGTTCCATTCCCGCACAGGCCTGGGTGCGGGCTGATCCCGCAGGGGGTGGGCAGGAGGCAGCTGACAGAAGATGTTTCCCTCTACCTCCCACTGCCCCTCTCTCTGAAGATCTACTGTAAAAAGTTTTTAGAAGTCCAATGCACTGTCCATTGCGCTACGGAGCCACCTTGTAAAAAGCTTTTAAAGAGAACACTACCTAAGCAGAAGGGGAGCTGCTACCCGCTCAGCTACAGAGCCCTCAGCCAGTGCCCCTTGGACTCTTCGCCCCTGGAGGCGGCCATCAGCACCCCATTCTACACATGGGGGCCAATCCCACCCCCGGAGGCGGTTACTGACACCCCATTCTACACATGGGGGCCAATCCCACCCCTGGAAGCGGTTACTGACACCCCATTTACACATGGGGGCCAATCCCACCCCTGGAAGCGGTTACTGACATCCCGTTCTACACATGGAGGCCAATCCCACCCCTGGAAGCGGTTACTGACACCCCGTTCTACACATGGGGGCCAATCCCACCCCCGGAGGCGGTCACTGACACCCCGTCCTACACATGGGGACAAGCCCGGAGGGCGGAATGCCTTGCCCACATGGCACAGCCCAGTTCAGGCCCAGACCTCCTGGTGTAGTGCCTGCCTCTCCTCGGCCAGCACGCTGCCTCCGAACGCTGAAAACCAGGGAAGCGGGGTGGCTGCCCTGGAAACAGGAGGGCGGGTCCTCGGAAAATTAAAACTAATTTTAATTTAAGTTTTAATTCTAATCCAAGGAACCTAAAACGGTCTCAGAGCATCTGCACACTCCGGTTCTCCGCACACTATTCACAACAGCCACAGCCCGCAGGCGCCCGGTGTCCACAGGTGGATGGGTGGATAAGCGGATGTGGAAGGTCCGTCCACGGAATAGCATTCAGCCTTAAAGGGAAGGACGTCCTGTCACACGCTGCCACACGGGATGAGCCTCGGGGCTGTGGGCAAGGAGGTAAATAAGCCAGTCACAGGAAGACCGACTGTGGGTTCCACGTACAGGAGGTGCTGGGAGGAGTCAAGGTCGTTGATGGGAAACGGAAGAGAGGGCTGCCAGGGCGGAGGGGAGGGGTGGCGGGAGGTCAGGGTTGACGGAGCAGCGTTTCTGTCTGCGAGATAACCAGTCTGCGACGGGCAGCGGCAGGCTGCACCGCGGTGTGGCTGGACTGGACACCGAGCTGTGCACTGACGGTGAGTTTCATGTTGTGTGTACGTTGCCACAGCAGACGGAGTGTGGGGGGAGAGAAGCTTGTGCACAGGAGGGGACACCCTCAGGCCCGTGGTGTGGGCGGGGCTTCTGGTCACCACTCTCTCTGCTGCCACATGGACGCGCTCATGGTAACTGTGATGCTATCAAAAGACAAGCCCTGCCGAGACTGGTTTGGCTCAATGGATAGAGCGTCGGCTTGGGGACTGAAGGGTCCCGGGTTCGATTCCGATCAAGGGGCCTGTATCGATACCTTGGTTGCGGGCATATTCCCAGCAGGGGTGTGCAAGAGGCAGCTGATAGATGACTCTCTCTCATCGATGTTTCTAACTCTCTCTCTCCCTTCCTCTCTGTACAAAATCAATAAAATATATTTTTTTAAAAAGTGCACAACTGACTTGTCTGATAGGTACGTAGATCATACCTGCAGCTGCACTAATTTAGATACATTATTATTAATAAACTTATTAATGATAATTTGGATGAATAACTTCAGTAAGAAACAACAGTCATAGGTCCCTTTTGTCATGTAAATTAACATATGCCACAGAAGGATTAAGTGTGTGGATTTCTAGTATAAAAATATCATCTTAATCAATTCAGCCTCTCACAACCACATCAAATTTACAACAAAAAGTCAGAACAACTACCACCCAGGACCACGGGAAAGCTGGCTGAGTGGAAGTTCCACAGCCGGAGAGGTGAAGAAGGCACAGTGAGGCTGGTAGGAGGTGTGGAGGCGCAGAAAGTGCTGGCACCTGGGTGTGCTGCTCTTTTAACCGGGAGGGAGATACAAGCTCTCGCCTGCTCTGAGCTCCAGTTCCGGGCGAGACTCAGGGGGACCCAGACACATACGGGGAGAAACTAGAGTGTCTGGCATCGGGGCAGGAACGAAAGGGTGACTTTCTTTCAGACAGAGGTACTCACAGCAGTCATTGTTTCTGCGCTGGGACCCCTACAGTGCAGGACTGACTGGCAGCCATTGCTGTTTGCTCTGCCCTGGTGCTTCCTGAGACCCTGCCCCACCCAATTTACAACCCCACTTCAACTCTGCATGGTGGCTTTTGTATATGAATGGCCTGTCCTTTCTCAGCCTAAAACCTGTCAAACAGGCAGCAGCAGGGTCGGGAGACCCAAAGCAATCAATCCAGCAGCCTCATCTGGGCACTTCCAAACCCCAACCCGATACAACGAGGAGGAATCCGCAGATCTCTCTGTAGCTCCTGCTGGGTGGCCCCAGACAGTGTCTGACTTTGCATCTCTTTAGAGATCCAAAAGCCAGTGTACCCAGTGGTTATAATGAGTCCTGTGGTCTGGGCCCTATGGGTGCCTGTGTGCTGCTGGCAGGACAGCTTCCTGCCAGGCGTGTGGTCAGCTCGATGGGTGCTGCACGCAGGGCTGACATCGCTGCTCGGGCCACAGGCCTCACCATCTTGCAGAGGGTGTGTGCCTTTAAGCTGGAAGTCACCCACCCAAAGGGCTCCACTGACCGGGATCCACTGGCTCCCTACCTGACGCCCCACCTCTCCGTGTCCCGGCTCACGGGCGCCCAGGAGGCACTGCCACACGCACGTGTGTGGCTCCGTGTCGTCACACCAGGAACACGGTTTGCATGTTACCCCCCTTACATCCCAGGACCCGGGCACGGCTAGAGCACGCAGGCCTCGGAGGCACCCGCAAGGCACCCACAGGACAAGCCGTCTGTGGCTCCTGCTCTCCCTGCGCTCCTGTCCTCGGCTCAGATGTGGCATGGTTGACTTGAAGGGACCGTGTGCCCTTGGGGACAAGCCCTGTGGTTGGCTTCCTTTGTAAGCGTATTCTACCTGGTCCACGAAGTCCCTGCCCTCACTCGGCCTCCCGGGCGCGCACAGCCGCTCAGAGCGCGGCCCCATGGACCCTCATCTCTGAGAAGCCGGTTCCACAAGCCAAGGGGCTGGCTCCCTGCCTGGTCCCTGCAGAGGAGATGCAGCTGAGCCCCCCAGATGGCAGCCTGCACCCCCGGCTGCTTTGGGAAGGTGACGGGGCACAGGCGACCCGCTTCCAGCTCTTGGGGCACCTGCTTGGGGAGGTTCTTGTTCATGTGTGATTGGCACCCGGCAGAATGCAGCCCGGGATGCTGGGACTGGGCAGCCCTCTGCTGTTGGCAGTGAGCAAACCGGCTCCTGGGGGCTGTGTGATCTGGGAAGTCACTTCCCACCGTCTGGGTCCGGGAAGGGGCAGCCCTCATGTCAGTCTGACAAGAGGAGCTGTGTGAGCACTCCATGTCCCAGACTGTCCCCCCAAAGTGGACACGAACAGAACACAGACCAGGGAAAAGCTCCCCAAAGGGTTTAGAGATGAGATCCCATCCCCTTCCCCACAGGAAAGTGTCAGACATGCTTCAGACATGTGAGCAATCGGTGCACTCCAACAGCACCTCAAAGTGCACGCCATTCCTGACTGAAATGCAGACTATTTTCCACACCCACGTCAGCTCGGGAGCCGCCACCCCCCACGCTGTCAGCACATGAGCCTGCAGGACCACCCCCCCGCACCCTACCCCCCCCCACACACACACACACACGCACGTCAGGACTCAGACTCGTGGGTTTGGTTACAGTTCATCCGGACATCACAGGAGTCAAACTACCCACTCCCTGCACCTCCTTTGGCTGCACATCACCTATTTCCTGAAATGAATGTCACCCCCTAGGGTGAGGCTTCTGGAAATGATTTAAAATTTTCAAAAGAGAAACCAAGATGGCAGCATAAGTAAACACCTGAACTTGCTTCCGTGCACAACCACTTCAAAACTACAACTAAAAGATAAAACGGACATCACCCAGAACCATAGAAAGGTTGGCTGAGTGGAAATTCTACAACTGGAAGGGAAGAGAAAAGCACACAGACTCAGAGGAGCTGCGGAAGTAAAGTGCAGAGGTACAGAGGTGTGTGCACTGAGAGGGCTGGCAATGAGGACGCGGCTGGCTTTCTCAATCAGGAGGGAGACAAGCTCCTGACTGCTCTGAACTCCAGTTCCGGGTGAGACTCTGGGAACCCAGACTCATACGGGGAGAAACTGGACTGTCTGGCAGTAGACAGAACTCGAGGGCAGCTTTTTCTTAGAGGTGCTTGCAGCGATTACCAAAGGAACACTGAGATCTGGAGGCCTGTTATGACAGGGCTGATGGGAAGCCATTGCTGTTTGCTCTGCCCTGAGACTCTGCCCCACCCCAGCTGTGCTCATAGGCTTTTTGCATATGAATGGCCTGGTCCTTTGAAATCTAAACTTACCTAACAAACTGCAGCTGAGTCAGTGAGACCTACAACATCCAAAAGAAGTCCCAAGGCCCCACAGCAGCTTGCATTGCTTCACAGCTGGGCCTCATTTGGGCACCTCCAAATCCCAAATGAAGAAGAGGAATCTGCAGATCTCTCCGTAGCTCCTGCTGGGTGGCCTCAGGCAGAGGCTAAATTAGCACCTCCTTGGAGATTCAAGAACCACTGTACCCACGGGTCAGAGTAGGACCATCCAGATTACAACTCATCAGATCCATAAGGAACACACTCAGGGGACAGACTCACTGAGCACCAAAGCCCCAATGAAGCAAGTCTTGTCTTATAAGGGTGTCCCCAGCACAGGAGTTCTCCCTTCATGGACACAGCTGATCCTCACAGCCCATTGGCCTGGAGGCCAATTCCTCCCAGTGATACCAACAACAATCAAGGCTTAACTACAATAAGACTGTGCACACAGCCCACAAAGGGGTGCACCAAGAGTGTCCACCTCAGGTAACTGGGGAGGCTGAGCCACTGGGCCCTATAGGACACTTAGCACACAAAGCCGCTCTATCCGTGCAGGGAAGCAGCCAAAATTTGGAGACAAAGAAACATGTCACAAATGAAAGAAATGGAAGAAAGCAAACTACTGGATATAGAGTTCAAAACCATGGTTATAAGGTTTTTCAAGAATTTTCTAGAAAAGGTAAATAAGTTTAGTGAGACACTCGAGGATATGAAAAAGGACCAACTAGAAATTAAATACACACTGACTGAAATAAAGAATAACATACAAAGATACAACAGCAGACTAGAGGATCTCAAGAATCAAGTCAAAGATTTGAAATACAATGAAGCAAAAAACACCCAACTGGAAAAGCAAAAAGAAAAAATACAAAAATATGAAGATAGTGTAAGGAGCCTCTGGGACAATTTCAAGCGCACCACCATCAGAATTATGAGAGTGCCAGAAGAAGAGAGAGAGCAAGATACTGAAAACCTATTTAAAGAAATAATGTCAGAAAACTTCCCCCACCTGGTGAAAGAAATAGACTTAGAAGTCCAGGAAGCGCAAAGAAACCCAAACAAAAGGAATCCAAAGAGGATCACACCAAGGCACACCATAATTAAAATGCCAAAGGCAAAAGAAAAGAGAGAATCTTAAAAGCAGTAAGAGAAAAACAGATAGTTACCTACAAGGGAGCACCCATATGATTGTCAGCTGATTTCTCAACAGAAACTATGCAGGCCAGATGGGAGTGGCAAGAAATATTCAAAGTGATGAATAACAAGAACCTACAACCAAGATTACTCTACCCAGCAAAGTTATCATTCAGAATTGAAGGGCAGATAAAAAGCTTCACAGATAAGAAAAAGCTAAAGGAGTTCATCACCACCAAACCAGTATTATATGAAATGCTGAAAGGTATTCTTTAACAAGAGGAAGAAGAAAAGGGTAAAGATAAAAATTATGAACAATGAATATATATCTATCAACAAGTGAATCTAAAAATCAAATGAATAAAAAATCTGATGAACAGAATAATCTAGTGAATATAATAGAACCAGGGGCATAGAAAGGGAGTGGACTGACAATCCTCGGGGAGAAAGGAGTGTGGAGGGTGTGGGAAGAAACTGGACAAAAATCATATACCTATGGATGAGGACAGTGGGGGGGTGGAAACCAGGTAGGGGAGCTATTGGGGGGGGGGGGGGCACAGAGAAGAACAACTGTAATAATCTGAACAATAAAGATTTAAAAAAATAAAAAATAAATAAATAAAATTTTCAAAAGAGCTGGGCCAGTGTGGCTCAGTGGTTGAGTGTCAACCTATGACCAGGAGGTTCGATTCTCAGTCATGGCACATGATGGGCTCGATCCCCAGGGTGGGGCGTGCATGAGGCAGCCAATCAATGATTCTTTCTCATTGCTGATGTTTGTGTCTCTCTTTCCCCCTACTGTGCTTCCACCCTGAGAGCAGATCCTGGTGGTAGTGGTGGGGAGGGGGTCGCAGTCTTGGCTTGTCCCGAGCCACGCAGCCCTGAGGGACCGATGGCACCCAGGACAGGGGGTCCCCCAGGACAGTGTGCCTGGTGGAGGTGACTTCCCTGAAATGCTGAGGCTTTTCCGCATGCCGAGTCAGGCCTCCCTGCACGTCTCAGCTCAGCCCAGCGCCTGCCGGAGTGCCAGGCCACTCCACAGGCTCAGAGGAGTGGGCACAGCGGGAGGTGTGTACCATGTGTGCCACGCCCCGATGGAACGCCAGCACGCGCAGCCCCGGACCGTCAGCCTGAAAACGCAGCACAGCTAGCTGATGCACCAGCCATCGCTGGCTCTGGGCCACCTCACCCGATGGTTACAGTGACACAGGCCCACGATTCCCGAGGCCGGTCAGACCCGTGTTTACGCTATTGGAGGGTCCGGCCACTCACAGCTCTGAGGATGCTTTGAGCTGGAAGTGACACAAAATCAACTCAAACCACTTGAAGCGATAGCATTTATCGTCTCAAATGACAGAAGCCCAAAGTTGGCTCAGAGACTGGATAACTAAGTTCGATTGTGCCACCAAGGGCAGAGCTCCTTTTTTTTTTGGGGGGGGGGGGGGAGTGGGTTATTCCTCACCTGAGGATATTTTCCATTGATTTTTAGGGAGCATGGAAGAGAGAGGGAGAGACAGAGTGAAACATCGATGTGAGAGAAACACACGGATTGGTTGCCACCTGCACACACTCTGACCAGGCCTCAGATAGGGGAGGAGCCTGCAACCAAGGTACGTGTCCCTGACCTGAATCGAACCCGGGACCCTTCCGTCCGCAGGCCGATGCTCTGTCCATTGAGCTAAACTGGCCAGGGTGGGCCGGGCTGGTTGCCTCTCTGCATTGACACCTGGGTGCGGCTGCAGCCATAGCCAGGTGCCGGGTGGCTCAGCCGCTCCAGAGAGCTCAATTGTCAATTGCCAATTGTCTTGGCAATTCCCTGGCCATTTCCGAACCCGTCACCCACCGGAGCATGGAGTTCCAGGACTGGCTTACACCTGCCATCTGAGCGCAAAGGATGCTGGGAGCCAGCCTCACTGCCCACCACACACAGCCCTTACCAGGACGCCGTGCCCCCTCTTCTGCACCTCTGGCACCCGTCTCCCAGGCAACCAGGCGCTCCCAGTCACCCCTCGAGGCCCAGGAGCCGTCACAGCTGGACAGCAGGGCCCTCAGAGCAGCGCTCTGTCTTTAAACGCCCTGCCCACGGGTCCATCCACAGGGGACGGCACACAGCGTGCGGTGCGTCCTAACGGGATGTCACTCAGCCGGGAAGACGGGAGCGGTGACACGGGGAGCCCTGAGGTCGGCGTGCTGGGGTTGCATAAGCCGTCAGAAGAGCGAGCACCGTCTGACCCCTCAGCGACGGAGGAGGAGGCCGCCGGGAGGGGGGACTGGAGCTCAGGGGCAGGGTCCAGTCTGGGATGGCGAGAAAGCTCCGGAGAGGAGGGTGCAGCGCAGTGAGTACACTGAACGCCTCAGCTGTGCAGGCACAGCGCTGACACGCTGCATTGTGTGTCTGGAAACCTTAGCGACAGGAGAGGCGGCCTCTGGCGTCTGCTAACTCTCTAGTCATCGGCAACCTCAGGGAGAGGTGTCCTTACAGGGACCCGGCACCGCGGGGGAGCCCTGCCCGGGCGCTCTCCCCCCCCTGGTGTGACCTCCCCGGCCTTACAGCGGGAGGAACCCCTCTACTCCGACTGGAATGCCAGCGGATTAAGGCTCCGGCCTCTGGGGGGCACTCCGAGCTGGGTCCCCAGAACGCACAGCGGCCATCCCTGAGCCAGGGCCCTGTCCCTCTGACAGCACCCCGCAGACCTGACTGCTGTCACCCCCTAAGGGGACCCTCGGAGCCAGGCCATCACTCCGCTGGCCGGGCGGGGGCGAGCCTTCCCACGCGGCCCAGGAGGGAAGCGGGTCAGACGGTGCTCCTGCGCTGCCGGGTCTGGGGAAGCAGGGCCCCTGGGGAGCAGCCTGTCTGGCTCCACAGCCTCGGGCGAGCACTGCGTCCCCCCTCCCCCGGGCTAAGCAGGCAGGAGCAAGGCAGGGGCCCAGCGGAGGACGGCCGGCCAGGCCGGGCGCCAGGGCAGGCTCCGGGGGACGCGGCACCAGACATTCCCTATTAGGGCAGGAGATGGGTGAGGGCTGGGTTTGCGCTGGAAGGGCCGCTCAGGCCCCGTGGCCTGCGAGGGGCCTGGTCGGGGCCAGGAGGGCGTGGGGCTCTGGGAAGTGGGTTCTCTTCCTCCTCTGGGCAGGGGGCGCCGTGGGGAGTTTGATGGATCCAGAGCCGCCCGCTGTCCTCAGCTGCACTGCAGTCGGGGGTGGCCGGGGCCTGCTCTCACCCACCTGCCCCTGCGTCAACGGTGCCTTCAGCACCCACTCAGCTCCGCACGCCCAGGGGCCAGCCAGGCCTCGCTGCAGAGTCAGGGGCCTGCTCGCCTCCATCCTGCTCCTCCCACACCACCCGCCTGGGTGCCCGCTGGCCTGGGGCTGAGATTGCCTGTCGGGGAGCCAGGCAGACCAGCTGCCTTCTCGGGACCCTCAGCTCTGCCCCTTCCCCGAGTCTCCCCCCCTACGTGAGCCTGGGCAGAGCGACACCCCCAGGGCTTGCTCCGGGCCAGGCAGGGAGCTCGCTTCTCGGTCCACAGAGCCCCGGGTGAGGCAGTGCGGTGAGACGGGTCCAGCGGACTGCTGCTGGGCCAGGGCCCGGGGACAGCACGCTGGCTCTGCCCATACAGCGGGGGCAGGGCAGGTGGGCTCTTGGCGTCTCAGGCTCTCCTTCGGCTGTGCCCGGCTCGGGCAGCGGCTGCCCGCACAGCACCTGGACGGCGGTGAACCACAGCGCGTCCCCACGGCGGTGAGGCTGCCGTCTGAGATCAGAGCTGCCGATCCCTTCTCACCGGGCAGAGACGGCAGAAGCCTCGGGCACCTCCTCCTCTGAGGGCGCCCCGCCATCCGAGCCCTCCCTGACGGCCTCCTGCAAACTCAGAGACCCCTAAGGGCCCTCTCCAAATACAGACGCATGCGGGGCTCACAGATTTGGGGGCACTGCCTCAGGCGGGACGTGATGGGGTGCTGGACTGCGGGGCCGGGGAAGGCAGGGGGGGAGGGGGCGCTTTAGTGATGATGGTCCCTCTTGACCAAGCGCGTCAAGTTCAAAGGCGAACACGGCGGATAGACGCGACGTGCGGCCCCCGTGCTTGGTGACCAGCAGCTCTGCCTCTGCACAGGGTGCGAGGTTCCGGCTGCGGCAGGCGCTGGTTCCGAGGGGCCCCCCTCGCCGACCTCACTGTGTGCTGCATGGTGCTCGCGGCATCCCGGCTGCGCTGACAGCACCTGTGCTGTGGAGGGGCCTGTTGCTAAGAGACAGGTCCCAGAAGTTTCTTTACTCTCCCAGCTCCATGAAGCACATCCCTCCTCTCACCGCAGCCTCCTCCCCGGCCCCCGGCAGCACCAGCAGCCGGTCTCCGGGCCGCAGAGCGAGCCCCCAGCGAAACAGCCACCTGCTCCCATGCCCCCAACGCAGGGGCCCCTCGGAGCCGTCCTGGCTGCGGGGAGAGGGGGCCCTGGCCTGTGCTGACCCCCGAGGACCAGCAGGCGGTGGGCCTGTCCTGGGGCTCCTTTAGGGTTTCTGTTCTCTGTGGAAGCCCCAAGGTAAGCATGCTCCGGCCAAATCCAGCCGACCTCGCGCCCGGAGGCGGCTGCGTGGCCCTGGCTTCTGGGCCACAGAGCGCCACCCAAGGAGGTCCCGAGAGTTTCTCTCCTATGGGGCTCTTTCTAGGAAATGCAGGTTCCCGGCCCCGCCCAGCCCTCCTAATGCCCAATGAGACTGCGAGGTGGGACCTGGGACGTGACAGCCGGCGAGCGCCCGGTTCTCATGCTCGGAGGGTCAGGACCACCTCCCGTGGTCCCGGCTGCTGCTCTGCCCGGTGACCGTGCCCTGTGGGAGCGGGCGGGGCCGGCCTGGAGGGCAGCTGTGGCCCATGCTGCCACGGCCACGGCCACGGCCACGGCCACGGCCACGGCCACGGCCTGCGCCCCGCGTGGCTCCCCGCAGACCAAGCTCAGGAGGGCCGGCTTCACCCAACCCCAGCTCCCGATAATGAAATTTAATTTTAAAAAATTAAAAATGAGCCCTAGCCAGTTTGGCTCAGGGGTTGGGATGTTGGCTCACAGACCAAAGGGTCGTGGCTTTGATTCCTGGTCAGGGGCACCTGCCTGGGCTGCAGGCCTGATCCCCAAACTGGTTGCGTGTGGGAGGAAGCCAATTGACATGTCTCTCTTACCTCGATGTTCCTCTCTCTTTCTCTCTCCTCTCTCTTTTTAGAAAATGCACGTTTCCTCCCTCTCCTCCTTCCCTCCCACTCTCTCTAAAAAATCTATGGAAAAACACCCTCAGTGAGGATTAGCACAGAAATGAGCGGAGGAGCCGAACAGACATTTCTCTGAACGCAGGCGGGACAAGGCCACGGGGCTCCCCACGCAAATGGCCGGGGATGCAGATCAAAACCACAAGGAGAGTCCCTCCCCCCGGGCAGATGGCGGGCAGATGGCGGCCAGCCGAGACAGGCGGCAGCGAGTGGGGGTCAGGAGGGCAGGGACGGGATCTCGGGAGCACTGAAGGTGGGGGCTGCACACTGGTGCAGCCGTTATGCAGGGCAGCATGGGGTCTCCCCTGAATTAAAGACAGAGCTCCCAGCTGACCCATGACCCCACTTCTGGGCAGCACCCAAAGGAAACAAAGCACCCTGTCTGGAAGGGGCGCCTGCTCTCCCTCGTTATAGTCGCGACATGGAAGCAGCCAAAACGAACGAACGGGCTTCAGAACGATGTGTCCATAGCTGTGATTCCCCCTCCAAACAGAGGAAAGCCCTGCCATCGGTGACAGCGCGGGTGGAACGGAGGCTATAGTGCTGAGCGAGGGGAACGACCTCCCTCACATGGAATCTTTGAAGAAGAAAAAAAGCCCAATTCCTAGCTATCAGAAGCCGGGGCGTGGGGGAGGGGAGCTTTAAATATAGATACCCCTCAGAACTAGGGAATAGATTGTACTGCTGTGTTCCAAGCACTATTTTAGGCACTCTGCGTGTCACTGCTCACTTCACCTTTAAAGGAATCCTGTGCGGTGGGTGCTAGGATTGTCCCCGTTAGCCAACGAAGAAACGGGGGCACAGAGAGGGCAGTTAACTGGCTCGAGGTCACACAGCTCTCCAGTGGCAGAGTGGGATCCAGACCCTCAGCAAAATAAGGAAGTTACACCCAGAAAAAGGGCCCCGTGTTTAGGGACGCACCCCGAAAGTACACAGATGAAGTCTGGGTCCCTGAGGCCACATCACCAGGTGCCCTTTGCCGAGAGGGAAATCTCCTTCCTCCTGGCAGGGGCAGGGCGGCCTGGCCTTCCTGGCCTGGCGTGGGGGCAGTCTCGGGGGCACAGGCCGGCATGGGGCACCTGCCCCCGTGCAGAGCCCGTCGAAGGACAGGCGCTCCCTGCTGCCCCGGCCCCGCCTGCTCCAGGCTTTTCCGGTTTTAAGCAGAATGTGTGCGAGGGAAGAGGCCTCGGCTGCAGGCACTGAGGTTCCCATCGGGGCGGACCGTGAGCCCCCTCTGGCAGCTTTCCGTCACCCTCCCCGTCACCCTCCACAGCACCCTCCCCGTCACCCTCCACAGCACCCACCTCGTCACCCTCCACAGCACCCTCCATGTCACCCTCCACAGCACCCTCCCCATCACCCTCCCCGTCACCCTCCACAGCACCCACCCCGTCACCCTCCACAGCACCCTCCACAGCACCCTCCACAGCACCCACCTCGTCATCCTCCACAGCACCCACCTCGTCACCCTCCACAGCACCCTCCATGTCACCCTCCCCGTCACCCTCCCCGTCACCCTCCACAGCACCCTCCCCGTCACCCTCCACAGCACCCTCCCCGTCACCCTCCACAGCACCCTCCCCATCACCCTCCCCGTCACCCTCCACAGTACCCTCCTCGTCACCTTCCCCGTCACCCTCCCCGTCACCCTCCACAGCACCCACCTCGTCACCCTCCACAGCACCCTCCATGTCACCCTCCACAGCACCCTCCCCGTCACCCTCCACAGTACCCTCCTCGTCACCTTCCCCGTCACCCTCCCCGTCACCCTCCACAGCACCCACCTCGTCACCCTCCACAGCACCCTCCCCGTCACCCTCCACAACACCCTCCACAGCACCCTCCCCATCACCCTCCACAGCACCCTCCTCGTCACCCTCCCCGTCACCCTCCTCGTCACCCTCCACAGCACCCTCCCCGTCACCCTCCACAGCACCCTCCCCGTCACCCTCCTCGTCACCCTCCACAGCACCCTCCCCGTCACCCTCCACAGCACCCTCCCCGTCACCCTCCACAGCACCCTCCCTGTCACCCTCCATAGCACCCTCCTGGGGACCTTTCAGGCCGCCCTCCAGGAGGCGGGAGGCGCCAGAGGCTGGCGCCTGGCCTAGACGGCGCCCCAGGGCTGAGGCGTCACATGGCGCTGGGGCCGGGGAGCTGGGGCAGAGCGGCCGCCTCTCCCCTACCACCCCCTCCCCCCATCCCCGGCTCAGCCTGCTCGCCGGGAAGGCCTCACGGAGCTCAGGACCCGAAGCACACATGTCCGCGCCGTCCCTCGCTCTCCCCCCCGCTGTCAGTAAACACCAAACCGCAGGCCCAGGGAACGGGCTCGGAGCGCGGAGCCTGCAGCCTGGACGGTGCTGGCCCTTCCCGCCAGAGGCGGGGCCTTCGCCTGGGCTGGTGCTCTCCGTTCAGACGTGTGTGAACCTCTGAACGCACCCTGGTCCGGTGCACAGCTGGGCACTGGCTGTGCAGGCTCACGTGTGCACATGCACTAGGTGTGCAGGCTCACACATGCATGCACATGTATATGCAGGCTCACATGTGTACACACAGTGGGTGCACACGTTCACACGTGAGCATGCAGGTTCACATGGGCATGCACACACTAGACATGCAGACTCACGTGTGTGCACACATACAAGACACCGGGTGTGCAGGTTCACATATGTATGGAGGCCCAAGCACACGTTCACGTGTGCTTATATACATGAGTGTGCAGGTTCGAGTGTACTGTGCACAGCAGGCACTCAGGCTCACACGTGTGTGCGCACTGGCGTGCAGGCTCACAGGGCACACGCCAGGCGTGCGCACACGGCCGCTCCGGGGCCCCGCAGCGTGGCGGGCAGGGGCGGCGAGGAGCACATCGGCGGGCGTCTGGCACGTCCTCCTCGGGGCCTGTTCACAGCGCTGGCGCTGCCCGCGTGACAGTCCACACGTGGCTTTCTGGTGACTGTTACTCCGTGACAGTGTGCACGATGCCAACCCCGCGGCCGCCCCAGGTGCCCAGTTACACCCCGGCCAGCCGCTGGTTCTCTCAGGCGGGCACCTGCCTTGAGCTCCTTCACGGTCATTTCTCTTCCAAAGGCTCCTCGCCATTAGAGAATTCCCTCTCCTGTGGTCCTGCGTCCCCCTGGCTCCCGTGTGCGCTCTGTGTGCTGGGAAGTGAGGGTAACAGTGAGCTCAGGGGAGCCCCACGGAGCCAGCCGCCACCAGATTGCTGACGGACGGGAAGGCCGTGCCTCTGACCGTCCACTGGCTTCTCTTTCCAGGCGAAGCTGCTCTTGCTCGGCCCCGGGTTCGAGGCGGCTCTGCGGCTGTCCGTCCCTCACCCCTGGCTCCTCCGGGCGGGTGTCGCTCTGCTTTCACCCCCTGGCGGTTTCCATGGCGCGGGGTGAGCGTGGCGGCGTGGAATCCCCGAAAGGGGCCCTTCCTGACGGTGTGCACACAGCAGACAGGAGGCACCGCCCTTGCCAGCCTGGGCCGCTCCGGGGCGTCTGGTCCTCGCCGGCTCCCGCGGCCGAGGTTTGGGGAGAGGCTCAGGCCACGCTGACTGCAGGACCACGGAGCTGCCACGTGGGCCCAGGGGCCAGACCCCGCGGCTTCGTCCGAGGGGCGGCCGCGCCCCCCACCCCCAGGTCTGCCCAGCGGCCTCCTGTGCCCACCGTGCCGTCTGGGGCCGGGTCTCTCCGCAAACACGGCTCCGGGGACCAGATCCGCAGCCCGGGAGGGACGCAGCCACGGGCCGGCTGCCAGACTCACCGCCCACCTCCCCCCGACTCCGCCGATCAACCCCAGCCTCGAATGTGCAAAAACCCCCACAAATATCATGTTTATGGAAATCGCATCACCATGGCAACGGTAAAGGCCTCACAAGTATTTTTAAAATAGCAAATTGCCAAAACCCACTTAGCAAAACCCCAAATCTGTTTCCTCCTGGCGTTCGTGAGCACGCGGGCGGCTGTGAGCACACGCGTGCTCCGTGGCGTGACGGCCGAAGTCGCAGCTCGGGCCCTGGCTCCCGGGACCCAGGGTGCGACTTGGATTTCTTTTCCTCGAAGGAGGCTGCCCTTCCGGTCTGTTCTGGAAAACGACACAAGCCCTCGGAGAGAGGACGGTGGTGAGAGACGGCCCCTGACTCACTGCCGCTTCCTGCCTGTCCAACATCACCGGGTCGCCTTCCCGCCTCGGACCCGCCCATCGGTAACGGGGACTCGGCCCCGCTGACTCCGCCTCATAACCCGAGCCCCAGAGGCTGCCCCCGCCACGCAGGAGGGGAGGCAGGTGCCGCACGCTCGGCCAGAATGTGTGTACCTTCCAAAGCGTCACCAGGATGCAGGCTCACATGTGCACACACAATGGGTGTACACGTTCACGTGTGAGCATGCAGATTCACGTGTGCATGCACACACTAGACATGCAGACCCACGTGTGTGCACACACAAAAGATCGCAGGTGTGCAGGTTCACATATGTATGGAGGCCCGTGTGTGTACGCACAACAGACGTACACGTTCACGTGTGCTTGTACACATGAGTGTGCACAGACCCGTGGTCGGCAAACTCCATTAGTCAACAGAGCCAAACACCAACAGCGCAACGACTGACATTTCTCTGGAGAGCCTCATTTTTTAAACTGAAACTCCTTCTAACGCCACTTCTTCAGCACAGACTGGTCCAGGCCGTGGTGTTTTGTGGAAGAGCCGCCCTCAAGGGGCCAAGGAGCCGCCTGTGGCTCGCGAGCCGCGGTTTGCCGACCCCGGGCACAGGCGGCACTGCCCGTCGGTGTCTGTGCAGAGGGGACGCACAGGCGGGTTCTGACGGCTCTCCTCCCACAGGAGCCCCGGGCTTTTCCGGCTCAGACAGCAGGTCTCGGGCGAGGGGAGCGGCCGCACGGGGCACCATTTATTCTCCAGCTGGTCCCGTCCTCAGAGGGCGCGGGGGCAGGAGGGAAGGAAGGACAGAGGCACAGTGGTGGGTCCGGGGGTGGCGAGCCCCGGGCCTGGGACGGATCTGCTGTCCGTGTGTCTCTCTCGGCGCAGGAAAGGAGGACACAGGCCGGGCAGAGGCCGCATCTCCCGGAACGACCGGGAAGATGGAAACCGGTTTGGTTCAGTGGATAGAGCGTCGGCCTGCGGACTGAAGGGTCCCGGGTTCGATTCCGGTCAAGGGCATGGACCTTGGTTGTGGGCACATTCCCAGTGGGGAGTTGTGCAAGAGGCAGCTGATCAATGTTTCTCTCTCATTGATGTTTCTAACTCTCTATCCCTCTCCTTTCCTGTCTGTAAAAAAGTCAATAAAATATATTTAAAAAAAAAAAAAAAGACGGCTCCAGGGCCAGAGCTGCAGGGACCTGGGCTTGGGGGTGGGGGTGGGGGTGGCCTGGCTCTGGCTGAGCGGCTCGGGGCAGTGGGTAGAGGAGGGTCTCTGGGCCACGCCAGGGGCAGAGCTGCCTGGGGAGGGGCCGGGCTGGCGCTGGCGCTGAGCAAGAGCATGGAAACCAGAGCGGAAACCACAGGAGGACGCTGGCCTGGGCCCTCGGAGCCCACGTGCTGCGGCCCCCGCCCCGCTTTCCCCCCCCCCCCCCCCCCGGGCCGTGGGGGCCGGCCTCTCACGGGCAGAGCCGTTTGGAAGCCGGCGCCCACGCTCTGCTCTGGCTCCTGTGCAGGCTGTTCCGCTTCCAGAGGAAGACGTTAGAACCAGCTTCTTCAGGAGAACGAGGGCCAGGGGCGGCTGGGAGGCAGCAGGGGTGCCAGGGGCCGGGTCGGGTCCCCCAGCCCCGTCAGGGTGCTGGAAGCAAACACCCTGTGTCAGCGGCGTCCCTGCGGACAATTCAGAGGCCAGGCGGGGCGGGAGCCGGCCCCAGGAGAGGATGCTGAGGATGAGACGTGGGGGCGGTCCCCACCCCCGGCCTGCGGGGGGAGAGGGGAGCGTGCACTGTCTCGGGCTGAGAGGCTGGTGGAGGGGGACTGCAGGACAGCGGCCACGGTCACGGTCAGGGCCAGAGGAGCCAGCACTCCACCGCTCTCCTCCCTTCTTCCCTCCCTGCCTGGGCCTCTCAGCACACGGGGGGCAGGTGAGGCAGGCGAGGGAAGGTGGAGGAGGGAGGGGGAGGGCGGGGAAGAAGGGATGGGGAGGGGGGAGAAGGGATGGGAGGGGGGAGGAGGGATCGAAGGGGGGAGGAAGGAGGGGGAGGGCGGGGAAGGGATGGGGAGGGGGGAGGAGGGATGGGAGGGGGAGGAAGGATGGGAAGGGTGGAGGAAGGAGGGGGGGCAGGGAAGGGATGGGGAGAGCTGGGAGCAATGGGGGGAAGCTTGCTCTGAGAGCTTGAGGCCAGGCTGGAGCAGAGCTTCAGTCACCTCCTGGCTTAAAGGCACATGGTACTCAAAAAACTGAAAATACAACTCCCGTTTGACCCAGCGATCCCACTTCTAGGAATATATCCTAAGAAACCAGAAACACCCATCAGAAAGGATATATGCACCCCTATGCTCACAGCAGCACAATTCACCACAGCTGAGATTTGGAAACAGCCCAAGTGCCATCAGGAGATGACTGGATCAAAACACGATGGTACGCTTACACAATGGAATACTACACTGCCATAAAAAAGAAGGAACTCTTACCATTTGCAACAGCATGGATGGACCTGGAGAGCATTATGTTAAGTGAACTAAGCCAGTTAGAGAAAGAAAAATTCCACATGATCTCATTCATTCGTGGATAATGAAGAACACTATAAACGGATGAAGAAAAAGATAGAAACAGATACAGTAAAGCATCAAACAGACTGTCGAATGACAGCGGGAAGGTTAGTAAAGCATCAAACAGACTGTCGAATGACAGCGGGAAGGTTAGGGAGAGGTGGGGGAGATAAGAGATCAACCGAAGAACTCGTATGCATACATATAAGCATAACCAATGGACGCAAAACTCTGGGGAGGGAGGGCATGTATGGGAGTGGGGGGTGTGGGGAAATGGTAAGCTATGTACACATATAATACCTTAATAAAAAAAAAATGAAAAAATATATAAAGGGACATGGTACACAGAATCTTACTTCCTTTACAATCTGCACAAACAGGAGGCAAGAAGGAGACCACCTTGCTTCCGATGGGTGCCACGTGGAGCGTGGACAGGGGCAGGGAGCACCACTGAGCCAGGGCGCTGTCAGGACAGTGCTAGTCTGAGGAGCCGGGTCCTGGGCCGAGCCCGGCAGAGCGAGCGAGCTCTCCTCCCAGCGCTCTCTGTCAGCAGTCTGCCGGGTCCTGCTGCGTGCTCTGCACTGGCCCCATACGAGGGGAGACACAGAGAAAGTGTCACTGAAGAGGTAATGAATGGAAACCCAAAATTAGACCGGTGGTAGACCAGATAACCCAAAAGAGGGGCCGCTTGATTCCAGTGCATTTTAAAAAAATATATATTTTATTGATTTTTTTACAGAGAGGAAGGGAGAGGGACAGAGAGCTAGAAACGTCGATGAGAGAGAAACATCGACCAGCTGCCTCCTGCAGACCCCCTACTGGGGATGTGCCCGCAACCAATGTACATGCCCCTGACCGGAATCCAACCTGGGAGCTTTCAGTCCGCAGGCTGATGCTCTATCCACTGAGCCAAACCGGTTTAGGCTGATTCCAGTGCATTTTAATGTTGTATCCCTTACCCCGCAGCTGGTATTGTCTTCAGACTCAGGTTAAGAATCCAGTGTGGCCCTAACTGGTGTGGCTCAGTGGATAGAGCGTTGGCCCGGAGCCTGAAGGGTCCCAGGTTCGATTGTGGTCCAGGGCAAGTACTTTGGTTGTGGGCTTGATCCCCGTGTGGGAGGGAGAGGAGGGCGTGCATGTGGGAGGCAGCTGATCCATGTTTCTCTCTCACTGATGTTTCTAACTCACTCTCTCTCCCTTCCTCTCTGTAAAAAAAATCAATAAAATATATTTTAAAAAATAAAAAGAATCAAGTGTGTTTCCACTCAAGACTGGTGGTTCTGCCGAAACCGGTTTGGCTCAGTGGATAGAGTGTCGCCTGCGGACTAAAAGGTCCCGGGTTCGATTCCGGTCAAGGGCATGTACATTGGTTGTGGGCACATCCCCAGTAGGGGGTGTGCAGGAGGCAGCTGGTCGATGTATCTCTCTCATCAATGTTTCTGGCTCTCTATCCTTCTCCCTTCCTCTCTGTGAGAAATCAATAAAAATAAAATAAATAAAATAAAGATTGGTGGTTGTGCCAATATTCCTGTCTGGGTGTGGTGGGTGGGGAACTCACGCAGAATGTGAAATTCTGTCTCTCCAAACATCACGGGGGAGACGTCTATGCTCCCCCACCTGCCCCCGCCCCGCCCCTGGACCGCTTTTAAGGAGTGCTTCGGTCGATGGCCATGCATCCTGACACAGGCATGACTGGGCTTTCCTTCAGCCCAGACCCATGCCCAAGGCCCTCCTCTCAGGAGGCGTCAGACTCAGAGTCTGCCATGCACTGAAGCCCAAGACCAGCCAAATCTTGCCAAGCCCAACCTGTGTGGTTTAGTGCACCCTCCACTGCCCTCCTTTCTTCAGCCTTACACCCCCACTTCCTGGGCCCAGGATGGTAATGTGTGTGTGTGCTCTTCTGAGTCAGGCCACAGAGAGATCCAGCTGTGTGTCCAGCTCACACGGCCCCTCAGAGTAGCCACGGTGAAGAGGCAGCTCGGCCACGCCCTCCTGGGGTGGCGAGGTCACGGCCGTTGGTTTGAAGTCCGTGAATGCCTCCTGGACTCCATCCTGACAGGTCAGAGAGAGGAATGACCGAGGAAAGAACGGACTCTCCAAATAGCTCTGTGGCCTTGGGCTCGGGTCCAGCTCCGGCTGGAGCGTTTACATTCCTGGTCGGCCCCAAAGGACGGCTACCAACATGGCCCGCTCTGTCCCCACCAGGCCCTGCCAGGAATCTCGCTGTGGGCACCGGCCCCAGCTCCTGGGAAACGCACTTTCATAGTCACCGAGCCTGCCCCGTGGGGCAGAGGGACAGCCGGCACTCCCAGAGGAGTGTGGCCGTGGCTTTGGCGTGGCCGTGGGCCTTACCAGCAGGCATCCCTGGGAAACCCCTCTGGAGGGCCCAGGCCCCCTCGCACCTTGACCTTCTCCTGTAGCTGCAGGTGGCCCTGGGGGAGTAAGCGCTGGCAGACAGGCCCTCGGCGATAAGAAAGGACGTGACTGGCTTCAGGCACAGTGATGTGGATTTCGGTGCAATCGCTGCGAACTATGGGAGTATGTCTGGCTTCTAAACCATGTTTTCACTTCTTGTTTTAAAATACTTTCCAACGTACGGGGAAGTTTCAAGAATAACGCAGAGATTGCCCATCCTCCCTTTACCGAGATCGCCTAACACTTCACATTTGTTTATCCTTCTCTCTCTTTCATGTTCTTATTTTTCTGAACCACTTGTGAATAGGCAGAATATATCCTAGGCCTTTATTTTTTAATATTTCATTATGTTTGCCTCCTAACCGTATGATATAGTATCAAAGAACACAGGTATTCTCTTACATATTCGTATGATGGATATCAATTTTGGGAAATGTAATATGGATATATTTTTAAATATATTTGTATTGATTTCAGGGAGGAAGGGAGAGGGAGAGATAGGAACATCAATGATGAGAGAATCATCTATCAGCTGCCTTCTGAACTCCCCCCACTGGGGAATGAGCCCACAATCCAGGCATGTGCCCTGTCTGGGAATTGACCTCCTGGTTCTTAGGTCGATGCTCAATCACTGAGCCACCCCAGCCAGGCACATATAATATTTTACCTGATCTACACTTCATATTTCAACTTTTCAACCATCTCAATAAGGTCCTTATTGGTATTCATTTTCCCCTCTAGCACCGGGTATAATCCCAGCTCACGCTGTGCATTTAGTGGCCATGTTTTTCGTCTTTTTCCATCTTGTATGTGGGCTGGTCTGACATCTCCTCCTCCATCGGTTCGGGATGTGCACTCCCCGCCGGAACACCGCCGAAGCGACGTGTGTCCCTCGCAGGACGTCACACCAGGGCAGGTGCTGTCTGTCTGTCTGTCCGTCCCTCCTCACCGATGCTCATGTTTAACAGCTTTGAGATACAATTCCCACACGGTAACCCTAATAACTCGGTGGCTTCAGTGCAGTCGAGTTATGTAACCATGACCACCATCAACGCTGGAGCATTTTCATCACTTCCATCGGCATCGCTGTCTGGTCCTCCGACCGCCCCCGTCCTCCCCCGACAGCCAGGGCTGCCCCACAGAGGGGCCGTCGGGGGCTTTTCCCATCAGCCACCGTCACTATGGGGACGGTGGTCCTCGGCGACTGGCCGAGTTCACCCGTCTCAGAGCTCCCCGGTCCAGGAAAGGCTGCTGTCCGCCCCCCCGCCCCCCCCCCCCGCCCCCGGCTTCCCACGGAGTATGCTTCTCCGTGAGAGTTATGAGCGTCTGCAGAGGGACACTGTGAGATCATGCTAATATCCTGCTCCTCGTCAAAACCTCCCCCTGGATTCAACGTGATGGTTACTGAGCAGGCCGATCTTTATTAAAGCAGTTTGCTGAGACGGAACATTCCCACCCCCACGCACTGCCATTAGCCAACAGCTCAGAGAGACGGGGCGCCTGGCTCTCCTCGGGGTGACTGTCCCCCACGGTCCCCCAGAGAGCGGGCTGTGCCCTGTGAGGGGGCAGCCAAGGTCCCTCCTCTGCCCGTGTCCCTCCCGAGTGGCCAGGCCACCACGGACTCAGAGACACACGGGTGTGTACACCCCCCGCCTGCCACCCTGAGAACCCGCCCTCCGTCCCGCTGAGCTGGGAGCGCTGGGGGGCGACAGGAGAGCCGTGTCCCCGGACGAGGGGTCACGGGGTCACGGGAGCCGGGCCTGCTCTCGGCTCCACCAGCAGCAGGCGGGGCCCACAGCGGCCTCACTTCCACCAGCGCCCGGGAAAGGTGCTGAGGGAAGCAGAGCCCTCCCTCCCTGTCCCCCTCCTCCTCCCCCACCAGAGCTGATTCAAGAATAAGATGGAGACAGCTGAAACCGGTGTGACTCAGTGGATAGAGCATCAGCCTCGGACTGAAAGGTCCCGGGTTCGATTCCGGTCAAGGGCGTGTACCTTGGTTGCGGGCACATACCCAGCAGGGGGTGTGCAGGAGGCAGCTGATCAATGTTTCTAGCTTTCTCTCCCTCTCTGTAAAAACTCAATTAAAAAAATATACTAAAGAAGAAGAAGGAGGAGGAGGAGGAGGAGGAGGAAGAGGAGGAGGAGGAGGGGGAGGAGGAGATGGAGACAAGAGCAGACCAGCCAGAAGGGAAGGATCAGAGGGAGAAGAGCGTCCCCGGAAGGAGCTGGCCACCCGGGAGCGATCAGCCCGGTGGAGGGCACTGGCCAGCGCCCTGACGGCTGTGGGCCACGGTGAGCCACGAAGGTTCCAGAGCAAAGACTCAAACGGCGGAGCTGAGACACTCCAGCAGGAAGTGCTCCATCTGCTACCGAAACGCATTCCCGAGGCAGGACCAGCACCGCCTGAGCTGGGCCGGGCCGGGTCCCTCTGGTCTGCACTGGCGCCCCCCCTGCAGCGGCCGCGGGGCCACCTCCTGGGAGCCAGGCAGCACCCCCCCAACCCCCCTCAACCCCCCTCTCCCCCCCGCCGCCCCATCTGTCTCCTCCTGGGAATGGCCCGCGGGCAGCTCTGCTCCTGGCGCCACACTCCCCGTTCTCACCGAGGAAGTTTGCCTTCTTGGCCAAATGCTTCTTCTCAAAACAAAACAGAAAATAAAAGATGACAGCCTCCCAAACTGTTTGTTCCGGAAGCCTCCAGGCTGCTGGTGTCTGGCCCATCTGCAGCGGCACCGCCGTGGGGCGAGGCTCCCCACCCACAGCACCCACCTCGGTGCCTGTCACAGCACCCAGAGCCTCGGTGCCCTGTCACAGCACCCAGAGCCTCGGTGCCCTGTCACAGCACCCAGAGCCTCGGTGCCCTGTCACAGCACCCAGAGCCTCAGTGCCCTGCCACAGCACCCACCTCAGTGCCTGTCACAGCACCCAGAGCCTCAGTGCCCTGTCACAGCACCCAGAGCCTCAGTGCCCTGCCACAGCACCCACCTCGGTGCCTGTCACAGCACCCAGAGCCTCGGTGCCCTGTCACAGCACCCACCTCCGTGCCTGTCACAGCACCCAGAGCCTCGGTGCCCTCTCACAGCACCCAGAGCCTCAGTGCCCTGCCACAGCACCCACCTCAGTGCCCTGTCACAGCACCCAGAGCCTCGGTGCCCTGTCACAGCACCCACCTCCGTGCCTGTCACAGCACCCAGAGCCTCGGTGCCCTGTCACAGCACCCAGAGCCTCGGTGCCCTGTCACAGCACCCACCTCGATGGGGCTTAAGACTGTAAACCCCCGTTTTGTGACAACTCTTCCTGGGCTTGTGAGCCTGGGCTGTTCAAACATGAGCCTGAGAACAGCGTGTTCTCTCTCTCTCTCTCCATATATATGATTTTAGAGAGAGGAAGGGGAGAGGGAAGGAAACATCAGTGATGAGAGAGAATCATCAGCCAGCTGCCTCTTACACTCTGCACCTGAGGATTGTTCCCGCGTCCTGGGCATGTGCCCCGGCCGAGAATCAGACCGTGGCCTCCGCTCCATAGGTCTCCACGCAACCACTGGGCCACGCCAGCCAGCCAGTCCTCTGACTCTCATGGTGGAGTAACTAAGAGGTACATCCATTTGTGTGTGTGCATATACGTGTGTACACGTGTACACACATAATAACTCACACACACGTGTACTCGTTCACCAGTCTGATGCTCCCACAGCCTCCCACAGGGATGCTGCCTCGGGCCCAGGGTTCGGGGAGCAGATGGCAAACCTCCCGCTGGGTGAGGTAAACCAAGTCCCGAGAGCCTGCCCCCCCCCCCCCCATGCCGGCATGTGAACTCCGGTCGGGCCCAGGAACAGCCGGGCTCAGCTTGGGCGTGGCCGGGGACCAGGACGCTTTGTGGGCTCCTCCCAGCCCAGGTGCCCCTCTGAGGAAAACCCCAGAAGTAATTGCGGGACAAAGGACATTTTGCTGATGTCGGTTGGTAGTAATAACCCTTCCCAGCCACGGGAGGGCGTTATCACAAACAGAACATAGTGTTCCTGTGAGGCAGCTGAGCAGGGATTATTGGTTCCATTTTGACTCGGAGAAGCTTAGTGGCCTGCCCAGGGTTTGATGCTACTCAAGAACCAGAACTAGCTCTGAGGCTCACCCCACTGTCTTTCTCTTTTTTTAATATGATTTTACTGATTTGAGAAAGAGAGAGGATGAGAGAGAGAGATATTAATAGAAGCATCAATGAGAGAAAAATACCAGGATCGATCAGCTACCTCCTACAGGCCCCCTGCTGGGTATCAAGCCATAACCTGGGCATGTGCCCTGACCGGGAATCAAACCTGCGACCTCTTGGCTCATGGGTCAATGCTCAACCACTGAGCCACACCAGCCAGGCCTCCCTCCTTTCCGTGACACTAGTGGCTTCACGAATGCGACACAGACCAGAAATGTCACTGCATGGGGTGCCCTCGGGGTCACTCTGGACAGCCTTGTTCATTCCCCGAGGAGCCGTGCCCTCCCCCACCCGCCCCGGGGCCGAGAGGGCCTGCAGCCCTGCTGTCCTTTCCTCCCGAGAGCACGCAGTTAGCACAGCCGCCTTCCCACAGGGTCCGCCCTGTGTGAGCGGGACCGTGTGAGCGGGACCGTGGAGGCAGGACTGTGCCTGCAGTGACATCGTCTGAGCTGGAGCCAGGCCGGGCCGCAGCAGAGCAAGCACATGTCTGTGAGGGACCTGCGTGGGGGCCGCTCACCCGGGGCTGTATTTGGAGGGAGGTCCTTAAGGAGGTAAAGGAGTTCAATGCACAGGCCCTAACTGTCCTCATAGGAACTGGCGATTAGGACACAGACACAGAGAGAAGACAGCCGTCTGCATGCCAAGGCGAGAGACCAATCCTGCCAGCACGTAAAATAGTTTATCCTTGTATTATTATTTTTTATATTTTATTGGTTTTTTTACAGAGAGGAAGGGAGAGGGATAGAGAGCTAGAAACATCGATGAGAGAGAAACATAAACCAGCTGCCTTTTCACACCCCCTACAGAGGATGTGCCTGCAACCAAGGTACATGCCCTTGACCGGAATCCAACCTGGGACCTTTCAGTCCACAGACCAATGCTCTATCCACTGAGCCAAACCAGTGTCGGCATATCCTTGTGTTATTATTTCTTATTTACTTGTATCACAACTTGTAAACCTGCTTTTGTCCAACCCATATACTGTTAAAGTTCATTTCACCTGTTTCTTTTTATTTTTTACAATCTAAGTGATAGAAATCTTTAGATTACCGGAACATCTGTGGCTCATGTTATATTTCTTCTGGAAAGTTCCTGTCTAGGGCCTTGTGGGTCACGCTGAGGACCCGAGCTTTTACCCTGAGGGACATGGAAGCCGCTGGAGGGTTTCCAGCTCAAAGGCGACAGGCCCCGACTCCCTGTGTCACAAAGGTCATCGGGGGTGGAGGTGAGACACGGGGGTGTCAGTAAAGACAGACAGACCATCCAGAGGCCGCTGCAGTCCCTCAGGAGGGAGTGGAGGCCGAGAAGTGGTCGGATACTGAGCAGATTTTGAAAGCAGAGCCAAGAGTACTTCCTGGCAATGGGGGATGAGGAACAGAGGAGTCGAGGATGAGAACCGTATTTGGCCTGAGCTTCTGACAGAATGCCATTGGCTGTGATGGAGAAGATGGGGGAGAAGCCAGGTCAGGGAGAAAAGCAGGGCTTTCGTTGTGGATGACGTAACGCCAGGGGTCGTTTGGTTCCCGAGGGGAGATGCTGAGGGGAGGGGTCCGGCTTGGGAGTCCTCACATACAGATGCAATTTCAAGCCAGGAGCCCGGGCCTGAGCAACAAGGAGTGAGGTGAGTGTGGGCAGAGAGGAGAGTAAGATCAAAGTGAAGATCAAGATCAAGATGAAGTACCGTGCCTGGGGGACTCCCAGGTGTAGAGGTTGATAAAAAAAAAAAACAGGAAAGGCTGGTGTTCAGAAGCCACTGAAGGCAGCATTTTGGGGAGAAGGAAGCCAGAATGGTGTCCGATGCTGCTGAGGGACCCGGGAAGATGCAGAGAACTGACACCGGAGCAGTCCATGGCCCAGACGTGCACGGTGACCCTGAAGGGCCATTGAGGTGAGAGGTGGAGTCAAAACACGACTGGAGCAGGTTCAAGGGACAATGAGAGGAGAGGAACTGGTGACAGCAAGCCCAGGGCACTGGTTCAGGGCACGCAGCTGTAAAGGGGGGGAGAGGGGCAACAGCCGGAGTGGGTGTAGGATGGACAGAGGCTATTTTTACAAGATGGGGGAGGAGCTCAGCGCGTGTGTGTGTGTGTGTGTGTGTGTGTGTGTGCTTCCGGGAATGAGCTGTTAGAGGAAATTTCATGACGCGTAAGAGTTAGCCTACTTACGTCACCCATCTTGGTTCAGTTCCTTTCCCAACATTATCCCAGGACAGTGTTACTGTCCCTGTCCCCACATGTCACCGTTTCAGTTCATCTATTGATTACCTTGGTAATCTCTACTTCTTTTTTTTTTTTTTTAATATATTTTATTGATTTTTTACAGAGAGGAATAAAAAGGGATAGAAAGTTAGAAACATCGATGAGAGAGAATCATCGATCAGCTGCCTCCTGCACGCCCCTTACTGGGGATGTGCCCGCAACCAAGGTCCATGCCCTTGACAGGAATCAAACCCGGGACCTTTCAGTTCTCAGGCCAACGCTCTATCCACTGAGCCAAACCGGGTTCGGCTAATCTTCACTTCTTAACCTATCGATTACAGACAGCATCTCTCGGTCGCCCACCTTATATGCGGAAGGGATTCACACCCCTACTCTACCCTGTATGGCCGGTCAGCTCTGATGGGTGTGCTAGGACAGTAACAACATGTAAACAGCAAAAACCTTAGCAACTCAGGCCTGTTCTCATCACATGCCCTGCCTCCGACTTCCTCCATCCCGGAACCAGGTGGAAGAGCGGCCCCAGCTGAGACCCGCCACTCTCCTGAGGAGAAAGAAGGCAGCTCACAGTGCCTCTGCTCAGACACAGCTTAGGTCATTTTCGCTTACATCCCATTGGCCAAAGCACGTCACATGCCCAAGCCTGACACAATGGGCAGGGAGGAAGCATTGCCATCCCACAGGGGGCATGGCCAGCCAGGGGGGCCAGTCAATAAAGGGGAGCAACACTTCACTCCGTCACAACCGCCCTCCCCTCCTCTCACAGGCCTGCCAGCTCCAAGCTGTGCTGCTCATTCCATATTGTCGAGATGGAAAGCCTTCCCGCCCGCCCTCCCAGCTATTTTGGTCTCCGGTGCTCGGTCTGACTTTGGTTTTAGAAGCCGAAAACCACTGAGCAGCCCTTACATCCTGAGGAAGCAGATGCTCTTTGCTGCCGAGTTCCAGGAGAACTCAGAACTCAGAGCCCATTTGCGCCTCCCAGGCCAGGCAGGCCCGCGCAGGTGCCGGAGCCGTCCTGTCCTGTCCTCCCTCTCCACCGCTGGCTCACAGCCAGGCCACGTGTTTTTTTGTTTGTTTTTTTAAAAAAATATATCTTATTTTTTTTTACAGAGAGGAAGAGAGAGGGAGAGTTAGAAACATCAATGAGAGAGAATCATTGATCAGCTGCCTCTTGCGCACCCCCCAATGGAGATGTACCTGCAACAAAGGTACATGCCCTTGACCGGAATCGAACCCGGGACCTTTCAGTCCGCAGGCCCACGCTCTATCCACTGAGCCAACCGGTTTTGGCCAGGCCATGCTTTTATCTGCTTCATGGGGGCTCTACCTCTAACGGAAATGTCCGGTTTTCCCAGAAGGTATTGGTCACCTCCTCACAGTTGGAAGAAGAAATCTGTGCATCTTCCTCAGGTCCCTGATCTCTCCCAAACGGCCCATGTACTGTATGGATTCGCTCTGTCCTTCCTGAAGCTGCTGACCCCCTCCCCGCACTGGCAGGCGCCTTCATGTGGAGTCAGAACAGACACGTCCTTCAGCACAACTTCCTGTCTCTCCTGCAGCCACTCATCGCCTCGGGTTCCTGGCTTACTTCCTGGCGTGTGTGCTCTGTCACACTGATCCCCTGCAGTACCCCCACTCCGCTCTGTGGAAGGTCCCCCTCGCCCCCTCCTCAGAGACCGCTTTCCTGGTGCCTCCATCCTCCAGGCCAGTGGTCGGCAGACTGCGGCTAGCGAGCCACATGCGGCTCTTTGGCCCCTTGAGTGTGGCTCTTCCACAAAACACCACAGCCTGGGCGAGTCTATTTTGAAGAAGTGGCGTTAGAAGAAGTTTAAGCTTAAAAAATTTGGCTCTCAGCCAAAACCAGTTTGGCTCAAAGGTCCCAGGTTCGATTCCAGTCAAAGGCAGGTACCTTGGTTGCGGGAACATCCCCAGTAGGGGGTGTGCAAGAGGCAGCTGATCGGTGATTCTCTCTCATCGATGTTTCTAACTCTCTATCCCTCTTTCTTCCTCTCTGTAAAAAAAACAATTATATATATATATAATATATATATGTAAAAAATTTTTTTTAAATGTGGCTCTCAAAAGAAATTTCAAACATTGTGCTGTTGATATTTGTCTCTGTCGACTAATGAGTTTGCCGACCACTGTCCTATGCTAACAAGACAGACTGCTCGCCAGACCTGGGGACGATTTTACCCTGAGGTTGCCTTTCATGGCTGCCATGGATGAGGTACATGATTCCCTGGATCTCTTATCCTCTTTCTTGGTTTACACTGTTATTTTCTAAAATACATCCTCAAGTAACTTCCTTTAAAAGGTTGAGCCCTGGGTGGTGTGCCTGAGTGGTTAGGGCGTCTGTCTACACACGGAAGGGTCTCTGTGTGGATTCCCCATCAGGGGCAGGCACTCCCCATCCCCGGCCAAGGCGCATGTGAGAGGCACCCAGTGGATGTGTCTCTCACACACTGATGTTTCTCTCTCTCTCCACCCCCTCCCTCCCTTTCACTCTCTAAAAAAAACAAAGGAAAAATATCCTCATGAGGATTAACAAAACAAACAAAAAAAGGTCGAGTAGGATATAAACTTCCAGGTCCTGGCCTGCCTCACTTCTATAAAATTAAGCAATGCCTATTCCTGGAGTATAATTCTAGTTAATAACTATTCACAAAAAAACATGCTATATTAAGAAATTTAAAACGGTTGCTTACATATGGACACAAGGAACGTACATATGGACAAAGAATAAACTCCTGAAAGAGTAATAAAAAGTCAACAATACAAAAGGTGCCTCAGGGAGAACCTAATAACCAACCGTCAGAGCCTTAGGCCTAGAGAAGCGAGAGAAGCTGGACCAGCCAGGGATGTCTTACAGGGAAGCAAGGCTTCGGGTGGGTTCAGAGAGCAGGCGATGTTAGGGGTAAACGAGGCACTTATGAATATTCAACCCGTGGCCAGCATCAGTCTGACAGAATGGCTGACAGTCCAGGGAAGGTCCCACTCTCGGGGTTACCAACATTTTCATTTCATCAATATATAATTTTAAAATAGGAAAGTAGCCGAAACCGGTTTGGCTCAGTGGATAGAGCGTCGGCCTGCGGACTGAAAGGTCCCAGGTTGGATTCTGGTCAGGGGCATGTACCTTGGTTGCAGGCACATCCCCAGTGGGGGGAGTGCAAGAGGCAGCTGGTCAATGTTTCTCTCTCATCGACGTTTCTAGCTCTCTATCTCTCTCACTTCCTCTCTGTAACAAATCAATAAAATATATTAAATAAATAATAAATAAATAGATAGATAGATAAATAAATAAATAAATAAATAAATAAATAAAATAGGAAAGTAATTTACCCCGACCAACAGACGAACCCCCTGGCTACTCAGGGCCGTAACAAGGAACACTCCCCTCATGTGTCTGAGGAACTGGGTGCATCCTCAGACCTGCCCTGCTCGCTGGGCTGTGAAGGGGCAGGCACTGAGCTTTGTTAGTGGAGTGTCACTGAACAGGGCTGGGTTACTCTCTTTACCATCCTTTTTTTTAATCCTCAACAGAGGGTATGTTTCCACTGAATTTTAGAGATGAGGAAAAGAAAGAGAGAGAAACATCGATTGGTTGCCTCCCTCACACACCCAGCCGGCAACCTAGGTATGTGCCTTGCCAGGGGAGAGAACCCCAACTTTTTGGGATATGGGATGGCGGGCCTACCAACTGAACCACCTGGCCAGGGCTGCATCACCCATGTTTTTAAATTTGCTTTTATTGTTCCAATGAAGAGTCAGAAAGATCATAAATCACTTCTGCTCCCCATCCACTCCTCTTATTGGCTGGAGTGTGATCCCGTCAGCACTATTGCTTGGATCAAGAAGTTACCAGGGTCCAGGCGGTGTGGCTCAGTGGTTGAGCATCGACCTGTGGTTTGATTCTGGTCAGGGCACTTGCCCGGGTTGCAGGCTTGATCCCCAATAGGAGGTGTGCAGGAGGCAGCTGGTCAATGATTCTCTCTCATCATTGATGTTTCCATCTCTCTCTCCCTCTCCCTTCCTCTCTGAAATCAATAAAAATATATTTAAAAATAAAAATAAAAAATAGCCAAGACCGGTTTGGCTCAGTGGATAGAGCGTCAACCTGCGGACTGAAAGGTCCCAGGTATGATTCTGGTCAAGGGCATGTACCTTAGTTGCGGGCACATCCCCAGTAGGGTGTGTGCAAGAGGCAGCTGATCGATGATTCTCTCTCATCGATGTTTCTAACTCTCTATCCTTCTCCTTTCCTCTCTGTAAAAAATCAACAAAATATATTTTAAAAAATAATAAATAAATAAAAATAAAAAATATAAATAATACTAAAGAAGCAGCAGGGAACTGTGAGGTCTGCCTCTCCATGGCAGGTCCTCCACGGACCCACAACACCCACATCAGCGAGGACACGCGCCTTCCTTCCTCCTAACGCTCACACTCTTGTCCCAGGTGCACACGAAGGAAGGAGACATCCAGTAGGAAAAAGACCTTTGGGCCCAGGGTCTGCCCAGTGGTTAGAGCGGCTGCAGTGAGGACAGAGGGGTCTCTCAGGCAGGGTCTGACCTGGTGCAGTTCCCACTGGGCGCTAAGACCCTGCTCTCTGCCCTCGGGGCACTTAGCCAATTCAACCGGGGTTCAGGGTTCGCACCCACTGCTCCGATGGCCTGATATCTTGCTGGTTTGTTCACCATCACATCCCAGAGCCTCAGTGCCTGGCATGTGGCAGGCGCTCTGTGCTCGGGAATGAGTGGATGGATTGAAATTAGCTGCGTTTCCTCAAAGGCCAGAGCCAGACGTGAGCATTCTGTTTCCACCGGAGCTCAGATAAGCTGGGAGGACCTGGGGCCGCGGACAGGAGGCGCCTGCAGGCTGCCCGGGCTGGTCTGTCATGCAGGTGCAGGTCGATGGGAGCAGAGATCAAATGCTCAGAAGAAAGGTCCAGAAAGTACGCCACCCCCCCCACCCCCCCCCCGGAGATGGAACGGGAGTCAGCTCCGGCAGAAGGCACAGCGCAAGAGGCCCATCATCCCCAGAGCACCCCATCGCCAGACCCTGAGCCTAGGTAATGCCTGGATGCACCCTCTGATTCAGAGGAAAACCCGCCAGGATCAGAGCCCTCCGGTGGGGTCGGGGGTCGGGGCTGTGCACCAGGCAGCTCCACGAGAGGAGATGGAACACGCAGGGCTTGCTCCGGGAAATCAGAAATCCGCGCCTGGACTCGGCTGTGTGCTGCTCTGTGGCCCCTCAGGGGGGTTCTCACAGACCCTGGACTCTGGCTGACAAAGGGGTGTGGGGGGACACCGTCCCTGAAGCGGGGAGCGGCCGCAGAGGGACCGGGAGGCGAGGCCCGGGCGGCGCAGGTGGCAGCGCTGCCGTGGCTCCCGCCCAGCGGGCCTGGCACCGCCGCCTGGCACTGCGCCCTGTTCCTCAAAAGCCCGCGGGTGCACTTACTGCAGCCCCTCTTTTAACAAACCATGGCACCGCGCCGAAACCGGTGTGGCTCAGCGGATAGAGCATCGGTCTGTGGACTGAAAGGTCCCGGGTTTGATTCCGGTCAAGGGCATGTACCTTGGTTGCGGGCACCTCCTTAGTAGGGGGTGTGCAGGAGGCAGCTGATCGATGACTCTCTCTCATCGATATTTCTAACTCTCTATCCCTCTCTCTTCCTCTCTGTGAAAAATCAATAAAATATATTATTTAAAAAAAACAAACAAACCGGGAGCCCTGCCTGATGGCCACACTCCAGCAGGTGGCTCCCATCGCGCCTGTTGACCAACACCCCCCCCCCCCGCCGTGCCAGCACCCCAAATGGCACCCCAAATGGCAAATGCGCACCGCGCGGTGAGGCCCCGCGGAGGGGGCCCCGCTGCCGCCCACCCCGCCTCCTCCTGGGGGGGGGCCTCCCGGCGCCGCAGGGCCCCCCAAGCCGCCCAGCGCGAGCCGAGCGGACAGAGGACACTTGGGGGGAACCAGGGGCGGACGGCGGGCTGGGGAGAGGGGTTGCCGGGGGAGGGGGAGGACCACCCGGCAGACAGCTGGGGGGGGGTGCAGACGGAGGGGGTGGGGTGGGGAGGGGAAACTCAACCCCCTGCCGCCCCGCCGGCACCCCGTCTGTCTGCCTGCGGAGGGCTCGGGTTCTAACACGTGGACCCCGGGGGGTGGGGGTGGGGCGGCCTAGGGGGCGTGCAGGAAGCAGCCCACAGATGCCCCCCCCCGCCCCCGCTTTCTGTCTCTAAAAAGCAAGTTGGAAACGTCTTCACAAACACACAGGTATCCGAACCGGCACCCGTCCCCTCGGCGCCCGCGGAGCTCGGGGCAGGCGGGGTGCTGGGACCGTCTCCGAAAGCAGAGAGGGGTGTCCCCGATCCCCCGGCTCCCCGAACCCCGACTCCCCGATCCTCCTGCTCCCCCCCCCCGCCCTCCCCCTCCCCCCCCCCCGCTCCTTATCCTCCGGCTCCCCGATCCCCCGGCTCCCCGATCCCCCGCTCCCGGTCCGGGATGTGGCCGCGGCCCTTCTGCCGCCCGGCCCCGGGGAAGGGGTGTCGGCGGCGGAGGGGAGGATGCGGGGCGCCTGGAGGGGGTCCTGGGCCGCCCGCGGGCTCCAACATCCGGCAAAGTTTCCGCTCTCCGGGCCGGACAGCCTGGCTCACCAGCCGGAGCAGGTGGGCGGCGGGCCGGGGGCCGCACCCTCCAGGCGCCCTTCCATCTGCGGGGGCGTCCCCGCCCGCCCCCGCGGCCCGGCTCCCCGCTCCCCGCTCCCCCTGCACCCAGCGCGGCTCACCGAGCCCCATTCCCGCTCCCCCAACACCCAGCCCGGCTCCCCCAGCCCCGCTCACCGAGCCCCAACACCCAGTCCGGCTCCCCGCTCCCCAACACCCAACCCGGCTCCCCGCTCCCCCTGCACCCAGCCCCGCTCCCCGCTCTCCCAGCCCCGGCTCCACGCTCCCCCAGCCCCGCTCCCCCAGCCCCACTCCCCAGCCCGGCTCCCCCTGCACCCAGCCCCGCTCCCCGCTCCCCCAGCCCCGCTCCCCGCTCCCCCAGCCCCGCTCCCCGCTCCCAGCCCCGCTCCCCGCTCCCCCAGCCCCGCTCCCCGCTCCCCCAGCCCCGCTCCCCGCTCCCAGCCCCGCTCCCCGCTCCCCCAGCCCCGCTCCCCGCTCCCCCAGCCCCGCTCCCCGCTCCCCCAGCCCCGCTCCCCGCTCCCAGCCCCGCTCCCCGCTCCCCCAGCCCCGCTCCCCCAGCCCCGCACCCCCAGCCCCGCTCCCCGCTCCCCGCTCCCCCTGCACCCAGCCCCGCTCACCGAGCCCCGGCACGAAGGTGTTGAGGAAGAGGCAGAGCACGGCCAGCGGGAAGGGCAGGCAGGGGATGGCGGCGCGCAGGGGGCCCTTCTTCTCGCGGACCTGCACCACCACCCCGCTGCCCGCCGCCCGGGGCGCCGCCGCCCGCTCGGCCTCCTTGTGCGCCGGCTCCATGGCGGCTCCGGCTCCGGGCGGCTCCCGGGCTGGGGCAGCGGCTCCGCCGGCGGCTGCAGCTCCGCGCCCGCTGCCCGCCGGGCTCTGAGCTCCGCGCCCCGAGGCGGGGCCGGCGGGAGGGGACAGCGCCCCCCGCCCCGCCTCCCTCCTCCGGCTCCCTTCCCGCCCCAACGGCCCCTCCGGGCGGGGCGAGGCCAGCGAAGCGGGAGGGGCGCGGGAGCTGGTGTCCACTCGGAGGACGGGCAGGCCTCGCCCCCGGACGGGGCTGGGGGGACCCTCCGCCCGGGCGCCGGGAGCCGCCGCGTGCTCCGGGGGCGGGACGGTGGGCGGTGGGCGGGGCGGGGGTTGGTGGGCGGGGCGGTGGGCGGGGCGGGGCAGGGTTTGTGGGGAGGTGGGGGCGGGGGTTGGTGGGCGGGGCGGGGTTTGTGGGCGGGGCGGTGGGCGGGGCGGGGCAGGATTTGTGGGGAGGTGGGCCGTGGGCGGGGCGGGGGCGGGGTGCGGGGGCGGGGAGGGGGCGGGGCGTGGACAGGGGGTGGGGGGATGGGGGGATGAGATTAGGGGGGTGGGGGAGGTCGGGGGGGGGCGAGGGCGGGGCGGGGCGGGGCAGGGTTTGTGGGGAGGTGGGGGCCGTGGGCGGGGCGGGGGCGGGGTGCGGGGATGGGGGGATGGGATTAGGGGGGTGGGGGAGGTCGGGGGGCAAGGGCGGGGCGGGGCGTTGAGGGTGAGTCCGGGGATCGGAGGCGGCGCCTGGAACGTGAGGGAGGTGGAAGCGAGGAACTGGGGAGCCTGGCGCCTACGTAGTAGACCTTCAGGTCATCCTGTTCGAACTGGTGTGTTCCCGGAGTAACGGGACCCTGGCCTGGGGCAGAGGGAGCAGGAGACAGCTCTGCAAGCCCGCCCGTCTCCGCGCTGATTAAAGGGGCCCCCTTCCCCCTCCATCCAGGCAAATACCAGGGCGGCGGGGCGGACCTGGGACGGGAGCGGAGGAAGGCCACCCATCTGTCTCTCTAACTCCCTGTCTCCGTCCCTCTCCCTCTCTCTCTGTAAGCAATGTCCTCAGGTGAGGATTATTTTTAAAAAGGGGGACCCCCGCCACAAATACACCCGCCAAAAGCGGAAAGCCATGACTTGCTGCGGGATGGGGTGCTGGGTACCACCTCTGCACTGTCCCGGAGGAAAGCAGGCCTGGGGGGTAGGGGGCGGGCCAGGAAGCCAAGGAGGACCGTCTGGCCTTGGCCATGGCAGTTGATAGAAGCCAGGGGAATAGCCATCTGTGTCCGAACCAGCAGCTTTGAGTAGATTTTCCCAATCACGCCGCCCTCACGCCACCCCGGTGCCCAGCAGGCCTTCTAGTCCTTCTGTTCAAATGGGAAAAGGGAGCTTTCAGGATGGAAGCAATGCTGCTTACCTCTGGGGTCTAATGCATCGAAGCATCCAGAAATTCAGCAAATCGTGGGGAGAACTGGGAGGGTGCCAATCCACTTCCCAGTAACCCCCTTCCTCCCGGAGCGAACAGCATGGGCTCAGGGCGAGGCGCCCAAAGGGGTATTTTACTGCTACTGATTAAAGAATATTTTGAAATATATTTTATTGATTTTTTTTACAGAAAGGAAGGGAGAGAGATAGAGAGTTAGAAACATCGATAAAAGAGAAACATCAACCAGCTGCCTCCTGCACACCCCCCACCAGGGATGTGCCCACAACCAAGGTACATGCCCTTGACTGGAATCGAACCTAGGACCCTTCAGTTGGCAGGCCGATGCTCTTTCCACTGAGCCAAAAAGGTTCCGGCTGATTAAAGAATTTTAAAAGCAGGTGGCCAGCAGGGGTGAGTGGTGACACTGGTGGACACACACACACACACAGTAACTAGCTTCAGCCTGGCAATCTGCAGAGAACAAGAGGGAAAGTTTTAGCGGCCATTCAGCCACTAATTGCCTGTTTCACTCAGAAGAGCTCAGTTAGCCTCTTCTGGGCTGGAGTCACTGGGATTACAAAACCAAAGCAAGGCCCGATGTGATGCACGTTTATCGAGGGCCTCGTGTGACTTCGCTGTGGGTGGGGAGCAAGGCCTCTGCCTTGGAGGTGTCACAGGGGAGAATGGCAGACGGTGCTGGTGTGACTGCGGGGGGCTGCGGTGCTGGAACAGGAACCTGCCGGAAGCCAGCCCCAGTGGGGGAGGCCACACGGAGGCCGCCCCAGGAAGGTGAGACTGAATGAGACGTGAGCACTGACTGGAGTTAGCTACTTGCTGGAGATGTATTCTATTTTTATTTGTTTAAAGACCAAGCTACTTTTATCAAAGACCAGAGGTCTGGTGCACGAAATCTGTGCACTGGCAGAGGTGAGGTCCCTTCAGTCTAGCCTGCGCCTCTCGCAGTCCAGGACCCTTAGGGGATTTCTGCCTGGATTTCCCAGGGACTGGGCCTAAGCTGACAGTCAGACACCCCTCTCACAGTCCGGGACCCCTCACTCCTGACCGCTCGGCTTGCTGTTCCTTAGCCCTGCCACGGAGGTGGAAGAGGCTCCTGCCACCACCGCTGCACTCACCAGCCATGAGCCAGGCGTCTGGCTGAGTGGCCCTCCCCCTGTGGGAGCGCACTGACCACCAGGGGGCAGCTCCTGAGTTGAGCGTCTGCCCCTGGTGGTCAATGCATGTCATAGCGACCGGTCATTCCACCATCCCGTCAATTTGCATATTAGCCTTTTATTATATAGGATATTATATAGGATAGCATGCCACACAGATTTAAGCAATTGTGTGTTTATGTGATCCTTTGCCTTTCTCCAAAATTCTATCTCTGGTTGGGTATTAATTTTTTTAATAATTGAGATTTATTTTCTTTTAAACAAACACTTCTTTATCCAAGCACTGCCTGCAGACACCATTCTAAGCAGTTTACACATTTTAACTCATTTAATCCTGACCACAACTCTATGACGTAGTATATGTTACCCATTTCACAGATGGGGAAAATGGAGCACAAGGAAGTTAAGGAACTTGCACAAAGTCACCCAGTAGTAAGTGATAGAGCTGGATCTGAATGCCACATAACTGCTCAGACACCTGGAATATAACCTTACATTTTACAGGTTCTTCCACGGAGAACCTCAGCTGTCTTAGCGCCATGCAAACTCACTGATTCCTGGAGGAAGGGGTTTCAGAGGAGGACGTGGAGTTACATTCCCCAGTTTCCCGGATGATTCATTTAATAACGGGGGTCAGAGAGCGATCAGGGCAGAACAAAGGTGCATAAAGGAAGGCAAGAAGGCCTAGACGGGTAGGACACTCCGGGAACTGCTGTATGGCTGTTCCAGGGCTCGTGTGGGTGGGCAGGAGATGGGCAGGAACCTCGGAATCAAGGGCAAAGGAATTGGGACCTGATCCTGGTGGCGATGTAGTCACTGGGACGTTGTAAGCAGGTGCGTGGTGTAAGTGTCCCAGTTACTGTTCTGAACGATGTAAAAAACTGCCCAACACTCACTGGCTTGGCTCCACCATTTTGTCATGATGACAAGTTTTGTGGGCCTGGAAAATGGACTGCGCAGCTGAGGCAGCTCTTCTCTGCTCCGCTATGTCTGGAGGCTCAGCTGCGAAGACTCAGTGGAGGCAGCTGGAACAGCCGGGACCAGAGCACTCACTTCCGAATCTGGTGCCTGGACTGGGGTAACTCCAGAGATCCCAATGGAGGGCACCCCATCTCTCAATGGAGCAATGTCAAAGGATCTGAACCGGGCTTTAAACTCACCACAATGGGTTATAGTTTTGGGAGAAAACCAGTTAATCATGTGGAGCATGGACTAGAGAGGGTCAAGTTGTGTCTGTCCCACGAGAGAGGACCTACAGGGATTGAGAATGGGGGAGGGATAGTTCCCAAATGCAAACTGGATATTATTAGCGAAGAGGAGAAGTTGAGTTTGAGGGTTTGAGGGCACTTCAGGGGTGGCAAGCACTTGTTGACCAGCACAGACAATTGTCTAGACAAAAGTTGGATAGTTAGCCCATCCAGAGCTTTGCAGAGCAATCTGGGCTGCAGATCTGGGCGCCATCAGCATACAAACGGTAGCTAAAGCCCAGTATATAAATGTAGACTAAAGAGAGGGCCCAGAGGGTACTGTAAATTCAGCACCAGGAGGAGAGAGAGGTTTAAAATGAGCCAGACGAGGAAGATGTTGGGGAGGAGCAGACAGCAGAGTCAAATGCCATCAAGGAGCCGAGTCAGACCCCAAAAATGCCTATGGATTTGGCACTTAAGAGGTTTAGCTCATTGGAGTCCCAGCTCAAAAACCTCACCCACTTGTCCATTTCCAAGGAATGTGTCCATTTCATCAAAGTTGTTGAATCTGTTGGCATATAGTTGTTCATAATATACTCTGATTATCATTTTAATACTGTAAAATCTGTGGTGGTGTCTCCTCTTTCAGTCCTCATGTTGTTCCTTCGGGCTTACTCTCTTTTCCTGATCGCTCTCACTAGGAGTTCACACCCCATCCACCTGACATTGTGATCACGGCTGATGTCTGGAAGAGAGTTTAAGATCTAGGCAATTTCAGGCAGGAAGAAGCCGCCAAATGAAAGTTAAAAGCTTAAAAAACAACCCCCTCAAAATCAGACACAGATATGAGGGGAAACAGATTGAACAGTTGGGTGACATCAGCCCTGCAGTGGGTCTGAAGACAGAACCTGTTTCTTGGCCTTGTTCTGTCATCAGCTGAATAAAGAGCCTCAGCTCTGGACCTCTTTTAGCTAAAAATAAATAAATAAATAAATAAATAAATAAATAAATAAATAATAATAATTTTGCTGAAGTCAGCTTCCAAACTTTACAAGTAATTTGTACACCAGCAGGGATGGCTCCTTTTGGCAGACAGGCATTTGAGCATTGTCAGTAGAAAGACAGACTTTGCTTAGAGATCTGTGTCTTTGAATACTTTCTTAATTTCTCTGAGCCTCAGAGTCCAAAATCCTATATCATAAAGTGGTGATATGCAAATTGACCACCTCACCCTTGCACAAGATGGCTACCCCCATGTGGTCACAAGATGGCTGCCCCAGTGTCAACACAAGATGGCCACCACAAGATGGCTGGCAGGGGAGGGCAGTTGGGGGCAACCAGGCCAGCAGGGGAAGGCAGTTGGGGCGATAGGGCCAGCAGGGGAGCAGTTAGGCATTGATCAGGCTGGCAGGGGAGTGATTAGGGGTTGATCAGGCTGGCAGGCAGAAGCAGTTAGGGGCAATCAGGCAAGCTGGCAAGTGAGTGGTTGGAAGCCAGCAGTCCCAGATTGCGAGAGGGGTCCCAGATTGGAGAGGGTGCAGGCTAGGCTCAGTGACACCCCCAGTGCACAAATTTCATGCACTGGGCCTCTAGTTGTAAATAGTACCTAGCTCATTGATGTGTGTGTGAGGAAGGATTAAGTGAAATATCATGTGTAAGGCGCTCAATAAATGGCAACTGAGTCAGAAGCCTTTTCATCCCAAGTGATAGAAGCCAAGCCCAAATTTAGCTTAAGGGGGGTAAGGGAGAGTTTATAGATGTGATGGCTTTTGACATTTCAACTTGTCAAAGCTGAATTGCAGTCCCTAGAATTCCCATTCTCACCTGATCTCCTTTAGGGTGGGCTCGGGTGATACTCTCTCAAGAGCTGGAAGGGAGGCAGTGGCCATCTTACAGCAAACACGCTCCGTCTCAGAGGCATTTCACCAAAGACTAACCTAGGTGCTTCGTGAAGGAATTCTGTGGATGTGATGAAGTCCCTGGTCCTTTAGATTTACATTCTGCTGGAAACCGAACATTGTCACTGGTAGTTAAAATTTAACTTTCTAATCTTTCCAATCTTTCCAAAAATTGGGACTTTTTAAAAACACCGCGAGACGGGGAGGAAAATTGTTGAAAATCGAGACTGTCCTGCCCAAAGCAGGACTATCTGGTCACCGTAAGTTAAATGTGAAAAGGGAACCCAGAAGACTGGCCAACCTTAATGGCTCTGAATGGTCGGAGCTATTAACTCATTGTCTAGTTGAGACAGTGGTAGTTGAAGCAACTTTAACCTGTTAACCATATGTAAATTCTTATTAATTTTCTATTGTTGGAATTTCCTGCCTAAAGGATGTCTTTATCTCAGAACCTCAATAAAAGGGATGGCGAAAGGCCAGAGCAGGGGTAGTCCTCCCCCTAGAGGTGGACTCCCGCCTGGTCCCCCATTTTCCCAAATTAACTTTTCCCCAGTCTCTTTTCATTTGTGTGCGGCCTTCTCCAGAAGCCGGACTCTGAAGTGGAATCCTGAGCCACGAGGGTCATGCTAAGAGATCCCACACAGTTCATCAGCGGGCGCTCACCGGGTGGGTCTGACTTGGTCAGTTAGAGGCACCTTAACACAGGCGCAGGCCTTCTCCAGAGGACGCAGCTGCAGGGAGGCCTTCTGCTGCCTGGCAAGTGCTCTTGCCCCTCTCTCCATCCTCCTCCCTGACTGCAGCCGGTGACCGACCCGCTCAGTCCTGAGAGGGCAGGACAGGGTTAACTCCTGACTCCACCTGGTGCTGCATCCTTCATTTTGTAAGACTATGGCCCTAGCCCTCACCCAACCAATCGGGGTCAGCCAAAGCAGTGACCTCACCACCCCTATAAATCCTTTGTTCTAGAGGAACCCGCCCTCTCCCTCCCCCTTGCCTGTGTCGCTGTGTTGTCGATATGTGGGGGGTGAGCTGGGCTAGCCTGAAATGGAAAGACTCTTTTGCTTTTGCATCGGACTCAGCTCCCTGGTGGTCTTTGGGGATCACGAAATCTGGGCATAATACTCGCACCACGGTGTCCAGCTGCTTGTGACTACACGATGGGACCGCCTGCACTGCCACTTCCTGTGCCTCTGGCCTCCCCTGCTGGCCGGCTGCCCGTCCTGGGCCTTCCTTCGTTGCCAGAGCTGCTCCTACCACCAACCAGTGCTGCCGCACCAGATCCGAGACCGCGGTTACACCGGACACCACGCACGCCCCGCTCACAGGCTGACACCGCCACATGAACAAGGTGTAAGTGAACGTGGCCACAAAAACACAGAAGCTTCCATTGTCATAGGAACGTAGGTTTATTTCCGATAGAGACATGCTGAATACAAAGGGCCGAACTAAATGCGTTATCGTTCACATAAAATAATAGAACATTTTAATAAAAACTAATATTTTGTCTTGAACATTATCTTACCAGACACGGAATAACTGCACAAATTAATAAGCGTAACGCAAATAAACCTATTTTTCCTGTTCTCTGAAAGCAAAGCATTTTCTGTTGCACACACCAAACAAGTCAGTCCAAAACTAATGTCGTGGCCATCGGCTGCTAACATATTCGCTGCTGGTATTAGTGGAGAGAAACATGTAAAGGAAATGAATGCAACAGGATTATAGTCATCAGTCATTAGCGAACGTTGTGACTCATTATTACTAATTATGTATAACGGGATATTGTAAAAATTAAGTTACGAAATTTTTATTAAAACGTTTTTTACACACCGTTATATTAGCTGGGCTGCAAAAATAATCGTTGTGGCCTGCTGGAAACAAATCCCTTTCACTGAAAGAGAGATGCTGACAGAAGCCAGGAAGGCTGGTCCACAACCTTCATTGCTGTAACCACTCACCCTTTAGTGGAGACATGGTCACCTGAAGCAGCCTCCACCTGTGTGTCCCTGTCAGTGTCTGTGATTTCCTGCCTGAGGGCTACCTGTAAGTTTCTGTTTATGTTGCTAAGATGTTTCCCCAAAGCCTCCTTGAAGGGATGGCAGGGCCAGAGCAGGAGCAGTCCTCCCACGAGAGTTGGACTGCCGCCAGGCCCCCCTTATCGCCGAGTTGAATTTCTTCAAGTCTCTTTTCATCTGCGCGCGGCCCTTCGCCAGAACCCGCACCCTGAGTTGGAACCCTTTCCACGCGGGGCCTGAAAGAGATTCCTACAGTGGCCCACATGCAGCCCGCGGACTGCGAGTTTGGCACGCTCGCCCTCCACGGTCTTTAGTGACGAGGGAAGGGTTATTACTGCGCTACGCTGACAGTTTTGGTGACCAGAGAAAAACATCCCACGATGAGCTCTGGAAGGCCAGGCGGGGACGAGTGTCTCTTTAAGAGCCCTCCAGCAGACACTCAGACCAGGGCGTTACCTTGGCAAGTCCCACTGCTTTCACAGACAGCGTACCGTCTCCTAAAGCTGGGCAGGCCGCCGCTGCCGGCCAGGTTACAGGGGACTGTGGATGCTGTCACGAGAGGGAGCAGGAAATTCCTGCCAGGAAATCCGATCTAAAAGCAGCTGAAATTGCCGAAACCGGTGTGGTTCAACGGATAGAGCATCGGCCTGTGGACTGAAAGGTCCCGGGTTCGATTCCAGTCAAGGGCATGTACCTTGGTTGCGGGCACAATCCCCAGGAGTGGGTATGCAGGAGGCAGCTGATTGATGATTCTCTCTCATCGATGTTTCTAACTCTCTCTCTCTCTCTCTTTTCCTCTCTGTAAAAAATCAATAAAATATATTTTAAAAAAATAAGAGCGTCACCTCAGCCTGCATTGTGGGCCAGACTTTGTCACGTGGAGGCTAGGATCCTTACTCTGGTCCGAAGTAAAAGTGGACGCTGTGGACGGGAGCGTGGCCGCTGCGGGCACATGGCGGTCTCTTCCACGGCAATTGGGGCACCGCTGAGCCCGTGTCTGCCGGCATTCTCTTTCCCCTGACCTGTCTTCTCTCTCCTCCCACTTTCCCGTTTCCTCCCTCTTCCTTTGGCCCCGTTCCCCGCTGTGCCCCTTCTGTGTGGCCGCTGCCACGCTCGGCTCTTCCACGCACACGACCTCACTTTACTCTCACAGCCGCCCTGTGAGAAGGTACGGACTCTGCCCACTTCACAGGCTGCAGCTCAGAGGAGTTCAACAATGAGCTACACTAGTTCTCCCCAAACTCACCCAATTCCACTTGCTTCTTCCTCTCTTCCTGGCCAGCCCGCCTGGCCTCCAGGGTAAGGTGACCAAATTTTAATATTGGTAAATTGGGACACTATTGACCAGGGGGGGAGGGTTGATTAAAAATTTGGTCTATATGGAGCAACAAAAATTTTCATAGAACGCAAAAACAGTATTGAAATATTTTTTTTAATTTCAACATAAGTACAATTTACAAATATAATAAATAAATAAAAATTGTTCATTAAGTCCAAACAATGGTGGTCGAATTCTAACAATTGATCAACCATGAGAACGTTGATAAGCAATTCTCAATAATCAGTTCTCAACAATTATTTGTGATTATTAAAGTTTAACATGATAAAATTAACAAAAACAATATAAAACTCCTATCCTGGCTAAATAGCCGCACGGCTGCCGAAAACCGTGTATTCCCTTCCCGTTCTCCCGCCGTTCCCTAGCTTGTCGAGCATTCTTTCCAAAAACCGGGACTTTTTTAAAACGCCACTGGACGCGGGACACATTGTTAGGAATCGGGACTGTCCCGCCAAAAGCGGGACGCCTGGTCACCTTACTCTTGGGTTCTCTCCCAGCCTCTCTCGCCTCACATCCTAAACCCCCTCCCTCCCTCCACTCACTTCCTGGGTTTCCTTTTTCTTTTCTGTCTCCCGATGGGACAGGCCAGCCTCCTCACACATTACTCACTGGTTCCTCTCAGCTCCTCACACAGGAAATCTACTAAGTGGTAATCAATCTGTACATCATAGATTGATTACAATTTAGTAATCCTTAGTAATCTTAGATTAAACCTTCTGGGATGAGGCCCGTGTTTGCCTGTAATTTCAGCTGAAAACCTGAGAGATACATTACATCGCCTGGGGACTGGCAGGACAAATGGGGTTATGTCCGAACACCTTGCCTCTTCCCTCCTGTGCCCATTTGCCGGCCCTGACCTCCCACAGGTGACCTCCCTCCCGCTGCCCCAGGCTGAGTATGGAGGCCAGTCAGACCTCTGACCTCAGGCTGGAGGTCAAGACGCTGACCTTCCCAGAAGGAGGGATCGCCCAGGTGGGCCAGAACCCCCAGAGCCATCGTCCCACTCAAACACCCCCACCTCCAGGTCGTAGGCAATGGCTCTCCCTCCTTTGGTTCCTGGGGTCTCTCCCTCCTCCTGGGGCAGAGTGAGAGGGCAGGGCTTGCTGAGGGGGCCCCTCCCTGGTCTGGAACCACGTTTGACTTGGACTGTTTCTCCCCGGAACAGAGGGGACAGCCTGCAGGTGGCGGGGGCAGGAGGTGGAGACCGCAGTGGCGGTGGAGCAAGGGCGTTGGTCCAGGCAGGGACGCCGACCTCCCCTGCTCCGAGGATATTCCTCAGGGTCAAGCGTGGGCCTCCTCCCACCCCCAATCCCCCCTCTTCTCCCCTCTGTACCTGCCACCCCAGCTGAGTGCAGGGGGCCCTCCTGGGTGTCTGATCAGTGAGCACTGAGTTCGCCGCTCTGTCACGCAGGCCAGCCCCCTCCCAGTTCCACCCCCCAGGGCAGCCACCCGCACCCCCCTGCAACCCTATCCCCCCCCTATAGGGCAGCCCCATCCCCCGGAGCAGCCCCCTCTCCTCCCCCTCCCACACGGGGGACAGCCCTTGCACAGTGGCCGGGTCTCACATGTGGCCGGGTCTCACGTGTGCTCTGACGGCACCTGGGGACGTGCAGCTTGGTTACCGGCAGGCACTGCGCATGGGTCTCCTGGCACTTAGTTCCTGGGCGTAGGTTGGCTTGTTTCCTCTTAGCCACTCAGTGCCTAGGCCAGCATCTCCCAGGCTTCGGGGGGCTGCCATGCTGCAGAGGCCCCCCAGTGTCCTTAGGCCTATGGCGGCGGCCAGCTCCTCCTGCCCAGGCCCATTCCCACGCTCCGGAGTCCTGGGCTGCCTGAGAGCCCGGTGCGGCTGTGCCTGCGAGGTGGGCGGGGAGTGCTAGGGCCCAGGAGGGGCACGGTCATGGCGGCCACGGCCACGGAGGGGCAATCCTGCTTCTGCCACTCAACAACCACGTGACCTTGGGCGAGGCGCGTAGACCCTCAGAGACCGGGTTTCACACTGGAAACAGGGACACTGAGTGCCTGCTCTCCAGCCAGTGTGAGGCCCTCACGGGCCGTTGGGCCTGTCGCTGAGCACGGAGTAGACACGGCTGTGGCGCTGTGACCGCTGTCAGCGAGAACACCTGGAGAGGAGACCGGGCAGATCCTGATGCCAGATCCTCCGGTCGTCTCCTTTGGCAAACACAACACCCGGAGCACAGGCCACTGCCCGGGGCTCTCGGGGCTGGGGTGAGGAGGAGGCAGGACCCTATGGCGTGTGAGAAGGGCCCGGAGAGGAAGTGGTCATCTCAGCAGAAGGACCAAGAAGGACCTTTCCAGCATCCCACGGGCCATTTCCCCGCTCACTGTCTTGGATCTGGTCCCCACCGGCCACTTCTCTGGGATGAGGTACAGTCCCCGACAGAGACTGAGTCCCGTAGGGGGACTTACTCTGATGTAAGTATTGCTCCCTCATTGAACACCTGGGGGGGGGGGGGCGGCGGAGGGGGGAGGTGGTAAGACGGAGAGCTGACTCTCCCACCTCTGCTGAGAAGAGCTGGTTGGGGGTCTTGTCCATGAGTGGGTCTGGGTGGGAGGTCTTAGCAAGCAAGAGGGGATTAGAGGGGTCCTGGGGCTGGAATCTAGCAGCGAAGGGATTTTGCAGGTGTCACTGGGGTCCCAGGGAGTGGATTGGGAGGTACGGTGTGAACCTAACAATCAGGTGAGAGCCCTAAAAGGGACCAGGTCCTGCCTGCCCCAGAAGCTCTCCCTGCAGGCAGAGAGGCTTGCAAAGGGGCTTGCCTCTCGAAATGTTCCTGCTGGGGAGCCAGTGGCAGTGCTGAAGGAAGCCAGTCAGGCCCCCCAATGATTGAGGCCACGTGCAGAGAAGCCCTGGAGGAGGGGAGGGGGTATTGTGGGTGTTCCAGCCACAGCTGGGCTCTCACTGAATGCAGCCATAGAGCGGCCTAACCCACACAGGGAGCAGAAGGTCTGCCCCACTGAGCCCAGCCACCCTCATAACCACACACAGGGAGCAGAAGAACTGCCCCGCTGAGCCCAGCCACCCTCATAACCACACACAGGGAGCAGAAGAACTGCCCCACTGAGCCCAGCCACCCTCATAACCACACACAGGGAGCAGAAGAACTGCCCCGCTGAGCCCAGCCACCCTCATAACCACACACAGGGAGCAGAAGAACCGCCCCGCTGAGCCCAGCCACCCTCAGATCATGATCAATACTAAAAGGCAACTTTAAGCCATGACATTTTGGAGTGGGTGTTGATGTGGTGATAGATAACTGAAAACCACCGATAGAATGGGGGGATTAGGGAGAAGGGGGGAGAGGGGAGGGGGAGTTTCTGGGGTTGTATAGCCATGATTTTTCATCCCAGGTCAGCCAGCCATTTGCAAAGAGCATAGGCCAAGCTGGCTCAGCTGAGAGAGAGCAAACATGTACTGGGGACACTGGGAGCCCTGCCGCTTAGAATTAGATTAGAAGGAATCAGTGGCTGATGGAGAAGAGAGAGGAGCCTTTGGCTTGAGCAAGTCAGAGAGCCCTGGCTGGATGACAGACTGAGAACAGCCTGGCTTTTCTGCAGAAAATGGAATTACTTTTCAATTCAAATTCCTTGCCACTTACAAATTGCTTTTTATTTTATTACCCTCCACACCGCCCTGCAGACCGTTTCAGGGCTGGGAGGCGAGGCTTTTTCTATAGGGGAAAAAAAGAGGTTTGGGGACATGTGAGAGGTGATGTCTTAGAAGCAAAAAAACAGCACATGTGCTGGCTGGTGTGGCTCCCTGGTCGGAGTGTCAGCCCACGCACTGAAGGGTCTCGGGTTCAACGGCCCATCAAGAGTACATACATGGCTGCAGGTCCCATCCCAGCTCCAGGTGGGCGAGTACAAGAGGCAACCAATCGATGTGTCTTTTGCACATCCATGTCTCTCCCTCTCTCTCTAAAAGTCAATGGAAAATACATCCTCAGGTGAGGATTAACAACAACTAAAAAATAGCAAGATCCATTGGGAGTTAGAGAGCATCCGGACAGGGAGAAGTGATGCGAAATGTTCTAAGACGGATGCTGTCCCAGCCTCCTTCCGTGCCTTCGCTCCAGAAACATTAGCTGAGCACCTGCCGTGCTGCTTTCTAGAGACTCCCTGCCCAATGGGAGAGACCGGCAGGTGAGCCAACCACGCAGGCATTCCGTTGACCACGTGGCCAGGAGACCGTGCAGGCATCCCCCTGACCATGTGGCCAGGCGACTGCAGGCATCCCTCTGACCACGTGACCAGGTGACCGCGAAGGCATTCCGCTGACCACGTGGCCAGGAGACTGTGCAGGCGTTCCGCTGACCACGTGACCAGGTGATTGCAGGCGTTCCACTGACCACGTGGCCACTGTACACGGAGGGGTGGGGGGAGGGTACATGGCAGAAACTCAGCTGCTGGACCTCCGGGGCCTGTGGGGAAGCAGTCACAGGGCTTTTCACTTGACATGATGCATCCAGAGCCCTCCGCCTCATCCCAAATGGCAGCATCTCATCTCTCCTATGGCTGAATGGTATTCAATGGTACACACACACACACACACGCATGTATACATACATAGATACACATATACATGTGTGCCTATACAAGTATACCTATAGGAACACATACAACTATACATGTGTATTGTGTGTGAGTGCATACATAGATGTACATGCACATGTGTGTCTGTACATATGTGCCTATAGGCACACATGAATATGCATGTGTGTACACACACACACATATATACAACTTCATCCAACCATCCAGGTTCAAGGGGACGAGAAAGAAACCTCCTCTTGACAGGGAGCGTGAAAACAACCGGCTACCGATGGGAGGGGTGACGTGAACATAAATGTACGTGTTTATGTTTTTAAAGACTGGAGACAAGTAAAGGTTCCCTGTGTTGATAAAAGTTACTGTGCAGGGAGAGGGGACAAGGTGGAGGAGCCAGGGGTGGAAGCCAGACTTCTCCAGATAGATCTTGTTATATAGCTTTGGCTTTGAATTCATAAGTTTTTAAAACAAAAAGGCAAGACAAAAATCAAAACAAAATGACAGGTGTCTAGCTGCCTGCCGCATCGGTGGCCTAACAACAGAGGAAACAATTCCTTCGGATGGATGGAAAACTCAGAGCGTGACTCACTCTCTTGGTGGGTCTGTTGTGCGGGCCACACAGACCGCAGCGAAGTCTGTGCTGGATTCAGGAACCTTGCTGTGTGCAGCACGAGGCACGTAGCTATTGTGAAACTGTCAGCGTTAAACTGTCAAACAGTGCAAGTAAGTAATTGTGTGGAAGTCTTTAAAATTCAAGCTTTTCAGGAAAGAGAAAAGGGAAAGTATAAACACAGCCACGTGAAGTGAGAACCCTGTAATCTGACATTTGAGTGGAAAGAATCGGTAGAATTCAATTTTTTTATTTTTTTTTTCCTTTTTGGAAGTCGGATGATGGTTCACTTTCCTGGTGTGTGTGTTACGCTCCCGTGAAAAGCTTAATTTTCAGAAACTTCCTGATGCCGAAACCGGGGAGCGTCACGGCCCTGTGGATAGAGCGTCGGCCTGCGGACTGAAAGGTTCGATTCCGGGCAAGGGCATGGACCTTGGTTGCAGCCACATCCCCAGTGGGGGGTGTGCAGGAGGCAGCTGATCGATGGTTCTCTCTCATCGATATTTCTAACTCTCTATCCCTCTCTCTTCCTCTCTGTAAAAAATCAATAAAATATATTTAAAAAAGAAAAGAAAAGAAAAGAAACTTCCTGAGCTCTGAGCACCGAAGGGTTTGGAGGCGATGACAGCCTAGTGCAGCAAGGGCTTCTGCGGGGAGTGGGAGTGGGGGGCTCTCCAAGCGCCATGTCCCCCCACAGGCGGCTCCTGGAGAGAGGGCTGGGTCTGGGCCCGGGGCAGGAGAGGCCTGAGGGGGGCATGGGGGACCTTGTACAGAAAACAAGGGGGCTCTGAGGCCATGTCAAAGGACACAGGACAAGCCCAAGGGGACCCACCCACCTCAGAGTGTGCTGACCGACCAGCACGAAGGAAGAACTGGGGCGACCCTGAGAGTCTGCTGAGCTGAGAGCCGAGGCCCAGCTCCCTGCCGGCCGGGCGAGAGCCAGCCCAGCGGGCAGACGGGAAACTGCAGGTAATGTGGCTGCAAACAGGTGGGAGGGGACCCAGCACGGTGGCATGGGTAGCTGAGGGCACAGCAGGCATCCCTGAGGAAGGAGCTGGCCTCAAGGCCAAGGACACACGGGGGCTGGGAGGGCCTGGCCAGCAGGTCCCACAGTGTCCTCACCACTTGGGGTGAAGGGCCCTGATGTGGGGGGCTGTCCCGGGCCTGTGGGTCTCCCGGCCTCCGGCAGAGGGAACCCTGCTGGTGCCCCCACAGCCTCCACTGTGAGGAGCCGCCCCTGGCCTGATGACTTTGGGGGTCAGAGCCCAGGCATTCTGTGGGCCCCGGCTGTGACAGGCCTTCCTCCCCCCTGGCCTCCCCGAGGGAACATCGGACCGTGGGCCCGGACCCTCAGGGGCGTCTCCAGCGGGAGAGGTGAGGGCGGGCGTGGGGAGCCGCCGGGGTGATCGCCTGTTCGCCTCCTGAGCCCCGCCGCGTGGCACTCAGTGACTGGTCGTGTCCGTGTCTGAAACCCGTGGCCCGTGGCCTGTGGCCCGTGGCACCTGGTGAGACGGCAGGAGCTGCGGGCTGGTGTGGGCGTGGCCGGGCTGGAGGGGGAGATAGTCAGCGTGGCCATCGGAGCCAAATTAATTACGTGGCATGGTTACCGCTGAGTAAGCACCTGCCTCGGCCAGGTGTCCCGGGTTTCAGATGAGGATGCCAAGGCTCAGAGGGGTTCAGCAACTTTCCCAAGGGCACACAGCCTCCGCAGAGCCCGTCCTGAGGCTCAGGACCTCTGACCTAAGAGCCCCAGCCTGTGCCCCGCCTCTTGCAAAGGGAGGAGGAAGGGAGGGGGCAGGACCAAGAGCCTGGGCGCAGCCTGCTCCCCTGGCAAGCCCCGGCTCCAGTGCCGCCCTCGGGCCAGACTGCTCACAGAGGCCTGGCACTGAGCCCCTTTCTATCCGAGTCACTGGGCAGAACCAGCCGGACTCCCCACCAGCTGGCAGCGCCGCTGTGCCCGTTGGTACCACGTCCAGATGCGGCCACACAAGTCGGCAAGGGCTGTGGTCCTGGCATCTCGCTCCTAAGCCCCTCGCCCTGGCCACACAGGACCTGCACACTCACGGGTTAGTGCCTGGCCCTGCACGGGGCCTCCGGGACCCCGCTCCAGGGGCTGGCACTTGGCCAGTGCTAGTCCCTTTTCTCATTGTTTTGAAAGTCCCCCTTGGGGCCCGCCCCCTAGAGGCACTGCCAGTCTAACGGGCACCCAGCCACCCTGAGCCTGACAAAGCGTTTACCTGCCCCGACCCACCTGCCCCGACCCAGGGCGTGGTGCCCAAGGCAGGGGTCAGCCAGGGCTTGCCAGAGGCCACATGACCAGCTGGGCAACACCCAAGGCTCCTGAACCTACTGTGGGGTCCTGTGAGCCAGGCTGGCTGGCTGGACGGTCCAGGGAGGGGTCCACGGTGGCCTGCAGGGACCAAAAGTGCAGGGAGTCAAAGCCAGACACTGGCTCTGAGCCAGTCAGAGGGGTGGGACAAGGCCCGGGAGGGAAATAAACCTGGAAGACGGCACAGAAAACACAAGAAAATGTGCTCAGAGGCTTGGAAGGCGAGCACGTAATTCCAGTCTGAAGACGGGGTGTCCCGTGGGTGCCCATGGCCAGGCCCAGGGGTGCTGCTCTGTGGCCTGCAGGCCCTGAGCCAGGGGGCAGGGGGCATTGGAGGGGTGCAGACCTGGCACCCAAAAAGCCACAGGAGGCAGCGGTGACGGGGAGAGGACAGCGCTTTGCTGCCAGCCAGGCAGCGCTGTCCTTGCTCCTGCCCCAAGCCCAGCTCTCCCTGAGCATCTCCCATCGCACGTTCTGACTTACAACACGACCCGGCTGTCTGGGGGCCCGAGCACATAAAAACGGCAAGCCCCGTGGACGCCACCTGCCCCGCTCCGCCCGGCCTTCCATTGCGTCAGCGTGCCGGGCGATGGGCTGTTATTGCCGTCGGAATTAAATCACTGGAAGATGGATTCCGTGGGCTGAGGGAAAGCAGAAGTCTAATCAAAGGAAATAACAGAGTCGATCTGGTTCTAGAACGGCAGGATGTGCCGCGGTGCCCTGCGGGCCCGCTGACGGCATCTCTCCTCCTTGCCCTCCGCGCCCCCCGCCCCCGGTCTGCCCACGGAGCTCAGGGGGGGGGGGACTCAGCGCAGGAGGGAGGCCGCCGCCCTCGGCTCCCGGAGCCCCGGCCGGACCCCAGGTCTCCAGCCTCCGCACCAAAGCGCTGCTGGAGGGATTCTGCTTCCATATCTCTCTCCGGCCCTGAGGTCCGGGGCCACCAGCCCACTGCCCACGGCTGTAGAGTAAGGCATGGGGGCCTGTAGTCTTGGGTGTTGCCAGAGCCCGTGTGGCCACAGGAAAGGGTACACGAGGAGGGGAGATAACGCGTGAGGCCTTGGGGCGCAGCTGGGCGTGGCTGTCGCTGGGCAGCTCATTGAATCACCCCTCAGTGTTCGGTTTCAGGAATTTCTGAGAGAAGGCGGAGCCTGTGTCAGGGAATTCGGGGGCCACCTCCACGGGGAGGGGACAGACAGGCAGGAGGCTTCCAGGAGGCAGGGCTCCCCCGCCCGGGGCCACTGCCCGTGCGGGGGCTTGGGCCCCAGGACAAGGCCAGGTCAGGTCTCCATCACTGTGTGACCTGGCGAGGCTCAACCTTCAGGAGCCCTGGTTTCTTGTCTACAAAACGGGGGTGAGCCAAAACCGGTGTCGCTCAGTGGATAGAGCGTCGGCCTGCGGACTGAAGGGTCCCGGGTTCGATTCCGGTCAAGGGCATGTACCTTGGTTATGGGCATGTCCCCGGTGGGGGGTGTGCAGGAGGCAGCTGGTCGATGTTTCTCTCATCAATGTTTCTAACTCTCTATCCCTCTCTCTTTCTCTCTGTAAAAAATCAATAAAATATATATTTTTAAAAAAAACGGGGTGAAAACCCCACCTCACAGGCTGCTCTGAGGACTGTAAGTGGTGGCTGCTCCCAGGTGCTCCTCCGCAGGGCTGGCTGTGGCGCCGGCGCTGTCTCTGTGTCGGCATCTGTCTCACTGGCTGCGTGTATGTGTCCACATCCTCACGCATGCATCGGGGTCTGTTTCTATTTCTACATCCAGACCGTGAGCTCTGTCTTCGTACCTGTCTCCCCATCTGCCTCTGCCTCAGAGCCCGAGGGCTGAGCTGACCCCCCGAGGTGGGGCAGCAGCTGGCGGGGGCTGGGTCCGGGCTTCCGACGCGTATTAGCAGGACCGGCAGGACCAGGCCTTCCTGGCGATGCAGATGCCTCAGCCCGGCTCGCAGATGCCCCAGATCCAATTAGCTGGGCAGACAGGAGAGCTCGGCACAGCCTTCATATTAGATCCTGTTCCAAAGGCTCACACACATACACACCCTCCCCTCCCGCCCCGGGCTGAGTGCTGGGAGAACAGACATAGGGCAGTGGCTTAGCGGCTTCTGTCAGCCCAGGGTTTGGGGGTGAGCCACGCTATTTTTAGTTATTTACTTTTTATTTCAGAGAGGGAGAGATAGACAGGAACATCAATGATGAGAAGCATGGATCGGCTGCCTCCTGCACGCCCCCTACTGGGGACCGAGCCCACAACCCAGGCACGTGCCCTGACCAGGAATTGATCGGTGACCTCCCGGTTCATAGGTCAATGCTCAATCACTGAGCCAGGATGGCCAGGCACAAATGCATTTTTGGTTTTTTGTTTGTTTGTTTATTTGTTGTTTTAATATATTTTTTATTAAATTATTATTTTTGTACATATACCAATGCCCCCCCTCCCGTACATACCCTCTCTCCCCAGAGTTTTGTGTCCATTGGTTGTACTTATATGCATGCATACAAGTCCTTCGGTTGATCTCTTATCTCCCCCAGATCTCCCCAACCTCCCCGCTGTAAATTGACAGTCTGCTTGTTGATATACTGTCTCTATATCTATCTTTTGGTTTTTCAGTTTATAATGTTCTTTATCATCCATAAATGAGTGAGGTCATGTGGTGTTTCTCTTTCATTGACTGGCTTGTTTCACTCAGCATGATGTTCTCCAATTCCATCCAGGTTGTTGCAAACGATGAGAATTCCTTCTTTTTTATGGCAGCATAATATTCCATTGTATAAATGTACCATAGTTTTTGGATCCAATCATCTGCTGACGGGCACCTAGGCTGTTTCCAAATCTTAGCTATTGTAGATTGTGCTGCTATGAACATATCCTTTCTGATTGGTGTTTCTAGTTTCTTGGGGTATATTCCTAGAAGTGGGATTACTGGGTCAAATGGGAGTTCCATTTTCAGTTTTTTGAGGAAGCTCCACACTGTTCTCCACAGTGGTTGCACCAGTCTGCATTCCCACCGGCAGTGCACGAGGGTTCCTTTTTCTCCACAACCTCGCCAACTCTTGTCGACAAACGCATTTTTGAAAGTATAAACCAAAATCCAGGAGACTAGAGAGGAGACAGTTACGGATAAGAGGTTTGGATGGAGTTTGGAAGACAGAAAGCAGATGGCGAGGAAATGAGCAGAGGGGAGGTGAGCCGAGTGCCTGTGGAGGAGGCCGCGCTGAGGCCCGGGAGAGGCAGCTGCTACAGAGAGTGGACCGTGTGGGCTGAGAGAGGGGGTCTGGGGGGGGCGGTCTGCACTGGGGGAGACCCAGATTCCCTCACCCAGCTGGGCAATCACATCCTCCTCGCCCCTACCCAGGGGAACTTGGGGCTGCAGTCCAAACTTGGGTTTTGGGCTCCTGTTGGCTGGTCCTGCTGCAGGCATGCTGTCCGGGCAAGAGAAAACGGTCACTAAACACTGACATTTGGCAGCTTCCACGGTGAAAGCCCCATGCTGTGCCCACACTGAGCTTCCGGAAAGATTTATGAGCCCAGCAGCCTGGCTCAGGGGCTGAGCATCCACCTAGGAACGGGGAGGTCATGTTCGATTCCCCATGCCTGGGTTGTGGGCTCCATCTCCAGTGGGGGCGTGCAGGAGGCAGCCGATCCATGATTCTCTCTCATCATGGATGTTTCTATCTCGCTCTTCCTCTCCCTTCCTCTCTGAAATAGCTTTTAAAAAAATTTTTATTTATTTTTTTTTAAGATTTATAGAGTCTCTCGGAGTCAGGGAGTAACAGATATTTCAGGAAAAACTCCAACATAAAAATGAAATCAAACCAAAGGCATAGCTGTAGGGTTGCAAGGCCCAGAGGCATGTTCGGAAAGAATTCTAGTGCCAATTCTCAGAGAAATAAGAGAAGACTTTGCCCTTTATGGGAAAGGAAATCATCAGAAAACAAGAACAAATTCACGGCCTGGCTGGTGTACCTCAGTGGACTGAGCGTTGTCCCATGGACCAAGAGGTCCCAGGTTCAGTTCCCGGTCAGGGAACAGGCCCGGGGTTGCTGGCTCAATCCCCAGAGGGAGCACACAGGAGGCATTCAATCGACATGTCTCTCCATCGATGTTTCTCTCTCTCTCCTTCTCCCTTTCTCTCTGAAATCAATAAAAATATATTTTTTAAAAAGAATGAACTCATGGACATTAAAAACATATAATATAGAAATTCAATAAAGGAAACCCTGCCAGAAAAGAGAACCAACAAAGAGGACAAAAGGAAGATGAGTTAAGAAGATTAAAGAGCCGAAACCAGTTTAGCTCAGTGGTAGAGCGTCGGTCTGCGGACTGAAGGGTCCCAGGTTCGATTCCGGTCAAGGGCATGTACATTGTTTGCCGGCACATCCCCGGTAAGGGCTATGCAAGAGGCAGCTGGTCGATCGATGTTTCTAGCTCTCTATCTCTCTCCCTTCCTCTCTGTAAAAAAATCAATAAAATATATTTAAAAGAAGAAGAAGAAGAAGAAGAAGAAGAAGAAGAAGAAGAAGAAGAAGAAGAAGAAGAAGAAGAAGAAGAAGATTAAAGAATCAAGGAGACAGCAAAGAAAATAGGTAGAACATATTCATGGAGTAGGAAGGCCTGAATTTCCACACTGAATTTCCACATTGAAGGCTCATCATTACAAATGGGGGGAGGGGGAGGAGCTATACTAATTTTGAAATTTCCCAACATCAATGATGGAAGATCCAAAAGCTTCTAGGGCTAACGCAGGCACAACGAGAGAACCAGCTGCCCACGTAGCTCTGACTTGTCTGCAGCCACACTAGAACCAGGAGACTCGGGAACTGGGCCATCTGCATTTCTCGGGAAGAAGATGACTTTTCTTTCTTTCTTTTTTTAAAAAAAAAATATATTTTATTGATTTTTTACAGAGAGGAAGGGAGAGGGATAGAGAGCTAGAAACATCAATGAGAGAGAAACATCGACCAGTTGCTTCCTGCACACCCTTTACTGGGGATGTGCCCGTGGCCAAGGTACATACCCCTGACCGGAATCGAACCTGGGACCTTTCAGTCCACAGGCTGACGCTCTATCCACTGAGCTACACCGGTTTCCACAGAAGATGACTTTTTAATGTAGGGTTCCACATTCAGCCCCATCAGGAAGTGTTAGATGTAAAGGGACTCAGACAAATAGTGCTTCCATGACCCTGCCTTTAAGCTGCTGCTGAAGGATGTGCTCCCGCATCCACTGAGACCACTGAGAGGTGCCGGCCGGGAAAGCAGAGCCACCAGGAAGACAGCGGAGCAGGCAGGCAGCCCTCCCGGGGACAGCTGGGCCGCAGCCTGGAGACCAGCAAGCAGCTTGGAGAAGGCAGACTCCAGGGGAAATGTGATTGATATTTTAAATCATAGGTCTCATTGCTCAGAAACCACATTACTAGGCACTTGCAAGAGCTGATGGAACCACGGGGAGGCAGTGGGGTGGGGACTAGGGCAAGGCATGTAGAAAAGTAGGTAAATGTAAGGTGAGCTAATTATTATTTTTTAATATATTTTATTGATTTTTTTACAGAGAGGAAGAGAAAGGGATAGAGAGTTAGAAACAGCGATGAGAGAGAATCATCAATCAGCTGCCTCTTGCACACCCCCTACTGGGGATGTGCCCGCAACCAAGGCACATGCCCTTGACTGGAATCGAACTCGGGACCCTTCAGTCTGCAGGCCAATGCTCTATCCACTGAGCCAAACCGGTTTCGGCAAGTGAGCTAATTATTAACAAAGGAAGAAGGGAAACTTAATCACTGCGTCTGACTCGCTCTACCATAAACAACAATACACAGCTGCAATGAGTAAACACCGCCTGCTGATGGTAATTATGATAGAAATCCTGCAGCAGCATCCTGAGAGGGGCGGAGGGGCAGGCTGGGGAGAAAACACATCCGTGCTTGCCATAACGGACAGCAGTCATTTCTAACGGACACGGGCACATCACGTAGCGATATGGAGGTGAACACCAGAGACACAGCTCCGGAGTGTTTGTTTCCCATCGCTGAGTAAACACAGCCACACACTCAGCCTCAGAACAACACGTGTTTATGATGCCACAGGTGTGGAGTCTGGGCCTGGACCCTCCGTAGTGTCTCCCCAGGCGGAGTCAGCACACCCAAGGGCTGGCAGAGTTCACTCCTTTTTATTTATTTATTTTTCTATTTTAAAAAATATATATATATTATTGATTTTTTACAGAGAGGAAAGGAGAGGGATAGAGAGTTAGAAACATCAATGAGAGAGAATCATCAATCAGCTGCCTCTTGCACACCTCTACTGGGGATGTACCTGCAACCCAGGTACATGCCCTTGCCCGGAATCGATCCAGGGACCCTTCAGTCTGCAGGCCGACGCTCTATCCACTGAGCCACACTGGTTTCGGCTTCACTGCTTTTTATTGCTAAATGATGTTCCATCTACACTACAATAAAAGAGTAAGAGGCAAATTGACCCTGCCTTCGCAACACCCACCAGCCAATCAGGAGTGAGTGTGCAAATTAACCCAATGAATATAGAGGGTTAGTTTGCATATGCAGGCTCCGAGCAGCGGGGGGTGGGGTGGGACACTTGTGTCATCGCCATGGCACTGAGGCAGGCGGTCCACACCACCCTAGCCGCTCGGGGCCTCTGGGCAGCGTGGGAAGGCAGAAAGGCCGCTCTGGCCAGAGCCGAGGCGGGAGAGGCTCCCTGCACCACCACTGTGTTCACCAGCCACGAGCTCCCTGTGGGGGAGCACTGAACACCAGGGGGCAGCTCTTGCATTGAACGTCTGCCCACTGGTGGTCAGTGCACATCATAGCAACCAGTCATTCCTCGGTCAGGCTGAAACCGGCTCTCCAACTGCCCCTGAGTCCCTGCCAGCGCCCCCCACAGGCCCTGGGGAACCCGGGAAAGGTGTGGCCACCTTCCCATCCTACGGGACTCCGCACACTGGGGGGCGCGGAGGGGAGGGGTCCGGGGGGCTTGAACCCCATTGCCCCGCCCCTACCCTGCCCCACTGTCAGCAGAAGAAGGTTTATTTATTTATTTTATTTTTGCAGAGGAAGGTTTACTCATTTTATTTTTTGCAGAAGAATATTCATTTTATTTTTTGCAGAAGAAGGTTTATTCATTTTATTTTTTTAAAAAACATATTTTATTGATTTTTCACAGAGAGGAAGAGAGAGGGATAGAGAGCTAGAAACATCGATGAAAGAGAATCATCGATCAGCTGCCTCTTGCACACCCCCTACTGGGGATGTGCCTGCAACCAAGGTACATGCCCTTGACCGGAATTGAACCTGGGACCTTTCAGTCCACAGGCGGATGCTCTATCCATTGAGCCAAACCGGTACCGGCTCATTTTATTTTTTGCAGAAGAAGGTTTATTCATTTTATTTTTTGCAGAAGAAGGTTTATTTATGTACTTATTTTTGCAGAGGAAGGCTTTAACAGCCTCTTTGCTCCGTGCTGCGCTGGAACGTCTCGCTGAGCCTATCAGTAGGCCGAGCAGCGGGGCGGCCGCAGCACAGGGAGGGTGGTGAGACGGCAGCTGCGGCTCATGGCTTCCTCCCTCCGTCCCCTCGGCCCAGGAGAGCGGAGCCTCTTCATTCCCAACCTGCCGGGCCCCTGTTCCCGAGGTCCCGCAAAGGCCTCGGGCGTGAGGCTGCGGGTGAGTGAGCCGGGGGCACCGTCCCCTGGGGGCTCGGGCCCCAGCTCAAGGGGACCCCCCCCCAGGAGCCTGCAGCACAGGAATCACCGTGGCAGAGGCCACGTGGGCAAGGCTCCCGCCCAGGCCCCTGCCCCCGGGAGCGGTGCAGCCCGCGGGCCTGCGTCTTCCACCCGCCCTCCCTCCTTGCTCCTTCTCTGGGGAACATTGCTTTTTTCCAAAACGAAGACCTCCTGATCTGCTTCCCCTCCACACAGCCTCCTCTTTATTATCAGTCTCCGCCAACTAAACCCCCCACAGGCCTCCCGGCCCCCAGGAACTGGGTTAAACGCCCAGCTCCTCGCCCACGAGTCCCTCTGGGAGCGGGCATCCTGTACACAATTCCCCGCCAGGAAGCATCGGGCCCCTCGGGGCCACCGGCCCCTCCTGCCCTCTCCCCCCAGGGCCTAACCCCCCTGTTCCTTGTGGTTCCCGGCACCCAGCACAGTCTGCGTCCAGCAGATGCTCAGTGAGTAACCGATTTCTCGAAATAAAGTTTTAAAACTTACCAATTAAACAATGTTATTTAGAGGTGTGTATATTTAGCAAGCCATAAGGAAAAGCAAGAGAACTATAACACTCAGAATCAGGGTGGTGATCACACCCGTTAGGGTGGCCGTTGTAAAACAAGACAAACAGAAAACAGCACGTGTTGGTGAGGCTGTGGGGACTGAGACCCCTGTGCAATGCTGGTGGGAACATGGCAGGTGTAGCCACTGTGGAAAACAGACAGCAGATCCTCACACCATCCTATCTAATAAAAGGGTGGTATGCAAATTAACCATCATGCCATCACAAAGATGGCGGCGCCCAGTCGTCTCAGCCCCACCAGAGTCCCCCAATCGTGGGGGAGGGGGGCAGCCACTGAGAGCGTGCAGCATGACTAGGCCGGGGTGTTGAACACTTGTGTCGTCACCTTGGCATGGATGGGCCTCTGGCCAGGCCGGGGTGCGGGTGGGCCTCTGGCCGTGGAGGGCCTCTGGGCATTGGGTGAGGAGCAGCCAGGCCCCACAGAGAGCTACTGGTGCACGATTCTTGCGCAGGGCTACTAGTTACACATAGAATTATATTCGATTGCCAATTCTGCTTCTGGCTACAAACATAGGAGAACTGGAAACTGGAACTCAGTGTCCAGAGCATCATATTCACCACCACCACGGGAAGAAACAACCCGAATGTCCACCAGCAGATGAATGGGCGAACCACACGTGGTGGTGCACACGATGACACGGCCTTAAAGACGAAGGACATGCCGACATGCTGCAACATGCATAACCCTGGGAGACGTCATGGGAGTGACATGAGCCAGACACAAAAGAACAAGCAGGATATGAACCCACTCACATGCGGCCTAGAGCAGTCAGATTCAGAGACAGGAAGTAGCACGGAAGCGGGGAGAGAGGCTAACACTGTCTGGGATAACAGTGAGGTGCTGGAGGTGGAGAGTGGGGATGGCGGCACAGACATGTGACTGTGTTTAATGTCACTGGACTGGACTTAGAGTGATGGCAGCGGTATGTTTTATGTTTGCATATTGCAACACATAAAAAAAAAAAAAAAAAAAAAAACAAGAGTGTGATCAGCATGGGGGGAGGGAGGCCGAAGGCTACAGCTACGTGGGTGGTGGGTGCACATTCCGTTATACTTACTGAGATCATTACACTTTCTTTTTTATATTTTTATATTTTATTGATTTTTTACAGAGAGGAAGAGAGAAGGATAGAGAGTTCGAAACATCGATGAGAGAGAAACATTGATCAGCTGCCTCCTGCACACCTCCTACTGGGGATGTGCCCGCAGCCAAGGTACATGCTCTTGACCGGAATCGAACCTGGGACCTTTTAGTCCGCAGGCCGACGCTCTATCCAGAGCCAAACCGGTTTCGGTGATCATTACACTTTCTGAGGTGAGAGAATGGGCCTGTGTCCAGCCACTCCCGCCTCCTCTGCACACTGTGTACCCTCACAAATTCTAAAACACACACTTTAAAATTTTAACCTCCCCCTAGCTGGTTTGGCTCAGTCAGCCTGTGGACTGAAGGGTCCCAAGTTCAATTCCAGTTAAGGGCACATGCCCAGGGTTCGGGCTCAATCCCCAGTGTGGGGTGTGTTTCTGTCTTTCCCTCTCCCTTCCTGAAATCAATTTAAAAAAAAAATTTTAATCTCTCTGAAATTGGGATGCATCTCACAATCAGTGTGATGAGAAAAAAATAACTTTGTGCCTTGGTGTGTGTGTGTGTGTGTGTGTGTGTGTGTGTGTGGTGTTTTTTTTTGTTTGTAAAATTGCATCTTTTTGGGTGGGATATAGAATAATGATGCTTCTAATAATCAGTGATGCCTTAGGTTAGATGAAATACGAGGTATGCATTTGTAAGTAAACATATGTGCTAATACTTATTTACATTTTTAAATTGATTTTTAGAGAAGGAAAGGGGAGAGAGAGAGACTGGGAAGCACCCTCAGTTGCCTCCCACACGTGCCCAGAGGAGGGGCTGACCCTTCAGCCTGGGTATGTGCCCTGACCAGGAGCTGAACCCACCGCCCTTTGGTGTAGGGGGTGATGTGCCAGCCCACTGAGCCACACTGGCCAGAGCCGCTGTGATACAGTTTAGGCAGCAGCTTCGTGGACATGTGACTCACACAGCTCTGCTGGGAAGGAGGAAGAGGAGAGGAGAGCCTGGGCCAGTGCGTGGGGCAGGTGTTCACCCCCAGCTCGCCCGGGGAGGCACCTGGTCTGTGCACCTGCCTATTCCTGTGGTGTAAATGCTCCACCTGACAGATTTCAGACCACCAGCCTGATGCTGAGGGGGAAGAGCAGTGCGCAGCCGGCCCTGGGAGCCAGCACGAGCGTTTCGGTCACTGATGGCAGGATGGGGGTTGCATCCACGGAGGCTGCATCCGCCAGAAAAGCTCGCGGGCACAGATGTCCACCCGCCGTCTCCTCCTCCTCCCTCTTCCGGCTGGAAATAGCTCCTCCCGGTGCCGGGCCCCACGGCCTCACTCTCCTCGCTTCGCTTGCTTTCCCAGCCCCTCCATTCTGCATCAATTCCCCTCCACCTCCCTGGGCAGTGCACCTCCTGCTTCCCAGGGGACCTGGTGCTCATAAGGCGTGGTTTGCCTTTATTTGCAGAGTGCACAGGGACCCTTCCTGACACCAACGCTGAGGCCGAGAATGAGGGGGTGAGAGGGGCTGGTGCGCTGGCCTGTCCAGCGTCCCCACACCCCCAGCCTGGCCACCGTCTCTCTCATGTTCGCGCATATCCAAAACTGTACAGATCACGACCTTCCGTTGCTTTTCTTCTGCTCTAAAAAGCGCTCTTTGTTCCTGTGGATGTCAGCGATGCTCTTTCATTCCCTATCTGAATCTTCCGCTGGGCCCATGCCCAGTGCACGGGCGCTGGGAGCTGGGATGAAGTCCACCTACAGGAATCACAGTCCTGAACACAAAAGAAGCAAATCAAATAGCAGTCCTTGGAACTGCTGGATGCTGGGCCAGAGTGGCTGACTTATATATATTTAAGAATCCAAAAGCTGCCGAGCCCGCCCGTGTGCAACAGAAATCAGCATGGTGCGTGCTTAAGCTGAAGGTGAAAGTGGCAGCGGTGAAGCCGCACTCGGAGGCCCAGCGCCTTGCACAGTGCACGCCAAGCGCCTGCAGCCTGCTGGGTCGGGCTGAGACCGGGACATTCCTGCTGGGTTCTGCCCCCACACCCTTCCCGATCCCCACCCCAACCCCGCCCAGCTGTTAGCCCCTCTGTGGGCGGGGCTGCGTGCCCACACTCACTCCAACAACCCAGGGGCCCCTGGCTGGTCACCAGCCCCCCTGCAGAGGGAACGTCGCCTTGGTGGAGAGAATGGGTTCCTTCCGGAGGAGACAGGATGAAGGTCTGGGTTCGGGTTGAGGTTTATGATGGCTAATCTTTTTTTTTTTTTTAATATATTTTATGGATTTTTTTACAGAGAGGGAGGGAGCGGGGCAGAGAGAAACACCGATGAGAGAGAAACAGCAATCAGTTGCTTCCTGTACACTCCCTACTGGGGATGTGCCCGCAACTAAGGCACATGCCCTTGACCGGAATCGAACCTGGGACCCTTCGGTCCGCCGTCCGACGCTCTATCCACGGAGCCACACCGGTTTCGGCGATGGTTTGGCTAATCTTACGTGTGAACCTGCTTGGGCCACAGCGCCCAGCTATGTGTTAATCACTCCTCTGAGTGGTCCTGAGGGGGACGTGGATGATGTGAACATTCCAACAGGGACTTTAGGTGAGAAAGGCTGTCCCCCTCATGTGGGCGGCCTCCCCCTGGTCAGGTGGCCGTCTGGGCAGAACAAAGGCCTGGCCTCCTCTGAGCAGGAGACATCCTGCTGAGACGCCTTCACATGGAGCCGCACCTGGCTCCTCTGGTCTCCGGCGACAGCCCCCAGCCTCCACAGGGTGAGCCGGTTCCTTAAAGCACAGCTCTGTGCTCGCATCCCGTGGGTCCCGTTTCCCCGAAGAACCGGGCCTCACGGAGCTGTGATTGCGTTAGGGTTAGAGTGGAGGTTAGGGCACCGGCAGGGACTGCCTCGGGGCTGGGCATTGGGGGTACGATTATAGAGGAAGGGCGAGGGTTCGGGTTAGAATGGAGATTCAGGTTGTGATGGGTGTGGAAGTGGAGGTTGGGGTAAGGCTGAGGTTTGGGTTCAGGTTGGAGTCTGGGAGAGGATGAGGGCTGGGTTGAAGTGAGGGTTGGGGTTAAGGTTACAGTTAGGGTTAGGGTTAATAGTAGGATAGGGAACAGGGTTTTTGAGGTTAAGGTTAGGGTTAGTGTTCAGGTTGTGATTAGTGTTCGGGTTAGTGTTAGGGATGGGACGTGTGTGTGTGTGTGTGTGTGTGTGTGTGTGTGTGTGTGGTGTTACTCTGATCGTGGTTTGAGGCTGGATGAGGGAAAACGGTTTCTAAAGGGGAGTTAGAGGAGTATGTTGACGGTTGAAAGCCTTACTTTCTTCTCTTCCTCCCCCTCCTTCTCCTTCTCCTCCTCCTCCTTCTCCTTCTCCTCCTCCCCCTCCTCCCCCTCCTCCTCCTCCTTCTCTTACTCCTCCTCCTCTTACTCTCTCTCCTGTTTCTCCCTCTCCTCTCCCTCCCCTCCTCTCCTTCCCCCTCCTCCTCCTTTTCCTCCTCTTACTCCTCTTCCTTCTCCTAATCTTCCTCCTCCTCCTCCCCCATCCTCCTCCTCCTTCCCCTTCTCCTCCTCCTCCTCTCCCTCCTCCTCCTCCCCCTCCTCTTCTTGTTCTTTCCCTCTTTCTCTCTGTCCTTCCCCTGCCATATGATCTCTCCGTTGGCTTCCAGCTTTGGGCTGTAGGGTTTCTCTGTAAAATCACAGCTCTTAGGAGTGGGAACTTTCTCTTCCTTGGAAAATGTACACAACTCCTTGTGGCAAGATCTGCCAACAGCCACTCTCCCATCTTCCTGGTGACGGCATCCTGGTTTTAGTTTGAGCTTCTAGCCGTGCTCCCAGCTGAAGGCTCCATCCCCGAGTCCCTCACAGCTGATGTGGCTGTGGCTGTGGCTGTGGCTGTGGCTGTGGCTGTGGCTGTGGCTGCGTCCCGGTCCCTGACACGTGGGAGGGGGGGGGCTTCCACGCGTCTTCTCTCAGAGGAGATCGTGCACCGCTCTCCGTCCCTCCTCTTTCCTGCTGCCTCAGACTAGGACCCGTGGTCAGCAAACTGCGGCTCGCGAGCCACAGGCGGCTCTTTGGCCCCTCGAGCGTGGCTCTTCCACAAAACACTGGGCCAGTCTATTTTGAAGAAGTGGAGTTAGAAGAAGTTCAATTTTTTAAAATATATATTTTATTTTTTATATTTTATTGATTTTTACAGAGAGGAAGGGAGAGGGATAGAGAGTTAGAAACATCGATGAGAGAGAAACATCCATCAGCTGCCTCCTGCACACCTTCCATTGGGGATGTGCCTGCAACCAAGGTCCATGCCCTTGACCGGAATCTAACTTGGGACCTTTCAGTGTGTAGGCCGACGCTCTATCCACTGAGCCAAACTGGTTTCAGCAGAAGAAGTTCAAGTTTAAAAAATTCGGCTCTGCAAAGAAATTGCAGTCGTTGTCCTGTTGATGTTTGCCTCTGTGGACTAATGAGTTTGCCGACCGCGGCCCTAGGGTTGATGGCGACAGGTGTCACCCGACGCCGGGGCTGCCTCCCCGGGCCTGCTTTTGCAGAAGGAGAGAAAGGCCCTTCTGAGGCTCCGATGTGTGGGGTGTGATGCCAGACCCAGGCTGACACAGCCCCCGGATGGCGTTAGCTACTCCCCACCCTGTGCCTCCGCGGCTCACTCAGCCCACAGTCCCGTGAGCTCTTGTCCACGTCTCCTGTGGGCATTCCTGCGTGACTGAGGCCTGGCAGCGGGAGCTCGGGTTCCGGCACACGGGCAGGCCTAGGGGAGTGCCCACCAGGCCTCAGGGTGCTTCTGTTGCTATTAAACACGAAACCCTGGCTTCTGTGGTCCCTCGTCCAGCTGCACTTTAACGCTGATGTTTTAATATGAGCTTCCTGAAGCCAGGGACCCCGAGGGCTTTATGTGGCAACACCTCCTTCAGTCCTACCTTTCCACTTAGCCACTTCACACTGACCACAGGGCTTTGGTGCCCATGAGCGCCTGCGTGTACATGCTCGTCAGTGGCGGGAGGCTGGGGGGGGGGTGCTCAGTAAGACACAGGTAAGGACGCTTCATCAAATAACATACAGATGGCAGAGGCCCATGGGGAGACATGCCATGGCACATGTCACCAGGGAAATGCAAATTCAAACAGGAATGAGACACCACTGCACACCCATTCCAATGGCCAGGATCTGACATCACCAAATGCCGACCGGATGCTGAGCCCTAGGAGCGCTCCCTGCTGGCGGGAATGCAGAACGGTGCGGCCACTCTGGACCACAGTGGCCTGGTGTCCTACAACACTGAGCTCACGCTTCCCGTGGGAGCAATCACGCTGCTTGGTATTTACCCAAAGGAGCAAACTTATGTCCACACCGAAACCCCTGGCCAGGGCAGGGAGCTGCAGAGGGGACCAGGCCTCGGCAAGTCTCCCCAGAGAACCTGCCCCGCCTTCTTGACCGCAGCCTGAGTGAGTGAGGAGGGAAAGCGTGCAGTCAGGGCGGAACGCTGTCTTCTGTTTGAGCTGTCACATCCCACAGCCTCAGAGCGGATTTTGTCACATCAGCTCTCCTGACACTCCCACATCCCATCAGGAAGAAAAAATCGCTGGAGGGGGCAGATAGGAGGAAAAGGGGACATATGTAATACTTTCAGCAATGAAGATTTAGGAGGAGGAGAAGGAGGAGGAGGAGGAGGAGGAAGAGGAGGAGGAGGAGGAGGAGGAGGAAGAAGAAGAAGAAGAAGAAGAAGAAGAAGAAGAAGAAGAAGAAGAAGAAGAAAAAGAAGAAGAAGAAGAAGAAGAAGAAGCAACATATAAACAGAACCAGGCAGTTCAAACCCGTGTTGTTCGAGGGTGGACTGTAGTCCCATCCGGGGAGCAATCCACAGACCAGACCGAGCCCCGCATTGTGTAGGGTACAAATCTGACCAGACACAGAGTTCAGGAGAACGGCCCCTCCTCGGGCAGAGGGGAGCACAGAGCCTTTGAGTCAAGCTGGGAGTGATTCTTCTTCTTCTCCTTCTTCTTCTCCTCCTCCTCCTCCTCCTCCTCCTCCTCCTCCTCTTTCTTCTTCTTCTTCTTCTTCTTCTTCTTCTTCTTCTTCTTCTTCTTCTCCTCCTTCTCCTTCTCCTTCTCCTTCTCCTTCTTCCCCTTCCCCTTCCCCTTCCCCTTCCCCTTCCCTTTCCCCTTTCCCTTTCCCTTCCCCTTCCCCTTCCCCTTCCCCTTCCTCTTCCCCTTCTCCTTCTTCTTCTTCTTCTTCTTCTTCTTCTTCTTCTTCTTCTTCTTCTTCTCCTTCTCCTTCTCCTTCTCCTTCTCCTCCTCCTCCTCCTCCTCCTCCTTCTCCTCCTCCTCCTCCTTCTTCTTCTTCTTTTTTAAAAAAATATATTTTATTGATTTTGTACAGAGAGGAAGGGAGAGAGAGAGTTAGAAACATCGATGAGAGAGAGTCATCAATCAGCTGCCTCTTGCACACCCCCTACTGGGGATGTGCCCGCAACCAAGGTACATGCCCTTGACCGGAATCGAACCCGGGACCCTTCAGTCCCCAAGCCGACGCTCTATCCATTGAGCCAAACCAGTCCCGGCATCTTCTTCTTCCTTTTTAATATATTTTTATTGATTTCAGAGAGGAAGGGAGAGGGAGAGAGAGAAAGAGAATCATCAGTGATGAGAGAGAATCATGGATGGGCTGCCTCCTGCACGCCCACACTGGGGATCGGGCTTGCAACCCAGGCCTGTGCCCATGATGCTCTATCCGCAGGCGGATGCTCTATCCACAGAGCCTCGCCGGTTAGGGCGTGATTCTGCTCCTTAAGCCAGGCGCTGGGCGCAGATGCTTAACGACTCCGACCTCTGAACATTGCCGTCAGCGGTCCTGACGTGGCTGTCGTTGCCTGAAAAAATGCCCTAATCGGTTTTTTTCGCTTATATTTTCTTCTTGACGCGTGCACAGAATGACACATGACAAAGATCTAAGTCTGAAAGACCTCTTTCAACAAGTATACATTGTAGGAGTCCAAGGGACAAGAAGAAGAGAACAGAGAGGGCAGAGAGGGCGCCGAGCACCTGGGCCGGGCGAGGGAGGTCTGGGGAGGGGTGAACTGGGGTCCGGAGAAGGAGAGGGCCGGAATGAGGAGGCAGGAAGGAAGGTGTAAACGTGCAGCTGGGGCTGAAACCGGTGTGGCTCAGTGGATAGAGCGTCGGCCTGTGGACTGAAAGGTCCCGGGTTCAATTCCGGTCAAGGGCGTGTACCTTGGTTGCGGGCACATCCCCAGTAGGGGGTGTGCAAGAGGCAGTTGATTAATGATTCTCTCTCATCGATGTTTCTAACTCTCTATCCCTCTCCCTTCCTCTCTGTAAAAAGTCAATAAAATATATTTTTAAAAAATAAAAGTGCAGCTGGGGATTATAAATTGGATTTGCCCTTCAAGAGACTTGCGGCCAGGGTGCAGTCACTCTTCAATTATTTACTGCCTGTCTCCCCAAGCGGCTCTTCAGATGTGACCCAGCTCCGGGCCAGGGCGGTGGGGGCCGAGGCTTTTATTTGGCATTGATTAATTTATGTCTGCTCTCTGGGGGCGGGAGACCCTGAGATGAAGCCAGTCCTAATCTCTCTGAACCTCCTTTTCTTCACCCGACAAATTGGGCTCCTGATGCCAGGTGGGCAGGGGGCCTGCGGGGGACAGCGGAGATGAAACAAGACCCCAGGCAGAGCACCTGGGACCCCGCAAAGCTCTCAAGCTGTGGGTCACACACACACACACACACACACACACACACACACCCGTACACACTGCCGCTGTCCGGTGGAATCAGGGACTATTTCGGTGAGATAACGGGTAGACCTGCCCTAGGAGCAAAATTCTCTGCAAGTGTGCGTGGCGAATGCTGCCTTCATCATTACTTACTGCGCTTTGCAGACACGACGCTGACAGAGGAAATAACGTGAATAGCAGCTCGTCCGGGAGATCTCAGGTGTCTCACGCCTCCCCGGGGCGCTCATGGCTGAGGGGAGGCGGCAGGGAGGCATGTCAGCCCCCGGCCTTTACAGAGTGTCAGGGCGAGGGAGGGCTGACTGTGCCCTCTGCCTCTGCCTGAGCCACCAGGCTCCAGGGGGCCCAGCGGGGTTCCCCAGCTCCGAAGCGATGAGCCCACACACCTGGACTCCCGAGTGCGTGCTCTCTGCACCAGCCAGCACCACCTGGCACTCAGACCCTGAGCTGGCCGAGCGGGGGGCCCTGTCAGTAACCAAATGCGCCCAGCCTGGCCCACATGGCTCAGTGGTTAGTGCTGACCTATGAACCAAGAGGTCAGGGTTTGATTCTCAGTCGGGGTGCAGCCCGATCCCCAGTCGGGGGCGTGCAGGAGGCAGCCAGTCAATAATTCTCTCTCCCTCTCCCTTCCTCTCTGACGTTAATAAAAATGTGTTTTTTAAATAAAAGGAGCCGGTGGTCAGGTGCCTGCCTCTCTCTCTACCTGCAGGGGCTGCTCTGTCGAATGGGGAGCCAGCACAGAACCGGGGAGGGCGGGCGAGGGGGGCTGACCCAGCGATAAAATCCCCTCGGGAAGCCTCTGAACCCAGCTGGCAGCCCCCAGAGAGACACAGAGGCCGCCACCCTGGGCCCCTCCGTGACCCGGGCCCTCCGTCCCCCTCCGTCCCCTGGCCCCTCCGTCCCCCGGCCCCTCCGTCCCCCGGCCCCTCTGTCCCCCAGCCCCCTCCGTCCCCTGGCCCCCTCCGTCCCCCAGCCCCCGGCCCCTCCGTCCCCCGGGCCCTCCGTCCCCCGGGCCCTCCGTCCCCCTCCGTCCCCCGGCCCCCGGCCCCCGGCCCCTCCGTCCCCCGGCCCCTCCGTCCCCTGGCCCCTTTGTCCCCCTTCGTCCCCCGGCCCCTCCATCCCCCCCCCCCGTCCCCCGGCCCCTCGGTCCCCTGGCTCCTCCGTCCCCGGCCCCTCCGTCCCCCGGTCCCCCCGGCCTGACGTGCATGTGACTGGCGGCTCCTGCACGGCGGCTCCTGCAGTTCCGGCCCCGCCGCCCCATCCTGCCCTTCCTCGCCGGGAAGAGATGCTCCCGACCCACGAGCCCGCCCGGCAGCCCCTTTGTGACTCCTGAGGACGAACCCAACTGTCACCGGGGCCGGCGCAGCCTCAGCCGAACCCGTCACCGCTTCCCGCTCAGTCACCCCGGCCACCCACGCCCGCCTGCTGCCAAAGAGGCAGTTAGAGGAGTCCTCCCTTTCTCTGCTCCTTTAAACGAACTTATAACGAACCCGGTGCCCAGGTCAGGGCCCGCCCAGGCCTTGCTCCTCAGTTCCCCTTGGAGCCTCTCCATCCACCGGTCCATGTGCTGCTCAGGCCCTCGGCGGAGAGGGCGGGGGGGCAGGCAGGTGGGCAGGTGGGCAGGCGGGCAGCTCTGCCTGACCCCTCGCCCTCTCTCCCGCCAGCCGCTGAGTCCTGTCTGAGACGCCATCCTCACTCACAGGCCCCAGCCCGGGCGGGATAGTCTCATGGGGCGCGAAGCAGACACATCCCACCTCCCGGGAGCCAGGGCGTGAGGAGATGCCTCTTGGCTTGTTCAGCGCCATCATCCTGCAGAGGGCCATCCCCCGCCAAGTACACATGGGCGCTCCCCCTCCCCGGTCCCGGGCCTCACCGGCTGCAGGAGCACGGCCCAGACCCCCGAGGGCCTGAGAGGACCCCGGGCCGCTAACCCAGGCTGCCCCAGAGGCCCCGGAGGAAGCCCCTGGCGGGGGCAGATAGTCCGGGAGTAACAGCTATTTCAGGAAAGACTCCAACATAAAAAAGAAATCAGATCAGAGGCCTAGCCTTGGGGTGGCAGGCCCAGAAGGCAGGCTCAGAAAGAATCACCGTTGCCGTTACCAAGGCGGAAGGCTCAGAAGCAAGAGCAGCGGATCCAGCGACCCGAAGGTGTGTTCCTCTTCCCGGCGTCCTGACCGTCAGCCGGGGCAGGCGGCTCCGAGGGGCGGGCACCCACAGGCCTCGGCCGCGGCTGCCGCAGCTCCTCCCGTGAGGCCCTGGAGCTCAGGGTCCAATGCAGAGACCTGCTCGCAGGGACTCAGGCAGCACCAGCTGGGCCCTCTGCTGGAGCAGGGCCCGGCCACGGCCAGGGAATCAGAATCCCCCCTGGCTCCCAGGAGCCTCGGCTGATGGGCTTTCTCTCTCCCTCCGGCTCTGCGATCCCGCTCAGCCACGCGCGGGCTGATGTGGGGGCCTGGCCCGTGGCCACCGCGGTGCCTCCGATCGGGGATGGAACAGATGACAGGGTTCCACGTGCCCGGCTCCCCTGAGCCACGTCTGCAGCCACAGGGAGCTGCGGGGTCCACGGCCTGTCCTCAGGGCGGGGCTGTGTGGGAGCAGGTGCGGGAGGGGAGCCCGGCCTCAGCCCCAGAGACCCGGAGGAGCGTCCCGGTCTCCCAGCCGCTGTGCCCCGGAGGAGAGCCGGGCTGTGCAGTGAGGGGCTGTTCTCCGCGGCTGCTGGGTGACTCAGATCCTCCCTCACGCCCTCACTCAGCAACGCGGGAGTGATGTGGGGCCTGCTGAGGGTCAGCCTCCCGGAACCTCCTCAGCCACCCCCTCGATGCAACCGGCCCAGAGGCAGACTTTTCAAATTACTTACCATGGTCATAGGTTGTTCACAAAAACAGGTTATCCAGTCCCACCTTCTCTGAATGAACTCTATCTATTTAAGACTAGAGGCCCGCTGCACCAAGTTTCCTGCTATAGGCCCTGCTTCCCCTGCCTGCCGGCCCCGGTTTTCCCCGGCACCGGGACCCAGGCCCTCGCTCTGGCCAGAGCCTTTGCTCACTGACTCCAGCTGAAGTCTGCAAGCCTCTCGCTGACTCTGGCCAGAGTCTTCACTTCACTCTGGCTGGAGCACCACTCTTGTAGCTCCCTCTGCCCCCCACCCTCCCTCCATAGCAGGCATCCTGCCCTGCCCAGCAGCTCTGCACCTGGAGCTGCTGGGGAGCAGGGCCGCCGCCATCTTTGTCCTGCTAATTTGCATGTTCTCTTCTGATTGGGTGGTGGGCATTCCAGAGGTACAGTCAATTTACATATTTCTCTTTTGTTAGTATAGACTGGGAGCCAGGTGTTTGAAGTTCGTGCAGTGGGGGGGGGGGGGGTCCCTCAGCCCGGCCTGGCCCTCTCACAGGCTGGGAGCGCTCAGGGGATGTCCAACTGGGCCGGCAGTTGGACATTCCTAGCGCTGCTGTGGAGGCAGAGAGGCTCCCACCACCACCGCTGCGCTCTCCAGATGTGAGCCTGGCCCTGTGGGAGTGCACTGATCACCAGGGGGCAGCTCCTGCGTTGAGTGTCTGCCCCCTGGTGGTCAGCGCATGTCATAGCAACCGGTCATTCTTCCGTTAGTTCAATTTGCTTATTAGCCTTTTATTATATAGATTGCACACATTCCTTCAGACTCGGTGTAAAAGGCCACTTGTACCTTAATCTCTAGGTGGCTGTCTGGGGCAGGTCCTTAGTCACTTTGCAAAATGAATATTCTCTCCACTGAGCGGCCACCCAGGACAACCGATCTTAACAATGTGGCCTGGGTCCAGCGTGGAGACTCCCAAAACAGCAAAACAGCAACCCAGTTACAGTGGTCCTAGGTCTGACGGGCGGATTTGCTGGCTCTGTCACTCCCACCATCTGGTTGTAGCTTCGTGGACATGCAAATTAGCCAGCCAGACATGCTGATGCACGCAGGCTGAGGTGGCCTCAATGGGATGCAGACAGCCTCCTGGGTCGGTTTTGAGTCATAATTCAAACATTCTGCACAAATAAATGTGCTTAAAACCTCCCCCAGAACAGAATCAAGATCCCAAGGGCAGTTCTGTCCTCCCGGTTCTTCGCATCCCAGCGAGCCCCTGAGTGGGGGGTGGAGCCTGCCCCGAACCAGAGTCCCCCAGCCAAAGGCAGAGCGTGTAAACACCTGGCGTTCAGGGGCCATTTCCGTCTGCTCCTCCACCCTCAGCACAACGCCCCCTGCACACCTGCACTCAGGGCTGCAGATGGTTTGGGGTGATGATGGAAGCACCTCTTCCACCAGAACCCACATGGGTAGACCTGGACCGGAATGGGCCAGTCATTGTGCCTTAGCTCCTGCCATGGTGATTAGCTGGCAAAGGGACATGTGACCTAATTGGGGCCAGACATAGGCTTCTTGGAATATGCAGGGAGAGGCCCGGTCAGGAGGATGCCCATCAGGGCTATCGGCAGCCCTGGCCCACATGCAAACGACACCAGCAGGGGGAGGGAGGCCGGAGGGGAAGGGAGAGGCACTGAGAACTCTGAGTGACAGCACCTCTGTTACCCAAGCAGAGTTTCTACTTACAAGGAAGTTTGGTTTTTCTGTTCAACCCAGAAGTTCTGATAATATGATGATTGTGTATTCACGCTATTACCCTGTTTCCCCAAAAATAAGACAGTGTCTTATATTAATTTTTGCTCCCAAAGATGCGCTAGGTCTTATTTTCAGGGGATGTCTTATTTTTCCATGAAGAAGAATACGGTACACATTTATTGTTAAATAAAAATAAAGGAAATTTATTACCTGTATACTGTACGGTAGTACGGTAGTTGTCAACACAAACCAGACAAACTGTGAATCCTACAGTATCAAGAATTTACTCATTTATTCAATGACAATCATGTCATCATCTTCTGGAACATCATCATCACAATCCAATTCCTGAATTTCCTGGTGAATTTCTTGTGACTCCATTTCTTTCAGAATCAGTGGACCAAATCTCTCATGTTTAGCAATAGCATTCTGAGACAGAGCCTAGGGGGGGGCCTTATATTCTGGGGGATGCCTTATATTTTACTCAGAAGGAAACCTGTAAGTAGGTCTTATTTTCGGAGGATGTCTTATTTTCGGGGAAACACGGTACTTTTGTATCTCCTTACAGCATTCACAGAGGCAGTGATTAGTAAGTGTTCATTGATTGACGTTCTGATTAAGGATGAAATACAGTAACTAAGTCCTTCTACAGCTCTGTTGCCCTCAAAAGGTTTAAGCTCATTGCCATGGGGCAGTCCCCAGGACAGAGTTCCGTGGGCTGCCGGCTACCCAGCTCCCACCTCACTCTTAGAGTATGTCTGATATCTCCTGGACAGTTTTATTACCAGTTCACTTATCTCTTTTTTTAATATATATATTAAAGCACTCCCTCCACCAGCCTGAGCCACAGACTCATATATATATATCCTACTGATTATTTACAGAGAGAAAGGGAGAGGTATGGAGAGTCAGAAACATCGATGAGAGAGAAGCATTGATCAGCCGCCTCCTGCACACCTCCTACTGGGGATGTGCCCTTAACCAAGGCACATGCCCTTGATCGGAATCGAACCTGGGCCCTTTCAGTCCGCGCAGACCAACGCTCTATCCACTGAGCCAAACCAGTTAGGGCTGTTCACTTATCTCTTGCCACTGTGGCCAACCACAATGGTGCAATCAGATTGAAAAAAAGGAAATTATTTCTGGAACGGACCAGCCAGCTTATCACCCTGTCACCGTCGCTTAGAACCTAACACCAGCAGTCGCAGTCATGATCATGATAACGTGACACAGTTACACTTGTCTAGCTGTTTTACTCAGTTCAGGAGGCCCAAGTATCCTTCACCCACCAGGGATGTTCAGGCCCCAGCAAACTGATTTAAAAGAAATTGTTCAAGAAACCAGAATGACTATTTATTAACTTAGAATGAGAAATATGGCATTTAATCTTTAATTGACAAGACGATAACCAGAGGACTTATGTGGAACACTCTGAACTTTGTCTTCTTGGTAAGAAAATCCACTTGAGAAACTGAGTTAAGAAGGCCGTTGGATAACTGCAACAAGACAGATGGTCTGAGAGAGTCACGTTGTTTGTATCGAGCGGGACTCACCAGATGCCTCCTGCTTGTCCTATTGTCAGATGGCCATTTCCACCGGTCCGAGCACCCCCTCCACCAGCCTGAGCCACAGACTCATTTTTTTAAATAAAATCTTTATTGCTCAGATTATTACAATTGTTTCTCCTCCCCCCCCCCATACTCCCTTCCACCCGGTTCCCGCCCCACCCTCTGCCCTTGCCTCCGCCCCCCCCCCCCATTGTCCTCATCCATAGGTGTACAATTTTAATCCAGTCTCTTCCTGCACTCCCACACCCTTTCCCCCTGATAATTATCAATCCACTCCCTTTCTTTCCCCCTGATTCTATTATTTTCACCAGTTTATTCTGTTCCTCGGATTTTTCACTTCACTTGATTTTTAGATTCACTTGTTGATGTATATGTGTTTGTTGATCATAATTTTTATCTTTTTTCTTCTTCTTCCTCTTCTTTTTTTTTTAATATATATCCTATTGATTTTTTTTCAGAGAGGAAGAGAGAGGGATAGAGAGCTAGAAATATCGATGAGAGAGAAACATCGACCAGCTGCCTCCTGCATACCCCTCACTGGGGATGTGCCCGCAACCAATGTACATGCCCTTGACCGGAATCGAACCTGGGACCTTTCAGTCCGCAGGCCGACGCTCTATCCACTGAGCCAAAAACGGTTTCGGCTTCTTCCTCTTCTTAAAGAATACCTTTCAGCATTTCATATAATACTGGTTTGGTGGTGATGAACTCCTTTCGCTTTTTCTTATCTGACACGGACTTCTTAAGAAATCCTCACATATTCAAACAGTGTCTTCCTCCGCCTCCTTCTGTGTGTTCACAAATCTCACGTTCAAGGGGGAGCTGGAACCCAGCTCTGATGGACACCAGCACCCGTTTCCCTGGCCCCTGACAGGCTCCAATGTAGTTCAGGGCTCGAGCCCGCCACACAGGCGCCTCCTAGGACTGGAGTATGGACGGCACCTATCTCTGTGGTGTGAGTGAGTCCTGCATGTGTTGTTACTTGCAGCCACGGGCAGCCTGGCCAGAGATTCCCTCGTCTGAGGAGTGTTGGGAGACACAAGCATGTTTGCTGGTATCCTAGGGCAGAGCAGACAAAGCTCATCTCCTCCCACAAAGTTACTAGATTAGACTCTGACCGACGCAGGTGGCACCAGGGCTCTGGCAACCACATTCTAATTAGACAACGACCTTCATGCCCTCTGGTTCATAAAGGCTCTTCACACCCAACGGGCAGTAGAGGAGGAAAGGGGGGATCGTAAGACCAGTGCTGGGGGTGTTGGAGATTTGATATAGAGAGCGTGGCCCTGACCGGAATCGAACCCGGGACCCTTCAGTCCACAGGCCGATGCTCTATCCACTGAGCCAAACCGGTCAGGGCCGGACAAGTGTCTTCTGCCCCAGTCTCCTGGGAGGGGCTCTTTGCTCGGCTCCCTGTGACTTCCTTCCTCTCTCCCTCTGCCCGAGACTTCTCTCTGAGAGACGGCCTTTGCGAGCTCCTGCTCCCCTCTCTTGATCTCTCCATCGCTCCCCACCTGTCCCCTTCTCCTCCCACCCCCGGGCCTGAGAGTCCCTGCTAGGCTCCTGTTGACTGATAGCACTCACTGTATTGGTTTCCACAGCTCTGGCCTCAGAGCAGGGTCACAGTCTTTGGGCTCTGTCCCTGTCAGGGGGGCTCTGGGATGTGCTGTGGGCGATGGAACCTCTGTGAAGGAGGCTGGGAGCAGGTCCGAGCAGGTCCGAGCAGGTGGAGGGAGGCTGGGGGAGGCAGGGCTGTGCCTTAGAATCACCAGAGGAGTGTTGTGGAGCAAACGCTAGTGAATAACCACTGGAGTCCAGACCAAGTTAAAGCTTAGGGAGCCTTTATTAGCTGGCCAGGCAACTGCTCTGCCATTCTCCATGCAGGGAGTACGGAGAGCAGCAGCAACACTTTGTGCAGGACCACTTTATTTATTTATTTTTTTCTTACAGAGAGGAAGGGAGAGGGATAGAGAGCTAGAAACATTGATGAGAGAGAAACATCGACCAGCTGCCTCCTGCACACCCCCCACCATGGATGTGCCCGCAACCGCAGTACATGCCCTTGACCGGAATCGAACCCGGGACCTTCCAGTCCGCAGGCCAACGCTCTATCCACTGAGCCAAACCGGTTTCGGCTGTGCAGGACCACTTTTAAGCCCATTTACCACACCCTGTTTTTGCAGAACAAGCAACCCAAGACAAAACAGTTTTTCCTAAGCAACGTCAGGGTCATGCCATTGATGACAGGGTCATCCTGTTCTTCAGAAAGCTGGCAGTGATCTGTGAGAGAAGGCCTATGTGCTGGGGGGGGGGGGGGGGGGCATGAGACCGTCTCTCAAGGGCGCCTGGTGTCAGCACTGACAACCCTATCTGGGGCACAGTCCACGGCCTCGGCAGTGCTCAAAAATCCCCACTCTCCAACAAGGAGCTTTCAGAACGTCCACTCCCTGTGGCCCGGCCCAACCCAGGTAAATAAAGCATCGGGATTTTCAAAAAGCTTCCCTGGTGACTCCAAAGTTCCCCCAGCGAGGAGATGGGCAGAGTCAGCCCCGGCTGCTGGGCCGGCAGAGAAAGGAGGGTGCCCCTGGGCCCAGGGGCCTGAGACCATCACACCCTCCCTTCAGGCCATGCCAATGCCCACCCCAGAGGGCTCTGCCGGCCGCCCCCACAGCTGGTGGCTCTGGAGGCGCCCGCTGCTCAGATGTCCCGGGGCCACCGGGGAGAGGGCAGTGAGCAGTCTGGCCGTGTGCCTTTGTCTCCTTTCCTCTGGTGGCATCTCCCCTTCCCATGCCCCCTTTACCCTCTAAGTCCCCCCGGTTCACAGGGCGCCTCCCGTCCGCTCAGCAAGCACACACGGCGCACCTGTCGGGCGCAGGCCCGGGTCCGAGGGTGGGAGGTGGAGGCTGCTCCCTACCTGACGCTGCTCACAAGCGGGACCCTGGGCAGCGTGGACCGTGTGGGAGGGGCCACAGGTCCTGGCAGCCCCGAGGCAGGGCTCTGCAGTCAACCAAGGGCCTGCGGTGACCTGTTCGATGGGACCCAGAGCCCAGTTTGGGGGCACTGGGGTTGCCTGATCCTTCTCGCCACCGGTACCCCAGCCCCTACCCCCGTTCCCTGTGACCACCGCACTGCACCTTCCCTCCACCAGCAGTCGGTAGCTGCTCACGTGGCTGCCTCTGCGAACAGAGGAGAGGGTTCACTCACCGACCTGACACGGGGCCTGGCGCCCAGGCCTGGCACGGGGCCTGGCGCCCAGCAGGTGCCCACGAACGGGAGCAGCACAGCCAGGCCTTCCTGGCGGCACATGCTCGGGCCTCTGTGGGCCCAGGCCTCAGCCTCCTGCTGTCTGGACCCCTGTTCGCTCCCAGCACTGCGGGGGAGAACACAGGGCAGCGGAGATGGGCGGGGAGGGACCCCAAGGGAGGCTTCTGCAGAAAGCCCCAGCGAGAAGGCATGAGGAGCGCCCGAGGCTGGCGCAGGTGTGGAGTGTGGGGGTTGGGGGGTGGAGGGTGGGGGTGGGGAGTGGGAGGTGGGGTGAGGTGGAGCCGCCCCGCAGGGTCAGGAGCCAGGTGCCTGTGAGGACAGCCTCTCGGAGGGCACGTCGGGGGCAGGGCTTCTTGAATGAGGGACCAGGGCCCACCCCACGGATGTGCTCCAGACCGAGCACCGCTGCTGGAAGGGAGGAGGCACAGGAGGGGCGGGCAGAGGAGAGGAGAGAGGGAGAGAAGAGCGAGCGTGGAGAGATGAGGTCAGCGTGGAGGGGAAACATGGCCGGGGCCACGGGGCAGGCTGAGGGCGGCAGGGGCCCAGCCCACCCCATCGCAGGAGCTGCTGGGCTCGGTGCTCCCAGCAGGACGGGAGTGCGGAGGGCCACCTGTGCCTCCTTCCAAAAGCAGTGGCTCCGGCCCAACCAGCCCAGAGGTGTTTTCTGTTGTGGGTTTTCTGAGTTTTCAGTAACCCTCACCCCAGGATATTTTCCCACTGGTTTCTAGGGAGAGGGGAATAGAGAGGGAAAGACAGAGAGAAACATCTATGTGAGAGAAACAGGGCCCTGGCCGGGGAGGAGCCTGCAACCAAGGCACATGCTCTTGACCAGAACCCAACGCAGGACCCTATCCACTGAGCCACCCCGGCCGGGACTGTCCCGGAGGCTTTGTTCCGGGCAGGGAGGGGCCTGACGTGTGTGATGGGTGGGAGGATAAAGGAAATGAATGTGTGTGAAGTGCTTAGAAGGGTCCACAAAGCACTCAATACATGCTCACTGCTTATTTATTATCCAAAACGTGCCCACTGAGAATCTGCTCTCCGCAGCCCGGAAACACCGCTGTAAGGGAGAGGGGCTGACAGAGTGAGTGCGAAAAGTGCTGTAACCGCCGTGCTCTCCGCCTGTCTCCTGCCCGCGGCCTGGTCCAGGCCGGCACCCCTCCGCCAGGAGGGCTCCCTGCTTTTCTCTGCCTCCACTCTTGCAACAGGGCCACCGAGGGACTGTCCCAGCACCGCCCCCTCCTCTCATGCCCGTCCCCAAATGTCTCCCTGCGCACGCTGCCAGCGAGCCAAACAAGACGAGCGAGCGGGGTGGACCGGATCCGGGGCCTGCCTTCAGCATCACGCCTCGTTGTGCGTGTCCAGGGACGTGTGTGCAGGCTGAGTGAGTGTGTGTGTGTGTGTGTGTGTGTGAGAGAGAGAGAGAGAGAGAGACCATCTAGTGGACGGTAGGGCAACTTATTTCCAGGCTGTGGAATAAACTCCCCAAGCCCTAGGCAAGCTTCCTAATGTCCAAGATTTAGGATGGAGCCAGATTTTAAAAGCAAAGATGACTCTTGACCTCACAATTAGGTCAACAGAGCACAGGAGGTTTACAGCTACAGCCCGTCTACCACTGTGCAGGGCAGAGTTTCCATAATGAGCCAAACTGCCTTTGTCCTCAAGGGTCCCGGTTAGAGGGAATCCAGCCCAGGAGCTGAGGCCTGGGAAGCAGGAGCAGCCTGCGGATGAGGAGAGCCCTGCTCTGGGCGGGGCTCTAGGGGCTGTGGGCGGGGTTAAGAGGCGGAGCTATGGGCGGGGCTCTGGGGGCTGTGGGCGGGGCTGTGGGCTGGTCAAGGGGCGTGGCTCTGTGGGTGTGGGCGGGGTTGGGGCGGGACTGTGGGCGGGGCCTCGGGGGTTCTGGGCATGGCTGTGGGTGGGGTTGAGGGGCGGGGCTATGGGCGGGGCTCCGGGGTTCTGGGCAGGGCTCTGGGCAGAGTTGTGGGCGGGGCTCTGGGAGGGGCTCTGGGCTGATTTAAGGGGCGGGTGCTATAGGCGGGACTATGGGCGGGGTTCAGGGGCTCTGGGTGGGGTTGTGGGCGGGGCTCTGGGAGGGGCTCTGGGCTGATTTAAGGGGCGGGTGCTATAGGCGGGACTATGGGCGGGGCTCAGGGGCTCTGGGCGGGCTCTTGGGGGGCTCTGGGCCCCTGAGAGAGAAAGCTTCCTGCTCGTGCCCCCAGGACCCAGTCCCTGGCAGTGAAGAAGGCCGCACCCCGTGCCCCATGGGTGGCACATCCAGGTGAGCGCAGCTAGGGTGCACCTGCTCCTGAGTCTGAGTCTCCACAGACCTGCTCATGCCGCTGCCTCGCAGCCTGCCCACACCTCCATCTCACAGTCAGGACCCTCTGCCTGGAGCACCCCTCCTCCTGGGTCCCCTGCGGAGGCAGGGCCCCTCCCCACTCTGCCCTCCCTGGACACCTCATCACCTCTGGCCTCAGCTGGTAGCCAGGAGACCAGACACAGCGCCGAGAGCCCTCCCCGGTTAGACAGTCAGAGGTTATGCCTGGCCAGTGTGGCTCAGTGGTTGATTCGATTCCCAGTCAGGGCACATGACAGGGTGGAGGGCTCGATCCCCATTAGGGGATATGCAGGAAGCAGTTGGTCAATGTTTCTCATGGATGTTCCTATCTCTCAATCTCTTTCTCTGAAATCAATAAAAACATATCCTATATAATAAAGAGGGCATATGCAAATTAACCATCATGCCATCACAAGATGGCTGCACCCACAATGGAGGCAGGGTTCCCATAACAAGCGATCAGCAGGGACCTGAGGCTACGTGGCACTGGGCCAGGGAGGGGCATCTGAGGCTGTGCCCCCCGCCCAGTGGGGCTTGAAGGGGGATCCAGTCTGTGCTCTGTTGCACCCTCCCCACCTGGCAGGTCTTGACGGGGAACATCAAGGCCCCCCCTTCCCCAGCCAGGACCGGGGACCTCAGGCTACATCCCCCACCTGTGGGGCTTGACTGGGGACATCAAGGCTCCCCCCTGCACCAGTCCAGGCTGTTTGACTTGAATCCTCAAGATGCGCCCTCTGCTCTGGTGCTGGGCAGGGGGACCTCAGGCCAAGCACACCTCCCTTCCTTCCCCCCCCCCCCCACCTGGCAGGACTTGATGGGGGACCTCAAGGCCTGCCCCCATCCCAGTGCCTGCCTGGAGGGCCTCAGGCCATGCCCCTGCCTCAGGCTGAGCCAGGGGACCTCATGCTGTGCCTCCCACCTGGCGGGACTTGATGGGGACCTCAAGGCATGCCCCCATCCCAGTGCCTGCCTGGAGGGCCTCAGGCCATGCCCCTGCCTCAGGCTGAGCCAGGGGACCTCATGCTGTGCCTCCCACCTGGCGGGACTTGATGGGGACCTCAAGGCATGCCCCCAGCCCAGCACAGACTGCCCTTCACTCCAGGTGGGGGGACCTCAGGCTGCAATCCTTGCCCTGGCACCATGCTGGGGGACCTGAGGGTGCACCAGGGGACCTGAGGCTGTGCCCCCACCCGGCAGGGCTTGACGGGGGTGAGGCTGGCAGGGTCTGAATCTCCCCAATGGGGATGGGGCCAGCCAAGTCTGGGTCTCACCGGATTTTGAGGTGCATGCAGGTGAGGGGAACTTAACTCTGGTTCCCATGGTGCACCCCAGACTCTGACAGGAGGAAGGTTTTCATATACATGTTACTAATTTTCTTTCATCTCTGACACTTCTGTTATAGAGAAAGGGCAAATAGCAATATTAAAATATTTCCTCTAATTAATTCCCATTTAATGAGCACAGATTGCATGCACCAGGCCACTAGTATATATTAATATATATATATATATATATATATATATACACATATATATATATTATTATTGTTGTTAATCCTCCCTCGAGGATATTTTCCATTGATTTTCAGAGAGCATGGAAGAGAGAGGGAAAGACAGAGAGAAACATCAATGTGAGAAACACATTGATTGGTTGCTTCCTGCACTCGCCCTGACCAGGACCTGGGGAGAAGTTTGCAAGCTGGGTATGTGCCGTTGACCGGGATCAAACCCGGAACACTATGGTCCACAGGCCCATGCTCTATCCGCTGAGCCAAACCAGGTAGGGCAATAAAAACGTATATTTTTGTAAGTCTGGAGGTTTTGTTTCATATTATTATATTCCAGGGAATGAAATTCGACTCCATTATTCTGCAATAAGTCAAATAACAAATCACATCACAGGAGGGTTCCTGTCATTCAAAAAATCAAATCTGAAAACAATACGTTGTGTGTTTTTAGTTCTAATGAAATCTCCTGCCCTCTAAAATTGTAGAGAAGAGAAAAACCACGGAATTTGATGCTATTTATTTTTTTTTTTTAAGAGGAGTTATTGGAAAAGAAATCACAACAGTGAGCCGAAGCCGGTTTGGCTCAATGGATAGAGCGTCGGCTTGGGGACTGAAGGATCCCGGGTTCGATTCCGGTCAGGGGCTTGTGCCTTGGTTGCGGGCATATCCCCAGTAGGGGGTGTGCAAGAGGCGGCTGATCGGTGACTCTCTTTCATCGATGTTTCTAACTCTCTATCTCTCTCCCTTCCTCTCTGTACAAAATCAATGAAATCTATTTTTTTTTAAATAAAGAAAAGAAAAGAAAAGAAAAGAAAAGAAAAGAAAAGAAAAGAAAAGAAAAGAAAAGAAAAGAAAAGAAATCACGACAGTGAGAAGTGCCTCTGTGCGAACACGGATAGGAAGTCTGCACCCTGACAAATTACTAACCATCCCGGCCGGGCCGGGGCAGGGACACAGAGACGCAGCTGCCGGAGAGGCACTGTGCTTGGTGACACTGTTTCCCTCTGAACTGATGCGCTATCTGTGGCTTTATTTCCTTCCTTTCCTCCTTTATATGTGTTTTTGGTTTTTTTTTTTTTTGTTTTGTTTTCTTTAAGAACAAAGGACTAGCCCTAGCTGGTGTGGCTCAGTGGATAGAGCGTTGGCTTGTGGACTGAAGGGTCCTGGGTTCAATTCCAATCAAGGGCACATGCAGGGGTTCGGGCTGGATCCCCAGTAGGGGGCGTGTGGGAGGCAGCGGATCAATGATTCTCTCTCATCATTGATGTCTATCTCTCCCCCTTCCTTTGTGAAATCAATAAAAAGCATATTTTAAAAAGAAGAGCAAAGGACTGGCGCCGGCCGGTAGCCAGCTGCCGGAGCTCCCTCCGGTGCAGCCGCTGCGGTCCTCCCGGTGCAGCCGGAGCTCCCTCCGGTGCAGCCGCTGCGGTCCTCCCGGTGCAGCCGCTGCGGTCCTCCCGGTGCAGCCGGGCTGCGGTCCTCCGGTGCAGCCGCTGCGGTCCTCCCGGTGCAGCCGGGCTGCGATCCCTCCGGTGCAGCCGCTGCGGTCCTCCCGGTGCAGCCGGGCTGCGGTCCTTCCGGTGCAGCCGGCTGCGGTCCTCCCGGTGCAGCCGCTGCGATCCTCCCGGTCCCTCCGGTGCAGCCGGGCTGCGGTCCTCCCGGTGCAGCCGGCTGCGGTCCTCCCGGTGCTGCCGGAGCTTCCTTTTGTGCAGCCCCTTCGGTGCAGCCGGGCTGCGGTCCCTCCGGGACGGGGCCGGCGCAGGAAACAGCCAGTGAGCGCACGGAGGGCGGAGCGGCAAATCAGCGCTCTCTCCCAACCTCTCTCTCGCTCGCTCTTTCTCTCTCTCTCTCTGAAATCAGTAAATAAAGCCTTACAATGTAAACACACAGAAGGGCTTAATGAGATCGGCCCGGTCACTGGGAGAACCGGGCGAAGATCTTTACCGGGAAGCCAGGGGACACAAGCCTCCGACCCGGCCGTGCTCCCCCGGAGGAGCGACCCGGCGGCAGCACCGGCGCCGAGTCCGCCCGGCCTCCTTCCCAGGCCGGCCGCTCCGTCACAACAGAGCCCCATGCTTCTGCTTCTTCTTAAATATATTTTATTGATTTTTTTACAGTGAGGAAGGGAGAGGGATAGAAAGTTAGAAACATCGATGAGAGAGAGTCATTGATCAGCTGCCTCTTGACACCCCCCACTGGGGATGTGCCCGCAACCAAGGTCCATGCCCTTGACCGGAATCGAACCTGGGACCTTTCAGTCCGCAGGCCGATGCTCTACCCACTGAGCCACACCGGCTTCAGCCAGGGCCCCATTCTGAAGAGGAGCAGCACCAGGACAGCTATGGGCCCTCTGAGGCGAAGGGGAGTGTCTGTGTGCGGCCTGTGTGCTCGGTGAGCAGAGGGCTCGGAGGAGCGGGCTGTGCGGGCAGAGCGTGGGACGCCCCGCACAGGCTGGGCACGCACAGGGACTGACCGGCCGCTGACCTGTGCTGACAGGGGTACAGCTGATGGGCCCACTCTTTGTTTAAAATTCTTTTATTCATTTCAGAGAAGACAGAGATAGAGACATCAATGAGAGAGAGTCATCCATCAGCTGCCTCCAGCAGGCCCCCCACCAGGATGGAGCCTGCACGTGCCCCGACTGGGAATCAAACCGACTTGCAGGTACATAAGTCGACACTCAACCTCTGGGCCACACCAGCCGGGCTGAGCTCCACTCTGCACCCGGGCTTTTTAAAAGGTAAGTAAAAAAAAGAATGTTTTATGCCCTGGCTGGTGTGGCTCAGTGAATGGAGCTTCTGCCTGTGGACTGGCGGATCCCTGGTTCAGTTCCGGTCAGGGGCACGTGCCTAACAGCGGTCGGCAAACTACGGCTCTCAAGCCACATGCAGCTCGCCAGCCGGGGTTTGCCGCTCTGTTGACTAATGAGTTTGCCAACCGCTTCTAGGTTGTAGGCTCGAATCCAGTTGGAGGTGTGCAGGGGGCAGCCAATCAGTGATTTTCTCCCTCGCCCTTCCTCTCTGAAATCAATAAAAAAATATATTAGAAAAATAAAAAGAAAGGAAAAAATATTTTATGTATTTTTATATATATTCAATCATATACTTATTCATTTATTCAGCAGATGTTTACTAAGTGCCTACTATGAGCCAGGTGTTAGGGGAGGGGTTAAGAATACCACAACATTAATGTGTCAAACTTTCCTAGATTGTCCAGCAGGAGGGCTGCGCTAACCACTCGCTGGCTTACTCATTCACTCAGCGCACTCTCCAGAGCAGCTCTGTCCTCAGGAATGTGCGGCCCGCGGGCAACGCCATCGTCAAGGCAGGCTGTGGCAGGAGCACCTTCTGCTACGTTAGTGTTTATTTTATTTTATTTTTTTAAAAAAATTTTTTTATTGATTTTTTACAGAGAGGAAGGGAGAGAGATAGAGAGTTAGAAACATCGATGAGAGAGAATCATTAATCAGCTGCCTCTTGCACACCCCCTACTGGGGATATGCCCGCAACCAAGGTACATGCCCTTGACCGGAATCGAACCCGGGACCCCTCAGTCCCCAAGCCGACGCTCCATCCATTGAGCCAAACCGGTCCCGGCTACGTTAGTGTTTATTACTATCTGGGGGGACCAAGAACAAGAGGGTTCTGTGGGAAGTAACCGCACCGGTGACCTGGTCAGGAATTCCTAAGGGAAGGTCGTGCTGGGTGGTCACACCCCCGGTCTATGACTTCTTTAGTGAACGTTGTTGTTTCTTAATCCTCATCCAAGGATATGTTTTCATTGACTTTTTAAAAATATATATTTTATTGATTTCCTACAGAGAGGAAGGGAGAGGGATAGAGAGTTAGAAACATTGATGAGAGAGAAACATGACCAGCTGCCTCCTGCACATTCCCCACCGGGGATGTGCCCGCAACCGAGGCACATGCCCTTGACCGGAATCGAACCTGGGACCTTTCAGTCCGCAGACCGACACTCTATCCACCGAGCCAAACCGGTTTCAGCTCATCAGCTCATTGACTTTTTGAGAGAGAGAGAGAAAGAGAGAGAGAGAGAGAGAGAGAGAGAGAGAGAGAGAGAGAGAGAGAGAGAGAGAAGGAGAGAGAAACATCGACAGTAGAAAGACTGATTGGTTGTCTCCCATACACACCCTGCCCGAGGGCTAACCCTGCAATCTGGGAATGTGCCCCAACTGGGAATCAAACCGGCACCATTTTGGGGTATTGGACAAGGCCCCACCCAACTAAGCCACCGGCTGTGGCACCTGAGAGCCGGTAAGCTGGCCCTGCCCGTTGTCCCTGTGCGTCCAGGTTCACAGCCATTGGAACGCCAGAAGGTGCCCTTGAAGAGGGTACTACTCCTTGAGAGAGCACGCAGGCTTATGGACTATCCTGTAACCCTGCGTGGCATTCTCCAGTCTCTGCCTTAAACCCCTCCTTCATTTCATTCGCATAAAAGAAGTAGTAAGGCCAAAACTGGCTTGGCTCAGTGGATAGAGCATCGGCCTGTGGACAGAAAGGTCCCAGGTTCGATTCTGGTCAAGGGCATGTACCTTGGTTGCGGGCACATCTCCAGTAGGGAGTGTGCAAGAGGCAGCTGATCGATGATTCTCTCTCATCGATATTTCTAACTTTCTATCCCTCTCTCTTCATCTCTGTGAAAAATCAATAAAATATTGCCCTTCCTCTCTGTAAAAAGTCAATAAAATACATTTTAAAAAAAAAAAAAAAAAAGCAGTAAGACTGTCATTATCCAGAATATTTGAGATCATGCTACCCAGCATATGTCATCAATTTGTCTCAAGTAAACTTTAAAAATTGTTTAGGTATTTGGACATTTTTAAAAAATATATGTTTTGTTGATTTTTTACAGAGGAGGGGAGAGGGATAGAGAGTTAGAAACATCAATGAGAGAAACATCGATCAGCTGCCTCCCGAACACCCCCTACTGGGGATGTGCCCACAACCAAGGCACATGCCATTGACCGGAATCGAACCTGGGACCCTTCAGTCCGCAGGCTGACACTCTATCCACTGAGTCAAACCGGTTAGAGCTGGACATTTCTTATGTCAACATCTAGAGCAGCTGTTTTTGTTTTCTTTTTCTTTAAATTGCCTGTCCCAGCAGAGACCGGTTTGGCTCAATGGATAGAGCGTCGGCTTGGGGACTGAAGGGTCCCGGGTTCGATTCCGGTCAAGGGCATGTACCTTGGTTGCGGGCATATCTCCAGTAGAGGGTGTGCAAGAGGCAGCTGATCGATGACTCTCTCTCATCGATGTTTCTAGCTCTCTATCCCTCTCCCTTCCTCTCTGTGGAAAATCAATAAAATCAATTAAACCCTTATCAGATTAAAAAATAAATAAATAAAATAAAAAAATAAATTGCCTGTCCCAGGTGTACCTTTGGCATAATCTATATTCAAGTGTTGTCAATCACTTGAGAAGTATGGAGTCCCCCATTTACATACACTGAGTGGCCAGATTATTATGATCTCTGGCCACTCAGTGTGTGTATGTATATGTATGTATGTATGTATGTATATTAGATGCCCAGTGTATGAATTCGTGCATGGGTGGGGTCCAGACAGCCTGGCCAGGGGGAGGGGACATGGGCAGTTGGCTGGCCTGCCTGCTGGTTGAACTTCTGGTCAAGGGGACAATTTGCATATTAGCCTTTTATTATATAGGATATACACTGAGTGGCCAGATTATTGTTATTATTCCCTCATAGGTTGGACAATCTGTTCAATGCTTCTCTGTCTCTGGATCTGTTTTTGTTCATCAGTTTATGTTGTTCATTATATTCCACAAATGAGTGAGATCATGTGATATTTATCTTTCTCTGACTGGCTTATTTCACTTAACATAATGCTCTCCAGTTCCATCCGTGCTGCTGCAAATGGTAAGAATTCCTTCTTTTTTAGAGTAGCATAGTATTCCATTGTATAGATGTACCAAAGTTTTCTAATCCACAAACCTGCTGATGGACACTTAGGCTGTTTCTAAATCTTAGCTATTGTAAATTGTGCTGCTATGAACATAGGGATGCAAATATCCTTTCTGATTGGTGTTTCTGTTTTCTTGGGATATATTCCTAGAAGTGGGATCACTGAGTCAAATGGGAGTTCCATTATTAACTTTTTTAGGAAACTCCATACTGTTCTCCACAGTGACTGCACCAGTCTGCATTTTCACCAGCAGAGCACGAGGGTTCCTTTTTCTCCGCATCCTCACCAGCACTTGTCGTTTGTTGATGTGTTGACATGTGTGAGATGGTACCACATTGTTGTTTTGATTTGCATCTCTCAGATCATAAGTGACTTTGAACATGTTTTCATATGTCTCTCAGCCTTCTGTATGCCCTCTTTTAAAAAGTGTCTATTTAGGTTCTTTGCTCATTTTTTTATTGGATTGTTTATTTTCCTTTTATGAAGTTGGATGAGTTCCCTATAAATTTTAGAGATTAAACCCTTATCAGTGATAACATTGGCAAATATGTTCTCCCAAGCAGGGAACTTTCTTGCTGTTTTGTTGATGTTTTTTTTTATTTGTTTGTTTTCTGTGCAGAAGCTTTTTATTTTCATGTATTCCGATTTATTTTCTCTTTAGTTTCCATTGCCTTAGGTGATGTATAGGTAAAGATATTACTATAACAAATGCCTGCTATTTTGCTGCCTATGACTTCTTCTAGAATTTCTATAGTTTCCTGTCTTACGTTTAAATCCTTTATCCATTTTGAGTTTATTTTTGTATATGTGTAAGTTGGTGACCTAGTTTCATTTTTTTTTGCATGTATCTGACCAAATTTCCAGCACCATTTATTAAAGAAACTGTCTTGACTGCATTGTATTCTCTTTTTTTATTCTTTTTTAAAAAATATATTTTATTGATTTTTTACAGAGAGGAAGGGAGAGAGAGATAGAGAGCTAGAAACGTCAATGAGAGAGAAACATCGACCAGCTGCCTCTTGCATACCCCCTACCAGGGATGTGCCCGCAACCAATGTATATGCCCTTGACCGGAATTGAACCTGGGACCTTTCAGTCTGCAGACCGACGCTCTACCACTAAGCCAAACCGGTTTGGGCTGCATTGTATGCTCTTGCTTCCTTTGTCAGATATTAATTGAGCACAGTGATTTGAGTCCATTTCTGGGTTCTCTTTTTATTCTATTGGTCTATGTCTCTTCTTGTGTCAATACCAGGCAGTATTGAGAACAGTGGCTTTGTGGTGTAGCTTGATACCTGGTATTGTGATCCCTCCAACTTTTTCTTCTTTCTCAGGATTGCTGCAGCTATTCGGGGTCTTTTTTATTCCAGGTGAAATTTTGGAGAGTTTGTTCTAAGTCTGTGAAATATGTTGTTGGTATTTTAATGGGGATTGCATTGAATCTAAAGATTGTTGTGGGTAGTATGGACATTTTAATGATTTTAATTCTACCAACCCATGAACATGGTATATTCTTCCATTTGGTTATGTCTTCCTCTATCTCTTTTTTCAGTGTCCTGTAATTTTCTGAGTACAGGTCTTTTACCTCCTTGGTTAAATTTATTCTTAGGTATCTTAAATGTTTTTTGCAATGGTAAATGGGATTTTTTTTTTTTTTAGTTTGTCTTTCTGTGAGTTCATTATCTATACTAATAACAGGATAATATGCAAATTGATCACGACACCCTCACAGTAACAACTGAACAGCAGGCTGCGTCGGGCAACCAGGCCAGCAGGGGGGACAATGAGGGGCAACCGAGCTGACAGAGGGGGGCAGTGAGGAGTGACCAGGTCAGCAGAGGGGGGCAGAGAGGGATGACCAGGCCAACAGGGGGGGCAGTTTGGGGCAACCAGGTCAGCCGTGGGGAGGGGCACTTAGAGGTGATCAGGCTGACAAGCAGGTGAGCAGTTAGGAGCCCACAGTCCCAATTGGGCTGGAATTTCAGCCCAGGGATTGGGCTGAAACCAGCAGTCGGACATCACCCAAAGGGTCCCGGATTGGAGAGGGTGCAGGCTGGGCTGAGGAGACCCCCTCTCCCCATGCGTGAATTTTGTGCACTGGGCCTCTCATTGGTGTTTTAAAAAGCTATAGATTTGTGGGTGCTAAAATTTTGTTGAGGATTTTACCATCTATGTGCATCTGGGATATTGGCCTATAATTCTCTTTCTTTGCAGTATATTTATCTGGTTTGGGGATTAGGGTGCTGTTGGCTTCAGAGAAAGAGCTTGGAAGTGTACTGTCCTCTTGAATTTTATTTTGAATAGTCTGAGGAGGATAAGTTTTAGTTCTTTGACTGTTTGGTAAAACTGCCCTGTGAAGCCATCTGGCCATAGGCTTTTGTTTGCTGGAAGATTTTTGATGATTGTTTCAATTTCCTCCTTAGTTATTGGCCAGTTGAGATTTTTTAATTCTTCTTGATTGAGTTTTGCAAGGTCATATTTTTCTAGGAATATGTCCATTTGCAAGGTCATATTTTTCTAGGAATATGTCCATTTCCTCTAGGTTGTTTAGTTTGTTGGGGTAGAGTTGTTCATCGTATTTCTTTATAATCATATTTCTGTGGGGTCTGTTGTTATTTTGTCTGTTTCGTTTCTGATTTTGTTAATTGGGTCCTCTCTCTTTGCTTCTTGGTGAGTCTGGCTAGAGGTTCTTGTTTATCCTTTCAAAGAACCAGCTCTTGGTTTCATTGATCTTTTGTATTGTGTTTTTGGTCTCTATGTCATTTATTTCTGCTCTAATCATTATTATCTTCCTCCTTTTGCTCTCTCTGGGCTTTTCCTGTTGCTCTCTTTCTAATTCTGAAGTTGTTGAATTTGATAATTTATTACCATTTTTTCTTGTTTTTTTTTAGGTAGGCCTGTAATGCTATGAACTTTTTCCTCAGGACTTCTTTCATTGTGTCCCATAGATTTCGGATCGTTGTGTTTTCTTGTCATTCATTTCCAGGATGTTTTTAATTTTTCCTTTGATCTTTTTGGTAACACAATCATTGTTTAATAGCATGCTATTCAGCCTCCAAGTGTTTGAATTTTTTATTATTTTTATTGCAGTTGCTTTCTAATATTATGCCATTGTGGTCTGAGAAGATGCTTGGTATAATTTCAATCCTCTTGAATTTGGAGAGGATTTGCCTGTAACACAATATGTGGTCTATCTTTGAAAGTGTCTTATGTGCACTTGAGAAGAATGTATATTCTGTGGGTGAAATGTTCTAAATATTCCAATTAAGTCCATCTAATCTAGTGAGTCATTTAGGATAGCTGTTTCATTGCTGATTTTTAAAAATATATATTTTATTGATTTTTTTTTTTTAACAGAGAGCTAGAAACATCAATGAGAGAGAAACCAATCAGCTGCCTCCTGCATATCTCCTATTGGGGATGTGCGCATAACCAAGGTGCATGCCCTTGAGCAGAATCGAACCTGGGACCTTTCAGTCTGTAGGCCAATGCTCTATCCACTGATCCAAATCAGCCAGGGCTTTTTGCTGATTTTTTGTCTAGAGGATTTATCTAGTGATGTCAGTGGGGTATTAAAGTCCCCTACTATGATCGTATTGCTATCTATTTCTCCCTTGATATCTTCCAGAAGTTTTTTTTTAATGTTTTTGGGTGCTCCTGAATTGGGTGCATATATTTTTACCAGAGTTATATACTCTTGCTGTACTGATCCCTTTAGTATTATGAAGTGGCCTTCCTTATCTCTTGTTATGGCCTTCACTCTGAGGTCATTTTGTCAGGTGTAAGTATTGTTACCCCAGCTTTTTTTTTTTTTTAATTTCCATTTGCCTAAAAGATGTTTTTCCACCCCTTCACATTCAGTCTGTGTGAGTCTCTTGTTCTGAGGTGGGTCTCTTGTAGACAGCATATATATGGATCATGTTTTCTTATCCATTCAGCCACTCGATGTCTTTTGTTTGGAGTATTTAGGCCATTGACATTTAAAGTTATTATTGACTAGAGGCCCGATGCATGAAATTCATGTAAGAGTAGGCCTTCCTGCTGGGACCGGTTTGGCTCAGTGGATAGAGCGTCGGCCTGCGGACTGAAAGGTCCCGGGTTCGATTCTGGGCAAGGGCATGTACCTTGGTTGCAGACACATCCCCAGTGGGGGGTGTGCAAGAGGCAGCTGATCGATGATTCTCTCTCATCAATGTTTCTAACTTTCTATCCCTCTCTCTTCATCTCTGTGAAAAATCAATAAAAAATATTTAAAAAAAAAAAAAAAAAAAAAAAAGAGTAGCCCTTCCTTCCTCCAGCAGCCGGCACCGGCTTCCCTCTGGCACCCAGGACCCAGGCTTTTCTCCGGCCGCCAGCAGGCACTGGGGGCTCAGGCTTCTCTTGCAGTCCCGGCTTCATCCAGAAGGTTGTCCTGAACGACATCTGGTCTAATTAGAGTATTATACTTTTATTATTATAAATAAGTACTTGTTTGGAGCCATTTTTATTTTTTGTGTCTGTGTTCCTTCTTCCCTTTCTATTTCTTCTTTTTTAATAAATATATTTTATTATTTTTTTTACAGAGAGGAAAAGAGATAGAGAGTTAGAAACATCATTGAGAGGGACATTGAGAGAAACATTGATCAGCTGCCTCCTACACACCCCCTACTGGGATGTGCCTGCAACCAAGGTCCATGCCCTTGACCAGAATCGAACCCGGGACCTTTCGGTCCGCAGGCCGATGCTCTATCCACTGAGCCAAACCGGGTTCGGCCCTTTCTATTTCTTCTTTTCACAATAGTCCCTTTAGCATTTCTTGCATTGCTGGCTTGGTAGTGATAAACTCCCTTAGCCTTTTTTGTCGATGAAGCTCCTGATTTCCCCTTCAATTTTGAATGATAGCCGGACAGAGTATTCTTGGATTCAGTCCCTGCTTTAATCAATTTGTATACTTCCTACCATTCTTTTCTGGCCTGATGTGCTTTAGTTGAGAAATCATTTGATACTCTAATGGGAGATCCCTCGTCGTTAACTTTCTGTCTCTCTCTTGCAGCCTTTAAGATTCTCTCTTTGCCGGAACTGGTTTGGCTCAGTGGATGGAGCATCAGTCTGCGGACCGAAAGGTCCCAGGTTCGATTCGGGTCAAGGGCATGTACATTGGTTGTGAGCACATCCCCAGGAGGCAGCTGATCAATGTTTCTACTTCTCTTTCTCTCTCCCTTTCTCTCTGTGAAAAATCAATACAATATGTGGGGGTTTTTTGTTTGTTTGTTTGTTTGTTATTGTTGTTTTTTTAAAGATTCTCTCTTTTTTGTTAACATTTGCCATCGTAATTATGACATGCCTTGCGGTGGGTTTTTGGGGTTCATCTTGTTTGAGACTCTCTGTGCTTGTGTGATGTTTTCTTTCCCAAATCAGGGAAGTTTACTGACATTATTTTTTTAAATACATTTTTATTGATTTCAGAGAAAAAGGAAGAGGGGGAGAGAGATAGAAACAACCACAATGAGAGAGAATCATGGATCAGCTGCCTCCTTCAAGTCCCCCACTGGGGATGGAGCCCACAACCCAGACATATGCCCTTAATTGGAATTGAACCTCAGACCCTTCAGTCCACAGGCCGACACTCTATCCACTGAGCCAAACTGGCTAGAGCTGACACTATTTTTTCAAGTAGGTTCTCTAACCCTTGCTCCTCTCTTCTTGCATTCTGGCACCCCTATTATACATATGTTGCTTCATTTCATGTTATCCCAAAGCTCCCTCGGGCTCTCCTCCTGTCTTTTGATTTTTTTTTCTTCAATTGCAGTTCAGATTGGATGTAATTTGCTTCTCTGCCTTCTAATTTGCTAATTTGGTCCTCTGCTTCTCCTAGTCTACTGTTGAAAGCTTCCATATTGGTTTTTTTTTTTTTTATTGTAACTATATTACTCTTTATTTCCTCCTGATTCTTACATAGGTTGTTGATTTTCTCTTATCACCCTTATTCTTAATTCTTGTTCTGACATTTTGTATGCCTCTGCTTCCTTTAGTTCCTTTCCTGGTGGTCCCTCCATTTCTTTCCTTTGATGGCTGTTATTCTGTCTCCCCATTTTTGCTTTCTCCAAAGGATCTAGGTGTCGCGTCGCACAGGGCCTGTGGCTATAGTGGCGGGGTTGGTGGCAGGTCACATGCTCGCTGGTGGCAGCTGCCCCTCAGGTGATCTTGGGCGGCATCTGCTCCTTGGGTGGTTGCATGTGGTGCTGTTCCTCCGTTATGGTGTAGCCACTCCTCATGCAGTTGTGTGGGGCAGTGGCTGCTCACAGACAGGATGACCGCTTCTCAGGTGGTTGTGAAGTGGCCGCTCCTTCGTGGGGCAGCGGGCAGCTGCTCCTCACTCGGTCACAGGTGGCAGTGGCTCCTTGGTCACATGCAGTGGCTGCTCCTGAGGGCATTGCAGGGCGTCTGCTCCTTGTGTGTTTGCAGGCCGTGGCTGCTTGCATGGCTGTTGGGTAAGGATCAGTTGTTTGTGCTCACGCAGTCTCAGAGCCTTGGGCTGCTGCGTACGGCTCAGCTGTTCGCATGTGAGGTCTTGTTGCCTGGGGCTAAAGCCTGTGGCTGTGGGGAGAGAAGTGCCCTCTGGAACTCACAGGAGCCCTCAGCTGGGAGGGCTTAAGTTCTGGTGTCCATAGGTCAGCAGCCCAGGCAGCAGGTCTCTGGCCAAATGGCTGTAGGATCCCAGGTGATGTCTGAGAGCATCCTGCATGGAGGTGAGGCTTGGCTCCCAGTCACAGCAGCTCTCCCATTCAAGATGGCACAGCCTCTGTGGCAGAGCCAGCACTCTGGGAGAGATTACTGTGGTAGCAGAGGCTGCCCAGCTATGCGAGCTCAGTCTGCCAGCCCCTGAAGGTCCTGTAAGATGTAGCTGTCCCTCACTCAGACACACGCACACACCACACGTCCACACACCCCTCTTTTACTCGCATTCTCTTCCTTACTGCCTTCCTGTCAGTTGCCATCTTGAAATCCTCTCAATGTCTCTCTCTCATCAACGTTTCTCTCTCTCTACCCCTTGCTCTTCTTCTCTCTGAAATCAATAAAAACATATATATTTTTAATAGGTGGGACCCCTCTCCATCCACCCACCAGAACGTCTCTGGCTGATTAAAATGGTTCCATCTGAGGTCCATGGGCAACAATGGTCAGGAGGCCCCCAAAGATGCCAGGGCTCAGACTGCTGGGGGGAGGGGAGGCAGTGGCTCCAGCACAACCATGGCCTTGGTTTTGAACTAAAGAGCTAGAACCTTGGCCATTCATTTCCTGTCTCCCAGCCTGGCCCCAGGAGGCCTTCATGTGCAAGGTGCTCCTTCAGCTCAAACCACGCATCTTCCTCTTGCAGGAGGCCTGGGCGGCACGTCCTCCAAGTGAGAGAGGGAGAGCCATCGTCATTCGTGGGCCACATTCACGCGGACAGCCCTGCCTGCCGGCCACCTGCTTCCTGGGACCATCACCAAAATGTTGGCACACAGAACTGCAGGCGTCTTACATTCTTCCTCACACTCGAAAGTAATGTGTGTGTGTTTTTTAAATGTCTTTACAGGCCGAAGGTATTATATAATCAGGGGGAGGGGGAAGAAGGCTGATGTTTATATTGTGGGGTGTTTTTTTCAAAGGAAAATGGAAAGGCGGGCGAGGTGAGTGGGTGGAGGCAGCCATGGAAACAGCCCTTCTGCCTCTCACCCTTGCACAGACCAGCTCGAGCCGCCCACCACAGCCTCCCCTCAGGCACCAGCATGTTTCCTTGAGTCTCACTCTGTTAATAAACCAGGCAACATAATGCATGGTAAAGAGCATTTGGAAGTTAGGAGCAAACAGGGAAATAAAGTAAGACATGTTTACACCATTAAAAAAAACAAACCTACAAAGCTTAAACATTGTGGGGAATGTTTTTAAATGGGCAAAAAGGTAGTATGGGAAATTAACAGAAGAAAAAATTTTAAATCGCCAATGGAATATGAAGACAAACAAACCAAAGTACAACACGCATTCAAAATCTGAAGGCTACAGCCAAGGCTTAACTCAGGATAAAGCATATAGCCTTAACTACTCATTGGAAAGATAATAATAAATGATAACTCAGGTGGGGGAGTGGAGGTAGATGGTGAAACAGAACTTTCATCTTTTGCTCTGTACATTGATGTCTTCTCTAAACGGGATCTGTCCAAAAGAAGCACAATGCAAAATACATCATTTTGAATTTTTATTAGTCATATTTAAAAAGTAAATATATATATATATATATATATATGGCTAATATGCAAAATGTCCCCTTGGGAGTTTGACCGGGAGTTCAATCACTCGCTATGACATGTGTTGACCACCAGGAGGCAGTGCAGAACAGAGGCCCTAACCAGCAGCCAGAATGCCGGATTGGCCCTGATCGCCAGCCAGGCCTAAAGACCATACCGGTGCAAGAATTTTGTGCACTAGGCCTCTAGTATTTTAATAATACAGTTTATTTAACCCAATATTTAACCAGTGTTTCCAAAATAGTATCATTTCAACATGTAACCAATGTAAATACATTACTATTGAGATATTTTACTTTACTTTTTTCATACAAAGTCTTCAAAGTTCAATGTAAATTTATACTTACAGCCCATCCCAAGTCAAACTCGTCCCTCAGAAGTGCTCAGTAGTCAGTTGCTAGTGGCTGCTGTATTGGACGGAGCAGATCTCAATATTTTACAGAAATATTAAAACTCTGTATAAATAGCCAAAACCGGTTTGGCTCAATGGATAGAGCTTCGGCTTGGGGACTGAAAGGTCCCGGGTTCGACTCTGGTCAGGGGCATGTACCTTGAGTGTGCAGGAGGCAGCTGATCGATGTCTCTCTCTCATCGATGTTTCTAACTCTCTATCTCTCTCCCTTCCTCTCTGTACAAAATTAATAAAATATATTAAAAAAAAAAAAAAAAAAAAAAGCCGAAACCGGTTTGGCTCAGTGGTAGAGCGTCGGACTGCAGACTGAAAGGTCCCAGGTTCGATTCCGGTCAAGAGCATGTACATTGGTTGTGGCACATCCCCGGTGGGGGGGTGTGCAGGAGGCAGCTGGTCGATGATTCTCTCTTATCGATGTTTCTGGCTATCTGTCCCTTTTTCTTCCTTTCTGTGAAAAATCAATAAAATATATATTTTTAAAAAAACTCTGTATAAATAAAATAAACGTAAATGACACAATCATCCCTTCAAAAAAACCCAATAAAGTATGGTTCATCTCTATTGTGAATGTGTATACAGCTGTTAAAAGAGATCAAAAGCCCCCTGACAGGAATAAATATCTCTGGGATATTCAAAAAGTTAAGATCTCAGACTGTGAGTGAGTGTGTGTGTGTGTGTGTGTGTGTGGGCGCGCGCGCGTGCGTGTGTAAAGAATCCCATAAGATATAGGCCAAGCTATAAGCTGAGGGCTGTGTGAGCAGGGAGGAAAAACCTTTACCCTTTATTCGATTTGTGCCTTTGTTATTTAATTGTTTTGTTTCTGTTTGTTTTCTTTTATCCAGGAAACCACAATAAAATCCCTAAGCTCCTGACTCTGTCTCTCCCGCACATCCTGCCCTGCAGTAGGACAACAATATTGGGGCTCAGGGGTTCCTCAGGCATCTCTGAATGTCCCCAGATATGGTGAGCACAGGGGCCATTTCCTTGCTCCTGCTCAGTCCCCCACCCTCACTGCCACCACACCGAAAATTGAGGTTCCTTTGCAGCTACATAAGCCACTGAGAGTAACGGGCACCTAAAACATTCAGGGACAACTGAGGCTATGCTTGAAAAACAGGAATTCGAATAAATACTTCTGTCCTGAGGGCCAGCTAAATGACAAGCATCAAGCAAGCACAGATAGAAAAAGTTGAATAAAAGAGTTTCTGCCAAGAACGGAAATCTGGTGAGGGGCCATCGGGGTCACAGCTGACTGATCGGCAGGCATTAGGGATGGCAGGGTTAAGCCAGGGGCTGGATGGTCCAGGTGGCGCCTGACTTGGTTGCTCTTTAAGTGCTCTGATCCGTTCCACGACATGCTCCACTTCTTCTATTTATCTTCCGAATCCTAACTTCGGATGCTCGGCCCACCTCTCATAACCTGCTTGCCTATCAACATCTCCGTCTCTCATGGTACTAGCCTTCTTCCTCTCTGTGCTGTAAACAGGTTTTATGAGTTTCGTTCCTCCTGTTTATTGTCTTGTCTTCTACAACAGGCTGAATATTCTCAAACCCAGCACACTGAGCTTTACACTAATAGAATACACTGAAAGAGGAATCAGTTCTATAAAAATATAGTTCTACAAACTAAAAAATAATAATAAAAATATAGTTCTGCCGAAACCGGTGTGGCTCAGTGGATAGAGCATCCGCCTGCGGACTGAAAGGTCCCAGGTTCGATTCCGATCAAGGGCATGTGCCTTGGTTGCGGGCACATCCCCAGTAGGAAGTGTGGAAGAGGCAGCTGATGGATGTTTCTCTCTCATCGAGGTTTCTAGCTCTCTATCCCTCTCTCTTCCTCTCAGTAAAAAAATCAATAAAATATATTTTAAATAAATAAATTATAGTTCTACGTTAAATGGCAAGATCTAGCAGCAGCAGGTCTGAACGCCCGTAACTTCCAGGCGTGATGGGGTGACAGCCCTGAGCGGCACCAGCATGTGCTCAGCGGCATGAAACATCGGTGATGACGGCCGCCCAGGGCACAGGTGCTGGTCACCCTCCTTCCTGGGTGGTGTTCATGCATTTAAAACCCATGCTGACGGCGATGCTGGACTTCAGTGAGTCCTCGTCCCCACGGCTTGCAGAGCCGGGGGACCTCCCCTTGGCAGACCAACCCCGGTTCCGGGCCGGCGCCCTCCAGCCGGGCGCCCTCGGGGAGAGAGGACACGGGGTGACCGGGAATGAATGGGATTAACCGGGGAGCGTGCACGCCTCCCAGCGGACAAGGCGGCTCAAGGCGGGCGCCGCTCCTCCGAGCTCCCGGCGCCCAGCAGCCTCAGCGCAGCCCGCAGCGCCGCCGCCCGCCCAGCCCGCGCCGCCGCAGGCGCCGGGAGCGCCGCCCTCCGCGGCCGGCAGGGGACGCGCGCGCGCGCGCGCCGAGGCCCCGCCCCCAGGGCGCGTGCGCGGGGCGTGGCCGCCGCCAGGCAGCAGCAATCTATTGGCGAGCGGCGGGGGGTCGGCGCGACGTGCGGGGCGACGGTTCAGGCGCTCGCGCCGCCGAGGAAGCGGACTGACGGCGGGCGCACGCGCGCGGGGCGGCGCGGCGGCGGGGCGGCGGCGGCTGTGTGAACTCGGGCGGCGGCGGCTGTGTGAACTCGGGCGGCGGCGAGGATGGCGGAGGCCTCGGACAAGCTCTACCGGGTGGAGTACGCCAAGAGCGGGCGCGCCTCCTGCAAGAAGTGCAGCGAGAGCATCGCCAAGGACTCGCTCCGCATGGCCATCATGGTGCAGGTGCGCAGGCGCCGTGCGCGGCGGGGCCGGCGGGAGCCGCGGGGGCCGGGCGGGAGCCGCCGCCGCCGGGAAAAGCCGGGACGCGGCCTGGAACCGGCGCCTCGTGCTTCGTCAGAGGGCAGCCGCCTCGTCCCCGTCCGCCCCGGGGCCGGGCCGGGCCGGGGCGCGTGCGGGTCTCGGGAGGCGGGTCCGACCCGGAGCGCCCTGGTTCCGGCGGGCCGGCCTCCGGCGGCGGGGCGGCGGGTTCCTGGGCTGTTCGGGCTGTTTGGTCTTTTCACGCCGCGCTCCCGCCGTGTGACCGGGCAGAGCCGTGCGGTGGTGCCGTGTCCGTGCGGCGCGTTCGCTCGGCCTGGTTTCTATGTAAAATAACATCCCCGGGCTCCTGTGGGGATCCCTGGGTGCAGGGCGCGGTCCGGTCTGAGCGAGGGTAGCTTCGGGGCTCCTCCCGGGGCCTTCCTGGCAGGTGGGGGACCCCCTCCCGGGTGCCCTTGGGCTTCAGGGCGCCCATGGGGTCGGAGGGCCCTGGGGGCCGGGGGACTCGGTTTCCCTCCCGGGAGAGGCCTGCCGTGCGGAGGGACCGCGGAGCCCGCTCTGGGACTTGGTGCCCCCGGGGGGAGTGGGTGTGAGTGGTGGGTTCTCTCCTGGGGCTTCCCCGGCTCGGACCTGACACCTCATTGCTGGACGGAAGGAGCCATATGCTAACCCGACTAGTTCAGAGAAGGCCTGCACGGCGGTTGTGCAAACTCAGAGACCTAAAATAAACAAAGAATGGTCTGAAATTAAATATTTAACCACAAACAGGGTACAGTGGGCAGTCAAGTCCTAGGCCGATATTTTCCCTGACAAGATCAACTTAGAACTTTCCTAAGCCCATTTGCCTGTTTGCCTCTAAGATAACATATCTGTGAGACGTCTGGGTGACTTGTAACTTCCCTTTCTCTGGAGCCCCTGGGCACAACCTAATGCACTGGGCGCCAGGACAGATAACACAGATTCCTTCATGATCAGGTTAATAGTTTCTGTACCCAAGTATGCATCCATCTTTTTACTTTTTATCCAATCCCAGGGGTTTCCTCGGTTTTGCTTTATCCACCTCCTAACCCGTCACCAATGAATCTCATGTAACCCACTGACGTCCCTCCTTTGATTGCAATGTGCCTATGAGTACAGATGTAACCTGCCTTTCTTCAGAGCATTGTCTCAATCCGTTGAGGTTCTGCTTCCCCGCATTTGTCTACAGCTTGGCTCAAATAAACTCCCAGAATTCTTTACAGGTTTCGATGGGTTTTTCCTTAACGTCCTTCAGCAAAGGCCGAGCACCTGGGAGGTTCGAGCCCTTCGGTGCGGTTAAAGGGAAGGCGATGGGGCGGTGTCCGGGGCGGGCGCCCTCGACGGCTGTGCCTCGGGCATGTGTGCCCAGTGGAGCGTGGTCAGGGTCCTGCTCCCCGAGGTGGGGGCAGCGGAGGGGGAGCCGCAGGCCTGCCATTGGGGAGCGCACCCCCCTGCGCAGCTGAGCTGAATGCACGTGGCCGATCGCTTCCTGCTGGGGCTGCTGAGGGCAGAGGCTGAGTTCGGAGCAGTTTGCATCTCCTCCACCAGCCTCGGTGGCGGGAGGCTTCATTCCTCCAGGCAGCGATGGTCACCGCCGGTCAAGACGGGTGTTCTCTCCACGTCGGTGGGCACGTCTCTGAGTGTTTTCGCCCACCGCTGCCTCAAGATGAGAGTAGTCATTCCCGAGGGGCTGGCCCTTGTTACTTGAGGCCATAGAGCCCAGGGCTACTGTAGTCTGTAAGCTTTTTCAGAGGCGTGGTAAGTGGGTTCCGTGGGATCTGCCTTTTGTGCTGTTTGTTTTTTTGTTTTTTTTAAAAAATATATATTTTTTTATTGATTTTGTACAGAGAGGACGGGAGAGAGATAGAAAGCTAGAAACATCGATGAGAGAGAGTCATTGATCAGCTGCCTCTTGCACACCCCCTACTGGGGATGTACCCGCAACCAAGGTATATGCCCTTGACCAGAATCGAACCCGGGTCCCTTCAGTCCCCAGTCTCGGCTGTGCTGTGTTTGTAAGGGTTGTTCTGAGAAGGGACGCGGGCTCCACCGGACTGCGAGAGGGGCAGAGGGAACCCAGTGCAGCGCGTGCTGGGCGCCGCCGGGAGGATGGCTCCATTGGGAACCTGATTGTGAAGGGCGTTCTTTGTTATTAAAAGCAAGTGCGGTCATTCCTAATTGTAATGAGAGCAGAGTCTTCCTTCTGAATGAAAGTTAGTTGGTCATCTGGGCTGGCTGGGGAGGGTGGGACCGGGAGAAAGAAGCCATTCTTCTGGCCCTGTTCTTAAAAGCCCTCTTTAGCATTTGTTTGGGAGGATGTGGGCGTATCACTTACCTGGTTCTCAGCTGGTGCTGAGGCCGCCTGGAGGGATGGGCGGGAGGAGGCTGTGGAGCCATTGTTCTCCGGAGTGGGCGGGCTGTGAGGGCCCTGGTGTAGGGTAGGTGCTCAGACACAGAGATCCCACCTCTTGCCAGAGAGATGCAGCTGCCCGGTGATAGCCACCGTCCGGTGACCTTGGCTTAGCTCCCTTCCCCATGTCATTCTCGGTCCTGAGCTCTGAGATTCTTCCTCTGGAGGGACATGGCCACGGCACCAGACCCAGGCCTCAGGGACAGGAGGCAGCCCTGGCCACGCCTGGAAGGTGGGCGCAGTCACGTTCCAGCGTGGGGCGAAGCCACTGCCCCACGGACCCCTGCATGGGCACCGCAGAGGAGGGTGGACAAGGTGCCGCGGCTGAGGGGCCGGTGGAGGTCACTGCAGGTGAGGTCACTGGGTGGGTGCGGGGACCACTGCGGTGTGTACGAGGTGCCCTGATGCCTGAGGACAGGTCTTTCTGGGTGAAAGTTGAGAGCCAATGAAGCATCCATCTTATATGAAAACTGCTGTTTGAAATTTTAATCCTGCTATTTGGCTTCTGTACATGCTTGCTTGCTAAAATTAACTCCCACTTCAGCGAGGCCATTAACCCTTCCCCAGACAAGGTTATCAGTGCTGGCCCTAGGCCAGGCCTCTGGTTGAGGTCTCAAGGCCCAGCACATACGGGCTCTTTAAGAACTTACTGTAAGGTCCCAGCTGAGAGGTTTGCGACTTAGAAGCAAGACACAGTATCCAGGCCATTAAAAAGGGGCGAAGCTCGCTGGTTTGAGGGTGGGCCAGGGAAGTTCTTGCCAAAAAGCGGCTTAGGCACCTCTTTTATACAGCTGTTTAGGGAGGGTGGCGGGCGTGAGAGGTGTGGAATTCCTGCCTAGGGCCAGCTATCTTTGTCACCATCAGGTGCTTGTATGGCTCTGGCTTCCCCCCTGCCTCTACCTAACATTTACAAAAGGGCCGGAAACACTCCGTATTTGGGAGACAGAGAAGATAAAAACGTAAATTCCTGCATGTTGGGACCCAGAATTTGAGAGACATTGTCCTCTGTACCCGCGTAATAAATGTATCACTTTGTTCTCTCTGGTATTGCTTTGTTCTCCAGAACGTGCTCTCCTCTGGGATGCTGTTTGCTGTCTGGTTTAGGGGAACTCTTTCACAGCAGGGACCCCCTCCTTCCTTCCCTCCCTCCACGCTCCGGCGTTCCACAGACACCACGAGGGCCGCCAGGAGCAGCCTTTGCCATTGGCCGGCCGCACAGGCGGCGATCAGTCGTCACCATGGGATCATTATTAGTTCTTGTTGGTCCTCACCCGAGGATATCTTTCCCTTCGATTTTTTCAGAGAGAATGGAAGAGAGGAGGGAGAGAGAAACATCAATGTGAGAGACATCAATCCATTGCACCCCACACACACCAACTGGGGCTGGGGATCGAACCTGCAGCCCTTCCGTGCGCAGGCTGATGCTCTGACCACGGAGAACGCTGGCCAGAGCCAAACGGATCATCCTTAGCTGTGCGCACAGTCTTCTGGGAACCCCAGAAAGTGCCGATCAGACCGGGCGAGGTCTGGGCCGCTGCTGTAAGCCAGACTGCTACTTGAGGAGTCCTCCACGTGCCAGCCTCGGCCTCCTTTTACTCCGTTAAACCCAGAAAGGCCAGCCAGCCGAAACCGGTTTGGCGCAGTGGACAGAGCGTCGGCTGACTGAAGGGTCCTGGGTTCGATTCCGGTTAAGGGCATGTACCTTGGTTGTGGGCACATCCCCAGTGAGGGGTGTGCAGGAGCAGCTGATCGATGTTTCTAACTCACTATCCCTCTCCCTTCCTCTCTATAAAAAAAATCAATAAAAAAATATATTTTTTAAAAATCCAGAAAGGCCACGCCTTTTCCTCCGTTAAATCTGGAAAGGCCGCTCCGTAGTGGGCAGGGCTTGGTGGGAGACCCTGCCACTGCTCTTTACAACATTTCCCCCTCCCCGCAGCTCCAGCCTAAAAGTTCTACGTGGCGTTGACTTGTAAAGCTGCGTCTTCATTCCACCTGCCGGACGCCTGGCTTTATGTTGGTGTAACAGACGCTGAGGTCTTCCGGCTCAGTCACATCCGCTGTGTTTTTAAGTGGCTCTTCCTACCCAGCATCCTAATGGGAAGAACCTGGTGTCGGAGCTCCTTCATGGGGACCCCTCCCCCTGGTCTCAGTGGGGCTGCTGGTTTCTACCCAGACGCAGTGGGTGTGCCAGGGCCACGTAAACGCCAGTGCTTGTCACTCTGGTCACTGTCGCCCCGCTGAGGCCGGGAGTTCTGTGTTCTGCCCTGACTGGCCTCTGCTTACCTGATCTGATCTGATCTGATCTGATCTGATCCGTGTGTCCTCCGGCATCCATGTCCTTCTCCCCCCCCCATGCAAGTTAGTCCGTTCCACTCACATCTCTGGCTGCACAAGCCTGCCCCTCGCTGACACGCGCTCTGCCCTGCTCTTTGCCAGGGGCCAGCTCCTTGTCCTAACTGCAGAGGCTCTTCCGGGCCCTTTGGGGCGCTCAGGCCCCGAGTCCGGCCTGACTCCTGGGCAGACCCTGCAGGGTCAGGCCCCGGGACAGGAATCTTGTGTGCGTTGACGGTGCTCAGAGGTAAGCGTGTCACTGGGACACAGTGGCATGTGGTTACACAGGTACATGGCACAGCCCTGTCTGAAAGCCGCTTTCCCACAGGGTCCCCGTCCTGGGCACGGGCCCAGCAGGCAGCTCTCTGCTGTGGGGGGAGAGCGTGGAGAGACATGGAGGTGCTGCTGCTGATTCTCATGGTTGGCAGCCTCCCAGACCGGGCCTGTGGGGCCGGGCCGGGCTGCCGGGCTCCGGAGGAGAAAGCGGGCTGGCAGGTTCCGTGCTGAGGGCTGGGCTTGAGCCTGCTTTGGGGGTCACCTGACTGTCCCTTTACCTCCCCCTGTTCTCCTCCTTCCAGTCGCCCATGTTCGACGGCAAAGTGCCCCACTGGTACCACTTCTCCTGCTTCTGGAAGGTCGGCCACTCCATCTGGCAGCCCGACGTGGAGGTGGACGGGTTCTCGGAGCTCCGGTGGGACGACCAGCAGAAAGTGAGGAAGACGGCCGAGGCAGGCGGCGTGGCAGGTCCGAGCACACCCACACGTGGGGGGGTGGGGAGTTCTCAGCCCCAGAGCTTCCAGGGACCTTTCCCAGAGCACCGGGACGTTCTCAGGCTCACGTGCTGACAGGGAACGGCTCTGCAGGACATTCTCTTCTTCCCGACGCTTGAAATGTGGTCTTTAAAGTGGTGGTTTTAATAGACTTTGCTTTTTAGAGCAGTTTTGGTTCATACCGTGTTTCCCCGAAAATAAAACATCCTCCGTAAATAAGGCCTACTTACAGGTTTCCTTCTGAGTGAAATATAAGGCATCCCCCCGAAAATAAGGCCCCTCCTAGGCTCTGTCTCAGAATGAAAATTAATTTACCATAAACTGGTCGCTAGGGCCACCCTGACTGAGGAGACTTTCGCAGATGCGTGTAGAAGAACAGAGGATTAGAGCGGACGGGACGCGGCGATAGTGGTGAATGCTGGTCTGTCTCTGGTGACACTACCTGATGCTCGCGGCCGCCCTCATGATGACTGAAGGTTCTCAGTCAGTGGCAGACCCTGCTCCAGCCCAGATCCAGGCCCCAGCAAGCCCAGTGACAGTCCCCAGGCAGGCCCCAGGGGGTAAATGTCTGATAAAGGAATAGGGGGGATGTCTGGTAAAGGTGTTCAGTGGCACAGGGGTCGGGGGAGGGGGATCACTTAAAATAACACAGGAGTATCAGAGGGGGCAACCAAAATAACACAGGAGGATCAAAAGGGGTAATCCCCCCTCTGATTCTCTTGTTCCATTTTGATTCCCCAGTCTGTTCCCCCTGTGTCATTTTAAGTGATCTCCCTCCCCCCACCTTGATAGCCCAATTCCTTTTTTTTGCCCCTAGAAATGAGCGCAAAAAGAAAAAGCTACTCTGTGGAGTACAAGAAAGGAATCGTGGAAGACTCTTGGGGCCAAAATCTTACTGCTTTCTGCAAAGAGAAGATGTTGAGTATCCGATTGGTCTGAAAATGGCGAGCAGAGTATGGTAACCTCATTGAACAAGTGGACAAGGGAAATGCTAAAAAACGCAAGTGTGGATCAGGTCGGCAACCATTATTTTCCGAGCTGGAAGACCTGAGCTGTGAATGGGTTGTTGACAGGAGAGCAGAAGCTTTGGTTGTGAATAGGGCTCAGATTCAAGAATTTGCCCTTGCAATGGCACCACAGTTTGACATAGCCCCCGAAGACTTCAAAGCATCACAACACTGACTGGATAATTTCCTTCAGCGAAGTGAACTGTGTTTAAGAAGATCTACAACATTGTTTAGGTTGGAAGATACTCAAGTTATTAAGCGAGCACTTGCATTCAAGTCCTTTATTGATGATGCTGACTTCTCTAAATACAATCTTTCCAACATATGATTGCTATGGATGAACTGCAGTGTTTATGGGCCAATCATCTCAAACAACAATTGAACAACGGGGTGCCTCCTTAGTGTACATTCACTCCACTGCTTATGAAAGTGCATGTGTTTCCTGTATTTTGCCAATCAGTCTGGATGGCATTAAAATCCCACCTTTAATCATTTCTAAGGGCAAGAAGGAAAAGATTGAATGTGTTTTGGGCGTTTTTATTCTTGAAACTGAAAAAGCTTGGGCCACACAAGCAGTTATAAGGAAGTGGGTCGATTTAATGCTGCCACTTGTTATGCGAGGGAGCCAAAGAGGGCTGCTAGTCTGGGATGCAGCCAGCACTCACCGCACTAAAGACATGAAGACATTTCTTCACAAAAGAAAAATAGATCAGATAATGATTCCCGCAGGAATGACTGCCTATCTCCACACTCTTGATATTGCAATAAACAAGCTATTCATAGACAATTTGTGCATGGAAATTAATTACTACATTGAAAATAGAATGGAGAGAAATCAGCGTGGAAACTTTGTGAAACCTAAACTGCAAGAAGTTGTGACTTGGGTGAAGAATTCATGGGAGAAAAATCAATGACAGTTGCATTGCAAATGCACTGCGAGCAGGCTACTGTGACAAGAAGTGCTCATTTAAAAACAGTGCTATTGCTAAACATGAGAGATTTGGTCCACTGATTCTGAAAGAAATGGAGTCACAAGAAATTCACCAGGAAATTCAGGAATTGGATTGTTATGATGATGTTCCAGAAGATGATGACATGATTGTCATTGAATAAATGAGTAAATTCTTGATACTGTAGGATTCACAGTGTGTCTGGTTTGTGTTGACAACTACCCGTACTACCGTACCGTATACAGGTAAAAATAAATTTCCTTTATTTTCATTTAACAATAAATGTGTACCGTATTCTTCTTCATGGAAAAATAAGACGTCCCCTGAAAATCAGACCTAGTGCATCTTTGGGAGCAAAAATTAATATAAGACACTGTCTTATTTTCGGGGAAACAGGGTAGCAAAATTAAACAGGAAATTAGAGAGTTCCCCTTTTCCTCCGGACCCACAGAAGCCCGGCCTCCCGTCTAGCGCCCTCTGCTGGAGGAGCCCTTAGCTCCGTCCTGAACCCGTTGGCGTGTCTTCACCCAAGTCCGCAGCATTCAGTCGCGGTCTCTCTGGTGTACGGTCTGTAGAGCGGTGGGCAAGGCATGTATTTGATGGCAGCCGAGGATTTCTCACCGCCTGAAACCGTCTGCGCCTGTCTGTCCATCGTCCCTTCTCCCCGCCTCTGGCCAACACTGACCTTACACTGTTGCCTGGTTCTGCCTCGTTCCCGAGGCCACACATTGGACTCACACAGGAGCCTTTCCAGATCAGCTCACTCCACGTCCATATGCGGTTAAGATTCCTGCATGTCCTTCTGGGTTGTTCTTAATCCTCACCTGACTGTGTGCTGAGAGAGACATCAGTGTGAGAGAGAAACACATAAGTCCACATAAAAACCTATATATGAACCGAACTGGACTGGGGCCACAGCCCGGGTGTGTGCCCTGACTCAGAATCAAAGTGGTTAGCCTTTCGGTGCGCAGGACAACGCGCACCTAACTCTTCGTTGTTTCTCTTTTTTTCTTAGCTCATTTCTTTCTTTTTTCTTTTTTTTAATATATTTTATTGATTTTTTACAGCAAGGAAGGGAAAGAGATAGAGAGTTAGAAACATCGATGAGAGAGAAACATCGACCAGCTGCCTCTTGCACACCTCCTACCGGGGATGTGCCCGCAACCACTGTCCATGCCCTTGACCGGAATCGAATCTGGGACCTTTCAGTCTGCAGACCGATGCTGTACCACTGAGCCAAACCGGTTTTGGCTTAGCTCATTTCTTTTTAATGTTGAATAATATTCTATTGTCGAGATCTAATAATTTATTCGTACTGGTAACTAGTTTATACTGAAGGACATCTTTGTTGCTTTCAAGTTTGGGCAGTTGTTAATAAGTATAAACATATAGGTTTTTTTTATTGTTGGTTTTTGAATTTCATGAGTTTGCACCCTCATATGTAGGTATTTTTGTTTTGTAATATATTTTATTGATTTTTTACAGAGAGGAAGGGAGAGGGATAGTTAAAAACATCGATGGGAGAGAAACATCCCCAGCTGCCTCCTGCACACCCCCTACTGGGGATGTGCCCAAAACCAATGTACATGCCCTTGACCGGAATTGAACCTGGGACCTTTCAGTCCACGCAGACCAATGCTCTCTCCACTGAGCCAAACTGGTTTCGGCTCATGTAGGTTTTTATGTGGACTTAGTTTTTCAACTCATTTGGGTAAATACCAAATAACGTGATGGCTAGGTTGTGTGCTTAGTTTTGTATGAAGCTGCCAGTCTCTTTCAGATGGCCGGAGTTTTTTGAATTTCCATCAGCAGTGAATGAGTATTTCTGTTGCTCCACGTCTCTGCCAGCATTTGGTGTTGTCAGTATTTTGACCGTTCTAATAGGTGTGTAGTGGTGTCTTGTTTTAATTTGTAGTAAGAAGGTGTTCAGATATTTTCCCTGTTTTTAATGTTTGTTTTGAGTTTTAAGAGCTCTTTGTATATTTTATTTTATTTTTTTTCTTTTTAAAATATATTTTTATTGATTTTTTTTTATAGAGGAAGGGGGAGGGATAGAGAATTAGAAACATCAATGAGAGAGAAACATCTATCAACTGCTTTCTGCACACCCCTCACTGGGGATGTGCCCACAACCAAGGTACATGCCCTTGACCAGAATCGAACCTTTGACCTTTCAGTCCGCAGGTCGACGCTCTATCCGCTGAGCCAAACCGGTTAGGGTGCTCTTTGTATATTTTAAATAACTCTGCTTGAAAATACCTTTTCCCAGTTTATAGCTTGTCTTTCTCATTCTCTTGACAGTGTCTTTCACAGAGCAGACATTTTCAATGTTAGTGAAATTTATCTCATCAATTATTCTTTCACGGATCATGTCTGTTAATGTAGCTAAAAAGCCATCATCGTACCCAGGGTGACACCAAGGAGGATGTCAGGGGGAGTTCCACGGTTTGGGTTACACGTGACGTCCGAGTCTGGTCCATTGTGAGCTCGTTCTGCAGCGGGGACACAGTCTGTCTCACTCCTGGTTCTGCGGTGGATGTCCCGCCTCCCGCACTGCTGGTTGCAATGGTGTCTGTTTTCCATTGTGTGGCCCTTTGCTCCTTTGGAACGTCAATTTGACCATATTTGTGCGGGTGCATTTCTGGGCTCTTCTAGTCTATATATCGATTTGTGTATTTTGCCAATACCACGCTGTCTTGATGACTGTCGCTGCAGTAAATCTTAAAGTCATTCCTCTGTTCTTCAGTATTGTCTGGGCTATTCTGGATCTTCTGACTGTCGATATCTACAAACTTAACGTGCTAGGATGCCTTTACATTTTGAATAGGCAATTTTATTTATTTATTTTTTTTAGCAGTTTTTGAAGGAGATCCTCTGAGACCACATTCTCCTTTATCTGTCTTCCCAAACTGAGCCGGTTTAACCTGTTCTATGACTAATCTGTGCCTGTGCTAAACTATTTTTTCTATCTTCCTGTCCTTTTTACGACTGTCAGTGTATTTGTCTCCAGCTGCTTCTGGTGTGCTGGGAACTGGTCAGAAACACAACTCAGAATTGTGAATAAAATTAACAGTAAACTTGTCAACCAAGGGTCTGGGAGCGAGTGTCAGTTGTAGCAGAAGGAGAGAGGGAGACATCCATCGACCTGGTGCTTCCACAGGTGCTGCGGCCGGGGAGCCACCTTCTGGGGCGTGGATGACGCTCCTGCCGGCGGTGCCACGGCCGGGCTTAACGAGTGGCATTCACATAGCAGCATGCTTCACTTCCCTTTTTTGCATGTGTGTTTTGCTGTGTAGAAATGTCTTTCTGTTGACCTTGTGTTCTGCAAATCTGTAAATTCACTTAATCGTGCTGGTAGCTATTTTGTAGATTCCTAAGGTATCTCAGGTATACTGCCATGTCACCTATAAATAGAGGTGGCTTTCCTTCTACTTTTCTAAACGTGCACCTTTCTTTCTGTTTCTTGCCCTAAGGCACTTACTAGAATCTCACATACAATGTCAAATAAGTGGTGAAGAGATGGCTGCCTCAGTCCTGATCGTAGGAAAAACACTCGGCCTTGGAGCTTTTATATCAGAAAGAACCTGGCTTTTGTCCCAAGTGCTTGGCTGTTTATCCCAAGACTCTTCTGAGTGATTCAGCCTTTTCCCACTAATAAGAAATGCCCCCCTACCATATGCTACCTTACATAGGCTTGTGTCTGTACCAAGATATTCCAATTAGACCATCAGTATTTAAACTGCTGAAAGTACTTAACTTTCATCAGTATAAGTACTGTCCACAATGGTGGGGGGGGGCAGAGGAAATGGAGACAGGTGGAGGTGAGGCAGCCACCAGCTGACAGCTGTTTCCAGCAGCCCGTCTGGGAAAGGTTTGGTTTTGCTGCCAGAGAAGCTGGTTCAGCACCCAGAGCGGTTAGAAATGGCACAGAGGAAACGGACCACCCGCGGTCACCAGGACACGGGTCCGAGGAGAGCCCGGGACGTTCGGCGGCCCGGACACGCTGTGAGTTACGTTGCTGTGTTTGCTTCTCAGGCAAAGGCCAGGGCGGAGCCGGCAGCAGGACGGAGAAGACACTGGGCGACTTTGCAGCCGAGTACGCCAAGTCCAACAGGAGCACCTGCAAGGGCTGCCTAGAGAAGATAGACAAGGTGGGCAAGGCTCGGACCCCGGCCCGGCTTTCTGCCCCTGGGTGTCATTGACCACATTAGCCACCCTTGCCTGCCAGGAGAAGGGCGGCCGGCAGGGAGCGCCGCCTGGACGGCTGTGGAAGCACAGGGTGCCGGGAAGGCTGCCTCTGCCTCGTCACCCTTCTTATGGGAACGTTCTGTTTGATTGGTCTGAGGCTTTGCCTCCTGGAGGCTGTGCTAGAGATTTGGAGATGGGCAGTGGGATTTAGAAAGGAAAATCGTGGCATTGAAAGATCTCCAGCTACCTTTAATCACTACAAAATGGGGCAGAAGTTTAGGTTCTGAGGGGACTGGCTGTCAGAAGTCGTGTGTGTTGAGTGACACTTGCCCTGAAATTGGGTTCCGCGCAGTGTCAGCACCCTCATGCCGCGTCGCCCGGGTCTGGAGCTCACAGTCCTGCAATTCTCCTGGGAAGGTCAGGCCTGGAGTTGTGAGGCTGGGCGGGATGGGAGGACTGGGTTCAACAGATGGAAGAAAGGAGAGCGGGGGGCAGGGACAGAAAGTCCCTGCTGGGACTGGAGGCCTGGCTCAGGCTCGGGGCCTGTAGTGCAGGTCCTCCGCTCCGCCCAGTCTGCTGACCAGGAACCTCCAGTTTGGGGTGCGGTGGGGAAGGAAGCTCCATTCAGTGTGGATAGCTTCGGGGTGATGATAGGACAGCTGTGAGACACTGGAGAAATCAGTCCCGTCTGCGGGGTCTCCTAGCCAGAGGGGAGCTGGCTTCTGTGGACACAAATCCCCGCCCTGGTCCCTGGTGTTCCTATCCGTTCTCGTGCAAATAAGGCCTCCAGATTCTCTGATTGGTCCAGAAGGCACTGTCCTGATGGGTTAAAATGGAGCCGCTCTGATTGGTCAGAACTGTGCAGCTCTGGATGCGGAAAGCCTCAGTCCTGGGGTTGAAATGAGACTCCAGGACCTCGGACTCAGGTGGCAGAGATGCAGTGCAGTCCTCTGAAGGGCAGTTGGTGCAAGAGGCCTGTAGAAACCCCGCTGGGATCTGCTTTGTTTAATTTGAGCCTCATTAGCCACCAGGAGCCCTTCTTAGCAGGTGTCTTTCTCAAGGTTCAGTTACCACTTCCTTGACTTGCGGCAAATACATAACTAGTGGAAGTTGAGTCCATTGAAAATGGGGTGCAGGGGCTTGAGGGTAACACACCCCCACTGGTGGTGTAAAAGTGCCAAAACCTCCCGCAGTCCTGAGGTGGGCCTGAGGCCCTCGCTGGTTGAGCTCAGGCTGGCTTGGTCACCCGGCTCTGATGTCTCCACCTTCCTTGTCTCTCAGACCACGTGTGTTTTCCTGTAGGGCCAGGTGCGCCTGTCCAAGAAGATGCTGGACCCGGAGAAGCCCCAGCTGGGCATGATTGACCGCTGGTACCACCCAGAATGCTTTGTTGAGAACAGGGAGGAGCTGGGCTTCCGGCCCGAATACAGTGCGAGCCAGCTCAAGGGCTTCAGCCTGCTTGCTCCGGAGGATAAGGAAGCCCTGGAGAAGCAGCTCCCGGGAGCCAAGAGCGAAGTGTGGGTGGAGGGCCAGCGGGAGGTTCAGGGGGGCCAGTGAGGGGCTTGGTGGAGGCCCAGCGATCCCACAGATTCCATGTCAGTCCTGTGGCCCCTTGCTAACTGAGAAAGCCAGGGTGCAGGCTGAGGGATGGCGACAGCTCAGCTGCCTCTGTCCCGCCGTGGTGGTAAAGGGCGGCAGGGAAGGGCGATAGGGCGCGCGCCTGTGTCTGACCCTGTGGGCCCTGCTGACCCTCTCCCGGCCCCGTGGCCACCCCCTGTGGACGTTCCTTTGTGTCTGGGTGTCTGAGAAACAGTGCTGGGAGGATCATCATGGGTGTTTCGTGGGTCGGGAGGGAGCAGTTCCCTGGATGAAGACTCGGAAGAACGTGGGTTTCATACGGCGCTGCCATTGGGATGGGAGGGCCCACCAGTGACTTCTGTACTGGGTTGTCCCAAGGCTCTGGAGCAGCCCCTAATCGCTCCTTGGCAGCAGAGTATGTTCTGAAGGGGATAGCGTCGGCGCAAACTCCCCGAGAGACGGCCACGGGGCCTGCAGAGAGTTGAAATAAGGAGAGACGTCGTGTCCACGTGGTTGGATGTTCGAGTCTTTGTGGCTCTGGTTCTCTTATGTTCTGTGTCTCTTTCAGTAAGAGGAAAGGCGATGAGGTGGATGGACAAGATAAAGTGCCCAAGAAGAAGCCGAAGAAAGAGAAAGACAAGGACGCCAAGCTTGAAAAGGCTCTCAAGGTGAGTGCTGAGCTGTCCCTTCGTCGCTCTGCCTCAGTCCTTCCCTTGCTCTGGGGAGAAGGCTCAAGGAGGTGTGTGTCCCACTTACCGAGACCCTTAGGGATTCCTGGTTGATGGCTGCTGTTAAAAAGCATGGTTTTCCCCAAAGAAACAGTTCTAATTTGAAGGAGAACGCCCTCTGGGCTCCAGCTGCCAGGTCAGCACCCAGGCTCAGGCAAGAGCTGAGGGGCAGGCCCCCGCAGCAGCCTCACTGAGCTGTAGATCCTGCTTCAGCCACACAGTACATCACTGCATCTGGACCTGTAGGGTCGCTGGTGAGCATGCAAACTGAGGAGTAATTTTAAAAATGCCAAATGTACTTACCTTAGTCCAGGGGTGGGGAGTCTTGGTTCTGGGGCCGAATAAAGCCCATGGAATCATGGTCTGGCCCTACCTAGATGTGAGGGGTGAATTAATGCAATATTTGATCAAATCTAGAAGGCTAATTGACAATTTGAATGGCCCATAAATTATGTTATAAATGACCAAATGGCCCTGGGCAGAAAGAAGGTTCCGCACCCCTGCCATAGCCCTACCACAACCGAGGCCCTGAACCTAACTGTCCCCTATACCTGGGCTCCTGAGCATTGAAGAGAAAAAAATCAACATGGTATAGAAAAAGGTTAGTTAGAATAAGATGGAACTTGGAGACATTGTAGAAAGTAGGTCTAGGCAAAGTACCGAAAATTAGGTAGAGCGGCAGATTCAGAAATTACCGAGAAGTCGGTACCGTGGTCTGGCAGGGTCAGACTAGTGCCTTGGAGAGACAGCTGTTACGGCTGTTGGCTGGTTTTTGTTTTTGATGAAGCTCCTGTTTAAATGGAAAGGAATAGCAGTCACATGGTGAGAAGAAGCCTCCCGTTAGATGAGTGGCCACTGGCCAGACATTCGTCACTGTGGGTGCACATGCGCTGACACAAAGTGCGAATTGCTCACCAGAAAACGCCGGCTGTTCGGGGATCTGGGGAGAACACGCCGTCGCTCAGGAACTTGATTTCCATAGGCATCTGCTTGGCTGTCTGACATAAGAATTCAGTTTTTACTGGTGGTGTGAAAATTAGAAGCAATTTCTGCTCTTGTTCCAGTTGTTGATAAGAAGGACAGTTTGGTGTGGTTGCCCTTTGTAAAAAACGTTCGTTGTGGTCCACGTCTGGCTGCTGTTTTGAACCGAGGAAATGGGTGTGTTTGGACACCCCCCACCCCCATGCACTCTCAGACTGGGAGAGCAGCCACGCCCACCTCCCTAGTGCCTGACCCAGGAGCTTCCAGGCTCCTTCCTGAGTCTCTAGGCAGTTGTTTCTGGTGATTGATTTCAGGGACCTGGTTCCTGGGCAGCAGCCTTCCCCACATCCCTCCGTGGTCTGCCCACCTCCCACGGTGTGTTGAGGCTGCGCTCTGGGCTTATCTTGGACCCACAAGCGGGGCTGGGTGCACACTTCCCTGGTGATGAGGCTGACGCTGGCGAGCAGCTCATTGGGATGAGCTCATTAGGAGGCGAGCTAGGCCAGTAGGATCTCCCTGGTGGTGGGTTTCTCTCGGCAAAGAGCGGGTCGCTCAGCGCGGGCCTTGTCCACAGGCCCAGAACGACCTGATCTGGAACACCAAGGATGAGCTCAAGAAAGCGTGCTCCACGAATGACCTGAAAGAGCTGCTCATCTTCAACAAGCAGCAAGTGCCGTCCGGGGAGTCGGCGGTGAGCTGCCTTCGTTACGGGGGCCGAGGCCAGGCCAGGCCGCTGTGGAGGGACTGTCCTCCCGGGTGTGGGATGTGGGAGGCCCTCGCTGAACACCTGCCTGTTTTCATTGGGAGGAGTGACAGTCCCGTGGGTGTGTCGCATGGTCATCATCATCGTGGCCCCGTTCCCCAGGGGCAGGCTCTCCCAGGCCCTTCCGGCACCTTCCCCAAGGTAGCCCTTGGTGTAGGATTTTGGTGAGGACTGAAGGAGCTTCTGCTGGACTTGTATAGTCACGCCCGCGGGCCCGAGATGCTCTCTGCTGCCTCTGCCCACGCTGCCCAGGTGTGAGGTCTGGAGGGCGTGGGACCAGCTCCTGAGACCAGCTTCCCCACAGGCCTGTCCTGCGGGCTCGGGGGAGGGGCTGGCACTCTTCTTGTGCAGAAGCAGGGGTGCTCTGGCTCCCCTTTACTTCTAAACCCCGAGGGCAGTGGGAACTGCAGGAACGTGCGTGGACTTAGAAGTACAAAAGTCTAAGCTCCCCTGTCCACTAGCCGCCCGGGGAGGGCAGTTAGCAAGCCCGGGCGAGCCCTCTCTTGTGTGTGGGTGTGTGCAGTGTGCACATTCCTCATCCCACGTGGGTATCGTCACTGCAGCCCCCCTTGTCTCTGTCACGCTCTGTCTCTGACACGCTTCTCCACGGGCAGATCTTGGACCGCGTGGCTGACGGCATCGTGTTCGGCGCCCTCCTTCCCTGCGAGGAGTGCTCAGGCCAGCTGGTCTTCAGGAGTGACGCCTACTATTGCACGGGGGACATCACCGCCTGGACCAAGTGTATGGTGAAGACGCAGACGCCCAGCCGGAAGGAATGGGTGACTCCAAAGGTCAGTGGGAGCTCCTGGGTCTGAAGACAGGAAAATACGATCCCCTCCCTCCCGGCAGCCACCACGCAGGCAGCGTTCTTCAGGCTTCGTCCTCACAGTTAGAACGTAAGGGTCCATTGCTGGTCCACGGTTTAAACAACAGCACAGATGTAGAACCACAGCACTTGGTACAGGAGTACAGCCTCGTCCAGTGGAGTCAAGTCCTCCTGGCCAAGTGGATCGTTTCTGTTCCTGCTCGGCAAGTGCTTGCTCTGCCAGGCCCTGTTCTAAGCACAGGGGACCAGTGGTGAGGAGTGGATCATTCCTCTCCTTGTGTTAGGAGAGCTTTTCTTAAGAGTATTTATTTGCTTTTATGCTAAAGGGGGAGCAGGTTCCAGAGTTCAGTTATCTTCTCTTTTGATCTCTTTATAATGGAACTACATGTTGAGTTCTCGGGTGCAAAAGCTCACCTCAGAAACCTCATTTGGAATTGTGGGCAGGGTAGGGAGGGGGTAATAGTATCTTTGGGGACTTGACTGCTGGAAGGACTCCACCTATGTCCTCAGACTCAGCTTGAGCTGGCACCCAGCTGCCTGAGCAGAGTTGGGACTGCCACTAACTAGGATTCGGGATTTGATCCAGTTATCTCTCCCTGTGCATACTTCTGAGGGGCGAGCGTGTGGGAGGGTGCCATGTAGTAAGCATTTGATTGTCCCATTGGCACTGCCTGCCCAGCATCTGGAACAGAACTCATGGTTCCACCGGCCCTCCTGCCTAGGTTCATTCGTTTCTTGCCTCCTCTGTCCACTACCATAATACACGCCTCCCTCTCGGTCCTTTTTCTTGAGTGGTCATTCAGCAAATTTGGCCTTGTATTTTCAGTTTTTTTTTGAATATACAGATGTTACAGGCTCTTTTATAGTATTTATATTCCTTCAATCTTTGAGAAAATAACAAGAAAGTAAATAATGTGAACTATTTTGTGCTCTATCTATCAGCGAGAGGCCTGTGCATGGATTTGTGCACATTGGACGTAAATTAGAAGATGGCCAGCGGGCCAGGACCGGTGTGGCTCACTGGATAGAGCGTCGGCCTGCGGACTGAAAGGTCCTGGGTTCGATTCCGGGCAAGGGCATGTACCTTGGTTGCGGGCACATCTCCAGTAGGGGGTGTATGTAAGAGGCAGTTGATTGATGAAGAAGAAGATGGCCAGCGGGGCAGGACTCAGTAAGATTGGTTGGACATGCCCTATAGCCAGTCTCCCATGGTCCCTTGGGCAGGTGAGGTACCTTAGACTGGCCTGTGGGGATCCGCCAAAACAGGCAGTCCGACATCCCCCAAGGTGCCCCAGAGTGCAAGAGGGCACTCTGCAAAGCTGCTGTCGCCCCACAGCTCCTGCGTTGAATAAATTCCAGATACCTACTTCCAACTATCCCCTTAAGGAGGCACTGAAGAAAAAAAGGAGGGGCTGGGAGTCATCAGCCCCTCACCCAGGCTGGCCAGGCACCCCAGCAGGGACCCCCACCCCATGGGGGTGTGGCTAACCTGCAAACCACCACATACCCCTCACCTAGGCCGCCCCATGCCCCAAGGGAACCCCCATCCTGATCCAGGACATCCTTCAAGGCAAACCAGCTGGCCCCCACCCGTGCACCAGGCCTCTATACTAATAAAAGGGCAATATGCTAGTTAGACTGGGAGACCTTCCAGGACACCTTCCAGACGTGACATTCTTCTGGACAAAGCCATGGTGGTGGGGCCAAAGTAGAGGCCGTTCGAGGCCAAGAGGGGAGGGCAGTTGTGGGTGATCAGGCCAGGATGAGGCTGCAGCAGTTGTGGGTGATCAGGCTGGTGAGGGGTGGAGCTGTTGGGGGTAAGCAGGCCAGCAGGGGGGCCAGTTGGGGGCGAGTAGGTCGTTAGTGGGGGTCAGTTGTGATCAGGATAGTGGGGGAGGGGGTGCAGTTTGGAGTGAGCAGGCCAGCAGTGGGGGTATTTGGGGGCGAGCAGGCCAGCAGCGGGGGTCAGTTGGGGGTGAGCAGGCCGACAGGTAGAGTGGTTAGGCGCAGGCAGGCAGGTGAGCAGTTAGGAGCCATCAGTCCCAGATTGCGAGAGGATGTCTGACTGCCAATTTAGGTCCGATCCCTGTAAACCTGCAGTAGGACATCCTTCGAGGGGTCCCAGATTGGAGAGGGTGCAGGCCGGGCTGAGGGACACACACACAAACACACACACACACATCTATGCATGAATTTCATGCACCAGGCCTCTAGTATATATATAAACGTGAATACACACTTTTTTCTCAATGATATGTTTTTAATATTTTTAGAGAGGGGGGGAAGAGGGAAACATCAATCAGTTGCCTCCTATCTATGCCCTGACCGGGAATCAGCCCACAACCTTTTAATGTACTGGACAGCACTCCATCCAAACCACAGCCAGGACTACCATCTACCTGTGTCTTTAAAGGAGTATTTTAAAAGGGTACCTGCAGCCCTGGCCAGTGTGGCTCAGTTGGTTGAGCGTCACCCCATGCACTAAGAGGTTCCAGTTTGATTCCCAGTCAGGGCACATGCCCGGGTTGCGGGCTCGATTCCTGTAGGAGGCGTGCGGGGGTAGTCAGTCGATGTTTCTTTCTCCCTTCCTCTCTCTAAAATCAAAGGTGTCTGCACGTGAGGCACTTTCCTCAGGTCACAGTTTGCTTGTTGCTCATGCGAGTTCATGGGTTTGTAGACTCCATGCAGTTCCTCTGCTGTCCCAGGGTCTTGGCCCACAGGCTCAAGGTCAGCTCCTCAGCTTGGAACCCGAGCCCTAACCGGAGCCCGTCATGATCTGGTTGTTGGCCTTCTGTGGCCCTTTCCTGCCATCTTCTCCTCGCATACCACTCTCGCCAGCCTGTGGACACAGACCCCGATCCTTTGTTCTTCCAGCAACAGGGAGCTGACTGCCGCGGTTCCCAGCAAACCTCTGGGGCCGTCACATGCCTCTACTTAGCCCTTGTTAGAGGCTATGAAGCGGTCACTGCCGGAGGAGCCTTCCAGCCTTCCCTGTCTTCCAGCCCGGAGCGCGCTCTGGCTTAGAACGTGGCCCCCGGTGAAAGCTTGCCTGTGGGACTTCCTCACGTAGGGGCGAGTCGGAGGCAGCCAGCCGATGATCCACTGTCATCATTGATGTTTCTTTTTTCTTTTTTTTTCCTTAAATAAATTTTTATTCATATTATTACAAATGTTCCTTCCCCCTCCCTTCCCACCCCACCCACTGCCCTTTCCCCACCCCCCCATTGTCCTCACCCATAGGTGCACAGTTTATGTTCAGTCTCTTCCCACACCCCCCTCTCCCCTTTTCCCCAAGAATCGTCAGTTCACTCCCCTTCCATACCTCTGATTCTATTATATTCAACAGTTAATATTGTTCCTCAGATTTTTTTTTTTAATTTCCTTGGTTTTTAGATTCACTTGTTGATAGTTACGTATTTGTTGTTCATAATTTTTATCTTTATTTACTTTCTCTTCTGAAAGAACCCCCTTCAGCAATTCATATAATTCTGGTTTGGTGGTGGTGAACTTCTTTAGCTTTTTTTTATTAGTGAAGCTCTTTATCTGACCTTCGAATCTGAGTGATATCTTTGCTGGATAGATTATCTTTGGCTGTAGGTTCTTACTATTCATCACCTTGAATATTTCTTGTCATTCCCGTCTGGCCTGCATGGTTTCTGTTGAGAAATCAGCTGACAATCGTATAGGTGCTCCTTTATAGGTGACTACCTGCTTAGTTCTTGCTGCTTTTAATATTCTCTCTTTGTCTTTTGCTCTTGGAATCTTAATTATGATTTGTCTTGGTGTGGTCCTCTTTGGATTCCTTTTATTTGGAGTTCTGTGTGCTTCCTGGACTTGTAAGTCCAATTCTTTCCCCAGGTGGGGGAAGTTTTCTGTCACTATTTCTTTCAGTATGTTTTCGATATCTTGCTCTCTCTCATCTTCTGGGACCCCCATAATTCTGATGTTGGATCGTTTGAAGTTGTCCCAGAGGTTTCTTACATCATCTTCAATTTTCTGGATTCTCTTGCCTTCTAGCTTCTGCAGAGGAGTGTCTTCTGGCTCTTTATGTTCCAAATCTTTGACTTGATTCTTGCGATCTTCCATTCTGTTTTTAGGACTCTGTATAATATTTTTTATTTCAGACAATGTATTCTTTATTTCTTGTTGATCCCTTTTCATATCCTCATAAGTCTCATTTATTTTATCGGCCTTTTCTAGGAAACTCTTGAAAAACCTTATAAGTGTGGTTTTGAACTCTATATCCAGTTGCTTTTTGTCCTCCATTTCTTTCGTTTGTGATCTATTTGGTTTAGGCATTTTCGCAGGCAGCTTTCCTGATGGGGCGGGGTTTCAGGGTGGAGCCTACAGCTTTGGCTTTCGTCAGCCCCGCCCTATGCGACTCCTGAGACTTAGGGTCCTTCAGTACTCCTTGCAAGCGCCTCTGAGAGAAAGGCGCCCTCGATCTCCTGCTGCCAAACAGTCTAGTCTCTCCCCCAATGGGCCCGGAACTGGGGTTCAGTTCAGTTGGAGGTGGCGTTCAGAGCAGACTGGAGCCACTGTCTCCTTCCCGCCAGGCAATCCCGCGGCACAGCCGGCCGTCCCTTCTCTGCGCTGCGCCGCCGGGACGTCCTTTCGCCTCTTCCCCGGGGTTCCGCCTTGCAGCTCAGCTCCCTCTGTGTGAGCCTGGGTCCCCGGGGTTTGGCCTAGAACTGGGGTTCAGAGCAGTCAGAACTGGGGCCCAACACAGTCGGAGTTTTATCTCCTTCCCGCTAGAGAACGCCCGCCAGGCACTCAGCCTCCCTCCTCTCCGGCTCCGTCCTCTCTGCGCGCCACTTGTCTCTGTACCTTGGGCTTTTACAGCTCCTCCGTTCTTCCTTCTGGTTTCCTCCTTGCTTCTTGTTGTAGAATTTCCAGTCAGTCGACTTTCCTGTAGTTCTGGGTAATGTCCATTTTATATTTTAGTTGTATTTTATTGAAATTGTTGCATGCGGTTGCGGCTAGGTGCCTACCCAAGCAGCCATCTTGGATTCTTTCCTCATCATTGATGTTTCTGTCTCTCCCTCCATCTCTCTCTGAAATCAATAAAAATACTTATTTTTTTAAAAGAGGCTAAGTGGGGACCCACTGTATTTGATGTTAACAAGTGACCGCTCAGCACAGCCCGTTGTAGATCACACGGAGGAAGGGAGCTGTGCTGAGCCGGGGATTTGCACGGAACATGGACCACACTGGGCTCTGCTGTGTCCTTCCTAAGCAGTGTAGGGAGGTGCCCTGACTTCCCTCTGCGGACTCTCACAGTGTGTGCAGGCGGTGGCCTTTGGCCATGGGATGGGCATGGGAGCCAGAGAGGCTGACGGGAGGGGAACAGCTTGAGAACGAGCCTGGAGGTGGCAGTCGGGTCAGCAGTGGTTCACAGATGGCAGACTCGCTCTGTAAAGCTTTTTTACCACATCCACAGCACATGCTCTAACATAAATGTAGGAGTGCTAGAATTAAGCTCCATATCTGTAATAATTCATACTAGGAGCCTCACGTTTTCTTAGTGTTATTCTTTTTTTTTTTTTTTTTTTTTTTTTAATATATTTTATTGATTTCAGAGAGGAAGGGATAGGGAGAGAGAGAGAGAAACATCCATGATGAGAGAGAATCAATGATCAGTTGCTTCCTGCACGCCCCCTATTGGGGATCACGCCTGCAACCCAGGCATGTGCCCTTGAGCAGAATAGAACCTGGGACCCTTCAGTCCGCAGACCGATGCTCTATCCACTGAGCCAAACCAGCCAGGGCCTTAATGTTATTCTTATCATAAAAAGAAGAAAGAGTGTGTGGTGCCAGCACAGCCAGGAATTCGGTGAACCTGAGGGAGGGCGGTGAAGGATGTAGAAAAGACAGACAAAGAGAATAAGCTGGGGCTCGACGGATCCCTTGTGTCTGGCTGAGACCACAGAACAGATCCAGAAGGCTAGCTGAGCCTGTATTTTATAGCCAGAGGAAAACAAGGGAGTGGTCACCATGGTTAAATGTTCTTGTGAGTTTCACTTGTTTTGGCAGCACTTGCTGCACCTCCCACAGCCCATCAGCTACCCAGGAAGGGTCTGGGGAGCTCGCAAGATCAAGCCTGATATGCTAAGAGGACTGTGCCCTCTAAGCTGGGACTTGTATTTGGCTTTGCCAACAGGTCCTCCGAGGCTTAACCCTATAGCCACTCCCTGCAAAAGAGCTTTTTAATTTGGACAACAGAAATTATCATTATTTCAAGGGAGAACTGGTTTCTTAACTGAAACTTAAATTCCTCAGGAATTCCGAGAAATCCCTTACCTCAAGAAACTGAAGGTCAAGAAGCAGGACCGGTTATTCCCTCCCGAGACCAGTGCCCCCGTGGCAGCAGCCCCGCCTCCTCCCACAGCCTCGGCGCCCGCACCCACCAACTCTTCCGCCCCACCAGGTAAAGCTCCGGGGGTGGGGGGGTGGGGGGGTGGGGGGGGGCTGAGCTCCCGTGCTTCGGGGGAACAGGCTGTCTTTCCCTGGTCACTGTTGCTGATCCTGTGGGGACTCCGTCTCGGTCCGAGACCTCCCACCCCCCACCCCTCCCCCCAAGCAGGAACAGGGAGGCCAAGTAGGTGGCTTTACCTGAAGGGGCCTGCAGGGTGACCTGCCCAGCTGCTGCAGAACCTCCTTGCGTCTCGCTGTTCGGGAGCCCGGTCCCACGAGGCATCCAGAGCCTGCATGCGCCGCCCTCTGCATGCAGAGGCCTGTGTGCTGTCAGCATTAGCGAGGTCCGTCTGTTTCTCTCGGGAGAAAGCCCCACTGCCTTTGTGTCCTCGGTGCGGGGACTTCTCCCTGCGGCACCTCCTGTCTTAGGATGCTGCCAGCACTGCATTCCCACCAGCCGCAAACATGGCACCTGCCCCGTCCAGGCCGTCCAGCGGAGTTGAGTGTAGCCTCTTCTTTCTCCCTGGAATCGGTTGTCTCCCGCCCTTGTGGTGGAAGGACAGTTGTGTCTGATTGTTTTGTGTTGTTTTTTTTTTTGACAGAGCTAACGTATTTTTTTTTAAATATATTTTATTAGTTTTTTACAGAGAGGAAGGAGAGAGACAGAGAGCTAGATACGTCGATGAGAGAGCAACATCGACCAGCTGCCTCCTGTGCCCACAACCAAGGCACATGCCTTGACCAGAATCGAACCCGGGACCTTTCAGTCTGCAGACCGACGCTCTCCACTGAGCCAAACCGGCTTCGGCTGTGTCTGATTTTTTTAATGGGGTTGATCACTAAGTACTGCGTAAGAAGTTGCAGTTTGCTTTTAAATGGGAGGAGGACAAGAAAAGTGATTGATGTTCACGTGACCTGCCTCTGCTTCCTTCCCGTCCTCCGCCGGCCTCCTGTCCCTGGGACCTGCCTCTGCTTCCTTCCCATCCTCTTCCGGCCTCCTGTCCCTGGGACCTGCCTCTGCTTCCTTCCCATCCTCCGCCGGCCTCCTGTCCCTGGTCCCAGCTCCGCCTGCAGCCTTTCCGTGCCCGAGGCTGAGGCAGTTCGGCGGCGGCACTGGCGGGCTGGCCTCTGCTTTCCTAACGGCCTTTACTTCTGTTTTCATGTTCTTCCCTCAGGAGAAGCTGATGAAAGGGGTGCTTAGGCTGTCCAGGGGGCCTGCAGCCTGTTCCAGCTTTTCCCTGAGAGCTTGCTGCCTGGTTTTCTAGCCCCCCTGCACCCCTTTCCCTGCCTCACAGTTCTCTCCTCTCCTCCCATCCAGAGAAGCCGCTGTCCAACATGAAGATCCTGACTCTTGGGAAGCTCGCCAGGAGCAAGGATGACGTGAAAGCCACCGTGGAGAAACTCGGGGGGAAGCTGACTGGGACGGCCAGCAAGGCGACGCTGTGCATCAGCACGAAAAGTGAGTGGCCTCCCGCCCTGAGGCCGTGCTCTGCCGCTCCCGGTCGTGGTGAGGATGGAGGAGGTGAGGCTGAGGTCACACAGCCTGTCACATGGGCAGCATGGCTGCTCTGCTCCAGAGGAAGGACGGCAGCTGGTGTGCCCGGTGCGCTGCTCTGTGCTCTGGACGGGCGTGTCAGGTCCTTCTACACCCACCAAGACTGAGGCTGCTGTTCCTCCTCACCACCTGGCTCTGCAAAGGGGTCGCAGGTTTGCTGCCAAGGCAAACGTTTGCAGCTTAAGTACCTTTGGGAAATGCAGCTAGACAGCGGTGAATGGATTTCCTTGCAGCATTATTATACCGACGACCATTGTCATATCTCCGAGACCGGAGACACAGCGTGCAGTGTTTTCCAAACACACCGGCTCCCACCCTCGTTCTGTGGGCGTCGGTTAACTTCTCATCCTGGGGAGCAGCGGAGAGAAGGCGGCTGGCTCGGGGTGCCGGAGACAGGGGATGGCGCTGGCAAAGGCCGCTGGGAAATAGCCCAGGAGCACGAGGCTGGAAGGGAAGGGAAGGGAAGCTGTGGCTGATGGCGCTTGGGAGTGGGACGAGTAGCCTGAGACTTGACATTCGTTTTAAACTTGTTTTTCCTTCTCTTTCCCGCCTGGTTTGGACAGAGGAGGTGGAGAAGATGAGTAAGAAGATGGAGGAAGTAAAAGAGGGCAACATTCGAGTGGTGTCCGAGGATTTCCTCCAGGACGTTGGTGCCTCAGCCAAGAGCTTCCAGGAGCTGGTCTCCGCCCACCTCCTGTCCCCCTGGGGGGCCGCGGTGAAGGAGGAGCCAGAGCCGGCCGAAGTTACGGCCCCAAAAGGGAAGTCTGCGGCTGCCGGCTCCAAAAAGAGCAAGGCCCCCGTCAAAGAGGAAGGTGAGGCCTGCGCTGGCCTCGGAGGTGGAGCCGGGATACCGGCGGCTCAAGGGGTCCTGGGCACTGTTTGTCCCTGCCTGCTGTGCCCCTGGAACGGGTCTCTGTCGGCATCGGATATGTGTAGAAATGGCCCACTTGTCTCGCTTCCCCTTTAATTTAGTTTAATTTAATGTTCACATTCCTCTCTTCCTTCCCAGGAAACAACAAATCTGAAAAGACAGTGAAATTAACTCTTAAAGGAGGAGCTGCTGTTGATCCTGATTCTGGTGAGCAAGCAGGGATGATGGGAGCAGAACGGGCCGCCTTCGCCCTCGGGGCTCCCACCACGTCTGTCCTGAGAGCACACAGGGGGAACCTCCAGAGGTGGGGTGAGGGTGTCCAGCAGGTGTGGACTCTGCCCGCATACCCCTCCCCCTGAGCACCTGGCCCCTCCCGGAGGAGGAGCCATGGAGCCCTGCCTCTGTGACAGGCCTGGAGCGCTCCGCGCACGTCCTGGAGAAAGGCGGGAAGGTCTTCAGCGCCACGCTGGGCCTGGTGGACATCGTTAAAGGAACCAACTCCTACTACAAGCTGCAGCTCCTGGAAGATGACAAAGGAAGCAGGTGTGCAGGCGTGCGGGGAGCTGTGCTCCTGGAGGGGGGCCGCCTGGCTGTGCCGTCCGCCCCTCACCAGGGCGCCTGGGCGGAATGAGGCTTCGGGGGAGGCAGGAGGCCACCTCCCGACAGCCGGCTCTCCTGGGTCGAGCGGGCCGTCTCCTTAGGGCGTCACGTCACCCCCAGCTCTCCTTACGTTCCCGTGGAGATTCTAGAGTTTCTCACACCCTCACTCATGTTTCTCCACTTCTGGAGCAAGTCATGTTCGGCAAGAACTGAACTTTCAAATATTCTTCAGACTGTAGTTACTTGAAGAGGCTTGGATTTGCCCTTTTTTCTTTGTTGTTATTTTTTAAACCTGATGGAACGAGGTGAGGGCCAGTGCTGGGCGCTGAGGGGCTGCACTGCTTTCTCTGTCCAGCCGCTAGCCAGTGTCCCTGTTACAGCGACGTGGAGGAACTCATTCTAACGGTGAAGATACCTTCACAAACTACTTTCATATGTTAAACTCTCAGCACGTGGAAAGCACTTACATTGTGACTCCCGAGGCCCAGAGGTTTCCTCTGACAGGCAGGCCCCACGTGGGCAGCCCGGCACCGGTGAACCCGCGGCCTCCGTCTGCCGGACACGTCTTCCTGCCTCTTCGTCCTCCACAAACGTTTCATTTAAAAAGGGGCGTCAGAGGTGACCATAAAGAATACAGAGTATTTGGCTACTAAACATGTCTAAAGAAATATACCGCAACGGTCATTTAGTTCATTACCTACTGTGGCCAGAGATTTGGAACTCAGTTTCTTATAAAATTACACCTTCGGAAAGCTAGATGTGTAGTGTGCTGCAGGAGAAGGATTGGGTTTTTGTGGAAACACAGACACGGTCTGTTAAGTGAGAGTAACGTTCCCCACCGGCAGCGAGAATCCTAACGGTGGCTGGGGATGTGTGCGTTTCCCTGGGGCCTGGGTTTATTGGGTTTTTGAGTGAAAGGGTTGTGTGGGTTGTTAGGGTCAGAAAATGTTTCAGGATAGGTCAGCATGGTATCTTCCAAACATTTCCAGGCCAAAGAACTTATTATAATAGAATAGATTTATATGCTTTGGGGTAACAGTCCAAGAAAACGGCAGAAAGCCCCCAATTTTTTCTTTTTAAAAAAAAAATATTTTTATTGATTTTGGAGACGAAGGGAGAGGGAGAGAGAAACATCAATGATGAGAGAGAATCATTAATCAGCTGCCTCTTGCATGCCCCACACTGGGGATGGAGCCTGCAATCCAGGCATGTGCCCTAACCAGGAATCGAACCGTGACCTCCTGGTTCAACCACTGAGCCACACTGCCCAAGCATTTGAACTCTGGCTTTACCTTAAAATACATACAAGTTTTATATTTACACCTATAGTGATGTAAGATTTATCCACTACTTCCATTAAGAAAAAATAACTTAGCCAAAGCTAGGCAGCACAGGAGCTAGAGAGTACCCAGGATGTGAGCCCTAAGTTGAGATGGAAATGATGGTAGCCTGTGTCTGAAGGTGCTGACCTGTGTGCCACTGCCCCACACCTGCCATTTCCTCGCACCTCAGCTTCTGAGCTGAATCAACAGTCTGTGCTCTCTTGAGGGTTTGTTATTGATGGCTGCATCTCTTGAAACACATGACTTCTAAAGGGTACTCGCTGCATTTCTTTGGGCGCTTTTTATAGGCAATTTGAAAGGCCATTTAATTACTTGACAGTTTTTATAACTGTCAGTTCAATAAAAGTAAAATTTTCTTCATTGTAATGTCTGTTCCCTTCGTTCCATGGTCCCTTGTCATTTAGGCATGTGCAGTGTTTTCTCACCCAGTGGCCTCCTCTGGAAATGGGACCTGCGCACCCACAGATGGGTGACTGCTCCTCCTCTCTCCCTGCCGCCTCACAGGTACTGGATCTTCCGGTCCTGGGGCCGCGTGGGCACGGTCATTGGCAGTAACAAACTGGAGAAGATGCCGTCCAAGGAGGACGCCGTGGAGCACTTCATGAAGTTGTACGAAGAGAAAACGGGGAACGCCTGGCACTCGGAGAACTTCACAAAGTACCCCAAGAAGTTCTACCCCCTGGAGATCGACTACGGCCAGGTAACCCCGGGTCCTCTCACACCACCTAGTGTCTTAAAGGGAGGGTTACCTACACTTTTAACGACATTCCAGGATCAGCTGGCATCACTGGTGAGTGCTAACTCATGTTTAAAGAATTAGCACAAGTCCTTGCAAACTCTTCCAGAAACCAGAATGGGAGGGAACACTCCCAGCTCATTACAGGAGCCAGTGCAGCCGAGACCAAAGCCAGATAAGACATCATAGGAAAACTGAGACCAATTCACTGTGAGTTTAGATGCAAAACCCTCCACAAAACACTAGCATCTAGCAGCACAGGAGGCATTTATCCGAGGTTGGTTCACCATACGAAAATCAGTGTAATATAACATGAATGGCATAAAGGTTAAAAGCCGCATGATCGTCATAACAGACCAGGAAAACGCATTCAGGAAATCCAGTACCCTCATGCATGTGGTCCGCACTGTGAGTGTGAGGTCGAGAGGTTTTAACTTTTTTCTTTGAAATCTGGTGTATTTTTAACGCTTACTGTACATCTCAGTTTAGACTGGCCGAATTTTAAAACCAGTGGCTTCTGTATTGAACTGATCTAGAGAGTCAATTCTTAAGGCTCTAGAAAAGTCCATCCTGTGGGCGGCCATAATTCACAATTTACCAAACCATATAATGTGCCTCTCCCGATAAGGGGTTTAGATTAGCCGCAGGTATTTGTTATAACTGCTGATAAACATAAATACAACTACCTCTGATTATCACCACAGGGGTGGAGTTCCTGAGTTGCAGAGTGTGCGTGTGTGTGTGTGTGTGTGTGTGTGTGTATTTATTTTTAATATATTTTTATTGATTTCAGCAAGGAAGGGGGAGGGGAGAGAGAAACATCAACGATGACAGAAAATCACTGATTGGCTGCCTCCTGTACAACCTCTACTGGGATTGGCCTGCAACCCAGTCACATGCCCTTGACTAGAATCAAACCTGGCACCCTTCAGTCCACAGGCCGATGCTCTATCCACTGAGCCAAACCAGCTAGGGCCAGAGTATGTGCATTTAAATAAGGCTTTTTGACCTGTTAAGAGTTTGCTCCTCGGTGAGGTTAGAGCCAGAAGCTGAGTGTTTCCCTGTTAAGAGTATGTACGTCCCAAAAAAATTCACAGCAATGACTATGAGCACGGCACAGGCCTCTGCACCGGGCAGCCCCGCGGTCCCAGGAGCAGCGCCAGTGCCAGCTCCCTCCCCTCGAAGCACAGGCTTCTGCGGACACTGGTGGGCAGCATGGCCTGCCCCACGGGCTCAGAGAGAGACACTGAGGCCTCCGGCAGTGGGGGCGAGCCTCCTGCTCTCAGTTTATCAGGAGGGTGAGGGTTGGGGGTGGGTCGGCTAAGTTGGATGCATTGAACACTGTCGGGCTGCCTGGCTTGAGGCTTTGGGACCGTGGGAGGGCTTATAGGCTGCGTCCTTCATGGGGTTGGCCTGGGGAGGATGCAGTGCAAGAGAAAGGGAGGATCTGTCCAGGTTTGCCCTCCTCACTGCCAAGCACTTCTGGGTTGGGCATGAGTGGGCACTGAACAAACTCCGATGCAGGACACCAGCAGCCGGAGGGCAGGAGACAAGGAGCAGGGGGCGGGGTGAGAGGATGAGTGGTGGCGGTGCAGCTGCAGTGAGCAGGTGGGGCCGTGCGGAGGACTTGTGGGTGCCAGGAAGTGTCTGATCCTCTGCAGACTCTTGCTGGTGGCACTCCATCCTGGGTGCTCTACCTGCAGCCCGAACACCACTGCCACTGGGTTGTTTACTGACTGTGTTTTCCTCCGTACCTGCCTTTTCCCCCAAAGGATGAGGAGGCGGTGAAGAAACTGACAGTAAACCCCGGAACCAAGTCCAAGCTCCCCAAGCCGGTGCAGAACCTCATTAAGATGATCTTCGACGTGGAGAGCATGAAGAAGGCCATGGTGGAGTATGAGGTGCGGGCACCGGTGTTCGGTCTGAGCCTGTGCTGGGGCAGTGGGCGCTCAGCAGCTCTTCCTGGGTTTGCGTCTTTGCCTGTTCTGGAGCCAGAGGTAGCCGAGGTGTGCTGAGGCCGGGGGTGCTGGCAGAGGTGTGTTGGAGAGTGTCCCCTGGGTTCCTTTGTGCCTCCTTGTTGCCACGGCAGGGTCTGTAGCATCTTCTCTGCGGCCTAACCAGCAGGCGGCCCAGGGCGCAGCCCACTCCCGCCGTTGACAACAGTGCGGGGGCTTCTGACCCTTGCTTCACAGATGACAATTCAGGAAGAGGCTGGGCCCCGGGCTGAGTGAGGGGGCGGGGAGGGGGTCTGAGCCCCTCTCTCCTGCCCCGGATAGACTGCCCCACATGTCGTCCCAGCTTCCTGTACTCTGGTTTTCCTGTGATTTACAGACATTCTCACCTGAAGGGCTGGGCCCTGCCCAGGAACAGGCAGAGGCAGCCCGGGAGGAAGGGGGGTGCCTGCTCCTTCCTGGCGGGTTTCCCGTGGGGCCAGGTAACCAGGTGACAGTGAACATGGGAGCCCTGGGGCTTTCTGCCTGGGAGGGGCACCTGGTGCTCCCTGGAGGAGGAGCGTCTGAGCCCAGAGCAGAGGGTGCCGGGGAGGGAGGGTGCTCCGCCCGGAGCCGGGACGCCTCCCTGCGCTGCGGCAGCTCTGGGCCGGCACCGCCATCGCAGGTCCTCCCGGAGCCGACCGAGCCGCAGGAGCGGCTGCCCCGCCGGCCACAGGGCTGTGCCCCGCGGCTGTTTGCCGGCGTGGGGGCGGCTTGTGCTGCCTCAGCCTCTGCTTCCTGGCCTGAGTGTGTGGAGGTGCAGAGTAGAGGCCGGTCTTGTTAACGTAAGCGTTACCACAGACCGCGTGGGGAGCACTGCTCCTCACAGTAACTGCTCCCAGCTCGGCCCTGCCCTGGGCCAGGACGTCCTCTGGAGCTGCTCCTCTCGCTCTGCTCTAGAACCACTTTGTAATCCGTGCCACACACCGGCCCTTTACCACACAGCTCCGTGGTTCAATGGAGATCATCCACCTCTTAGCTCCAGCTGTCTAACTTCCCTAAGCCCGCCCGCCCGCCCTCCGATCGGCAGCACTGGGTGCAGCGGCACGTGGCTGCCGTGGCCGTGGGCGCCGGCCCCACTGTGCCTGATGAACTGAGTCCGTTTATTCCCCAAGTGGTGCCATGTCTCAAGTGCTTGTTTGGCTCCATCTGTGTCCCGGGCACTGCAGGTGACAGGGAGGCAGAGATATGCGTAAGGGGGTCTGAGCCCCGGAACAGAGGATCCGTTGGGAATGGCCCCAGAGACACTGTCTCAGGGTACAGCGTGGGGTCCCCGCGCATGGATGTGTGAGGGCCGGGGTCACTCACAGTGGACGTGGCCCCCGATTACAGACAGGAGCCCAAGGCTGAGAGGTGGGTGCACGGCGAGTAGCTGCTGACCAGGCCTTTTGGCTGTGGATCTGCTGTTCTCCGTGTCAGCGTCTCCCTCTCCTGGTGGTGGTTGGTGGGGGGGAGGCACAGCAGCAGTGCTGTCAGCGCGAACGTGTGGCTGTGGACGGCTGATGTGAAGTCGCGGGCGGCTTGCTGTGAACGTGTGCCCAGGAGCGGCTCTTTCTGTCACTTTGTGGTGATTTCCCTCCGGGGCGGCCTCGGCTCTCCTGTCCTCGCTCAGGAGTGAGGGGAAGGCGTTGCGTCTTCGGAAATGCGTGGCTATTTCACGTCCAACACGGGGCTGGAGAGCTGGCTGGCTTCTCCCTGACACTCCTGACAGCCAGAATCTCCTCACAGACTCAGCCTGAGTGGGGGTCGGACTGCAGTCTGCGGAGCTGGGGACTGCATCTCCCGGGAAGAGGGGCAGCTCGGGATGCTTCCCTCAGGGCCCCGGCGGCCTGAGACGGTGACGCCCACCCCGCCCTGCACCTGCTGCCCAGAGCTGCCTCTCAGGAGACCCCTGTCCCCTCAGATTGACCTTCAGAAGATGCCCTTGGGGAAGCTGAGCAAAAGGCAGATCCAGGCCGCGTACTCCATCCTCAGTGAGGTCCAGCAGGTAAGCGAGGGCCGGCCCTGCTCCGTCCCGGCTGCCGGTGGCTCCCCCGGCCAGCCTCCCCGGCCAGCCCTGGTCTCGGTGCAGCGGCACGTTATCAGGGTCAGTGGGTGCACTGGCCCCAGTTCGTGGTGACTGAGATTTTTTCAGTTTGACAAGTGCTGCCCCGAGAGAGGATCGCAGTGAATTCGCAGTGTTTCTGTGAAGAGACAGGCAGTAAGCTTCCTTCTCCTGCCACGTAAAGAACTTCAGGTTTTATTTTGTGTGTCCTTCAGGCTTAGGCTGAGTTTGTTATGCAGTTACTAGGAAGTTACCGAGTAGGAGGCTAAATGCTGTCTCACTTCATTCATAGACCCCCCTCCACAGAGCCTGCCAGCGTGTCCTGGGGGTTTCACTTGCGGGGGCGCAGGGGCGGGTTTGGGTGCGGGGCAGGGGCAGGCTCGGCTTGGGGAAGAAGGAAAGCACACAGACTGGCAGCTGGGCCGGGGAGGTGCTGTCTGGCTGGTGCTGGAGTAGAGCCCTGGCACGGAGCAGTGAAGCACATGGGGGTCCTGCCGCTGCAGAGGGTGCGGCACCAACAGGAAGGCTCTGCATTCACGGCACCCACCATCTGGGACCGTGTCCCCACCAGTCACAGCAGAGAAGGCAGCAGCCCCAGTTGTACGGCTCAGACTGCGGCCTCGGCCTGCAGGATGCTGCGCGCTGCCCTCTGCTGTCCTGGGTCCACCGAGCGGGCAGTGTCCTTGGTCCAGCTCTTCCCTCTCTGCGTTATGGACACTGATGTCACTGAGGCAGGAATGGGGACTTGCCCTCAGAGGGTGCGGGACAGGAGCCTGAGCACTGACAGCACCCGCACAGAGGAGCAGTGTGGGTGCTCCACTCCTCGGCAGGAAGCTGCGCCTGAGCCTCTGCACCCACGGGAGGTGCTCTGAGGGCGGCACCGGGATGCCCACAGCCCTGTCGGCGGGAAGAGTCCAGCCCCCGCCTCCCACCCCCATCCTCCGGGCTTTGCCCTGGGCCCTGGGCTCTCTAGGAAGCTGGCCCCCGGGTTCCCAGGCTCTGTCCTCAGAAACAAGTTAAATGAGGAGCCGAGTCAGTTTCAACAAAGTTTGGGGCAAGCCCACTGCCCTTTCCTCAAAGAAGTGCTCACCCCCAGTGGTCGGTCGCCCACTTCAGACACCCTGACTGCTGTGCTGAGTGGCAGTGAGGCCGTGGGCCGCTGCCTGTTGTGCGTGCCCACGCGGGCTGGATGTCCCTGACAGGACGCTCCAGACTTTGCTAGAGCTGCTGCGAGGCTCAGCCCTGCCCTGGGGGGATTCACCCAGCAGCCACACCGCCTTGAGGGAGGCTCAGAATTTGCATGTGGCCCCAGCAAACACCCTTCTTCACCAGCCCAAGTTAAAGCAGGGGAAATAGCTGTGATCTGATGCTACAACTGCAGCTGATGTCCAGGGAAATGTGGTGTGAGAGTCTGGTTCTTGTCGAAGATGTGTTTCAACAGCCAGGAGAATCTCTGTTCTGTTATGGCCCCTCCATTGAAGGAATTAAAAAAAAAAAAAAAAAGTTAAAAAGAAAGAAAGAAATGGGGACTTGGCCCTTCTGAGCCTGCCTCCTCCTGGGTCTCCTGAAAGGAGGTCTTAAAGGTGAAGTTCACTGGATGGAGGAGGCCAGACTGAATGTTATAGCACAGGATTTCCCCTTTTATTTCATTATGAAAAGCTTTCAAAGCATCCGAAAAGCAGAAGGAATTTTATGGCGACTCCCATGAGCCACCACCCAGATACGCAGCAGCCCTGGCGCCCCGGCTCCCGGGCCAGTGAGACAGCAGGCAGCGAGCTGCGTGCTGAGCCTTGTGGTTTGGGGACGGGGGCCCTGCCGCTGCAGGGGGTGCGGCACCAACAGGAAGGCTCTGCACGCGCGGGCACCGGATCCGCCTGCACCCCTCTCGCTGCCTCAGCCCGTGTCCGTCTGTCCCTCCCCTCAAGGCCTTGTCCCAGGGCAGCAGCGACTCCCAGATCCTGGATCTCTCCAACCGCTTCTACACGCTGATCCCCCACGACTTCGGCATGAAGAAGCCCCCGCTCCTGAGCAACGCGGACAGCGTGCAGGTACCCTGGGTCTGCTGGGCCCCACTGCCCGCCACTCCTCCGCATCGTGGGCCCCAAGGGCAGGGCCAGCTCTGGGGAGGCCCCTCGGTGTCGTCGTGAAGTGGGTTCCGCCCACGTTGGGGACAGACCACGGGCAGAGCGGATGTGGTGCTTCCCCTCATCCGTGGGGACAGAGCCGGGAGTGGGAGCCTCCCGCTCGCGAGGCAGCCAGTGTCAGCGCCACCTGTCACGGTGTGGCCCTTCCCACCGCCTCCCGGCTCCCGCCTCCTGCCACAGGGTCACTCTGTGCACCCGGATGGCGACAGGCTGCCCGGTCAGTGGGCCCCCTTCCCTGTGTGTTCGGCCAGCACCTGCCTTAGGTTTTCTGTCCCAGAACTGGCTAGTCGCCCTCACGTGGCCCTCGCTCAGGGTTCCTGTCCCCCAGGCCAAGGTGGAGATGCTGGACAACCTGCTGGACATCGAGGTGGCCTACAGTCTGCTCAGGGGCGGGTCTGAGGACAGCAGCAAGGACCCCATCGATGTCAACTACGAGAAGCTCAAAACGGACATTAAGGTAGCAGGGCCCCCTTCCTGAAGCATCCTCAGCGCGCACCCCACGTGCGTGGTCCCCGGGCCTCCCGGAGAGCTCCGAGCACGGCGCTGGCCACACACCGGCCTGGAGCCGCGTCCCAGGCACCGGCCGTGGAGCCGCAGGCTGTGTCCCCACCGCGGAGCGCCTGGTGGCCAGGCAGGTTCCGTCACGGCCTCCGCGTGCTGTGGATACTGGCTGTGAGGGCCTGGCCGGTGGTCTTCCTCATCTCGGGGCTGTGTTTAGGGACTGTGGCAAGGGCCCCGGGTGGCTTACGGTGTCCGTTTAAGAAGTAGAAGTGCCTGATGGCACCTGACAAAGAAAGGCTGGTCCCTGTCCTCCAGGTGACGCCAGAGCCCTTGGACTGCTGCACGGAGGCTGGCCTGAGAGGAGGGTTCGCCTCGGCTCGGCCCTGTGTCCTCCCTGAGTCACGGCTGAGCCTGGGAGGGCGGGTCTGCATCACCAGAGAGACCCTGCTCCTCGCTTCGGACGGTCCGAGCAGGGAGCATCCTGTGTCACTTGTGCCGGGCGCCTTCGTGGTGGGAGGCTGGGCCGGTGCTTGGTGAAGGGTTGTGCTAAGGGCCTGGAAGGAGCAGGATTCCTGTCTCTGAGCACTGGGTCTGAGCGTGGAATAGGACCACGCTTCTCCTCGCACTCACGTTTTCCACGGGTTACGGTGTCACGCGGACAGGGAGGGAGTGCGTGGCCCGGCCGAGTCCAGAGCCCGCACTCCAGGCCACGCGGTTGGCAGCGTCCCTGCCGCTGTGGATTGCAAGTCTTGGCTTTGGGCCGCCTCCTGGCCCTCGTCTTACCTCCAAGGACTGGACTGGCTGGGCGCTGGCTCCTTGTTCTGAAGGCTCTGCTGACAGAGCCTAGGTTCCTCCTTTCCTGGTGGTCCAGAGAAGGCGTGTCCAGGGAAGTGGGGCCTGGGCCCTCCCCGGTCGTGGGGCTTTCCTGAAGGCCATGGCCACGTGGCTGTGCGCCTGAGCCTGTGCTGTTCCTCCCACCTGTGCGCTCTGACACCCAGACGCCCTCTCCTAGGTGGTGGACAAGGACTCCGAGGAGGCCGAGGTCATCCGGAAGTACGTGAAGAACACTCACGCAACCACACACAATGCCTACGACTTGAAAGTGCTCGAGGTAAGGCTGTCCGCCCCCTGCCGGCGGCTCCTGCTCCTTCCAGCCTGGGCCTGGGTAGAAAAAAACCAGGGGACATTTCATTCATTGAGCTGGAAACCAGCAGCCTCTGGTTTGGGGTGGGTTTATTCTGTTTTAAAGGGCGTTTCCTAGCCTAAAACCTGGTTTTAGAATCGGGGAATATATCCGATCTAAAGTGATCCTTGCCCTGGCCGATTCGGCTGTGGTTAGAGCATCAGCCCACGGACTTGCAGTTTCCATCCCCAGCCCCAGTGGGGGCGCCTGAAGGAGGCAACCAATCGATGTGGCTCTCTCTTTTCTCCCTCCCCTTTCTCCCTTCCTACTCCCCCCCCACACACACACACTCTGTCTAAACATCAATGGGGAAATGTCCTCAGGTGAGGATTTTACTTGAATGACTGCCTCCTGTGACTCGCTGTCAGCTGTCTCTGCTGGATGGGACGCTGGCTGGTGGGATCGCTCCCTCCGGCCTGCTTGGACACCTTACTTACTTCAGGATCTGTTAGGCTCCCAGCTCAGTTATCTGGGATCTGGTCAGGCCTCAGGTTAGCCGGGGTAACATGATTTCTCTCACCTCTCTCCTTTACTGACGACTCCAACCAGATCTTTAAGATTGAGCGTGAAGGGGAACACCAGCGCTACAAGCCATTCAAGCAGCTGCACAACCGGAGGCTGCTGTGGCACGGGTCCAGAACCACCAACTTCGCCGGCATCCTGTCCCAGGGGCTCCGGATCGCGCCCCCTGAGGCGCCCGTGGTACGTGCCGGCCTGGAGAGGGTGGGCGTGCTGTCTCTGCAGCGGGCTCCACGTCGGGGCCTGGGTGCGACATGGACGGGCCCAGCGGACGGGCCTGGCGGGAGGTGGAGGCTTTGGCTCGGCTGGACTCTCAGGTGGCCAGGCCCCTGGCACCGCCCCTGGGTAGGACCTTCGCCGCCTGCGCCTGACCGAGCTCTGTCGCTGGGGTGACTGTGGGTGTGGGAGTGCCCGGGCCTGGCTGTGAGTGCTGACTAGGGTGTGGACATGCAGAGAACAGCCTGGCCATGAGCCACGCCAAGTTCCCACCTGCTGTGCCCTCCCAGCGGGGTGACCGCCATGGCGCTCCCTGTCTGCCTCGGGGACACGGTGATACATGAGGAAAGTCTGCGCAGACCAGGGCGGCTCTGTCACCCACCTGAGGGCAGAAGGGACTTAGCGGTGGTCTGTCTTCCAAGCTTCTTGTTTCAAGGCTGTAAAAAGGAGGGCGGGGTCAGAGAGGGTTAAAGACTCGGTAGTGCTGTGCCAGGCACGTGACCTGACCTTTCTGAACCTCCTGTGTCACTTGCAAAGGGAATAAAAGAATAGCCAGCACTTACTGGGAGTTCGCATGCGCCAGGCTCTAGGGGAGCATTGATTGGCTCGTGTAAGGCCCTAGGGGAGCATTGATTGGCTTGTGCAATGCTCACAGCACCCCCGAGCGGGTCTTCCCTCCGCTCAGAGGAAAAGGACGTGGGTCCAGAGGTGAAGCTGCCCGGAACCTGCAGACCCGGTCGGAGCAGGCTGCTGGGAGCGCAGGCGCGGTGCCTCGCAGGGGGCGTGGGCGCTCGGCTTGGCACGGCCACTGGCACCGGGACAGGTGGTGCCGCTCGCCGCACCCGGCAGGGCATCAGCTGTCCTTCCCCCTTGCAGACGGGCTACATGTTCGGCAAAGGGATCTACTTCGCCGACATGGTCTCCAAGAGCGCCAACTACTGCCACACGTCCCAGGGCGACCCGGTGGGCCTGATCCTCCTGGGAGAGGTGGCCCTCGGGAACATGTGAGTGTGCCTGGCTCGGGGCCGGTGGCCGTGGGTGGGGAGGGCGGGTGGGCTCCGGGAAGAGAGGGCTGGGGTGACCTGGACTTTCCCTCCATAATTACAGGCTCCATTGGGGGGCAGGGGGTGGGCAGCAGGGACCTGTGAACAGGAAGTGAAGGGGGATGGAGGAAGGCCTCACCAGCCCAAGGCGGGAGCTGGGAACAGAGAGGTTGCGCTACACCTGTTGCTCCCCACACACACACTGCTGGTCAGAGACAGCCCAGTCCCTGATCTAATGCCGGCAGGAAAGCCTGTGGGTCCGGGACGGGCTGACCAAACCCCGTGTGGCTGCCACGGCCCCGCACAGGACCGGCCTGCGCACGGGGCTCTGATCAGGGATCACCGGCGTGAGCCGCGCAGAGAGCCTTCCCTGTCGGAAGCCTGAGGGCGGGAGCCCCCAGCAGGGCGATGGGCGAGGTTCTCGGGGTTCATCTCCCGCCCTCCCTGACCTCGTCTGCGAGGCAGCCGTGTCCCCGGAGCCCTCTGAGCCGTCCTCTCTCACAGGTACGAGCTGAAGCACGCTCTGCACGTCAGCAAGCTGCCCAAGGGCAAGCACAGCGTCAAAGGTGAGTGTCAGAGCTGTGGCTCCCTCCTGTCACCAGCGGCACAGGTGGAGCTTTCTCCCGGAGCCGGGGCCTGCGGCTCGGCGTGAACAGCTGGAGGCTCCTCGTTTCAGCAGCTCCGCGCTGCCGGCCCCGTGTCCGCGCTGCCGGCCCGGTGTCCGCGCTGCCGGCCCCGTGTCCGCGCTGCCGGCCCCGTGTCCGCGCTGCCGGCCCGGTGTCCGCGCTGCCGGCCCGGTGTCCGCGCTGCCGGCCCGGTGTCCGCGCTGCCGGCCCGGTGTCCGCGCTGCCGCGGGGAGTCGGCACCAGCTGTGAGGTGCCTGGGCGCTGCCGTTCAGCCGGCTCTGCTCCAGCTCCCGGGGCCCCTTCAGGCGGGAGTTGGGTTGTGGAGCCGGTGGCACCCGAGGAGCCGGGAGCCCGCTGCCCGGGGAAGGAACCGCTTTGGAATGTGCTCAGAGTGCGGTTGGCGGTGCCGCGTGCACCTTCTCACCAGACTCCCCTGAGGCTGGTGCCGGGAGCGCGGTCGTGACCCGCAGGGTCCTGTCTGGAGAAGGTGGAGGATGAGTTTGTCTTTAAAGTGAACACAGAGCTGACCTGGTGGCCTCCCCGCCCTGGCACCTTCTCGGCGTCGGCTCAGTGGTCTCACTCGTGCCTTCTGTTCCGCAGGTTTGGGCAAGACGACCCCAGACCCTTCCGCCAGCATCACCCTGGATGGGGTGGAGGTTCCGCTCGGGACGGGGGTGTCGTCCGGTGTGGATGACACCTCCCTGCTGTACAACGAGTATCCTTCACGTGGGCAGCCAGGGGGCCGGAGGGGCCGCCTCGGTGGCCTCCGCGGTCCTTCCCTCCCGGGTCTCCCTGCACCGGTGAGCCTGGCCCCGGAGCAGCCGGTGTACGGGGCCCGCCAAGCCCTCTGCCAACAGGGTGCGCTCTCCGCTCGGGAACCATTGCCTCCTTGACACACTCCCCAGGTACATTGTCTACGACACGGCTCAGGTGAACCTCAAGTACCTGCTGAAGCTGAAGTTCAACTTCAAGTCGTCCCTGTGGTGAGCCGGCGCGGCCGAGGCCGGCCGCGGGCAGGGACCCGCCTGGTGCGCTTGGCACTGACGGAGCGTGCCAGACGGAACCCCTCGGAGATTTGAACATGTTCAGCGATTTTTCCAAGCTTTTCAGGTCCACTGTTCAGGGGGAGGGGGCGGGGTGCCCTGCAGCCACAGCCCGTGGGTAACTGACGGGAGACGGCGGGCAGGGTTTTGTCTAGATTAGTCCTGGGAGCGGCCAGGCCACGGGAGGTTCTGACGTCCTGGTCCCCAGGAAGGAAAGCCTAACTTTCCACCTCACACTGAAGTGTTCTTTTTTAGTTTTGAAGAATGTTAAGCATTTATTTTGAGGTAAAAATAAAAACTAATTTCATAATATCTAGGTTTTCCTTTGGCGTTGATTGTCGCCCTTCAGCTTTGGGGTGTGGCAGGTGAAGGGCTGGGAGACCGATAGCCGTTCTCGGAAACGAGCTTCCCTCCGGCAGCAGCTGGCCGGGGGCTTCTCGGCGTGTGGCAGACACTCTGAAACTCCTGGCTTCCCTCTGAGCAACTTGGCCTCCCGTTAGCTTACGTCACTGACATTTCCGAGGCCGATCATCACTCCGTGGACGTGAGCGTGGCTGCAATGCTCTGTGTGTGGTGTTGGTCTCGCCCTGACCAGAGGTCTGGTCATCACGGTGCCCGGTCCACAGACGACGGGAGGCTGGCGGTGTCTGTGGACACGACACCCCCCCCCCCCCCAGTGTGCGGGGGCGGGCGCACTGCCCCTTCCAGACACCAGGCCCGGGGAGCACTGCGCCCGCCAGGCAGGTGTGCTGGCAACACCACGGCAGCACCGGTTCTGCGGAGGCTGCTGTGCACGTGTGCGCGGTGGCCTCACGCTGCGACTGTACGTCTGACAACAGACAGCACTGAGAAATGGAAGCCTGGTGTGCCTCGTGGCACTTTGGACCTTTTAGAGGAAGAGGGGGAGTGTGGGCCTAAAGGCGGCATGTGAGCTGTGGTCTCGAGCCCAGAGCCACCCTGGACGTGTTGGCAGGGGGGACGGGGGCATACTGCTGCAGACGGGGACGCAGAAGCGGTTCTGCGTTCTCTGAGCTGAGCTCTGTGTGCTAGTGAGAGAGGATGATGGCGGCCGTTTCTAACCTGGGGCTCCGGGAGCCGAGTCTGGCGAGACACTCGGTCTCCGATGCAAACACGGCAGTCAGCGTGAACACCGCGGAGTTCTCACGTTCTCTGCGTCCTTGGTGTTTATGGACCCTTGGCACCTTTGACCTGGGACCCCCTCCCAAATCAGCAAGGCCCTCAGGCTCCCTGATCCCGAATCTTCTGTATCCTTGGCCCTTCTTGTCAGCCAGAGAAGCAATTGCCCTCACAGCACCCGATTAGACAGCCTTTAGGGTGGAGTGGTCGCTGAAAGCAGTATTTCCCAAACTTGACAACATATGTGTACCCCTTTTATAATTTTCGTAACACTGAGTACCCCTCGTCAAAAAATAAATAAATAAATAAAAATGGATGTATTAGGCGCAGCTAAGCACGGTGCAATGCATATCCCCACCAATTTTGTTGCAACGCTTACCCCCACCAAACTCTTCCCGGACCACACTTTGGGAAACACTGGCTTAATGGGTTCCCTGTCCTCAGAACTGATTTCCAGGGGATTCTCGTTTCTCTTTGCTTCAAATGTGGAGCTGCCACATCATGTTCCAGTGTTCGCACGTTAACACTTGACACCGTAAAAAACTTGGAAGTCTGCACAGTCAGCACGGCTTGGTGGTTGGTCGTCAGCCTATGAACCAGGAGGTCACAGTTCGATCCCCCATGTGGGGTGTGCAGGAGGAGCTGATCAATGATTCTCCCACTCCCTTCCTCTCTGAAATCAGTAAGAGTATTTTTTTTTAAAAAGAAAATAGCCGCTCCTGCAGCATCCCAGAGCCGCGGAGGCTGCAGCAGAGAGCCGGGGGGGGGGGGGGGGGGGGGGGGAGGACGACGACTCCCCAACCAGGACTCCACCTGCAACCTTTTGTGAAATAGGTTTTTGGTGTACGGGCAGCCCTCCGACCAACCGCCGCCGGCCACAGCGTGCACCAGCTGTGCACTGTGGAGGTCTGAGTATCTGGAATGGTTTATCTTCAACCTGTTGGGCTGGCTTTTCTTGTTTTTTTGGTTTTTTTTTTAAATAAATTTGTTCTTAATACTCGCCTACAGTTACTTTCCCATTGATTTTTAGGGAGAGTGGTGTAGAGAGGGAAAGCTGGAGAGAGGCATGTGTGAGAGAAGCATATAGATTGGTTGCCTCCTGCATAAGCCCTGACCAGGCCTGGGCCAGGGAGGAGCCTGCAACCGAGCTATGTACCCTTGACCAGAATCGAACCTGGGACCCTTGGGTTGGCATGCCGACGCTCTATCCACATGGCCAAACTGGCGAGGGCTGGTGGTTTTATTTCACTCCAATACCCCCCACATCTGTTAAGGGTTTCACATTTCCCAAAGTGGTGTCCCCTCCTTTCCCTTAAATTCTGTGTTTCAGTTCCCAGAAGACTGGGATTGATTAATTTACTAGAGGCCTGGTGCATGAATTAAGTGCCCGGACTGGGTCCCTCGGCCTGGCTGGCCATCGGGGCTGATGGGGGCGGGGGTTAGGGGAGGACAGACAGCCGACTGGGGGGAGGACTGCGGAGGTTGGCTGTGGGAGCACACCGACCACCAGCAGCTTCAGCTCCTGCATTGAGCATCTGACCCCTGGTGGTCGGCGTGCGTCATGGCAACCTATTGACCAGTTCCTTGGTTTTTAGGCTTTTACGTAGAGAGATTCTTCTCATTTTAAGGAACTGTGTCTTCACCCTTCTGCTGTCTTCACCCTTCTGACGAGGGCCCTTCGTGCTGTGCCTCTTGGGGGTAAAGCTGGCTCAGGGGTCTGGGGCAGTGATAGCACCCCGCTGCCTCCTGGCTTCTGCCTGTGACTGCCGGGAAGATAAGACACAGCCTCAGTTTGCCCCTTTTTCTAGCTTCTGAGAGCAGGGCCAGCTTTCTCCGTTTCCTAGTCTCAGTGGTCTGGGTTATAATGGTCCCTGGGGGGATACTGCTGCCTGCCTCCACTCCCCAGCCCTCCAGAGCCAGTGAGGGGCTCAGCCGGTAGGATAACCCTGTGTTCCCGGTCGCCTGAGCCAGAGCTCCCACCGTCACCCCCTTTCAGCCAAGCCTCTGGCTGCGGGAAGATGGACGACGCCATGCGGAGTCCCTGAGACAGTGGGTGCCGGCTGCGTGGGGAGGGTGAGTGCTGGTCCCTGTGAAGCTCTTCCCTCGTGACCCCTTGGCAGTTCAGCCATCACTGCTGAACCCCGGGGAGGGGACGGGGGGGGGGGGGGGCGGGTGATAGTGTAGGAGCCTCCAGGTGGAAATGGAGGGCCCAGGGCCCAGGACAGAAACTGCGTCCTGAGGCGCAGGGAGCTGCGGCAGTTGTGGAGGAAGAGCCCACAACTGCCCCCTTTTAACTTCCTGGGAAACGGCACAGTGACCCTGGCCTCCCTCAGTGAGGCCCTCCCCGTCCCCCCTCTGTCCACAGCACACCCCCTTCACCCCATCACTCATGGTGACTGAAGGGACCAAACCCCACACTGTCCCTGCCCTGGCCCCACTCGCTGGCAGCCTGTGGGGCTCGGACAGCGCTGCCTGGCAGGTGCCGGGCTGTTAGCCGCCGTCCTCCTGGGCTGACCGGGCTGCCCGGACTGAACAGGCCTGTGCAGCGCTGACCGGAGCCAGTGACGAGGCCGTGTGCGGTCTGTCCGCCCAGGCCTCCAGGCATTCCAGAAGCACCGTGTCTAAAGGGAACATGTTTCTGTGAGTCCGCAAGAGCCAAACGGGAGCCAGCGGGCAGCCAGGCCGGGGGAGCTGAGCACAGAGCAGCGCTGGCGGAGGCCGGGAGAAGCAGGTGGGACCCAGCTCCCGGCTGGCCCTCGCTCACAGCGGGCAGGCGGCCGTCCTGTCCTGGCCACTGACCTCCCCTTGCTCCTGCTGAGCTCGGCCCGGCCTCGGGCACTTTGGGGAGCTGTGATCAGAGGAAATGGCCACGGTGCTGGGCAGGCCCTCCCGGCCTTCGGTGGAGCCGGCCGGTGCGGCCACGGGCTCAGAGGAGACGGTCCAGGTCCCCGCACAGGCTGCGGTGGAGCAGGTTAAGAACCGAATTTCCTAGAATGGTGTCCGTTCCCTGTCACTCCCGGACAGGAAATCCCCCCAGGAGACAGCCCCGGGGGCCGGGAGAGCTGCTCCAGCCGCCAGGCCGGTGACTGGTCCCTGCAGGAGCGGAGAAGACCTGAGGAGGAGGAGACCAGACCAGAGCTCTCCGCCTCCGGAGCTGGGCGCTGGGCCGGGAACACAGATGGCCGCGGTCATGGGGAATCTCGGCCACGAGGAAAGGAAAACCTGATGACAGCAGCTCCAGCGGGAAGGACACATGGGACCCCTTGCCGAGTGGACGGTGGCAGGACTGGCCCATCAGTGGTTTTCCTCGGGGTCCTCTCTCCGAGCTGCCAGACGGCACTGGACTCCCGGCATCAGCATCCAAAGGCAGGAGCGGGGAGCTCCCTGCTCATCGCCATTCGTACCAGAAAAGCACCCCCTGGTCCCACACCAGCCCAGCGAGGCCGGACAGGCCAGGGGCCCTGCGTGGGCGCTTGGGCGTGGACTGGCTGGCTTCTTGGCCTGTTCAGGGGGCGGGGAGGGGGGGGAAGGGCCTCTGCCATTAGGACCCCGAGGGTCAGGGAAGGCTGAGCTCATGGCTTCCTGGAGGTGAGGGCTCTGGGCGCCGGGTCCATGGCCCTGGGTCCCCGGCGGCTCCCTCCTGGAGAAGCTGTCGTCCCCAGGGAGGCACGCCTTCCAGAATGCCTGCGTGGTGGTGGGTGCTGACCTCACGGGCCGCCCAGCCTCCCCTCGGGCTTCGCCATGAGCCGTGTCCTTGCCCGAGGACGGCCTGCCCTGCTGCCGGGAGCCGAAAGCCCTGGGCCGGCGCCCAGAACACGGGGAAGCAGCGCCAACTGGCTGTGCCCTCAGGTCTGCCAGGGCCGCAGCCAGGGCGGGGGCACCTCCCACAGCCTCCCCGGGGCAGGCCCGCGCCAGGCAGGCCCTGCTGGTGACCGCAGCGAGGACGCCTCGAACCCCTGCCAAGCTAACGGGCATCCGACAGAACACGCCTTCCCTCCGTTGTGCTGAACGGACTCAGCGTGGGGTCAGACCGTGGATGTGTCTCCACTGCCCTTCGCAGAGTGCTGGCTGAGCCGGCTCTGCCACTCCCTCTGTGGCTCCCGGATTCACAGTTTCAGCTCAGCGGCCGGAACCCCGAACCCCGGGGCGGCTTCCAGTCCTGTCTGAGCCTTAGCCTGACCGTGGCGCCTCCCGGCTCCAGCCTGCTTCCCGCTGAGGCTGCCGCCGCAAGGGAGGCAGCTGCTCTATTTCTCTGCCTCCACGACCTGTCCAAGCTCCTAGCCCGTTTCAGGGGGGAAGGTGGGGGGCAGCAGAGGCTGGGGAATAAGACCGGTCTCCCCTCCCTGGCACCCGGAGCCTGGCCTGGGGGGCACGTGACACTGGCTCTTGGGATGCTCTCATCAGCGTTTCAGGGTCCCCCTGGCTCCTGGAACTGGCAGGTGTGTCTGGCTCCGTGCTGCCAGTCCCCCCTCTCTTCCCCTCCCCCCATCCACATCCCCGGACCGTGTCTAGGAGGGGGGCCAGTCCGCGTCCCGGAACTCCTTGAGCACAGTTTGAGGTCTTGGTCAGCTTTCCCAGGACAGACCTGTGCCTCACCCCCACAGGCCTGGCCGGCGGGCAGCGGGCAGCTTCCCCTCGGCCCCTCCCGCACTCAGCCAGGCGGCCGCCACCTCCCCGGGTGTGGCCCCCTCCCCGCCCCGGCCTCCCCTTCCAGAACCGGAGACTCACACTCCGTTTTCTGCCTGAACCACGCACACAGGACGCTGCCTTTCTGCCTGGGAAGCTGGTTTTAAGGGAAAAAGGTGGCCCCAAGGGGAGGGAATCTGCGCCCTGCGTCTGGCTAAGGGAAGACGGAATGGGGGGGGCCAGGTCCCCAAGGGAGACCACGGGGGTTCTGCAGCCTCGGACGGCTCCACGGCTCCACGCTGGCCCCGCTGCCTCCATGCCTGTTCCCTCCGTGAGGAGCAGGAAGAGGGAAATGGAAAAGGGGCCACAGTCTTTACCGAGGAAGGAGGCGGCCAGGGGGTCGGCCCCACGCCCAGCCCTCCAGGGGGTAGAGGAGGAGCAGAAGCTGCTGGGGGCTGCCGGCCTGGGCTGCCCAGTGGGAAGTGCAGGATGGAGCTCCCAGCGAAACTCCCTTTTGCTTAAATCCGACGCCTCAGCGCCCCCGGAAGGCTGTTAGCACCCAGGGCCTCTCCCTGCGGGCGCTGTGGGTGGTGGCGGGGCGGGGCCAGGAGCGGTGGTGAGCCGCTGGAGGAGCTGGCGTCCTGGGGGAGCAGCTGGCCGAGGTGTCCGCCCCCGTCCATCTGTCTGTCAGTTCTCCGTTCCCCGCAGTGACTTCCCCCGCAGACGGTCCGCTCCTTCCCGGCCGTGAGGGAGGGCCCGGGACAGACCCAGGGTGACTGGAAGGAAACCAGTGTTTCCAGACAGAAGGACGCCAGGCCGGCAGAAAGCCTCGCTCCGCTGGTTTTGCCTCCGGAGCTCAGCCGACCCAGCGCTCACGCTCCCTCCCGGCTGGGAAACAAGCCGTCACGAGGAAATGGCTTTGGAGAAAACCTTGAGAACCAAGTAAAAAAATTAAATCGCTTTTCTCTTATTCCAAGGAACCCTCTTGGAATCACCGTTATGGAAATGATTCCTGTTTAACAGAAAGCAAGCAAGTTAACGGGCCCTAAGGTCTCAGGACTCAGGAACTGAGTCTGAGCGCCGTCTTCCCTTCATTTCTCTGCTGAAACAGCAAGAACAGCCTGTATTATATCCCTTTTTATTTATTTTTAATATATTTTATTGATTTTTTAAAAGAGGAAGGGAGAAGGATAGAGGGATAGAAAAATGGATGAGAGAGAAACATGTATCAGCTGCCTCCTGCACACCCCCTACTTGGGATGTGCCCCTGACGGGAATTGAACCTGGGACCCTTCAGGCCGAAGCTCTAACCACTGAGCCCAACAGGGTAGGGCTTTTTTTCTTTCTTTCTTTCTTTCTTTTTTTTTTTTTTTTGTGAGAAAGGTCTTGAACCCTCAGCCAGTCTTCCTCTTTTTCTTTTAATATATTTTATTGATTTTTTTACAGAGAGGAAGAGAGAGGGATAGAGAGTTAGAAACATCGATGAGAATCATCGATCAGCTGCCTCTTGCACACCCTACTGGGGATGTGCCCTTGACCAGAATCGAACCCGGGACCTTTCAGTCCACAGGCCGACGCTCTATCCACTGAGCCACACCGGTCCCGGCCAATCTTCCTCTTGAAGTGGGGTCTCAACTCCCCACTCTGTGAATGTCAGGAGCTAAACGCCTCTGCTCCCCTGTAGGATGAAGCACATGACCAAGCGAGTTGCAGAGACTGTGGACGGAAACCCAGGAGGAGGACTGTAGAGACACAAGGTGGTGCGAGGGCTTGAACTGGTCCAGGTTGTGGCCAGGCCAGTGTTTCCTGTCCTTGCACTTTTCCTCACTGAGGGTTACCGGGTGCAGCTCTTGAAGCTGGGAGCCACGTGGAGACATGTAACTTAGGGGCTCCACACAGGGATGTGGAATCTACGAAAGCTCCACTTTTTTAAAATCCTCACCCCAGCGCATGTTTTCGATTGATTTTGAGAGATTGTGGGAGGGAGGGAGAGGGAGAGAGAGGAGGTCACCAGTGTGAGACACACATTGTCTGGTTACCTCCCCGACCCGCCCTGTCGGGAGCCAGGGATGGAACCTGTAGCCCAGGTACCTGCCCTTGACCGGTAATCGAACCAGAGACCCTTCAGCACATGGATCAACACTGACCACTGAGCACACAGCCAGGGCGTGAAGGACTTAAGTTCAGTCCGTCTCAGATGGAAGTTCAGTGACTCTGGGTGTGTTTTCCCATCAGAGGGATCGCAGCAACTTGTGCGGAGCAGGTGTGACAAGAGGAGGGCAGAGAGGGCAGAGGAGGGCAGGGGCCTAGAGAGCGCGGGCTGACGTTAGACCGAACTTCGTACACGGCGTGTGGGAGGAATGGAATGCCCAGGAGGAAACTCAGTAAGAGAAGGTGCTGAGCCACTGAGGGGGTACAAATGCTAACGATCAGTGAGACGTGGTGTAATCTCCCAAGCACACAGGCCCACGGAAGGTTAGAATGAGAGAACCGAGGCAGCGGAGACGGACACGCAGACCCTGGCCAGCGCGGGAGTGCGAGCAGGAAGCGCACAGACGCCATGTGCCTGCTGTGCCTGCTTATGCCGGTGGCATGGTGACCCAGGCACACCGCGACCCGGGGCCAGGGCCTGCTTCCAAAGGCCACTGGCGAGCGCCCTGTCCTGCAGAGGAAGCACGTGACTGGTGGCTGAATCAACCGGCAAACGGGTTGACGGAGAAGCAGATTGTGGGGTCAGGACTGTGGGGTCTGCTGGGTGGAGACGGGGAGCCGGCACAGTAGTTTTGCTTCCCGCAGTTTCAGTTTCCTGTGGTCTGCACCAGGACCTGAGCTGTGCTGTGTGTCTAACATGAAACCCTGCAGAGCCAGGCAGAGCCGTGGTGGGGAGATGCGGCCAGTTCCCAGAGCTCACCCTGTCCTGAGAGGTGAGCTCTATCTTAGGGTGTCCCCGCGGCTCTAACAGACACCACAGACCGGGGCTCACAAACAGTATGGGAGCTGACAAGGCCAGCATCAAGGTGTCCAGACTGGGTGTCCGGCAGGCCTGCCTCCTCTGTGCTCGCAGGCAGGAGGGGCAGGGAGCGCTCCAGGGTTCCTCTCTCGGGCGCCAGTGCGGCCACAAGGCTCCACTGCCGAGTGCCATCCCACGGAGGACCCAGCGTCAACATCGGGATTGTGGCGAGTTACAACTCTTTTTTTTTTTTTTAATATATTTTGTGATTTTACACAGAGAGGAATTGAGAGGGATAGAGAGTTAGGAACATCGATGAGCGAGAAACATCAATCAGCTGCCTCTTGCACAACCCGCACTGGGGATGTGCCCGCAACTCAGGTACATGCCCTTGACCGGAATCGAACCCGGGACGTTTCAGTCCACAGGCTGACGCTCTATCCACTGAGCCAAACCGGTCTCAGTGAGTTACAACTCTTTAGTCAATGGCAACTTCCAACCAATCAGAAAAAATGAAATAACAAAGAGGTATAGTTAATAAGTCAATAGAGAAGGAAAAAATGGAATCATAAAAAATAAAAGAAAGCAACAAAAAATAAAAAACAAAGAATAGATGAGGCATACAGAAAACAATCAAATGGCAAACTAAAATTCAAACATATGATAATTAACCTATATAATAAAAGGCTAATATGCAAATTGGCCCCTTGGGAGTTCAACCAGGAGTTCCATCGCTTGCTATGACACATGCTGACCACTGGGGGCAGCACGGAATATGGCAGGCAGCCAGCTGCAGGGATGGGGCACAGAAGGAGCAAGCGAAGGAGGAGGTGAGGAGGCCATGGGGTGGGGAACCTGGTAGGTCCTGATCACCAGCCAGGCCTAGGGACCCTACCTGTGCACAAATTTCATGCACCGGGCCTCTGGTGTTAAATATAAATGATCTAAACATTTCCACTGAAGTCAGAGATTGTCAGGCTAATTAAAAGAGCAAGACCAAACTATGCACTAAGGACGTGTACTTTGAATACAGACAGTTTCACCTATTTGAAAAGGTAAACAGTAGTTTTGCTTCCCAGTTTCAGTTACCAGTGGTCAACTGCAGTCTGAAAGTATTACATGGAAAATTCCAGAAATAGTTCAAAAGTTTCACATTGCCCAGTGTTTTGAGCAGCATGATGACTCTCTGACTTGCCTGGAGGCGAATCACCCCTTGGTCCAGCCTGTCCCACCCAGTGCTCACTAGCAGCCCCCTCAGCTACCAGTCAGCTGTGGAAGTATACAGGGCTGGTTTCCAGTAACCGTATTTCACTCAATAATGCCCTGCAGTGCAAGAGGAGTGATCTGGAAACTTGGAATGCCGAAGAGAAGCCATAAAATACTTTGTGTGGAAAGGTAGGTAAGTGTAGGGAAAAATAAAGCATCGTGTATGTAGGATTGGTACTCTCTGCACTTCCAGGCATCCACTTGGGGCAGGGGGGAGGGGGATCTTCAAATATATCCCCTGCAGATTAGGGGGGATTGCTGTACTTTGCAGACACTCATCACAAGCAATCTAAGTTAATACCAGATAAAGTAGGCTTAAGGAATACTACCAGAGATTTTAAAAAATCATTTTATAATGACAAAGGGCCATTCATCAAGATAAGAGCCCATGCCGAGACTGGTTTGGCTCAATGGATAGAGCGTCGGCTTGGGGACTGAAGGGTCCCGGGTTCGATTCCGGTCAAGGGCATGTACCTTGGTTGTGGGCACATCCCCAGTGGGGGGTGTGCAAGAGGCAGCTGGTCGATGACTCTCTCTCATCGATGTTTCTAACTTCCTATCTCTCTCCCTTCCTCTCTGTACAAAATCAATAATATATATATATAAAGATAAGAGCCCTAAACATTATCTTCTGATAACAGAAGTTCAAATTATAGGCAGCAAAAATTGGCAGAACCGAAAGGAGAAATAGACAAATTCACCATTACAGATGCATATTAAAAAGGACAGAAACAGCCGAAACCGGTTTGGCTCAGTGGATAGAGCTTCGGTCTGCAGACTGAAAGGTCCCAGGTTCGATTCTGGTCAAGGGAATGTACCTTGGTTGCAGGCACATCTTCAGTAGGGGGTGTGCAGGAGGCAACTGCTTGATGTTTCTCTCTCATCAATGTTTCTAACTCTCTATCCCTCTCTCTTCCTCTCTGTGGAAAATCAATAAAATATATATATATATATATATATATATATATATATATATATATATATATATATATATATAAAAATCAAAGCTCCTGGCTTGGAGGTTATAAAAAATAAATAAATAAAAGGACAGAAACATCCCGGGCCAGTTTGGCTCAGTAGATAGGGTGTAGGCCTATGGACCAAAGGGTCCCGGGTTTGATTCCGGTCAGGGGTACGTAGCTTGGTTGCAGACTCCTCCCTGGCCTGGGTTCTGGTCTGGGCACGTGCAGGAGGCAACCAATCGATGTGTTTCTCTCACATTGATGTTTCTCTCTGTCTTTCCCTCTCTCTCCCACTCTCTGAAAAGCAATGGGAAAATATCATCGGGTGAGGATTAAAAATAAATAAATAAATAAACAGACAGAAACAGAATAGAGTTATGTTCTTTAACCACAAAAGAATCTAGAAATATCACCTCACATCTGTCAGAATGGCAAACAAACAAAAAAATGATAGTACTACATGCTGACAAAGTACAGAGCAGGTGGAGCCCTCCGACATTGCTGATAGGAGCAGCAAATGGCTCGCTCACTTTGGAAAACTTCGGTAGGTTCTGTTAAACATGTACCGACCACGTGACCTAGACATCTCACTCCTAGGCTTTTAACCAAGTGAAATGAAAACACACTATCACAGAAAGACTTGTACACACATGTTATTCCTGGCAGCGTTACTCAGAATGCACCAGCACTGACACAATCCACATATGCACCGGCGGCAGGTACCTAACCAAACGGTGGTATGTCCATGCAGGGGAACACTAGCCAGCAAGGAAAAGGGTTGAACTGGTACTGGTGATGACATGGGTAAATTCCAAAGACATATCGCTGACCTAGAACAACAAGATCCCCAAAGGAAAGAAAGCAGATCAGTCCACCCGGCCTGGCTCAGTGGTTGAGTGTCGACTTATGAACCAGGAGGTCACAGTTCAATTCCTGGTTGGGGCACATGCCCAGATTGTGGGCTGGATCCCCACTATGGGCGTGCAGGAGGCAGCTGATTGATGGTTCTCTCTCATCAGTGATGTTTCTATCTCGATCCTTTCCTCTCTGAAGTCACTAAAAATATATTTAAAAAAAAGAAAGCAAGCAGCTCAGTGGCTGTCCAGCACTGGCAGGGTTGGGATTGTTTGCATAGGATAATGAGGGAAACATTTTTGGTGATGGAAATGTATGGTGATGAATACATACTAGTAGGTGTCAAAATTCACCAAACTACACTCAAAAGGTGCACATTTTATAACTATAACTTTTTGAAAAATATATTTTATTGATTTTTTATAGAGAGGAAGAGATAGGGATAGAGAGCTAGAAATATTGAGAGAGAATCATCAATCAGCTGCCTCCTGCACTCCCCACCCCCCCGGGGATGTGCCCGCAACCAAGGTACATGCCTTGACCAGAATGGAACCTGGGACCTTTCAGTCCGCAGGCCAACGCTCTATCCACTGAGCCAAACCAGTTTCGGCTATAACTATAACTTTACCTTAACAAAGTTGGTTTTGTTGCTTTGTTTTGTTTTGTTTCAGAGAGGAAATGAGAGAATTAGAAACATCAATATTGAGAGAGAATCACTGACCAGCTGCCTCCTGCATACCCTAATCAGGGACAGAGCCCGCAACTGAGCATGTGCCATGACTGGGAATTGAACCATGACCTCCTGGTTCATAGGTTGATGCTCAACCACTGAGCCACACCATCGGGGAAGTTGATTTTTTCAAAATTGCCAAGATTTTATATATTTAAGACTCGTGTACGTTACTAATTATATGTTATGCTTCAATTTTAAAAATCTTAAAGTTGATTATAGTACAAACTATTTGTAGAAATAAATGAGACCAACATTCACCCACATTCTCCCTTCCTAAGTAAACTGACCTGTTCTAACCTTCCTTCCTGGCCCCCACCCTTTCACCTGTGAGGTTAGCTGAATCACAGCACAGAAATACAGGTTAGTGAGGCCTTGGGCTCCAAGCACCAGGCAGCCAGGCCCCAGGGAGGCGGGGCTGGGACCAGGCGGGAGCCCCGCGGGCAGGGCGGGCGGTGCTCCTCCTCTCCCAGTGCTCTCCCGAGAGGACACCCATTCTTTTCCTTGTGGACTGGCTGCTGCTGCTTCTAGCCGCAGAGCAGAACCCTGGGAAGAGGAAAGGACACTTTCTGCCTTATTTTGTAGCTGCCTGGAGAGTGACCCACTCTACAGTCCCTGCAGGAGAGGCGTGGTGGCGTGGCCCCTCCTGCTCCATCATGGTTAGCTGTGAAGAGGAAAATGCGGGGGCCCCAGGGAGAGGCTCTGTAAGCCCGCAGCAGCAGCATCCGCTGGGTGCTTGCTGTCTGAGGGCCATGAGACCCTCCGCTGCAGCCAGACCGTGGGCCTTCAGGACACAACAGACTCGAGTTAATGTTTCTGAAATAACTGCTGACAAGTTGGATGTGCCACAGGTTTCTGTCTCTCTCTCTCCCTCTCCCTTCCTCTCTGAAATCAATAAAAATATATTTTAATAAAAAGATACATCAGTGATGAGAGAGAATCATTGATCGGCTGCGTCCTGCATGCCCCTTCCTCTCTGAAATCAATAAAAATATATTTTAATAAAAAGATACATCAGTGATGAGAGAGAATCATTGATCGAGTTGCAACCCCAGGCTTGTCCCTGACCAAATCTAACCATGACTCTTGGTTCATAGGTCGATGCTCAACCACTGAGCCATATCAGCCAGGCATGACATCCTTTACTGGTAGCACTCATCTTTACTATCCCCACTCCCAGGATTTGATTTGTTCTTTATTTAATACTAGAGGCCCGGAGCATGAAGATTCATGCAATAGGCCTTCCTTCCCCTGGCTGCCGGCACCGGTTTTCCTCCAGCACCCGGGACGCAGGCCTTCACTCTGGCCGAAGCAGAAAAGCCAAGCCTCTTCAGTCTTCAGTCATCTTCAGTCTTCACGTGGGCCGGAGCCTTCAGTCTTTGCTGTGTACCTGTGTATGCAAATTAACCCTCAATCTTTGTTGGGTTAATTTGCATACTCACTCCTGATTGGCTGGTGGTGGCCACAGAGGTATGGTGAATTTGCATATTTCTCTTTTATTAGGGTAGACTAGTGGTCCAGTGCATGAAATTCGTGCACAGGAGGTCCCTCAGCCTGGCCTGCACCCTCTCCAACCTGGGATCCCTGTTGCAATCCAGAACCACTGGCTCCTAAGTACTCATTTACCTGCCTGATGCCCCTAACTACTCCCCCTACCATCCTGATGGCCCTAACTGCTCTCCCCTCTTTGTCTGATCCCCCAAACTGCCTATCTGCTCTCCCCTCCTGGTCTAAACCCCCTAACTGCCTATGTGCTCTCCCTTCCTCCCCACACCTTCAGAGCCTGAAGCAGGAGTGCTGAGAGCTCTCTACCGAGGCCCTGTCCCCATCCTGACGCCCCTCCCTCCATCCTCATGTCCAGGTGGCGCAAATCCCCGCCCCTGTCCTTGCCCACCATCTCCTGGGTGTGTGCACCTTTGACCAGTTGTGACTGGGACGCCGTTAGGACCAATTAGCATATTACCTCTTTATATACATAGATTTTATGGGGAAGGCAGAATGGAGTTTCAAAGGTTCCACTCACCCCTTAACCTTTCCCCATTACAGTAGCTCTTACCACACAGTCCAAGGACTCAATCAGGGGGCTTACTCCAAATGCCAGGTTCTAGTCTCAGAGCCTGGAGAAATGACCACTGAGTGTGTCCCACAGGACCGCCTAAGCCAGACGTCAATCAGGACTCCACTGATTACCTCCTGTCTCCACCCCATCTTCAAAAGGGGGATTTGGTGACCAGGGCAGCTATCAATGTCAACTCAGACTCTGTGATCAGTCCTTCACCTGTCTGGGCCTTCCCTCTGTCAGGCACCAAAGATCCAGGTCCTGGAAGGGTGCGGGATCATCGCAGTGCACTGGCCCAGGGCCTGGGACCCCCTGGCTCTTCACGCCATGCCTGCCGGAGTGGCACACAATCCACCAGCCTGCACTGACTACAATCCACAAACCTGCACTGGCTCATCATGATCACCCAGAGCCCAGAACTTATGTTAGGGTCCACTCAGCACAGAACAGCTTTTCACAGGCCAAGGGTTCAGTACTCACAGCAGAAGTGATGCAGCCACAGAGCTGGGGGTCTCGGGCGCAGGCTTCTGTGTCCTCCCACTGCTGGGCCACGCAGGATGCTTTTGTCTCCAGCTCTCAAACCGTCACCGGCACACGTACAGGAAGTCCAGACGGACTTGGGTGGGGCTCCCTTAGCATGAGCCGATCATGCAGGCTGGGGCCAGCTCCATGGCCAGCCTCGTTGTTGAAATCCCCAAGGCTCCACTGAGAGCAACAATCACTCAACAATGCTGACTAGCTGGTAGGTCCTGCTCTGCAGAGAATCACAGGTCAGAGGGTCACAGAACCTCATCTAATGTTTCCTACAGCCTGGCCCAGGGTCGCCATCGCACTCCAGCATGCCGGACCCAGAGCAAAGAGTGACTGTTACAGGAGCCCCGCTGGCGGGAGCGGCCTGGGAGAGCAGCTCTGCCACGCGCAGCCAGTGCCTGGGAGCAGCCGGGAGAGTTGGCATTGGCACGAATGCTGTGTCAGATCTTAGGGCGCAGCAGCTGGAGGCTGTTGGCCAACTACACTCCTCACAGCAGGAGGTCTGGGCCATATCTCCATAGCTACCAAAACACACCTCAGGAAAAGTTTTTAAAAGCTCCCCCAACCTGTGAGTGACCCTGTATCTCTCTCTAGGGATCCTTCTTGCCATCTCTTAAGCTCTCCAGCCATCTCGAACTACTTAACGTTCATGGAATAAGAATCATGTCCTCCCTCACTTTGGGTTTTTGCCCGTGACCCTTTGCCAATAATATTACTTTTTTCTCCCAGTTCCTTTTCCTAACTTCTCTTCAGTCTCAGGTCTCAGTCAGAGACCGTATGTCCCTGAGAAACCTCTCGCTCCCTCCACTCACTCTGCTCCTACAACCCTATGATAGCACCCCTCCCACTAACTGTAATCCTATGTAATAAAAGGCTAATATGCAAATAGACTGAATGGCAGAATGACCGTTTGTAATGGCGTGCACTGACCACCAGGGGGCAAATGCTCACTGTAGGAGCTGCTGTCTGGTGGTCAGTGCCCTCCCACAGGGGAAGCACCACTCAGCCAGAAGCTGGGCTCATAGCTGGTGTGAGCTCTCTGGCTTCCATGGCAGCGCTAAGGATGTCTGACTGCTGGCTTCGGGCCTAAGCCATCAGTTGGACAACCCCCAAGGGCTCCTTGACTGTGAGAGGATGCAGGCCTGGCTGATCAACCTCCCCTCCCCCCCGCCAATGCATGAATTTCATGCACCAGGCCTCTAGTTACTTATAGAAGTTGTGACTTCCATTAGGTGATGAAATCACAATGTCGCATTGAGTTTTACCTAGCCCCTGCCATAGACTAGGTAAATATTTGCTGACCAACTACTGAGTAATTCTACCCTATTAAATTATTTAGAATATTGGAGTTAAGAAAAGAAAGCAAAGTCAATTATTATCTAGCTGTTATTGTTTCCTTACATCCCATTGGCACATACATGTCCAGAAGGAATAATCTTTCTTTTTTTTTTTTTAATATATTTTATTGATTTTGTACAGAGAGGAAGGGAGAGAGATAGTTAGAAACATTGATGAGAGAGAGTCATCGATCAGTTGCCTCTTGCACACCCCCTACTGGGGATATGCCCGCAACCAAGGTACATGCCCTTGACCGGAATCGAACCCGGGTCCCTTCAGTCCCCAAGCCGACGCTCTATCCATTGAGCTAAACCGGTTTTGGCAAGAAGGAATAATCTTTCTGTTCTCAAATATTATTGGCATGTGTACCAAGAAGTCCAAAACGTACTTGGGTGGGGCTCTCAGCGTGAGCTGATTGATCATGTAGACAGACTCCAGCTCTTTCTGGGGTAGAATCCACAAATCCACTGTGTTGAGCCATCTGAACTTTCTGGTTTGGGCAGCTCTGATGACAAGACTCTTTGGGAAGCCTGTTCGCATGTGCTCCCTAGTTGCTGTTCCCCATTCATTTAGAAAATTCTGGACAGTGATTGTGTTCCTGTATGGGGAAATATCTCTCTACTTCCCTTCTGTGGGATAACCATAACTTTTTCATATTTTTAAAAAAATATATATTTTATTGATTTTGTACAGAGAGGAAGGGAGAAATATCGATGAGAGTCATTGATCAGCTGCCTCTTGCACACCCCCTACTGGGGATATGCCCACAACCAAGGTACATGCCTTTGACCAGAATCGAACCCGGGACCTTTCAGTCCCCAAGCTGACGCTCTATCCATTGAGCCAAACCGGTTTCGGCTCATATTTTATTTTGTTTAAAAATATACTTTATTGATTTTTTAAAAATATATATATATTTTATTGATTTTTTTACAGAGAGAAAGGGAATGGAATAGAGTTAGAAACATCAATGAGAGAGAAACATTGATCAGTTGCCTCCTGCACACCCCCCATTGGGGATGTCCTGCAACCAAGGTACATGCCCTTGACTGGAATCGAACCTGGGACCTTTCAGTCCACAGGTCGATGCTCTATGCACTGAGCCAAGCCAGCCAGGGGTACTTTTTCATATTTTATTACACAAGGTATCTGATGAAAGAGGTTGCTATTATCCCCTAACAGAAGTGGCGATCTTCCTTAATGTTGGCTTCACTTTACAGACTGAAAAACAGAGACCTCCACAAGTAACCTGAGATGCACCAGTAAGTTTTGCCAAGCATAGTATCTTTATTTTATTATCTATCTATCATTTATCTATTTACATTTCAGAGAGGAAAGGAGGATAGAAAGAAACATCAATGATGAGAGAGAATCATTGATTAGCTGCCTCCTGCATGCTCCACACTGGGGATCGAGCCTGCAACCCTGGCATGTGCCCTGACCGTGACCTGGTTCATAGGTCGACGCTCAACCACTGAGCCACGCTGACTGGGCCTACGCATAGTATCTTTAAGGGCTGTGTCTTAGAAATACAATTAACAGCCCTAGCTGCTTTAGCTCAATGGATAGAGTGTCAGCCTTCGGACTGAAAGGTTCCAGGTTCGATTCCAGTCAAGAGCACATGCCCAGGTTGAGGACTCGATCCCCAGTGGGGAACGTGCGGGAGGCAGCCAATCAATGATTCTCTCATCATTGATGCTTCCATCTCTCTCTCCCTCTCCTTTCCTCTCTGAAATCAATAAAAAAAAAATAAAATAAAGAAATACAATTAACAACACTGAGATATGGGTACCATTTAGGGAAATAGGTTATAGAAAAGAGTGGCAGGGAGCTGGTGTTTATGTGTGTGTATGTTTGTTTTTTAGGGGGGGGGAATCTGCTTCAAATATTTTACATAAGTGATCTCATTTAATTCTCACTACCATCTTAGGAAATAGGTCTAAGGATCCCTCCTCTGTTTTTTTTTTGTAGATTAAATTATGCTTTTATCTGGGTTCCAGGAGAAACAGGTATTTGATGCCCCTCCTAGGGGTTGGACTATTCTAAAGATACAGGATCTCCTGCCCTGCCTCTGTGGCAAGGTTGGTTGTGTGACAGTCAATCAATGTTTAGCTCCCACACTGATGTTTCTCTTTTTCTCCTCTCCCTTCCCCTCTCTCTATAAATCAATTTGCATCTTGTGTCCACAGGAAGATCAGCGGCTCTTTCTAGCATAGTTTGCAGAATAGTAAGTAGAATGTTTAGCAGAAAAAATAGAATAGGAAGGAAAGCTGTTTGATATTGGTGGTAGCTATTGTTTAAAGTGGCCCAGCAAAGTGTCTCTGACTTTGCATCTTCATTACATGCCTTAGAAAAGTGCTTACCAAAAATTATAAAAACAAATCTTATTTTCATATTTTATTATTTTTCTTATAACAGCTTTATTGAGATACTAGAGGCCCGATGCACAAAATTCGTGCAAGAATAGGCCTTCCTTCCTGTGGCTGCTGGCACGGACTTTCTTTCGGCACAGTCCGGGCTCACTCTAGCAGCTCTGGCTTCATTCAGAGGAATGTCAATCTAATTAGCTTATTACATTTTTATTATTATAATTGCCATATCACATAATTCACCTATTTAAAATGTACAATTCAATGGTTTTTTAGTATATGTAGAGCTGTGCAGTCACTAATCTACTTTCTATTTTATGGAACTGCCTATTCTGGACATTTCATTTCAATGAAATCAGACAATATGTGGTGTTTTGTGACTTCTTTCACTTAGCATAATGTGTTCTTCAAAGTCCACTTATGTTGTACCATGTATTAGTACTTCATCTCTTTTTTAAAATAAATCTTTATTGTTCAGATTATTTCAGTTGTTCCCCCCCCATAGCTCCCCTTCAGCCCGTTCCCCCCCTATGCCCTTACTGCCACCCCCCCACTGTCCTCATCCATAGGTGTATGATTTTTGTCCAGTCTCGTCCCACATCCCCACACCCCTTTCCCTGAGATTTGTCAGTCAACTCCCTTTCTATGCCCCTGATTCTATTATATTCACCAGTTTATTCTGTTCATCAGATTTATTCACTTGAATTTTAGATTCACTTGTTGATAGATATGTATTTGTTGTTCATGCTTTTTATCTTGACCTTTTTCTTCTTCCTCTTCTTAAAGAACATCTTTCAGCATTTCATATAATACTGGTTTGGTGGTGATGAACTCCTTTTTCTTGTCTGTGAAGCTCTTTATCTGACCTTCAATTCTGAATGATAGCTTTGCTGGGTAATCTTGGTTATAGTTTCTCACCTTTCATCACTTTGAATATTTCTTGCCACTCCCATCTGGCCTTTTCTACACTAACAACTGACTTGGAGAATCTGTTTCACCTGTTCTATACGAGTTCTCATCTATTTACTGTTATTTTCTCTGAATTACTTATGTTTTCATGTAGTTTCCTATATTAGGCCTTCTTTTCCAAGTATAAGCATTGCCCACATGTACAAACAACTTCCTACACACTGTTATGAACCTGAGAAGCTCGGGAACATTGTCTCTCAACTATGTTATAGAGTTTAATGCTACATTGCCATGAAGTCTAAAGCTGCATTCTATTGAGAAATAAGCTGATAATCGTATGGATGCTCCCTTGTATGTAACTGTTTTTCTCTTGCTGCTTTTAATATTCTGTATTTTGCTCTTGGCATTTTAATTACGATGTGTCTTGGTGTGGTCCTCTTTGGATTCCTTTTGTTTGGGTGTTTTTTGCTTCTTTGTATTTCAAATCTTTGACTTGATTTTTGCGATCCTCTAGTCTGCTGTTGGATCTCTGTATATTATTTTTTATTTCACTCAGAATATGCTTAATTTCTAGTTGGTCCTTTTTCATATCCTCAAGGGTCTCACTAAATTTATCAGTGGTTTCTAGAAACTTCTTGGAAAACATTATAACCATGGTTTTGAACTCTATATTCTCCATTTTTTTCTTTTGTAACCTGTTTCTTTGTCTCCGCATTTTGGCTGCTTCCCTGTGTTGATAGAGTGGCTTTGTGTGCTAGGTGTCCTTTAGGGCCCAGTGGCTCAGCCTCCCCAGTTACCTGAGGTGGACACTCTTGGTGCACCCCTTTGTGGGTTGTTTGCACAGTCTTGTTGTAGTTAAGCCTTAATTGTTGTTGGTATCACTGGGAATTGACCTCCAGGCCAATTGGCTGTGAGGATCAGCTGTGTCTATGATGGGAGAACTTCTGTGCTGGGGACACCCTTATGAGGGAAGACTTGCTTCAGTGGGGCTTTGGTGCTCACTGAGTCTGCCCCCTAAGTCTGTCCCTTAAGGACCTGAGGAGTTGTAATCTGGATGGTCCCACACTCTGATCACTAGGTACACTTGTTCTTGGATCTCCAAGTAGTTGCTAATTTAGGCTCTGCCTGAGGCTACTCAGCAGGAGCTACAGAGAGATCTGCAGATTTCTCTTCTTTGTCTGGGTTTTGGAGGTGCCCAGATGAGGCCCAGCTGTAAGGCAATGCAAGCTGCTATGGGGCCGTGGCCCTTCTTTTGGATGTTCTGGGTCTTTCTGACCCAGCTGCAATTTGTTAGGTAATTTTAGATTTCAAAGGATCAGGCCATTCATATGCAAAAGCCTCTTTTGGGTGGGACGGGATCTCAGGATGGAGCAAACAGCAATGGCTTCCCGTCCGCCCTGCCTTAAAAGGTCCCAGGTCTCAGTGTCCCTCAGTAATCACTGCAAGCACTTCTGAGAGAAAGTCGCCCTTAAGTTCCACCCGATGCCAGACAGTCCAGTTTCTCCCCATATGAGTCTGGTTCCCCAGAGTCTCACCCAGAACTGGAGTTCAGAGCAGCAGTTGGGAGCTTCTGTCTCCCTCTGGACTGAAAAATGCAGCCGCATCCTCAGTTGCCAGCCCTTTCTGTGCGCACACCTCCATGCCTCTGCACTTTACTTCCGCAGCTCCTCTGAGTCTGTGTGCTTTTCTTTCCTTCTATTATAGTTGTAGAATTTCCACTTAGCCAGCCTTCCTGTGGCTCTGATGTCCGTTTTGTCTTTTAGTTGTAGTTTTGAAGTGGTTGTGTGAGGCAGCAGTTCAGGTGTTTATCTCTGCCGCCATCTTGGTTTCTCTCATCTCTTCTTATGGCCCAATAATATTCCATTATACCAATATACACTTTTTCAATAGGTGCTTTTATTATAAAAGTAGTAAGAATGTTATTGTAGAAAAGTGATACAGATATAAAGAAAATAAAAATACCCATAATCCTATCACCCAGTGTTAGCCACAACTGACTATCTTTCCTTCTGGATTTATAAAATATGTTTTTATTGATTTTACAGAGGAAGGGAGAGGGAGAAACCTCATTTGCTCAGCTGTCTCTGGGACACCTCCTACTAGGGATACAATCTTTGAACCATGCACTGCTCTGCCCAGAAATGGAACTGGGACCATGAGCCACACTGGCCAGGGGTCATTCTGGACTTTAATCGTGGGTGTATATTTGTATAGGGGATCATATTGTAATTACTACCTGTGCAAAAGAGAATTTTTTATTGTGATAAAATGTAAAATTTTAACCATTTTTAAGTGTACAGTCCAATTGCATTATGTATATTCACACGACTATGAAACCACAATACCTTCTCATCTCCAGAACTTTTCCATTTTCCTGAACTGAAACTCCATACCACTAAAGAGTAATTCCCCACTTCTTCCTCCCCTCATCCCGTTACCTGAGGTGGACACTCTTGGTGCATCCCTTTGTGGACTGTGTGTGGCCCCAGGTAACCACGTCTTCTTCCTGCCTCTGTGATGTTGACCACTGCGCCTCATGTGAGTGGAATCAAAGTATTGGTTTTCTGATGGTTGCCTTATCTCCGTATAGTATCCTCAAGGTTCACCCATGTTGTAGTGTGCGTCAGTTTCCTTCTTTTTAAGGCTGGATAATATTCCATTGTATGTGTATCTGCATTTCGTTTATCCATTCGCCCATTGAGGGACACTGAATTACTTCCACCTCTTGACTGCTGTGAATAATGCTATGAACAAGGGTGTTCGAGTATCTCACGGCCATGCTTTCAATTCTGTTGGTATATACAGGCATACCTCGTTGTATTGTGCTTCGCAGATGTGGCTTTTTTTGGTACAAATTGAAGGCCAGCTCCTCCAACCAGAAAGATGGCTTGGAATTGAACCCACAATATCGCCAACATATGTCCATTTTCAGAAGTGAAATTACTAGATCATATGGTAATTCTATGTTTAATTTTTTGAGGAACTACTGCAGTGGCTACACCATTTTACATTCCCACAAGCTGTGGACAAGTTTCAATTTCTCCACACCTTTGCCAATACTTGTTACGGTCTCTCTGATTCAGTGGTGTAAAGTGCTATCTCATTGTGATTTAGATTTGTTATTTCCCTAATGACTAATGATGTTGACCATCTTTTATTTTATTTTAAAATATATTTTATTGATTTTTTACAGAGAGGAAGGGAGATAGAGCTAGAAACATCGATGAGAGAAACATCGACCAGCTGCCTCCTGACATCCTCCACCGGGGATGTGCCCGCAACCCAGGTACATGCCCTTGACCGGAATCGAACCTGGGACCTTTCAGTCTGCAGGCCGACGCTCTATCCACTGAGCCAAACCGGTTTTGGCCACGTTGAGCATCTTTTCATGTGCATACTGGTTTATTGTATGTTCTTTTGAGCCTTTCCCCATTTTTGAATTGGGTTATTTTGGATATAATTCCCTTATATATTTTATGTATACTAGTAAGTCCCTTATGAGATAATGATTTGCAAGTATTTCCTCCCATTCTGAAAGTTGTCTTTGCATTTTTTTAAAAAAAATATATTGATTTTTCTTTTTTTTACAGAGAGAAAGGGAGAGGGATAGTTAGGAACATTGATCAGCTGCCTCCTGAACACCCGCCACTGGAGATGTGCTCGAAACCAAGGTACATGCCCTTGACCGGACTTGAACCTGGGACCTTTGTCTGCAGGCCACCTCTCTATCCACTGAGCCAAACCCATCAGGGCTCTTTTTGCATTCTTGATAATGTCCTTTGGGGCACTCAAGTTTACACAGAAACAACTTAATATTTGATAAATGGGCCACAGGACAGGAAATGATGAGCCCTGATATGCCTAAAATGTAGCTGCTTATTTTTTTATGGTGTATTATCTAGATTTTTCATGGCTTAGTGTCCTTGTCCAGTTTTTTTTTTCTTCTTAAGCAATGACACTTATGCAGACATGTCATTAGAAGCTGGAATACAAAATCTAATATTTAACAGCCCTGTGATGGATGTTGTCCTAACATCACAGAGGGAGGAAATGGAGGAAAGTGGGCCAGATGCCTGATTCCATCACCTGGTGGACATTGTCCTTGAACAAGTAACCAGGTTTTGGGAAGAATCAAGTAAGGCGATGATTTAAAACCCTCTCATAAACACCCGGTAAAGAAGCTCTTTGAGAATAATCGCTAAGGAATGTTGCAGTCGCACAGGTAATAAGGGGTAGGCCTGCTGTTGGGACAGAATTTCAGGCCTGAGGGTGAAAACCCATTCAGGAGGGTGTTTGTCTAAAACACAGACTGCCGGGAGTGGCCTGAAAACACGTGACAGCAGACCTGCTACTGGGTATGAAACCCGCCTTAGGATTTGCCTTGGCTTAACCATACCTCGCCCAGGGGTCACATTCAAACTCTTATTTCCGCTCCCTGACTTTTGCTTTTGTTTTTTCATTTTCAGAGGGTTGACATCAGGGGTCAATGGTTTTTTATAGTCTCAGAAAGGAGATGAGAATGTTGTTGGGTAACGTTTAATTTTTAAACCTCTGCTCACATCCTGCCCTCCCACCCCCCTCCCCGCCAGCTACCCAAGGCACAAAGCTGGTGCCACTAACAGCACACCCTATTCCAAAGCGGGAAGCAACAGCTAACATGTGGGCCAGAATGCCTGCGGGGAAACTATCCTGTCAGGCTTTTTTTTTTCATCCATCAACTCGTTTAATCCTCAAGACAACCCTGCTATTGTCTGCATTTCAGACTGAGAAACTGAGGAATTAAGATACAAACCTGAGCCGAAGCCGGTTTGGCTCTGTGGATAGAGCGTTGGCCTGATTCCGGTCAAGGGCATGTGCTTTGGTTGTGGGCACATGTGGAGTGGGGAAGGGAGTGTGCAGGAGGCAGCTGATTGATGATTCTCTCTCATTGGTGTTTCTAGCCTTCCATCCCTCTCTCTTCCTCTCTGTAAAAAAACCAATAAAATATACATATTTTTAAAAATTGATGTTAAAGCCAAAGCCGGTTTGGCTCAGTGGATAGAGCGTCCGTCTGCGGACAGAAAGGTCCCAGGTTCGATTCCGGTCAAGGGCATGGACCTTGGTTGCGGGCACATCCCCAGTAGGGGGTGTGCAAGAGGCAGCTGATCGATGATTCTCTCTCATCGATGTTTCTAGCTCTCTATCCCTCTCCCTTTCTCTCTGTTAAACATCAATAAAATATATCTTAAAAAAATAAAAATTGATGTTAAAAATACTACAAAAAACCCCCACAAAAAAACAAAACCTGAGGTTATACACCAGCAGCCAGAATCACAGCCAGGCCTCGGACCCTGAGCCCGCCACCCGCACACCTCCTCCCGAGGCCTCGCCCTGACCCCCGGGTCCGTCCTCCACGCCGTGGGCACCGCCTTCAGGACGCCGGGCCCCGGCCTCCGCTCCGGGCCAGCGCCTCCGGCCGGTCCCCGCGGCCCCCGGCCCGCCAGCCCGGCCCGCACGGCTGCCCGCGCCCCCGGGAGGCGGAGCGCGACCTCCCGGCCTCCCTTCCCGGCGCGGCCCCGCTGGGAAGGGGTCCCGACCGCCACCGAGTCCCGACGGGCCCGCGGCGGCGGCCTGCCCTCCCGGCTCCCGGGGAGGGACGGCGACCGGGAGCGCGGGTGCGGGGCCCGGGGAGCGGACTCCGAGCTGCCTCCCCGCCGCGGCCGCCGCTCCCCTCCCCGCGGAGCAAGCCGCCCGCGCTCCTCACCTCAGGCCCGCCGCCCGCGGGGCCGGGAGCCCGGGCGGGCGGGGGCGGCGGCCTCGGGAGCTCGCGCAGCGCCCCCGGCGCTCCCGGCCTCTCCTCAGACCGGGCCCGGGGCGAGGCCGCTCCGCCCGCGGCGCCCCCTCCGCAGCGGCGGGCCCGGCCCTCGGCGGGAGCGGGGAGCGGGGGCCAGCGGAGCGGGAGCGGGAGCGGGACGCAGCGGGCGGGCGGCGGGGAAAGGCGGGCGGCGGGCGGGGAGCGGGCGGCGGGGCTGACGGCGGGCGGCGCGGCGGCCGCGCTCGCATTCGAACCTCCCTCGCAGCCGCCCCGCCCCACAATGCACCGCGGCGGGCAGCCTTTGAAAAAGCGGCGCGGCTCGTTCAAGATGGCGGAGCTCGACCAGTTGCCGGACGAGAGTGAGTAGCGCCGCAGGGCACCCCCTCCTCCCGCCGGCCGCCCGCCCGCGGGCCGCCCCGGCCGTGACGGGCGCCCGTGCCCCCCGCCCGGCGGGTGGGCGGCCCCCGGACCCCGCGGCCCCGGTGCCCCCGCGGCCCCGCGCCGCCGCCTTTGTTGTGGTGCCTGCGGGGCTCCGGGGCTGCGGGAGCGCCGGGGCCGGAAGCCGGGAGGGAGCCCGGGGCCGGCGGGGCGCGGAGCGGGGGCCGCGGCGCGGGGCGGGCGGAGGCGGGGGCCCGGCCGGCGGCGCGGAGGCGGCGGGTTATGTAACTCCGGCGGAGGGTCCCGGGCCCGCGCCGCGGCCGCACCTGCCCGGCCCGGCCCCCGCCCGCCCGCCCGCCCGCCCGCGGGAAGCGTTTCCGTGTCAGCGGGGCCGCCGGGCCCACAGGTGGCCGCCCGCCCGCCCGGCCCTCCCCGCGCCGCCCGCCCGCCCGCCGCTCGGCGACGGCGGCCTCAGGCGCGGGGCCTCCCCACGGACGTGACCCGCGGGCGCCCGCGGCGCCCCCGCTCGGACCCGCGCCGCGCCAGCAAGTAAACAAGCGAAGCCGCGGGGGACGGTGCGGGGAGCGGCGTGTCACCCCCGGAGCGCGGCCCCGCGCCGCCCGTTGCGGGCCCGGGCGCCGGGAGGGGCCGGAGGGCGGCCATGCCCATGGGCTCCCTGTGCGGGCGGCCGGGACCCGGGACGGAGCCCGCTCCCCGGGTGGCGCCCACCTGCCCGGGTCCCAGGTCGGAGCCCTTCAGACGGGCTGGAGCGGCCGGAGCTGCCTTTCCGTTTTATACGATTCCGTCCTGATGAGCTCAGAGGGGCGGGCAGGGCGAGCGGTGGGCACCCGCAGCTTCCGGGGGGCGAGCACGGTTGGCGGTGAGGTGGGACGCCCCCCAGGCCATGCGGAGGGGCCCTGAGCCGGGCGGTCACCCGGGGTCCTCACCGTCTGGGCCTAAGATTCTCCATCACCGCTTAGAAGTGGCCGCCGTGAGAGCCGCTATCCCAGTGACTGTAGCCTCTCTGTTCAACAGAGGGGTTCTCGGTGGGTCCTGACCACTGCCACCCCCTGACCACCGTCACCCCCTTACTGCCACCCCCTGGCCACCGCCGCCCCCTTACTGCCACCCCCCTTACCACCGCCGCCCCCTGACCACCGCCGCCCCCTTAATGCCACCCCCTGACCACCACCGCCCCCTGACCACCGTCACCCCCTGACCTCCGCCACCCCCTGGCCACTGCCACCCCCTTATCACCGCCACCCCCTGACCACTGTCACCGCAGTGTGTGCCATCTGGATGGCATGGGTGGCAGAGCGTGTTCAGCCAGCCAGCAGCTTGTGCAGAGCAGGGAGGCCTCACCTGGCTGGCACTCAGGGCCTCCATCAGCCATGGTACCACTCGCTTACATGGAGCTGACTGTGGGAAGAGGCATCCTTAGCGAACCTGGAGCGGAAGCTTGAGAGGGGACACGGGGCCTAGTGATAGGCCCCTCTGCCAGTTTGAGTCCAGGGGACTAACGAGCTAACAAGCCAGCCAGTAGCTGGCCTGGCGTCCTCAGGGCCAAAAGCTACCAGAAACCAGCTGCTGGGTGACTGCGTTTGCTCGTTAACCCTCATTCGCTCGCGGTAAGTACTCGTCCTGGTTTGATGTTATGTTTGAGGAAACTGAGGCTACCTTCAGCCCAGGTCTTCCCTCGGCAGCTCCTGTTCTTGACATCTGGTGCCTGTTTCACATCTCCTCTTAGATGCCTGAGGCCCCTCAAACTTCACGGGTTCGAGATCCACCTCATAACCCCATCCCGGGAGAGAGACCCTTCCAGTGGCTCCTGTCTTAATGAATGGCTTCGCTGTGCGTTCAGCTGAAACCTAGAGGTTATATTTGGAACTTCCCCCTTTTTTACTTTCCCTGTTTAAGCCTTTACTAAGTCTTGTAACTTTTGCCTTAAAAAAATTCTACCCACTTCTCACTACACCCCAGTCCTCGCTGTCAGCATCCATTCCTTGCGCTAATGACTTCAGCCTCATGATCTTCAGACCCACCCCTGCCATCCCACCTCAGCCTGCACACATGAGAATGGCGGAATAGGTATGTGCCACCCAGCTGCCTACACCACCTCCTGACCCGCCCCCGGCTTTACTGGGTGGCGCTGGTCCTCTGTTCTGATCTTTTTCACTCGACACTCACCAGGCAGGGCTGGCCTGCTGCTCTTCCCTCCACTCGGAATGCTCTTCCTCCTGTCACTTCTGGTTCACTGCTTATCCTTTAGGTCCCTTTTTCCTCGTTCAGGCGCCTTTCCTCTCCTCCCTGACAAAGATGACATCTTCTTACCGAATCTTTTCACACCGCTGTGTCACTGCCGAGAGGGGCAGTCACAGTGGCAGCTTTACATCTGTCAGTGCGGTGCTTAACTCTGGTTAGAAGTTGCACTAGAGAAGGTACCATTACTGTGTTTCTTCATCCCAGCCCCATGCCTAGCACCTGGCTGGCTTCTCTGACTTGTTTTCATACCATGCCCCGTGCCAGCTACTCCTCTAGCTTGGTGGCCTCCCTCCCTCCCTTGAATATGCTACACTTTGTACTTCAGTTTTATTTTTTTTTTTTTACCTACTGTTCTACCAGACTCTGGTTTGACTTCCTGCTCTTGCATGATTGGTCCCTTTCAGATTTCCCTCCTCCGAGAACCTTCCCTGACTGTCCTGTGTAAAGTCACACCTTACACCCAGCTCACCTCCTTGGTTTCCTTTATAACAACTGCCCAAGTGTGATTATCATTCTGTGCTGGCCTACTGTGTGTCTCCTCCCACTGTGTGTGCTTTCCTTCTGTGTGTGCACGCTCTCGAGAGCAGAGGCATTGCTTATCTTTTCCTTCCTGGAACCCAGCGCTTAGAATAGTGCTGTCACTCAGCGAGTATTTGTTGAATGGATGAATGAACATATCCAGTTAGAGCAGGATTCTAACTTAAATTCATATGCCTGTAAAATCTATGTTCTTTATATATATATATATATATATATATACACACACACACACACACACACACACAGTATATATGTGTGTGTGTGTGTGTGTGTGTGTGTGTATATATATATATATATATATATATATATAAAAATTGATTTTTTACAGAGAGGAAGAGAGAGGGATAGTTAGAAACCTCAATGAGAAAGAATCATTGATCAGCTGCCTCTTGCACACCCCGTACCAGGGATGTGCCTGCAACCTAGGTACATGCCCTTGACCGGAATCGAACCTGGGACCTTTCAGTCCGCAGGCCGATGCTCTATCCACTGAGCCAAACCGGTTTTGGCAAAATCTATGTTCTTAACCTAATAGTTGTGGGTTTTTTTAATTGACAAAAGTCATACTAACAGCATGATATAAGAATTAGCCATGTACTATGTGCTCTAAGCACTTTTCCATGTATTTACTCACGTTAAGTTGCAAAGAGAGGTTAAGTGACTTGCTTAAGGTAACATAGCAAGGATGTGGAAGAACCAAGATTGAAATACAGCTAGTCTCAATCTGCTCTCGGCCACTCTGCAATGCGTTCTCTCAAAAAAGGTGAAAGGTGAAAGGAGATAGGCCAGAACCCCAGACAGAGCTCCAGCCTTCCTGGAGCTGGAAGGGCTGTCCTTGCTGCTCACACCTCTCCTCTCCTCTCCTCCAGATCTCTGCTCACGTAGCACCTCTAGAGAAGCTAATCGTGAGCATTTTATAGGAAAATAGTCTTCCCTCCCCACCCACTCCACATTCCCTGATCATGTCACGTCCTGCATTATTCCGTCCAGGCGGTGTGTGTTTGTCTCCCCTCACTAGAAGGTAAATCCTGTGAGAGCTGGGACTCCATGCTGTCCTGTCCCATGTTCCTCTAGCAGGGACGGATGCAGTTGGCAGTCTATACAAACTCCCAAATGAGTCAAGACCACCCCTTTTTCTCCAATGAACCATGTTTCTCATGGTAGCCACGCTGCATGGGTGTGTCCTGCCCACCACCACTGTTTTTGTTGTGTTGTGTTGTGTGAGGTTTCTTAGCAAGACTTGACAGCATTTCTCCCCAACGGCTGCCCCGCAGCTTCACTGCCTGTGGCCATTAAGCTTCGTTTTGCCACACAGAAGCTGTGAGGCTGTCCTGTTAACCATCCTCCACATCTGGGCAAGAGGATAGAGTGAAAGCAACAGTGGTTTTGATGTTGAAGTTCATGTTCTTTCTTTATCCGCTGAATTTATCTTTTATTTATCAGTGTTTATATTTGTAGTGGCTTTTTAAAGATGTTTACACGCATTTTGAACATGCCATTTAAAAAATTGTCTTTTCTCAATGCAGATCACATTTCAAATGACTTCACTCCTGTCTAACTTAGGTTGTAGTCTTACAAATATAAATGGATGTCACAGTAACTGAGATGAGAAAGTAGCTGGTTATGAAATAAAGTTGAAAACTAGGAATGAAGAATAATTTGACTAGTAAGAAAAATAATAGGTGTTCTAAACAGAAGAAGATTTATTCATCTACACTGAGTGGCCAGATTATTATGCTCTCTGAACACTTAATAATCTGGACGCTCAGTGTGTGTGTGTGTGTGTATTTTAGAGAATTCATTCATGGATGGGTCCAACCAGCCAAGGGGAGGGGACATGGATGGTTGGCCAGCCTGCCTGCTGGTAGAACTCCTGGTTGAGGGGACATTTTGCATATTAGCTTTTTTATTATATAGGATAATACACTGAGTGGCCAGATTATTATGCATTCAGAGATCATAATAACCTGGCCAGTCAGTGTATAATTCTATGAATAACTTCTGGTTTGGAGCATAGAAAGGGTGTTTTTCTCTCTTAATTTCTTTTTAGGCCAAAACCGGTTTGGCTCAGTGGATAGAGCATCGGCCTGCGGACTGAAAGGTCCCAGGTTCGATTCCGGTCAAGGGCATGTACCTTGGTTGTGGGCACATCCCCGGTGGGGGTGTGTGCAAGAGGCAGTTTATCGATGATTCTTTCTCATTGATGATTCTAACTATCCCTCTCTCTTCCTCTCTGTAAAAAATCAATAAAATATATTTTTAAAAATAAATAAAATTGAGATATAATTGACATAACATTGGTTTTAGGTGTACAACATAATGATTTGATACACACACACACACCCCTTATCTAATAAAAGAGTAATATGCAAATTGACCACACCCCCACTATACTCACAAGCCTCGCCCACAAGTCATACCCAAGCAAATATGCAAATAAACCCAACCAAGATGGCTGCAGCCACGGAGAGCAGGAGGGAGGCTCGAGTTTCCCAGACAATGGAGGAAGCCAAGCTTTCTGCCTGCCCTTGCCTGCCCAGGTCTCCACTCAATGCTACAAAGTTTCAATGATAGAAGATAAATAAATCCCAACAAAAATGTCTGCAGCCATGGAGAGAGCAGGAGAGACTTGGCTCCACTCAAGGCTACAAAGTTTCAATTATAGAAGATAAATAAATCCTAGATACCAGGCCCTCCACTTGGTTGCTGGGAGGTGTGGCCAGCCTGCAAAACACCACAGGCCATCTCATGCCCCAAGGGAACTCCCACCCTGATCTGGGATACCCTTCAGGGCAAACCAGCTGGCCCCCGCCCAAGCACCAGGCCTTTATCCTATCTAATAAAAGTGATATGCAAATTGACTGTTATTCCAACACACAAGATGGCTGCCCCCATGTGGTCATAAGATGGCCAGCAGGGGAGGGTAGTTTGGGGGGACCAGGCCTGCAGGGGAGGGTAGTTAGGGATGACTAGGCTTGCAGGGGAGGGCTGTTAGGGGCAAATAGGCTGTCAGGGGAGCAGTTAGGCATCAATCAGGTTGGCAGGGAGTGGTTACGGGGTGAGCAGGCTGGCAGGCAGAAGCGATTAGGGGCAATCAGGAAGGCAGGAAGGTGAGCAGTTGGGAGCCAGCAGTCCTGGATTGTGAGGGATCCCCGGCTCTGCCATGGCACCTTCCAGAAGGACTTCCAGTGGAATTAGTATATTATGCGCTTCTTATTATAGATATACTGGAGGCCCGGTGCACAAAATGCATGCACGGGGGGTGGGGGGTGGGATGGGGTGGACGGGAGTCCCCTCAGCCTGCACCCTCTCCAATCTGGGACTGCTTGGGGGATGTCTGACTGCCGGTTTAGGCTCGATCTTGGGGATCGGGCCTAAACTGGCTTTCACAATCCTGGACCACTGGTTTCTAATTGCTCACCTGCCTGATTGGTCACCCCTAACTACCCCCTTCTGCTGGCCTTGTTGTCCCTAACTCCCCCGCTCCCTGGGCTGGTTGCCCCCAACTGCCCCCCTCTGCCAGCCTAATTGCCCCCAACTGTCCTCCCTGCCAGCCTGGTCACCCACAACTGTCCCTCCCCTCCCCACGCAGGCCTAATTGCCCCTCACAGCCCTCCCTGCTGGCCTGGTCGCCCCATGCAGCCTGTTGTTCAGTTGTTTGGTCATCCCTCACTAACCCCCCTGCTGGCCAGGTCGTAGACAGCCATCTTGTAAGGGCGTGAGGGTCAATTTGCATATTACCTCTTTATTATATAGGAGGATATATGGAACAAAAATTATTACCACAGTAAGTCTTGCTAACACCCATTTCTACCCATTGTTACAAGTTTATTCCTTGTGATGAGAACTTTTAAGATCTGTTCTAGCCTCTTTCAGCTATAGAACATGGTATTGTTCACTGTGTCAGCGTGCTGCACATCACATCCCAGGATGCATTTGTCTTATAACCTGTTTCCCCCTCCCTGCAGCCATCAGTCTCTTCTCTGTGCCTGCCTGAGTTTGTTGGTTTGTTTGCTGCCACACATCAGTGACAGAGATCACCCTTTATTAATTTTCAGAAGGCTTAGACTCTTTGCAGCTTACATGTGCAGTTCAGAGATTTTCAGCTTAGTGCTCTCCCTTTTTCATAAGACCCTATCCTGATTCACACCAGCAGCTCGTGCTTCTCAGAGAGCCCGTGGTTACTGCACCAGAATCCCCTAGTGACCTTTATCATCGCTCAGATTCTGTGTTGGAGGCGCGTCCTGATCATTCTAATACGCACTAACATTTGTGTAGCCAGTGAACCCTCCAACTCCAAGCTGGTCCCCTTGCCTTTCCTAACTCCTTCTGCAGCCTGGATCTGGAAGCATGGCACATCCCGCCTTCTGCCACAGCGCCGGGTCCTTCCGGTTTCCCGCTGTGCTGCCCTCTGTCTTTGCCTCAGTGCATGTGGTTCCCTTCTCTTCCTTCAGCACCACACGCTTCTAGGTGGAGATACAGCATGTGTCTGTCCTTAAGTCGTCCTCATTCCCTCTTTCTACATTTCCCCTGGGGAAGGCCTCCACTCTCACCACCTCAGTAATCCTCCCGATGTCTCTCTCCGTTCTCCTCACCTTCAGAGGTCAGGTTAGAAGCCTGACTTGTCTGCTCGTTACCTCTGATTGCTCACCCACCGTCACTTCAAACTCCACCTCGCTAAAACCGAATGGATTGCTTTTACCCCCGAATCAAGTTCTTTTTCCCTCACTTTGATTATGAAATAATAGTGATTTGTTTTAATTGCAGGCTCTTCAGCAAAAGCCCTTGTCAGTTTAAAAGGTAAGGGTCCCACCATGATTCTGTAGGTAAGGCATAAACTAGAGACTTAATTCATTGAATGAATGTGGGTTAATGTTTCTCTCTTCTGAGTTATGATTCATTATAGCTTTTCAATACTGGTTTTCACTGGTGACAGTTTACATTCATATGCTGTTACAAATTGGTCCTTGGATGTTAGAAATTACTAAGAATTTTTTCTCCCTAGAATTATTGACTAAAGAACTTTATTATTAGATTTAAAACATTTATTTTTTAAACATTCATTAAACAATTATGCTAAGCTGTATTTTCGCATAATAGCTTATTTTTTTTTAAGAATCTTGGCTTTAAGTAATAATGCAAATCTCTTAAAAATAAAAGGACAATAAATAATTTCCTTTTCTGAGAAAAAAGATAATGTTCCTTGTTCTTGCTACCATGTTTCCCCAAAAATAAGACATCCTCCGAAAATAAGACCTAGCGCATGGAAAGATAAGACATCCCCTGAAAATAAGACCTAGTGCAACTTTGGGAGAAAACATTAATATAAGACACTGTATTATTTTGGGGGAAACATGGTATTTCTTTCTGTAAGTAGTACCTTAGACCAACCCTCTTAATATAGCTTATTTTTAAATTTTACCTTTTGAGCAAGATTCTACTAGGTAAGCACATTTGTAACTAAGCTAGATAGTCTACGGTTAATCAGTCCTCTTAATTTTTAAAACTACTATGTTGTGCTTTGAATTGGTGATTTACCAAATTAAATCTGGCTTCAGAACACTGTTATTCCAGTGTTACCCTAATTTATTTGCCTACCAAGATCAACCCCATCCTTCTTTTGTACTTATTAAAAAAGTATTTCATTATTATGAAATACTTAGTACTTGATAAAAGTATTTCATATTCTTTTTTTTTAAACATATCTTTTTAAAAAATATATATTTTATTGATTTTTTTACAGAGAGGAAGAGAGAGGGATAGAGAGTTAGAAACATCAATGAGAGAGAATCATCGATCAGCTGCCTCTTACACACTCCCCACTGGGGATGTGCCCGCAACCAAAGTACATGCCCTTGACTGGAATGGAACCCGGGACCTTTCAGTCCGCAGGCTGACGCTCTATCCATTGAGCCAAACCAGTTTCGGTGTATTTCATATTCTTCCTCAATATTAAAATCACTTTTCTTTTAAAAATACATGTATCCATACACACACACACACACACACACACACACACAATAAAGTTTCTTATAGGAAAAAATTAGAAAATGCTGATGAGCAGCTAGAGGGAAATGAAGCTAACTGCATTTGGTATATCCATCCAGGGTTCTGTGTTTCTCTCTGTATAAAGATAGCCTTTTTATAAAATTAAACTCAACCTTCTTTTCATAGTGTGTCTAGTCAGCCACTTGATTGAATCTCTCTGGTCACATACAACTCAAGACACTTCTTAGAATTAAGGAGAACAGAAGCAGCACACATTTCCAATTTCAAATATCAAGGGTTTATATATTGAAGTAGAAAACACTTAGAAATATGCCTAAATTCAAGGTTAGAAGAAGTTTTTTCCTTTGCCTGCTTTCGATTAGATTGTATTTATGATTTAGTTCTTGGAAAATTAGAATAGAGGAATCATTTAAAACCAAGAAGAAAGAAGCCACCCATATTTTAATAAGAAAATTTAATATTTTCAAGATGCATTGCCTAGCAAGTTACTTAGTTTGACAAAAAACAACAACAAAAACACAGATGAGACCTTTCATTTGTAATAAACTGAAGTTTTTATGATCAGTGTATTTTTTTTCACTTTGGTAAATATTTCAATTATATTGCTTTTAAAAAGGCAGTGTTCAAAGAATGAAATCCTTTGAATTAAACTTAAATTTTATTAGTAATAATTATTTATTACAGAGGGAAGCTTATCTAACACATGGAATGAAAAGTTCAGTTCTTTACAAAAAACACCTGTTTGGAAAGGCAGGAATTCAGGCTCTGCTGTGGAAATGGTAAGGAATTAATTTTTAGAATATGATAGCTAAATTGTTTGTATTATTGTCATGTGCAAGTTCTTATAGCACAGTAAAACTTTTCGAAGATTTTCCCCCACCTTTAAGCATTTGAGGTTGTTTTTTTTTAATTCATCGATTTGAGAAATAGAGAAACATCAATTTGTTGTTCCACTAATTTATGTATTCATTAGTTGCTTCTTGTATATACCCTAACCAACTGAACTACCCCTTCAGGGCAAGCATTTGAGTCTTTTAAGTGCCGTTGAGCAGTATATGATCATATATAAGTAAATAATTTGTAGTCTGTGATAATCTGGTCATTATTAAGCATTTGTTAAGTAATTGTAGTCTTTTTTAAATAAATAATAAAAAAAAAAACTCCCAACAACCCAAACTCGTGCTTTTATTAGTAAAATTTGCATGGCTCTGGTCCCTACACAAAGATATATAAATACATGGTAAAACATTAATGTCTTGTGTAGGTCAAGGGTAATTGCTTTTAGGGGTGACTCATGATTTGGGGGACCTTTGCTCCTCCCCTTCCCAGGAGGCTTTAGGGGTCAGCCCTGAAACAAGCCTGGAGCTGGGATGCACAGCAGTGGTCACACCTGGACAGGTGACTGTAGTTGATGTGCAGGACTTTGTACGCTCCCGTCAGTTCTGTCACCATCATTCTCCTCCTCCTCTTGGGAGGAAGCAGGGGAGAAGGGCTTCCGGTCAGGGCTATGGAGTCTTGAGACTCTCAGTGGATTTAATTTCGAGATCCTAACCTCTAACCTTGACCCGATTGGGAGCTGCCCATATGTGCTAGCTCTCTGTACCTCCCTCCCTTCTAAATAGGCATGAAGCTGTCTTGAATAGTGGAAGAAGGATTTGAAAAAGGATGCAGGTACTATGGGACATTATTTCTGTTCTTTTAATGAGACCTCTGAACCTAGAATGGACTAAAAATTTTCATATTATACACCCTGAAGTATATGATGTATTTCTGGCACTTAAGGTTATTTTTTTAGTTCTACAGGCATTTATCAGGTATCTGTTATAGGTATCTCATATTTTTATCTATAGATGGAAATTCAGTTAACAGTTTTTGACCTCAGATCTAGTCTATTATATACATTTAGGTTTACCCTCTAGAGCGGCTTTGTGACTGCCTAGCCAGCCTGTGCAGCAGACGTGAGTGATACTCCTGGCCAGCGTTAACCCAGACACCAGCAGAATAAGAACTGGAATTTCCAGAATTTACCTTCCGGTCTTCACTCAGAGCTGCTAGTGTGCTAATGAGATTTATTCTAGTTTCATTATCAGTTAGGTGTTTTTGTAAACATTTTGCATAAATATGTATCTTCCTATTTTCTAAATCTGAGATCATTTGTACTTTGTATTACCTATACTTTATCCTTCTGTACTGCTTGCTGATAATCTAGAGTTATCTGTACTTTCCAACATAGAATTATATTTTGGAAAAAATGGGATGTGTTGAGTCTTTTCATGAAATAAAATAATTTATATCATAGCCTTTCAGAAATTCAAAACGAAGTCGATTCTTCTCTGATGAAGATGACAGACAAATAAATACAAGATCACCCAAAAGAAACCAGCGGGTTGCCATGGTGCCACAGGTATGAGTGTGCTGACATTTTGTTTCATGTGATGGGAAGTGAGCAATTGCTCAGAGCAATAAATTTATATTTATAGTTACATTTTGAGTAACAAGTTCTTTTCTATTGTAGTTACCTAGAAAATACCATTATTTTGAAACCAGACTAGAAAGCCAGTCCTCAGTCTTACAAATACACACTTTTTAAAAAATATATATTTTTTATTGATTTTTTACAGAGAGGAAGGGAGACGGATAGAGAGCTAGAAACATCGATGAGAGAGAAGCATCGGTCAGCTGCCTCCTGCACACCCCCTACTGAGGATGTGCCCGCAACCAATGTACATGCCCTTGACCGGAATCGAACCTGGGACCTTGCAGTCCACAGACCGAGATGCTCTATCCACTGAGCCAAACCGGTTTCGGCCAATTACACACTTTCTTATAAGAATGGAGATAGTGAACATTAAGCAAATGGTTTTGGCAATATGGAATCAGTTTGGAATTTGGCATGGAGATGAGAGAGAATCACTGAGGGAAGCATGTTGAAGACTTCCTTTATCCAAAAGAGGAATATATATACCATGAAATAATCTGCTTTTCACTTTTGGCATTTTTTATTTGTATTTTTAAAATTATTATTTTTTAAATATTATTGATTTTAGAGAGGAAGGTAGAGGGAAAGATAGAAACATCAATAATGAGAGAAAATCATTGATCAGCTGCCTCCTGCAGGCCCCTCACTTCCCCACTGAGGAGCCAGCCCACAACCTGGGCATGTGCCCTTGACTGGAATCGAACCTGGGACCTTTTAGTCCACAGGCTGATGCTTTATACACTGACCCAGATGGCTAGGGCTGGCATCTTTTAAAAAGTCATGGTGGAGCCGAAACCGGTTTGGCTCAGTGGATAGAGCGTCGGCCTGCGGACTGAAAGGTCCCAGGTTCGATTCCGGTCAAGGGCATGTACCTTGGTTGCGGGTACATCCCAGTAGGGTGTGTGCAAGAGGCAGCTGATTAATGATTCTCTCATCATGTTTCTAACTCTCTATCCCTCTCCCTTCCTCTCTGTAAAAAATCAATAAAATATATTTAAAAAAAAGAAAGAAAAAAGAATAATGTGGCCCAATCAGGTTTGTCTCAGTGGAAAGAGTGTCAGTCTATGGAATGAAGGGTCCCAGGATGGATTCCAGTCTGGAGCACATGTCCAGTTGTGGGCTTGATCCCCAACAGGGGGCATGCAGGAGGCAGCCAATCAATGATTCTCTCTCATCATTTATGTTTCTATCTCTCCCTCTCCCTTCCTCTCTGAAATCAATAAAAATACATTTAAAAAAATAGAATAATGTGATTTCCCCCCCTCTCAAAATTCCCTATTTCCCTGGCATTTTGTTTGTTTGTTTTGTTAATCCTTAATTCTCATCAAGGATATTTTGCCACTGATTTTAGATAGAGTGGAAGAGATGGAGGAAGGGAGAGAGAGAGAGGGAGGAAGGGAGAGAGAGACAGAGAGAGATTGAGAGAGAGAGAGAGAGAGAGAGAGAGAGAGAGAGAGAGAGAGAGAGAGACATCAATGTGAGACTTATTAATTGGTGGCCTCCTGCACAAGCCCCTGCTGGGTGGGTATCAAACTGCACCCAGTTAGGTGCCTGTGACTGGGAATCGAACCACTGAACGAACAACACCGGCCAGGGCTCATATCCCCCCAAAGTGTTAAAGGCTCCAGTGTGGTGGGTCAGAGTAGAGGTGATTTTTCTCAGCCAGGGATTGGGCATCAAAGGAATTAGAAGAGTGAACAGCAATACGCCCTACCAAACACACAAACCGTCTTCCAGGCCTGTATGATAATCTCACATAGTAAAAATGTTTATGTTCTGTGAAGTGAACAAAAAGGTATTTTGAAAAATGTTTAATGGCAATAACAAATGTACATAGCATTTAAAATTCAGTTTAAAAAACGGAAACAAAAAATAATTAAAAAAAAAAAAGAAAGACATTGCATTTAAAGTAAAGAATTTGCTGTTTTTATTTGTAAATATATTAAGTACTTCTTATGATGTGATGGGACTAATTAAATTCAGTTGTTCAAGATCTAATGTTCAACAACGTGCTATAGTTAGTAATATTTTTATTACTTAGTAATAAAATATTATATATGCATATGGTATATGTCTTAAATATATACAATTTTAATTGTCAACTATACCTCAATAAAGTTGGGGGGGAAAGTAAATAAGTAAATAAAAATAAAGCATTTGAAAAAAAAATAAATAAAAAAATAAAAAACGGAAACAATACGAAATGTGCGTAGTTTGACTCAGTAGGTGTTAGATACAAGGTTGAATGAATATAAGATATAGTTAAATAACTTTTCCTTGTATTGACTTTAGGAGAAGTGTGTTATTAGGATAATTTGAATAACAACTCTATAAATGTGGGTTGTTTTAAAACTTCTGTTTTTCCTATAGCTGTTTCTTAGGAAACTTTCCGAGCATTCAGTCTTTGCGACTATAAAGCCATCCTGCTCAGCTCAGCCACTGAGTTGTCGTTTCTAGCCTTAACATGCCCAGTTCTTCCAAGTTTATTTACGTGACTTGACTTGTCCCCTTATCCTCCTCTAAGTTCTTATATTCTGTGTGTGTGTGTGTGTGTGTGTTTATTGTTGTTGATAATCCTCATTAAACTCAGTAAATCATAAAAAGGAAAGATAGTTATATTTGACTCTCAAAAGTTTTATTTAGTCTCGCATGGTGAAAAATACAGAAACAGTGAAAAAACTAGAAAAAAGTAATCCTACAAACTCTGAAGCAAAGTACAGCCAATATAAACAGCCCAAAGGCTAATATTCTTAATATATACAAAATTTTTACAAACTAATAAGAATTCTCTCCAATTTCTGCTTTTTTCTTTTCTTTGAGTTACTGACCTAGATTTTTTTTTAAAATATATTTTTATTGACTTTTTACAGAGAGGAAGGGAGAGAGATAGTTAGAAACATCGATGAGAAAGAGTCATCAATCAGCTGCCTCTTGCACACCCCCTACTGGGGACATGCCCTCAACCAAGGTACATGCCCTTGACTGGAATCGAACCTGGGATCTTTCAGTTCGCAGGCCGATGCTCTATCCACTGAGCCAAACCAGTTTCGGCTGACCCAGATTTTTAAATGGCTCGTTGGATATAGTAAAACTATATTAAAGATCCCTTGTTTCTATCTCTCTCTCTCTATGTTGGGAGTTGTTAAGCATAAATAATAACCAACTTACTATAAATTATTATCAGAAAAAGAGAGTGACTTTAAAAAAAATATTTTATTGATTTTTTACAGAGAGAAAGAGAGAGGGATAGAAATCTAGAAACATCGATGAGAGAGAGACATCAATCAGCTGCCTCTTGCACACCCCTTACTGGGGATATGCCCGCAACCAAGGTACATGCCCTTGACCGGAATCGAACCCGGGACCCTTCAGTCCCCAAGCCAACGTTCTATCCATTGAGCCAAACCGGTCTCAGTGTGACTTTTTAAAGTTATTTTTATATCAACTTGTATTCATCCACATTATTAAATTATCTTATTATTTTAAAATATATTTTATTGATTTTTTTATAGAGAGGAAGAGAAAGGGATATAGAATTAGAAACACCGATGAGATTCATCGATCAGCTGCCTCTTGCTCACCCCCTACTGGGGATGTGCCCTCAACCAAGATACATACCCTTGACCGGAATCGAACCCGGGACCTTTCAGTCCACAGGCTAACGCTCTATCCACTGAGCCAAACCGGTTTTGGCTATTATCTTATTAGTTTTAACAGTTACAGTTGATTTTCTTGAGTTTTGGGGTTAGTCATATTATCTACAAATAATGGTAGTTTTGTCTTCTCTTTACAGTTTTCTTATCTAATTGGCTAATTCCATCAAAACAAAGTTAAAAAGTGGTGACAGTTAACATCTTTGACATATTTCTCACTTTAATGACAATGCTTTTAATATTTAAACATTGAATACTGACCTTTGCATTGGAATGGAGAGAAATGTGTTGTATAGATTAAAGTATCTGTTGTTTTTATTTTCTTGGTCAGTCCAGATAAAGGTTTGTCAATTTTTTCTTTAATTCTCACCTGAGGATATGCTTTCATTGATTTCAAGAGAAAATGGGAAAGAGGGAGAGAGACAGAGACAGAGAGAGAAAGAGAGAAAGGGAAACATCAATGCATACCTGACTGGGAATGGAACCTGTGACCCTTTGGTGCATGGGACAATGCTCCAACCAACCAGGCCACACTGGCCGGGGCCGTCAGTCATTATGTCATTGATGTGAGAGAGAGAAACATGACTTGTTGTTCCACTCATTGATGCATCATTGGTACATCTTGTATGTGCCCTGGCTGGGGGTCACACTCTCAGCCTCGGTGAGGAAGAAGCTCTAACCAGCTGAGCTGCCCAGCCAGGAAAGGCTTGTCAATTTTGTTGATCTTTTCAAAGAACTTTTGGTTTCATCAACATTTTTTTCTATTGTTTTTCTGTTTTTTATTTCATTTATTTCTGTTCTAATCTTGATCATTTTTTTCTTCTGCTTGCTTTGGGTATTATTTCTTCTTTTCTAGTTTCTTTTTTTATATATATATTTTATTGATTTTGTACAGAGAAGAAGTGAGAGAGATAGAGAGTTAGAAACATCGATGATAGAGAGTCATCGATCAGCTGCCTCTTGCACACCCCCCACTGGGGATATGCCCGCCACCAAGGTACGTGCCCTTGACCGGAATCGAACCCAGGACCCTTCAGTCCCCAAGCCGATGCTCTATCCACTGAGCCACACTGGTCTCAGCCTTTTCTAGTTTCTTAAAGTGGAAAGGTGGGTTGTATATTTGAGATCTTTCTTTTCTAATATAGGCATTTACCCTGTAGATTTCCCTCCAAGCATTACTTTAGGTGTATCATTTAACTTTTAGCCTACTGTATTTTTTCAGTGGTTTCCTCTATTTCTGTTCTATTAAGAATTATTTTAATGCATATTGAATTTTGTCAATGTCTTTAGCATCAGTGAAGGTGATCGTAAGAGTTTTATTGTTTTGATTTATAAACAATGGCAAGTTATATTAACAGTTTCTTAATACTGGACTCTCCTTGCATTTTGTTTTGTATGTTTGTTTATAATCTTTGCATTTTTGACATAAATTTCAGTTGGTCGTGCTGTATTCTTTTGATGTTCTGATGGTGTTTTTTTAAGCTTTTTAAAAATTGAGATATAATGACAAATAATTATATTACTTTCAGGTGTACAATATAATGATTGATATTTGTATATATTGCAAAATCATTGCCATAATAAGTGATTAACATTTGTCACCACAGTAACATTTTTTTCTTATTATAAGACCTTTTAAAATCTCTTAGCAACCTTTAAATATACAATACTGTATTAACTATAGCCCGTATACTTTGTGTCCCATCCCTATGACTAATACCTAATTTTGTAACTGGAAGTTTCTGCCTTTTGACCTATTTGGCCCATTTCCCATCTCCTATCTGTGGCAACCAATCTGTTCTCTGTATCTATGAATTTGGACTTGTTTTTGTTTGTTTGGTTTAGATTATACATATAAGTGAGATCATATGGTATTTGTCTTTCTTTGTCTAATATATTTCACTTAACATAATACTCTCAAATTCCATCCATGTTGCCACAAATAGCAAGAGTTCTTTTTTATAGCTGAATAATATTCATGTGTGTGTGAGTGTGTGTGTATCTGTGTATCACATTTTCTTTATTTTTATATTTTATTTTATTTTTTTTATATATTTTATTGATTTTATACAGAGAGGAAGGGAGAGAGATAGAGAGTTAGAAACATCGATGAGAGAGAGTCATCATCGATCAGCTGCCTCTTGCACACCCCCCACCGGGGATATGCCCGCAACTAAGGTACATGCCCTTGACCGGAATCGAACCCGGGACCCTTCAGTCCCCAAGCCGACGCTCTATCCATTGAGCCAAACCGGTCCCGGCGCATTTTCTTTATTTTTAAAAAAATATTTTAAAAAATACATTTTATTGATTTTTTACAGAGAGGAAGAGAGAGGGATGGAGAGTTAGAAACATCTCACCGATCAGCTGCATCTTGCATACCCCCTACTGGGGATGTGCCCACAACCAACGTACATGCCCTTGATCGGAATCGAACCCAGGACCTTTCAGTCCGCAGGCTGATGCTCTATCCACTGAGCCAATCCGCTTTCGGCAGCTCTTTATTCTTTTATCCATTGATGGACACTTAGGTTGCTTCCTTGTCTTGGCTATTGTAAATAATACTACAATGAACAGAGGGGTATATCTTTTCTTTTTATTATTAAATTCATTGGGATGACATTGGTTAATAAAAAGGGGGTATATATCTTTTCGTCTGATAAATGGCCAGCAATGGAATTGCTAGATCATACGGTCATTTGGTTATTATTTGAGGAACCTCCATGTTGTTTTCCATAGTGGCTGCACCAATGTACGTTCCCACCAATGGTGCACAATGGCTCCCTTTTTTCCATATCCTCACCGACGCTTGTTATTTCTTTAACAATAACTGTTCTAACAGGTGTAAGGTGAGATTTCACTGTGCTTTATTTTACATATATATATTTTTATCGATTTCAGAGAGGAAGGGAGAGAGAGATTGAAACATCAGTTATGAGAGAGAATCATCGATTGGCTGCCTCCCCTACCAGGGCTAGAGCCTGCAACCTGGGCATGTGCCCTTGGCTGGAATTGAACCCAGGACCCTTAAGTCCAAAGGCTCTATCCACTGAGCCAAACCAACTGGGCTCATTGTGCTTTGGTTTGCATTTCCCTGGTGGTTAGTGATGTGGAGCATCTTTTCGGGTACCTGTCAGCCATCGTATGTCTTTGGAAAAATGTCTATGTAATCCTGTGCTCATTTAAAAAAAAAATAAATAAAATTATATATATATATATACATATATATATATATATATACACACACACACACACACACCCACACACATATATGTATATATATGTGTTATTGATTTTTACAGAGAGGAAGGGGAAGGGATAGAGAGCTAGAAACATTGATGAGAGAGAAACATTGATCAGTTGCCTCCTGCACACTCCTTACTGGGTATGTGCCCACAACCAAGGTACATGCCCTTGCCTGGAATCGAATTTGAGACTCTTGAGTTTGCAGGCCGATACTCTACCCATTGAGCCAAACCTGTTAGGGCCTGTGCCCATTTTTTGTTTTTTAATATATTTTATTTATTTATTTATTTATTTATTTATTTATTTATTTATTTATTTTTATTTTTTCCCCAGAGAGGAAGGGAGAGGGATAGAGAGTTAGAAACATCGATGAGAGAGAAACATCGATTAGCTGCCTCCTGCATACCCCCTACTGGGGATGTGCCTACAACCAAGGTACATGCCCTTGACCAGAATTGAACCTGGGACCTTGCATTCTGCAGGCCGACGCTTTCCAAACTGGTTTCGGCTTTCCAAGTGTTTTTAAATTTCACAGAAAGAAGTGATGTTTTCTGAGGTTTACTTTTATTATATGTGAGCACATTTTATTATCTATGTACGTTGTCTTTATTTTTTTCTTCTTCAGTGATTTGAAACAATTTAATAGCATTGGAGCCCTGGTTTAATAAGAATTCACTGGAAATCATCTGGGCCTCGCGCTTGCTTGTATGTTTTCTCTCTGACTCTCAAGAGTGACAGAGTTCTCTTACTGGGCTTTTCTGGCCCGAGATCTCTAGGACTATTTCTCACAAGCGTCTTTTTCCTGCTTGCCTTAATTGAAATTGTACTGCAGTGCAAACTATGGGGACACATAGTTCACCTTCTTTGTCAGAATGTTATGAAACCAGAGGCTTTAATTAACCTTGTTAGAATTAATTAGAATGCTTATTAAATAATAACAATAATTTCATGTTGCATATTGTTGAGTCTTTTTGAGTACTTACCTACAAGCTTTTTACAAATGTATTCAATATTATAGATGCTCATTTTACTTAATGGAAATGTAATTGATCTCTGTTTTTTTATTGTATAGAAATTTACAGCAACAATGTCAACACCAGATAAGAAAGCCTCACAAAAGATTGGTTTTCGATTACGTAACCTACTCAAGCTTCCCAAAGCACATAAATGGTGCATATACGAGTGGTTCTACTCAAATATAGATAAGTGAGTATCATGAATTAGATCATGAATATTACTGGAATCAAAAATTTAAGTTTTTCAAACATTAAAAGCTATAACATTTCCTGTAGGTCCATTTTGATCCTATTTTGTCCTAAATTTCTTTTTCAGTTCTTTTTTCTGGTTTGATTCATTTCCATTTCTCATAGTTTTTATCCCCTTTTGAGGAAGAAGTTATACATTTTAGTGTAAAATAAAATGAAAGTATAATTTTTATATTGTAATTCATAAAGACTGATACAAAGAACCATTATTTGCAATGAATGGGACTTGTTTTATAAATTCTCAAATTTTAAGTGCTAGTGTAATAATAGAGAAATATTGATTCAATAAGATTTTTAGACATATAGTCTTTCTTATTTGGCGGTACGTATGTACTTTAGTGACACATAAATGTTTAAATAAAACATTAAGAAATTTGGGTGAAATCTATTCAGTAACAGTATTTACTGATGATTTCTCATCCATCATATTGTATTCCCTGCCAGTTACTGGTGGTGCTTTGCTGGCTACTTATCTTTACTTCTAATTCCCAAGCCAGTTGCCTGCTCTGCATCCGGTGAATCTCATGAATGTTCATATTTAAGCCCAAGACTTTTTTTTAAAAAAAATATTTTTTTATTGATTGTTAGAGAGGAAGGAAGAGGGTGAGAGAAAAAGAAACATTGATGTGAGGAGAATCATCAGTTAGCTGTCTCCTGCATGCCACCTACTGGGAATCAGGCTCACAAACCCAGGCATGTGCCCAGACTGAGCCACACCGGCCAGAGCCCAAGGTCTTCGCATACCATTACTGGTTCTTGATTTCCCAAACCCACAAATAGAATTATTTTTGTCCACAGATTTTTTTTAAAAAATATATTTTATTATTTTGTACAGAGAGGAAGGGAGAGAGATAGAGAGTTAGAAACATCGATGAGAGAGAGTCATCGACCAGCTGCCTCTTGCACACCCCCTACTGGGGATATGCCCACAACCAAGGTACATGCCCTTGACCGGAATCGAACCCAGGACCTTTACAGTCCCCAAGCCGACGTTCTATCCATTGAGCCAAACCGGTCTCGGCTGTCCACAGATTTTTCCATAGGTATATAAGCAGGCTCTGAGGGTGTCAGAGTGTGATCTGAGTCCTTGAATTCCATTCTAACTTTCTGGAGTGCTCCAGTTTTCTAAAACAGATTTATTCTCAAAGAGGACTCCTTGATGATGGTGACACTTTTGGGACAGACACTTTGTAGCTAACGTTGCTTAGCCTCGCCAGGCGCAGTGCCAGAGCCAGGGTAGCCCCGAGGGTATGCTCCTGTAGGACATTGGACAACATCAGTGTCTGCTAGGCCTCTTACACATTGTTTGTTCCACAAAAGTCAAGAATTTAATGTAGTTTTAGCCCTTTGACTGTGTATCTGATGTGTATATATTTTGTGTAAAAGTTTGCATTTTGTGATTAGTTTGATGTTGAAAATTGAAATGCATATTTAAATTTTTATCTCTTAAGTAACCCATTGTGTATTAACCATTAAAATACCATTTCTATTTTGTAGACCGCTCTTTGAAGGTGATAATGATTTCTGTGTATGTCTAAAGGAATCTTTTCCTAATTTGAAAACAAGAAAGTTAACAAGAGTAGAATGGGGAAAAATCAGACGGCTAATGGGAAAACCACGGAGGTAATAATGTTTTGTTTAAAGTAAAATCACTATGTTGGGAGTGTCATTACTGCATTGATTTAGGTTTACAACAAAATTGAGAGGAAGGTGTAGAGATTTCCCACAACCCCCTTGTCTCCGCACAGGCATAGCCTTCACAGTGATCAACATCCTGCAACACGGGTACATGTATGACAATTGGTGAACCTACATCAACACATCATAACCATCCATAGTCCGTAGTTTGCATTAGGGTGTACGTCCTTTGGGCTTTGAGGAATATGTAAGGACATATACCCACCATTAGCAGCATAAAAGTGAGTCACTGCTGCACCTGTCCATCCCTCCCTCCCCCATCCAATCCTGGCAGCACTGACCTTCTTATCACCACCCTTGTTCTGCATTTTATATGAGCATCATAGCGTATGTAGCCTTTCAGACTGGCTTCTTTCACTTGGTAACTCATGGCTTTGGTAGCACATTCTTTTGGCCATGAACAATACTTTGTTATCTAGATGTTTACCATTCGCTACTGAAGGACACCTCATTGCCCCAAGTTTTGATGGTTAGGAAAAAAGCTGCTATAACCATCCATGTGCGGATTTCAGTGAGGACCTAAGTTTTCAGCTCATGTGTGTAAATACCAGGGCGTGTGATTGCTGGATCACGTGGTAAGAGTATGTTTAGTTTTATAAGAAACAAATGAATTGTCTCCCAGAGCGGCCGCACCATTTTGCTTTCCCGCCAGCAGTGAGGGAGAGCCGCGCTGCTCCGTGGCCGGCACTGGTGTCAGCGTGTGGGTTTGGCATCCTAATAGCTATGTAGTGGCATCTCCTTTCCTTTGCGTTTCTCTGGTGACGTCTTTTTGTATGTTCACTTGCCATCTATATTTCTTCTTCGGTGATACTTGTTTTCTTAAAAGTTTGAACACACACTGGCCATGTAACCCAACCATTTCACTCCTGCATATTCACGTAAGAGAAATGAAAGTATATGTTAATATACAAAAACCTATACACAGATGTTTGTATCAGCTTTGTTGTAATAGCTCTGAACTGGAAACAACCCAAACATGCGCCAACAGGAGAACAGATAAACAAAATGTGATGCATCCATAGAATAGAGCACTGTTTTCCAGTAAAAAGGAAGGGACCACTGATACATGACAACATGGATGGATCTTAGAATAACTATGCTAAGTGAAACGAGTCTGACAAAAGAGTACATACTAGATGATTCCATTTATGTAAGACTTTAGAAGAGAGAAATGATAATGATGGAAAGCACTCAGTGATCGCCTGGGAAGGGTGAATGAAAGTAGGAGGAGGTAGGAGGATGCACAATAAGGATGGTAAAGTGGCACAAGGAAGCCGGATGGTAACCAGTGTCTTCATACTTTATTATCTCCACTGATGATGGCTTATGGATGTATATCTTGTGGCATGAAATCTATGTTTAAATACCTTTGGTTTTTCACAGAATTTGAAAATATAAGTAAGACAGGCCCTAAGATAAGACTAAATTTAGTATTCATACTTCAAAGCAGGAAGAACAAGTGAACTTTTTAAACATTTACACAGGCACGTCTAATTTTTAATTCCTGTTTTAGTAGGCTCACTGGGTGACAGGGGAAAGGTCGTGCTCTTCTTAACAGAATATTAAAATTGAACTTTTTCCTTAAGAGAAGACTTGGGATGCAGCTACAGTTTTGTCAAAGGATGTGAACACATTCTTCTGCTTGTAGGAAGGAATAATCTAGAGTTATTTATATATCTTTGAGTTTTTAATAAGATGTTTGAAACGAAATTATTACTTCTATAAACCCATTTTAAATACAGGACTCAAGAATGAGAGTGAGACAGAGAACATTGAAATGGATGGTCTGATTTGAAGCTTTGTGTAGGGTAGTTATTTTGTTATTTTTATAATTTATTCTAGATGTTCTTCTGCATTTTTTGAGGAAGAAAGATCAGCATTAAAACAGAAACGGCAGAAAATCCGGCTCTTGCAGCAAAGGAAAGTGGCGGATCTTTCACAATTTAAAGATCTCCCAGATGAGATTCCTCTGCCCCTGGTCATTGGAACCAAAGTTACAGGTTAGTGAAGACAAGCTTACTAATACCTTGACTTTTAATTTTTCTCCAAAATAAGCTCCAATTAGATAAATGACTTTTAAATTTAGAAAGCTTAAGCTGCAGTTCTAAAGCAATATTCTATTTTTTTTTCCTTTTTAAAGCAGTCTTTTCTGTGTAATCTACAAACACCATTGTTCTATGACCCGTGGGTCTATACATAGTCCATTTCTAATCTATAATAAGAAAAGCGTAATATGCTACTTAGACTGGATGGCCGGATGTCCTTCTAGACGACCTTTTGGACCATCATGCTATGACATCCACTGGCGCCAGGCCAGCCAAGGCAGGTGCGATGCGATTGGTTGAGGGCCTGGCTATTGCCCCGTGATCACCCTGCAGAGGGAGGCCCAGGCCATCGGCTGGGCCAGTGGGGCAATCAGTCAATTGAGGGGTTCCACAATCACCCCAAAAAGGGAGGCCCAGGCCCAGGTCCCCGACACTGTCCCGAGCTGGTAGTCATTGGGACCAGTGGGCTGTGGCTGGTGGGCAGGGTGCAATCAATTGGCCCAAGGAGGGAGGCCCAGGCTACCCCACAGTGGCACTACAGTGGATGTGTGGGACTTCCCTCTTCAGGGGTGACTCATGTGGAGCTCCTGCTGGGTGGGCAAGGGCCTACCTCTTTGGGGTGATCAATAGCGGGGATCCTGGACTATGAGAAGGCACAGGCTGGGCTGAGGGATCCTCTCCCCGTTTCAGTGCATGAATTTCATGCACCAGGCCTCTAGTGATTTAATAAAACTAAATTATTCACTATGGAGTTTGCTCAAAGTTTTGTAAGAGTATAAATTTTGTCAATTTATAGATGTGATTCTGTATATTCTTCAGTTATAACTGGGAGAGAGTCTTGGGAGAGAAAGTACCGCCAAAACCAAGTTTAAATTAATCTTCAGGAATCTGGTAAACTAGCCAAAACCGTTTGGCTCAGTGGATAGAGCGTTGGCCTGTGGAGTGGAAGGTCCCAGGTTCAATTTGGTCAAGGGCATGTGCCTTGGTTGCGGGCACATGCCCAGGGCTCACTTTGCCTTACGTCATTTTTCTATTTTTCACTCAAAAGAAAACGAGTAAAAAATGGTTGTTTCCTTGGATTTTCCTTGGTGTTATTTCAAATTGGGTTTAAATAATAGTAACACAAAAATGCATCCGTGTGAGGGGTCCCCGACACTGCCCGGAGCTGGTAGTCATTGGAAAGTCAGAGTGTCAGCATGCAGGGTCTCGGCTTATTGCAGAGAGGAAACAGAGCAAAGTTCGAGAAGGGGAAGGTGCATTGGGCGAGTCCAGAGGAAACGACTGCCAGCTTCCAAGAGCCCCTTCTGTGGTGTCACACAGACTCACCGGTCCCTCCAACGGCAGGTGTAACAGCACGTGAGGCTCTCGCTAGGTTCTGTGCCCAGTTTTATGGGGGCAGGTCATGTGGGCACTCTTGCATACACATACTGGAGTTCCAGACTCCCAAAGGAGTCACACATCACATCTTGTTTACAAACGTGCTGGGCACAGGACCCACTTTTATTAGTAGAGGACACTCTGGGAATTTAAGTTCGTGGATGCCAGTCTTGCAGTCAGGCCTTCCCAAGGACAGCAGTCTCAGGCCTAGAATATTCAGTCTTCACAGCATCCCATGTCTTTTTTTCTTTTTCTTTTTTTTTAAAGTTGAACTCTACCTGTTGTTTCGTTCATTAGTATAATAACTAAAGTTCTTTTGTCGACTTTTCTTTTTTTTCTTTCTTTTAAAAAAAATAATATTTATTGTTCAGATTATTACAAATGTGATCCTCTTCCCCACCCCCAATTGCTCCCCTCCACCAGGTTCCCACCCCACCCTCTGTCCTTTCCCCCCCCAATTGTCCTCATCCATAGGTGCACATTTTTGTTCAGTCTCTTCCCACACCCCCACTCCCCTTTTCCCCGAGAATCGTCAGTCCACTCCCCTTCCATGCCTCTGATTCTATTATATTCACCAGTTAATATTGTTCATCAGATTTTTTAATTCCCTTGTTTTTTAGATTCACTTGTTGATAGTTACGTATTTGTTGATCATAATTTTTATCTTTATCTTCTTCCTCTTCCTAAATAACCCCCTTCAGCAATTCATATAATTCTGGTTTGGTGATGATGAACTCTTTTAGCTTTTTTTAAATTTGTGAAGCTCTTTATCTGTCCTTTAATTCTGAGTGATAGCTTTGCTGATAAGTGATAATCTTATTTTTGGCTGTAGGTTCTTGCTATTCATCACCTTGAATATTTCTTGCCATTCCCGTCTGGCCTGCATGGTTTCTGTTGAGAAATCAGCTGACAATTGTATGGGTGTTCCTTTATAGGTAACTACCTGCTTTTCTCTTGCTGCTTTTAATATTCTCTCTTTGTCTTTTTCTCTTGGAATTTTAATTATGATGTGTCTTGGTGTCGTCCTCCTTGGATTCCTTTTGTTTGGTGTTCTGCGGGCTTCCTGGACTTGTAAGTCTATTTCTTTCCCCAGGTAGGGGAAGTTTTCTGTCACTATTTCTTCCAGTATTCTTTCGGTATCTTGCTCTCTCTCTTCTTCTGGAATACCCATAATTCTGATGTTTGTTCGCTTGAAATTGCCCCAGAGGTTTCTTACACTATCTTCAACTTTCTGGATTCTCTTATCTTCTCCCTTCTGCAGAGGAGTGTTCTCTGGGTCTTTGTGTTCTAAATCTTAGTCTTGATTCTTATGATCTTCCAGTCTGTTCTTAGGACTTTGTATAATATTTCTTATTTCAGACAATGTTTTCTTCATTTCTAGTTGATCCCTCATTATTTCTAGTTGCTCCCTTTTCATATCCTCATAGGTCTCATTTATTTTATTGGCCTTTTTTAGGATATTGTTGAATAACCTTATAACTGTAATTTTGAACTCAATGTCCAATCTTTTTTCCCCCTCCATCTCCTTCCTTTGTGTCCTTCCTCTTGTCTGCATTTTAGTTGTTTCCCTGATTTTATGGAATAGCTTTGTGTGCTAGGTGTTCTGATAGAGCCCAGTAGCACAGCCTTCCCTGTTACCTGCGGTGGACAGTCTTGGTGTAGCCCTTTGTGGGCTGTGTGTGCAGTCTTGTCGTTAAGCCTTGCTTATTGTTGATATCACTGGGAAGCGTTGATCTCCAAGCCAATTGGCTGTGAGGATCAGCAGTGTCTCAGCTAGGACGGCTTCTGTACTCCGCTTGGATAGGGCGGGGTCTCGGGGTGGCGCAGACAATCTTTGGTTCCCTGTCAGTCTTGCCTTAGAAAAGTCCTGTTGATGGAGAGTTTCGGAAGATTGGTTGCAGGCGCGCGCACCTCTTTGGTAAAGGCGCAGACAAGCTTTGGGTTCCTGCCAGTCCCTCCTTAAAGAACGCCAGCCTCTGGGAGAGCTTCTGTGCTCAGCTACTGATGGGGCGGAGTCTCGGGATGGTGCAGACAAGCATTGTTTTCCCTTTGGCTCCTCTTCAGGTCCCACAGTAATGGCCTCTGGCTTCACACACCTCTGAAAGATCTCTGCCCACTGCCTGACAGTCTGGCCTCTCCCTGTCTGGGGCTGTCTATCAGAGCAATAGGCTGATTCTGTTTTCCTGTCGAATAAGAAAGCCAGCCAAGTGTTAGCTGTCCGCCCTCTCTGCGCGCTGGGAGTAAGCCAGCAGCAATCTCAGTCCGGCCCTCCCTCTCTGCGCCGGGAGTAAGCCAGTGCCTTTTCGCGTGCACAGTTTTCCGTACCTTCACAGTTCCTGAGGTTCAGCGTGCCTTCTCTCTCCTTCCCAGATGGCAGAGCCTCCTCTCTGCCAGCCGTCCTGCGTTTCAGGGCAATGCCTCCCCTGTTTTCCAGTTCTAAATTCAAATTTGTTGTGGTAGGCTGCATTCGGGTGTCTACCCTATGCTGCCATCTTGGTTTCTCCCTTTTTCTTTTTTTTCAATTCAGAGTTTAAAGCCATCATTTAAAAATCTTTTGTTTTTTGCCGAAGCTGGTTTGGCTCAGTGGTAGAGCGTCGGTCTGCGGACTGAAGGGTCCCAGGTTTGATTCCGGTCAAGGGCATGTACCTATCTCTCTCCCTTCCTCTCTGTAAAAAAAAATCAATAAGATATATTTAAAAAAAGAACAAAAAATAAATAAATAAAAATAAAAATCTTTTGTTTTTAGGTTGGTAGATATGTGGTTTCATTCATAAATCAAAATAGGGATCATCATTTATAGTTTATTGTTTCAAACATTTTTTTTGTTTGTTTCTTCAAACTGAAAAATTGCGTACATTTTTTTGAAACTATAAGACAACAATACTGTTCTTTCTACGTTTCAAATGACATGCTTGGAGCAGTTTCAGATTTGACAGTTCTTTGTATCTTCCAAACGTAATGTCTGCTGTGGTTCTTTTCTCAGCACGATTACGTGGCGTTCATGATGGTCTGTTCACCGGGCAGATAGATGCTGTGGATACGTGTAATGCTACGTACAGAGTCACTTTTGACAGGTCAGGACTGGGAACCCACACTATCCCTGACTATGAAGTTCTTGTGAGTATTTCATAACAGATTTGTATGTCGTGCATATTAAGTACATTATGTAGACTTTTCTTAGAGATGGTGCTGTATGATATAATCGATTTCAGGTCACCGAGGAAAAGGTCCTTAGGGTTCCAGGCCCGGCCTGTGGGACCCCCAGGACAGACTGTGCTTAAGCATTCACATTGCCGAGACTCTGCCATTTCTGTATTGTACCTTACCCACATAGCACTTCCGTGGAACACAACTCGTCACTTCTGACTAGAATAAGCTCTACAACACTTTTGTTTCAGTTGTATTGTTGGTATCCCAGTGAGACCAACGATAAGCAAGGCTTAACAACAAGACTGCACACACAGCCCACAAAGGACTATACCAAGACTGCCCACCGCAGGTAACTGGGAAGGCTGTGCTACTGGGCTCTACCAGAACACCTAGCACACAAAGCTATTCCATCAAATCAGGGAAACAACTAAAATGCAGACAAGAGGAAGGACACAAAGGAAGGAGATGGAGGAAAAGAAAAGAAAGATTGGACATTGAGTTCAAAACTACAGTTATAAGGTTATTCAACAGTATCCTAAAAAAGGCCGATAAAATCTTGCAAAATGATTTTTAAAGTCTGAGGTAACATCTTTCACCTTAAAATTTGTTCTCCTATTTATCTCCAGCATTATATAGGGTAGGTGTTAGTTACTCCCACTCTGTGCATGATTACTGAGACATTAGTAACTGCAAATCACGGAAAGTAATGCAGTCAAGGCTCTAGAGCTGGCTTCCTGACGGGCTGAGAGTAGAATTCAGATCTTCTGAGTTTCTGATCTAGTCCACTGAACTACTGGGCCATTATTTCATGGTCATACTTGATTTAATCATGTCATGAAAATTATACACCTTTCTAATAAGGTAAAATAATTTTAATTAATAAATCTCTACAATCGAGCAAAGCTTTTAAAAAGTGAATAATGAGCCGAAACCGGTTTGGCTCAGTGGATAGAGCGTCGGCCTGTGGACTGAAAGGTTCCAGGTTCGATTCCGGTCAGGGGCATGTACCTTGGTTGTGGGCACATCCCCAGTAGGGGGTGTGCAAGAGGCAGCTGATCGATGATTCTCTCTCATCATCGATCATAGATGTTTCTAACTCTCTATCCCTCTCTCTTCCTCTCTGAAAAATCAATAAAATATATTTTTTAAAAAAGTGAATAATGAACTTTAAAAAAATTTTATTGATTGATTTGAGAAAGAGAGAAACAATTTGTTCCACTTATTTATGCATTCATCAGTTGTTTCTTATATGTGCCCTGACTAGAGATTGAACCTGCAACTTTGGTGTATCAACACTCTAATCAACTGAGCTCTACCTGGCCAGGGCTCAATAATGAACTTTATTTTTTTTAATCCTCACTCAAGGATGTGCTTTCATTGATTTTTAGGGGGGAGAGGGGGAAACGTGCATCAGTCAGCTGCTTCCCCTATGCACCCCAACCAGGGATCGAACCTGCTCACCCTGATCGGAAATCGAACCCATGATCTTTTGGTATGTGGGTGAGCCACACCAACCAGGGCAATAATAAACTTTTTAAAACAAAACTGGTGCCCCTGTGCATGGATTTGTGCATATTGAAAGGAGATTAATTAGAAGGTGGCTGGCGGGATGGGACTGGGTTAGACAGGCTGGACACGCCCTGGAGCCAGCCTCCTCCGGTCCCTCCCAGGCGGCTGCACCTGCGGCAGCACGTAACTCAAAGTGCATCTTCGGAGTGAGTGGCATCCCTCCGGCTGCTGGGTCCCTTGGCCGGGCCTGCGGGGATTGGGCCAAGACGTGCTCTCTGACATCCCCTGAGGGGTCCCGGTTTGCGACAGGGCATTTCTCGGGTAACACCCCCCAGAATCGGGCTCCCTCCTAACTGGTTCTGGGGTGCATCACCTGAGAACTGCCTCTGCCAAGTCACCGCAGCTTGTCAGCTCCTGCATTGAGTGTCTGCCCCCTGGTGGTCAGTGCGCATCAGACCTACTTGGCTGGTCAGACAGCTGCTTAGCCTTTTATTTATTTATTTATTTATAATTTTATTTATTTATTTATTTATTTATTTATTTATTTATTTATTTAAATATATTTTATTGCTTTTTTACAATAAAAAAGCAATGTCCAGCCTGTCTAACCCAGTCCCGTCCCACCAGCCACCTGTCTAACCCACCTTTTTATAGAGAGGAAGGGAGAGATAGAGAGCTAGAAACGTTGATGGTAGAGAATCGATCAGCTGCCTCTTGCACACCCCCTATTGGGATTGTGACCGCAACCAAGGTACATGCCCTTTACCGGAATCGAACCTGGGACCGTTCAGTCCGCAGGCCGATGCTCTACCACTGAGCCAAACCGGTTTCGGCTGCTTAGCCTTTTAATATATATATAGTTTGCCTCTAAGCATCTTGGAAATTTAATTGTTAGCCTTTAGCCTCCTTTTTAAAACATTTCTTTGTTTAATTTGACTTTTAAGGTTTATGAGCCTACAATTAAAAATCAAAATTTCTGCCAAAGCCCTAGCTGGTTTGGGTCTGTGGTTAGAGTATTGGCCTGTGGACTGAAGGGTTGCGGGTTCAATTCCAGTCAAGGGCATGTACCTTAGTTGCGGGCTCGATCCCTGGCCCTTAGGCATGTACAGGATGTAACCTACCGATATATCTCTCTCACATTGATGTTTTTCTCTCTCACTCTCATCCGCTCCCTTATACTTCTTCTTTTTTTTTTTTTTTTTTTTTTAATATTTTCTTGATTTTGTACAGAGAGAAAGGGAGAGAGATAGAGAGTTAGAAACATCGATGAGAGAGTCATCGACCAGCTGCCTCTTGCACACCCCCTACTGGGGATATGCCCGCAACCAAGGTACATGCCCTTGACCGGAATCGAACCCAGGACCCTTCAGTCCTCAAGTCAACGCTCTATCCATTGAGCCAAACCGGTCTCGGCTCCCTTACACTTCTTTAAGAATCAATGGATAAAATACTCTCAGGTGAGGATTAACAACAAAAGCAAAATAAATAGCCCTAACAGGTTTGGCTCAATGGATAGAATGCTGGCCTGCGGATTCAAAGGTCCCAGGTTCGATTCCCAGAAGGGGGTATGCAAGAGGCAGCTGATCGATGTTTCTCTCTCATCAATGTTTCTAACTCTTTATCCCTCTTTCTTCCTCTCTGTAAAAAAATCAGTAAAATATATTTAAAAAAATAAATAAATAAAAATTTCTTTATCTCCTTAGTGCAAAAATAAAAGAATCTTCCTTTTCTGATATTTTAAAAACTATGACTATTTATTGTGAGAGTTTCCTTATCCAACATAATTTTTAGAAAGGACAAATAAGAGAGAATGAAAATTTGGACTAGCTATAGAGGAAAGTATACCAACCATAAGTTTTTTCATTGGAGGATGAAACCTGTCAACCTTCCTTTCCAATAAAGGAAACTTGTTTCTGCTTCATTAATGTAATTTTCTTTATGAGAACTATTTTTCTTTGGCCAGAGAGTTCACTGTAATTGCAGTAGGTAACATTTAGGTTGTCTTTAACACACAGGCAGCATCTTTGATCCTGTTTTGGCCTTTTGGCCTTTTTCTTTTCTTTTCTCTTCCTTTTAAATATATATTTTATTGATTTTTGTACAGAGAGGAAGGGAGAGAGTTAGAGAGTTAGAAACATCAATGAGAGAGAGTCATCAATCAGCTGCCTCTTGCACACCCCGTACTGGGGATGTGCCTGCAACCAAGGTACATGCCCTTGACTGGAATCGAACCCGGGGCTCTTCAGTCCCCAAGCCGACGCTCTATCCACGGAGCCAAACCGGTCCCGGTGCCTTTTTCTTTCCTTAATTCTTCTTGTTTTGTGGGTTCACTTTCTTGGAAGTCAAATAGTATTTTCATACTCTGACGTTAAGTTCTAGCCCTTGATCTTTGTAGGATAATATGTTCTCTGAAAAACTTTTTATTTCTGCACGAGTGTGTGTCATGCAGAAAGAATATGTATGAGACTAAAATCTACAAGTCTCCGGACTTCTCTTCTCCTGTAGAGCAATGAGCCTCACGAGACAATGCCCATCGCTGCCTTCGGACAGAAACAGCGGCCTTCTCGGTTTTTTATGACTCCACCGCGGTTGCATTATCCTCCTCTTCTCCCAGCACCCACTACGGTAACGTTTTAAAATGTCATCAGTAATTTAAATGACTATTATCACTGTGAACTATGTTTTTATGAAATATGCATCTATTACAGCAACCTCAGGAGGGACCCACATTATTTTGAGTTGTCAGATTTTAAATAAAATAAGTTAAACAGTGGCTTCAACTGGAAATATTTTTGTAGACATTTTAATACAATATTAAATATAAGAGAATTTACTCTTTATCTAAATACTAGTGGCCTGGTGCATGAATTTATGCATATTAAAAGGAAATTAATTAGAAATATTTTAATATCGCTATTTACCCTTTCTCTATAATAGAAGTGTCAACCAAATTCACGATTGACAATGACAGATGGAAATACACACGTGCGATTGGCACCAGCGAGAGCTTTGTGTGTATTGCACATGTGCCAGTCAACGTAGCTTTTTATAGATATAGAATAAACTTGCTTAATTAGACCTACTCTCTGATTTAGCTAAACTTTTTCCGGCCCAGTGAAGCACCCCAACTTTTCTTTCGGTAATTGTCAGCAGTACAGTGGTAAATATCAACACGAAGTAGATTGTTATTGTAGATCATGCAGGGAGAACCAAGGATAAAATGTGTAACTGCAGCAGTGTTTGACTATATTCTGCGCAGGGAGAAAACCTAAAGTCATTTTCAAGTTTCTTCTTTTCAGTCGGGTCAAGGTCTAAGCTTTCAAATCTTCGTTTTCTGACAAATGAAAATAGAATTCTACGGAGTTTCCTATCTACCCACTCCAGGACTTCTGTGAGGATCAAATGAGATGAGGCACGGGAAAACACAGACATTTGGTTAAAGTGTAGTGTGTTCCTGGAACTCCCAAGTAGGCTAGTTGCTAGGGAGAGGAAGCTGGGTGTTGCTATATACCCGGCAACCACAGTGTCCGTTTCTGGGCTGGGCTGGGCTGGGCTACAGGCTGCATTTTACATGTGGGGTCTCAACAGCGTCGGCTGCAATTTGGTGGGCTTTTGTCCCAGGGGGGTGGCAGGGCCAGTGTTCCACTTGGGGGAAGCCGAGTCTGTGGTGCCGTTTCTCTGTGCGTGTCACAGCAGCTCCTGCATTGAGCATCTGCCCCCTGGTGGCCAGTGCACGTGATAGTGATCAGTTGGAAGGTGGGAAGGACACTTAGCATATTAGCCTTTTATATAGATAAAAGTGGTTAAATGATTCCTTTTTATTTCCATAGGATAATGATCCTTTATTAGGACAGTCACCTTGGAGAAGTAAGATTTCAGGCTCTGATACTGAAACATTGGGTGGTTTTCCAGTAGAATTCCTTATTCAAGTGGTAAGAATTTTTCTTAATATCTTGACTCTGTTAAAAAAAACACACCTCAGTGTCTTTTGTGTTATTGAAGTTGAAAGTTTTTCTAGGACCAAATATTTAAATTTTTATTTTTTATCATTGTATTTGTTTTAAGAACTTCATTATTTCCATCAAAGCTTAAAAATAAAGATTTATAACAGCCATAAAAGACTGAGAGGTCTCTGGGGGCTTTTATTGGGTTTGGTTCTTACATTTTGTTGCGTTAAGGACTCCCCCATTCTCACCTGTCCTCTGTGAAGCTTTGAGTGGTTAGCTGCTAATAACTTGGATAAGTATAAAGCGTATATTTGACCATCTCTGCATCTTGTCAACTCAACAGTTAAGATGTGTTGGCTAGCTTTTTGGTTAGGAAGAACTTTCTTTCTGAGACTAGAAATATTTACTCAACTAAGATCTAAGCCTAAATTGAAACAAGTACAGAGTTATTACATAGAACACTTTTCCCAAATAGCCTCCTAAGAATGTAATGAGACGTTTGTTTTGAAAATTAGGTTAAATATATTATTTCCTTTGAGTTATTGTTTAATAATAATTGATTTGTTCCTTTTTTGTTTTTTTTTTTCAAAAGAAAAACTACTTTGGCTTAGGATAGTCTTTATAAATAAAAAAGTTTGTATATACTATATGTATATTCTGTTATAAAACAGTGTTACCTTAAAATTCAGTGTTACCTTTTGCAATTCAGTGTTACCCTTAAATTACTGATGTTATTTCAAGGAAAAGTCTTGTCATTTGTGTGCATGTGTTTAGCATTTTGTATTTCTCAATCATATGCTATTAAATTTCCTATCAATATAGAATTTTATTATGCCTTTGGCTTCAAAGGTGGGAAATATATTTTTATATAAAAATTTTAAATTGTGAAAAGAGCCAAAGCTTATGCTTTTCACAAATAGGATACTGTTCCCCCCTACCCCCTCCCTTTTTTTTTTTTTTTTTTTTTTTTTTTTTTTAAGACATATTTTCTTTAAATAGTGATAAAGCGAGTGTCATATTTAGGGAGAGAGAAATATCAGCCAGCAGTGGGAGCCAGAAACAGCGCTACTGCAGTGCCTCTAAAATATTGACACTTTATTGGTGCTTAGATGTTTGGTTTCAGTGCTTAGTTTTTTTAACTCTAAAATCTCTGTCTAAAACCTAGTTAAAACACTACTTTCATTAATATTTTAAGCTATCTGAGAGGTAAAAATAAGAGTTTTGTATTTGTCTTGTAATATGTAAGGTTTTATGAACTCAGGTTTACTCTTATTAATATTAAATTTTGAAGTATATGAATATGTTTTTCATTTATTTCTAATATTTTTATGGCAAAATAAACAAGATTAAAATTTTTTTTTGCAAGTTTCATAATTCATAGTTTACAGTGAATGTTCTTTTTGAGGGAATTTTTTATTCCTGGGGTTTGGGATTTAGAGGAATCTAAAAAGACTGATCCACTTTTATTTATTTATTTATTATTTGAGATTTTTGTTTTGTTTTAGAGAGGAAGAGAGAGGAAGGGAGAGGGAGAGAGAGAAAAAACATCTATGTGAGAGCAGAACATTGATCAGTTGCCTTCGTATTTGCCCTGAATGGGGGTCATACCCACAACTCAGGAATATGCCCTGACTGGGAATCGAACTGGCAACCTTTTGGTGCACTGGATAACAACCAACTGAGATGCTCAACCAACTGAGCCACTCTGGCTGGGCCTGATCTGCTTTCTTATAGAGAACTCAGTTTTGAAAAACATTAAAAGGAAACAAAGTGATTTTCTATCAAGAACAAATAAGCAGTACAAAACTGAAACAAAAAAGGGGAGAGATGCTGTGCCTTCATCCCTTTTTTAATGCTTCTAACTCCCTAAAATCATACACATTTCCATAAAAACTCAGCAACTTAGAGGTGACGGCAGACCAGTCCAGAGCTCTGGACCCATGAGCACATGTGTAACGTACCTCATCATCCCTCTGCCGATGTTTAAGAGTTTTTATATCAAGCTCTGTCCCTGTGTCTCGGTTACTTAGAGCATTGTCCCATGCACCAAGGGTCATAGGTTTGATTCCCCTTCAGGCACATGCCCAGGTTGTGGGTTCGATCCCTGGTTGGAGCGTATATGGGAGGTATTCAATCTAAGTCTCTCACACTGATATTTCTCTATCCCTCTCCCTCTTTCTCTAAAATAATTTTTTATATAAAAAATGTAAAGCACATAAAAGCAGAAGGAATTGTTTAATGTACTTCTTTGTTACCCATCATTGGCTGTAACAGCTATCAACAACTCCTGGCTAATATCAATCAATACATTAAAAAAAAAATCCTGGCCCACACTGTTTCATCTTTACTTCCTTTTGTGTTATTTGGAAGCAAATACCAGATTGCATTTATCTGTAAATATTTCATTATGTGTCTCTAAAAGGTAAGGGCTCTTTTTATAAAAAGAAACATAATTATAACATTGTTACATCTAAAAAGTTAAAATATCTTACTATCAGATATCCAGTCAGCATTTAAATTTTTCAGTTGTCCCTTAAATGTTAGATGCTCTGTTTCCCCATACACTTTATTTGTCCATGGAGTCTCCCAGAGTCTGTTTTTATTTTTTTATATCCTTTGAGGATATATTTTTCATTCATTTTCCGAGAGTGGAAAGGAGGGGGAGAGAGAGAGAAACTTCACTGTGAGAGGGACACATTGACTGGTTGCCTCCCCCGTGCACCCAGCAAGGATGGAACATGCAACCCTTCCATACACAGGCCAGTGCTCTAACCACTGAGCAACACCAGCACGGCTCCCACTGGACTTTGCTGGTATCGTTCAACATGATCTGTCTTTGCGTTTCATGAAAATTGCTTATTGGATGTAGAGTTTTGATTAGATTTGTTTTTTTATTTGGTTTACTTGTTTTATGCTACTACTCCTGTAGGTAGTTATTTATTCTGAGAGGAAACTCATACTATGTTATCTCTTTTTAAATATAATGTTAGCTGGTTCTGTTTATCAATGCCCAGATCCACCATTCATTAGGATTGTAAAATGGTGCTATTCTCATTCCATTATTTCTTCTTCAGTTATTAGTTGAAAGTTCTATAAAGAAAAATTTCCCCTAATCTATTATTTGGTTACCTAGTGGTATAGTTTATATAGGAAAGGCAGGATAAATGCTTGATTTTTCTCTTTCCCCCCGTTTTTTTAAATAATATGTGTAGTCACTAGCATTCATTAGCAGTGGTTTTTTTTTTGTTTTGTTTTTTAAATATTAATATGAACACATTTGTGCTTTAATCGCTTGCAGTTATCACTCTTGGTGGTTCACCAATTGTCCCATTTTGGGTTAGGGAAAGCTTTTTCCGTTGGAATCTAGTCCTTTTGACGTGTCCTAGTTGCAGTGGATTTTAAATAATATTTTCCTGTCAGCCAATCAGATTGATAAAGTAAAACTAGAGGCCCAGTGCATGAAATTCGTGCATGGGAAGGGGGCCCTTAGCCCGGCCTGCATCCTCTCCCAACTCGGGACCCCTCGTGTAGCGTCCCTAGGGGCCTAGCCGGCGATCAGGGCCTATCGGGGTTTTCCTTCCCTGGCTTTCGGCAGCTGGCCCCACCCTGCCACTGCCACTGCCACTGCCAGCCATCTGTGCAGCTCTGCCCGCCCTGCCCCCACTTCCCCACCACCGGTCACCTCCCTCTGGGGTGATAGGCATGGGGGTGATCACATGGCTGGCCTGGCCTCCCTCGGCGGGGCGATGGCTGGCTGGCCCCGCACCCCCCACAGCATCCCTGGCTGGTGGCCTGGGCCTCTCTCTTTGGGGTGATCGATCGCGGAGCCCCCACATTGATCGCCCCACAGAGGGTGGCCTGGGCCTCCCTTTGAGGGTGATGGTGGGACAGTGGCAGGGCCCCATGACCAATTGCATCGCACCCTCTTTGGGTGGCCTGGCGCCAGTACGTGTCATAGCGTGGTCATCCAGAAGGTCATCCAGACGGTTGTTCTGCTGTTCAGTCGTTTGATCGATTTGCATATTACGCTTTTATTATTACAGACGCCTGTGCTATGTTTGTATTGAAGCACTTAAATCTGCTCAAATATCTTAGTGAAAAATTGGAAATTTGATGTCTGATACACTTCAATGCCTTTATTTGATCCAAAACATCTCTTATTTCTCTGTAGACCAAATTATCCAAAATTCTCATGATTAAAAAGGAACATATCAAGAAATTAAGGGAAATGAACACTGAAGCAGAAAAATTGGTAAGGATGTTTTTTATTTTTCTTTGCTTGTCTACTTTTAAAATGGTGAGGGCTTCTATATCTATGGATTTTTAAATATTATATGAAAGAAAACTTTTGAGATAAATGTGTATTTTATTTTTTAAAATATATTTGATTTCAGAGAGGAAGGGAAAGGGAGAGAGATAGAAACATCAGTGATGAGAGAGAATCATCATTGATCAGCTGCCTCCTGCATGCTTCCCACTGGGAGTCAAGCCCACAACCCAGGCATGTGCTCTGACTGGGAATCCAGCCTTGACTTCCTGGTTTATAGGTTGATGCTCAACCACGGAGCCACACTGGCAGGGCAAGATAAATGTTATTTTAAAATCTTCATTTGTTATCACTGAGAATTCCAAACTGGATAAAAAATAACTCTGATGTATAAAAGAGACACATTGAATATAAAAGGACTCTCAAAGGATAAAAATGGCCGAAACCGGTTTGGCTCTATCAAGGGATGGAGCGTCGGCTTGCAGACTGAAATGTCCCACGTTCGATTCCGGTCAAGGGCATGTACCTTGGTTGTAGGCACATCCCCAATGGGGGGTGTGCAAGAGGCAGCTGATCGATGATTCTCTTTCATCAGTGTTTCTAACTCTCTATCCCTCTCTCTTCCTCTCTGTAAAAAATAAAATATATTTTTTTAAAAAGGGAGCAAAAATGTAAATGTATGAAAAGATATATAGTGCAAAGTTTTAAAATAAAAACAGAACATCTTATAGCTATACTAGAGGCCTGGTGTACGAAATTCGTGCATGTGGGGATGTGTCCCTCAGCCCAGCCTGCACCCTCTTCAATCTGGGACATCCCTCTCACAATCCAGGACTGTTGGCTCCCAATACTCCCTTACCTGCATTCCTGATTGCCCCTAACGGCTTCTGCCTGCCAGCCTGATTACACTCTAACCACTCCCCCGCCAGCCTGATTGATGCCTAACTGCTCTCCTGCAGGCCTGGTCACCTCTAACTGCCTTCTCCTGCAGGCCTGGGTTCCTCCCCCAACTGCCCTTCCCTGCAGGCCCAGTTGCCCCCAACTTCCCTCCTCTGCTGGCCTGGTCACCTCTAACTGCCTTCCCCTGCAGGCTTGATCTCCCCCAACTGCTCTCCCCTGTTGGCCATCTTGTGGTGGCCATCTTGTGTCCACATGGGGACAGGATCTTTGACCACATGGGGGCAGCCATCTTGTGTATTGGAGTGATGGTCAATCTGCATATTACTCTTTTATTAGGTAGGATAGAGGCATGGTGCATGGGTGGGAGCCGTCTGGTTTTCCCTGAAGGGTGTCCTGGATCAGGGTGGGGGTTCCCTTGGGGTGTGGGGTGGCCTGGGCGAGGGCTTGTTTGCAGGCTGGCCATGCCCCTAGTGACCCAAGCAGAAGCCCTGGTATCTGGGATTTATTTATCTTCTATAATTGAAACTTTGTAGCCTGGATCAGAGGCTAGGGCAGGCCAGGGTGGGCGGGAAGCTTGGCTGCCTCCATTCCCTTTCTCAGAGTCACTGCTGCAAAAACTGGTTTTCTTGCCCTGCTAGGTAACCCAAGCCTTCTGCTCTCTCTAGCTCAGTGGCCGCTGCCATCTTGGTTGGGTTAATTTGCATACTCACTCTGATTGGCTGGTGGTGTAGTGGAGTGATGGTCAATGTGCATGTTTCTCTTTTATTAGTGTAGATTAATAGCTGTTAGTAAAATTCAGGGCAATAGATATTACAGGACATAAAGAAGTATCTTCCTAATGATAAAGGTATAATTCAAAATTAATAATTTTTAATTTGTACTTACTTAATAATGTAGCCTCCAGATATATAAAGCAAAAAATCACCAAAACTCAAAGGAAAGACAAAGCCACTGTTGTAATGGGACAGTTTCCATAGCCCTCTTAGTAATGAATAAAACAAGTAATCAAAAAATAAATAAGGATATATAGATTTGAAAAGTACAGTGAACAAACTTGATTTTATTAACATATGCACAATATTATACCTACCAACTACAGGATACTATTCTTTGGAAACACACATAGAATATTTACAAAAATTAATTATATGCTGGCTCTGAATGAGATTTCAACAAATTTCACGATGTTTAGAATTCTCCAGAATGTTCTCTGATCACAGTGCAAATAAACTTAGAAGTTAATAACAAAAGAATGGCGAGAAAAAATGCTTGAAAAAATGTTAAATGCAGTGCTAAACTATTGATCAAATAATTAAGTTATGTTGGAAACTAAGAAAATGTTTTGAATTGAGATGACAGAGTCAAAATTTGGTTAATATGAAATTTACAAAGAAAATAGAAAGTTGATTTGGTAAAGTTTCCTTGAATTTTGGAAAGCTCAAATGTTTGTCTCACATTTTACTCAGCAAAAGCAAAAGTTTAAACTTTCTGCTTGAAAAGTCAAAGGGGGAGGAAATTATATTAAAATACTTTAGTCACTTTTATGATACAAGGACAGATTTCTTAATCATATACCTGAGAAGTTTTCTTATCAGGTTCATTCATAGTTAAAGTTTGAGCTCCCATTTCTTAGTCAAATTACATAGTATATTAAAGTCAGTGAAAGTTTGCCTAAGATTTTTAATTTCATTATGCCTTTTTTATTTCAGATTATTTAAATATTTAAAAACTCCTAGATCATTCACATAGGAATTAACTGTGTGTAATTTATTAAAATAGATTTGAATTGCCTCAGCAACATATAAAAATAGATAGTCTCAGGCTCTAATAATTGCTTTTCCACTTTGAAAATTTGTCTTGTCACACGTGGACATTAACGCTCAGGAGTAGGAAGGGGGAGGTATCGCTGAGAGTTCTGACAGCCCCTTTTCAAACATGTGTCAGAGTCTGGGAACTGCATCTGTGTGTTCTGTGCTCCTTCCCTTTCTCAGAGTCACTGCTACAAAAGCTGTTTTTCTTGCCCTGAGTATGTTGTCACATTGTCCTTAGCATGTTTGCTAGGTGTCTTTTATTTTAAGGATCATGAATCTATGCAGAAATCTTCCTAACAGTTAACCAGTCTTCAAAATAGAATCCATGTTGCATGTCACACTCCACTTGTATGTGATCACCTAAAGCACACTAGCTGATTATAGGAGGGATTGATAGAAGCCATAGCAATAAGACTAACATATTTAAAAGGGCAGGTTTTTTTTTTTTTTTTTTTAAATAACAGCTTTATTAAAATATTCACATACCATGCAATTCACCTGTTTGAGTGAGAGAACAGTTCAGTAGTTTTTAGTTTACAGTTCAGCTCACAAGTTGTGTGGTCATCACAGTCAATTCCAGAGCATTTCCATTATCCCTAAAGGAAATCCCATACCTCTGAGGAGTAACTCCTCATTTCCCCTAATCACTTCCCCCACCCCATGCACAGGTCAACACTAACCTGACTTCTTTCCGCCCAGATATTTAACGTATCTAACATATTAGCATTTCCCAACTTGGTACATTTTGGTGTTTCTAGGTCTCTCTCCCTCTTCCTTACTCACAGAAATCAATAAAAATATGTTTTAAAAAAGAAAAAAAAACAAAAGACCTGTTGAACACAAAAGTTGAGGATCAAGGTTTTTGACATCTGCTAATGAATTCTGTACTGGATGATACAGAGCCTTTAATTATCTTTTTTATTTTTTAAAAATACTGGAGGCCCAAAGCACAAAATTCGTGCAAGGGGCTTGGCCCTCACATTCCCTGCTTTGTCTGGAAGGTCCATTGGCTGTCTGGTCTAATTAGCATATTATGCTTTTATTATTATAGATATTTTTATTGATTTCAGAGAGGAAGGGGGAGAGAGAGAGAAACATCAATGGTGAGAGAGAATCATTGATGATTGGCTGCCTCACACCGGGGATTGAGCCCTCAACCCAGGCAGGTGCCTTTGACCAGAATCAAACCTGGGACTCTTTGGTCTGCAGACCAACACGCTCTCCACTGAGCCAAACTGGTAGAGCCTTAAATTATTTTGATTTTGTTAAGTAGTTCTGCCAAATTACATACTTATTTATCCTCACGATGCTTAATTAAACTCCACACTGTTTTCAGTAACCCCCAGCCCACCCAACAGGGAAATAGAGTTAAATTGACCAGGTCCTGTGATCCTTGCTCTCTGATAAATACTAAATGGATAGTACGGTGGGCTAAAGCCACAAAATGAGGCTTAGGTAGGGAGAGTTCAGGAGGCCAGTGGTAAACTAAAGGTAGGGTGTCCTGGGTGGGACTCCAGGCTGGCCTGGAACGACCCTTCCCTTCTCTCCTGCACGTTCCCTCTCCTCTTTCAGGGCAGGCGTTGCCAGTGGCAGAGGGATTCTGACCCATGAGTCTGGCTGCAGGTCCTGCATGCCTACCACTCACGGCTGTGGTGACGGGCCGCAGAACCCTCTTCTGTAAAATGGGGTGATTCTGGTACCTTTACATGGGGTGGTTGTGATGATTCAGCAAGCCCGCGTTAAATACTGAGAATAGTCGAAACCGGTTTGGCTCAGTGGATAGAGCGTCGGCCTGCGGACTGAGGGGTCCTGGGTTCGATTCCGGTTAAGGGCATGTACCTTGGTTGCGGGCACATCCTGGTGGGGGGTGTGCAGGAGGCAGCTGGTCAATGTTTCTCTGTCATCGATGTTTCCAGCTCTCTATCCCTCTCCCTTCTTCTCTGTAAAAAGTTAATAAAATATATATATTTTAAAAATACTGAGAATAGTGCCTGGCACTTTATTTTTATTTATTTATTTATTTATTTATTTATTTATTTAAAATTTATTTTTTATTTTTATTGTCTAAAGTTTTACATATGTCTCCTTTTTCCCTGGTTGATCCCTTCCCCCAGCCATTTGTACCCAGGGCAAGCCTCCACCACCCCAGTGTCTGTGTCCATTGGTTATGCTAACATGATGCATACAAATCATTTTGGTTGCTCTCTAACTCCCCCACCTCCCCTGCCACTTGTCTCTGAATCTATGTTTGTTCATCAGTTGATGCTGATCATTATATCTCTCACAAATGAGTGAGATCATGTGATATGTATCTTTCTCCGACTGGCTTATTTCGCTTAGCATAATGCTCTCTAGTCCATCCATGTTGTTGCAAATGGTAAAAGTTCCTTCTTTTTTATAGCGGTGTAGTATTCCATTTATTCCATTGTGTAGGTGTACCACAGTTTTTTAATCCACTCATCTGCTGATGGGCACTTAGGTTGTTTTCAAATCTTAGCTATGGTAAATTGTGCTGCTGTGAACATAGGGGTGCATATATCCTTTCTGATCGGTGTTTCTGGTTTCTTGGGATATATTCCTAGAAGGGGATCACTGGGTCAAATCGGAGTTTGTTTTTTAACTTTTTGAGGAAATTCCATACTGTTCTCCTCAGTGGCTGCACCAGTCTGCATTCCCACCAGCGGTGCACGAGGGTTCCTTTTTCTGACAGGTGTGAGATGGTACCTCATTGTCATTTTGATTTCATCTCTGAGATCATTAATGACTTTGAGCATGTTTTCATATGTCTCTTGGCCTTCTGTATGTCCCCTTATGAAAAGTGTCTATTTAGGTCCTTCGACCATTTTTTGATTGGATTATTCATCTTCCTCCTGTTAAGTTGTATGAGTTCCCTGTAAATGTTGTAGATTAAACCCTTATTGGTGATAACATTGGCAAGTGTGTTCTCTCATGCTTTCTTGTAGTTTTGTTGATGGTTTCTTTTGCTGTCCAGAGCTTTTTATTTTGATGTAGTCCTATTTGTTTATTTTCTCCTTAGTTTCCATTGCCCTAGGAGCTGTGTCTGTAAAGATATTGCTTATGGAGTCTTGTAGGATTTTTATAGTTTCCCACCTTACATTTAAGTCCTTTAGCCATTTTGAGTTTATTTTTGTGTATGGTGTAAGTTGGTGATCTAGTTTCATTTTTTTGCATGTATCTGTCCAATTTTCCCAGCACCATTTATTGAAGAGACTGTCTTGACTCCATTGTATGCTCTTGCCTCCTTTGTCAGATATTAATTGAGCATAATGACTTGGGTCGATTCCTGGGTTCTCTGTTCTGTTCCTGTGATCTATTTGTCTGTTCTTGTGCCAGTACCAGAGTGCCTGGCACTTTGGTCAGCTCTAATTAATAATATTAGCCATCTCCGTCATTGTTAAGTCATTACAACATTTTAATGCTGTATGTTTATTAAGTTAGACATTTACCTTGGTCTCAGTTTTCTCATCTGTAAGATGACATGTGCATTGGATGATCTCTTAGGTTTCTGTTAGCTCAAATCATTGTCATGTTGTGATGTTGTTTGTGTAAATAGTTTATCCCTGCTCAGTCTAGGTATGCTGTACTTGCCTTCCTTAGCCATACTTCCTAGATGGTGCAGTTGATCTGGTTTCTTGGAAATCTTCTGAAAAAATAAATGGGGTTAAATTTGGCTCCACTAGAGGCATTTCATTGCAGCTTTTGTAGCTGGAATGGACTGGAGACCATAATTTGTTGGAGGTTCTGTAAAGAGAGGAAAAGAAATGAAATCAAAGTCCACTTACACTTACTAATGGGAAGCAAATATGGAAGGATGGCGGTGATGGTAACTGTTGGTATTTATTGACCATTTTCCTTTTCCCCTCTTAAATATATATTTACTAATTTATTTACTAATTTCAAAAAGGGAGTGGGAGAGAGACCTAGAAACATCAATGAGGAGAGAGAATCATTGATCGGCTGCCTCCTGCATGCCTCACACTAGGGATGGAGCCTGCAACCTGGGCATGAGCCCTGACTGGTTATCAAACGGTGACCTCCTGGTTCAACAACTGAGCTACGCCTGCCGGGCTACATTGAGCTTTCTTATGTGGGGGACATGTGTTATTTCATTCTATCTTTGCCATAATCCCATCTAGTATGTATTCTTATTATCTCCATTTTGCAGATGAGGAGTCGGAGCACAGAAAGATTAAGGAACTTGCTTACAGTCACACAGCTAATAGGTGATTAACTTGGGATTTGAACACAATTAGCATCCATGCTTAATCACTATGTTATATTAAATTGATTCCTGATGGAGAATCAATTAAGTTGAAATAACTAAAACCTTTTCAATCAGTGCATATAATTTTAACATATTTTATTGATTTATCACAGAGCGGAAGAGAGAGGGATAGAGAGTTAGAAACATCAATGAGAGAGAAACATCGATCAACTGCCTCCTGCACACCCCCCACTAGGGACGTGCCCGCAACTAAGGTACATGTCCCTGACCGGAATCGAACCCGGGACCCCTCAGTCTGCAGGCCGATGCTCTATCCACTGAACCAAACCGGTTTCAGCTGCATATAATTTAAAAATATATATTTTATTGATTTTTTTACATAGAGGAAGGGAGAGGGATAGAGAGCTAGAAACATCGATGAGAGGGAAACATCGACCAGCTGCCTCTTGCACACCCCCCACTGGGGATGTGCCTGCAACCAATGTACATGCTCTTGACCGGAATTGAACCCGGGACCCTTCAGTTCGCAGACTGATGCTCAATCCACTGAGCTAAACCGGTTTGGGCTGCATATAATTTTTTAACAACTTTTTATATTGAAAAATCACAAACTTAGAAAAAGTTGAAAGACTAATATAAGGAACATTATATAGAATTTTACTTCATTTCTTTTAACTGTATAAGATTTCCTTTTTTAAAAAGTAAATAGCAAGCATGATGCTCCTAGGAATAAAGACAGTCTTCTAAGTGACAGTACATAGTGTTATTATGACACACAGGAAGTGTGGCTTTGAGTGTTGACGATTCTAATAACTTTTAGTTTGTATTGGACAAGTCAGATCTCTTACTAGATCATTGAAATTGCACTGCTCAAAGAAATCCTTACCAAAATCTGATTTTCTCCTCAGAAATCATATTCCATGCCCATTGGCATTGAATTCCAGCGGAGATATGCAACAATCGTTCTAGAGCTTGAACAGCTAAACAAGGACCTAAACAAAGTTTTGCATAAAGTTCAGCAGTACTGCTATGAGGTAGGTAATTTACATGAATTTCCCTTGCGGATCTGTGCCCTCTATCCTTTTCTTTGAAGCTTAATACTGTTACACATTTTAGAAAATCCAGAGTAAGCCAATATCTTCATAAAACCCTTTAACAGAACCATATTTCGTATGTATTTTTATTTCTTACAGTATCAGGGCCAAACAGTGCTTTGTATCTTGTTTGGATTACAACTGATATAGGTCTCAAAATTTTTAAGAAAAATAATTACTCTTTTAAAAAAATTTTATTGACTGCTTTTAGAGAGAAAGAAGAAAGGGTATAGGGGAAGAGAGAGATTTGTTGTCCCACCTATTCATGCATTCATTGGTTGATTTCTGTATGTGCCCCAACCAGAGATCAAACCCACAACCTTGGCATATCAGGAGGATGCTCCAGCCAACTGAGTTACCTGTTTGTATAACTTAATTCTACTATCCCAAAGACTATATTTTGGTTTATTTCCCCTTAATTTTTAAATATATACACTAGACGCCCAGTGCATGAAAATTCATGAACTGGAGGGGGATCCCTCAGCCTGGCCTGTCCCCTCTCACAGTCCAGGAACCCTCAGGGGCGAGAGGTGACGTCCCCATTACACCTCTGCTGCTGCCACTGCCTGCAGCGCAAGCCTTAGCCGGTCCTGGTTACCTGAGCCTCAGGCAGCCCTGGGCGTCTGGGTAGCTGCCATCCAAGGCTTGCCTCTGTCTCAGGCCGGCCCTGGGGGTTTGAGGGTGGGTCTGGCTGCACAGCATGCCTGCCACCCCCTTGGCGGGACTGAAAGGACTGAGGGACTCTGGCTGGGCTGAGGGGACTAGGTGCTGCCATCTTGTGGCTATGGGTGCCACCATTTTTATGATGGTGTGACAGCAATTTGCATATTCCCTCTTTATTAGATAGAATGCTTGTTATCACTAAGTTGTGATTATGCTGTGTACACAATTTTGTTTTTTCCTCCTTTAAACTTTACATTAGAACTGTGGATTGTTGAACTTCAAACACATAAGTCAAAGGGTTATTTGTGAATTACCATTATCATGCACATAAAATTATATATATGGCCCTAGCTGGTTTAGCTCAGAGGGTAGAGCATTGGCCTGCAGACTGAAAGGTCCCAGGTTTGATTCCAGTCAAGGCTGCATACCTGGGTTGTGGGCTTGATACCCAGTGCAGGAAGCAGCCAATCAATGATTATGTCTCATTATTGATGTTTCTATCTCTTTCTCCTCTCCCTTCCTCTCTGAAATCAATAAATATATTTAAAAAAATTATATATATATATATATATATATATATATATATATATATATATATATATGAATGTGGTTCAAAAGTTCACCTGAAGTGTGGATTAAGTGATGGATATGCATTTAGCATGCTCTTGCATTTACATTCTTAGAGGTTTTATGTTTCCAGTAAGCCACCTTTATTTGTCATATGAGATTCTTAAACCATTAGCTTTTTGGGATACTAGCCTCATAGATAAGTCCCAAAGATCTGCCATAGGTGACACTGTCAATCCATTATACTTGAATTTAGGGAAGTGAACAGTGGTTATCAACTCCTAAACTGTGAGTATATTTACTCATTCCTCTGGCCATTAATTGCCATTTACTTTTATTTTCCTGGTAGTTATCACTTACCTGTAGAGCAAAATGTGTTGTCCTAGCAAATAGATTCTCTCTGGACTAGCAGCTGTCCACAAGAGGTGCCAACCAAGCAAATAACAATGATACAAGCAGTCCGGCTGGTGTGCTCAGTGGTCAGAGCATCAGCCCATGCACTGAAGGGCCTCAGGTTTGATTCGTGGTCAAAGGGCATGTTCCTGGGTTGCAGGTTCGATCCCAGACCCTTGTCGGGGCGTTTACAAGAAGCAGCCAATCGATGTGTCTCTCTGACATCAGTGTTTGTTTCTCTCTTCCCCTCCTTCTCTTCCTTCCACTCTCTCTAAAAATTAATGGAAAAAATATACATAGGTGAGGATTAACAACAACAAAAAGATGACACATAGCAAAGCTGATGATACATGCAGAAATGGCCGCCCATCAGTCTTTTGTATAATTTCATTATATACATAAGGTCATTAGTGATAGACTCATTTTCTAATGAAGTAAAATTACTTAATTTTTTTTTTTAATATATTTTATTGATTTTTGTACAGAGAGGAAGGGAGAGAGATAGAGAGTTAGAAACATCAATGAGAGAGGGTCATCGATCAGCTGCCTCTTGCACACCCCCTACTGGGGATATGCCCGCAACCAAGGTACATGCCCTTGACCGGAATCGAACCCGGGGCCCTACAGTCCCCAAGCCGACGCTCTGTCCATTGAGCCAAACCGGTCTTGGCATAATTTTCAGAAAACTTTTGTGGAAGTGTAATTTGACTTTAATATAAGAACATATCAGAGGGAACACTTATGACTGAGAAGTTGTGCTCCTAAGTACATAATATATATGTGAATAGATATATACCAAAAGATAATACACTAGAATGTTCATAGCAACACTGTTCATTTTAGCCAAAAATTAGCAATCACCCAAATATCCATTAATATTAGAATAAATCAATAAACTGTCATAAAATTATACAATGGAATATTCTCAGCAATGAGAATGAATGAACTCAACTACATGCAACACACGGACGAACTCACAAATATAATATTGAACAGATAAAATCAGACACACAGGAATATATATATATATATATATATATATATATATATATATAATATGCATGATTCCATTTACCAGTATGTAAAGCTCAAAAGCTAGTCTATGCTGCTAGCAGTCAGGATGGTTACCCTCAGAGCATCACACTGGAGGTTGGTGTTAGGAGGGCCTCTGAGGTAATGTTCTTTTTTAATCTAGATGCTGATTTCTCATGAGTTTGATTAGTGAAAATTCATTCGTCCGTACACTTTATGATTTGTGAACTTTTATGTAGTGATGTATATTCTTCTATTTAAATTTTTTTTAGAAAGTGTTAGAGGACTAGGCTACTCACTGCAGCATTATTGGTAATTGTAAAATGTTAGATAAAACGTAAATGCCACCCACAGGGGATTGGCTAAGTGACATACGGGGTAACCACACAGCTCAGTGCTCTGCTGCTGTGAGAACAAACCCAGAAGCGCGCTCTCTGCTGTCCCAGGATATAGTAAGTAAAAAAGTAAGGTACATGCAATAGTTACCTTTGGGGTAACAGACATACACGAATAAAATAGACATGCCTCTGCTTAGCTTTTCCAAACACACAGGAAGAATAAACCAGAAAGTCATTTGGGAATGGAGTAGGGATAGAGGAGTGAGGAGGAGTGACTTTTTTCTGTGTTTGTTTCCTCAGCAAATATAGGTAAACTCTAAAATGGAATGCAAGCTGTATTTGAGCCTAACTGTATTTCAAAGGAGTAGCGTGAACACACTGAAGGGGGTAAAGGCGAATCCAAATGACTCTAATATAGCATTTGACTATTTAGCCTTAGTCTAAAGGTAACCAAATGTTAAACAAATGCGGAACCCTAGTTAATAGGGTTTCTCTCATAGTGGTAAAGGATTAGCAATTCTGAAACACGATCCTAGGATTAAACAATTCATAATATATAAAAACCCAGGGTCCATAACATCCAAAACAACCGAAGGCTGGACCAACAGGAAGTCAGTGCTGGGTTGCCGTGGCAACTCAAGCACTGACTTCCCCTGTTGCAGGTGCCACAACCCAGCACTGATTACCGAGGGGGCTGTGGATCAGGCCCAAAGAGAGACCAGGAGAGAGAAGCAGGATCTGATCTGTAGTCTCTGGGGCAGCTGTTGATCAGCCTCTGCCTGCCTCTCTCTCTCTCTCTCTCCCTCTCTCTCTCTCTCTCTCTCTCTCTCTCTCTCTCTCTCTCTGGGCCTGGCCAGCAGCTGCTCCTCTCTTTCTCTTGGGCCTTCCATGGGGCTGCTTATCAGCCCTGCCTCTCTGACCAGGCCTGTTGATAGGCCCAGAGACACTGACTGGCATAAAAACTGACCAATGAGAACCTAATCTGGGTGAAGTGTGAGGAGCCAATGGCTGCCTAGGAAGCAGAGCTTTTGACGTTGGCTGGCATAGAAACAGACCAATCAGAACCAAATCTGGGTGAACTATGAAGGCAGAACCTAAGGTGGGGACTGAGGATGGTTTTTAAGGGCAAAAGCTGTTTGGTGTAAGGTGTAAGAAAGTGGTTCAATTTTTTAATGACCAGTTTGACAGTATAGTGCAAATGGCTGGCTATCAGTCCAGACATAGGGATTATGTATTTTTGTCTGCTAAGAGCATCTCCTCCTGCTGAAAAAGTCGCCCCCCCCCCCCATTTAAGCAATCCTATCCTATATAATCTATCTATACTAATAAAAGGCTAATATGCTATTTAGACCAGGTCGACCAGCCAGCTTCCTGATGTTCGATTTCCTCCTGGACAAAGCCACGGTGGTGAGGGCCAAGGCAGAGATGGTGAGGGGCGAGATCACGAGATCAAGCTGGCAGGGGAGGGCAGTTGGGGGCGAGATCATGCCAGCAAGGGAGGGCAGTTGGGGTGATCAGGCAGGCAGAGGCAGTTGGGAGTGAGATCAGGCCAGAAAGGGAAGCAATTAGGGGCAATCAGGCCGGCAGACAGAGGCAGTTAGGGGCGATCAGATGGGTAGACAGGTGAGTGGTTAGGAGTCAGCGGTCCCAGATTGTGAGAGGGATGTCCAGTTGATGGTTTAGGCCCGATCCCACAGGGCCTGGGTCTAAACCAGCAGTTGTACATCCCCCAAGGGGTCCCCAATTGGAGAGGGACTGGGCTGAGGGAATCCTCCCTCCCCATGCACAAATTTCATGCACCAGGCCACTAATGATTAAATAAGTACATGAGGATAATGGGAGCCACGTCTCTCCCTATTGGAGAAAGGACTTACCAAGAAGGGGAAGACTAGAACAAACCCGTTGGTATGCGACTAGAATAGGAAGAATCATGTGAATTCCTGGTTCATTTTACTTTTATAATATGGGTATAAGTACTGAGAGAAACTTGAGCTATGACACCCTGATAGCACTGAGCACACCCAGCACCCAAATCTCAGAGTCTAAACACAGCTCCTTAATAAAAGGAAGCAGCACTCCTTGGAAGAGACTGATCCCAGAACTGGACAGAGAATGTAAAAGATGAGCCCAGACCATCTTACTGTGCCAGGGAGTAAAACGTGCCCCAGGTGAGGGGACATAGCAGAAGGGACCAGCTCACAGGATCCCCGCTGGTCAGTCTGGGACAGTTTGAGCTTCAGCGTAAGTAATTATAGTAAGAAATTATAACTCGTTGAATAAAGTAAGAACCCCGAGTCCACTAATACCAATTATTTCTTAAGGAAAAATTCTCAATAGTAAAATACCAATGAACATAGAAGGAATGATAAGAATGAGAAAGACACCATTTGTCAACTATCATAGTAATATTTGATAAAGATGAAAATCATCAATAGATGCTAGAACTAGTGGGTAAAAGTTTGATGAGGAACAGGATCTTTACAAAGCCTCATGATATCTCTTCACGAATATTAATTATGAAGGGGCAAATCCTTTACTTTGGGGAAATCTGCAGACACTTAACTACCTTAACCAAGTGATGAAGTAGCATCACAGTAATGGGACAGGCAGCCTTCAGTGCCTCCCAGTCACGGTTCTCAGAAAAGTCAGCATCACGTTGTGGTATTCCTGCTCCAACGCGTAACCTCGGTGCAGTCATGAGGAAACAGACAAACCACGTTGAGGGGTGTTATCCAAAATAACTGGCTGGGACTCTTCGGAAATGAAATACTATGGAAATATCAAGGTCATGAAATAAAGGTATCTAAAGGAACATGATAACCAAATACATCCAGGGGGGAAACAGCTGTGTGTAAGACATCATTGAGTCAATCAAGAAATTTGAATATGGACTATTAGAAAATGGAATTATATCAATGTTATATTCCCTGGATTATTCTTTTTTCTTTTTTAAGATATTTTTTTATTGATTTCAGAGAGGAAGGGTGAGGAAGATTGAGAAACATCAATGATGAGAGGGAATCATTGATTGGTTGCCTTCTGCATGACCCTTACTGAGGATTAAGCTCGCAATCTGGGCATGTGCCCTTGACCGGAATCGAACCCAGGACCCTTCAGTCCACAGGCAGATGCTCTATTCACTGAACCAAACTGCACTATTCTTATGTAAGAGAATATCCTGGTACTAAGGAAATAATGAGTATTTAGGGATATAATGAGTAAAAGGGAAAGGAATTATATCTACACAAACAGAGAGAGATCAAATGTTAAATCAAATGCAGTAAGCCATAACCAGTTAGTGAATCTGGGTAAAAGGTTATCTAGAGTTCTTGTGTTATTTTCTTCAGAGGACTGTTATAAGAGAGAGAGATTTCTAAGGTAAGAGCGGACATGACTTTTGTCATAAATGTTAGTTTTATAAAAATCCAAATCTGAAAACGGCACAAGCACACCAATGAAAGCACAGCTCACATGTCGTCCTCTGTCCAGCTTGCCCCGGACCAGGGGCTGCAGCCCGCAGACCAGCCCACAGACATGAGGCGGCGGTGTGAGGAGGAGGCGCAGGAGATCGTGCGGCAGGCCAACTCCGCCGCCGGGCAGCCCTGCGTGGAAAACAAAAACCTGACCGACCTCATCGCCAGGCTCACAGCTATTTTATTACAAATTAAGGTAAACTTCGGAGAAAATGGTTTCTTAATATCAACACCTAAATGGACTATGCTAAAAAATTATATTTGTTGCTAAAAAATTATAATACATCAATTAGATCGGGTATTTTTTTATCTGTAGTTGAACTATAAATAAAATTTGAAATATTTTTTTCCTTTTAGTGTCTAGCAGAAGGAGGAGACCTGAATTCCTTTGAATTCAAATCACTTACAGATTCATTGAATGATATCAAGAGTACAATAGATGTTTCTAATATCAGGTAATTCATTAGATGCACCCTAATCATTTTTATATTAAATTCAGTGATTTCCAGTACTAGTTTGAAGAATTATGCATATTTGCGAAGTACTTACATAATTGGTATTCTTTAAATAAATTGTAAAGGAGCTTTTTAGTTATATCCAATCTATTGATAGAATAGAAACTTCACGTGGAATTTTTATATAAAGGAATCAGAAAACATATAATATTTAATTTTTTTAAATAGATTTTTATTGATTTCTGAGGAGAAGGGAGAGGGGGAATTGGACCATGGACCTAGTTCATGGGTCCATGCTCAACCGGCCAGACTTGGTTTTGGTTTAGCGTGGAGGCTCGGCAGAGAGGCAGAGAGAGTATCTGGTCCAGGGGTTCATTCTCTTTCCATCACTCCTTGGCTCCTTGCTACTTTTGAGTACATTTTTCAGTTAGTGCGATATGGAATTAGGGCTAATGTGCAGGGTAGAATCCTTATCTTAGCAATTAATATTCTTAGCAATTTTCCTTTTTAAAAAATTGTTTTTAATATTGTGAAATAAAGCAGTTAACCATGTTTCTTTTTTCTTTAGTTGCTTTCAGAATAATGTAGAAATCCACGTTGCACATATTCAGAGTGGCCTGAGCCAGATGGGAAACTTACATGCCTTTGCAGAAAATAACACCAACAGAGACTGAGTGGATTGAATTATGCCAACTGCATAGGACATTGTTTCGAGAAGTTCTTTTCCTTCCTAGAGGCTTCCAACACCAAATCCCCCAGCGCTGGGAAACAAGGGAAACGTATCTCCGAATAAGGCGTTTTAGTATCCTGTACTGCTTCTTAACCAGCACTGCTGACCATCAGCATATTTATTTTTCTTTTATTATTCAGCTGCAGTAGCATTGCTTGTATTACATATGTTTATTAGCAAGTAGTTTTTAAACTGGAACATACTTTCATGGAGGAATGCATTGGCCATTTTTTAATGTGCATGAATTCGCATCAATGTACACGTGCAGACAACTGTAGTGGAGAACATGGAGGAGTAGTCTTGTGCACACGGGTGGCCATGTGGGAACTGCATCTGGAAAAAGGCAATCCGTTCGTTAGTCGGTCACCACTTCAGTCTTCATCGCGAGCTATGGAAGCCCAGAGGGAAGGAAGGCACTGGAAGACAGACTGCTGGTATATCTAGTATATACTTGCAATGTGACATGGTTCTGTAGATCCTTTATAATAATAAATATTTTAATTTATCATAATTTATAAAAGAAACATTTGTTGTTTGTTGAAAGAAAATGAAGGAGCAGGAAAAAAACATTACTTACAAAATGCTGAATCTCAGCAAGTGGATTTGGCATGTCTTTCCCCGTCAATTCAGGGCAAAAAGTGCTATTGTTATGAGATTTATTAAAAAAAGAAAAGACTGATAACACACTATTTTCATATTTTTTGTTTATTTGCACAACTTTTAGACCAAATTACTGGTTAAAATCCACAATATGCCATTTATAAAGTAAAAAGATTTTATAAGGAAAACAACACCTGTGCTGTGAAATACAGAGAAAAGGTTTGTATTTGGTTGTGGTTTTGGTTTTTTTGTTTTGATTTTTTTAAAGAAAATCCTAAAATATTAATCTTGTAAAAAGTGTATTTGAAATTCTCTGTTTTAATATAGAATATTATAAAGTCAAAATATAATAAATTGTTTTCAGATTTGGAATTTAAGATATAGCTGTAGAAGTGGCTTTAATTCTTTTAGATGTCTCATAAAATGAGGCTTTTATATATTAATGTATAAAAAATGAGATTATTTTCCATTTTAAATTTTTGTATAGTTTAAAAATGCTTCCATATTCTGTGCCACTGCAGAACTTTAGTGCAGAGTTTATATTTAGCTCAACTGTTATGTTAATTAAGAAAAGCATAAATCTTTTATTCTTAATATTTGTAATTCTAAATAAATTGATTTATGAAAATTAATATGTCTTCATTTTCATCCTGTCTAATAAAAGGGTAATATGCAAATTGATTGTCACTCCAACACACAAGATGGCTGCCCCCATGTGAATACAAGATGGCTGCCACAAGATGGCTGGCAGGGGAGGACAGTTGGGGGGGGGGGAGGGGACACAGGCCTGCAGGGGAGGGCAATTGCGGGGGACCAGGCCTGCAGGGGATGGCAATAGGGAGCAATCATGCCTCTAGGGAAGGGCTGTTGAGGGTGGCCAGGGAAGCAGAGAAAGGGCAGTTAGAGGTGACTGGGCCAGCAGGGGAGGGCAGTTAGGGGTGACCTGGTCAGCAGGGAAGGGAAGTAACAGGCAATTGGGCCGGCAGGGGAGTAGTTAGGCGTTGATCTTAATATAAGTTGATAAGTATTCCTTCTATTTAAGAAGTTTTAAGGAATTATATCAAATTTTATTTTTAGGGGAAATAGTACAGATTAATTACTAACTTGTTCTGAATAATAAAACCATCCAATCTTATTTTAAGGAGGAGTTTTTCCCCATTCCTGAGTAAATCACTAGGAAAATACTAAGTGAGTAAGTTACTTGGCTTATATAGACCGAGTGAAAGGTCACTAGTATGAGATAAGGACTTTCTACATTAAAATTATTTTTATTGATTTTAGAGAGGAAGCGAGAGGGAGGGGAGAGAAAAAACAATGATAAGAGAGAGTCATTGGTTGGCTGCCTCCTGCATGCCCCACACTGGAGAGTGAGCCCACGACCAGGAATCAAACCGGTGACCTCTTGGTTCTGGGGTCGACAATGAGCCCCACAGGCAGGCATACATCTTACATTTTACACTTCTCTTTTTTACGTTTTATTTTATTGATTTTTACAGAGAGGAAGGGAGAGGGACAGAGAGTTAGAAACATCGATGAGAGAGAAACATCAACCAGTTGCCTCCTGCACACCCCCTACTGGGGATGTGCCCGCAACCAAGGTACATGCCCTTGACTGGAATTGAACCTGGGACCTTTCAGTCTGCAGACCAATGCTCTTCCACTGAGCCAAACCGGTTTTGGCACATCTTACGTTTCTGAAGGCTTACTCGTCACATGTACAGCATACCTCATTTTGCACATAGTGAAGTGCTGTTGTCTTTCTGTGCTATCATGTGGATGGCAGGAGCGGTGCTGAGAGTGTATCTGAATTTTACTTCTGTTTAGGGGAGAAGTCCATGAAACCCAAAGCAGTCATTTGGGGTCGCTGAGCACGTTGCATGATGCAGCCCCTGCCTACCGCCTCTCTGGGGCTCTAAAGGAAACCGCAACAGCCAGGCTGAGGGAAGAAGCAAGCACACCATGTGTTAGGTTTAATTACTTCGTTCCTTTAGGAATCAGATTCACTTGCTACCATTCAGAACCTACCAGGAGATTTGCCTGTTACATAGTGTCCCTTGAGTTCATGCACCGTTCTCCATCTTCATTACCATCACAACACTCAGCCGCTGTCCTCCCCAGCAGGCACGAGGGGCAGTGTTCATGCAGCTCTCCTCAAACGCAGCCATCCTTTTTTTTTTAATGTACTTTATTGATTTTTAAAAATATATATTTTATTGATTTTTTACAGAGAGGAAGGGAGAAGAGAGAACTAGAAACATCGATGAGAGAGAGACACCGACCAGCTGCCTCCTCACACCCACACCAGGGATGTGCTGCAACCAAGGTACATGCCCTTGACCGGAATTGAACCTCGGACCTTTCAGTCCACAGTCTGACGCTCTATCCACGGTTTGGCTATTTTTTTAATTTTTTTACAGAGAGGAAGGGAGAGGGATAGAGAGTTAGAAACATCGATGAGAGAGAATCATTAATCAGCTGCCTCTTGCACACCCCCTACTGGGGATATGCCCGCAACCAAGGTACATGTCCTTGACCAGAATCGAACCTGGGACCTTTCAGTCCGCAGGCTGACGCTCTATCCACTGAGCCAAACTGGTTTCGGCAAATGCAGCCATCCTTAAGTGATACTGGTAACATGCGGAATTGGTCATGTCCCCATCTAAATAAAGTCCAAGGGCTCTCAGGACAAATCAGAATTCTTTTTAAAAAAACATATTTTATTGATTTTTTACAGAGCGGGAGAGAGAGGGGTAGAAACACTGATGAGAGAAAATCATTGATCAGCTGCCTCTTGCACACCCCCTACTGGGGATATGCCTGCAACCAAGGTACATGCCCTTGACCAGAATCGGACCTGGGACCCTCCAGTCCGCAGACTGATGCTCTATCCACTGAGCCAAATCCAGTGATTTGGTTTCGGCCAAATCAGAATTCTTACAAGACCTGCAAAGCCACGCATGACCTGGCCCGCCCTCCCCACTTGTGAGTCCTACACGTGATTCCACAGGGCAGAGCACACTCGGTGCCGGCTTCCTTCCTCTCCTTGTCACCTAGGTCACCCCTCACCCGACAGGTCTTACCCTCAGCATCGCGTTCTCAGAAGCTTCCCTGGACTGCAACACACCCTCAGCCTCCCGGCACCTTTCCTCCAGCACGTTGCTTTTGAGTCCATTCTGCCTTTGCTCAGTGAGGGGAAGGACTCTGGTTTTCTCATCATTTATTTCCCTGGTAGAGCATCTGCTCATAGGCACCAAATATTTGTGGAATGAATGAATAAACAAGAGCTTCAAAAGAGCTCTGAGCACCGGGAGTGCCACTGGAATAAACGTATGGTTTCCATGATAATTTCATAAAAAGATGAGACAGTACTAAGCTACAGAGATTGTGATGAGGGTTCCCTTTAAGCCTCGGATGCTATCACTAGTCTGATTGAAAAGGCCAGGCCAAGGCCCGGAGTGGCGGGCCCAGAGCAGCCAAGTCTGGCACGGCCAGGCCCTGAGCAGTGGCTGCCAGGCTGGGAGCGGCCAGGCCCGGAGCAGCCGGGCCCAGAGCAGCTGGGTCGTGTGCGGCCAGGCCCGGAGCAGCAGCAGCCAAGTCCAGAGCAACTAGGTTGGGAGCGGCAGTGACCAGACCCGGAGCAGCCAGGCCCGGAACAGCTCGCTCCTTGCCTGCCCCTGCCCCACGGCTGCTTCTCAGACATGGCTGGAAACTTTCGTGGGAACTTGAGTGTCTGCTGAATCAAGTGATGAAGGCTTAGATCTGGATGTGTTGAGTTAGTTTAGGACTGGGGTGTTGATCTGTGAGTGCCTTGGGTGGGGCCTGGATGAGGCTGGTGGTCCTATTGGGAAATGTCTTTTGTGTGAAGTGTATCATCGGGCATGTGGAGGTATTATTGATATGAGAAAATGCTAAGTAACTGATTTACTATCTGAAAAGGGATTTACTATCAGGGAAAGGGAGGGAAGAAGAGACTGAACATAAACTGTGCACCTATGGATGAGAACAATGGGGGATGGGGAGAGGGCGGAGGGTGGGGTGGGAACTGGTGGAGGGGGGAAGAAAGGTGATCCTTTGTAATAATATGAACAATAAAGATTGATTTATAAATAAATAAATAAATAAATAAATAAATAAATAAATAAATAAATAAAATTCTTTTTGGAAACAGTGAAAAAAATAAAATAAAATAAATAAATAAAAAGGCCAGGCCAGAGGAGGCAATTATGAGAGGGGATTAATGTGGACTGGGTCAGTTTTAGGTTCGAGTCCCGGCTGTCCTTTATGAACTGTGTAGTTGTGAACCACTACTTGAATTAAGTTTTTTGATCTTGAAAATAATAGACCTTATTTGGCAATTGTGAGGACTAAACATATAATGCCTGTAGCACATTTAACAGATAGGATCTCTTACAAGTTTGAAAGAGGCGCAGACTAGAAGATCCCGCAATTTTTAAAAATTAAAAATGTAACAAAATTTTTTAAATTGTTTCCTGGGGAAAACAACATAACACTATAAGTTCAATAATACACTTAATAAGCTAATTACAACGTTTACCACTTTTGGTTTTATTTTTATTTTTTCATGCTGAAAGTGCTAGGATAGATGTAAGAAAGTGGTTTAAACATTTAGAATTCCTATTTATTTATTTATTTATTTATTATATGTGTACTCTATCCTCTGATGTTCTTTTTTTTTTTTTAAATCAATCTTTATTGTTCATATTATTACAAAGGTTTCTCATTTCTTCCCCCCTCCACCAGGATCCCACCCCACCCTCCCCCCCTTCCCCTCCCCCATTGTCCTCATCCATAGGTGCACAGTTTATGTTCAGTCTCTTCCTCCCTCCCTTTCCCTGATAGTAAATCCCTTTTCAGATAGTAAATCAGTTACTTAGCATTTTCTCATATCAATAATACCTCCACATGCCCAATGATACACTTCACACAAAAGACATTTCCCAATAGGTCAACTAGCCTCATCCAGGCCCCACCCAAGGCACTCACAGATCAACACCCCGGCCCTATACTAACTCAACACATCCAGATCTAAGCCTTCATGACTTGATTCAGCAGACCCTCAAGTTCCCGCAAAAGTTTCCAGACATGTCTGAGAGGCAGCCGTGGGGCAGGGGCAGGCGAGGAGCAAGCTGTTCCGGGCCTGGCTGCTCAGGGCCTGGCCTCTGTTGCTCTGGTTCGTTCCACAACCAGCTGCTCCGGGTCTGGCCACTGCCGCTCCCGACCTGGTTGCTCTGGGCTTGGCTGCTGCTGCTCTGGGCCTGGCCGCACCCGACCCGGCTGCTCCGGGCCTGGCCGCTCCCAGCCTGGCAGCTGTGCTCCGGGCCTGGTAGAATTCCCATTTAAAGAGCTTAGAAGACTATGAAAATCTGTAAAACACTTGGAATTCATACTGACAGAGCCGGGACATGTTTAGGAATGTGTTTGGAACTCCCAGAATACATGTTGATGGAGCTGTGATATCTGCTGGGAAATGTGAAACATTGATCATTCGTGTTTAAAGTGCTTTTTATGTGTGCCATAGTGTTTCAACATAATCTACGCTGAGTGAGCTGGGATTGATATGTGAGAGTGTGTTAAACACTCAGAATTCTCATTTAAATACTTGGAATTCACATTGATAGAGCAGGGAGAGATTTAGGAATGTGTTTGAAACACTTGGAATGCATGTTTGTTTTTTCTTTATTGATTAAGGTATTACATGTGTGTCCTTATCACCCAATTGCCCCCACCCCCACCCACTCATGCCCTCACCCCCTGGTGTCTGTGTCCATTGGTTAGGTTTATATGTATGCACACAAGTCCTTTGGTTGATCTCTCTCTCCCCCTTACCTTCCCTCTGAGGTTTGATGGTCTGATTGATGCTTCTCTGTCTCTAGATCTGTTTTGTCCATCAGTTTATGTTGTTCATTATATTCCACAAATGAGTGAGATCATGTGATATTTGTCTTTCTCTGACTGGCTTATTTCGCTTAGCATAATGCTCTCCAGTTCCATCCATGCTGCTGCAAATGGTAAGAATTCCTTCTTTTTTACAGCAGCATAGTATTCCATTGTGTGGATGGACCACAGTTTTCTGATCCACACATCTGGGCTGTTTCCAGATCTTAGCTGTGGTGAATTGTGCCGCTATGAACATAGGGGTGCATCTGTCCTTTCTGATGGGTGTTTCTGGTTTCTTGGGCTATATTCCTAGAAGTGGGATCACTGGGTCAAATGGGAGTTCCCGTTTTAGTTTTTTGGGGAAGCTCCGTGCTGTTTTCCACAGGGGCTGCACCCGTCTGCAGCGGGTCTCCTTTCAGATATGCGCCTTGGTGGGCTGTACGTTCAAAGTGCTCTGTCTTTCATGGCTGTGTCCCATTTGGCCATGCCACCACCTCCCAGTCACTGTGAGGGAAGCTCTCAGCCCTGGCTCTCCCGCGAGGGCCTGAGCAGCCGGCCTGGCACAGAGCCAGCACTGCACATGCTCCTCCCCATGTGATCATCTCATTGTGGTTCCCGATAGTTTCTAGGCACAGAAGTCACGTTTCTACCAAAGCCTGTAGTTTCTACTATCTCCTTGTTGCTCTTGGCAGTGGATTTGGAACTCTGGGATGTGCAAGCCTCTTGAATAATGCTTCTGTGAACATTAGGGCGGCGGCAGGTAAACCTCTAGGACATGGCACCCGGCTCAGACTCTGCCAGTAGCCAACAATCACGAGTCCTGGCCCTGACCTCGGGGCCCTGGCACAGAGCCAGCCGGCCCTGACTTCTCTCTAGCTCCATCCAAAGCGCAGGTTACAAGGAAACCTCATCCTGGGTTCCCTAGTACAGTTTCCTTTGGCCCTCAGGAATTTGAAAACCCTCAAACAATAATTTATCTCAGGCTAACTTACAAACAGTCATTTACATACATTCTTAATATATAAATTGGGAAAGAGAAATCTCCTGAAACGAAAAACTCATGGGATCAAACTTTGCACAAGCCAAAGATATGCTTTTAACCCAGTTAAATTCCTCAGCGCAGTGGCCTGTGGACCGGAGATTCCCGCTGAAACCACCTCTGCAGAGACTTTTCTCTTTTCGAGATGCTTTTCACGGTCACGTGATGTGCGCCGACCACCTGGGCAGCAAAACGCTGTCTGAAGGCCAGCATGCATCTCGGTAGAACCTCAGTGAAACCCTGAGGGAGACGTTCACTAACCCAGGAAGGGGAGAGGTGCAGGAACAGAGCTGAGGGGAGTTGCTGTTGGAGCAATGGAAGTGACAGGATGCGAGAATTTTTTTTTTTTTTAACTTTTACACATGTGGTTTTATTATCTTTTAGGTGTGTGAGTTTAGTCAATTAACTTTTTTTTATAGTTATTTCAATTAGATTCTGAGAATGTTTAAATCTTATTCATTTTGCAGTAATTTGCTTTTTCTAAACAAATTTTAGCTTTAATTAAAAAAAAAAACTATACACTGAGTTTTTACGATCAGAGATCTGTTTCTTAAATTGTGAAGTATTTGACACTTGTCTTAACAATTTTAAAAACCACGCACAGGAGAAAAACCAAGATGGCGGCCTAGGTAAGCACCTAAGCTGCCGCCTCGCACAACTATTTCAAAACAACTAAAAGACAGAATGGACATCACTCAAAACCACAGGAAAGCTGGTGGAGTGGGAAATCTACAACCAGAAAGAAGGAGAGAGGCTCACGGATCAGACTGGGAGCCGCGAAGCGCTGAGGTAGGGAGCAGTGTGCGTGGAGAGGAAGGGTGGCCAAGTGCCTGGCTGGTGGGAGGGGAAAGGAAGCCCCCACTTGCACTGAACTCTCTCTGACTGCACTGAACCCCAACCCCGGCCAAAACCCCATGGAGCCAGGCTCATACAGGTGGAGTCCGAACTGTAGAGAAAGGCACCTGGAGACTCAGACTGGGAGACTGGGGGAGCCGGGAGCCGCAGCGGGCAGGGTCTACAGTCATGCACGAGCGGAGGTTGCCATGGCCTCTCCATAGTGAAAGGAGTCGGAAGCTTCAGACTACAGAGACCCAACCCAATTCCGGCAAGCCCCTGGGACACCCACACTCTTGCACGGGGAATCTGGATGGTCAGGTGGAAACTCAGGGGAGCCTCGGAAGGCAGAGGTCAGGCAGAAACTCAGGCGAGTGCAAAAGGGCAGGGCTGACGGGAAGCCAAGACTGTCAGCTCAGCCCTGAGACTCTATCCCATCCAAGCCGAGCACAGAGGCTTTTGCAATTTTGCAAGTCTGATCCTATAAGACTGTCTCCAATACAGAAGGTATCCCAGAGTAGACACAGCTGATACTCACATCCAATGGGCCTGGAGGTCTATTCCTCCCAGTGATACCAACAACAAGGCTGTACATGCAGTTCACAAAGGGGAGCACCAACAGTGTCTACCTCAGATAACTGAGGAGGCTGACCCACCCGGCCATATAGGACACCAAACACACAAAGCCACCCTACCAACTCTGGGAAGCAGCAAAAATGCCGAGACAAGGAAACAGATCTCAAATGAAAGAGATGGAGGAGAACAAAAAACTGGATATAGAGTTCAAAACCATGGTTATAGGATTTTCAAGAATTTCCTAGAAAAGGCCGATAAATTTAATGAGATCCAACTAGAAATTAAACATAAACTGACTGAAAAAGAATATTATACAGAGATCCAACAGCAGACTGGAGGAACACAATAATCAAGTCAAAGATTTGGAATACAAAGAGGCAAAGGACACTCCTCTGGAGAAGCAAGAAGAGAAGAGAATCCAGAAAGTTGAAGATAGTGTAAGGAGCCTCTGGGACAACTTTAAGCGTACCAATATCAGAATTATGGGGGTGCCAGAAGAGAGAGAGCAGGACACTGAAAACCTATTTGAAGAAATAATGTCAGGAAACTTCTCCCACCTGGTGAAAGAAATAGACTTACAAGTCCAGGAAGTGCACAGAACCCCAAACAAGAGGAATCCAAAGAGGACCACCAAGACACATCATAATTAAAATGCCAAGGGCAAAAGACAAAGAGAGAATCTTACAATCAGTAAGAGAAAAGCAAGTAACCTATAAGGGAGCACCCATACAACTATTAGCTGATTTCTCAACAGAAACTATGAGACCAGAAGGGAGTGGCAAGAAATATTCAAAGTGACGAATAGTGAGAACCTACAACCAAGATTGCTGTATCTAGCAAAGTTATTCAGAATTGAAGGTCAGATAAAGAGCTTCACAGATAAGAAGAAGCTAAGGGAGTTCATCACCACCAAAACAGTATTATATGAAACGCTAAAAGGTATTCTTTAACAAGAGGAAGAAGAAGAAAAAAGATAAAAATTAGGATCAACAAATACACATATATCAACAAGTGAATCTAAAAATCAAGTGAATTAAAAATCTGAGGAACAGAATAAACTGGTGAATATAATAGAACCAGGGGCAAAGAAAGGGGGTGGATTGATAATTAACAGGGGGAAAGGGGGCTGGGGGGTGCAGGAAGAGGCTGGATTAAAATCATACACCTGTGGATGAGGACATTGGGGGGGGGGGGAGGCAAGTGCAGAGGGTGGGGTGGGAACCGGGTGGAAGGGAGCTATGGGGGGAAAAGAGGAGAAACAATTGTAATAATCTGAGCAATAAAGATTTATTTAAAAAAAATAAAATTAAAAAAATAAAAACCACGCACAAAACTCTGTATTTGATTCAGGAGTCCAAAGGTGTGCTCCCACTTTGCAATTCTCCCATCTCATCTAAGGAGGGTGGGTTTTAGAAGTGGAGAACCGAGACGGGGAGCTCGGGAGCAACCTGGACAGAATCCTGGGAGCCACCACTGCGAGTGGGAGGCGCCGGCAGGACGCAGTGGGCCTGGGTGACGGTGAGGCCGAGCCCGGTGACAGGGAGGCCGAGCCCGGTGACAGGGAGGCTGAGGCCGGTGACTGTGAGGCTGAGCCCGGTGACAGGGAGGCCGGGCCCGGTGACGGGGGAGGCCGAGCCCGGTGACGGGGAGGCTGAGGCCGGTGACAGGGAGGCTGGGCCCGGTGACAGGGAGGACGGGCCCGGTGACGGGGGAGGCTGGGCCTGGTGACAGGGAGGCTGGGCACGGTGACAGGGGAGGCTGGGCCCGGTGACAGAGGAGGCTGGGCCCGGTGACGGGGGAGGCTGGGCCCGGTGACGGGGGAGGCTGGGCCCGGTGACGGGGGAGGCTGGGCCCGGTGACAGGGGAGGCTGAGGCCGGTGATAGGGAGGCTGAGCCCGGTGACAGGGAGGCTGGGCCCGGTGACTGTGAGGCTGGGCCCGGTGACGGGGGAGGCTGGGCCCGGTGACAGGGAGGCCGGGCCCGGTGACAGGGAGGCCGGGCCCGGTGACAGGGGAGGCTGGGCCTGGTGACAGAGGAGGCTGGGACGGGTGACAGGGAGGCTGAGGCCGGTGACGGGGGAGGCTGGGCCCGGTGACGGTGCGGGAGAAGCGGGTACAGAGAAAACCTGGGCCCGGGCTGGCTTTGGGCAGAGGGAGGAGCCGCACAGGGACAGGTGCTGTCTCGGAGATGAACGTGATGTCCTCGGTGTGAAGCCGGAGAGGACGGCCCGGGCTCTGCTGCCGGGCTGGTGCCGGGGTGTCCGGGTTCCGGCCCTCAGGAGCTGCCGGGGTGTCCGGGTTCCAGGCCCTCGGGAGCTGCCGGGGTGTCCGGGTTCCAGGCCCTCGGGAGCTGCCGGGGTGTCCGGGTTCCAGGCCCTCAGGAGCTGCCGGGCTGTCCGGGTTCCAGGCCCTCAGGAGCTGCCGAAGGCGGAGAGCAGGTGCCGCTCCCAGGAGCCCAGCTCGGAGGCCACGTCCTCGGGGAGCGCGCAGGGGCCGCAGTGCTGGCCTCGGGAGCCTGGGTCCGAGGGCAGGCGGTTCACATCGACCTGCAGAGGCGGCTGCGGCTTCGGGCACAGCGCTCCGGGGCCGGGGCCGGTTCCGGTTCCGATGCTGGTTTCGGGGGCCGCGGGGTGGGCGAGGGGCGCGGGCCGGGCTGCGGGCGGCAAGGACTTCCCGCTCTGGCGCCGCGACTTGGCGCGCCGGTTCTGGAACCAAACCTGCGGGGGCGGGGCGGAGAGCGGGGGGCGGGGCGGTGAGCGGGGGCGGGGCGGAGAGCGGGGGGCGGGGCGGTGAGCGGGGGCGGGGCGGAGAGCGGGGGGCGGGGCGGTGAGCCTGGAGGGCGGGGCGGTGAGCCGGGGGCGGGGCTGTGAGCCTGGAGGGCGGGGGGCGGGCTGTGAGCCTGGAGGGCGGGGCGGTGAGCTGGGGGCGGGGCGGTGAGCCGGGGTGGATGGGGGTGGGCGTAGGGGTTAGGGGAGGCGGGGCGGAGAGCCCGGGGGCGGGGCGATGAGTCTGGGGGGCGGGGCGGTGAGCCGGGGGGCGGGGGGAGGCGGGGCGGAGAGCGGGGGGAGGGGGGAGGCGGGGCGGAGAGCCGGGGGGCGGGGGGGGCGGGGCGGAGAGCTCGGGGGCGGGGCGGAGAGCCGGGAGGCGGGGCGGTGAGCCGGGGGCGGGGCGGTGAGCCTGGAGGCGGGGTGGTGAGCCGGGGGTAGGTGGGGTGGGGGAAGGGGGGAGGGGAGGCGGGGCGATGAGCCGGGGGCGGGGCTGTGAGCCGGGAGGCAGGGCGGAGAGCCCGGGGGCGGGGCGGTGAGCGGGGGGGGGGGGGTGGGGGGGCGATGAGTGGGGGGGGAGAGGGGGCGGGGCGGAGAGCTCGGAGGCGGGGCGGTGAGCCGGGGGGGGTGGGGTGGGGTGGGGGTGGGGGTAGGGGAGGCGGGGCGGTGAGCCGGGGGCGGGGCGGTGAGCCGGGGGTGGGCAGGGTGGGGGGGAGGGGGGAGGGGAGGCGGGGCGGAGAGCCCGGGGACGGGGCGGTGAGCGGGGGGGGGGGGGGGGAGGCGGGGCGATGAGTCCGGGGGGAGGGGGGGCGGGGCGGAGAGCTCGGAGGCGGGGCGGTGAGCCGGGGGTGGGGTGGGGGTGGGGGTAGGGGAGGCGGGGCGGTGAGCCGGGGGCGGGGGGAGGCGGGGCGATGAGTCCGGGGGAGGGGGGGCGGGGCGGAGAGCTTGGGGCCGGGCTGCCCCAGGGCTTGTCCAGCGTCCCTGGGAACAGGCGGGCCCCGCCCCGCGGGACCGGACAGAAGCTTCACGGAGTCTGCGAGGGAGACCTGCTGTCGCAAAGGCGACAGGTGCCCACGTCACGCAGAGCCCAGCTTTAAGGTGCGTGAGTCGGGGACGGGGTGCCCGGTGGGCGTCCCCTCCTCTCCCCGCAGGTCCTGCGGGCGCGCCGCTTGGGAAGCCTCTCCCCCCCCCCCCCCGCCCCGCGGGGAGCGCTCCTGTCGGAGCCGGAGGCTCAGCCCCGGCCCCGGGCCCCGGGCCCCTCCGGGTGAAGCTCCGATGCGCCTGGACCAGAATCTCAACTCGTGACCCGCTCAGCGTTATCCCCAAACGCCACGTCTTCGGCCGCGGATTCCAGACGAGGCCCCGCCAGGGAGCGGCCGGGCCCGCGGGGACCTGGCCTGTCCCCGGGGAGCCCCGCCTGTGCCCCAGGGAAGGTGCGGGGCTCCCGCCGCCCGCGCCGTCACACCCACACTCAGCCCCTCATCCCGGCCCCACGCCCTGCCGCGGGGGTGCGGACAGTGCCCGGTGGCCCCGGACGGGGCCAGGGCAGCCACTGCCAACGCCCCGGGAGGGGAGCGGCCGCGGCGCTGCCGGAATCCCGCCCCCGCCGCGCCCCTCACCTGGACCCGGGCCTCGGGCAGCAGGGTGAGCGCGGCCAGGCGCTCGCGCAGCTGGATGTCGGGGTACGCCGTCCGGCGGAACACCAGCTCCAGGAGCCGCAGCTGCTCGGGCCGGAACGCCGTGCGCTTGCGGCGCTGCGACGCGGGCGGGGCGGCCGGGCCTGCGGGGGGCGCCGGCGGGCCCAGGCGGTCGGGGGCCGGCGCGGAGGGCCCGGGGCCCCGGCCGGGGAAGCCGGCGAAGGGGGCGGGGGCGCAGCGGGCCGGGCCGGGGAGCAGGGCGGCGGCGGGGCCCGGCGGCGGCGAGAGGGGCCCGGGGGGCGCGGGCCGGGGCGCGGGGAGCCGGAGCTGGCGGGACCCCGCCGCGGCCATCGCTGCGCCCTGTGCCTCGCGGGCGGCGGCGGCCCCGGTTATAGGGCCGGGCCGGGGCGGGGCCGCGGCGGGCGATCAAAGGGGGACAAGGAGGTCGTGGCCCTCGGGGTGCGAGCCTGCGCGGCCCTGCCAGACGCCGGGGAGCGATCGCTTCCGCCGACCGCGGGGGCGCGAGGGGGGCGTGAACCGGGCCCGGAGCCCCCGCCGCCCGGCCCGCAATCCACATCCGGGGGGTTTGCCCGGAGGGGGGGCCCGCAGCGGGCAGAGCATCCCTCGGGGCCCGGCCCCGCCCCCTCCCGCGGGCATCAGAGGCGCGTTCACCCCCCGCCACGTGCCAGACCGACCCGGCTGGTCAAACAGCCCGCCCGCACCCCCACCTGCCGGCCGGGTGCAGGCGAGGGGCGGTGACACCCGCGGAGGGCGCCCCGCTGGCCAGGCTCAGGTCCGGAGGCGCAGGTGGAACCGGGGGGCGCGGTCACCCAGCAGCACCGGCCTCTCGGGGCGCCCGGTGACGCCCCAGGAGGTCCCGGGAGGACGGGGAGGCTCCGGGTGTCCGCCCCCCCCGCTCCCCCGCCGGCCCGGCCTCCTGGAGGGTCCGTCTGGCCCGGAGGAGGGCGGGATGGTGTGCGCTGCGCCCCCTCCTGGGTGGTCAGGGGTGGAGGCCGGGCCCGCTCCGCTCAGCCCGCTGTAGCCGACCCGCTGCGGGGAGGGAGGCGCCCACCACCTCCTGCTCCCAGAACCTGAGCCCGATCTCCCCGCACCATTCGCTCCCGTGGGCCTCTGTGGGAGGGCCTTTCGGGTCCCCGTCCCAGACTGTGACCCGGGCCCTGCCCCGCCCCCAGGCTCGGAGAGGCAGCCTGACATCCCGCCTGTTGCTCCCCCATCCCTTCCCTCCTCTTCCTCAGCCTCCCCTGGTGACGGGGACGTTCAGGCAGAAGGCGGATGGGAAGGGAGCATCATTCTCTCATCTAAGCACACGCTGGTTCTGAGTGTCCCTGTGCTGGGCTGTGCCCATGGGTGTTTCTGTGAATTCGGTATTTGTGCCCCTCCCCCTTTTAAAGTGAATTTATTTAGTTATATGTCAATCTTCACTTGATACTTCCTATTGATTTATTTTTAAAAAAACCACCCATATATTTATTTATTTATTTATTCCAAAGAGTAAGGGAGAGAAACATCAATGATGAGAAAGAATCCTTGATTGGCTGCCTCCTGCACACCCCACACTGGGGAACAAGCCCCCAACGCAGGCTGTGCCCTTGGCTGGAATTGAACCCCGGACACTTCAGTCTGCAGGCTGATGCTCTATCCACTGAGCCAAACCAGCGAGGGCCCAAAAGCACTGCTGAGTCCCCTTCATGTCAGATAGGTGAGGCCCTGTTCCTCTGCAGTATGTGTATGTGTGTGTGTGATTGTGTGTGCGTGTGAGTGTGTATGAGTGTGCATGTATGTGATTGTGTGTGTGAGTGTGTGTATGTGAGTGTGTGTGATTGTGTGTGCATGTGAGTGCGTATTTGAATGTGTGTATGTGTGTGTATGTGTGTGAGTGTGTGTATGTGTGTGTATGTGATTGTATGTGTGCGCGCACGTGTGTGTGTGTGTGTGTGTGTGTTTCAGGCTCATTAGGTTCCCAGTCAACTGTGGAGCAGACCTGGGCAGACCTGAGTTCTGTTGCTATAGTGATGGGACCCGGAAGCCAACCCCGGGGGAAGCCAGAGGGGTTGGCTACGGGCTGCCAGCTGAGGTTTCCCCATCAGGGATGGTCCAGCAACCCAGCAGCTCTGCCAAGGGTCAAGGGTCACAGATTCTGCAGCCCGTTTGGGGATCCCCAGGCCCCCGGCCAAGTCTCACCGCTCCGCTGTGCTCACTGGGGCGCCCCCAAACACGGACCTGCCAGCCGGTGAAGGCCTGGCCACACCTGGGCACTGGAGATGGTTTGGCAGGAAATATCTAACTAAGTGTGAACGACAGTGTCTCTGTCTTTTAAACTGGTGATAAGAAACCCCAGCATTTTCTTTGTGGCATAATAATTACCCAAAGGAACTACACAGCATGTTTTTTTTAAAAATATATTTTATTGATTTTTACAGAGAGGAAGGAAGAGGGATAGAGATGTTGATGAGAGCCAAAACTGGTTTGGCTCAATGGATAGAGCGTCAGCCTGCCGACTGAAAGGTCCCGGGTTCAGTTCCGGTCAAGGGTATGTACCTTGGCTGCAGGCACATCCCCGGTGGGGGGTGTGCAGGAGGCAGCTGGTCGATGTTTCTCTCTCATCGACATTTCTTTCTTTAAAAAAAAAAATAATAATTATATATATATATATATATATATATATTATTGATTTTTCACAGAGAAGAAGAGAGAGGGATAGAGAGTTAGAAATATCTATGAGAGAGAATCATCGACCAGCTGCCTCCTGCACACCCCCCACTGGAGATGTGCCTGCAGCCAAGGTACATACCCTTGACTGGAATCGAACTCAGGAGCTTTCAGTTTGCAGGCCGACGCTCTATCCACTGAGCCAAACTCGTTTCGGCTGCACAGCATGTTTTTATGGCTTTTCCTGGGAGTGGGTGGCATTATAATCTTCGACATTGAAACAGACCTTACTCCTCTCTCTTCCTTTCGCTGAAAGTGAAGTTTTAATCGTGTGTGCTTGTGTGTTCCTGGCCAATTCGCGTGGTGAGGGAAGAGGTGGAAACCCAGGGCTGGGATTCGAGTGAAGGGTTGAGAGAGACGCTTTATTTTATTCCCTTTGATGCTCCTTTATTGTTATTTTTATAAATATATTTTATTGATTTTTTACAGAGAGGAAGAAAGAGGGATGGAGAGTTAGAAACATCGATGAGAGTCATTGATCAGCTGCCCCTTGCACACCCCCTACTGGGGATAAGCCCACATCCAAGGTACATGCCCTTGACCGGAATCGAACCCGGGACCTTTCAGTCCCCAAGCCGACGCTGTATGCACTGAGCCAAACCAGTTTCGGCCTTTATTGTTATTTTTAATCCTATGTATGTATTTGTGTTAGAAGTGCATTTTTAAAACCTAGTTTTTTGAATGATTCTCTCTCATCATTGATGTTTCTATCTCTCTCTCCCTTCCTCTCTGAAATCAATAAAAATATACTTCTTTTTAAAAGGACATTAGAAAACTGATGAAATTTGGATTAAAAAGAAACAATTTTTATTTTTATTTATTTCTTTTTAAAATATATTTTATTGATTTTTTACAGAAAGGAAGAGAGAGGGATAGAGAGTGAGAAACATTGATCAGCTGTCCCTTGCACACTCCCCATTGCGGATGTGCCTGCAACCAAGGTACATGCCCTTGACTGGAATCGAACCTGGGACCGTTCAGTCCTCAGGCCAACACTCTATCCACTGAGCCAAACCGGTTAGGGCAGAAACAATTAATTTTCAAAAACAAGAGCAGAGGAAGCAACGCAATGAACCTGGGTATTAGTGCCCGGCTGGCCGGTGTGTCCCGGGATGAGTGCCGGTCAGGGCACATGCTCCATCCCCAGTGGGGTGTGCAGGAGGCAGCCAATCTGTGCCTCTCTCTCCCTCTCCTTCCTCTCTGAAATCAATAAAAATATATATATTTTTTAAAAAGGGCACTAGAGAGAAAACTGGTGAAATCTGGATGAAGAAGAAACAGTGAATGTTTAACAACAGGAGCAGAGGAGGCAACGGAATGGACCTGAGAAGAGAGGTTGCTTCCCCCGTGCGGGTGGGACTCAGGCGGTGAGCAGTGGCTCCCCGGATGGATGTGAGCCCCGGCAGGTCCCGCGCTCTGAGGCGTCCCCCCAAAACTCAGTTAGCCCCACTCCCCGGGAAACCGGCGCTCTTCCCTGCACGCACCTCTAGGTTCCTCCCTCCTTTCCCTGCCGCCTGCGAACAGCCAACAGCTTGTGGCTTCTTCCCTGTCTGCATCCCACGTCCGACCGCGGAGAGAGCCCAGCCCTCGGCGACATCCTAACCAGCAACGATCGCCGTTATCCGCCCAGAGAGAGGCGCTGTGGGCTGGAGCGCCTCCCCCAGAGGCTCCTGAGAGCTTTCTCCCGCCCCGAGAGCCAGCGCGGCTGCAGAGGAGCCTCTGAGCCTCGGCGGCCCTCGCCCACCGGCCACCGGCTCGCCCGCCCGGCTTTGCTTTTGGCCAGAATTTGTGCTCGGTCTGTGGTCCCGCCCGTTGGAATGGACGCGGGGGAGGCGTGATGAGATAGAAGGCAGCCTCAGAGCGGCTTTCTGGGTGAGGAGGGAAGGCCAGGAAATAGAAGTCAAGGAATGGGGGGGGAGGGGGGAGATGATGGCAAATATGTGATACCTTAATCAATAAAGTAATAATAATAATAATAAAAAAGATGCATCGAGCCCTAGCTGGTTTGGCTCAGTGGATAGAGCGTCGGTTTGGGGACTGAAGGGTCCCAGGTTCGATTCCGGACAAGGGCACATGCCTGGGTTGTGGGCTCCTTCCCCGGTGAGGGGCAAGCAGGAGGCAGCCAGTCAATGATTCTCATCATTGATGTTTCTATCTCTCTCTCTCCCTCTCCCTTCCTCTCTAAAATCAATAATATATATTGATTAATAATATATATATTTAAAAAGATGCACCAGAAGGCAGCAGCTGGAAAAGGAACAGCACTGGCTGGTGCAGCCTGCGAGGCAGAGCCATTGGGGCCGCTGGCCGCTTCTGCTCCTCATTTCCCACCAGGTCCTGCCTCCCCGAACCTCTCTAAGCGCCTCCCCTCCCCTCTCTAAGTGCTAAGTACCCGCTTCCCGGCCCCTTTGTTGCTGGGGAGCCCTCGCACCCACAGCCCGGCGGTGAGCCGGTTGTTTATTGGAGAGAAAACCGGGGAAGGCGGCCCAGGGAGCCAGGGCTCCGCTTTCCCGTGAGCCCGGCCGCAGCCGCTCCCCTTTGATCCGCCTCGCTTTGATTTGTTGCTCCCGCCCGGACCCCGCGCCCACAGTGTATTTCAGATCCAGGGTCACAGGAGACTGAGAGACAGCACCCCGGCAGGAGCGGCTGTGCAGGGAGGGGGGAGAAGCTCTTTTGTTCAGTGAACCCCCACACGTTCCCATCACAAACAGAGAAGATGCTGAGCCCAACAGGCTGGGTTTCTTAAAATGATGTCTTTACTCTGTTCGGGTTTTTTCTACCCAGAGCTTCTGTGTGCGACATTCTCCACCCCGGTTCACACCGCAAACCAGTAAAGATAAAGGAACTGCTGAAACCGGTGTGGCTCAGTGGTAGAGTGTCGGCCTGCGGACTGAAAGATCCCAGGTTTGATTCCGGTCAAGGGCATGTACCTTGGTTGCGGGCACATCCCCAGTGCGGGGGGTGCAAGAGGCAGCTGTTCGATGTTTTCTCTCATTGATGTTTCTGACTCTCTATCTCTCTCTCTTCCTCTCTATAAAGAATCAATAAAATATTAAAACAAAAAAGGTACAGGAACTTTCAGTCTGAGAGAGAGGAAGACATGGATTTTCCAAATTTGTGTCTCCACACGCGGTATGCTGGTCTTCGCACCCTCCTCTGTGGCTGCTTTCCGCCCGCTGAGCGCAGACACTGGAAAGCATCATCATGGAGGTGAGCCTGGAAAACAAAGACTGCCTTCCCCGGAGAGATCTAGGGACAGACCCTTTACTCCGGGAACACAGAGAAGGAAGCGAATATTTATGCTGCTGTTTCTTTCTTTTTTTCTTTAAAAAATATATATATTTCTTTATTGTTTTCAGAGAGGGAGGGAGAAGGAGAGTTAGTGTGGAGGCTGAAATAAATAATATAGAAAAATCCCCTTGCTAGCCCAGACTTCCCGTGAGAAGGTGACCTTTAGAACTGTCCCAGGTAACACAGGATAAGAGCCACACGGTACCAGACCACCAGACTCGGCCCCTAGAGGTAGTGAACTTGATGTGTTATCAACATCCTGCGGCGGTTCCACCCTGTTCCTTGTGATAATGACTATCCTCCCCTCAAGGAATTCCTGTCCCTCTTTCTGGAAGACCCCCCTCCCCTTGTCCTTTGTTCTAACTTTGCGGTTTTTGCCTTTATAAGCCTGGGAGAAGTTCTGCTCCGGGCTTGACTTGGCTGCTCCTGCGTGAGTAACAGGTCAGGCCCCAGCGCGCTGGAATAAATCCTCTTGCTGTTTGCATCAAGTGCCGTCTCTTGCTTTTGACTGGGTCATCGCTGATCCTGGGTCAGGGCAGGGGTCTCCTTCGGGGGGTCCAACATTAGAAACATCAATGATGAGAGAGAATCATTCATTGATCGGCTGCGTCCTGCACACCCGCACTGGGAATCAAGCCTGCAACCAAGGCAGGTGCCCTTGGCTGGGATCGAAGCTGGGACCCTTCAGTCCACAGGCCAATGCTCTATCCACTGAGCCAAGCCAGCCAGGGCATATGCTGCTGTTTCTGATGGCTGGGACTCGGGAAGCATTCCCTTCGGAAGTGTAACGATGAACGGAGGAGGATAACGATGAACGGAGAAGGGACGCTGGAACGGGAATAGCTCGCTCTGCAACCGCAGTGCAGCCCAGAGCTGAGCGTGGCCACCGCCTGTGACACACTCTGTAACCCGAGCCCGTCACCCCAAACGCAGAGCCAGGGTCAAATCCTTCACCCGAGGGCCTGTCTCCTCCCCACTGCCCCAGGCACGTTGCCGGGGGCTCTGGGATGAGTTTCCAGGTGCCTCCAAGAGCCACTTATCTGTTGTCAAGCCCAAGACACGAAGGTACTAGACACCATGTCTGCCCAGGAGGCAGAGCCCTCGCCGAGGGGCCTTGAGACCGTTCCTTTGGAAGTCTGGCACAAGAGACGCCAAGCTGCAGCTACGGGGACACCCGGGGCAGCCTCTCCAGGCGGGATGTGCTTGGGGTGCATATGGCTGTGGGAGCCCACGCCTGGCCTGTGCTTGGTCCTGGGCCCTGGGCAGGAGCGGGTGGGGGTGCCAGGGTGCAGAGCTGAGGTGCCCACCCAGGAGCATCCCAGAGCAGAGAAGGCCGCTCTGGTCCCAGCAGCCTGCGGACGATGCGAGGCCTCCTGCTGCCTCCTGCCAGCCTGAGGGAGGACTCCCGGGCTCAGCCCCCGGAGTCACGGAGGCCGCGGCCTTTGCCATGTGGTTCACGGAGCCTCCCCGGGGCTCCGCGGGGTGAGGGGTCACTAGAGGAGGACATGCGCCCAGGAGGTTTGAGGTCAGAGGAATCAGGGCCCTTTGACCGAATCCAGGGTTTGTGCTCCCCCTTCAGGCCATCCCCCCTCACCTCTCACATCCCACCAGCCCACCCCTGGGCCTGCTCCCGGGTAACTTGTCCTGATTCGGGAGAGTTAGAAACAACAACCCCACCCACCTTGCAAGACCCCGTTTAAGTCCTCCTTCCCCTGCAAACAGATTTCTCTCAAACTGTCCTCACAGTTCCAGGGGTCCCAATCATTTCATATGAGTCCCATTTCTGCAGAAATCAGAGATAAGCCACAGACAAAAAAAGAAAAGAACTATCCTGTATAATAAAAGCCTAATATGCAAATTATTCAACTGGGAGTTCGATTGTTCGCTGTGACATATGCTGACCACCAGGGGGTGCTATGAAGCACGGTGGGCGTCGGTGAAGTGGTGCTGGCAGTGGGGGGCAGTGGAGGTTATGCTGGCTCTAAGGGACCCCAATGAGGGCAGGACCACGGCAGGATAGTGGAGCAGGTGAGTGGGCAATGCCAGGCCAAGGTGGGTGTGAGTGAGAGCCCAATCACCCTGCTGATCACCCCAAGGGAGCAGGTGCCCCCACTCCTGCCCCAACCGATTGGCCCGTAGATGGGCCACTAGCAGCTGGGAGGCCCTGATCACCCAATTGGCCAGTCCCTGGGCTGGGCTGGGGAACTGGGGGTGGGTGGCAGCGACCAACCTCTCACCAGCTACCTGCGGGCCAGGGTGACAGGGATGGAGTGCAGTGAGAATGTGGGGTGTCTGCCCAGCTCGCTCTCACTCCCCCTGCTGCCCTCCCAGGGGACGCCAGGGCTCGTGTGCGGGGAAGCCCCCTGCGCTCCGCCGGGACCACAGGGTGGTCGGGCTCCCTGTGGATTCATGCAGGAGCCAGTCTGTGAGGCTGGCTGGGAGAGAGAGCACTGCCCATCCAGAGGCCCATGCTGTGCCTGGCCCACCATGCCCAGCTGCCCTCATCGCTTCTCTGCGTGGGGACTCAGGGAGGGGGGTAAATGGAGGCTTGAGGGCCCAGGTGCTGCCCAGGGCCCGGAGGTCAGCTGGGACCTGCCCTTCCATGCCAGACGCTCATGCTTCCATCGCCAGCCAGGCCTAGGACTGCACCCGTGCATGGATTTCGTGCACCGGGCCTTTAGCAAGTAAACATGAGGGCAGCTGCTATCATCCCTTTCCCGTACCCTTTTCTCTGTGTGTACAGGTAGCTATGTGTGGGTCTACACACATGTTCATGTGTGAGTGTTATGTACACATTTCATGTCTATGAAACGAACCTTGTTTCCCTGACCTGGACATACTCTCCTGTGGGCATGACTGTGGCATATGGCTCCTCCCCCGGAACCCAGCATAGGACACAGGGTCCTGGGCGCTTGGAAGGGACCTCAGCTGACAGCCCAAGGCCCGTGTGAGGCCAACTGCTGGGAAGAGGGCGGCGGCCACACGCACCCTCTCACGCTCTGAAGGCCTCTGTGTATGTGCAGCCGTTACTCAGCTCCTGACCTCTGCCCTGGCTCCAGGTTTGGAAGCCGGAGGTCTGGGCAGAGGCAGTTTGGGGAGCATCTCTCTCAGACCCCAAAAGGCCTCTTCCAGTTTTAGCCCCACAGCCTTGCCGCCAACGGGTGTCTGTCAGGGATAATACGGAGCTGGGTCCGAGCTCCGTCCCCCGCCAGCCCAGCCCAGCCCAGCCCAGGGGCTCTCCCTTCCTCCTGGCAGTCGCCAAGGCTCTGACCTGAGCTAGCTGGCTGGGGGTTCTGGCCCATGGAGCAGTGTGGGGTGAACACCCCAAAGGAGCCTGACCCCGAGACCAGGTCAGGGTCTCCTGCGGGTGCTCCCAGCCCCCACCTGTGCGCCATCGCCCCGATGGCCCCTCGTAGCTGTCCCCTCCCCTGGGGGACTGCCTGGAGCCGCAGCTGACTGGCTGTGCCCTCCCCGCACCCGTCCGGCTTCTGGTCAGGACATGCTGCTTAGGGGCCACGCTGCTCAGGGGACACCCATGGGAAGGAACCGAGGGCCTGGGCGCCTGTCGCTGCTCTGAGCCCAGGCAGGTGCAGTGCCTGGCTGGTCATGTTAGTCCTTCTCACTCTCGCACCCTCACGGGGAGGGGGCGGGGGGGGGCCTCTCTGAACTTGGGTTTCCTCAGCGACAGCAGGGCCTCAGGGGCGCCCCCTGAAGGATTTGCCACAGGCACCCCCAGCGTCTAGTCTTGTGGCTGCATCTTGGTGCCACTGGCTCTGCACACCCTCCCGCCGTGCAGCCTCCCCCTGGCAGGCTCCCGGCAGGCCCGTGTGCACATCGGTCACATGTGCATGTCGGTCACAAGTGCACGTCGGTCACATCTCACGCGCTGCTCCAATGTCCCTGTTTCTCACGTGGGCTCCTCGGGGCTCCCTCTGGCCTGTGACCCCGGGGGACAGGGCCCAGGGGTGTGCTGTGCTCGGACCAGCCCACAGGCCCGCGCAAGAGCCAGGCGAGAGCACCCAGGGAAGACGCTGAGACAGAGCGGCGGCTGGGCAGCACTCGCTACGATCCTCAGGGGGGCTGCTGTGAGCCCGGCAGGCTCCAGGCGCTGGTTTCTCTCAGAGGAGCTGGAGGGCTGCGCTGGGCACTGCCGCCCGGGGCCTCGGTGTTGCCAGCAGTAAAACGGGGAGAGGGCTACCTGCCTCCACCTTCCCCCCGGTCTTTGATCCGGGACTTTCCACTTTCAAAGGCTCAGATGAAAGGCTCTGAGGGGATGAAAGGGCCGTGGCTTCTCAGGTTTTTGCAGCCCGGGCGAGGCGGCTGGAGGAAGCGGGCAGCTGGCGGGTACTTGCGAAGCCAAGGTGCTGGCTGGGGAATTAGCATGCCAATGAGCCACACCTAGGAGGTGAGGCCTCTTCAGGAGGGGGGTGGGGGGGGCACCTGGGGTAGTCGAGCTGAGGAACTGGGACCCAGGGATGGAGGCCAGAGAGACAGGCCTCCAGCACACTCTCTATCTCTCTCCCTTCTTCTCTGTACAAAAATCAATAAAATATATTTTAAAAAAAAGAATAGAGCTTTTGTAGAATTATGAGGAAGGGAGGACTTTTAGAATTCTGTGGAATAAGGCATTTCTAGAATTCTGTGGAATAGGGGAATGCCAGAATTCTGTGGAATATAGAATTTCTAAAATTCTGTGGAATAGCAGATTTCTAGAATTCCAAGGAAGAGAGGACATCTAGAATTCTGAAGAATAGGGGATTTCTAGAATTGGGAGGAAGGGAGGACTTCTAGAATTCTGTGGAAGAGATTACTTGCAGTATTCTGTGTAAGGAAGAATTTCTAGAATTCTGTGGAAAATGTGATTTCCAGAAATCAGAGGAAGGGAAGACTTCTATAATTTTATGGAATAGAGGGTTCCTAAAATTCTTGGAAATAGGCATTTTTAGAATTTTGAGGAAGGTAGGACTTCTGGAAATCTGTGGAATAGGGGATTTCTAGAAATGGTGAAGAGAGGACTCCTAGAATTCTGTGGAAGAGAGGACTTGTAAAATTCTGTAGAATAGAGGATTTCTGGAATTCTGTGGAAGAAAGGACTTGTAGAATTCTGTGGTTGATGATTTCTAGAATTCTGTGGAACATAGAATTTCTAGAGGATTTCTAGAATTTCGTGGAAGAGATACTTTCCAGAACTCTTTAGAAGAGTGGATTTCTAGAATTCTTTGGAAGAGAGAACTTCTAGAATTCTGTGGGAAAAGGCACTTCTATAATTCTCTGGAACAGAGGATTTGTTGAATTCTGTGGAAGAGAATACTTGGAGAATTCTGTGGAATGGGGTATTTCCAGAATTCTGTTACTCATTTGCTAATCAGGAGTCACTTTCCCACTTTGTGAGGAGTTTCTGGGGTTGAGCCGGGAATTTGAGACTTAACCTGCACAGCGGAGTCTTAGGGAGCACCTCTGTGTGGATATCTGTTAGTAATATAGAGGTTTCGGCCCTAGCCCGTGTGGCTCACTGCATATAGTTGCCCACAGTCTGAAGTGCCTGGGTTCAATTTGGTCAAGGACACGTTCCTTGGTTGCTGGCCCGATCTGGCTCTGGTTGGGCACATATGTCTCTCTCACATCAATATTTCTGTCTCTCGCTCCACCTCCCTTCCACTCTCTCTAAAAAACCAATGGATATATATATATATATTTTCACCCGAGGATATATTTCCCCGAGGATGTATTCACCACTCCATCTAAAAAATCAATGGAAAGATATCCTCAGGTGAGAATTAACAACAACCAAAAAATAAAATAAAATAAATTTTAAAAAATCTTGCCAAAACCGATTTTGCTAAGTGGATGGATTGTCGGTCTGTGGACTGAGGGGTCCCGGGTTCGATTCCGGTCAAGGGCATGTACCTTGGTTGCGGGCACATCCCCAGTGAGGGGTGTACGGGAGGCAGCTGATGGATGTTTCTCTCTCATCAATGTTTCTAATTCTCTGTAAAAAATCAATAAAATATATTTAAAAAAAATCTTTCCAATACTCTTTTCAGTCTGTTTTTCGTCTCTTCTTTGACAAATTCCTTTTTAAAGAACGGAGTTGCCAGTAGGGAAACCCAGAGGCTAATTGGAGGTTTGGTGTCTTTATTTCTATGACCTTCCTCCTGGAAACTGGTGCACAGCAGAGAGAGGAGGGGAGGGAGGAGGTACGAAGTCTCACCATCAGAATTGGGAGAGGGATCAGCCTCTGTCTGCTCTCTCCCCTTCTCGGCCTCAGAGACTCCAGTGCACGCTCATCCCGGAATCCTCACCGAGGTCCTGGTGAGCTCGGGCCTGTCCGGTGAGTGCACCTCTCTGAAAACCCGCACCCTCAGTGACTGACCAGGTTCCTCATCCTCACACCCCCGCAGTGACGCCTGAGCACTGGCCTGTCTTCAGCAAGAATCCCCCTCCTCCCGATGTGATTGTAGTGATGTAAATTATCTCCTTTTTTTTTTTTTTTTAAAGGTTTTAATACCAATTACCTCTTGATACTTTTCCATCACTGTCCACCACCCTGCCCCTTGGCTAGGAAGTTTTCCTGCTCATGACGCACTTGAAGCTGAGGGTGAAGACCAGTCTCTCCCTCCTCTGCAGACTCGGTGGTGGTGGTCCCTGACTCTAACGAGACTGTCCTGAATAAAACCCTCTTCTCTCTCTCTCTCTCTCTCTCTCTCTCTCTCTCTCTCTCTCTCTCGGCTTTTATGGGTCTCAAAGAGAGGAAGGGAGAGGCAGAGAGAGACAGAAATATCAATAAGAGAGGGTCACTCCTCAGCTGCCTCTTGCACGCCCCGAGCTGGGGATCAAGCCCACAATCTGGGCATGTGCACTAGCTCAAACTTGAACTGTGACCTCCTGGTTCATGGATGGACATTCAACCATTGAGCCACACTGGCTGGGTTCTTCCACAAGGGTGAAGTCGTGGCCTCGGCCTTAGCTGCTTTTTTTTTTTTTTTTAAACCCTGCCATCATTAACAAGTGTCATGAATAGTTGTTTTGTTAACACAGAGGCCGCTTCAGAGAGGCGAGGCCCTCAGGGGTGACCACTTCCCTCGTGCTGGGCAGAGGCCCCTGGCCCAGAGTGGCACCAGGACATCTGCCCAGGCAGTGATGGGGATGGAGGAAGGTGGGGTGCGGTGCAGGGTCCGAGGTGATGGGCAGAGGCGGCCCCACGCCAGCGAGTGTTTCACGTGCACCAAGGTCTCTGCGCTCGCCCCTTCACCCTTGTCCCTTCGCTGACCCCCCACAGCCGAGGCTCCGACCAGGCCGAGGTGCCCGGCTGTTTGTGACTCCCAGGACCAGCCTGGTGGACAGAGGTGCCCTCACCCACCGGGCAGCAGCTCCACGCCCCCCTCTGCTGGGACTCACCACAGTCCCATCTGACTGCCAGTAAAATCCCTCAGGATGCAAGACATTGGGCTTTTCTTGCTGAACCTCTCCGTGGACGTGACCAAGAGTGACCTGCGTCATCCCACGCTGCAAACCTTCTCAGGAGGCTGGCTGTCACACACACCTGCTGAGAGGCAAGGGGCTCGTTATGTGATGGCAGGGCAGGCGAGGATGAGCTCTGACTCTGCCCCACAGGGCGGAGTTATCCCTAGCCCTCACCCAACCAATCAGGGTTAGCCGAAGCAGTAACATCACCACAAACCTGAGTAAAACCCTTGGACTGGGCGAAATTCGCTCTCTCTTCCGCCATGCTGCCGGCGTGAGTGGGAGGAGCCCATGCTAGCATGGAAAAGGCTCTTTTGTTTATTGCACCGGACTCAGCTCCCTGGTGGTCCTTGGGGATCACGGAGTCTGGGCGTAATAGGTACAGCCCTCTGCAGCCGGGGAAGGGGGATGAAAACACGTCTGTGCTGGGCCAGACACTCCTGGATGCGCTGCATGATTCCCCATCAACCTGCTCCCCATGTGACAGCTGGGGAAACTGAGGCGTGGAGCAGATGACCAGTCCAGGATTCTACATGCAGCTGGCATGTGGAGGGGATGCGTGTGCCCACACCTGCAGGTTCCACACATCCCTCCCTCGCCCGCAGGAGGACTGACACCCAGGAGGGTGGGGTCAGTGGGGCTATGGGGCCCAGGCCAAGTGCGGGCCCCTCCCTAGGGGCCAGGTTTGTGCTCACCCTCAGCCGCTCAGGTTCTGGTCTGTGGAGCGGGCCCTGGGCAGTCACCTCGATGTGGTGACTCAGGCCTAGTGGCCTCGGGAGGGGAGGGCGTTACCCAGCACGCGGCCCTCCTGGCCTGGCCCCTCGGCCCTTCCTGGGGGTGCGTGAGAGGCTCCTGCCGGGAGTGCGTCACACCGGGGCTGAGTGCCTCCACCCAGGCCCCGGAGGGGGGCGCTCTAACAAATGAACCGGGCACATGGGTTCGAAGGAAACCGATGTACCCCCTGCCACAAGGAACGTGTAGCTCAACACGTTCTATTGTGGGAGGAGGTCCCCATGACATCCTGAGAGGAAAACAGCAAATTGCCAAGCAACATATATATCATACAAGCACATTTGTATGCCTTCTAAAGGCTCTGCGCTGGGTATGCATGTGGATTTGCATGTGCTTAGGAAAGTCGGGAAACTCTGACGTGGGTGGTGGGACTGGGAGTGTAAGGTGGGGGAGGGGAACTGTCCTCCTCGCCTCACACCCTTAACGCTGCGTGAATATTTCTTTTTGCCATGAATACGTGTTCTTTTGCCATTCACTACAAGTAAATATATTAGAAAACAGTCGATAAAGAATATGTCTTTATTAAGAATTAATATTAATTATTCTTTTATAAAAATATATATTTTATTGATTTTTTCCAGTGAGCCAAACCGTTTTTTTTTTCTTTAAAAAATATATATATTTATTGATTTTTTACAGAGAGGAAGAGAGAGGGATAGAGAGTTAGAAACATCGATGAGAGAGAAACATCTATCAGCCCCCTCTTGCACACCCCTACTGGGGATGTGCCCGCAACCAAGGCACATGCCCTTGAAAGGAATTGAACCTGGGACCTTTCAGTCCGCAGGCCAACGCTCTATCCACTGAGCCAAACCAGTTTCGGCCCAAACCGGTTTGGGCAGTGTTAATTATTCTTGATGAGACACATCCAGTATTGAAATGTGTTAATTATAACTGCTATTATTAGTAAGGATTGATCAATAAAATCCGTAAGAGGCCCTGGCTGGGTAGCTCAGTTGGTTAGAGTGTTGACCTGATACACCAAGGTTGTGGGTTTGATCCTTGGTCCGGGCACTTACATCAACCAATGAATGCATCAATAAGTGGAAAAACAAACCCATGTTTCTCTCTCTTTCTCTCTCTCTCTCTCTCTCTCTCTCTCTCTCTCTCTCTCTCTCGTCAGTAAATAATAAAAATAATAAAATGAAATAAAATAAACTTGGCAAGAAATAAAAATAAGCAGAAGGAGGTATTACCTGGTCCCACTGGCTGTGACTGCAGCCCAATCTCTGGGCTCCTGGTCTCTGGGCGCTCACCCCGGCCACACGCGGACACAGAGCAGCTTAGACACCCGGTTTAAAACGTGAGCTCGGTCTGACCGGGCACACAGTCCTGTCCTCGGCGGGCACGCAGTGGCTGAGCTTCAGGTCCTGCATGAGGAGAGCTTTGTCTGATTAGCACCTTCCGCCTGCCTGACACCTGGAAGCCAACACCTGGTCCTGCTGGCCACTCCCCTCACCTTCCTGGGTGTTGGGACCCCCGCTGAGTGGAGATATGCGGTGTGATTGCCCGACCTGGTATCCTTATGGGGCCATGTCTCTCCTCGAGGCTTTTCTGCTTTCCTCAGCCTTGGGGACAAGAGCCTGGTGACCCTGGGTGGGGCCAGGGCCTCAGATTGTCCTCCACCCCCAGTCAGGTCACCCATCCTCCAGGCCCTCGGTCCCGGTCCCAGAGACAGAAGGCAGGTCCCACAGACCCCAAACGTCCCAGAAACCATCTCATCAGCACAACCCCAGGCACCGTATCTGTGGCCGGCGATTCAGAAGGCCCCCACGTGTGAATGCAGCATCCAACGGCGACACCCTCTCCCTGGGAGTCACGCTCACACCCCACAGCTGTGCCCCGCGTTGCTCCTTCTCTGACATGTGAGATGCCTACAAACACTCGGGCAGACCTGCTGTAACTGGGGGCATCCTTCAGGTAACAGAAGGGACACAACACAGGGTTCGCCTGAGGAAGAGGCTCTGGATCTGAGATGCACGGGCTCGGACCTCCAGGGGGGTCCTCCTGGCAGGGACCCCGTCTGTTGGCCTACCCCGTAGACCCTGCCCCTGGGATTCATGTAGGTGCTCAGCAAACCCTGCCGAGGGGATAATGTAACTCCGAAAACAGCCAGAGGACCTCAGCACCAGCCCCGCTCCATCCTGTGCATGAGTAAGTGCAGCTGTGGACACAGCGAGGTCCCAGGCCAAGGTCACAGTCACCTGTTGCTATAGCGACTGCGGGAGGGTGTGAGGCCGAGTTCCCTGGGCAGTGAGTGTAGCTTAGGGAGTGATCTCTGCAGGGAAATAAAGGTCAGAAAGGAATGCTTACAGCCTCGTCACCAATCTCCTCCCCTGAATACACGTTTACTGAGTCTCCGCTGGGTGCCAGACCCCAGGACAGGGCAGTCACAGGAGCTCCTGCACCTCAGCGGCTGCACCTCACGGATTCCGATGATAGGTTTTGGAAAAAAAAAGATTGCTTAGATACAAGAACAGTAGATTATTTTTATTTATTTTTAAAAATATATTTTATTGATTTTTTAAAGAGAGGAAGGGAGAGGGATGGAGAATTAGAAACATCGATGAGAGAGAGTCATTGATCAGCTGCCTTTTGCACTCCCCCATCCACCTCTGGGGCTGTGCCCGCAACCAAGGTATATGCTCTTGACCGGAATCGAATCCGGAACCTTTTAGTCTGCAGGCCGATGCTCCATCCACTGAGCCAAACCAGTTTCGTCCAGTAGATTATTTTTAATATGAGAATAGGAGATTTATGTATTTTTTGTTTTTTTATTGGTTTTTGAGAGAGAGAAGGGGGAGGAATAGAGAGGCAGAAACATTGATGAGAGAGAAACATCGATCGACTGCCTCCCACTGGCCCCTACTGGGATTGAGCCTGCATCCCGGGCATGTGCCACGTCTGGATCAAACCAGCCCTCTCTGGGTTCATAGATAGGTGCTCAGCCACTGAGCAACACTGGCCGGCTCCTCAGTGGCATTTGAAAAATAACGCCCGTATACGATCAGAAAATTCAAAACAACACAGAAAGGCAGAAAATGCAGGGTAAAGCCTCCCTCATTTATCTCAGGTATATTAACTTCTCTCAGTACACATATTTTAACCCAAAAGATCCATGGTATCTGCCTAGCTTTGCACCTTGCCTTTGCAATATAGTCACATATCCTTTTAATTTGCAGATTGATTTGAGAGAGAGATTTGTTGTTCCACGTTTATGCCTTCAGTGGTTGCTTCTGGGATGTGCTGGGCCGGGAACTGACCCTCATGGTGTGCAGGTTGAAGGTCAGCGCCTGCGCCACGCCAGCCGGGCAGCGGGCAGCGTTTTCGTGACCTCCCCGTGCTGGCATGTCCACTGACGGCTCCTAGGACCCACCACAGGATGCACCGTGCATGCTGCCTGTCCATCACTGCGGGCCCTTCGGCTGCCTACTGTTCTTCCTGCTGAGTCCTGTTGTGACAGCCATTCTGGTGTCAGTGGCTTGGGACCCTTTTGAGGGACTCTGAGCGGCCTCAGCAAGAGGCCTCAGTCTCACCCCACCTGGTCAGCCCAGGCCAAGCCCGGGGCTGGAGAGCTGAGGTCTCTCTTCCTGAGCAGCTCTGCGGGGCAGGGGAGGGGGTTGGGGAAGGGAGAGCCGCCAGGAGCCACCACTGAGACCTCGGGGGCCCTTGCTTCCGGCGGCTCCGGGCAGCAGAGTTCTGCGTGATTATGTTTTCTTCACGTTATTCACATTGACAGGATTTTCTACAACAAACATATAGTTTTGCAGTTTTTAAAAAAAGCAACCTAGACTTTATTTTCTTGCCTCCCCCCTGCCCCCCAGGGATATGTTTCTATTGATTTTTAGAGCTAGTGGAAGAGAGAGGGAGAGACAGAGAGAAACATCTATATGGGAGAGACTCTTCGTTTGGTGGCTTCCTGCAGGAACCTCAACCAGGGCCCGGGCCGGGGCGGAGCCTGCCACCCAGGTCCCTGCCCTTGACTGGAATCGAACCCGGGACTCTTCGATCTACAGGCCAGGGCTAGACTTCATCTTCAACAGCTGATGGCGAGTCCTGGAGGGAGGGGTCAGGCCCTCCCTTCACACAGGGGTCTGGAGTGGCCGGGACCCACAGCGCCCGGGGGGGGGCTGGGCTCTGTCATGTGCTTGGAGGTCTGGGACCGGCCGCTCTCACCCCGGCTGATTCAGGACCCGAGGCTTCTATAAAACAGCTGGCATTTATGGAATTTTTTTTCTTTCCATTTCACAGGGAAAGGCTTCTCTTTATGTTACTTAAAAAGGAGAGGGTGTGGCTCAGTGGATAGAGCATCGGCCTGAGGACTGAAGGGTCCTGGGTTTGGTTCTGGTCAAGGGCACACACCCGGGTTGTGGGATCCACCCCCATCCCCGCCCCCGTAGGGGGCGTACAAGAGGCAGCCGATCAATGATTCTCTCTTGTCATCCATGTTTCTCTCTCTCTCCCTTCCTCTCTGAAATCAATAAAACATATTAAAAATTAATAAATAAAGGGGAGAGGAAGACTTTGTGCCACTGGAGTCTGCAGAGCTAGGGTGGGGACTGGCTGCATGCACACTCCCACTGGAGGGCAGGCCACCCCAGAGGACAGGGCCACACCGGAGGACAGGGCCACGCTGAGGACAGGGCCACACCGAGGACAGGGCCACGCCAAGGACAGGGCCACCCCAGAGGACAGGGCCACGCCGAGGACAGGGCCATGCTAGTGGACAGGGCCATGCTGGGAGTAGGGCCACGCCAGGGGACAGGGCCACACCGGCGGACAGGGCCACGCCGGAGGACAGGGCCACGCCGAGGACAGGGCCACGCCGAGGACAGGGCCACGCCGAGGACAGGGCCACACTAGTGGACAGGGCCATGCCGGGGGTAGGGGCCACACTGAGGACAGGGCCATGCTGGAGGACAGGGCCACGCCGGAGGACAGGGCCACGTCGAGGACAGGGCCACGCTGGAGGACAGGGCCACGTCGAGGACAGGGCCACGCTGGAGGACAGGGCCACGCCGAGGACAGGGCCACGCCGGAGGACAGGGTCACGCCGAGGACAGGGCCACGCCAGAGGACAGGGCCACGCCGGAGGACAGGGCCACGCCGAGGACAGGGCCACGCTGAGGACAGGGCCACGCCGAGGACAGGGCCACTCTGGAGGACAGGCCACTCTGGAGGACAGGGCCACACTAGTGGACAGGGCCATGCCGGGGGTAGGGCCACGCCAGGGGACAGGGCCACGCTGAGGACAGGACCACGCTGAGGACAGGACCACGCTGAGGACAGGCCATGCCGGAGGGCAGGCCACACAGGTCGAAGGGCAGTGTGTTGAACTGGCTATGGTGCCTCTGGGGGTCCTGGGCGGCTGGAGCAGCCCCCTGGAATGTTCTTTTCAATGACAAGAACACGGTCAGAATGTAGTGAGCGCTAGCATGTATGTGCTCACTGGTATGTACATGATCACCCATCCATCAGCTCCAGCCTTGGCGTCACACTGCTGCTGACACCGTCACCCGGCCCCACGTGTGTTCACGGTCAGGACTGTGCGTGGAAGTAGCTCAGCCACAGTCACCCAAGCCTCACGTCCGCCGTGCTGCCCGCTCCCAGCTCCAGAAGGACTTGTTCGCACACGGAGGCCCTGAGGCTGACAGGGTGCCCATGGCCTCGGCCGGATGGAGGCTCCCACCCTCCGCCCAGAGAACAGCACCGGCACCAGAGCCGCAGGCACTCGCTCAGGCGGAAGCCCCTGCGGCTGCTGGCCGGGCCGGAGCCTGAGATTCTGTCAGGGGGCCGGGAAAGGAAAGCCCAAAGGCATGTTTTATCCACAGGCTCCTCAGCCGTGACCTCCTCACGTGGCTGTGAGAGTGTATGAGTGTGTGTGAGTGTGTGTGTGCGTGTATGAGTGTGTGTGAGTGTATGAGTGTGTGTGCGTGTGTGAGTGTGTGCGTGCGTGTGTGAGTGTGTGAGTGTGTGTGAGTGTGTGTGTGCGTGTGTGAGTGTGTGTGAGTGTGCGTGTGTGCGTGTGTGAGTGTGTGAGAGTGTGTGTGTGAGTGTGTGTGTGCGTGTATGAGTGTGTGTGAGTGTGTGTGTGCGTGTATGAGTGTGTGTGAGTGTGTGTGCGTGTATGAGTGTGTGTGAGTGTGCGAGTGTGAGGAAGGAAGCCTGGCCACTCTGAGGCCAGGGCCCAGTGAGTGACAGACCTCCGGAAGCTGATCTCAGCCTGCAGTTCTGTGCTCTTTCAGGCGCAGCCCTGTCGCCTGGCTGGTGGCTCAGTGGTTAGAGCGTTGGCCACAGACCCAAGTGTCAGGTTTGACTCCCTGGTCCAATCTGGAGTGGAGGTAAACACTCCATGTGTGTTGCTCACATCGATGTTTCTCTCTCTCTCTCTCTCTCTCTCTCTCTCTCTCTCTCTCTCTCTCTTTCTCTCTCTCCTCCTCCTCCTCCCTTCATTCCACTCTCTCTCTTTAAAGGTCAATAGAAAAAATATCCCTGGGTGAGGATTAAAGAAAATTTAAAAAGAGCAGCCTCAAGTACACCCAAGCTCAGGCACGGGCAGAATTTGTGGGGCCTGCATCTTATTCAGTTCGGGGGGGGGGGAGTGCAGTTATTTAAGAAAAATGATAACAATGAATCACAAACTTTAAATAAGATGACTAGTAAGACAACATCCAAAAGACAACAACTACTATTACTGTGTGACTTACATGTCTCTTTATTTCTCTTTCTACATTGCTAGGGCTGCCTACTCCTTGGTCTCCATATAATATATACCAGCTTCATAATTTGTTTTCCGCGGAGAGAATGGGAAAAAGTCCAGGCTCTCCTCTAGTGTGGTTAATTGAATTTTGGTCTTAATAACCAACATTTAGAAAAGTTCCATCATCCGCAGTGTCTTCCCTGGACAGACCTACCCAGAATTCCAGCCTCTGTTCCTGTGCCCTGGGCAGAGACCCCTCCCTCATGGCCACCAGGAGGTGGCACCGAGCCTGGGGGGGGGGGGGGGGGGGAAGGTGAGCGGAGGGCGGTCCCAGGAGCACCTGGTGGAGAGGGAGCCCACGGGCCCTCGTTACCGCCTCCGGCCAGCTGGTGGCGACAGAGGCCCTGAAGCTGAAGCTCCCTCTGAGCCTTTCTTTTTCCTTTTTTCTGTCAGAACTTCTGTTGAACAGGCCCTTTCCCAAACCTTTCACCCCTTCTGACTGTAAGTGGAGGATAATGATAATTCAATATTATTATTCTTATTTTCAGTATTAATAATAATTATTCGTTTGTTATTACATGAGTATTAGCATTTGTAAGACATGCAAGAATGTACCCCACATTGCCAATGTGGGGAAAGCTCAGCAAGGTGATTATGGAAGACTATTTTATTTTTAAAAATAACCAATTGAATTTTATTAAAATAAAAATGTTGTTGTCTTTAAAAAGACACCATGAATCCAGCTGGTGTGGCTCAGTGGTTGAGTGTTGACCTATGAACCAGGAGGTCACAGTTCGATTCCCGGTCAGGGCACATGCCCGGGTTGTGGGCTCCATCCCCAGGAGGGGGCGTGCAGGAGGCAGCCAAAAAATGATTTTCTCTCACCATTGATGTTTCTATCTCTCCCTCTTCCTTCCTTTCTGAAATTAAAAAAAATATATATTTTATTATTTTTTGTTAGTCCTCATCCGAGGATATTTTTCCATTGAATTTTTAGGGAGAATGGGAGAGAGAGGGAAAGACAGAGAGAAACATTGATGTGAGAGAAACACATCGATTGGTTGCCACCTGCATGAGCCCTGACCAGGGAAGGAGCCTGCAACCAAGGTTGACCAGCCCTTGATCAGAACTGAACCTGAGACCTTTTGGTCTATACCACTGAGCCAATCTATATATATTGGCTCAAACTGATTATATATATGGACAGGAATAAGGATAGGGAGGAGGCCAGGGAGGAGGACAGAGAGGAGAACCAGGAGGAGGAAAAGAAGGAGGACAGAGAGGACAGAGAGGAGGAAAAAAGGGAGGACAGAGAAAAGGACAGAGATGAGAACAGAGAGAAGGACAGGGATGAGGCCAGAGATGAGAACAGAGAGCAGGATGTAGAGTAGGACAGAGAGGAAGACAGGGATGAGGAGCGATAGGAGGACAGAGAAGAGGACAAGGAGGAGGACAGGGAGGATGACAGAAAGGAGGACAGAAAGGAGGAAATGGAGGAGGCGAGGGAGGAGGACAGAGAGGAGAACAGAGAGGAGGACAGGGATGAGGACAGAGAGGCCAGAACAGAGAGGCCAGAACAGAGAGGATAGAGAGGGGACAGAGAGGCCAGGACAGAGAGGACAGGGAAGAGGACAGAGAGGAGGACAGAGATGAGAACAGAGAGGAGGACAGGGATGAGGACAGGGAAGAGGAAAGGAAGGAGGCCAGGGAGGAAGACAGAGATGAGAACTGGGAGGAGGACAGAAATGACAGAGAGGAGGACAGGTAGTAGGACAGAGAGGAGGACAGGAAGGAGGACAGGGAGGAAGACAGAGAGAAGGACAGTGAGTACAGGAAAGAGAGGACAGGACAGAGAGGACAGAGAGGAGGAAAGAGAGGAGGACAGAGAGGAGAACAAAGAGGAGGACTGGGATGAGTACAGGGAGGAGGACAGGGAGGAGGCCAGAGAAAAGGAAAGGGAGGAGGACAAAGAGGAGAAACGGGAGGAGGATAGGGAGGAGTACAGAAAGGAGGACAGAGAGGAGAACAGAGAGGAGGACATGGAGGACAGAGTGGAGAACAGGAAGGACAGAGAGGAGGACGTGAGGAGGACAGGAAGGAGGACAGAGAGGAGAACCGGGAGGAGGACAAGGAGGAGGACTGAGAGGAGGACAGAGAGAAGGACAAGGAGGAGGTCAGAGATGAGAACAGAGAGTAGGACGGGGAGGAGGACAGAGAGGAAGACAGGGAGGAGGAGAGAGAGGAGGACAGAGAGGAGGACAAGGGGGAGGACAAGGGGGAGGACAGGGAGGAGGACAGGGAGGAGAACAGAGATGAGAACAGAGAGGAGAACAAAGAGGAGGACAAGGAGAAGGAGAAAGAGGAGGCCAGAGAAAGGACAAGGAGGAGGACAGAGAGAAGAACAGGGAAGAGGCAGGGAGGAGGTCAGAGAGGCCAGGACAGAGAGGATAGGATATAGAGGACAGAGAGGACAACTGGGAGGAGGACAGAGAGGAGGGCAGAGATGAGGACAGGAATAAGGATAGGGAGGAGGACAGGCAGGAGGCCAGGGAGGAGGCCAAGGAAGAGAACCGGGAGGAGGAAAGGAGGAGAACAGAGAGGACAGAGAGGAGGACAAGGAGGTGGACAGAGAGGAGGATAGAGATGAGAACAGAGAGAAGGACGGGGAGGAGGACAGAGAGGAAGACAGGGAGGAAGAGACGAGGACAGAGAAGTGGACAATGAGGAGGACAGGAAGGAGAACAGAGATGAGGACAGAGAGGAGGACAAAGAGGAGGACAAGGAGAAGGATAAAGAGGAGGCCAGAGAGGAGGACAGGGAGGATCACAGAGAGGCCGTGACAGAGAGTCCAGGAGAGAGAGGACCGGGAGGATGACAGAAAGAGGACAGAAAGGAGGACAATAAAGAGGACAGTGTGGAGGACAGGGAGGAGGACAGAGACGAGGACAGGTAGGAAAACAGGGAGGAGGACTGAGAGGAGGACAGAGAGGACATCAGAGAGGCCAGGGCAGAAAGGGCAAGACAGAGAGGACAGAGAGGAGGACAGAGAGGAAGTCAGAGAGGCTGGACAGAGAGGCCAGGATAGAGAGGATAGGGAGGAGGACATAGAGGAGGACATAGAGGAGGATAGAGAGGCCAAGACAGATAGGACAGGGAAAAGGACAGAAAGGAGGACAGAGATGAGAACAGATAGGAGGACAGGGATGAGGACAGGGATGAGGAAAGGAAGGAGGACAGGGAGGAGGCCAGTGAGGAGGCCAGGGAGGAGGACAGAAATGAAAACCGAGAGAAGAACAGGAAGGATGACAGAGATGACTGCGAGGAGGACAGGGAACAGGACATAGAGGACAGGGCAGAGGACAGGAAGGAGGAAAGAGAGGAGGACAAGGAGGACAGGATAGAAATGATAGGACAGAGAGGACAGAAAGGAGGACAGAGAGGAGGACAGAGAGGAGGAGAGAGAGGAGGACAAAGAGGAGGCCAGGGAGGATGACAGAGAGGAGGACAGGCAGGAGGACAGAGAGGACAGGACAGAGAGGACAGGACAGGGAGGACAGAGAGGAGGATAGAGAGGACAGGACAGAGAGGACATGACAGGGAGGACAGAGAGGAGGACAGAGAGTTGGACAGGGGGGAAGACACAGTGGAGGACAGGAAGGAGGACAGAGAGGCCAAGACAAAGAGGAGGACAGAGATGAGGACAAGGAGAAGGATAAAGAGGAGGCCAGAGAGGAGGACAGGGAGGAGGACAGGGAGTATGACAGAAAGGAGGACAGAGAGGAGGAAAGGGAGGAGGAGAGGGAGGAGGACAGAGAGGAGGACAGGGAGGAGGACAGAGAGGAGGACAGAGAGGCAAGGGAAGAGAGGACAGGACTGAGATGACAGAGAGGAGGACAGAGAGGATGACAGAGATGAGAAGAGAGAGGAGGTCAGGGATTAAGACAGAGAGAAGGACAGAGAGAAGGACAGAAAAGCCAGAACAGAGAGGACAGGGAAGAGGACAGAGAGGAGGACAGAGATGAGAACAGAGAGGAGGACAAAGAAGAGGACAGGGAGAGGACAGGGATGAGGACAGTTAAGAGGAAAGTAAGGAGACCAGGGAGGAAGACAGAGATGAGAACCGGGAGGAGGACAGGAAAGAGGATAGAAATGACAGAGAGGAGGACAGGGAACAGGACAGAGAGGAGGACAGGGAGGAGAAAAGGGAGGAGGACACAGAGGAGGACAGAGATAAGAACAGAGAATACAGAGAGGACGACAGAGATGAGAACAGAGAGGAGGACAAAGAAGAGGGCAGGGAGGAGGACAGGGAGGAGTACAAAGCGGAGGACAAAGAGGAGGAAGACAGAAAGAAGGACAGGGAGTACAGGAAAGAGAGGACAGGACAGAGAGGAGGAAAGAGAGGAGGAAAGAGAGGAGGACAGAGAGGAGAACAAAGAGGAGGACTGGGATGAGCACAGGGAGGAGGACAGGGAGGAGGTCAGGGAGGAGGAAAGGGAGGAGTACAGAAAGGAAGACAGGAGAACAGAGAGAAGGACAGGGAGAACAGAGTGGAGAACAGGAAGGACAGAGAGGAGGACAGTGAGGAGGACAGGGAGGAGGACAGAGAGGACAGAGAAGAGGACAAGGAGGAGGATAGATAGGAGGACAGAGATGAGAACAGAGAGAAGGACAGGGAGGAGGTCAGAGATGAGAACAGAGAGCAGGATGGGGAGGAGGACAGAGAGGAAGACAGGGAGGAGGAGAAAGAAGAGGATAGAGAAGAGGACAAGGGGGAGGACAGGGAGGAGGACAGGGAGGAGAACAGAGATGAGAACAGAGATGAGGACAGAGAGGAGGACAAGGAGAAGGAGAAAGAGAAGGCCAGAGAAAGGACAGGGAGGAGGACAGGGAGGAGGAGAAAGAAGAGGATAGAGAAGAGGACAAGGGGGAGGACAGGGAGGAGGACAGGGAGGAGAACAGAGATGAGAACAGAGATGAGGACAGAGAGGAGGACAAGGAGAAGGAGAAAGAGGAGGCCAGAGAAAGGACAGGGAGGAGGACAGAGAGAAGAATGGGAGGAGGACAGGAAGGTGGCCAGAGAGGCCAGTACAGAGAGGATAGGACAGAGAGGACAGAGAGGCTAGGACAGAGAGGCCTGGACAGAAAGGACAGGGAGGAGGACAGAGAGGACGACTGGGAGGAGGACAGAGAGGAGGGCAGAGAGGAGGAAAGGAATAAGGATAGGGAGGAGGCCAGGCAGGAGGCCAGGGAGGAGGCCAAGGAAGAGAACCGGGAGGAGGACAAGGAGGAGGACAGAGATGAGAACAGAGAGAAGGACAGGAAGGAGGTCAGAGATGAGAACAGAGAGCAGGACGGGGAGGGAGGACAGGGAGGAATAGAGGAGGACAGAGAAGAGGACAATGAGGAGGACAGGAAGGAGAACAGAGATGAGGACAGAGAGGAGGACAAAGAGAAGGACAAGGAGAAGGACAAAGAGGAGGCCAGAGAGGAGGACAGGGAGGAGGACAGAGAGAAGAACAGTGAGGAGGACAGAGAGGAGAATAGAGAGTAGGACACAGAGGAGGACAGAGATAAGAACAGAGAGGACAGAGAGGACGACAGAGATGAGAACAGAAAGGAGGACAAAAAAGAGGACAGGGAGGAAGACAGGGAGGAGGACAGAGAGGAGGACAGAGAGGATCACAGAGAGGCCATGACAGAGAGTCCAGGAGAGAGAGGACAGGGAGGACGACAGAAAGAGGACAGAAAGGAGGACAAAGAAGAGGACAGGGAGGTGGACAGGGAGGAGGACAGAGAGGAGGACAGAGAAGAGGACAGGGAGGAAAACAGGGAGGAGGACTGAGAGGAGGACAGAGAGTACGTCAGAGAGGCCAGAGCAGAAAGGGCAAGAGAGGACAGGACTGAGAGAACAGAGAGGACGACAGAGAGGCCAGGACAGATAGGACAGGGAAGAGGACAGAGACGAGGACAGAGATGAGAACAGAGAGGAGGACAGGGATGAGGACAGGGACGAGGAAAGAAGGAGGACAGGGAGGAGGCCAGTGAGGAGGCCAGGGAGGAGGACAGAGATGAAAACCGGGAGAAGGACAAGGAGGAGGATAGAGATGACCGTGAGGAGGACAAGGAACAGGACAGAGAGGAGGACAGGGCAGAGGACAGGAAGGAGGACAGAGAGGAGGACAAGGAGGACAGGACAGAAAGGATAGGACAGAGAGGACAGAAAGGAGGACAGAAAGAAGGACAGAGAGGAGGAGAGAGAGGAGGACAAAGAGGAGGCCAGAAAGGAGGACAGAGAGGAGGACAGGCAGGAGGACAGAGAGGACAGGACAGGGAGGACAGGACAGGGAGGACAGAGAGGTTGACAGGGAGGAGGATAGAGTGGAGGACAGGGATGAGGACAGAGATGCCAGGACAGAGATGACAGGGATGAGGACAGAGAGGAGGACAAGGAGGAGGACAGAGATGAGAACAGAGAGAAAGACAGGGATGGGGTCAGAGATGAGAACTGAGAGCACGATGGGGAGGAGTTCAGAGAGGAAGATAAGAAGAAGGAGAGAGAGGAGGACAGAGAAGGGGACAAGGAGGAGGACAGGGAGGAGGACAGGGAGGAGAACAGATATGAGGACAGAGAGGAGGACAAAGAGGAGGACAAGGAGAAGGACAAAGAGGGGTCCAGAGAGGAGAACAGGGAGGAGGACAGGGAGTAGGACAGAGAGGCCAGGACAGACAGGGTAGGATAGAGAGGACAGAGAGGAGGACCGAGAGGCCAGGACAGAGAGGCCTGGACAGAGGACAGTGAGGAGGACAGAGAGGAGGACAGAGTGGAGTACAGGGAGGAGGACAGTGAGGAGGACAAAGAACAGGGAGTAGGACAGAGTGGAGGACAGGGAGGAGGATAGGGAGGCAGACAGAGAGAAGGACAAGGAGTACAGGAAAAAGAGGATAGGACAGAGAGGATAGAGAGGAGGACAGAGAGGAGATCAAAGGGTTAAGACATGGATAAGGACAGAGAGGAGGATAGGGAGGCGGTCAGGGAGGAGGCCAGAGAAAAGAAAAGGAGGAGGACAGAGAGGAGAACCAGAAGCAGGACAGGGAGGAGGACTCAGAGGAGGACAGATATGAGAACAGAGAGGACAGAGAGGAGGACAGAGATATGAACAGAGAGTAGGACAATGAAAAGGACAGAGAGGAGGACAGAGAGGAGGACTGTGAGGAGGACAGAGAGGACAAAGAGGAGGACAAGGAGAAGGAAAAGGAGGATGCCAGAGAGGAGGACTTGGAAGAGGACAGAGAGGACAGAATAGAGAGGACAGTGAGGAGGACAGAGAGGAGGGCAGAGAGGAGGACAGGAAGGAGGGAAGAGAGGAGGACAGGAAGAAGGACAGGGAGAAGGACAGAGAGGAGAACAGAGAGGAGGACAAAGAAGAGGAAAGGGAACAGGACAGAGAGGAGTACAGGAAGGAGGACAGGGAGAAGGACAAAGAGGAGTACAGAGAGGCCAGGGCAGAGAGGACAAGACAGAGAGTACAGGACTTAGAGGAGAGAGAGGAGATCAGAGAGGCCGAGACAGAGATTCCAGGACAGAGAGGACAAGGAGTAGGACAGAGAGGAGAACAGAGAGGCCAGGGCAGAGCAAACAAGACAGAGAGGACAGGACTGAGAGGACAGAGAAGAGGACAGAGAGGATGACAGGGAGTCCGGGACAGAGAGTCCGGGACAGAGAGGACAGAGAGGAGAATAGAGATGAGGACGGAGAGGAGGACAGAAAGTCCGGGACAGATAGGACAGGGAAGAGGACAGAGAGGAGGACAGAGATGAGAACAGAGAGGAGGACAGGGATGAGGACAGGGAAGAGGAAAAGTAGAAGGCCACGAGGAGGCCAGTGAGGAGGCCAGGGAGGACAGAGATGAGAACCAGTAGGAGGATAGGGAGGAAGACAGAGATGACAGAGAGGAGGACAGGAAGGAGGCCAGAAAGGACAGAGAGGAGGACAGAAAAGAGGACAGAGAGGAGGACCGGAATAAGGATAGAGAGGAGGCCAGTGAGGAGGCCAGGGATGAGGACAGAGAGGAGAACTGGTAGGAGGACAAGTAGGAGGACAGAGAGGGCAGACAGGAGGACAGGGAGGAGGACAGGGAGTTGAACAGAGAGGACAGAGAGGAGGACAGTGAGGACTACAGAGATGAGAACATAGAGGAGGACAGGGAAGAGATCAGAGATGAGAATGGAGAGCATGACGGGTTGTAGGACACAGAGGAATATAGGGAGGAGGAGAGAGAGGGGGATAAAGAATAGGACAGGGAGGAGGACAGAGTGGAGGACATTGAGAAAAACCAGGAGGAGGACAAAGAGGAGGACAGAGAGGCGGACAGAGATGAGAACAGAGAGGACGGGGAATAGGACAGAGAGGAAGTCAGGGAGGAGGAGATGGAGGAGGACAGAGAGGAGATTAGAAAGGAGGACAGAGAGGAGGACAGAGAGGAGGACAGGAAGGAAGACATGGAGGAGGACAAGGAGGACAGGACAGAAAGGACAGGTCAGAGAGGACATGGAGGAGGACAGAGAGGAGGACTGGGAGGAGGACAGAGAGGACAGGACAGGGAGGAGGACAGAGAGGAGGACAGCTAAAGGAGGACAAAGATGAGAACTGTGAGAGAAAAGGGAGGACGACAGAGAGGACAGAGAGGAGGACAGAAAGGAGAAAAGACAGGAGGACAGGAATGAGGAAAGGGAGGCAGACAGGAAAGAGAACAGAGAGGAAAACAGAGAGGAGGACAGGGAGGAGGACAGAGAGGAGGACAGGGAGGTAGATAGAGAGGAAGACAGAGAGAAGGACAGAGAGGCCAGGACAAAGAAGACAGGGAGGAGGACAGAGAGGTGGACAGAGAGGAGGGCAGAGATGAGAATCGGGAGTAGGATCGGGAGGAAGAGAGTGAGGAGGATAAGGAGGAGGACAAAAAGGAGGACAGAGATGAGGTCAGAGAGGAGGAGAGTGAGGAGGCAAGAGAGGAGGACAGGGAGAAAGACAGGGAGGAGGACAGAGAGGAGGAAAGACAGGAGGACAGAGATGAAAACACAGAGGAGGACAGGGAAGAGGACTGGGAGGAGGACAGGGAAGAGGATAGAGAGGAGGACAGGGAGGATAGGGAGGAGGAAAGGAAGGAGAGAGAGGAGGTCAAAGAAGAGGACAGGGATGAGGACAGAGAGGAAGACAATGAGGAGCAAAGAGTAGAGGGTAGGGAGGAGGACAGAGAGGAGGACAGCAAAAGGAGGACAAAGAGGAGAACTGGAATAGAAAAGGGAGGACGACAGAGAGGACAGAGAGGACAGATAGGAGAATAGACAGGAGAACAGGAATGAGGACAGGGAGGCGGACAGGGATGAGGACAGAGAAGAGGACAGGGAGGAGGACAGAGAGGAGGACAGGGATGTGGACAGAGAGAAGGACAGAGAGAAGCACAGAGAGTCCAGGACAAAGAGGACAGGGAGGAGGACAGAGAGGTGGATAGAGAGGAGGGCAGAGATGAGGACAGGAATAAGAACACGGAGGAGCAAAGGGAGGAGGTCAGGGAGGAGCCCAGGGACGAGGACAGAGAGGAGAATGGGGAGGAGGACAGAGAGGACAGAGAGCAGGACAGGGAGGAGGACAGAGCGGAAGACAGGGAGGAGGAGAGAGGAGGACAGCGAATAGGACAGGGAGGAGGACAGGGAGGAGAACAGATAGGAGGACAGAGTGGAGGACAGAGATGAGAACAGAGAAGACAGGGAAGAGGACAGAGAGGAAGACAGGGAAAAGTAGAAATAGGTGGACAGAGAAGGGGACAGGGAGGAGGACAGGGAGGGTACAGAAAGGAGGACAGAGAGGAGATAGGGAGGAGGACACTGAGGAGGACAGAGAGGAGGACAGGGACGACAGGGAGGAGGACAGGGAGAAAGACAGGAAGGAGGATAGAGAGGAGAACCGGGAGAGGACAGGGAGAAGAACAGATAGGAGGACAGAGAGGAGGATAGATAGGAGAACCAGGATAAAGATAGGGAGGAGGAGAGTGAGGAATATAGGAAGTAGGACAAGGAGGAGGACAGAGAGGAAGACAGAGAGGACCGAACATGGAGGACAGGAGAGAGAGTAAAGAGAAGAGGACAGAGAGGAGGACAGTGAGGAGAAGAGACAGGAGGACAAAGGGGAGGACAGGGGGTAGGACTGGGAGGAGGACAGAGGAGAACAGAGAGGAGGGCAAGGAGAAGGACAGGGAGAAGGATACAGAGGAGAACAGAGAGGAGGACAGGGAGGAGGACAGCGAAGAGGACAGGGAGGAGGACAGGGAGTAGGACAAAGAGGAGGACAGGGAGGAGGACAGTGATGAAGACAGAGAAAAGAACAAAGGAGTGTAGGAAAGAGAGGACAGGACAGAGAGGACAGAGAAGAGGAAAGAGAGGGTGACAGGGAGTAGGACAGAGAGAACAGTTTGGAGTACAGAGAGAAGGACAGATATGAGAACAGAGAGGAGGACAGGGAGTAGGAAAGGGAGAAGGAGAGAGAGCAGGTCAAAGAGGAGGACAGGGAGGAGGACAAAGAGGAAAACAAGGAGAAGGACAAGGAAGACAAAAGAAACGGACAGGGAGGAGGACAGAGAGGAGAACAGACAGGAGAACAGTGATGAGGACAGGGAGGCGGACAGGGAAAAGGACAAAGAGGAGGACAGGGAGGAGGACAGAGAGAAGGACAGAGAGAAGCACAGAGAGGCCAGGACAAAGAGGACAGGGAGGAGGAGAGAAAGGTGGACAGAGAGGAGGACAGAGATGAGGACAGGAATAAGAACAGGGAGGAGGAAAGGGAGGAGGTCAGGGAGGAGCCGAGGGACGAGTACAGAGTGGAGAACTGGGAGGAGGACAGGGAGAAGGACAGAGAGAAGGACAGAGAGGAGGACACAGATGAGAACAGAGAGGACAGGGAATAGAACAGAGAGGAAGACAGGGAGGAGGAGATAGAGGAGGACAGGGAGGAGATAAGAAAGGAGGACAGAGAGGAAGACAGAGAAGAGGACAGAGAGGAGGACAGGGAAGATGACAGGGAGGAGGACAGGGAAGAGAAGAGAGAGGAGGACAGGGAGGACAGGGAGGAGGAAAGGGAGAAGGAGAAAGAGGAGGTTAAAGAGGAGGATGGGATGAGGACAGAGAGAAAGAGAATGAGGAGCAAAGCGTAGAGGACAGGGAGGAGGACAGAGAGGAGGACAGCAAAAGGAGGACAAAGAGGAGAACCGAGATAGAAAAGGGAGGATGACAGAGAGGAGAGAGGAGGACAGAGAGGAGAACAGACAGGATAACAGTGATGAGGACAGGGAGGCGGACAGGTAAAAGGACAGAGAGGAGGACAGGGAGGAGGACAGAGAGGTAGACAGGGAGGAGGACAGAGAGAAGGACAGAGAGAAGCACAGAGAGGCCAGGACAAAGGGGACAGGGAGGAGGAGAGAAAGATGGACAGAGAGGAGGGCAGAGATGAGGACAGGAATAAGAACAGGGAGGAGGAAAGAGAGGAGGTCAGGGAGGAGCCGAGGGACGAGTACAGAGTGGAGAACTGGGAGGAGGACAGGGTGGAGGATAGAGAGGAGGACAGAGATGAAAACATAGAAGAGGACATGGAGGAGGTCAGAGATGAGAATAGAGAGCAGGACAGGGAGGACAGAGTGGAAGACAGGGAGGAGGAGACAGAGGAGGACAGAGAAGAGGACAGGGAGGAGGACAGGGAGGAGAACAGATAGGAGGACAGTGAGGAGTACAGAGATGAGAACATAGAGGACAGGGAAGAGGACAGAGAGGAAGAGAGGGGGGAGGAGAGATAGGAGGACAGAGAGGAGGACAGAGAGACCAGGACAAAGAGGACAGGGAGGAGAAGAGAAAGGTGGACAGAGAGGAGGACAGAGATGAGGACAGGAATAAGAACAGGGAGGAGGAAAGGGAGGAGGTCAGGGAGGAGCCCGCGGACGAGGACAGAGAGGAGAACTTGGAGGAGGACAAGGAGGAGGACAGAGAGGAGGACAGAGAGCCGGACAGAGATGAGAATAGAGAGGACGGGGAATAGGACAAAGAGGAATCCAGGGAGGAGGAGATAGAGGAGGACAGGGAGGAGATAAGAAAGGAAGACAGAGAGGAAGACAGAGAAGAAGACAGGGAGGAGGACAAGGAGGAGGATAGGGAGGAGAACAGGGAGGAGGACAGAGAGGAGGACAGGGAGGAGGAGATAGAGGAGGACAGGGAGGAGATAAGAAAGGAGGACAGAGAGGAGAACAGAGAAGAGGACAGAGAGGAGGACAGGGAAGAGGACAGGGAGGAGGACAGGGAAGAGGACAGAGAGGAGGACAGGGAGGAGGAAAGGGAGAAGGAGAAAGAGGAGGTCAAAGAGGAGGATGGGATGAGGACAGAGAGGAAGAGAATGAGGAGCAAAGCGTAGAGGACAGGGAGGAGGAGAGTGAGGAGGACAGCAAAAGGAGGACAAAGAGGAGAACCGGGATAGAAAAGGGAGGACGACAGAGAGGAGAGAGGAGGACAGAGAGGAGAACAGACAGGTGAACAGGGATGAGGACCGGGAGGTGGACTGGGAAAAGGACAGAAAGGAGGACAGGGAGGAGGACAGAGAGAAAGACAGAGAGAAGCACAGAGAGGCCAGGACAAAGATGTCAGGGAGGAGGACAGAAAGGTGGACAGAGAGGAGGGCAGAGATGAGGACAGGAATAAGAACAGGGAGGAGGAAAGGGAGGAGGTCAGGGAGTCCAGGACAGAGAGGATAGGATAGAGAGGACAGAGAGGAGGACAGAGAGTAGGACAGAGAGGCCAGGATAGACAGGCCAGGACAGAGAGGACAGGAAGGAGGACAGAGAGGAGGGCAGAGAGGACGACAGGGAGGAGGACAAAGGGAAGGGCGCTCCAGGCCCCATTGCTCCCAGCCTGGCAGCTGCTGCTCCGGGCCTGGTCGCACCCGACCCAGCTGCTCTGGCCCCGGCTGCTCCAGGCCCGGCCGCTCCGGGCCTGGCCGCTCCCAGCCTGGCAGCTGCTGCTTCAGGCCCGGCCGCTACAAGCCTGGCAGCTGCAGCTCTGGGCCTGGCCGCACTCGACCGGGGTGCTCCGGTCCTGGCCGTTCCCAGCCCGGCAGCTGTTGCTCCGGGCCTGGCCGCACCCGAGCTGGCTGCTCTGGGCCCGTCTTCAACGGGCCCGGCTGCTCCGGGCCTGGCCTCTTCCAGGCTAGCAGCTGCTGCTCTGGGCCTGGCTGCACATGACCTGACTGCTCCAGGTCTGGCTGCTCCCAGCCTGGCAGCTGCTGCTCTGGGCCTGGCCGCTTCCAGCCTGGCAGCTGCTGCTCCGGGCCTGGTCGCACACGACCCGGCTGCTCTGGGCCCGTCTGCTCCGGGCCCAGCCACTCCGGGCCTCGCTGCACCCAGCCTGGCAGCTGCTGCTCCGGGCCTGGCCACACACGACCCGGCTGCTCCGGTCCTTGCTGCTCCCAGCATGGCAGCTGCTACTCCGGGCCTGGCTGCATCCGACCCAGCTGCTCTGGGCCCGGCTGCTCCGGTTCCGGCTGCTCCAGGCCCGGCCACTCCGGGCCTGGCCGCTCCCAGCCTGGCAGCTGCTTCTCTGGGCCTGCCCGCACCTGACCCGGCTGCTGCGGTCTTGGCTGCTCCCAGCCTGGCTGCTGCTGCTCTGGTCTTGGCTGCTCCCAGCCTGACAGCTGCTGCTCTGGGCCTGGCCGTTCCCAGCCTGGCAGCTGCTGCTCCGGGCATGGCCGCACCCGATCCGGCTGCTCTGGGACTGTCTGCTCCGGGCCCTGCCACTCTGGGCCTGGCCGCTCCAAGCCTGGCAACTGCTGCTCCGGTCCTGGACACACCTGACCCGGCTACTCTGGGCCTGGCCGCTCCCAGACTGGCAGCTGCTGCTCCGGTCCTGGCCGCTCTCAGCCTGGCAGCAGCTCCTCCATGCCTGGCCACTCCAAGCCTGGCAGCTGCTGCTCCGTTCCTGGCTGCTCCCAGCCTGGCAGCTGCTGCTCCGGGCCTGGCCGCTCTCGATCCATCTGCTCCGGGCCTGGCTGCCCCAAGCCTGGCAGCTGCTGCTCCAGGCCTGGACGCTCCAACACTGGCAGCTGCTGCTCCGGGCCTGGCCGCACATGACCCGGCTGCTCTGGGCCCATCTGCTCCGGGCCCTGCCGCTCTGGGCCTGGCCGCTCCCAGCCTGGCAGCTGCTGCTCCGTGCCTGGCCACTCCCAGTGTGACAGCTGTTTCTCTGGGCATGGCTGCAACTAACCCAGCTCCTCCGATTCTGGATGCTCCCAGCCTGGCAGCTGCTGCTCTGGGCCTGGCCGCTCCCAGCCTGGCAGCTGCTGCTCCGGGCCTGGCCGCACACGACCCGGCTGCTTTGGGCCCGTCTGCTCCGGGCCTAGCCGCTCCAGGCCTTGCTGCTCCCAGCCTGGCAGCTGCTGCTCTGGGCCTGGCCACACACGACCCGGCCGCTCCGGGCCTGGCCGCTCACAGCCTGGCAGCTGCTGCTCCGGGTCTGGCCACTCCCAGCCTGGCAGCTGCTTCTCTGGGCCTGGCCGCACCCGACCCGGCTGCTGCGGTCTTGGCTGCTCCCAGCCTGGCTGCTGCTGCTCCAGGCCTGGCTGCACCCGAACCAGCTGCTCTGGGCCCAGCTGCACCAGGTCCGGCTGCTTCAGGCCCAGGCGCTCCGGGCCTGTCCGCTCCCAGCCTGGCAGCTTCTGCTCCGGGCCTGGCAGCACCCGACCCAGCTGCTCTGGGCCTGTCTTCTCTGGGCCCGGCCGCTTTCAGGCTGGCAGCTGCTGCTCTTGGCCTGGCCGCACCCGACCGGCTGCTCTGGGCCTGGCTGCACGGGTCCGGCTGCTCCAGGCCCAGCCGATCCGGACCTGTCTGCTCCCAGCCTGGCAGCTTCTTCCTCGGGCCTGGACGCACCCGACCCGGCTGCTCTGGGCACGTCTTCTCGGGCCCGGCCGCTCCGGGCCTGGCCGTTCCCAGCCTGGCAGCTGCTGCTCCGGGCCTGTCCGCACATGACCGGCTGATCTGGGCCCATCTGCTCCGGGCCCTGTCGCTCTGGGCCTGGCCGCTCCCAGACTGGCAGCTGCTGTTCCGGGCCTGGCTGCTCCCAGCCTGGCAGCAGCTCCTCTGTGCCTGGCCACTCCAAGCCTGGCAGCTGCTGCTCCGGGCCTGTCCTCTTCCAGCGTGGCAGCTGTTTCTCTGGGCCTGGCCGCACCCGACCCGGCTGCTTTGTTCCTGGCTGCTCCCAGCCTGGCAGCTGCTGCTCTGGGCCTTGTTGCTCCCAGCCTGGCAGCTGCTGCTCAGGGCCTGGCCGCTCCTAGCCTGGCAACTGCTTCTCTGGGACTGGCCGTACCCGACCCGGTTGCTCCAGGCCTGGCTGCTCTCAGCGAGGCAGCTGCTGCTTCGGGCGTGGCCGCTCCCAGCCTGGCAGCTCCTGCTCCGGGCCTGGCTGGTCCCAGCCTGACAGCTGCTGCTCCGGGCCTGGCCGCATCCGACCGAGCTGCTCTGGCCCCAGCTGCTCCAGGCCCAGCCGCTTCGGGTCTGGCCGCTCCCAGCCTGGCAGCTGCTGCTCTGGGCCTGGCCGCATACGACCCGGCTGCTCCAGGCCTGGCTGCTCCCAGCCTGGCAGCTGCTGCTCTGGGCCTGGGGGCTCCCAGCCCAGCAGCTGCTGCTCTGGGCCTGGCTGCACATGATCCGGCTGCTCTGGGCCCGTCTGCTCCGGGACCAGCCTCTCCGGGCCTTGCTGCTCCAAGCCTGGCAGCTGTTGCTCCGGGCCTGGCTGCACACGACCCAGCTGCTCCGGTCCTTGCTGCTCCCAGCATGGCAGCTGCTACTCCGGGCCTGGCCGCACCCGACCCGGCTGCTCTGGGCCCGTCTGCTACAGGCCCGGCTGCTCCAGGCCCAGCCGCTCTGGGCCTGGCCGCTCCCAGCCTGGCAGATGCTGCTTTGGGCCTGGTCGCTTCCAGCCTGGCAGCTGCTGCTCCGGGCCTGGCCGCACCCGACCCAGCTGCTCTGGGCCCGGGTGCTTCGGGTCTGGCTGCTCCAGGCCCGTACGTTCTGGGCCGGGCTGCTCCTGGCCTGGCAGATGCTGCTCCAGGCCTGGCCGCTCCCAGCCTGGCAATTGCTTCTCCGGGCCTGGCCGCACCCGACCCCGCTGCTCCAGTCTTGGCTGCTCCAAGCCTGGCAACTGCTGCTCTGGGCCTGGCTGCTCCCAGACTGGCAGCTGCTGCTCCCGGCCTGGATGCACCCGACACAGCTGCCCAGGGCCCGTCTTCTCCAGGCCCAGCTCTTCTGGGCCCATCAGTTCCGGGCCTGGCCGTTCCCAGCCTGGCAGCTGCTGCTCTGGGACTGGCCGCACCCGACTGGCTGCTCTGGGCCCATCTGCTCCGGGCCCTGCCACTCCGGGCCTGGCCGCTCCCAGCCTGGTAGCTGCTGCTCCAGTCCTGGACAGACCTGACTCGGCTACTCCAGGCCTGGATGCTCCCAGCCTGGCTTCAGCTCCTCCATGCCTGGCCACTCCAAGCCTGGCAGCTGCTGCTCCGGGCCTGTCCGCTCCCAGCGTGGCAGCAGTTTCTCTGGGCCTGGCCGCACCCGACCTGGCTGCTCCATTCCTGGCTGCTCCCAGCCTGGCAGCTGCTGCTCTGGGCCTGCCCGGACTTGACCCGGCTGCTCTGGGCCCATCTGCTCCGGGCCCGGCCACTCTGGGCCTGGCTGCTCCCAGCCTGGCAGCTGCTGCTCCGGGCCTAGCCGCACCCGATCTAGCTGCTCTGGGCTCGTCTGCTCCGGGCCCGGCCGCTCTGGGCCTGGCCGCTCCCAGCCTGGCAACTGCTTCTCTGGGCCTGGCTGCACCCGACCCAGCTGCTCCGTTCCTGGCTGCTCCCAGCCTGGCAGCTGCTGCTCCGGGCCTGGCTGGTCCCAGCCTGGCAGCTGGTGCTCCGGGCCTGGCCGCACCTGACCCGGCTGGTCCGGGCCTGGCCGCTCCAATCCTGGCAGCTGCTGCTCCAGGCCTGGCCTCTCCAAGCCTGGCAGCTGCAGCTCCAGGCCTGGCTGCACATGACCCGGCGTCTCTTGGCCCGTCTGCTCCGGGCCCAGGCTCTCCGGGCCTCGCTGCTCCCGGCCTGGCAGCTGCTGCTCCGGGCCTGGCCGCACACAACCCAACTGCTCCGGTCCTTGCTGCTCCCAGCATGGCAGCTGCTACTCCGGGCCTGGCTGCACCCGACCCAGCTGCTCTGGGCCCAGCTGCTCCGGGTCCGGCTGCTCCAGGCCCGGCCACTCCGGACCTGGCTGCTCCCAGCCTGGCAGCTGCTGCTCCGGGTCTGGCCGCTCCCAGCCTGGCAGCTGCTTCTCTGGGCCTGCCCGCACCCGACCCGGCTGCTGTGGTCTTGGCTGCTCCTAGCCTGGCTGCTGCTGCTCTGGGCCTGGCTGCTCCCAGCCTGGCAGATGCTGCTCCCGGCCTGGCCGCACCCGACCAGCTGCTCTGGGCCCGGCTTCTCCAGGCCCAGCTGTTCCGGGCCCGGCCGCTCCGGGCCTGGCTGCTCCCATCCTGGTAGCTGCTGCTCCAGGCCTGGCCGCACCGGACCCAGCTGCTCTGGGCCTAGCCGCCCCCAGCCTGGCAGCTGCTTATCGAAGCCTGGGCGCGTAAGACCTGGCTGCTCCGTGCCTGGCCACTCGAAGCCTGGCAGCTGCTGCTCCGGGTCTGGCCGATCCCAGCTTGGCAGCTGTTTCTCTGGGCCTGGCTGCACCTGACCCGGCTGCTCCGTTCCTGGCTGCTCCCAGCCTGGCAGCTGCTGCTCTGGGCCTGGCTACTCCCAGCCTGGCACCTGCTTCTCTGGGCCTTGCTACTCCCAGCCTGGAAGCTGCTGCTCCGGGCATGGCTGCACCCGACCCAGCTGCTCTGGGCCTGGCTGCTCCAGGCCTGGCCGCTCCCAGCCTGGCAGCTGCTACTCCGGTCCTGGCCACTCCCAGCCTGACAGCTGCTTCTCTGAGCTTGCCCGCACCCGACCCGGCTGCTTCGTTCCTGGCTGCTCTCAGACTGGCAGCTGCTGCTCTGGGCATGGCTGGTTCCAGTCTGACAGCTGCTGCTCCCGGTCTGGCCGCACCCGACCGAGCTGCTCTGGCCCCGGCTGCTCCAGGCCCGGCCGCTCTGGGCCTGGCCACTCCCAGCCTGGCAGCTGCTACTCTGGGCCTGGCCGCTCCTGGCCTGGCAGCTGATTCTCTGGGCCTGCCCGCACCCGACCCGGCTGCTCCGTTCCTGGTTGCTCCCAGCCTGACAGCTGCTGCTCCGGGCCTGGCCGCACCCGACCTGGCTGCTCCGGGCCTGGCCGCACCCGACCCGGCTGCTCCAGGCCTGGCCGCTCCAAGCCTGGCAGCTGCAGCTCTGGGCCTGCCGCACCCGACTGGGGTGCTCCGGTCATGGCTGTTCCCAGCCAGGAGCTGCTGCTCCGGTCCTGGACACACCTGACCCAGCTACTCCGGGCCTGGCCTCTCCCAGACTGGCAGCTGCTGCTCCGGGCCTGGCTGCTCCCAGCCTGGCAGCAGCTCCTCCATGCCTGGCCACTCCAAGCCTGGCAGCTGCTGCTCCGGGCCTGTTCGCTTCCAGCATGGCAGCTGTTTCTCTGGGCCTGGCCACACCCGACCCGGCTGCTTTGTTCCTGGCTGCTCCCAGCCTGGCAGCTGCTGCTCTGGGCCTGGCCGCTCCCAGCCTGGCAGCTGCAGCTCCGGGCCTGGCCACACCCGACCGGGTTGTTCCCAGCTTGGCAGCTGCTGGCCGTTCCCTGCCTGGCAGCTGCTGCTCTGGGCCTGGCTGCACACGACCCGGCTGCTCCAGGCCTCCTGCTCCCAGCATGGCAGCTGCTGCTCTGGGCCTAGGGGCTCCCAGCCTGGCAGCTGCTGCTCCAGGCTTGGCCGCACACGATCCGGCTGCTCTGGGCCCGTCTGCTCCGGGCTCAGGCTCTCCGGGCCTAGCTGCTCCCAGCCTGGCAGCTGCTGCTCCGGGCCTGGCCGCACACAATCCGGCTGCTCCGGTCCTTGCTGCTCCCAGCATGGCAGCTGCTGCTCCAGACCTAGCTGCACCCGACCCAGCTGCTCTGGGCCCAGCTGCTCCGGCTCTGGCTGCCCAGGCCCGGCCACTCCGCTCCGGGTCTGGCTGCCCAGGCCCGGCCACTCTGCTCCGGGTCTGGCTGCTCCCAGCCTGGCAGCTGCTTCTCTGGGCCAGGCCGCACCCGACCCGGCTGCTGCGGTCTTGGCTGCTCCCAGCCTGGCTGCTGCTGCTCCGGGTCTGGCTGCTCCCAGCCTGGCAGCTGCTTCTCTGGGCCAGGCTGCACCCGACCCGGCTGCTGCGGTCTTGGCTGCTCCCAGCCTGGCTGCTGCTGCTCCGGGCCTGGCTGCTCCCAGCCTGGCAGATGCTGCTCCCGGCTTGGCCGCACCCGACCAGCTGCTCTGGGCCCGGCTTCTCCAGGCCCAGCTGTTCCGGGCCCAGCTGCTCTGGGCCTGGCCGCTCCCATCCTGGTAGCTGCTGCTCCGGGCCTGGCCGCACCGGACCCAGCTGCTCCGGGCCTAGCCGCCCCCAGCCTGGCAGCTGCTGCTCCGTCCCTGGCCGCTCCCAGCCTGGCAGCTGCTGCTCCAGGCCTGGCAGCACCCGACCCGGCTTCTCTGGGCCCGTTTTCTTCGTGCCTGGCCGCTCCGGGCCTGGCCGCTTCCAGTCTGGCAGCTGCTGCTTCGGGCCTGGCCACTCCCAGCCTGGCAGCTGCTGCTCCGGGCCTGGCCACACCCGGCCCGGCTGCTCTGTGCCCGGGTGCTTTGGGTCCGGCTGCTCCAGGCCCGGACGTTCCGGGCCTGGCCTCTCCCAGCCTGGCAACTGCTTCTCAGGGCCTGGCCGCACCCGACCTGGCAGCTGCTGCTCCGGTCCTGGACACACCTGACCCGGCCACTCCGGGCCTGGCTGCTCCCAGACTGGCAGTTGCTCCTCCATGCCTGGCCACTCCAAGCCTGGCAGCTGCTGCTCCTGGCCTGTCCACTCCCAGCGTGGCAGCTGTTTCTCTGGGCCTGGCCGCACCTGACCCGGCTGCTCCGGTCCTGGCTGCTCCCAGCCTGGCAGCTGCTGCTCCGGGCCTGGCCGCACCCGACCCGCCTGCTCTGGGCCCGTCTTCTCCGGGCCCGGCCGCTCCGGGCCTGTCCGCTCCCAGCGTGGCAGCTCTTTCTCTGGGCCTGGCTGCACCTGACCTGGCTGCTCCGTTCCTGGCTGCTCCCAGCCTGGCAGCTGCTGCTCCCGGCCTGGCATCTCCCAGCCTGGCAGCTGCAGCTCCGTGCCTGGCCGCACCCGACTGGTGTGCTCCGGTCCTGGCCGCTCCCAGCCTGGCAGCTGCTGCTCCGGGCCTGCCCGCACCCGACCCGGCTGCTCTGGGCCCGTCTTCTATGGGCCCGCCCGCTCCGGGCCTGGCATATTCCAGGCTGGCAGCTGCTGCTCTGGGCCTGGCCGCACACGACCCGGCTGCTCCGGTCCTTGCTGCTCCCAGCATGGCAGCTGCTGCTCTGGGCCTGGCCACTCCCAGCCCGGCAGCTGCTGCTTCGGGCCTGGCCACACACGACCCGGCTGCTCCGGTCCTTGCTGCTCCCAGCATGGCAGCTGCTACTCCTCAAAGAACATTACTCTTTTAATATGAATTTCTCCATCTCAGTTGATGGTGCTTCCATAAGTTCAGCTGTTAAATTAAAACCTTCATGACATCTTTATCTATTACCCCTCTCTCCCCTTAACCTCATAATTAGAAAATGCTGGTGGCAAAATTTAAACAGATCAAGAATCCAATTGCTGGTACCCCCTCCGCATCCACCATCATGGATCTGTTACCATCAAAGTCACCAAGACTATCATAGAAGCTTAGTTCCTATTCTTTCTACCACCCCCCTCACACCTATATTTTTTATATTTTAGCCTCAGGGAATCTAATGAGACCCAGGGCAGATCACCTGCCTGTACTGCTCCAAATCTCCCTTTCCCTCCATCACCGGCAGAACACACATCTGAGCGCTCACAAAGCTACTCTAGCCCAGATTCCTATCCCAGAATCACAAATTCCTTTTTTTTTAATGAAGAATACCTGCTGGTCCCTGACCCAGCTCAGTCTTCACCTCAAACCTTTGCACATTCTGGAAAATATGCCTGGGAGGACCTCCAACATCTCATTGCACTGATTGCCAAAAACAGGGACCACTCACAGGACCCTAGACCTGGATTTAGGATTCTGGGATTAGTGTTTCCAGGTCCAAGGACTAGAACAGTTGTAAGGCAGTCTCAGGATCATAAAAGAATGAGGCCCTAAAGCCAGCTCCACAGATCAGTACCCCTGAGAGTTGTTGCATTTGCAGAAATTTGTGGAAATAGAAATGTGTTGAGAGCCTGGAAACCACTGCCAGGATCTTTGGGCTCAGGCTGCTCAGTACCCTTGCCCAGCCAATGTGGCTGCATGACCTGAAGATGACTGCATTACTTCAGGGCTCAATTCTCATTGCACATCCTTGCCAATAACTTTATCTTATATAGGACTTGTTCCTGTCCCTAACTGCTGTCCTCTCTCTTCTAGTTTGTTCTTCTTCTGAGCTGCTAAGGAAAGTTGCAACCCTATCTCAGACAATGTCCCTCTTTTGTTCAGGACCATTCATGGCCCCGTTTCCTGAGAATGAAAGTAAAATTCCTTATTTGAAACTTTGCCTCGTCTCCTTTGTTACCTTTAGACACAAAACAAAGCCTGAGTTGTCACACCACCAAATCTTCACATGCTGGTATTGCAGCCTGTCATCCACTTTCCCCGTCATACTCTGTGTTACCTAGGAGCAACTCACTGTCCCTGATACTGCGACCTGAGCTGCAGGACCTGAGAGGCACTGGCACCCAAGACTGCAGGGCTAAATCAGGTGATCCCAACTCTGTAAGCAGAGAGGAGTCTGGGAGGCACAGAGGCCCGGATCCTGGCCTCTTTGTACTAAACAAGCCTCAGATGTGTGAACTTAATGGAGGCCTGGTGCTCTGAAGCCTATCTCTAGAAAGAGACCAAAGAGGTCAACTTGACCACCAGGTAAAGACACAGGAAGTCCAGCCCTAACCACGTGCATCTGGATAGTATGCCTCTCACCTAGCTTTTATTGGCTAAACCCAGTCATAATTAGGTGCATTGTCTTTTGTGTAATATACTGTTTGAATCCTTCCAGGTGGAATTTGCATCCAAATTTGTAACAGGAATGGTGAAGTGAGAGTTTTTCCATGTTCTTGTCTTGTGAAGCCAAAGAATGAAATCATTGACCAGAATATTTCAGCAAAAATGTGTCAAATTTATTGCAAGCAGATTCAGACTCCCCATGCAGGGAGGGGGGCCAAGAATTGGTTGGTCATGAAGACTTGTGGACTAGGGGTAGATATTTGCTATAAGCTTGGTCTCCATCTATTCTTGTCATCACCTGATTGATTCCCTCTCTTATTACTTCCCATCAAGGACCTGAAATTTTCCTGTTTCTATGCCTCAGTTCACCTTATTGTTGAAGACCCTTCCTAGTTCTCCATGCCTTTTGCTTTGAGTTCAGAAACATTTTATTATTTCTGCATGGTTGATGTATATCGTTAGGCTTGTTCAAACTTCCCTGTCTGCTCCTGCCCATGTTCCATCTGCCTTTGTTTTGCACTGGACCTGTCTGCTTATGTGTCAAGATAACTTCTCTCAGAGTCACTCACTGACTATGGTGAATGTTGGTGTTTGGGAGCAGGAGTGTCACTGAAAAATGACTACATTAGGCTTCAATGGCTGTTGGTAGGTGTCTGCGGAGTGTTTCCTAAAATTGACTGTTTGTTTGGAGATATTATTTCAGATTCTGTGAAGCTCAGAATGCTCCTTGAGGTGAAATGTATTATTTCAATTACTCCTGAAGACCACAAATACTAATAGATTTATATAAACATTATTTAATTGTTTTTAAAGAGAGAGGAAGGTAGAAAGCGAGAGACAAATTCTCATCAGCTGGCTTCCACAAGCACTCACATTGAGGACTGAACTCCCATGCCCTCCCTTCTTGTGTCCTCACTGAGACTTCAACTGGAAACCTTACTGTGAATGGGACCATACTCTTCCAACTGAACCATCACAGGAGCCCAATTTCTTATTTTTAATATAAAAATATCACATGATAAAGAGAAAAACAGGTTATGAAAGATTATACATAAGCCTATCCTATTTGTTTAAAACAAAATTAGAAAGGATTCTAAGATCCGTTATATTGATTCTCTTAGTCCCTCAGACTTCTGAGTTCAGAGTACTCAGATAACTGTTCTAGAGAGATTGCTCTAGAGTTAACAGTATGTTCTTGAAAACTCAAAATCTTAACTATATTTTTTCCTTTTTAAATTCTTACCGGATGATAGGTTTATTGATTGGAGGGAGAGGAAGGGATCAATAGAGAGAGGAAAAGCAATATTGATGTGAGACAAAATATCAATCGGTTGCCTCTCATCAATGACCCAACCAGAGATGGATCTGCAACCTAGGTATGTGTCTTTACTAGGAACCAAACCTGTACTTTTATTTGAATGGGTGTATAAAACAAAACTCCAAGTAACTGAGCCACATGGCCAGGAAAGCACCTTAATTCTTTCTAATTCTTTCAAGACATTGAATTAGTATGACTCAACATTTGGCGGATTGTTTGTTTTGCATGTTGTGTGTTGGTTGTATGTGTGAATTTGCTTCCCCTTTGAGTGTTCCTAATAGTATCTGCATCTGTTTGTGTCCTCTCTGTGTCTGTGTTCTGTGACCATACAAGTCTGGTCAGGTGTGTGCTTGTGTGTGTCCATTGTGTGGTACATGCTGAGTGACCCTGTGTTTTCTTATCTGTGTGTTGTTGTGTGTATGTTCCCAACAAGGTGTTGCTAATGTCTACACTGTGGGTCCCCATAAGCCTTGCCATAAGCTCTGCATGTGAGTGCCGACCATAGTCTGTGAGCGCTCTGTACCTGAGTGTTTTCCCTGCTTCTGTTGTCTGTATGTTTCCCTATGATTTTGTGTGGCTGCACATTGTGGCAACAGGCAACTTCATAGGAAATCTCCATCTTCTGAGCGGTGATGGAGAGGACAATATGTTCTTCCTGAACTCCAGACTGAGCAACTCCTGTCCCTGATCTTTCAGGCTCTGGTTTCCCCTTGGGGGTAGGATCTCAGGCCCCAAGGATGGATGAAGTGAAGGGTCAGTTCATCAAACCCTAGGCTGGCAGAAGGTGGGGACCGGGGAAGAGTCTGATGACAGAAAGGTCTTGAGTGTGGAGGTGCTGTTTTGGGAAGACTCTAGGCCTCTGAGGAGGTCTGAGGGATCCTGGTTTCCTGGAAATTTTATAAGTGGGTGTGTCCATATGGGGAGAGTTGAGGGGGTAAATTCCTAGGCCCCTGAGTCCCCCTTGGGAATGAGGAATTGGATACCCATGGTACAGCCTGGGGTTCCTTTGGGACTGCCAATCCCTGGAGAGCAGGTCATCCCCTTGCCCATGGGAAATCCTGGGCAACACCTTATAGATGAAGGTGCCTAAGCTGCTCTGGGCATCACTCCTGGATCTCCAATCTCTGATCATCTACTGAGTGTGCATGATTGCCTGGTAACAAGGGGGCCAGGAGGCAGAATGGGCTTGGTGCTCTCTGAAGTGGGAATGGGGAAAATATGAAGGGACCACACTTAGCACAGGTTCCTGCACAGGATGAAGGGAAACCACAGGATCACCATGGATGTTAATGTCAGCGTTTTTCCAATCAGCTCCACGTGATGGAGCACTCACCTGGGCAATGCAAATGACAAAGAATCTTGGAGGCAGTGTAGTGACTACTGTTAATATAAAAGAGCATGGACACTGGAATGCTTGTGTTCCAGTAACCTTCCCAGTCAATAATATTAACATATGGTCTTCACGCCCACCACAATGGGGGAACCCTGGCAGCAGGGATTTACCTCAGAAGTGAGTTTTTTGCCAATGATATCTGACTAAACTCCTTCTTTTTGAAGTTCAAAACTATGAATATTAAGTATTGGGCAGCTGGGGGACAAAGTCTGGGTGGACGAGGAGAAAGCAAACTGTCCTGACTGATTTCCACTGTCATTTCTTACCAGTCCCCACTCCTCTCCTTTGCCCCTAGACAGCCTTAAAAGAGGCTGGCACCATGTGTTCCCTTCCTGTGGCTTATCAAGTAGGTCAGGCTCTGCTACAGACCCTGATGTTGGCTGCAGCCAGTGATATGCTTTGACCAATAAAATGTGGGAGTCAAGCCTGTAACCTTTAACAGAAGAGTTTGGAACCAGTGAGACCGGCCACCCTCTCTGTCTATCTCTGATAACACCCAGCAGGAACCTACATGTTGGCTGCTCCTTTATCCTGATTCCAGCAGAACCAGGGTGTTCATGTGCTATGAACAAGAAAGATACCTTCTTTACCGTAAGCCACTAAAGCTTTGGAGGTGCTCATTACCCACAAAACATCGAGCCTGTCCTAATGGAAATGCATCTCTGATTCCACCCTCTAAAAGTGAGCAGAGCCTAAAATTAGAAGTCAGAGCAAGGTGGTTAGAGACACATGAGTTTATCTTCCAGCCCTACCTTTATTAAATCTTCAAAGGATCAATTTATATTGAGACTCTGAGCCTGAATTCCCTCCCCATCAAATAGATGGCGAAACCATCTCAGATTTTAAAGAAGATTAAATGAAATAATAATTCATGTGAAGCATTGAATCAAAGCTTGGTACATGTAGTAAATATTCAGTAATTCTTAGCTCCTTAAAACAAAAAAGAGCCAAGCTGAAATGTCTCAGCTTGTTGAGCGTAGTTTGCTGCACAGAAAAATTATTGGTTCAGTTATTATTTGAGGGCACCTGCTGTGGTTATGGCCTGTAGCCCATTAGGGGGCCATGGAGAAGGAAGCCATTCTGTGTTTCCATCATTTTTCTCTCTGTAAAAGTCAATTAAAATACCTTTGCATATATTTATCCATTTAGATTTGTAGTCTTAAGAAATAATTGAAATAAAACTTTTCACCTGAGGGAGCATTCTAAGAGTCACGGAATCTGAAATAATGTTTCCAAACAGAAGTTTAGTTTTGTAGACAATACTCTAGAAAACTGTGATGATCTTCTAAAACCTAAAGTTGTCAGTTGCCACTTGCACTCACCACAACAATATTCCCAATGGTCAGTGGGTGATTGGGATCCTAGTGCCACATGCAAGGCTAGATTGCTACATTACCCAAAGGGCCATGCACTAAGGAGGGATGGGTTTAATCAGTGAAGCCCAGGAGAGGCGCATTATCCCTGTGCTCATTGGTTTGAGTTTGACTTCAGAGTCTTTCTCTTGGTGGTGAATTTGACATATGCAGTCTGTTCACAGAATCAGAGTCTCCAGTGCTGAGTCAGGAGCCATCGGAGGCTGTTTCCCCGCAGTGCAATTGTGTGTCTGAGGATGGTTGAGTAATAGAACAAAATTGAATTCCCTTTGCCTCCCAAACTACTTTCTGCTTCCAGAGTTCAACTCAGCCTCACCTCATTTACCCTCCAAACTTGGGTGTTGGTGCTGTCCAGTCCTGCAGTCCTAGTCTCAGTGTCTGAACAGTGATTTACTTGAGGTTGCCACATGGTGTGACTGGATGGGAGAAGGTGACAGGCTGAAAAGACACCACGTAAGGCCGTGGTGGTATGACTGAGGAGGGATGATTGGGGAAATCGCGGTCTGTTTTACACCTAAAGGCATCAAAGATGAAGCAAAGTTTTGTGTGAGGAGTTTTTACTTTCATTTGCAGGAAACTGCTGCCATTAATGACTATGATCCAAAGAGGGGCATGGTGTGAGTTAGGGTTCTAACTTTTCTCAAAACTTCTCAGAGGAAGAACACACTAGAAGAGAGAAGAGAGAAGTTAGGGACATGATGGAGAAGTCCTGTGAAAGCCCTGGTGTAATGCAGGCATCACCGGGTCTGGGTCTGGGCAAAGCAGCCTCAGCAGCCTGAGACTATGGGTCCTGGTGGTGATTTCCAGACTCTCAACATACCTTTACTTTCTCCAGATTCCTGCAGATGCAGAAACAATTAAGGGAACTGGGTTGTAGAGCTTATTTCAGGGCCTCCAAATCTTGTGGCATCTGAGAGAGTTGTGTCCTGGGAATGTCCAGCCTTCCAGGTCTTTGACCTGGGGACCTTGATGGGGCACCCACCCCAGAATTCTAAGTCCAGGACAAGGATCTTATGACTGGTTCTTGTTTTTGGAAACCAGTGGAATGGGATGTGAGAAGTTTTTCCAGCTATGGGTTCCTATATTGGTAAAGGCTTGCAGTGAAGACAGAGCTCATTCAGTAATCCTGAGTTGTCCCCCCCGCTTTATTTTTTCCTTTTAATTAGGAACTGGAAACAATGGGACAGGAGTCAGGTCTTGAGTAGTTTTGTGGAAGTCTGTTCTGTAAGTGATGGGAGCAATGAGGTAATGGAACCTTACACATGTGATGTCACTTCCTCAGTGACAGGACAATACAGAAGCTAGAACTCTGGTCACCAGGCACCCCATTCTTTAACCAGGCACCTATCACCTCACTTGATTGCAGACCTTGGAGCAAGCTGGTCTCCAGGTGGTCTCAGGGTGTGTCTTTGGAAGAGCTTACCAAAAAGCTGTCTCACTGGCCATAGACAGTGGCTCTAGTCTCCCTTCTGACTCCTGCTGTCACTCACAGTGTGTAACCTTGGGTAACATATGACAGCCTAGCGCCTGCCAATCTAGGGAGGCCACACCTGGGAGCACGTGTGTGGACAGAAGTCCTTGCTACTTGGTAGACATATCATATCATACCTGTCCTTTCCACGGCGTGTGTAGGGGGGAAGAGGGGGAAACGAGGGGGGGGGGGTGGATCTCCCGGGCTGGGCAGTGGTTAGGTCTGGAGGCCTGCTGGGTCTCTCATGTGCTCATCTCAGGTCATAGGTGGCACAACGGGAAGCTCCCCTGCCCACTGGAAAACTTAGGCGCTGAGGGGTCACCTTCTCCCTTCGTGGCTGCAAGTCTGTTCAGACACCCTCGGTCCTGGCCAGGGAAGACAGTGTTATGGTGGGTTTTCATTGGGGAGGGGGACCCAGCAGGTTTCTGATGGGGCGGGGCCTGGACACCAGACACTGTCCTTTCAGAGCTCCACCCGGAGGTCATGGCGAGGCCCATGGAGCCTCGGTGGACAGGCACAACTTCTCCCAGTCCCTGTGCAGGAGCTGAGACCGGACCACGGGCAGCGTGGGGCAGAGCTGAGGGTGGGCACGCGGGTGCTGCACCCCAGGATTAAGATGACCAATGAGAGCCGATTGCACATTCCCACTGGAGTGTTCAATGTTCCACTGTGACTTACTTATTCTTTGTAAATCCTCACCAGGATATATTTCCACTGAATTTTGGAGAGTGGAAGGGACAGGGAGAGACAGAGAGAAACACTGATGTGTGTGAGGGAGAAACACCTATGTCAGAGAGAGACATCAACTGGCTGCCTCCCCCACCCACCCGGACCAGGGCCAAGATGGAGCTTGCACCCAGGTGCGTGGACCTGATCAAACCTAGGACCCTCGGTCCACAGGCAGGTGCCCCACCCACGGAGCCAACCCAGCTGGGGCCTGTCTGCGTTTAAAGGAACCCAGACTCCCATTCCCCACCTCCAACCACGTGGCAGGATGTGAAGTCAGCCCCCACATATTTGGGAGAATGTTTTTGAAGTGGGATGTTGTTTGACTTCACCATAGGCCCTTAGCATCTTGCATTTTCCTACTTTGGATGGTTTGCACCAGCCACCTCTGGGACCTGTTTAGCCGCCATCAGTCCCAAGGGGCCCCGGAACTTCTCCCGGGGCAAACTGCCCGCCAGGCAAGGACTGGAAGGCTCAGACCCGCCTGGAGGGCAGCGCTGCACCTGCTGGCATTTCACACCCATAACACGGAGACAAGCAACCCCTGGGCGGCTCAGGATCCAGCGCTCCTGCGCCATGCACAGCCTGGCTCCCCCCTCCGACTCCCTGGGACCCGCCAGCTGCACAGCTCCTGCTACATGAGGCCGCTCAGGTGGCTGCCAGGCCACACCCTGCTCACACCTGAGGCACCTCAACCTGGGGGCGGGGCTGGCGGGCCTGCCCTCCTATTGGCCGCTGGCACCAGGCGCCCTGCCCCGGCCACCGCTGATTGGCTGATCTTGGGCATTTGATGGGCGGCGGGCAGGACTGGACTCCTCCTCCAGCTCATCTGCTCCTTGAGGAAGACAGGTTGGGCAGTGGGCCAGGCCTTGGCAGCATCCCCGCCTCTGTCCCTCCCCAAAGGTAGGCGAACATCCCCACAACATGAACCGCTCTCCCGTGGTCCCTAGGCTCCCAGTCAGAGACCGCCTCACCTCCAGGCACAGCGCTCCCAGCTTGCTCCCTCCCGCAGCCACACCAGCCACACCTGGGCTCGGCCTGCCCACCCACAGGCAGGCAGCTCTGCGCTGAGCCTGGCCCGTGGGTCCTAGGTCATGGGCCGCTGGAGTGGAACCTGCCCCAGGCCCACTGCACCGGCCCCCCTCCCTGCCCCCTCCCCCCGTACCTCCAGGCAGGGAGCTGCCTGAAGGAGGCCGCCCTTCTGACCCTGCGCTGAGGCCAGAACCCAGTCACCCTGGACTTCTCTTCCCGCTTCCCCAGCCTTGTTGTGCGTCCCCTGGTCTCCCTTTGCTGGCCGGTGGCTGCGTGTTCCCACCAAGCCTTGGAGTCCACAGGCAGAGGCTGGTTCAGGGCAGCGGCTTTCTGTGGGGTTTGGCAGGACCTCGGGTGGGATGAGAGTTAGCCAGGCCCTTCCCCAGGAGGCGCCCACCGCAGCCGCCACAGGTGTTGGTGTTTGGCGTGGCTGGCAGGTGCCGCCAATCTGCCTGCCTCTGTCTGAGTGGGAGGACCCTGCTGGGCCCTTCTCCGGAATTAGGCTCAGCTGACCCCCCTGGCCGCCAGGGACTGCGAGTGGGGTGGGGCCTCAGGAACATGGTTGTGCTGCCTTTTGCTGACTTACGCTGTTTAAAACCTGCTTTTCTCTTAAGCAGTCTGAGGTACAGAGAAAGAGGTCAGAGCAAAATGTCCCCGCTAGGCCCTTCACCTACCTTGTGCAAAGCATCCTCAGGCCATATTCCCGTTCCAGGTGGAAGCTTCTGGAACCTGAATCTGTTTCTCTCCCCAGATTACCTTGTTACTTTTCAACTTCACTTAGTATTCTCTTTTTGAAATTCAATGGACAGAGCTTGGAGTGGCAGGTCCTGTTCTTCCAGAGCGGCCCCAGGAAGGGAGGGAAGCAGGCGGCTCAGGCACCGCCTCCTGGCTTCGGGGTCTGACTAGCTTCCAGGGCAGAGAGCAGAGGCCTGGGGACCAGGAGAGAACCTGGGAAGGTGGCCCTGCCAGCCGGCCCTCCCTGGCTGAAGGCAGCCTCACGCCCTCTCCGTCCTGTCCAGTGAAAAGCTGACCCTCGTGAATCCTGGACCATGGAGATAGGGGTCTGAAGCAGAAGGGGAAATAGGCGAGCACAGACAACCTCGCCTTTGACGTAGCCCATGTCTGCTATCCATCCATGACCTATGACCCCAGGCGGCCAGAGGGGAGGCAGGAAAAGGTTCCCAGGAGGTGACCAAGGTCCTGTTGCTCCTCCCTAGGGACCTACGCCCTGACCTGGGACAAGATGGACCACCCACCCTTCAACCAACTGGGAGGCGCTGGGGGCGCCCAGCCCCCGAGCCTGTGAGTGAGGGGGTGCAGGAGGATCCAGGACCGGAAATGCCAGTAGGTGCCTGGAGGAGGGGCACCAGGGGCTATTGTGAAATCTCAGGAGAGAGCGCAGGGCAGGGCCACCCACGGGAGTCCCCTCCGTGGAGACTGGAGGAGAAAACGTCCTGTCCTCGCCCAGCGCCCTTGGTAGTGCCAGCGAGGCACAGGGGGCTTCATGACTGGGCTTCTGAGCACCAGGCTCTGAGCTGACGCCCTTGGCTGCAGGAGAGCGACACCCCCTTAATAGCGGATTTTAAAAGGTGAACATGTGTGTGCCTCTCTGTTTTCAGTGTGCCGGGCGCCGAGGCGCATTCTTGTGAGGGACCGTCCGAGGCCCTGCTGATGGACCTTAACTCAGAGGTGGGGCTGGGTCTTGCTGTGACTGCTGCTCCCTTTGTGGAAAGGGATGAGCTTTATGGTCGGGAAACTGAAGTTTCAGTGGACGGGGGGGCCCTGCTTGTCTTAGTCACTATGCAGTCCTGAAGCCTCCTGCCCCCCAGGACCTGTCCTCCCTGACCACAGGATGGGGCTGGATGGGAGAGGAGCTTGGGGGCCAGCTGGACTCTGTTGTCCCACAGATGCCCCCCCACCCCACCTCTCTGTGGGCTCAGGCCCGGGACCCCTCTCGTGGAGATGCTACAGTTCAGCCAGAGGGACCTGGCAGTGAGGGTGAGGCCTGGGGAGGGGGTGCTGTGGAGTGGGACCCCAGGTGTCCACTTACTCAGCCGGCTGTCGCCCAGCTGGCACACGCTTCCAGGCTGTGCCCACTGGCAGCGGTGTCCTGCCCTAGCCTCACTGCCCACGGCCCCTGCTCTGGGCTGCCTCCTGTGTGCTGTTCTCTCTGCCACCCACTCCCTACAAGCTGCTGCCAGCCTGGCCTGTAGCAAGAGGCATGATGGGCTCACCCCCTCCCCCCCCCAGAACTGAGCTCTCAGTGGCACCTGCTGGCCAACTGGTGCTGCTCACACCTCTTCTGTGCAGATGGAGGCAGCACAGAAGGAGATCCAGGATCTGCGGTATCAATGTAAGATGTTACAAGATACAAACCTTGAACTAAGGTGAAGCCTCCTGGGACTTGGGGGAGCACCTGAGGATGGTGTGGGGCCTGCGTGGGGGGGACACCTGGGGATGGGGATGGGGTGGGGCCTGTTGTGGGGGGGCACCTGGGGATGGGGTGGGTTCTGCAGGGCTGGCAAGGCTGCAGTGGCGGAGTGGCCCGCCACACGCTCACATGCATCTGCTCCTCCACAGGAATGTCCTGGACCTCTATGAGGGTTTCATGGAGCAGATGATAGGTAAGTGCGGCCCTGAGCCCCTCTCTAACAGCAGCTCCCACCTTGGTGCCACAGCTCCAGCGTAGTTTGGCTCAGGACAGTGTGGGCAGGCTCCGGGCGAGAAGGGGAGAGTGGGTGGGACAGGAGGAGGGCAAGGGGCTGGTGCTGAGTTCCCAAATGGACCAGAACCCGAGCCGGCAGCTGGGACCACGGGAGCAGTCCTCCTAGGGTGGGTCCAGCTTCACCTCTGTGGCCATTGGCTCTGGGTGCGTCCAGGCCCAGGCTGGGCTGGGGTGGGAGCACCCTGCCTCTCCCAGGGCCAGGGACTCAGGTTCCAGAGGCCGCCTGCTCTGGGGACAGCTCTGCTGGGGCCCTGGGTTCCTGTTCCCCCGGGGCTTCCGGGCCTAGTGCTGGGAAGTGCTGTGCTCTGGGAGAGCAGACGGGAGGGGCCTGGCCACCTTCCTCTGGGGACCTCCGGGTGCGGTGGCCAATGCTGCCCCCTCGCCTCCTTCCCACTGTCCTGCCCTCAATCGCCCCCGTGGAGACTGCCCCCTGACCCCATGGGCCTGTCCCTTTTCAAGAGGAGGCTCAGAATCGGCACCAAGCCGAGGTCCAGGTTCTGAAAGCCCAGCTGAGGTCTATGGAGAATTGCTTTTTGATTTCTTCATGTCCTTTGAGGATTTGAAGGCGGTGGTCGAGGGCTACTGCACGGTAGGGGGCTCTGCCCTGTGACCTGCCTTGTCACGCTCAGTCCCAGCCCCTCGGGCAGGAGCTGCCCTCTCCACCAAGTCCTGGTCCCTTGAACACAGCACCTGGCGAAGCCTTGCTCTGCGCTGGGCTGTGGGGCCAGCCTCACCAGTGGGCCCAGGGCAGGGTGGGTGCTGTCGGCCTGGGGAGGCGTGGGCAGGACTGTGTGGCCCAGCAGATGCCCCTGTGATGGTGGGCATCGAGGAGCCAGAGCTGCCTTTGGAGGAGGCCCGGCCAGGGCCCCCTCAGCGCCCCCTGCTGAGCATGTGCAGCAGTCGGGGCCCACAGGGCTGCAGGGAAGGAAGCTCTCATGCTAGCCAGGCTCGGAAGCCAGGAGGGCCTTTTCCAAAAGAAAAACAAGTGCTGTTTCTGTGGCCCTTCCTTGCTAGAGCTGCTGCTGGTGTGTGTCCCGGGAGGCTGGTTGGGCCTCATACACCTGGCCCCACAGCAGCGAACGGGCCAGTAATGCCCCTCCCCCTTAAAGGGGGAAGAAGCTGGGCCACAACCCTCCTCCCAAATGCCTCTTTGTGCTAGGCCAGTTGCCTCCTGTACCCTGCTGCCACCTCTGAATACTGGGAGATGGAGGGTGGATGCTCCTCTTTCAGAAAGAAGAGGATGGGGAGCTTATAACAATCTTGGATGCGGCCAGGCCCGAAGCAGCCGGGCCCAGATTAGCCGGGTTGGGAGCAGCCAGGCCCGGAGCAGCAGCAGCCAGGCCCGGAGTGGCTGGGTCTGGAGCAGCCAGGCCTGGAGCAGCGGCAGCCAGGCCCGGAGTGGCTGAGTCCAGAGCAGCCAGGCCCGGAGCAGCAGCAGCCAGGCTGAGAGCAGCCGGGTCCGGAGCAGCTGGTCCCAGGGCAACCAGGCCCGGAGCGACCAGGCCCAGAGCAGCCAGGTGAGGAGCAACCAGGCCTGGAGCAGCAGCAACCAGGCCCGTAGCAGCCAGACCCGGAGAGGCTGTGCCCAGAGCAACCGGGCCCAGAGCAGCCGGGTCGGGAGCAGCCAGGCCCGGTGCAGCAGCAGCCAGGCCGGGAGCAGCCGGGCTGGAGCAGCCAGCCCCAGAGCATCTGTGGCCAGAGCAGCCGGGTCGGGAGCAGCCGGGTCGGGAGCAGCCGGGTCGGGAGCAGCCGGGTCGGGAGCAGCCGGGTCGGGAGCAGCCGGGTCGGGAGCAGCCGGGTCGGGAGCATCCGGGCTTGAAGCAGCCAGGCCAGGAGCAGCCAAGCCTGGAGCAGCTGGGCCCAGAGCAGCCGTGTCGGGAGCAGCCAGGCCTGGAGCAGCCAGGCCCGGATTAGCCAGGCCTAGCGCAATTGGGTCAGGATCAACCAGGCCCGGAGCCACAGCAGCCAGGCCAGATGCAGCCAGGCCAGAAGCAGTCAGGCCCAGAGCAGCCGGGTCGGGAGCAACCAGGACTGAAGCAGCAGCAGCCAGGCTGAGAGCAGCCGGGTCTGGAGCAGCTGGTCCCAGAGCAACCAGGCCGGAGCGACCAGGCCCGGAGCAGCCAGGTGAGGAGCAACCAGGCCCAGAGCAGCAGCAACCAGGCCCGTAGCAGCCAGACCCGGAGAGGCTGTGCCCAGAGCAACCGGGCCCAGAGCAGCCGGGTCAGGAGCAGTCAGGCCCGGTGCAGCAGCAGCCAGGCCGGGAGTGGCCGGGCCGGAGCAGCCAGCCCCAGAGCAGCCGTGGCCAGAGCAGCCAGGTTGGGAGCAGCCGGGTTGGGAGCAGCCAGGCTAGGAGCAGCCGAGCCTGGAGCAGCCGGGCCCAGAGCAGCCGGGCCCAGAGCAGCCAGGCCCGGAGCAGCAGGCCTGGAGCAGCCAGGCCCGAATTAGCCAGGCCTAGTGCAACTGGGTCAGGATCAGCCAGGCCCGGAGCCACAGCAGCCAGGCCAGATGCAGCCAGGCCAGAAGCAGTCAGGCCTGGAGCAGCCGGGCCCGGAGCAGCCGGGTTGGGAGCAACCAGGCCGGGTGCAGCAGCAGCCAGGCCAGGAGTGGACAGTAGAAGCCGAGAGGTTCACCAATGAAAGATGTGCTTGAAAGCCCTGAACATTTCACAGTGAAGTAAGGAGGGCGAGTGCTCTCAAGTTTCACATTTGTGTGTTGTCATCAGACTTAAAGTGCGAGAATGGAAAATGTGCAGTGGGACCATCTGGGAATGGTTAAAGGAAACCGTGGTAACTGGATGCCTTGAGGCGTCACGGTGGATGGGTGGCTAGAAGGACACCTCAGATGTCACATTGCAATCTGCCCTGTGAGAGCCATGAAATATAACTGTGGACATTGGGCTCTCCGGAGTGTTACCGGGGAGAATTGTCCAAAGAAGTCATGGGTTAAGACAGATGATAATGGGCAACTAGTACCATTGGATATTACTGTGGGGTGAGGGCATTTGGAGGCATCGTGTGTTCTGGTCATAAAAGGAATTGAGATTCCTGGCATGTCACAATGGGATGTGGGCAGTGGTCGCCAAGGGATTCTCAATAGAATGTGGAAAGTGGGAAGGTTGAAGGTATCAGAGCAGAGTGAGTACAGTGACGGCCATGGGGAATGAGGTTTGTGTGAATCCGAAGAGCCATTGAGACTCACAGCGGAGCTTTGTCAGTATGTCCCCTGGGGTGTCCACGTGGGTGTTTCAGTGAGGGTTCTTTTGTGTCACTGTAGAATGTTGGAAACATAAGCCCAGAATGTGTGGCAAATGTGTACGTGTAGTATGGGACCCCTGTGGTTTGACAGTCGGAAGGGGGTATTGAAATCTCATCAGCTTGGCAGAGGAAGACGTAGTGCTGTACAGTAATGAGAGTAGTCTGAAGCCCAAGAAGGTCACACAGGATTGTAGGAATTGGGTCTCCTACAATTGGGTCTCCAGGATGTCACAAGACTGTTGATGCCAGGCCGGTGGGGGACTCAGGCTGTGACAGAGCAGTGTAATCAGTGGAAGACCACGGGTGTCCAGTGCAGTGTCTGCAGAGCGAGCACGGTGTGTGTCAGTGTGGAAGGTGGGCAATGTATCCCTGGGGTAGCACTGTGATGTGTTGGCAGTGAAATATCTCAGTGTCAGAGGGGAATGTGGGCAGATAGGGCCCAACCTTGTGACTGTAGAGCGATGGCATTGTCATCGCTGGAGCATTACAGTGGCGTTCTGGGCCTGGAAAACGCTGGCTGTCCTTGTGGAGGGTGGGGATTTGGAGCTTTGGTTTGAGGTTGAAGTGAGGGCTTTGGGAGGAGTGTAGTGTGGGTAGTGGGCATCCTTGCATGTCATTGGGGATCATAAAGAGTCGGATCACTGCAGTGACAACATGATTGGAATGTGGGCTACACTTTCGTATCACAAAGAAGTGTAGGCAATGGGAGCCGTACATTGTCACACTGAAATGTGTGCTGTGTGAGAGCTGAACGTGTCCCTGGTATGTTTGGGCCGTGTGACATCTGGGGGATCATAGTGTAGTGTGTATTAGGAGCCTAGCAGTCTCACAGAAGGTTGTTGGACACAGGGACCCAATGTGTCACATGGTAGAGGGAGCAGTGACGGCCCTCAGGTCAAAAGGTGTTGAGTTTCAGGGATACTGGGAGTGGCACAGTAAATATTAGAAGTTACAATCTAAGGGTTTAAGGATAGATTTTGGCCTTGTGTTTTGTGGCTGAGTGTTTATTGCAAGCCAGTCAAACTCGTAGTGCACGGGCTGCATAAGGCTCGCACAACCCCGCAACCAATATTTTTGCGGCCTACCACATATAATGTTATGTAAGAATGGTTTTCATAAAAGCTTCATAACTTAATTTTTACAATATCCTGTTATACATAATTATTAATAAGGAACTACAACGTTGATTAATGACTTATTACTGTAATCGTGTTGTATTCATTTCCCTTACCTGCCTTACACATACCAGCAGCGAATATTTTAGCAGCCCATTGCCATGTCTTTAGTCTTGTAATGACTTGTTTGGAAATATTTAACTTTCATAAAAGAAGAAAAGTAGGTTTATTTGTGTTACACTTATTAATTTGTGTACTTATTTAGTATCTGGTAAATTAATGTTCAAGAAAAAAAAATCATTTTTATTAAAATGTTCTATTATTTTATATTAATGATTACTCATTTATTTTGGCTCTTTGTGTTCAGCATATCTCTACTGAAATAAACCTATGCTTCTAAGAAAATGGAAGCTATTCCTTTTTTTTTTTTTTTTGGTGGTCCATATAAACATCAACCTTCTTTATTTGGCTCATGTTAGCCTTTGAGTTTGACATGCTTGGTTTAGTCTGTCAGCCTGAGTACCAAAAATCCTGGAGTTCCATCCAGGTACTTGGGTTGTGGAATTGCCACAACCTCCACTGGGGCATGCACCTTTGGCAACCAGTTGATGTATGTCTCTCTAGCTGTCCCTACCCCTTCTGACTTCCACTTTTCCACTGTCTTTTAACGGCTACAAAAGTTATATCCTCAGGAGATGATTTATAACAAGAAAAAATTCTTCACATTGGGCAGTATTGGGACCAACCACAAAGGGTAAAATGGGAGTCCTGAATGTGTCCCAGTGGACATTGGCTGTGTGAGTCTTGGGGTGTCAATGGAAAAGGTGGACAGCAAGGAACTGCAGGTTTCCCAGTACAGTGGAGTCAGTGTAAGATCTGAAGGTGTCACTGTATAATGGGGCCTTCAGTACCCCTCAGGTATCCAAGAGGATTGAGGTCAGTGGTGGCCCATTGGAGTGGGCAGTGGGAGTACTGTGCTGTCACTGTGGTGTGTTGTAAGGCAAGCAGATGGATGGGACTGTGTGGTCCTCGAGAGACCTTTTCTAGCCCTGGGGTGTTTGTTATTTGAGGTCCTAGAATGTCATATATGATTGTGTCCCTGACTACTATCATGTGTCACTTCCAGTTGTGTCCTTTGAAAGCTCAGCTGTGGTGACAGAGTAGTGTGGGTGAGGGGAGATCTGGGTAGTCACAGCAGTGCATTAATAGTGTGAGCCTTGTATTAATACTTTCCAGAGAGAAGGCTTGGGAATGGGAGCCATGGGGAAGCACAGTTGTTTGTGAGGAGTGGTAGGCATGAAGTGTGACAGCAGTGGACCTGAAGGTGTCACAGTCGTGTGTGGGCAGTGTATTGACACAGTGGAAAGTTTTCAGCGGGATTTTGGCGGGTTATATTGGCATGTGGAAGCCCTGTGCTGTCACGTTGGATTGTGGTCAGGGAGCCCCCTGAATCTTCACAGTGAAGTGTTGGATGTAGGAGCCCTGGATGGATTGAAATAGAAAGTGGACAGTAGAAGCCGAGAGGTTCACCAATGAAAGATGTGCTTGAAAGCCCCAAACATTTCACAGTGAAGTAAGGAGAGCGAGTGTTCTCAACTTTTAGATTTGTGTGTTGTCATCAAACTTGAAGAGTGAGAATGGAAAATGTGCAGTGGGACCAACTGGGAATGGTAAAGGAAACCGTGGTAACTAGATGCCTTGAGGTATCATGGTTTATGGGTGGCTAGAAAGACACCTAAGTTGTCACATTACAAACTGTCCTGTGAGAACCATGAAACATAAGTGTGGAGTGTGGACATTGGGCTCTGCGGAGTGTTATAGGGGAGAATTGTCCAAAGAAGTCATGGGCTAAAACAGATGACAATGGGCAACTAGTACCATTGGATATTACTGTGGTGTGTGGGCATTTGGATGCATCGCGTGTTCTGGTCATAAAAGGAATTGAGTTTCTGGCATGTCACAATGGAATGTGGCGAGCAGTCAGCATGAAATTCTCAATAGAAAGTGCGAAGTGGGATGTGAACAATAGAAAGTTGAAGGTGTCAGAAAAATTGAGTACATTGACGGTCATGCGCAATAATGTTTGTGTGAGTCTAAAGAGCCATTACAAGTCCAGTGGAGCTTTGTTAGTATGTCCCCTGGGGTGTTCACATGGGTTTTTTAGTGAGAATTCTTTCATGTCACTGTAGACTGTTGGGAACATTAGCCCAGAAAACTGTACATGTAGCGGGACACCTGTAGTGAGACAGTGGGAAGGGGGTATTGAAATCTCATCAGCCTGGCAGTGAAAGATGTAGTGCTGTACAGTAATGGGTGTAGTCTGGAGCCCTACAAGGTCACACAGGATTGTAGGAATTGGGTCTCCAGGATGTCACAGAAAACTGTTGATGCCAGGCTGGTGGGAGACTCAGGCTGTGACAGAGCAGTGTGATCAGTGGAAGACCTCGCGTGTCTTCTGCTGGGTCTGCAGGGGAAGCACTGTGTGTGTCAGTGTGGATGTGGGCAATGTATCCCTGGAGTAGCACTGTGATGTGTTGGCAGTGAAATATCTCGGTGTCAGAGGGGAATGTGGGCTGACAGGGCCAAACTTTGTGACTGTTGAGCGATGGCACTGAGGATTTTCTAGAATAGGAATTTTCTAGAAATCTAAAAAGAGGACTTCTAGAATTCTTGGAAGAGAGAATTTCTGGAATTTTATAGAAGAGAGGCCATATAGAATTCAGCAGAATAGAAAATTTTTAGAATGCCGTAGAACAGAGAACTTCAGGAATCCTGTGGACTAGGGAAACATCCAAAATTCTGTGAAAGAGTGGACTTCTAGAATTCTGTGGAATAGAGGATTTCTAGAATTCACTGAAAGAGATGATTTCTAGAATTGGAGGTAGAAAGGATTTATACAAATCTGTGGAATAGAGTATTTCTAGATTTCTGTGGAATAGGAGATTTCTGGAATTCTGAGGAAGAGAGGACATCTGGAAGTCTGTAGAATAAGGGATTTCTCAAATTGGGAGAAAGGGAGGACTTCCAGAATTCTGAGAAATAGAGGATATATAGAATTTGGAGGAAGGGTGAACAGCTAGAATTCTGTGGAAGAGAGTATTTCTAGAAATCTGAGAAAGAGAGGACTTACAGAATTCTGTGAAATAGACCTTTTCTAGAACTCCGTGGAATAGAGTTTTTGCACAATTTCGTGGAATAAAGCATTTCTATAATTCTGTGGAATAGGAGATTTCTACTGTTCTGTGGAAGAGGTTATGTGTAGAATTTCTAGAATTCTACAATTCTGTGGAATAGGGAATTTCTAGAACTCGGAGGAAAGGAGGACTTCTACAATTCTGTGGAATAGGCAATTTCTAGAAATCTGAAGAGAAGACTTCTAGAATTCTGTGGAAGAGAGTATTTCTAGAATTTTGTGGAAGAGAGGCCATATAGAATTCAGCAGAATAGATAATTTTTAGAATGCTGTAGAACAGAGAACTTCAGGAATCCTGTGGAATATAAAACATCCAAAATTCTGTGGAAGAGTGGACTTCTAGAATTCTGTGGAATAGGGGATTTCTAGAATTCACTGAAAGAGATGATTTCTAGAATTGGAGGTAGAAAGGATTTATACAAATCTGTGGAATAGAGTATTTCTAGAATTTCAGGGAGGAAGGATAGGATATTTCTAGAAATGAGGAAGAGAGGACTTATAGAAATAAGGGGAATAGAGTATTTATAGATTTCTGTGGAATAGGAGATTTTGGAATTATGAGGAAGAGAGGATGTCTGGAATTCTGTAGAATAGTGGATCTCTCAAATTGGGAGGAAGGTAGGATTTCTAGAATTCTGTGGAATAGGTGATTTCTAGAAATCTAAGAAAGAAAGGACGTACAGAATTCTGTGGAATAAAGGATTCTATTATTCTGTAGAATAGGGGATTTGTAGAATTCTGTGGAAGAGATTACATGAAGAATTCTGTGAATGAGAGGCTTTCTAGAATTCTGTGGAATAGGAGATTTCTAGAATTCTGTGCAATAGATGTCTAGAATTCTGAGGGTAGATGTACAGGAATCTGTGGAAGAGAGGATTTCTAGAATTCTGTGAAATAGAAGCTTTCTAGAATTCTGTAGAATAGAGCACTTACAAAATTCTGTGGAATAGAGCATTTCTATAATTGTGTGGAATAGGAGATTTCTACTATTCTGTGGAAGAGATTACTTGTAGAATTCTGTGGCAGAGAGAATTTCTAGAATTCTGTGGAATAGGGGATTTCTAGAAATCTGAGGAATAAAGGACTTCAAGAATTCGGTGGATGAGAAGATTTTTAGAATTCTGTGGAAGAAAGGATATATATATATATATATATATATATATATATATATATATATATATATAATTTAGGGGCAGAGAGAATTTCTAGAATTCTGTGGTATAGGGGATTTATAAAATCTGCTGAAGAAAGGACTTCTAAAATTCAGAGGAAGAGAAGATTTTTAGAATTCTGTGGAAGAAAGGATTTATGGAATTCTATGGAAGAGAGGATTTCTAGAATTCTATGGGAGATAGGGTTTCTAAAATTCTGTGGAAGAAAGGACTTCTGGAATTCTGTGGAATAGTGAACTTCCATAATTCTGTAGAAGAGTGGACTTTTAGAATTCTAGAAATCTGAGAGAAGAAATTTTGAATTCGGTGGAAAGGAGGATTTCTAGAATTCTGTGGATGATAGGTCTTATAGAATTCTGTGGAATAGAGGATTTAGAATTCCCTGGAAGAAAAGATTTATAGAATTCTGTGGAAGAGAGGACTTGTACAATTCTGTGGAAGAATATCTATCATTCTGTGGAATATATGATTTAAAGAATTCTCTAGAGGATAGCTAGAATTCTTTGGAAGAGTTGACTTCTAGAATATTATACAATAGGTGATTTTAGAATTCAGAAGAAAGGAGGACATCTACAACTGTGAATTAGGGTATTTCTAGAAATGAGGAAGAGAGGACTTATAGAAATAATGGGCAATAGAGTATTTCTAGATTTATGTGGAATAGGATATTTTTGAATTCTGAGGAAGAGAGAACATCTGGAATTCTGTAGAATAGGGGATTTCTCAAATTAGGAGAAAGGGAGGACTTCTAGAATTCTAAAAAATAGGGGATTTCTAGAATTTGGAGGAAGGGAGCATAGCTAGAATTCTCTGGAATAGGGTATTTCTAGAAATCTCAGAAAGAGAGTACTTACAGAATTCTGTGGAATAGACAGTTTCTAGAATTCTGTGGAATAGGGGCTTATAGAATTCTGTTGAAGAGATTACTTGTAGAATTCTGTGGAAGAGAGGCTTTCTAGAATTCTGTGGAAATGGAGAATTCTAGAATTCTGTGGAATAGATGTCTAGAATTCTGAGGGAAGATGTACAGAAATCTGTGGAAGAGAGGATTTCTAGAATTCTGTGGAATAGAAGCTTTCTAGAATTCTGTAGAATAGAGTACTTACAAAATTCTGTGGAATAGAGCATTTCTATAATTGTGTGGAATAGGAGATTTCTACTATTCTGTGGAAGAGATTACTTGTAGAATTCTGTGGCAGGGAGAATTTCTAGAATTCTGTGGAATAAGGGATTTCTAGAAATCTGAGGAATAAAGGACTTCAAGAATTCGGTGGATGAGAAGATTTTTAGAATTCTGTGGAAGAAAGGATATATATATATAATTCAGGGGCAGAGAAAATTTCTAGAATTCTGTGGTATAGGGGATTTATAAAATCTGCTGAAGAAAGGACTTCTAAAATTCAGAGGAAGAGAAGATTTTTAGAATTCTGTGGAAGAAAGGATTTATGGAATTCTATGGAAGAGAGGATTTCTAGGATTCTATGGGAGATAGGGTTTCTAAAATTCTGTGGAAAAAAGGACTTCTGGAATTCTGTGGAATAGTGAACTTCCATAATTCTGTAGAAGAGTGGACTTTTAGAATTCTAGAAATCTGAGAGAAGAAATTTTGAATTCGGTGGAAAGGAGGATTTCTAGAATTCGGTGGATGATATGTCAGAATTCTGTGGAAAAGTTGACTTCTAAAATTATGTAGAATAAGGGATTTTTAGAATTCGGAGGAAAGGAAGACTTCTATAATTCTGTTATTCTAAAATTTTGTGGGAGAGAGAATTTTTAGTAATCTGTGGAATATGGGAGTTTTAGAATTCTTTAGAAAAGAGCTTTTCTATAATTGAGAGGAAGAGAGGACTGTTAGAATTTATTGTAATAGGGGATGTCCAGAACTCTATGGAATAGAGGACATCTAGAATTCTGTATAATAGGGGATTTTTAGAATTCAGAGGAACCAGGACTTCTAGAATTCTGTGGAATAGAGGATTTCTAGAATTTTGTGGAAGAGAGGCCTTCTAGAATTCAGCGGAATAGAGGATTTTTAGAATTCGTTGGAAGAGAGGACTTCACGAATCCTGTGACATAAGGAATATCCGGAATTCAGTGGAAGAGTGGACTTTTAGAATTCTACAAATCTGCCGGGTCCGGTTTGGCTCAATGGATAGAGCGTCGGCTTGGGAACTGAAGGGTCCCGGGTTCGATTCCGGTCAAGGGTATGTACCCTGGTTGCGGGCATATCCCCAGTGGGGGGTGTGCAAGAGGCAGCTGATCGATGACTCTCTCTCATCGATGTTTCTGACTCTCTATCTCTCTCCCTTCCTCTCTGTACAAAATCAATAAAATATATTAAAAAAAAAAAAAAAAAAAGAATTCTACAAATCTGAGAGAGGACTTCTAGAATTTGGTGGAAGGGAGGATTTCTAGAGTTCTGTGGATGAGAGATCTTATAGATTCTGTGGAATAGAAGATTTAGAATTCCCTGGAAGAAATGATTTATAGAATTCCTTGAAGAGAGGAATTGAAGAATTCTGTGGAAGAATTTCTATCGTTCTGTGGAATAGATGATTTATAGAATTCTGTGGAAGAGAGGGTTTCTAGAATTATGTAGAATACAGGATTTCTAGAATTTGGAGGATAGGAGGACTTCTACAATTCTGTGGAATAGGGGATTTCTAGAATTTTCTGGAAGAGAAAATTTTTAGAAATCTGTGGAATATGGGAGTCCAGTTCTTTCTTTCTTTCTTTCTTTCTTTCTTTCTTTCTTTCTTTCTTTCTTTCTTTCTTTCTTTCTTTCTTTCTTTCTTTCTTTCTTTCTTTCTTTCTCTCTCTCTCATTCTCTCTCTCTCTCTCTCTCCCTCTCTCTCTCTCTCTCTCTCTCTCTCTCTCTCTCTCTCTCTCTCTCTCTCTCTCTCCTTCTCTCTCTCTCTCCTCCTCTCTCTCTTTCTTTCTTTTTAAAAAATATATTGTGCCGAAACCGGTTTGGCTCAGCGGTAGAGCGTCGGTCTGCGGACTGAAAGGTCCCAGGTTCGATTCCGGTCAAGGGCATGTACCTAGGTTGCGGGCACATCCCCAGTAGGGGGTGTGCAAGAGGCAGCTAGTTGATGTTTCTCTCTCATCGACGTTTCTAGCTCTCTATCTCTCTCCCTTCCTCTCTGTAAAAAATCAATAAAATATATTTAAAAAAAATATATATTGTTATTGATTTCAGAAAGGAAGGGATAGGGAAATAGAAACATCAATGATGAGAGGAGTCATGGACTGGCTGCTTCCTGCATGCCCCCCACTGGGGATCGAGCCTGTAATCTGGGCATGTGCCCTGACTGGGAATGAACCGTGACCTCCTTCTTCATAGGTTGATGCTCAACCACTGAGCCATGGCCGCCTGGCTACTCAACACTTTTTTGAGAATGAGTTATATCCTAGGAAGTATGTATGGTACCCTGTACATTAAAGTGAGGGGTGAACAAAAACAAAACAAAACATAAATCTACCCTATTGTTTGGCTTGGTTTGGGTAACAGAAAATTGTCTTACATAAGACTAGCATAATGAATATAAGTGAAGGGGTTTTGGCTTATATCAACACCCTTCTGACAAAGGGAAAAGTGGTGTCTGATCAGCAAGGTGTCCCCTCTGTAGTCAGGTGGTCAATGGGAGCTCACAGAAGCAGCATTACATTTTCTATCTTTGTTTCCCGGAGAAAAAGAGACAGAACATAAAAGTCCCTCCCACTGGCAAAATCCTGCTGGTCACAGAGGAGCTAAGCCCCTCCTACTGTCAGGATCCTGCTGCTGACTCAGGAGCTAAGTCCCTCTCACTGTCAGGAACCTGCTGGTCACACAGGAGCAAAGTCCCTCCCACATGAGCTACACTCCTCCCACAAAAGGCAAGCCCCTCCCACTGATAGGATCCTGTTGGTCAATAGGAGCTAAGCCCCTCCTACATGATCTAAGCCCCTCCCATTGGCAGGGTCCTGATGGCGCTTAACTCCCAGGTGATCACTACCCACTGCCAAGACCAACTTCACAATAGACGCTCTTCCAAGGCAAGGTTGAACATTGATATCTCGAAGTGTCACCTCTAGCACTTTGGGCTACTCCAGAGTCAGGGTATAAAAGTCACCCCCACCTCTCCCCTCAGTGTGTAGGCTCCTCAAGGCAGAGCCAGCGTGTGTGAGATGCTGTTTAGCTTCAGCTGACACATCTTCCAACGTGTGTGTGTGTGTGTGTGTGTGTGTGTGTGTGTGTTATGTGTGTGTGTGTTACAGAATCGCAGCTGCCTCCACTCTGGACACAAGAAATGTCAGGCCCCAGCCCCTGAGAAGGTGTCCCAGTGCACTCAACCTGTCCATCTCCTCCTCGAAAGGTGAGATGCCCACACTGGGGCCAGGTGCACCCTGCGGGAGGGTCTGCCGGAAGCCTGTGCTCCCTGCGTGTGGCCTGTGCTCCTCTGCCACTGAAGACACTGACACCCCGAATTTCCTACATCCCCTCTTCCCCCACTACCATCCCCAGGAACTCCCCTTTCCCTGCTTCCTGGACTCAGGTACTTTATATCAATTTTTAAAAACCAGCATTCAGGGCCCTGGCCAGTTTGGCTGAGTGGATAGAGCATCAGTCTGCAAACAGAAGGGTAAGAGTCCATTTCTACCTTTTCTACCCCATACATCACACTTTTCTGACTTGTCATTTCATCTGTTACTTCCTGGCTTTTGACTACCTTCACCTTGTGACCGTTTTGCATCTCCTGGCCCATGCAAGGCTTTCTCTGCAGTATTCTCCAACATTGACCTGCACATGTGTTATGCGGTGTGCATGCATGCTTAAGTAGACCTCAAACACAAGCTATTCCTTTACTAAGTTTTATGTGGAACAAGATGTAACCAACTTTCTGCACAGCTTGCCCATGTCACCAGCAGACAATCTCTGCTGAATGCTTTTAGCAGAGGAATGAGCAGGTGACCCCTATTCTGTCCCATGTGCTGCTTGCCATGCTTATGTCATATTTCATTTGAGGTCTTCCTTCTTCTTGATCTTCAGTAGGCCAGAACTTCATTGCATCATCCTATAAAGACTTCTGGAATCTTTTTTCATCCAGTTGCATGAAGCCAAATGCAACACACTTTTGTAATGGGATATCCCTGTGTCAGCGGTCAACATTCATTTCCTCACCATATTTCTGTTTTCAGGATATTGGCCTAAAATGGATCAGGAGGAGGCCTCTTCTGAGGAGAGTGTATCTATACAAATGGATGCAAGATCCATGGCTTCCAAGAGCTCCAGCAACTCAGAGGACCCATCTCTGTAAGCGGCTTTTCTCAGTTTTGAAAGAGTAGTCTGCACCTGTCTGAGTCACAAGCAGCAGACTTTGAGCATAAAGCCTTCTTCAGTGACACATGTGTTAGAGCCTTCTGTTTCCATGTAAACCATCACCAGGGACAGAGGGATGTCTGTGGAGAGAAGTCCTGGAAAGAAGCAATTGGACAGGACTTCTCTCCACTTCGTTTGTGCGCAGATGCAGCTGCTATATCCCAGGGGTGCCTTCAACCGCTAGGGAGCCTGGGAAAGACTTCTCATCCATCTTAGGGCTGCTGCAGCCCCAGGCATCTCTTAGCACAGGCAGCCACACAGTGGTAGTGTTTTCACAGAAATTTCTCAGTGGAAAAACTGATCACCAGTGGGGCAAATGTAAAAATGCTGCAAGCCACAGATATAAATTTGTTCAACACCAGGATGACTCCTCTGGTGGAGTGACATATGAGTATCACAAATGTGGGAGAGGTTTTAGATGTGGCATTAACCTCAATTGACAGGAGAGTTCACACTAAAAAAAAGTCCTTTGAGAGTGATGATTTTAGGAAGCTCTTCCATCAAAGTGCTTCTCTACCTGGACACCATGGAGTTCACACAGAAGAAAAACTTTTTTAGTTTAGTGAATGTGGAAATCATTTAGGCATAAAAATCTCCTTTTTACCCAAAAGAAAGTCCACACTCGAAAAAAAGCTATATGAGTGTACTGATAGTGGTAAGTCATTACACATTAGCTGTAATCTCATTGAACATCAAAAAGTTCAGACTGGAAGAAAACTGAGTGTACTGAATATGAAAAATCTTTTAGGTACAACTCCTTAACCACAAAAGAGTTCACACTGGTGAAAAGCCACATCAATGTAGTGATTGTGGTAAGTCCTTCAGTGAAATTGGTAACCTCTTTCAACAGCACAGTTTATTCACACTGGAGAAAAACCATTTGAGTGCAGTGATTGTGGGAAATCCTTCAGATACATGTCCAACCTCAACCAACACCATAGAGTTCACCTGAAGAAAAATGTTTTGAGTGTAATGAATGTAAGAAATATTTTAACCACAAACGTGCCCTGATTAGACACGCCTTAAATATCCAGAGAATATTTTATCTCTTACTCAGAATGACAACACTGACGGAAATACTTTGGGACCTACTTACCTGAATGTCATTTCCCTTTATAGAAACAAAATTCATGCATGGGAAGGTGTCCCTCAGCCCAGCCTGCACTCTCTCCAATCTGGGACCCCTAGATTGATGTCCGACTGCCAGCAGTCAAACATTCCTATCGCAATCTGGGACCTCGGCTCCCAACCACTCACCTCGCTGCCTGCCTGATTGCTCCTAAGCACTCTATCAGCCTGCTCTCTCCCAACTGCCCTCCTGCCAGCCTTCTTGCCTCCAACTGCCCCTCCCCCACACTGGCCTACTCACCCCAACTTCCCTCCCCTCCTGGCCTGACCGCCCCTAACTGCCTCTGCCTAGGCCCCACTACCATGGCTTTGTCCGGAAGGTCTCCTGGTCTAATTAGCATATTACCCTTTTATTAGTACGGGTGGATTTAAATAAATGTAAACACCCAATATAGGAACTTCCTCCTCATTATGCTTCTATTTCAAAACTTCCTCTTCTCACAAAATTTCCTGAAGTTCAACCAGATAAACCTCAAGTATCACTTTTCACCCTGGCCGGTGTCACTCAGGTAGTTGGAGTGCTTCCCCATACACTGAAAGGTCACAGGGTCGATTGCCTGTCAGGTGACATACCTAGGTTGCAAGAGGTGGCCGATTGATGTTTCTCTCTTCCTCTCCCTTCCTCTCTCTCTCTCTGATCAATAACAACATATCCGGCCTAACTGGTGTGGCTCAATAGATAGAGCATTGGCCTGTGGACTGAAGGGTCCCAGGTTCGATTCCGGTCAAGGGTTGCAGGCACATCCCCAGTAGCGTGCAGGAGGCAGCTGATGGATGTTTCTTTCTCATTCATGTTTCTAACTCTCTGTCCCTCTCCTTTCCTCTCTTTAAAAAATCAATAAAATATATATTTTTAAAAATAAATAAAAACATATCCACAGGTGAGGATTTAAAATGAAAAGTATCTAGCTCCCCATCTCCCTCCAAAAAAAATTTTTTTACTTCAATTTTAACTGGTTCATATTTTTTTGAGTAATAAAAAGATTAATTTTATAAGATTTTAAAAAAATGAATGATAAGCTTCATCCTGCAAACTAAGGGTTCTGGGTTTGATTCAGGCCACGGGCACGTGCATGGGTTGTAGGCTCTATCCCCAGTAGGGGACGTGCAGGAGGCAGCCGATCCATGACATTCTCTCATCATTGATGTTTCTATCTCTCTCTCCCTCTCCCTTCCTCTCTGAAATATATAAAAATATTAAAAAAAAAAAAAAGATTGACGACTGACTGCCTTAAATAAACCACACTTAGGTATGTGTTATATAGCAAGCATGTCCAACTCATGGCCCACAGGCCACATGCAGCCCAGCCAATATCATGGAATGTAAGAAAGGTTTTAATAGAAATTTTGTAACTTCATTTTTACCATATCCTGGATTTTCCGGGTTCCCCGAGACTTTGAGGAACCCCAAATTCGGAGAGCCTCATTGGCCGCGTGAGTGTCTGTGTGTCTGTGTCTATGTGTCTGTGTGCTTGTGGTAGCTGGCTCTGAAGAGATGTAGGATCTCTATCGGTGGTGCCCGAACCCGTCTTGAAGACTTGCAATTAAGGACTAGGGGCCAGAGTGGGAGGTGTGCCCTATATCTCTCAGGGAAGTCGGTGTGTGAGCACGCTGACGTGCAGGAGACCAGTGTGAGCTGAAGTCTCAAGTGCGGGAAAGTGATGGGAGCCTTTCCCAGGTCTGATTTTGGTGCTGGTGGGCGGCACGGTACCCCAGGATGGAGCCGGGGAAGTGGGGCTGGCGTGGTAGCGCTGGGTCTTGGCGGCATTGGGTAGGAAAAGGGGCTTTCGCGGGGCTCGCTCTGCATGTACAAGCCTGGCTGGGTAGCGGCAGCCTGGTTCTCGGAGTGGGGCCCGAGGGCCCTTCCAGCGGATCGCCCCAGCATCCCTATGATGTGACTGTTGTTTTATTTCATGTTGTCCCAGAGCTGTCTTAGACTATCTTGCTGCTTTCTATTTTTTTTCCAGTTGCTGCCATGGTTGGGTGAAATTTTTTCTACCTTATCTTCAATATGGCTGATTTGGCCCTTAGCCTCTTCTAGTCTCCCATAGAAACCTCTCATTGTGTTCCTTGTTAAGTCTATGTCATTCTTCATTTCCTCTAGATTCTCCAACGTTGGTGAATTTCTCAACCTTATAACATTTGTGCATCTTTATAACCATGACTTTGAATACTTTCTCTGACAAATTGCTTGCTACCATTTCATTTAGTTCCTTTTATTATGATTCTTCTCTGTCTTTCATTTGGGGCTGTTTCTTTGTCTTCCTATTTGTTCTTTTCCTTAAAATTGAATATATATTAATCAAACTGCTATGCAACCCACATTTCTTTTAATTGGTCTTATGTATTAGATGATTTGTAGTACCCAGTGGTGCAGTCTCTCGGGTCACCAGGGCTGGGTATTCTAGGGAGGCATCCTACTTGATATACTTGGGTAATTCTGGTGTAATTAAGTATTGAATATTATTACCACTTCATGGATGGAGCCTGCTCTCAGGGTTCTGATTATGTGGCTTACGTCCTACCACCTTATGCCAAAGATTATGGAGGCACTGAGCCAAATGCACAAAATGCAACAGGACAAGACATGACATAGAAGGAAGAGAACATAAATGTAAATAAGACACCTATAACCCCCAATAAAAGTGACCAGCAGAGAAAAAGTGAAAAGATAATTAAAAGAGAGCAAGAATGATACAAAGGAGTAAAAAAAGAAAGAAAAAATCTGGCAAGAAAACACTCAAAACAAACCAAGTCACAAACACCCAGAAAAAATTAGCGGTAGTAGATGCTTATCTTAAAGAAAATATAGGTAAGGAATTGATAAATTGGGGAGACCACACCTACACTCTCTCCAATCTGAGACCACTTGAGGAATGTCCAATCTAGGACTGCTGGCTCCCAAACTGCTGACCTGCCTGCCTTTCTGACTGCCCCAAACCGCTTCTGCCTGCCAGCCTGATCAGCCCCTACCCACTCCCATGCCAGCCTGGTTGATGTCTAACTCCTCCATTGCCATCATGTTTGCCCCCAACATCCTTCCTCTACCAGCCTGGTCACCCCTAACTGCCCTCCCCTACAGGCTTGGTCAACTCCAACTGCCCTCCCTTGCAAGCCTGGTCCCTCCCAACTGCCCTCTCCTGCTTGCCATCTTGTGACAGCCATCTTGTGTCCACATGGGGGCAGGATCTTTGACCACAAGGGGACAGCCATCTTGTGTGTTGGAGTATTGGTCAATCTGCATATTACTCTTTTATTAGATAGGATAGAGGCCTGGTGCATGGGTGGGAGCCTGCTGGTTTTCCCTGAAGGGTGTCCCACATTAGGGTGGGGGTTCCCTTGGGGTGTGTGGCAGCCTGGGCCAGGATTTATTTATCTTCTACAATTGAAACTGCTATAGCCTGGAGTGGAGCCAAGTCTTCTGCTTGCTCCATGGCAGCAGCCATTTCTGTTGAAATTTATTTATCTTCTACAATTGAAACTTTGTAGCATTAAGCGAAGGCCTTGGCTGGCCAGGGTGTGCAGAAAGCTTGGCTTTTTCCATCACCAGGGAAACCAAAGCCTCCCTCCTGCTCTCTCTTTGGCTGCAGCCATCTTGTTGGGTTAATTTGCATACTCATTCCTGACTGGCTGATGGATGTGGCTTGTGGGTGTAGCAGAGTGATGGTTGATTTGCATATTACTCTTTTATACATAGGATTCCGAAAATAGCATGATGGATCAGTCCCTCTTCCCATACAGACACTGAAGGCTCTTTGGGACTATTCAGACCCATAAGCTTGGCCTCCTCCTCTTTTTTCTTTTAAGCTCAAAATGCAGGGTGTAGCAGGAAGTAACTCCTGCCCTGAGCCTACTGGGCAGGAATAACTATCCTGGGGAGAATTGGCCACTTAGGTTTGAAAGATTAACTATGTCACACTTCTAGAAATATATCCCCAAAAGTTGGAAACACCAATCAGAAAGCATGTATGCACCCCTATGTTCATAGCAGCACAATGGTAGTTATACGAGCTACAATTTGGAAACTGCTTAAATGCCCATTAGCAGATGAGTCGATTAAAAACCTGTGGTACAGCTGAAACCAATTTGGCTCAGTGGATAGAGTGTCCGCCTGCGGACTGAAGGGTCCCGGGTTCGATCAAGGCATGTACCTTGGTTGCGGGCACATCCCCGGTGGGGGGTGTGCAGGAGGCAGCTGATCAATGTTTCTCTCTCATCGATGTTTCTAAATCTCTATCCCTCTCTCTTCCTCTCTGTAAAATATCAATAAATCATTTTTAAAAATAAAAAATAGGAGGATCCAAGATGGCTGCTCAGGTAGACACCTAACCGCAGTAGCACACAACAATTTCAATGGCATACAACTAAAATGTAGAGTGGACATTGCCCAGAGCTACAGGTAGTCGACTGACTGAAAATTCTACAACAAGAAGGAAAGAGAAAACCAGAAGGAAAATTCAGAGGAGCTGAAAAAAACCTAAGTTACGGAGACATGCTGCGCACATGCACGCGCACACGCTGAGAGGTCCCAGCTGGAGAGGAGGAGAAGGCTGGGTGCCTGCCTGGTGTTCCCTAGCAGGAAGGAAATAAAAACCCCGGCCTGGGCTGAACCCCAGAACCGGCAGGGCTGAGCCCCAGTTATGTGCCAGACCCTGGGGACCCAGGCTTTGGCAGGGGGAGACGGGGCTGTGAGGCGGAATCCCAAGGGAGCGGTGAAAAGCAGAGCCCCTGGAGTCACGCGCACATTGTGCGCAGAGGACGGAATGTTGACTCTGATGCTGGATTGCCCTGGTGGGAAGAAACAAAACCTCCGGCGGTGCTGAGTCCCAGTCCTGACTGCTCTGAAGCCCAGTTCTAGGCCAATCCCTGGGGACCCAGGATCAAGCAGAGGGAGGCAGGACTGTGAGGTGGAGTCCTGGGAGAGCCACAAAAGTCCGGGCCCCCGGAGTGGCGCACATTGCTTGCAAGGGAAGGAATGTTGACTCTGATTGCGGGATTGCCCTGGAGGGAAGGAAACAGGGGCTCTGGCCGTGCTGGGTTCCAGTTTCGACTGCTCTGAAGCCCAGTTCTAGGCCAATCCCTGGGGACCCAGGCTCAAGCAGAGGGAGACGGGGCTGTGAGGTGGACTCCTGGGGGAGCGGCGAAAAGCGGAGTCCCCGGAATCTCGCACATTGCGCTCAGAAGACAGTCTGTTGACTCTGATGCTAGACTCCCCTAGTGGGAAGGAGAAAAAAAGCTCCAGACTGGAGGAACACAACGAGGAGCAGGAGCCCCTGCCGGACACCGGCCAGCCAGGCGCCAGCAAGGAGCTGGGCGATGGGGCCCCCAGGGCGGGGGGTGTCCCTGGGCCTTTGACCACTGAGCGCGGGCCATGGAGCCAAGGCCGGGCACTGCTTCTTGGGCGGTGCCTACCCCGGCAATAGGCTGAAGCAGCGCAGGAGCCTGCAGAGAACAAAGGGGTGCCACAGGCCAACCTGCTGAGCTTCCAGGACGAAGAAAGGAGGAAGAAACCGAAGAAGTTTTCAATGTGAAGAAATCAAGTGAGAGCAAAAGATAGTAAAATTACTTAAGAGAGAATACAAAGAAGATCTTGAAAAATCAAAGACTAAGTCAGAACTCAACTCAGCAGCCAACATAGCAACATAAATGCGTTTTTTTTTTTTTTTTTTTTTTAAAAAGGACAGAATGTTGGAACGGCAGCAACCAGGCCTAGAGTGGCCAGGCACAAGGCAGTGGCAGCCGGGCCCGGAGCAGCAACAGCCAGGCCCCAGAACAGCAGCAGGCAGATCCAGAGCAGCAACAGTCAGACCTGGAGCAGCCAGACCTGGGGAAGTGGCAGCCAGACCTGAGGCGGAGGCGGCCAAGCCCAGGGTGGCCAGTCCAGGAACACCCAGGCTCGGAGCGGCCAGGCCCGGGGCAGCTGGGACCAGAGCAGCCGGGTCGGGAGCAGCCAGGCCCAGAACAGCAGCAGCCAGGCTGGGAGCGATCAGGCCCGGAGAGGCTGGGCCTGGAGCATTTGGGCCCAGAGCAGCTGGGTCAGGTGCGGCCAGGCCCAGAGCAGCAGCAGCCAGACCGGGAGCAACCAGGCCCGGAGCGGCCGGGCACAAAGCAGCCGGGCCCAGAGCAGCCAGGTCAGGAGCGACCAGACCCAGAGCAGCAGCAGCCAGGATGGGTGCGGCCAGGCCTGGAGTGGCTGGGCCCGGAGCAGCCAGGCTCAGAGCAGCCAGTTCGGGAGTGGCCAGGCCCGGAACAACAGCAGCCAGGCCGGGAGCAGCTAGGCCCAGAGCGGCCAGGCCCAGTGCAACCGGGTCAAGAGCAGCCAGTTCCAGAACAGCCAGGCCCAGAGCAGCAGCTGTCAGGTCAGTAGCGGCCATACCTGGAGCGGCTGGGCCCAAAGCAGCCGGGCCCAGAGCAGCTGGGTCGGAAGCAGCCAGGCCCGGAGCAGCAGCTTCCAGGCGGGGAGTGGCCAGGCCCGGAGTGGACGGGCCCGGAGCAGCCGGGCCCAGAGCAGCCGGGTCGGGTGCGGCCAGGCCCGGAGCAGCATCAGCCAAGCCCGGAGCAGCCAGGTTGGGAGCTGCCAGGCCTCGAGCTGCTGGGCCCGGAGCAGCCGAGTCTGGAGCATCCAGGCCTGGAGCAGCAGCTGCCAGGCTGGGAGTGGCCAAGCCTGGAGTGGCTGGGCCCGGAGCAACCGGGCCCAGAGCAGCCGGGTCGGGTGCGGCCCGGCCCAGAGCAGCAGCAGCCAAGCCCGGAGAAGCCAGGTCGGGAGCGGCAGTGGCCAGACCTGGAGCAGCTGGTTGTGGAACGGACCAGAGCAACAGAGGCCAGGCCCGGAGCAGCCAGGCCCGGAACAGCTCGCTCCTCGCCTGCCCCCGCCCCAAGGCTGCCTCTCAGACATGGCTGGAAACTTTTGGGGGAACTTGAGGGTCTGCTGAATCAAGTGATGAAGGCTTAGATCTGGATGTTTTGAGTTAGTATAGCGCTGGGGTGTTGATCTGTGAGTGCCTTGTGTGGGGCCTGGATGAGGTTGATTGATCTATTTGGAAGTGTCTTTTGTGTGAAGTGAATCCTTAGGCATGTGGAGGTATTATTGATTTGAGAAAATGCTAAGTAACTGATTTACTATCTGAAAAATTTAAAGTACTGAAAGTTTAAGGTCTCTTGCCAAAAAGAGGTTTTAAAGCTAACACCTTAATTTTAATGGAGAAAGGGAATGACAAGCCCTTCCCACCCAGAACAGGTAATCCAATTCCAACTAGCAGCTATCTTTAAGCAATGTGTCCATTTACACTTGAATGGCTACACCTTTTGATAGCCTAAGGGCAAGTTTACATGTAAACAAATTTGCTCTCAATTCCCAGGGCAGAAAAAAAACAAGGTTTAAAATTATTAGATTTTAAAATTTATTCTTAGAAGTGTAAAAGTTTATTAATTAAAAAAAACAACAATAACAAAAAAAGGAGATTGGAAAACCTGGTGAACAATAATAGCTGTTCATTGTAGTAGAGTCGACGATATGGGAGGGGAGTGGACTGACTGTTCTCAGGGAAAGGAAGGGAGGAAGAGACTGAACATAAACTGTGCACCTATGGATGAGGACAATGGGCGGTGAGGAGGGGGCGCAGGGTAGAGTGGGAACCTGGTGGAGGGGGGAAGAAATGAGGAACCTTTGTAATAATATGAACAATAAAGATTGATTTTAAAAAAATAAAATAAAATAAAATAAAAAATGAAAAAAATAAAAACCTGTGGTACATCTACACAACGGAATATTATGTGCTGCTGTAATAAAGATGGAAATCTTATTATTTGCAACAGCATGTTGCAATATAATAAACATAAACTGATGCACAAAAATAGAACCAGTGTCAGAGAAGCATTGAACACACCATCCAAACTAAGAGGGAAGGCACAGGAGGGAAAAGTGTCAAAGATTAACCAAAGAACTTGTATGCTTGCATATGAGAATAACCAGTTGGCATAGAAAGCAAGAGTCTGAAGGCATGTACTGTTGTGTAGGAACACGGAGGGAAAGGTCAAAGAGGAGAAGAGAAGGAAACTTATGTAACAATTTCAAAAAAATAAAGAATTTAAAGTAAAAAAGAAAAAAAATGTCCCAATGCAGGACTTTTAGCTATGTATCCCTGCCGTGATTTCCTCCTCAGCTTCTCAGGCACCTTAAGCCTGTGCCTCTCTCCCTGCTTCAAAGCCCCAGGTGAGTATTTGCAATAGAAAAGTCCTGTGTTCTGGGTTTAGAGAGTATAAAATCAAAGACAAAACCAAACCAAAACAATGGAACTGCATTTTTGTCTCTCCCCAGCACCACGCTGTTTGGCCCTCCTGTCATGGGGCAGCCTTTTAGGGCTTTTGCATTTGGTTCAGTTTCCCCAGAAGCCAGCTGCCTTGTAGCTTCTCCTTTATGCAGTTGGATGTTACCCACCTCTTGAAGGGACACAGTTTTAGTGCAACAGAGCTTTCTCCTCATCCTCTTGACCCATTGGCTTGCTGTCCCTCGAAAATCCATTTCCCAGTTCTTGCCATTCTTCTCTGCCCTTCCTTGTTGTAAAGGGTATCTGCTCAGCTGAATCTAATTTGTTAATAACAAGTGGATTTCTTTGATTTAGTTGTATTTTCAATCAGGCTCAGGAAGAGATGCACAATACTACTGGCTAATTGGCCACTATTTATTTATTTATTTATTTATTTATTTATTTATTTATTTATTTTACCACTTTCTGATCCTTGCTGTTAAAAGCAGCCAGAGTGACCTATATACAGCTTGCAAATGCAAAGAGCATGCTCCCTGAAGGCTCCCACCTGGAGCCTGCCAGCCCTTCACAGAACTCTTCAGTGAAGTCCCCACTGACCACACTATTTTCACCTTCCCCCATACTGCTGTTATCAGTCACAGGGGTCCTGGTCCATTCTTTGTGGACTGTCCTCCACTAGATGCCAGTTCCCAAGGACAGGGGACTCTGCATTTACAGCATCTAAAACAGTTGGGATCAACAGTATCCACAGCTTCAGTCTTTATATGTGTCCCTTATCCCCACCCATGGCTGCTGACCCTCCATCCAACCTGATTCAAGTTCTCATCCCTCAGCCCACCCACTCAAAGAACGTAGCCCGTGAGGTGGCAGAAGCACGTTCAAAGGCACCTAACCCCTGTGCCCCCTCAACCACACACCCTAGCAGCACACTATTCCCCACAATCCAGGAACTATCACCTCATTTTGGGTCTTCTATGCAAAGGAAAAACTTAGGGAAGGGACACACCAACCACATCTCATCCTCAGAACGAAGAATTTTATTGAGACCAAGCCTCTCCTTCTGGAGATGTTTGTATTGCAACTTGTTCTTACCACTGAAAATATACAGCACAATTTCCTGTAGCATCCATGCTACATCCAGGACTGTCCGGATAAGGGGGTGGGAAGAGGAATGCTTTACTTTTTATGAAATTAGAATGCAAATTAATCCCTAAGTGGAAAAAAGAGACTTAAACACTAGTGGGTCTCAGTGTTGTGAGTGGGTTGTTGGAGGCAGAACTTTCTAAAATGAACTGATTTGGGGGTCCAAAGCATCAGGAGGATTCTCCCAGATACATAAGTGGGTTCATTTGCAGCAGGAAGGTTCCCCGGGGGGTGGGGAGAAGCACTCTAGATGGAGATAGAAGAGCCCTGGCCAGCACATCTCAGACAGACACAGAACCCAAATTCCCCCAGGGCTTTGACTGGGCTTTTCTTCCAAACCCTGGGAAGGACACAGTGTGCCCGGCTACAGTGGGAATGTCCCAGGCAAAGGCAGGAAAGAGTGAGGAAAGGTGAGCTGTGCAGGCAGAGGCGGAAGTCTCATTGCAAAAGTGTGTTACACATCACATGTTGGTTCCATGCAATTGTTTGAAAATAAAAGATGTGCAGGAAGGATGAATAAGAGGCTCTTGTGACTTTTTGGGTAATGAAGATCCCAAGACAGGGAGGCCTCAGCAGAAGTATGACACAAACATGGATTAGAATGGATCTCTAGCTCATTGTTTAACAGCATTCACCATGGCTTGCCTGCTGGGGACTGGGAGAGCTGTGCAAGAGTTTGGTTCCATCTTACTCCAAGTGAAATTCAATAAAGGAGTAGTTGGTTTTGAAAACTACTTAGCACGTATGTGCACCTCATAAGACATGTGCAAGTCAATGTTGCAGAATACTGCAGAGGCACCAGTGTAGAGGAACAGGTAATGAAGTATTTAGCAGTCAGCACTGGGCCAGAGCAACACAACTTGCTATAGTATTCAGGGAAGAAAATATTACAACGTTGTAATGGGGGCCTTACAAGAACAGCCCATATTTTATGTAGGTAAAAACCATAACATGGCAGAAGCTACCACAAAGAATCTTTACCTAGAGAAAGAGGGCAAAAGTTGAAGCCGTGCATGTGGACACTGTCAGCTTCCCATGAAGAGAAAGTGCAAACTGGGACCCATTCAGCAAGATGCCTGACTCCCTAACACTTTTTAAAAATATATTTTATTGATTTTGAACAGAGAGGAAGGGAGAGAGAGAGTTAGAAACATCAATGAGAGAGAGTCATCAATCAGCTGCCTCTTGCACACCACCTACTGGAAATATGCCAGCAACAAGGCACATGCTCTTGACCGGAATCAAACCCGGCACCCTTCAGTCTCCAAGCTGATGCTCTATTCATTGAGCCAAACCAGTTTGGGCCTGACTCCCTAACACTTAATATACTTTTTGAGGTAACAGGTGTTATGGATGTTCATGGAGTTCTTAGCTCAAGACCCTCCATGCAGCTTATGTCTGGCAGCCACAGCACATTTGACAGGACAGTGGGGGAAATTAGCAGAGGCAATGTTCTGGCTGTGGGAGAGAGAAAGCTATGCCTGAGGAATAAAGGAAGAAAGGCCATCACCTCAGGACACTGGGATAACATGAAGGTCTTACCTACAGGTGATACAAGTGCAAACATTTCCAGCATGACATCGCAGTACAGAAGTCTCTGAGCCTCATCAAGGAGTCCCCATTCCTCCTGAGAGAAGGCAATGGCCACCTCCTCAAAGTTCACATCCTGTCACAATGCAGACAGTACAGCTCATGATCAAAGTCACTACTAATATTATAAGTCTATCCTACACCCACCCTCCAATCCCATCTGCTCTTTCCACTCTTCACATTTGAGAAAACACCAGGCCTTCATCCCATGAAAGCCACTCTCTTCTTATATTCTCGCTGATATTTTTCTTCCCACAATAATTAAGGCAGTTGAGTAGATAGAAGACATCTAAGCTCTGGACCTCCCATTTACGCCACACTGCCTCTTGTCAATAGATTGGGTGTCAGAAGCACAGGTTAGTGAGGGATATTGGCCAGTGTGAGTGATTTGATATCGTTTTCTCAAGAAATAGCATTGTAGTCCCTCAGATTGTTCCTCTAAGACACCAAAAACATGGCATCACACTTCACCCATCCCCAAGGTACTGAGGCCATTGCTTTGTACTACCTGCTGCACACTGTTCCTTGAACAACACTCATCTCACACAGTTCCTTCCCAGAGGACAATTTCAAAGGAAATGCAAATATGCCGTGTTGTGGATAAACTTTTTCCTTAACCTTCTTTTCCAAAATTATACTTCACCGCCTCCAAAGTCTAGTTCTCTCTTACCCATCTTCCTTACCCATGCTAGTGTTGATTTACAAGGCTGGGTAACACTGATGAATGCTATCTTATTCCCATCAACCAGTGTGTCACAACCAACAACAAAAGGCAGGTGGTTAGTTGAATGGTACCTAAGCTCTTAACCTAGAATTTAGCACCCAGGCACCTCTATTTACAGGCAATTACCCTAAAGTTCACCTTATTGTTATATCCAGGAACCACCAGAAACAGACCCTTCCTTCAGACACACTTATGTCAATGTCATGGTGCTGTGGCCATGAATTCTCATTCCCTCTCTGAGTGCACATCACTCTTTCTACCATACCTCTCTCAAACCTGCACTTCCACAGCCCCAGACCCAGCCCCCAACCACATCTCCTGGCCTTTTACTTATTACTCAGCATGTGTGGTCCAGAGGATGGTTGCCAAGTTGAATAAGAATCAAGCACTGCTCAGACTCTGATAGGCCACACTCATAGACACAGCTTTGAGTCCTGCTACATAGGCCTCTCTCCATGATTTTTTTTTCCTTCAACCCCAATTATTAAGAACAATCAGATCTCAGATATCTATACCTGACGTCCTCTTTTGCTTCACTGTTGTCTCTTTACTAGTCACAGCTAACATCCCTCACTTAACCTTCAATGAAGTCTCAGCCCTGATGGCCCCCTGCACCATGTCCAGTGAGTCTCACAGATGACCACTCAAGCCCCCTAGCTAATCCACAAAACTGACTACAGCACCCACAGCCAGGCCACACCAAGAGTCACAAGAAAATCCTGGTGAGAGTTTAGAGAAGTTAATATGTCCCAGCCCCAGTCTCATCTTGTTTAAATTACTCTTTGACCTCCACTAATCTCAGTTCACTCATCTTTTAAAGGCTTTGGCCACTGCTAAACGATTATCTTTTACCCCACACTCTACATGACAATTTCTGTCCCTGTGCTGTGTTGTGACACCCACTTCTCACAAACAGTGGCCCCAGGAAGAAAACCAGTCCTCAGGCTCCCACTGTCCCTTCTGAACTACTAGAATCATTACCAACCTGACCATAATTCCCTGTATTAAAGTGATATACTGTCCCAGATGATGTGTCTCATTCTGTTGAGCATAAATCCATGCACTGGTGTGAGGTCACATGCCTGGGTTGTGGGCTGGATCCACAGAAGAAATTTGCTCATCCCTGTTGCCCTGTCTTTCTCACTCCCCCCCCCCCCCCCACCCCACATCCTTTCTACATTAAAATCAATAAAATATATATATGTATTTTATTTTCTTATTTTTAAAAATATATTTTATTGATTTCTTACAGAGAGGAAGAAAGAGGGATAGAGAGTTACAAACATCAATGGGAGAGAAACATCTATCAGTTGCCTCTTTCACACCCCCTACTGGGGATGTGCCCACAACCAAGGTACATGATGTGGGCGACCTGCGAATGACGACCGCCAGTCAGCCAAATTGGAATTTAGGAAGCCTTTATTACGAACTCGAGTCCGACCTCACATCTCAACTGACACAACAGCGAGCAATGAGAGCCTGACCCACTCTAAGCATGCTGTTTTTATCCCCATCTTAGGGATGCCTGGCAGATTAGGATTGGCTAAAGTTTTAACAAAGAAAGGTCAGTTATAAATTATAGAAAAATTCCACTATACAGTAACATTTAAAGTTTATACAACACCTGGGGTGGGGGTTTATTTTCAGCTTAAGCAGTCTCTGTTTGACCTGGTTTGGTCTCTTTTTCTGCCTTGCGGCTACTGGAAACAGGACGTGCCTGCCTGGGGGTTGAGCCTTGCAACAGAACTATTTTATGACTAACAGTTATGCTTAGCTAAAGCGTATCATGCTACATTCTTTGTTGTGGGTCTGGTTGCTCATTCCTTCCCTGGCCTGGAGTCCTGCTTCGACAGGGTCTTGCTAGCCCTGACTCGACTGGTCTTGCCGGCCACAACAATACCCTTAACCAGAATCGGACCTGGGACCTTTCATTCCACAGGCAGACGCTCAATCCACTGATCCAAACCAGTTTTAGCAAATATATATATATATATTAAAAACATACCTGCAGGCTTCTGATTAAGCTCACTCTTTACTCCAAGCCTTTGCACATTCTGGAACCAATGTCTGGAGGACCTCACACTCACTACACTGGTTATCAGAAACAAGGTCCACATCATGAAGCCCTAGTCTAGCCTTAGGATTCTGGGCTTAGTGTCTGTTCAAAGTCCTCAGGTCCAAGGGAAACAAGAGCAGCAATAGTCCCACAACCCTACTATCTCATGGGCCACAAGTGTGTGAGGCTCTGAAATAAGCTCCACAAACCCATACACCTTATCGATTCTGCATTTTCAGGAATTTATGGAAAGAAAAATGGTCTGTTGGGAGCCTGACAACCACGAGGCTCTATGGGCTCAGGCTGCTCAGTGCCCTTGCCCAGCCCAGAGGCCAGGTGCCCTCCAGATGCCTGTGTGATCTCAGGGCTCAAGTCCTCAGTGCTCACTCTTCCAGTTCCCTTATCATTTACAGGACTTCTTCTTCCTGTCCACAGCTGCTTTCCTCTGTCTTCTCGTCAGTTCTTCCTCTGAGCAATGTCAGGAAAAGTTAGAATCCTGCTTCAGAAAATGTCCCTCCCCCCCTCCCCCACAACCATCTATGGCTCCAGCGTTCTGAGAATTAAAGTAAAGCTCATCGTGCAAAGCCACACTTCACCTTTTTGTTTCCTTTACACCCAAAACAGGCCGTGTTTCCAGAATCCTCCCTGCTCAGTGTCACAATTGCCTCCTTACAAGGGGGCACTGCCGCCTTCCACCCTCTTCGCCATCACCCACGTGTCATCAGGAGGGACTCACCATCCTGAGCGCGGGGCCCGGGGCGGCAGCACCTGAGAAGCTGCTACCCAGGCAGGAGGGTTCCGGAGGGTCAGACTGCAGGGACGCTGTGAGCAGAGAGGAACCAGAGGCACAGAGATGCCAATCTCCGGCTCTTGGGGCTCCAGGAGCCTCAGGCACACCCCGCCCCGCAGGCAGCGGCCTTTCAGGCTTCCTCCTATTCACGACCTGTGCCCGGAAGCCTGTGAATCTCTGAACAAAGACCCAAGAGATTAAAATGTCCACTGAATGGAGGAAGGCGGAATTCCCGCCCTAACCGGACATCATAATTCCCTTTGGCTATGCCCACAATTGTGCAGTGCCTTCTGGATAATGTAGTTTTCCCCAATAGTGGAGTAGAGCTAGCATCCCAACCAATGAGTTCGGTAAATAAAAGTGTTGTGACAGAGTGAGTGATGGCAAGGGAGGGACAAGATGTGTCCCTAGGCTTGGCTAACTGCAAACGAAAGACAGATCCCCTAGGGGGAGAGGGTAGTAGGACTGCAAGAGATCCATCAGAATACATACACACAGGGGGAAATTGGAGACATTCGTAATAGTACCAACAATGTAAACTACACGTTTTGAGTTTTTTTGTTTTTGTTTTTGTTTTGTTTTTCAAGTTGAAAAAACAAATTTTTATTGTCTAGAAATATATATAAAAATTTTTTCCAACAAAACATGCTATTCTCTCATTTCTCCATCTTCTTCCTCTTCTTCAACACCCCTGATATAAAGAACATTATTACATCTTATTAAAACTTCACCCAGGTGTCCAGACAAGGCTCCATCTATGTATTCTGTGTTTGCAAGCTGCATGGTCATATAGCCATCTACAGATACCAGGTAGCCTTTGTACTCCATTCCCCACTTAAGTTTCACCATCACTGGCTTTCCTGTTAATCCATTGAGGAAAGGTTTGGGATTGAGGAGCAAAATCATCACGACAATGAGCAAATGCTGCAGGCTACTCGCCGCCGCCGCGGCTCTAGTCCATCCCTTGTGCCTGGAGCGTGCCTACCCGAGCTCCGACCACGAGAAATGTTTTTTTTTTTTTTTTAAATAATGAAATCCAGCTGGTGAGTCTCAATGGTTGAGCATTGACCTATGAACCAGGAAGTCATGGTTCTTTTCCTGGTCAGGGCACAACATGGGTTGCAGGCTCAATTCCCTGTATGGGGGTGGAGTCCTGCAGGAGGCAGCTAATCAGTGATTCCCTCTCATCATTGATGTTTTTATCTCTCCCTCTCCCATCCACTCTATAAAACCAGTGAAAAAATTTAATAATGTACATACATACATGTGCGAACCTCTTTCACATCCCACGTGGTTCAGGGTTCTGGTTCACGGTTTGAGTTCTGGAGAAGGGCTGCACACAAACAAGAGACTAGAAGAAATTGAATTTGGCGATATGGGGGGCAAGATGTAAGCCCACCTCTAGTGGGAGAACTACTCACTGTTCTGGCCCTGCTATATCTTTTTTTGAAGCTATGAAGAAAACATTCTTAGACCCCTAAGTCCCCTTTGTGAATGAGTAACTAGATACCCTGGAGAGGTCTCAGTGTATCCTGTTGAAAGCTTAGGTGAAATACGTGTGCTCACCGGGCTCTTGTTGAGGGCTGTTACAATGATCAATAGGAATGAGATAGCATACATCACCATCCTTTGGGCTTGAAAATCTTCACTGGCTTTGGAAGGCAGAATGGTAAGAGAAATATATTACAAAGGTGGTGGTTTCAAATTTTGGAAAATAAAATGATTAGGAAATAAACTGTGCTCATCAATGCATACTTGTGTGACATTTGACTTTATGCCTCTGGTAATGAAGCTGTGTGAGAGAATTGTGGTTGAATAATTTATGACCAAGAGGCAGTGCAAAATAATGGCTTCAGGACCTGGGATTGGGTTCAAAGGATTGAATTGAGAAACCATAATTATCAGGGTTTTAAATTGGGAATTGAGGGGACAACAGAGCATTGCCTGATCAGCACCATGTCAAATCCTCACACTCATTATGAACACGATCTCTCCCTACCCTGTGTTCGTGACACCCACTGTATTGAAAAGGGGCAGTGTGGCCGAAGCCAGTTTGGCTCAGTGGTAGAGCGTCAGTCTGCGGACTGAAAGGTCACAGGTTCGATTCGGGGCAAGGGCATGTACATTCGTTGCGGGCAGATCCCCAGTAGGGGGTGTGCGAGAGGCAGCTGGTTGATGTTTCTCTCTCAACAACATTTCTAGCTCTCTATCTCTCTCCCTTCCTCTCTGTAAAAAATCAATAAAATATATTTTTTTAAAAGAAAAGGAAAGGGGCAGTGTGGCCTCCAAGTGAGTCTTAGAGTGCAGGTATCCTGTATATGATCATCTACCCTCATTGTTGTGGGAAGACACAGTATCAGTAGAAATATAAGAAAAGAGAGACTTTGATGGCACCAAGTCCTGGGTTCTTTTCTTATGTGTTGAGTTGAGGAAGAATATGGACGTTGGGGAGGATGAAAATAAATTCATAGCAGAGAAACTGATCATGGACTGAACTGTGTCCATTGTGGCAGAATATGAACTTTGAGGACCTGGCCATCACCTTCTTGCAGGAGGAGTGGAAGCTCCTTGATGAGGCTCAGAGACTTCTGTACTGCAAGATGATGCTGGAAGGTTTTGCACTTGTATCATCTGTAGGTGAGATCTTCACAATTCTCCTAGTGCCCTGGGGTGGTGTCCTCTCTTTCTTTATTCTCCAAATGTAAGCTTTCTCTCTCCCATACCTAGACCATGGGCTCTTCTATTTTATTCCATTATCCTGTCAAATGTGCTGTGACCTGAGCAAAGGACTCCATGGATATCCCTCACACCCGTAGCATCAAATAGTGCAGGAAGTGTGTGGGAGTCAGGATTGTTCCAAACAGCTTAATGGGACCAGGCTTGTACTCTGACTTTTTGAGAGGTGTCTATGACCACATCCATGGCTTCCACTTCACCATTAGTTCAATTAAAGGCTCTTTGTGACTGACTATACCAGGTTATGGTCATGACTTTCATAAACCATGGGTGGTTCTTGAAAGACCTCCTTCCATTGTTTGCAATGTTGTTTCCTGAATACTATTGAATGCTGTGCTGCTCTGGGCAGGTGCTGCCTATTCACCTCTATTGTCTTTCAATAAAACTCAGAATATCTGTGTTTTATGAGCTTGTACAATAGAAGGTACAAGGGCAACCCTGGTGTTTTCACAGGGTGAACATGCAAGATGATCTAAAAGGTTGCCTCTTGAGTTGCACTTCATGCGAAGTACGACATAAAAGTGTTGTTTTGATCATACCAGAAACCTGCTCATGTCCAACAGTTTATGTTGATGTGCCACTGGCAACAGCTGATTTATCCCTTTTACTTGCCATGCTTGAAATTTCTCTGATTTATCTTTTTAAAAAAATATATTTTATTGATTTTTGTACAATGAGGAAGGGAGAGAGATAGGGAGTTAGAAACATTGATGAGAGAGTCATTGATCAGCTGCCTCTTGCACACCCCCTACTGGGGATATGCCCGCAACCAAGGTACATGCCCTTGACCGGAATCAAACCCGGAACCTTTCAGTCCCCAAACCAACGCTCTGTCCATTGAGCCAAACCGGTTTCGGCTGATTTATCTTTTAATCTGTGATTCCCTGGTTTCTGGCTACCTTCAACTTTTTACCCTTTTCCCATCACCTGTTCTTCTGAACTGCTCTATCTGCAGTATTTTCAAATAATAACCCGCATATTTGTTATGAGATGCACATAGGTGCCTCACTAGACCTTGACACAAGCTTCTAGTTTCTTGAATTTTACTTGGAATAAGATGTAAGCAACATTCTCCACAGCTTGCCCATGTCACCGGCAGACAAGCTTCTGTTTCGTGTGGTGCTTGCCATGTTTGTTTCACATTTTGTTTGAGATCTTCCGTGTATGGTGATCTTCAGTGGCACAGAGCATCACATCAGCATCTTATCAATCCTTCCTACAGATCTGTTACTGTCAGACAATTGCATGTAACCAATGTGTTTTGTCTGATACACTTTTGTTAAGAAACTTCTCCCTGTCACCACAGTCGACATTTATTTCATCACCATTTTCCTGTCTTCAGGTTGTAGGCATAGAACGCATGATGTGGAGGCCTGTTCTGAACAGAGTGAATCTGTACCAGGGGAGTTACCGGATGGGTAACAGTGGGAGTGGGGTGGGGGGAGGGCGGGCGGGTTGGCGATGGGGGATGCCAGCATGTCCAACTTGAGCGCGCCCTTCATTGTGCAAACCTTGCACACACACACACACACACACCCCACCCCAGGAGAAGTACTGGCCGGAGGTGCAGAAACACTGGGGCATGCTGGACTTCTAACGTGAGGCCCAGGGAACCATCGGGCACAGCGGGTGGGGCCAAGGAAGCTACCCTCCCGACATGGGCGAGGGAGCTCACCTCACAACGCCCACAGGGCACCTGCCTGAACCTCAGAAGCCCCAGGACTCAGGGATCCTCATGAGTCAGCTGACACCAATTAAAAAAAATAGCACAATACAGGCACATCTCACCAGGGCAGGGCCCAGGGTGCTCTCAGAGGACTGGGTGGATGGAGGAAAGCCTGAGCCAGGAGCTGGGGATTCCATAGAGAAGTGCTCAGGCGACCCAACCCCGCTGTATCCCTATCCTTGGTGCTGAAATCTCAGGTTCCAAAAAAATCTAAGGAACAAGGATCCAAGCCCTCCATCATCCCAGGGAAAGAAGTTCATGTTCTTCACATGGGAACGCCATCGCTTCGTCAATGACACCCAGGCATGCCTCTTTCGCCTCACACCTCCGTTTCATTTCCAATCTAAAAAAGGAACCCTCCATACAAGTTGCTCCTGACACCCTTGGGGCTGCTGGGCTCGGTTTTAAGACACTTGGGTGGGGGGGAGGCTAAACTACACAATGGACAGGGTGACCGCGTGCCTCAGGGGGACATGCCAAATACGAAGACACCTTTTTTTCTTAACAGCAAGTGAGCTGGGGATGGTGACAAGATCCCCCCCCCTTTCAGACACCCGCTACAAAGCGGCAGCTCTGGCATCAGTGCCCAGTCAGTATCCTGATCATGGATTACAGGGGAATCTCTCCATCACAAACTTACACACACATGGGTCCTCAGCGAAGACTTGGCGCCACCTGCTGGCGAAGGAAGGCCAAGGGAGTCCTCTCAGCACCATGGACAGAGACACAGTGGCTCTCAGAGAGGCTGCTGCGGGAAGTTTGGAACAGGAAGTAGGATGCGCTCCTCAATCATTCAATTCCAAGGAACAGGTTTTCAATCCGAATGGATTAACACACACACACACACACACACACACACACACACACACACACCTTATTTTTGTAGCATAGATCTCAAAGATGGCGTGGAAGAAAAAAATTAGCAGCCAAAACTTTACGTTTCAAGAAAGATTGGTTCTCTTTTTTGTCGATTTATCACACACATAGTGAATTTGTGGTTTGAACTGCACTGGATTCAGAAAATTCATAAATGAAATTGGGTCTCAAAAGAATGGTGGCCCAGAAAGAAACTCACTACAGACTGATTCATTTGCCTCTCAGCGTAACCATTATTGCTTGTCTCATTTTTGATTCTTATAAGTATTTTCCAGTAGGACATGATCTCACTCATTTAGGGGAAATGGTGAACAACATAGACTGATGAACAAGAACAGACCCAGAGATAAGGAGCCATGGGTCAGACTGTCAGACCTCAGAGGGAGGGTGGGGATAAAAGGGAGAGATCAACCAAAGGACTTATGTGCACACATATGAGCTAACCAGTGATCAAAGACAATAGCGGGGTGGGGGCATGAGTGGAGGGAGGTGGGGGATTGGAATGGGGGTTTGAGGACAAATATGTGATACCTTAATAAAGAAATTAATTTAAAAATAAAATAAAATTAAAGAAATTGAAAAAATTCATAAATAACGACGCACTGGTTTATGCTTACACCAATCACAATTGGGATGGGGAAAATGACACTCTCAACCAACTTTATCGCAGGTGCAACTCAACGGGAAGGCCTATGTACGCCGCATGCTGCAAACAGCCACGGGAGAGAGAACATGTTTATTTCCGCTCGAGGGCGGCTGGGGATGGGTTGAAATTTAGATCTTTAACAATGAATAGGAGCAGTAGCCGGTGGTCCTCACTGGTTACAGCATCCGCTTGCCAGATAGACAACTCAACACTCTAGTTTACTTTAAAAAGGCACAAAATGGGCCAAAACCGGTGCGGCTCAGTGGATAGAGCATCGGCCTGTAAACTGAGGGGTCCCAGGTTTGATTCTGGTCAGGGGCATGTGCCTTGGTTGGGGGCACATCCCCAGTAGGGGATGTGCAAGAGGTAGCTAATGGATGTTTCTCTCTCGTTGATGTTTCTAACTCTCTATCCCTCTCTCTTCTTCTCTGTAAAAAATCAATAAAATATATAAAAACACATAAAAATAAAAAGGCACAAAACAAGCATCTCGGTGGGAGTTACCTTACAGGGAACCTCCTTGCAGAAATCTCCTGGACACCCTCCCCCCCCGCAGGGATGGGATGGAAGGGGTGCAGATCCCAGAGCTGTAACTGTGTCTTCAGTGAATTCTCTCTCATCATGGATTCTCTCTCAGCATGGACATTTCTCTCTCTCCCTCTCTCTTCCTCTTTGAAATAATAAAAAATAATTTATTTGCCAAAATAAGCACCGTGTTTTCACACCAAGCTGTTCCGCAGAATCTTCTTCTCCCGGGTCTAATACGTTCCCATGGTGCCCCTGCCTGAGCCTAGCTGCACCCTCAGTAAGGACAGTGCCCCCTACAGACTGCCCTGCAGTGGTGGCCTCCTGGTAGGACGGCCTCAGCATGAATAGCCTCCCCTCCCCTGGGCTAGCTAACTGCCTCAGGAATGCGTGCCTCCAGGTGACTGGCCCACGTCCTGACCACACGGGGTCAGACACTGCACGTGCCCCCACCCCCTATTGTCCCTGACCACTGGTTAGGCTCATATGTGTACACATAAGTCATTTGGTTGATCTCTCCCTTTTATCCCCACCCTCCCTCTGAGGTCCGACAGTCTGACCCATAGCTCCTTATCTCTGGGTCTGTTCTTGTTCGTCAGTCTATGTTGTTCACCATTTCCCCTGGATGACTGAGATCATGTCCTACTGGAAATACACTTATAAGAGTCAAAAATGAGACAAGCAATAATGGTTATGCCGAAAGGCAAATGAATCAGTCTGTGGTGAGCTTCTTGGAATGGCCTCCCTTGGCAGGACTAGGGCAGGAAATCCACACCCGTGACTTCCGTCTATTCAGCGACGGAGTGATGCTGCCCTGGACCAGCCTCCATGATTTTCCGGGTTTTTTGGTTTTGGTTTAGGTTGTTTTGGTTTGTTTTTTTCCGGCGAGATTTTTTTTAAGTGGTGAGGAAGATAGTGTCTTTTCTTTTCTTTTCTTTTCTTTTCTTTTCTTTTCTTTTCTTTTCTTTTCTTTTCTTTTCTTTTCTTTTCTTTTCTTTTCTTTTCTTTTCTTTTCTTTTCTTTTTCTAAATATATTTTATTGGTTTTTCACAGAGAGGAAGGAAGATAGAGAGCCAGTAATATCGATGAGAGCGATACATCGACCAGCTGCCTCCTGCACACCCCCTAACGGGGATGTGCCCCCAACCAATGCACATGCCTTTGACTGGAATTGAACTCTGGACCTTTCAGTCCGCAGACCGACGCTGAGCCAAACTGGTTTTGGCTCCTGGGAGATTTTTTTGGGGGGGAGGGAGGAAATCTGAAATTTCAGCACCAAGGACAGGGACACAGCATGTTGCTCCTTACATGGCCACAAGAGGGAAGCAGAAGGTCGCTTTGCGCAGGAATTGCCTGACAGAGCATCCTTGGAGGTTGGCTCCTCCCCACCAAGCCTGGCTTCTTGTCAGTGGAAAAGAGAATAAAATCTCTTTGGTATTGTTTAGCCCAAAAATAGCTCCATGATTGATCTGAGCCTCCTCCTGCGCAATCTTAGCAGCTCTGGTAGAGGGCGCTCCCAAGCTGTAGGACCCTCCCTGGAGTTCACGTGAGCTGGGCCTGGCTCTCACAGTCGCAGCCTATCTTCTTTGGAACAACACAGACCACTCGGGGTCTTCGTTCTCCAAATTGTAAAATTCACACACGGAACATACATTTACCTATCTATCTATCTATCTATCTATCTATCTATCTATCTATCTATTTAGCTAATCCTCACACAAGGATATTTTATTCTTTGATTTTTCAGAGAGGGAGTGGATTCTTCTTTAATTTTTCAGAGAGATGCAGCGGGAGAGAGATAGAAACATCCCTGTGAGGGAGACACATCCATGATTGCTTGCCTCCCATATACCCTGGGGATGCAACCAGCAACCCACACACATGCCCTTACCTGGGACCCTTCGGATGCAGGTTGACACTCTAACAGTGGTCGGCAACCTGCGGCTCACAAGCCACATGCAGCTCTTTGGCCCCTTGAGTTTTTAGCAAAGGCCAGCTTAGGAGTACCTTCATTAAGTTAATAACTATTGTGTACCTCCCCTAATATTTACATGGTAAAAATAAGATTGTTTTAGAGTAATAAATTTGACAGTAAAACAGTAGACAAGTTTTCAGGCTAATTTAAATTTGCTCATTGAAGTACGTAATCAAATATTCTAGAAAAACTAATTGCACTGGACAAAAGCTGTTCCTGAAGTGTTAACTAAAATTTTTATTGGTAGTTCATCTCAGGATAAGATCTCACAACAGGAAACGAACCTAAAACAGTCACATTGTAGTGCAAATAGTAAAATTTAAAAGCTATCAAGACTACATTATAAAATTTTCAAGAGCCTCCTAATATTTAAATCAAAAAAAGGGAAAAGTAGAAGAATATCATGTAAGGAAAAATATCCTGTAAGTAAATTACATCTAGAAAATTTGTACTTTAGAAAATTAATTGTAATGCTAACAGCAAGTCACCCATAAAAAACACACACGGTGTCAAAACAAGCCAGAGGAAAATCAATTGGGCAAAAAATGAAAAAGGATCCCAAGTCAAATTTATAGAAAATATTCTTTTATTCACTTTTGGTCGAGAATATGTTTGTATGTCTTCAGAAAACAACTCTGAGACCATGTGGATTCTGACAACAGAGAGGAATTGACAGGACTACTCCAACCGTGAAGACAGAAGAGAAGCAGTCCAGAGATCGAAGAGCTAACGGTGCCTCGCCATAATAGCAGACGGCAGCTGTGTGTCACTGCAGGTTGCCCAGGACCAAACCAGAGAGGGTCGGACCTGCATTACCAACATTTGTCCACCATCCAGAACTGAAATATCATGGCTGACATGTACACATAAGGAACTGTTTGACATTGAAATTGGGTCTCAAAAGAACTGTGGCCCAGAAATTCACTGCAGTTGATTCATATGCCTTTAAGCATGATTATTGCATGTCTCATTTTCGATTCTTATAAGTGTATTTCCAGTAGGACATGATTTCACTCATCCAGGGGAAATGGTGAACAACATAGACGGATGAACAGGAACAGACCCAGAGACAAGGAGCTGTGGGTCAGACTGTCGGACCTCAGAAGGAGGGTGGGGATAAAAGGGAGAGATCAACCAAAGGACTTGTTTACACACATATGAGCCTAACCAGTGGTCAGGGACAATAGGGGGGAGGGGGCATAAGTGGGGAGGGGTAGGGGATGGAATGGGGGGTTGAGGACAAATATGTGATACCTTGATAAAATTTTTTTTTAATGTACCTACCCTGTTTCCCCGAAAATGACAGTGTCTTATATTAATTTTTTCTCCCAAAGTTGCGCTAGGTCTTGTTTTCAGGGGATGTCTTATATTTCCATGCTCTAGGTCTTATTTTCGGAGGATGTCTTATTTTCGGGGAAACACAGTGCATATCTAGTTTAAGTTTAAAAAATTTGGCTCTCCAAAGAAATTTCAATCATTGTCCTGTTGATATTTGGCTCTCTGGACTCATGAGTTTGCCAACCACTAATGACCACACTGGCCGGGCCACATGCCTGTTGGAGCCTTAGTACACTCAATGCCGCCAGAAGGAGCTGCCGAGACTGGGCTCCGCCTGCAGAGAGACTGTGGGATGGGACCGCGCAGCTCAGGACGCGGACAGGAAAGTGCCGCTCCAGGCGCTGCAGTTCCACTGCAGGACATGCCCCTGAAAAGGGGTTGGTTCCGCCGAAACCGGTGTGGCTCAGTGGATAGAGCGTCAGCCTGCGGACTGAAAGGTCCCGGGTGCAATTCCGGTCAAGGGCGTGTATGTTGGTTGCAGACACATCCCCAGTGGCGGGCGGGGGGGGGGGGTGCAAAAGGCAGCTGATCGATGATTCTCTCTCATCGGTGTTTCTAACTCTCTATCCCTCTCCCTTTCTTTGTAAAAAATCAATAAAATATATATTTTTAAAAAGTAGTCAGTCCCACAGGAAAGCCTCCCTCATCTACACCCGCCTCTCCAATCGGGGAAAATCCATCCTGCTTGCCCTTTAGCTGTGACCCAATATAGGTCCGGGTCCCAAAACCAGTTGTTGGATGAGGCATGTGGACGCAATGATCGAAGGAGACATCCTCCTCATCATACAAAACGGATGAATGGATCTGGGTCATTGACTAAAACCGCTATGCTGTGCCATTATTATTTTTAAATATATATTTTATTGATTTTTTACAGAGAGGAAGAGAGAGGGATAGAGAGTTAGAAACATCAATGAGAGAGAATCATCGATCAGCTGCCCCCTGCACACCCCCTACTGGGGATGTGCCCGCAACCAAGGTACATGCCCTTGACCGGAATTGAACCCGGGACCCTTCAGTCCAAAGGCCCACGCTCTATCCACTGAGCCAAACCGGTTTGGGCTAAAAAGTATGTTTAAAATGTGTTCATAAACATCAATCTAAGAAATGCTGCTGGTTTACTTTTTGGTTACTAGTATTGAAAATTAAGGTTTCTAAGGATTAAAACCTCAAATCAAATTGAAATAAATTGTGTAAATTTAATAATAGAAGGCATGATGTAAAAAGTGTATACACTTTTTCAGGAGAAATTTGAAAATTAATTATTCAAATGATGGTCATTTCTGAGTGGGTCACCTCCACTCAGATGTTATTCCAAAGCAGCACAGTAGATGGCAGCAGGAATTAGCTTTTTTTGCTGATCTCCCCTCAGATGTAATTTCCAAGATGCATAGGAGATGGCAGCAGAGAGTAGTTTTCCTTGTGACATCACTCAGGTGCTATTCCCAAGATGCACACTAGAGGCTGCAGGAGAGCATTACCTTTCCTTAGGCTTGGCAGAACAATGAGACTCCAGACCCTAATAGGAGGCTCACTCTACGATAAATCCTGATATCAGTTACAAAAATTTTAATAGCTGAAACCAGCGTGGCTCAGTGGATAGAGCGTAGGCCTGCGGATTGAAAGGTCCCAGGTTCGATTCCAGTTAAGGGCATGTGCCTTTGTTGCGGGCACATCCCCAGTAGGGGGTGTGCAAGAGGCAGTTGATTGATGTTTCTCTGTCATGGATGTTTCTAGCTCTATCTCTCTCCCCCTCTGTAAAATACCAATAAAATATATATATGTATGTATATTTTTTAAACATATTTTATTGATTTTTTACAGAGAGGAAGAGAGAGGGATAGAGAGTTAGAAACATCGATGAGAATCATCAATCAGCTGCCTCTTACACACTCCCTACTGGGGATGTGCCCGCAACCAAGGCACATGCCCCTGACCGGAATCGAACCTGGGACCTTTCAGTCTGCAGGCCAACGCTCTATCCACTGAGCCAAACCGGTTTTGGCAAAATAAATAAATAAAATATATATCTTTTTAAATATTTTTAGAGCAGACAGTAAAGGTAAAATATCTACTCAGCAAAAACTCAATGTTGAAGCAAATTACTTATACTTTTTTCATAAATTGTAAGAGAAATAGTAACAGAATTCTCACCCTACAAATAAAACATGAATTCCTCGCCTTCTCACTCTTCTTATTCCCCCCAAACACAGAAAGTTGAACTGCTAAATTAAGTCAAAACTGACCATTTTGGGCCTACCCAGTTTTAGGTCAGCGGATAGAGTGTCAGACTGCAGACCGAAGGGTCCCAGTTCGATTCTGGTTGAGGCCACGTACCTCAGTTGCAGGATTCTCCCTGGCCTGGGCCCTGGTTGGGACACGTGCAGAAGGCAACCCATCGATGTGTTTCTCTCACACCAACGTTTCTCCCTGTTTTTCCCTTTCTCCCACTCTCTCTACAAATCAATGGGAAAATATCCTTGGTTGAGGATAAACAAAAACACACACACAGCCCTAAACAGTTTGGCTCAGTGGATAGAATGTCAGCCTGCAAATTGAAGGGTCCCAGGTTCGATTCCAGTTAAGGGTATGTACCATGGTTGCGGGCACATCCCTGGTGTGAGGTGTGCAGGAGGCAGCTGATTGATGTTTCTCTCATCGATGTTTCTAATTCTCTATCCCTCTCCCTTCCTCTCTGTAAAAAAATCAATAAAATATATTTTTTTAAAACACACACACACACACACACAAACTGACCATTTTTGGTATAAAGAAATGCTTATCAAATATGATTTAACTTAGTATAACTGATATTGAGCTCTACTGGTGATTTCAACCTGTATAATTCTTTTTTAAAAAAATATATTTTATTGATATTTTACAGAGAGGAGGAAGGAAGAGAGATAGAGAGCTAGAAACATCGATGAGAGAGAAACATCGACCAGCTGCCTCTTGCACACTCCCTGCCCGGGATGTGCCCGCAACCAATGTACATGCCCTTGACTGGATTCGAACCTGGGACCTTTCAGTCCACAGACTGACGCTCTACCACTGAGCCAAACCGGTTTCGGCCAACCTGTGTAATTCTTACCATTATTTCTAGCTCCAAACAGCACAACCATATTTGCTACAATAGCAACTAAAATGTATCCAGTATACTTTTAATTATGATATTATTTATTAAAAAAAAGAATACAAGTATGGAACAAGAATAATTTAACAGCATTCTAGAACACTCGCTACCAAAATACAGGAATGGATAAGGCGGGATAGTGTTCAACAGAACAAAACCTATGTGAAATTCAAGTTTTACCCGGAAGATTAAAGAAAACTAACGAACATTTAAAAAATAGGACCTTTCATTTTTTAATCAGTCAGAAGAGAAGAGTTCAAAACAGTACCAAGGTCCACACATCATAGAGCTATGGTTACACGTTAAATATAATTACTATCTAGAAGTATGCAAAAATATAAAGTTCTATTTCATACAATAAAACCCTTGATAGAAACCATTTTAAAATTAAGCAGAACTTCTCAACTTAGGTGTGAGGTATAAGTTCTTCTACAGGTTCCTTTAAAGGTTTTTTTTTTAAATTTAATTTAATTTTTTTTAAATCAATGTTTATTGTTCATATTATTACAAAGGTTCCTCATTTCTTCCCCCCTCCACCAGTTTCCCACCCCACCCTCCGCCCCCTCCCCATCCCCCATTGTCCTCATCCATAGGTGCACAGTTTATGTTCAGTCTCTTCTTCCCTCCCTTTTCAGATAGTTAATCAGTTACTTAGCATTTTCTCATATCAATAATACCTCCACATGCCCAATGATACACTTCACACAAAAGACATTTCCCAATACCAGCCTCATCCAGGCCCCACCCAAGGCACTCACAGATCAACACCCCAGTCCTAAACTAACTCAACACATCCATATCTAAGCCTTCATCACTTGATTCAGCAGACCCTCAAGTTCCCACGAAAGTTTCCAGCCATGTCTGAGAGGCAGCCGTGGGGCAGGGGCAGGGGCAGGCGAGGAGCGAGCTGTTCCAGGCCTGGCTGCTCAGGGCCTGGCCTCTGTTGCTCTGGTTTGTTCCACAACCAGCTGCTCCGGGTCTGGTCACTGCCGCTCCCGACCTAGTTGCTCTGGACTTGGCTGCTGCTGCTCCGGGCCTGGCTGCACCTGACCCGGCTGCTCCCCTGGGCCTGGCCGCTCCCAGCCTGGCAGCCGCTGCTCCGGGCCTGGCCGTTCCCAGCCTGGCAGCCGCTGCTCTGGGCCTAGCCACACCCGACCCGCCTGCCCCCCCGGGCATGGCCGCTCCCAGCCTGGCAGCCGCTGCTCCGGGCCTGGCCGCACCCGACCCGCCTGCCCCCCCGGGCCTGGCCGCTCCCAGCCTGGCAGCTGCTGTCCCGGGCCTGGCCGCACCTGACCCGGCTGCTCTGGGCCCGGCTGCCCCGGGCCCGGCCGCTCCGAGCCTGGCCACTCCCGACCTGGATGCTCTGTGCTTGGCTACTGCTGTTCTGGGTCTGGCTGCTCCCACCCCGGCTGCTCTGGGCCCGGCTTCTTCGGGCCCGGCCACTCCGGGTCTGGGTGTTCCTGGACTGGCCACCCTGGGCTTGGCCGCCTCCGCCTCAGGCCTGGCTGCCACTGCCCCAGGTCTGGCTGCTCCACTGCTGGCTGTTGATGCTCTGGTTCTGGCTGCTGCTGCTCTGGGGCCTGGCCGTTGCTGCTCCGGGCCTGGCTGCCACTGCCTTGTGCCTGGCCACTTTAGGCCTGGCTGCCACCGTTCCAACATTCTGTCCTTTTTTTTTTTTTTTTTTAAACGCATTTATGTTGCAATAATGGCTGTTGAGTTGAGTTCTGACTTAGTCTTTGATTTTTCAAGAACTTCTTTGTATTCTTAAGTCATTTTACTATCTTTTGCTCTCACTTGATTTCTTCACATTGAGAACTTCTTTGGTTTCTTCCTCCTTGTCCTGGGAGCTCAGCAGGTTGACCTGTGGCCCCCCTTTGTTCTCCGTGGGCTCCTGCGCTGCTTCAGCCTGTTGCCTGGGGAGCAGCCCCCGGCCTTGGCTCCACTGCCCGCGCTCAGCGGTGGAAGGCTCAGGGGCACCCCCCCCCCAGGGACCCCGTCGCCGGCTCCTTGCTGGTTCCTGGTTGGCCGGCGTCCAGCAGAGGCTCCTGCTCCCCGCCGCATTCCCCCAACTCGGAGCTTTTTTTCTCCTTCCCGCTAGGGGAGTCCAGCATCAGAGTCAACAGACTGTCCTCTGCACACAGTTTGCGCGAGTCCCGGGGGCCCGGCCTTTTGCCGCTCTCCCCAGACTCCACCTCACAGCCCCGTCTCCCTCTGCCTGAGTCTGGGACCCCAGGGATTGGCCCAGAACTGGGGTTCGGAGCAGTCCGGACTGAGGCCCAGCGCCGCTGGAGGCCTTGTTTCTTCCGGCTAGGGTAACCCAGCATCAGAGTCAACATTCAGTCCTCTGCGCGCATTGTGCGCGACTCCGGGGGCCCTGCTTTTCGCTGCTTTTCTGCCTCACAGCCCCGTCTCCTCCTGCTGGAGCCTGGGTCCCCAGGGTCTGGCCCATAACTGGGGCTCAGCGCTGCCGGTTCGGGGGGCTCAGCGCTGCCGGTTCGGGGGTTCAGCCCAGACTGGGGGTTTTATTTCCTTCCTGCTAGGGAAGGAAAGGCAGCACCCAGCCCTCTCCTCCTCTCCGGCTGCTACCTTTCCGCGCACGTGTGGGCGGGCGCGCAGCATGTCTCCGTACCTTAGGCTTTTTCTTTTCAGCTCCTCTGATTTTCCTTCTGGTTTTCTCTTTCCTTCTTGTTGTAGAATTTTCAGTCAGTCGACTACCTGTAGCTCTGGGCAATGTCCACTCTACATCTTAGTTGTATTCCATTGAAATTGTTGTGTGCTGCCGTGGCTAGATGTCTACCCGAGCAGCCATCTTGGATCTCCTCCTCGTTTTTTTTTTTTTTAACAAAACGCTACATCTAAAAACCACGTACTCCCGTCGATTCTCCAATGAATGCTACTTAAAGAAAGAAAAATGTATAGCTCAGCCACATACTCCTTTAATCTCGCTCAGGCCTCTCTGAAATGTTCCAATTTTCAAGTATGGAACTGGAACTCAAAGTATCCCACAGCACAGCACTGAAGAGAAGGCGTATACAGGAAAGACTTGGCTGTCATATGGCACAACATTGTTTTCTCCGACACATTTTTAAATACACACCAGAGTTTCGTTTTTCTCCTAAAAGGCCAGAATTATCATCTACGTTAAGATACGGCTGGTGGCAGTAAGACCCAAGAGCGGAAAATAACCGCGTCGATATTGTATCACAAATGTAACACCGGTAAGAAACTACAGAAGGAGCCAGCCGCTCCGCGGGGTCAGAGCTCGTCGTGGTAGAAATACTCATTGTGAAGTTGGCGGCCATAGTCTGTGGCCTCGCTGGTGAGAAACAAGTCCTGGTTCTCCAGAATCTCCGCCTCGGAGAGCTTCCGGTTATTGTTCAAATCCATCTCGTCGATGAGGTGGAGAGCCTTGAACAAACGTCATTCAATGTGCCAGGTGCAATTCATAGTTTCAACAAGATGTGCACATTTCAATGGGTGTTTGATTTGTCAGAGCCATTCATACTTTCATTCATTCACTGTTTGCACCGTTTTTTTTTTAAGGAGCCTGTGAGCAATAAAAGAATCACTCATCAAAATGATCATTGCATGCCGGGACCGGTTTGGCTCAGTGGATAGAGCGTCAGCCTGGGGACTGAAAGGTCCGGGTTCGATTCCGGTCAAGGGCATGTACCATGGTTGCGGGCACATTCCCAGTAGGGGGTGTGCAGGAGGCAGCTGATCGATGATTCTCTCTCATCGATGCTTCTAACTCTCTATCCCTCTCTCTTCCAAATGAAAACATCACAGAGTGTAATGGAGTCTGTCTCCGGCTTCTCTCATTATCTCCTTTGCTAATTTCCGCTGGGTTCTGTCTCCTGCAACTCAGGATATCTCGAAGTTAAGCAACATGAACATAATCCATTTTGAGCCCCTACAGGCAAATACAAAGTTTATTTTTCTAACTGCCTATCAAATGAATACATGATGCAATTTTAACTTGCTTGTCCCTTGATAATCTAAAACAGCATAGATTTAAATCAAGAAAGAGCAATGTGCCAAAACCGGTTTGGCTCAGTGGTAGAGCGTCGGTCTGCAGACTGAAAGGTCCCAGGTTCGATTCCAGTCAAGGGCACGTACCTGGGTTGCGAGCACATCCCCAGTAGGGAATGTGCAAGAGGCAGCTGGTCAATGTTTCTATCTCATTGACGTTTCTAGCTCTCTATCTCCCTTCCTCTCTGTGAAAAATCAATAAAATATATTAAAAAACAAACAAACAAACAAAAAACACAGCATGTACAATGATGACCTATGGCCATAGTAACTAAAATGTGGGTACCGAGAATGGGTAAGTTAAGGAATTTGAAGTGGCTCAAATGTTTGCCAAATACCCTTGACTAATAATAATATATTGGGACATAATGGTTTGCAACTAGGTGCTTGGCTTTCTATTTTTCCACATAAGAAAAATATCGTTTTAAGAAAGTCTGTAAAATTAATTTGAAATACAAAAGTACTTAAAATAGCAATTTCTGAAAAAAAAGTCATTTGTCTTGAAAAGTTCTATTTACTAAACAAATGTTTCCTGAATATTGTCCTCCTCAGCTCTGCTGAAGCAGCACGTATTTCAACAAATTAAACCATGAGAGGCAACAGTACTATGGTCACACAGAATCTCCAAAAATGAGTTATTAGTCGAAACCAGTTTGGCTCAGTGGATAGAGCATCTGCCTGCGGACTGAAAGGTCCCAGGTTCGATTCCGGTCAAGAGCCTGTACCTTGGTTGCAGGCACATCCCCAGTGGGGGGTGTGCAAGAGGCAGCTGATGGATGTTTCTAACTTTCTATCCCTTTCTCTTCCTCTCTGTAAAAACTCAATAAAATATATATTTTTAAATGGTTTATTAAAAAAGGGTGGAGCCACTATGGAAGACAGTATTGCAGTTCCTCAAAAATAACATCACCATACGATGCAACAATTCCAACTACACTTCTGGGTATATACCCTCCAAAAACTTAAAGTAGGGTCTCGAACAGATATTTGCACACCCATGTTCATATCTATCTATCTAAAAGCCTAAGCAACCATTACACGACCAAAGGACCAGAGCAACTGGTGGGCCAGTTGCTATGATGCATACTGAACACCAGGGGGCAGACGCTAATGCACGAGCTTCCCCTTGGTGAGTCTGCTCCCATAGCCAAACTCTCCCAGTCCTCTCCCCTTGGCCAGCAAACCTCCCATGGTCCCTCCCCGCCAGGCAGGATCAGTTCAGGAGCGGGCGAGATGGCCCCGAGAGTCCCCGATTGCAGGCCAGGCCTAGGGACCCCACGTGTGTAGTCATTTCACGCACCGGGCTCTACTCATTAACAACAGCCAAAAAGTTGACGCAAATCCAAGTGTCCGTGTATAGATGAATGGATAAACAAAATACAGTATGCACCTGCACGAGAGTACGATCCAGTCTTAAAAAGGAGCAGCCCTCACAAGAGGCAAACAATCAGTCTCTCTCTCACACCGATGTTTCTCTCTCTCTCTCTCTCTCTCTCTCTCTCTCTCTCTCTCTCTCTCTCTCATCCCCTTCCACCCCCTCGTTCAAAGGCAGTCTGTACCCATGCTCTCACCTGCCTGAAGGACTCCTCTTCCGCATCATCCAGAGCTGTGTTCTCATCAAAGTCAATCACGCGGTCGTACATCTGGATGTTGTATTTGTCCCAGGACACGCTCCAATCGCTGTTTTTATCGTATTCCACAAACTGCTGTTTTGCCTCTTGCATCACATAATGTTTAAAAGACATCTGTGATGTGATGCTGGAAGTGTTCTCACTGGTATCGTTCAGAGGTAAGACCTTCACGTCGCTCCTCCTGTCCTGAAGGGATGCTGCTCTTTATTTATTCTCCAGACAGAGCACTCTCTCTCTCTCAGCCTGCAGACTGAAAGGTCCCGGGTTCGATTCCGGTCAAGGGCATGGACCTTGTTTGTGGGGGCACATCCCAAGTAGGGGGTGTGCAGGAGGCAGCTGATGGATGTTTCTCTCTCATCGATGTTTCTAGCTCTCTATTCCTCTTTCTTCCTCTCTGTAAAAAATCAATAAAATAAAATAAAAATAAATTAAAAAAAGACAGACCATGGGCTCTGCTCATTTCCCCCACTGTCTTGTCAAACGGGCTGTGGCTGCCAGTGCTGATCTCAGCGGAGAGTCCTGAGCAATAGACTCCATAAACCTCCCTGACACTGGTTGCCATAGAAACGGCAGGAAGTGTCTGGGTATCAGCAGGCTTACACGCAGCTTAACGGGTACCACCTGCTCTTCCTCTTCCAGGGAGGGTGACTGTACCCAGACCCAGACCCAGGGACTGTTCTTGTAAGACTTTCCTCTAGCTGAAACCGGTGAAGCCCAGTGGATAGAGCGTCGGCCTGCGGACTGAAGGGTCCCAGGTTCAAGTCCGGTCAAGGGCATGTACCTTGGTTGCTAGTTGAAGGCACATCCCCAGTAGGGGTGTGCAGGAGGCAGCTGAACGATGTCTCTCTCTCATCGATGTTTCTAACTCTCTATCCCTCTCTCTTCCTCTCTGAAAAAAATCAATAAAATATATATTTAAAAAAACAGACCGTCCTCTAATTGTTGTTTGTAATATTACCTTCCCAGAATACTATTGCAAGCCGAATGCTATTGGCAAGTGATGGCTGCTCCCCTGTTGTCTTTCACTGATACTCAGAATTTTTTAAAAAAATATATATTTTATTGACTTTTTACAGAGAGGAAGGGAGAGAGATAGTTAGAAACATTGATGAGAGAGGAACATTGATCAGCTGCCTCTTGCACACCCCCTACTGGGGATGTGCCGGCAACCAAGGTACATGCCCTTGGCAGGAATCGAACCCGAGACCTTCCAGTTCGCAGACTGACGCTCTACCACTGAGCTAAATCGGATTCGGCAATACTCAGAAAATTTAGTTTGCACATATCTCTAGAGAAGGAGGTGCAGGGAATATCTTGGGTTTGTTTGTTTGTTTTATATATATTTTATTGATTCTTTTTTTAAATTTTTTTTTACAGAGAGGAAGGAGGGCTATTCTGAGCACAGTGTACCTATAGGACATTCTCAGGTCAAGGCTTCCAAGACAGCACCAGCCACCCAGAGGGCCCATCTGTGCAGGGTGTGCTTCTCGGTGTTGAAAGATGTGTTACACCTGACCGCGTCCAGTGGCATACTTCCAGAAGAACGTGTTCTTCGCCGATGCCTCCTGTTTCTGTGCAAACCCTCACGAGCAGCAGCAGCAGCAGGATGCCAGCGGAGAGACGCCCTGGGAAAAAGACACGCAGGGTGCCCGCTCCGGACCCGTTGCCGCTGCTTCTTATCGGGGGTGCCCGCAGCCGGTACGGAGGCTGGGGATCACCCCGGCCATCTCGCGGCTTCTCCTGCACCAGGCCGCCCCTGGAGAGAGACATCCCCCGGGGGGCTGGGCGGAAAGGGCCGCCGGCCAGAAACAGAAAGCTGCCCATCAGAGAGGTCTCTGCTCCGGAGACCGCATGGATGAGTGTGATGCACGTGGGAAAGTGCGCGGCGAAGCTCACGCTAAAAAGAAGCGGTACCAGTGCGGCGACTGGGAGAAGTCCTTCCACTGCAAGTCGGACCTCACCAGGCACCGGCGCGTCCGCACCGGGGAGAAGCCCTACCGGTGCGGGCCCTGCGGGAAGGCCTTCAACAAAAGCTACAGCCTCCGCCAGCACCAGAGGGCCCGGTGCAGCCGGCGCGGGGAGGGTGGGAACTCCCCCAGGCATGCGCGTCCATACCGGAGAGGTCACACCGGGGAAAGGCCCTACGAGTGCAGTGAATGCGGGCAGGCCTTCCGTCACAGGTCTAACCTCTGCACCCACCGCAAGAGTTCATCCCACAGAAGAGCCTTGTGAGGGAGGGCTTCCTTCTTTTCTTTTTTTTTTCTTTCTCACTCTAAGAATAAAGAGCACGTAAAGAGACGCTAGGGAACCCGTTGACATGGATGTAAAACCTCACTGATGAGAACATGCACCCCGCCAGGTCCCTTATACATTTTTTAAAAAATATATATATATTTTATTGATTTTTCACAGAGAGGAAGAGAGAGATTTATAGAGAGCCAGAAACGTCGATGAGAGAGTAACATTGACCAGCTGCCTCCTGCACACCCCCCACTGGGGATATGCCCGCAACTCAGGTACATGCCCTTGACCGGAATCGAACCTGGGACCCTTCCGTCCGCAGACCAATGCTCTATCCACTGAGCCAAACCGGTTTCAGCCCCTTATACATTTCACGTTCAAGTGAGACTCAAAGGAGCCGCGTTGTACCTGCTGACATGACCAGAGAGACCTACGATCCATGTGATATCACCGTGAGAGTTTGTTCCCGAAGAGATTTCACCTCTTAACCCCCGGCTCACCTGAGGAGGTGTGCATCGGTCACCACCCTGGGGTCCTCACTTCTTCTTTTTTTTATTTTAAATATATTTTATTGATTTTGTTACAGAGAGGAAGGGAGAGATATATAGAGAGCCAGAAACATCGATGAGAGAGAAACATCGACCAGTAGCCTCCTGCACACTCCCCACTGTGGATGTGCCCGCAACCAAAGTACATGCCCTTGACCGGAATCGAACCTGGGACCCTTCAGTCCGCAGACCAACGCTCTGAGCCAAACCGGTTTTGGCCCGTGTCCTCACTTCTGCTGGAAGTAATTATGGTTCCTCCAAGCTCTTGGCGGTATCTTCATTCATTTCTCTGTGAGAAGAAGATGGACCTGACCCAGGACTCATCCCGAGCACCCTTTCTCAGCCAAGAAGCACTGCCCTGTCTCCCCGAAAATAAGACAGTGTCTTATATTAATTTTTTTCTCCCAAAGTTGCGCTAGGTCTGACTTTCAGGGGATGTCTTATCTTTCCATGCACTAGGTCTTATTTTCGGGGAAACACGGTACCTCTCTCAGGGACATCGTGGTACTCACCTTTATGCTTTAATAAATTTGGATGGATTCTTATTCACCAGCCTGAAAACCACTTGCTCTCTCCTCTGCTCTGGTTTATGACCTTTTGTTAAGGTTTTTTTTTTGTGGTTTTTTTTTACATTTGTACTTTAATTTTGGTTTTGTTCACCGCGACGGAGGATTTGCGAACACAAAAATGTGTTCTTTCAGCATGTAGAGATGAATACTGTGTTTGTCTCAAATTCTATGTGGTTTGGAAGGGACAGCGTAATGGCAGGCAACCCCTTTCTGTCCAGTATCGGCTATTATTCCCTGTGGCCTACAGGCTTGAAAGAAAGACTGCCATGATTTTGTGCATTTCAGTTGCTCAACAGGCAAGAAGTCAAAGAGCTAGAGTTAGGATAGTCCTGTAATCTGTCCCAGGATGTGTCCTTTGTAAGCAGCCAGCATTCCTGTTGATTTTTTAAAATATGTTTTATTGATTTTTTACAGAGAGAAAGAGAGAGATATAGAGAGTTAGAAACATCCATGAGAGAAAGTCATTGATCAACTGCCTCCTGCACACCACCTACTGGGGATGTGCCCGCATCCATGGTATATGCCCTTGACCGGAATCGAACCCAGGACCCTTCAGTCCCCAAGCTGACACTCTGTCCACTGAGCCAAACTGGTTTCAGAGAGAGCCAAATTTTTTAAACTTAAACTTCTAACGCCCCTTCTTCAATATAGACTCACCCAGGCCGTGGTATTTTGTGGAAGAGCCACACTCAAGGGACCATGTGGCGAGTGAGCCTCAGTCTGCAGTCTACGGCCTTAGGACAATTTGTGTTAATAAAAAGCAAAGGGTAAAAATAAATAAATAAAATTATATATATATATATATATATATATATACACACACATATATATATATATATATATATGTGTGTATATATATATATATATTTTTTTTAATTGATTTAAGAGAGAGACAGAAATACCAGTGATGAGTGAGAATCATTGATCGGCTGTCTCCTGCATGCCCTGCTCTGGGGATGGAGCCCACAACCCGGGCATGTGCCCTAACCGGGAATCGAACCGTGACCTTATTCATAGGTCAATGCTCAACCACTGAGCCAAACCAGCTGGGCTAATGGCAATAGTCTTCACTGCTCGCCAATATTTGCTGCCACTGAGGCAGGGCTGGTCCTCCCAAGAAATGAAGAGAGAGATGGTTGTATCTATATACCGTCGCCATCTTCATTTTCAAACAACAGAGGGATATCTAGGACTTATATGAACCACATTGCAAGGCTTACGTATATATACCAATGACGAGCAAGGGGATGGACATTTTCAGCGTGTACTCTTGGTGAGGTTGAACATACGGAGAAAGCTAAGAATCCATCACAGGTGAACTAGGCTTCTCTGTTACCCATATCCATTTTTTAAAATATATATATATTTTATTGATTTTTCACAGAGAGGAAGGGAGAGGGCTAGAGAGTTAGAAACATCGACCAGCTGCCTCCTGCAGACCCCCCACCGGAGACGTGCACGCAACCAAGGTACATGCACTTGACCGGAATCGAACCCGGGACCCTTCAGTCCACAGACCGATGCTCTATCCACTGAGCCAAACCGGTTTCGGCCACATCCATGTTGGGGAAAACGTAGGCTTACAGTTGTGAGCGTGCCAAACACACAGTTAATTCTCTTTTTCAAGTTACTATTTCATATATTTTTAAGATGTGTTTTTATTACATTTTGAAAGGAATGGCAGAGAGAGAGAGAGAAACATCAATCATCTGCCTCATGCACGACCAATTCCTGGGAATTCAGGAAGGCGTGTGCCCTGCCCGGTAAGCAAACTAGTGGCTTTCAGTGAGCACGATCGCACCCAACAAAACGAGGCACAAATGGCCAAGGGGAGTTTATATTTGTGTTATTATCAATTGCTAGAGGCCTGGTGCACAAAATTTGTGCACGGGGAGGAGCGGGTGGTGGTGTTCCTCAGCCCAGCCTGCACCCCCAATCTGGGACCCCCCACCCCGTTTAGGCTAAACGGGCAGTCGGACATCCCTCTCACAATCCAGGATTGCTGGCTCCCAACTGCTCGCCTGCCTGCCTGCCTTCCTGATTGCCCCTAACCGCTCCTGCCTGCCAGCCTGATCACCCCCTAACCACTCCCTAGCCAGGCCTCTCATCCCACCTTCTCCTTCCCCAGGGGTTCCTTGCTGTGCCACACAAGCCTATTCACCATTCACTGGGGTGCTCTTAGGCCCACGGGCGGTGAAAAAACTACATTACCCAGAAGGCAATGCGTCTTCATGGGCGAATTAAAGGACACTTCCGCGTCTGCGCATCCGGTTAGGGCGGGACTTCCGCCTTCCTCCTCCTGGTGGTCATTCTAACTTCTCAGGTCCTTTGTTCAGCGATTCTCAGGCTTCAGGGCGCCGGTCGGGAGCAGGAGGAGGCCCGGCGGGCCGCTGCCTGCGGGGCGGGGCGTGTCAGAGGCGCCGGAGCCCCCACAGCCCGGGGAGATCGGCGTCTCCGCGCCCCCGGCTCCTCTCCGCTCCCAGCGTCCCCGCAGCCTGACCCCCGGACCCTCCCACCTGGGGAGCGGCCTCCCGGGCCCGGCGCCCCGGGCCCCGCGCTCAGGATGGTGAGTCCCTCCTGGGGGCCGGGGGGGCCGGGGAGGAGGGTGGAGGCGGCAGAGCCGCCGTGTGCGGAGGCGGTGGTGGGACTGAGCGGGAGGATGGGGGACCCGGGCCTGTTTGGGTGCAAAGTAAGGTGCCCAGCGGGAGGGTCCCGCTTTTTAACAATTTGTCCCGCGTCGTTTTAAAAATGTCCAAAAGAGCCCTGGCCGGTTTGGCTTAGTGGATGGAGCGTCAGCTTGCAGACTCAAGGGTCCTGGGTTCGATTCCAGCCAAGGGCACAGGCCTGGGTTGTGTGGGCTCCATCCCCAGTTGTGGGGCGTGCTGGGAGCAGCCGATCCATGATTCTCTCTCAGCATCGATGTTTCTATCTCCCTCTTCCTCTCTCTTCCTCTCTGAAATCAATAAAAATGTAAAAAAAAAATGTCCAAAAGATTTCAAAGATTCTTTACAAAAATTGGGATTTTTTTTTAAACGCCGGGGCACGTGGGACAAATTGTTAGAAATCGGGATGTCTGGTCACCTTAATCTAAAGGCAACAGAGACAAGCGATGTGGGTTTTGCAGAAGCTGGGCCGTGCGTGTTAGGGTCCACGGAGGAGCACACGGGGCCGAAAAGGGTGGAGAATTATGAATTAATGGCTCGGAGGCGGCCCTGTGAGGGACTCGGGAGGCGGAGGCTGGTGCTGAGGCCGCACAGCGCCCCCTGTCCGCTGTGGCTGCGCTGCTGGGCCTGGAGCGGACATGCAGCTGAGGCCCCGGTGTGACCTGCGGGAGGAGAGGATCGGGGCCTCCGCTGCCGGCCTGGTTACTGGCCAGGGGAGGGGGGGTTCCCCTGGGGGCGAGGTTCTTGTTCCCCAGGTTTGCCCCTCGCCGGCACCCAGAGCTTTCTTGTGGGGCCTGAGACAGGATTCCCAAAGGGGATGGAGCAGTGGTTAGCCCCCCCCCCCCCCCTCTGTGCCAGGTCCAGCCTCTGCTGTGATGGCCAGGGTCATGAGGAGAGGGATTATGGGAACTGCCCTTCTGTGTCGGACGTGGTGGGGGGACAGGTAAAGACTGTCACATTGGCCGAAACCGGTGTGGCTCAGTGGATAGAGCGGTGGCCTGCAGACTGAAGGGTCCCAGGTTCGACTCCGGTCAAGGGCATGGACCTTGGTAGCGGGCACATCCCCAGTGGGGGGTGTGCAGGAGGCAGCTGATGGATGATTCTCTCTCATCGATGTTTCTAACTCTCTAACCGTCTTCCTCTCTGTAAAAAAATAAATTTTATATATATATATATGACTGACTATTGGGGGGCTGCATTGGGTGAGTGACAGATGATGGTAAGGTGGGGCCTGCTGGGCCCGATCTGGTGGCTGTAGCAGTTAGGGGACTCCCAGCTCAGGTGATGGAGGTGTTCCGGGAATGGATCTAATCTGGAAAGGTGGGACCAGGGGTTGGCTGTGGCGGTTTGGCTGCAGGGGGGCGGTGAGCGGTACCTGACAGGGCCTTGTCACCGGGGCTGTGAGTTATTCGATGGGCGGGTTTCCTTTAAGAGGACCCAGGCCCTGGCTGTAGAGGAGTGGGGGGCGGGGGGTGTGTGTGTCTCCCATAGGAGGTGGAGGGAGGGCTGATCAGCGGTTCTCTCAGTAGCGGTTGGAAGAGATGTAAAATGGGGACATCGTCTCCGAGGGCGGTCTCTGTGGAAGGGATGTTTCCTAATAAGAAGGGTCTTCCATACCTGAGTTCACAGGGACTGACTAAGCCGAAGCCGGTGTGGCTCAGTGGATAGAGCGTCGGCCTGCGGACTGAAAGGTCCTGGGTTTGATTCCGGTCAAGGGCATGTACCTTGGTTGCAGGCACATCCCCAGTGGGGGGTGTGCAGGAGGCAGCTGATCAATGATTCTCATCAATGTTTCTAACTCTCTGTCCCTCTCTCTTCCTCTCTGTAAAAAAAATCAATAAAAATATATATTTTTTAAAAAGAAGAAGACATTGGCTTTCATGGGATGAAGGTCTGGAATTTTCTCTGATGCGCAGAGTGGAGAGGGCAGATGGATGTGGAGGGTGGGGGGTATGACAAGCATAGAATGTTAGGAGTGACTCTGATCACGGGCTGCACTGTCCCCATTCATACAGGATGTGAACTTTGAGGAGGTGGCCATTGCCTTCTCTCAGGAGGAGTGGGGGCTCCTGGATGAGGCTCAGAGATGTCTGTACTGCGATGTGATGCTGGAAGCGTTCACACTTGTGTCGTCTGTCGGTAAGACCCTCACGTTCTCACACCGTCCTGAGGTGACGGCCTCTCTTTCCGTTATTCCTCAGCCAGAGCTTTCTCTTCCCACAGCCAGATCATGGCTTCTTCTTTAATGTCCCCCTCCTGTCCTGGCACATGTGCTGTGGCTGCCAGGGAAGAGCTCTGTAGAGAGTCCTGAACAAAGGGCTCCACGAATATCCCGAACAGCCATTACCTCAAAAAGAGCAAGGAGTCAGGAGTCTTTTTTTTTTTTTTTTTAATATATATTTATTGATTTTTTACAGAGAGGAAGGGAGAGAGATAGAGAGCTGGAAACGTCGATGAGAGAGAAACATCGACCAGCTGCCTCTTGCACACCCCCTACTGGGAATGTGCCCACAACCAACGTACATGCCCTTGACCAGAATCGAACCTGGGTCCTTTCAGTCCGTAGACGGATGCTCTATCCACTGAGCCACACTGGTTTCAGCGGAGTCCAGAGTCTTGCGGTGAGCTTAACGGGCCCCGGCTTGCAGTTTCTCTTCATAGGAAACTGACACATGTCCACGTGCATGGACTCAAGTTCAGCATGCTTTATCCAGGACACGTTCTTTGTGATGCCCTGTGCCATGTCATGGTCTTGACTTACATGGACCATGGGCTGTTCTTGTAAGTCCCTCGTTCAGTTGTTTGTAACATTCTCTTCCCTGAATACTATAGCAAACTGCGTTGCTCTGGGCCAATGCTCACCTCTTCATCACCTGTTCCTCTGCACTGGTGCCTGGGCAGTATTGTGCAACATTGGTTTGCACATGTGTTATGAGGTGCCCCTACGTGCTAAGTGGTCCGTGAAACCAGCTATTAATTTATTGAAGTTTACCTGGAGTATGACCTATCCAGCCTCCTGTTCAGCTCACCCCCGTCCCCAGCAGATAAGCCACGGTGAGTGCTGTCAGTGGAAGGGTTGGCTAGAGATCCATATTCTCATCCACGTGGTACTTGTCATATTTGTGTGATATTTCTGCAAAGGCCTCCTGTTTTGTGACTTTCCTTAACCCAGGAAGCCACCGAGCCTCTTATTGATCCTTCCTGCACATCTCTTATTTTAAGACACTTTCACAGGACCAATGAATGATTTATAACACACTTTTTAAAAAATATATATATTTTATTGATTTTTTTAGGAAGAGAGAGGAATAGAGAGTTAGAAACATCGATGAGAGAGAATCAATCAGCTGCCTCTTGCACCCTCCCTAGTGGGGATGTGCCGGCAACCCAGGTACATGCCCTTGACTGGAATCGAACCTAGGAGCTCTCAGTCTGCAGACCGACGCTCTACCACTGAGCCAAACTGGTTTCGGCTATAACACACTTTTGCGATGGGACTTTCCCCTGTCACCACAGTCAGCATTCATTTCCTCACCATTTCTCGCTTTTCAGGTTGTCGGCATAACATGGATGATGAGGAGACCTGTTTTGAGCAGTGTGTGTCTATACGAGGAGAGTCCCAGGTCAGAGATCCCGAGACAGCTCCAGCCACTCAGAAGACCCTTCTGTGTACTCGGTGCTTCTCCGTTTTGAAAGACGTTCTGCACCTGACGGAGTCACACGCAGCACACTCTGAGCCGAAAGCCCTCTGTGGTGACGCGCGTGTTGGAGACCTCTGTGTCCGTGCAAACCCTCCCCAGCAGCAGCAGAGGAAAGAGTGTGGAGAGGAGGCTTGGAAACAGGCTGTGGACAGGGCATCCTACGTGAGCAGCTGCAACTTCTACATATCAATCAGCAGGGAGGTTGGAGAAGAATTGCAGTACAACTCGGAGCCTCCCCAGCACCAGGCCGCTCGCAACACCGAGGACCTGCACTGTAGCAGTGAGATTTCACAGGAATTTCCTGATGGAAAAAGTCAGCACCAGGGGGGCGACTGTGCAGACGCTTGCAGCCACAACCTGAATGTTGTCCAGTGCCAGCGTGTCTCTGCTGGAGACTTAATGTATGAGGGTAACAAATGCAGGGACGTCTTTAGACAGATCTCCACCCTCCTCCGCCACCAGGGAGTTCACACCGGAGACGCGCCGTGCGGGCGCAGCAGCGATTTCTGGAAGCCTCTCAGACCCACGTTCAGCCAGCATGGCGACGTGCACGCCCCAGACAAGCCGTTCGCGTGCGGGGAGTGCGGGATGTCTTTCCGCCGGAGGGCCTACCTCACGAGGCACCGCGGAGTTCACACCGGCGAGAAGCCGCACGCGTGCGGGGACTGCGGCATGCGCTTCCGCCGGCGGGGCCACCTCGCCGCGCACCTCCGGGTCCACACGGGCGAGAAGCCCTACGGGTGCGCCCACTGCGGGAAGCCCTTCCGCCAGCGGGCCCAGCTCGCCGCCCACCTCCGGGTGCACACGGGCGAGAGGCCGCACGCGTGCGCCGCCTGCGGGAAGTCCTTCAGGGAGAGGGCCGCGCTGGCCAACCACCGCCGGGTCCACACCGGCGAGAAGCCATACGCGTGCCCGGACTGCGGGAGGGCCTTCGGCGTGAGGACCACGCTCCTCAAGCACCAGAGAGTCCACACCGGGGAGAAGCCCTACGCGTGCGGCGACTGCGGCAAGGCCTTCAGCTACAAGTCTCACCTCAAGCAGCACCACCGGGTCCACACCGGGGAGAAGCCGTACCCGTGCGGGAAGTGCGGGGCGCCCTTCCGCCAGAGCACCCACCTCGCCGCGCACCTCAGGAGGCTTCACTCCGGAGAGACGCGTTAAAAACGGGCAAGTTCTGCCGAAGCCGGTGTGGCTCAGCGGGTAGAGCGTCGGCCTGCGGACTGAAAGGTCCCCGGGTTCGATTCCGGTCAGGGGCATGTGCCTTGGTTGCGGGCACATCCCTGGGAGAGGGCGTGCAAGAGGCAGCTGATCGACGTTTCTCTCTCATTGACATTTCTAGCCCTCTATCTCTCTCCCTTCCTCTCTGTAAAAAAAAATCAATTAAAAAAATATATTAAGCCGAGACCAGTTTGGCTCAATGGATAGAGCGTCAGCTTGGGGACTGAAGGGACCCGGGTTTGATTCTGGTCAAGGGCATGTACCTTGGTTGCAGGCATATCCCCAGTAGGGGGTGTGCAAAAGGCAGCTGATCGATGACTCTCATGGTGTTTCTAACTCTCTCCCTTCTTCTCTGTACAAAATCAATAAAATATATTTTTTAAAAAATATATATTAAAGTGTGCAAGCAGTGTTTTATTTTTCTCACTCAGACTAACAACACTGAAGACAACTTTTTTTTTCTTTTTTTTTAAATTGATTTTGTACAGAGAGGAAGGGAGAGAGGAGTTACAAACATCGATGAGAGAGAGTCATCGATCAGCTGCCTCTTGCACACCCCCTACTGGGGATGTGCCTGCAACCAAGGTACATGCCCTTGACCGGAATCGAACCCGGGACCTTTCAGTCCCCAAGCCGACGTTCTATCCATTGAGCCAAATCGGTTTCAGCTGAAGACAACTCTTTAGGACCTACTGTGTTTCCCCGAAAATAAGACATCCTCCGAAAATAAGACCTACTTACAGGTTTTCTTCGGAGCAAAATATAAAGCATCCCCCCGAAAATAAGGCCCCCCCAGGCTCTGTCTCAGAATGCTATTGCTAAACATGAGAGATTTGGTCCACTGATTCTGAAAGAAATGGAGTCACAAGAAATTCGCCAGGAAATTCAGGAATTGGATTGTTATGATGATGTTCCAGAAGATGATGGCATGATTGTCATTGAATAAATGAGTAAATTCTTGATACTGTAGGATTCAGTTTGTCTGGTTTGTGTTGACAACTACCGTACTACCGTACCGTATACAGGTAATAACTTTCCTTTATTTTCATTTAACAATAAATGTGTACCGTATTCTTTATGGAAAAATAAGACATCCCCTGAAAACAAGACCTAGCGCATATTTGGGAGCAAAAATTAATATAAGACACTGTCTTATTTTCGGGGAAACAGGGTATTTTCCTGAATTTACACCCCTTTTCATGGAACATACACGCTGCTAGATTCCTCCCAAGTTTCTGGTACACGTGAGGCTTGAAGGGGCCGCATTGCACTTGCTAACATGCCCATATTTACTACCCGATTGATTTGTGGCTGAAGAGATTTCACCTCCAGCTCCTTCAGGCTCGCCTGTAGAGTGTGTGTCAGTCCCAACTCCTGCGTGCTCAGGGGAGATGCATTCTGTGTGAGAACTTGTGATGGCAAAAATTATGACTACTCCAGTTTTTTTTATATATATATTTTTGTTGATATATATATATATTTATATATATATATATTTTATATATATCTACATATAATATATATAAATATATAATATATATAATATATATATTTTTACATATATATAATATATAATATATATAATATATATATTATATATATATATATTTTTTTTTTTTTTACAGAGAGGAAGGGAGAGAGATAGAGAGCTAGAAAGGTTGATGAGAGAGAAACATCGACCAGCTGCCTCCTGCACACCCCCTACTGGGAATGTGCCCGCAACCACGGTACATGCCCCTGACCAGAATCGAACCCGGGACCTTTCAGACCGCAGACAGACGCTCTCCCGCTGAGCCAAACCGGTTTCAGCATGACTGCTCCAGCTCTTGACAGGATCTTCATTCCTTTCTCTCTGACGAGGGAATGCACCTGACCCAGGATTCTTCCAGGGCAGCCATCCTCAGCTAAGCAGTGCTGCCTCAGCCAATCAGTGATTCTCTCGCATCATTGATGTTTCCATTTCTCTATCCCTCTCCCTGTCAGAAATCAATAAGAATATACTTTAAAAAAAAAAAAAAGCCGAAACCGGTTTGGCTCAGTGGTAGAGCGTCGGTCTGCGGACTGAAAGGTCCCGGGTTCGATTCCGGTCAAGGGCATGTACCTTGGTTGCGGGCACATCCCCAGTGGGGGGTGTGCAAGAGGCAGCTGGTTGATGTTCCTCTCTCATCGACGTTTCTAGCTCTCTATCTCTCTCCCTTCCTCTCTGTAAAAAATCAATAAAATATATATATTTAAAAAAATAAATAAATAAAAAAAAAAAAAAAAAAAAAAAAAAACCTCTTTCGGGACACATGATGCTGTGATGGATTGTTTCAAGTTCTAATTCACCAGGCTACCAACCGCTTTCTGTCCTCTGTTCTGGTTTATGATCTTTTAGTAAAGGTGATTTTTTTTTTCTTTTGTACCTTTAATTTTTGTTTTTGTTATAGTCACATCCAGGGATGATTTTCAAGCACAATTGTGACCATCATCACGCAGAGTGAACAGATATTGTGCGGATACCATCATTTCTGTGCTTTAGGAGGGACAGTATAATGCCAGACAATCACTCTGACCGATATTGGCGTATAGTTTATGACTGCCCAGGACCTTGAAAGACCGCATGATTTGGTGGTTCTAATTTGCAGGTTTGATCCTGGCCACTATGGGGCTATGTAGGAGGCATCTATATATATTTTAACAGAGAGGAAGAGAGAGGGACAGAGAGTTAAAAACATCGATTAGAGAATCATCAATCAGCCGCCTCTTTGCATACCCCCTACTGGGTACATGCCCTTGACTGGAATCGAACCTGGGATCTTTCAGTCCGCACACCGATGCTCTATCCACTGATCCACATCGGTTTCGGCAAGTTTTGTACCTTGGAGAAGGCGCCTGATGCTTTCGGCTGCCAAATCAGTTCAGCTTTAGAAATGGCTGCCTCAAGCCAAGCCACTCACACCCCTGAGACCTGGTGTTGAATTCTCTTTCATATTAGGGATTATTTTGCACTTTAATTTTACTTAAAATGAAGCACGCCTCTTCCCCACCCCCTTACCCAGCCAGTTCTGGAGGTAATACCAGTTTTCCAGGCTATGATGTGTATTTTCAGTGGTGCTGATAACATTCTGCAGTACAGGCATTTCCAGAAGGAGAAGGTTGGTCTCCATATAATCCCACATTCTGAGGATGAGTTGCGGTTGGGGTACCCCTCCCTAAGTTTTGCCTGTGTGTGGAAGACCTGAAATGAGGGTTAGATAGTTCCTGGATTCTGGGGAATAGTGTGCTGCCAGGGTGTGTGGTTGAGGGGCAGAGAGGTTGGGTGCCTCTGGACGTGCTTTTGCCACCTCATGTGCCAGGTTCCTGGAGTGGGTGGGCTGAGGGAAGGCTGAGGGATGAGGACTTGAATCAGGCTGGATGGAGGGGCAGCAGCCATGGGTGGGCATAAGGGACACATATAAAGACCCAGGCTGTGGATACTTTTGAGTCCAACTGTTTCAGACACCCCAAATACACAGAGTCCCCTATCCTTGGGAACTGGCATTCTAATGGATGACAGCCCAAGCTTCCCGCATGCCCTGGCCTGCCTTGGCCTCTGCTCAAGGCTACAAGGTTTCAATTATAGAAGATAAATAAATTATTTATAAATTATAAAATTATAAATTATAAAGATAAATTATTTATAAATTATAAATAAATTATAAAGATAAATAAATCCCAACAAAAGAGGCTGTGGCCGCAGAGTGAGCAGGAGGCTTGGGTTTCCCCAGCGATGGAGGAAGCCAAGCTTTCCGACTGCCCTGGCCTCCACTCAAGGCTATAAAGTTTTAATTATAGAAGATAAATAATCCTAGATACCAGAGCCTCTGTTTGAGTCTCCGAGGGGTGTAGTTGCCCTGGAAACCACCACAGGCCCCTCGCCCAGGCCTCTCCACACCCCAAAGGAACTCCCACCCGGATCTGGGACACCCTTCAGGGCAAACCAGCTGGCCCCCACCCATGCACCAGGCCTCTAACCGATCTAATAAGAGTAATATGCAAATTGACCACCACTCCAACACAATATGGCGGTCCCCATGTGGTCAAAGATCATGCCCCCATGTGGACACAAGATGGCCAGCCGGGGAAGGTAGTTGGGAGGGACCAGGCCTGCAAGGGAGGACAGTTGCGGGTGATCAAGCCTGCAGGGGAGGGCAGTTAGGGGTGATCAGGCTGGCAAAAGAGGGAAGTTGGGGGCAACGGGGTCTGCAAGGAAGGGCAGTTGGGGGGTATCTTTCATCACAGTGGTTACAGTATCTTATCTATTCTCCTATACATTAGGGACTTATTTTATTTAAAACCTCTGATAAGTTTGGCCCTGGCCAGATAGCTCAGTTGACTAAATAACACGAAGGTTGAAGGTTCCATCCCCACTGGCCAGGGCGGGGGGGCATGCAAGAATCTGACAATGAATGTTATAAAATTAGTGGAATCACAAAAGGGATTTCTCTCTCCCCATTAACCTATTTCTCCCTCATCAATATGTTTGTGTGTGTGTGTGTGTGTGTGTGTGTATGTGTCTGTTTTTCCACCAAATCAGTCCACCCATGTGAATAACATCACAAACCAGGGGCAGTGTGGCAAACCAGACAGCAAGGTTCTCACGAGGGTAGAATGACACAGTGAGGGAGCGGACAGGAGAGGAGGAGGCTGGCGACCTGGTTCTGAGCTGCACAAGTACCTTCCAGGGTGATCCCACAGGTCCTCCCTGAGTCTAAAACCTAAGAAGCTGGCCGAAACCGGTGTGGCTCAGTGGATAGAGCGTCGGTCTGCGGACTGAAGGGTCCCGGGTTCGATTCCGGTCAAGGGCACGTACTGTGGTTGCGGGCACATCCCCGGTGGGGGTGTGCAAGAGGCAGCTGGTCAATGACTCTCTCTCTCATCCATGTTTCTAACTCTATCTCTCTCCCTTCCGCTCTGTACAAAATCAATAAAATATATTTAAAATAAATAAATAAATCCTAAGAAGCTGGGAAGAGCTCTGGACCTGATCATTCCCTGTGTGGTCTCAGCACCTCCAGCCAGGGGTAGAGACTGAGCTTTTTTCTTTTTTTTTTTTTTTTTTAAGTAATTTATTATTATTTTAATATATTTTTATTGCTAGTTTACAAAGAGGAAGGGAGAGGGATAGAGAGCTAGAAACATCGATGAGAGAGAATCATCGACCAGCTGCCTCCTGCACACCCCCCACCTGGGGATGTGCTCGCAACCACAGTACATGCCCTTGACCGGAATCGAACCCGGGACCCTTCAGTCCGCAGGCCGACACTCTATCCACTGAGCCAAACCAGTTTCGGCTATTATTATTTTTTAATTGATTATGGTATCATATAATTGTCCTCATCCCCCCATTCCCATCCCAAACCCCTCCCCACATATCCCCCCACCCTCCCTGTTGTCCATGGCCACTAGCTAGGCCCATAGGCATACACACAAGTCCTTTGGTTGATCTCTTCCCCTGACCCCCAACCTCCCCTGTCTTCCTTCTGAGGTTTGAGAGTCTGATTGCTGCTTCTCTGTCTCTGGGTCTGTGTGTGTGTGTGTGTTTTTTTTTTTTTTTTTTTTTTTTTAATATATTTTATTGATTTTACACAGAGAGGAATTGAGAGGGATAGAGAGTTAGAAATGTCAATGAGAGAGATACATCGACCAGCTGCCTCTTGCACCCCCCCCACTGGGGATGTGCCTGCAACCAAGGCACGTGCCTCTGACCGGAATCAAACCCGGGACCTTTCAGTCCGCAGACCGACGCTCTACCCACTGAGCCAAACCGGTTTCGGCTGGATCTGTGTTTGTTTATCCGTGTATGTTGTTCATTATTTCCTCTAGATGCGTGAGATCATGTGACCCAAGAAATACCCATGTAAGCACAGAAACTGAGACAAGCCATCATGGTTATGCTGAGAGACCAGTGAATCAGTCTGTAGTGAGATCCTTTCTGAGCCAACAGTTTTTTCTGAGTCCCAGTTTCAATGTCAAACAGTTCCTCATGTGTACATGTCAGCCGTGCTATTTCAGATCTGGTTGGTGGACAAATGGTGGTGATGCAGTCCAACCCTCTCTGGTTTGGTCCTGGGCATCCTCCAGCGACATGCAGCTGCTGTCTGCTGATATGGCGAGGCGTCGTCAGCGTCTTCCATGAGACTGAGCTATTTTGGATTCAGTGGTTGAGCCCAAATCCCCCCCAGGTGTCGGGGAGCAGCCTCCTGATACTGAGGCCCTCACATCAATTCACCTGCCTCTGACCAGCCCACATACATCCATGAGCCCCACAACATTGCTTGAATCTGTTTTTTCCACGTTCATTTCATTAAAATACCACTTCCCCCTGAAATCAGTGTGGCTCAGTGGTAGAGTGTTGGTCTGCGGACTGAAAGGTTCCGGGTTCGATTCCGGTCCAGGGCATGTGCCTTGGTTGCGAGCACATCCCCGGTAGGGGTGTGCAGGCGGCAGCTGGTCAATGTTTCTCTCTCATCGACGTTTCTAGCTCTCTATCTCTCTCCCTTCCTCTCTGTAAAAAAATCAATAAAATATATTTAAAAATAAAAATACCACTTCCAGCCAGTCCTCGATGCTTCATGGATCCTCTGGGAAGTGGTGTTGTGTCTCTTCAATGGTGAGACCCTTTGCTAATAGAAACATTTCCAGAAGGCCGCTGTTTGCTCTCAGCTCTTCCTTTCTCCTGCACAGGCTGGTGGATGGCCAAGGCACAGAGGGATTGACTCGGGTTTATCAGGCCAATGCCTCTTCCCACTGACCAGAGCAAACCACCAGGGCCACCCCATATCAGAGGCCCAAAGATGCACTCCCCTTGAGCCCTGCAGTATCCTTTTCGAGGGTAGGGTTGTAAAGGACAAACGGGGGCCCTGGTTGGTGTTGCTCAGTGGGTAGATTGTCAGCCCTTGGACAGAAGGCGCCCGGTTCGATTCCATTCAAGGGCATAGACCTCTGTTGTAGGCCGATCTCCTAGCCCTGGATTGGGGGAGTTCAGGAGGCAAGTAATGGATGTTTTTCTTTGTTTCTCCCCCCTCCCTGCCTCTTTAAAAAAAATTAGTGGAGCCCTAGCCAGTTTGGCTCAGTGAGACTAAAGGATCCCCAAGTTCAATTCCAGCCAAGGGTATATGCCCAGATTGCAGGCTCCATCCCCAGTAGGGGGCGTGCCGGAGGCAGCTGATGGATGTTTCTCATCATTGATGTTTCTATCTGGCTCCCTCTGTTCCTCTCTGAAATAATAATAAAAAAAAAAATTAAAAACAATGGGGAAATGTCCTCAGGTGAGGATTAAACAAAAAAAGAGAGGGGCGAGCAGAAATCGGTTTGGCTCAGTGGATAGAGCGACAGCCTTTGGACTGAAGGGTCCCAGGTTCAATTCCGGTCAAGGGCATGTACCTTGGTTGCGGGCACAAATCTGGTGGGGGGTGTGCAGGAGATGGCTGATTGATGTTTCTAACTCTCTATCTCTCTCCCTTCCTCTCTGTAAAACATCAACGATAATAATAAATAAATAAATAAATAAATAAATAAATAAATAAAAAAAAATAACCACCCTGCAGGCATAAACCAGGGAGCCAGAAGCGCGCCCTCTGGTAGGAGGAAAAGGGTACTGCAGGGTGTGGAACAGGAAGCAGAGACGATTGCTGGTGTTTTCATAACCAAACAGGACAGGAATGCACAGGAAATAAAAGAGAAACCTTTAGGGGGTTATTATTGAGTAGCCGTTGAATAAGCCATCTGTCACACTGTGCACATACACATACATGCACTGTAGCTCCCAATAGAGCATTTTCAAGGTACTTCGTTCTTGCATGTGTTTAAAATGCGTTTATTTATTTATTTTTTGAAAAACATATCCTTGCATTGATCTCAGAGCGGTAGGAAGAGAAGCAGCAGCGATGAGAACCATGGATCAACTGCCTCCTGCAACCCGGGCATGTACCCTGAAGGGAAACAGGACCCTCAACAAGCGAATTTACCTCGGACCCATCCATCCATCCCACTTGTGGAAATTTCCCCCCAGTCTTACCAGTACAAAATGACACGCGGGCAAGGTTACTTATCCTTGCTACGTCGTTGGTGATAGTAAAGGATTAGGGCCACGTGTCCGTTTATAGAGGAAGAGAGGAATAACTGAGGGCGCATCCTTCAAAGAATGAAACACCCTGCAGGCATATAAACCAGGGAGCCAGAAGCGCGTCCTCTGGTGGGAGGGAGAGGGCACTGCAAGGTGCGGAACAGGAAGCAGAGATGTATGCTGGTGTTTTTGTTTTGTTTTGTTTTGTTTTGTTTTATAACCAAACACAACATGGATGCACTGTTGTGGGGTCGAACCCTGGGTTCAGAATAAGACCATCGGAGGCTAATGATTGATTAAAAAAAAAGCAGCCGAAACCGATTTGGCTCAGTGGTAGAGCGTCGGTCTGCGAACTGGAAGGTCCCAGGTTCGATTCCGGTCAGGGGCATGTACCTGAGTTGCGGGCACATCCCCAGTAGGGGGTGTGTAAGAGGCAGCTGGTCAATGTTCTCTCTCATCAACGTTTCTAGCTCTCTATCTCTCTCCCTTCCTCTCTGTAAAAAATCAATAAAATATATTAAAAAAAAAAAAAAGCAGGCAAAGATTTATTGAAATAAATACTGGCCAGGACGGCCGCAAGAGCACCACACACAGGCAGACTCCACACGACTGCACCGTTTCAGAGGCAGGCAGTCCCTTTTAAAGGTTCAAAACACAGGAATTTTCCTTTGTTCTAAATTCTAAATCCTAAAAAAAAAAAAAAAAATCAATGAACATTTTAAATGTTTTAAAAAAATAAATAAATTCTAAATCCTAAAGAATATGTTCTAAAGACTGGGGTCAGCCTGCAGGGTCCTCACCAGTCACGTCCTGCCAGACATTGGAATGTGGCCCTATCTTGTGATCGCCGATAACACAGAAGCAGAGCTCAGAGGTTATCTACAGTGTCTATCTCTGAAGGTTACTGAGTCAGTGGAAATCAATCTCCTGTGGTCCTGGTCCCAGGCATGGGAAAATTGCCTTAGCCTCCTGGTCTCCACCTGGAAGCTAAAGTAAACATTCTGTTATTTAATCAGGTGCAGGAGCCAGACTTAGCAGGGTTAAAATTCAAACAGCAGTTTTTACCAAAAGTATGGTTGCCACGATATTTCATGCACAGGAAAGAAAAGTGAAACCGTTAGGGGCTTATTTAGGAAAGACGTTAGCGAGGTTTCCCAATGGATGAATTAAACGTTCCATCTGATTTTTTAAAAATATATATTTTATTGATTTTTCACAGAGAGAAAGGGAGAGAGATAGAGAGTTAGAAACAACAACATCGATGAGAGAGAATCATCAATCAGCTGCCTCCTGCACGCCCCCCACTGGGGATGTACCCGCAACTAAGGTCCATGACCTTGACCGGAATCGACCTGGGACCTTTCAGTCCCCAAGCCGACGCTCTATCACTGAGCCACACCAGCCAGGGATCCTTCCCTGCATTTAGTAAACACAGGCCTTTTGCAGCTCCCAGCTGCCTCGTTCTATGGAAATCCCCCTGTCGCAGCTGTTCAGCTCCCCCATTCTGTGGAAATAGACCTTCTGCTGCTCCGCAGCCCTGTGCTTCCTCATGATCCCCTTAATTTCTAAACTTCTCTAAGCCTGCCGAGACCGGTTTGGCTCAGTGGTAGAGCGTCGGTCTGCTGACTGAAAGGTCCTGGGTTCGATTCCGGTCAAGGGCATGTACATTGGTTGCGGGCACATCCCCGGTGGAGGGTGTGCAGGAGTCAGCTGGTTGCTGTTTCTCTCTCATCGACATTTCTGGCTCTCTATCTCTCTCCCTTCCTCTCTGTAAAAAAATAAATAAAGTCTATATTAAAAATAAAAATAAACTTCCCTAAGCCTATCGATGAGAGAGAAACATCGCCCAGCTGCCTCCTGCACACCCCCCACTGGGGATGTCCCTGCAACCAAGGTACATGCCCTTGACCGGAATCGAACCCAGGACCTTTCAGTCTGCAGGCTGACGCTCTATCCACCCAGACAGACTGGTTTCGGCTGTGTGTGTCTCTAAAAGGGCTTTCACAAGGGTCATTTCATATTGCTCCTGAAGAGAGTCCCTGTACTTGTAACTTTTCTGTGCATTTCATATTGCTCCTGAAGAGAGTCCCTGTACTTGTAACTTTTCTGTGCTTTTGCTTTTTGCTCCTAAAAAAAGTTCCAAGAGACCTCACGCAATTCCAGAGATATCCACAAGGCGGCGCGCTAGAACACAAAACGGCTTGCTGGGGTTTGGAAACTACTTGCCTGTGTTTTTTTTTTGTTTTGTTTTGTTTTGTTTTGTTTTTTAATATATTTTATTGGATTTTTTACAGAGAGGAAGGGAGAGGGATAGAGAGCTAGAAATGTCGATGAGAGAGATACATCGACCAGCTGCCTCCTGTACACCCCCCACCGGGGATGTGCAGGCAACCAATGTACATGCCCTTGACCGGACTCGAACCTGGGATTCAGTCCGCAGACCGACGCTCTATCGCTGAGCCAACCGGTTTCGGCATTTCCTGTTTTATTTTGTTGTTTGTTTGTTTTTTTTTAATACATTATGGATCTCAGAGGGGAAGGGAGAGGGAGAAAAAGGTACACCAATGATTACAGGAAACCATCAATCCACTGCCCCCTGCACGTCCCATTCTGGGGATGGAACCCACAACCCGGGCATGTGCCCAGGCTGGGAATGGAACCAAAGGACCTCCCGGTTCACAGGTCAAACCTCAACCACTGAGGCACACCGGCCGGAGGGCATGCGGTGGCTTTAATGGTCTCCTCTGCACTCAAAGCTTCAAACAACACAGACCAAAGGAACGTTTGCATGAAAGTCGGAGGCCAACATACCAGGCACTCGAGGCTCTGGGGCCTCTGGAAGGGACTCTGCTCTCAAACCCTTAACCCTCAGTCTGTGACCCTGCAGCCACGGTCAGGCGGCCCCAGGACAGGGTCTTGGGGGGCAGCGGTGCTCTCTCGCCCACGCCCCCACCCTTCAGAGGCATCTTTTAAAAAAAATTTTAAAAATATATTCCATTGGTTTTTTACAGAGAGGAAGAGAGAGGATAGAGTTAGAAACATCAATGAGAATCGAACCTGGGACCTTTCAGTCCGCAGGCCGACGGTCTATCCATTGAGCCACACCGGTTTCGGCGAGAGGCATCTTTCTTTGACTTTTGCCCCACTGGCAGTCGCCACCTAGTGGCCACGTTGATGTTGCCGCCTTCCTCCGGAGCTCCGGGCCAGTGGCTAAGGGCTCAGATTTGATCTCAGTGCCCGAGGCAGAGTTCCAGGAGCCCGGGGGCGATATCAGATTCGCCCCGGTAACGCTGAGTGTCCGCATTCCATCCCGTTCCTCGGAGATTGTACCAGCAGGTCTATGGGGAGTGTTGCCTCCGGGCGCTCCGTGGCTGAGCTGGGAGGGTCCCGGGGGCCGGCAGCCCGCACCGCCGGGCCCGTCCTCGGGCGCTGCTTCCACTGGGGCCCCGCTCGCCGGTGGGAGCTCCCGTGGGCCCTTCCGCAGGAGCCGCAGGGGGTCCGCCGGCTGCGGGGGCCATGGGGGCCGGGGGAGCCTCTGACCCCCGGGTCTGCCTGCTGGCTCGTGGGAGCCTGAAAAGCACGTCCACAGGCACCACAGGGGTTCACGCGGCCGCTGGTGCCGTGGGAGCCTCTGACTGATGGGTCTGGTCTGTCCGCTCGCTTCTCGGAGCTCCCGTGGGCCCGTCCACAGCGGCCGCAGGAGGTCCACCCGGCCGCGGGGACCGCGGAAGCCTCCGGCCCCCTGGGTCTGCTCCCTGGCTCGTGGGAGCTACCGCAGGCTTGCCTATCTTCATTGTCCCTCACAAAGGGACTCCGGAGCTCCGGGCCAATGGCTAAGGGCTGAGATTTGATCTCGATGCACGAGGCAGAGTTCAAGGAGGCCGGGGGCAATCTCTGATTCGCCCGTCACACGGAGTGTCCGCACTCCATCCCGTTCTTTGGAGATTGTACCGGCAGCTCTATAGGGAGTGTTGCCTCCAGGCGCTCTATGGGTGAGCTGGGAGTGCCCTGGGGGCCCGCGGCCAGCACCTCTAGGGGTCTGTCCTCGGGAGCTGCTTCCACGGAGGCCCTTCTCGCTCGTGGGAGCTCCCGTGGGCCCTTCTGCAGGAGCCGCATGGGGTCCACCCTGCTGTGGGGGTTGCAGGTGTGTTTGCTCGCTTCTCTGAGCTCCTGTGGGCCCGTCCACAGGAGCCGTAGGAGGTTCACCCGGCCACAGGGACCGCGGAAGCCTCCCACCCCCCTGGGTCTGCTCACTTGCACGTGGGAGCTACCGCAGGCTTGCCTATCTTCATTGTCCCTGACAGGGACTCCGTAGCTCCGGGCTAAGGGCTCGGATTTGATCTCCATGCCTGAGGCAGAGTTCCAGGAGCATGTGGGCTATCTCAGATTCGCCCGGTAACGGTAACGCTGAGTGCCCGCATTCCGTCCGGTTCGTTGGAGATTGTACCAGCAGATATATTCATTTGATAGGACAGTTAGAAAAATAAACTTTGTATTTGCCTGTAGGGGCTCAAAATGGATTATGTTCCTGTTGCTTAACTTTGAGATATCCTGAGTCAGATTTGAGTTGCAGGAGACCGAACCCAGCGGAAATTAGCAAAGGAGATATTGAGAGAAGCCGGAGACAGACCCCGTTACACTCTGTAATGTTTTCATTTATTCAGACAGTGAGTACTTGAACAGAGCAATCATTTTGATAAGTGATTCTTATTTTATTATTATTATTATTTTTATAGAGAGGAAGAGAGAGAGAGAGAGAGAGAGAGCTAGAAACATTGATGAAAGAGAATCATCGATCAGCTGCCTCCTGCACACCCCCTACTGGGAATGTGCCCGCAACCATGGTACATGCCCTTGACCGGAATCGAACCCGGACCTTTCAGTCCGCAGGCTGACGCTCTATCCACTGAGCCAAACCGGTCCCGGCATGCAATGATCATTTTGATGAGTGATTCTTTTATTGCTCACAGGCTCCTTAAAAAACACGGTGCAAACAGTGAATGAATGAAAGTATGAATGGCTCTGACAAATCAAACACCCATTGAAATGTGCACATCTTACTGAAACTCTGAATTACACCTGACACATTTGAATGACGTTTGTTCAAGGCTCTCCACCTCATCGACGAGATGGATCTGAACAATGACAGGAAGCTCTCCGAGGCGGAGATTCTGGAGAACCAGGACTTGTTCCTCACCAGCGAGGCCACAGACTATGGCCGCCAGCTTCACGATGAGTATTTCTACCATGACGAGCTCTGACCCCGCGGAGCGGCTGGCTCCTTTTGTAGTTTCTTACCGGTGTTACATTTGTGATACAATATCAATGCGGTTATTTTCCGCTCTGGGGTCTTACTGCCACCAGCCGTATCTTAACGTAGATGATAATTCTGGCCTTTTAGGAGAAAAACGAAACTCTGGTGTGTATTTAAAAATGTGTCGGAGAAAACAATGTTGTGCCATATGACAGCCAAGTCTTTCCTGTATACGCCTTCTCTTCAGTGCTGTGCTGTGGGATACTTTGAGTTCCAGTTCCATACTTGAAAATTGGAACATTTCAGAGAGGCCTGAGCAATATTAAAGGAGTATGTGGCTGAGCTATACATTTTTCTTTCTTTAAGTAGCATTAATTGGAGAACCGACGGGAGTACGTGGTTTTTAGATGTAGCATTTTGTTAAAAACAAAACAAAACAAAACAAAAACCTTTAAAGGAACCTGTAGAAGAACTTATACCTCACACCTAAGTTGAGAAGTTCTGCTTAATTTTAAAATGGTTTCTATCAAGGGTTTTATTGTATGAAGTAGAACTTTATATTTTTACATACTTCTAGATAGTAATTATATTTAACGTGTAACCATAGCTCTATGATGTGTGGACCTTGGTACTGTTTTGAACTCTTCTCTTCTGACTGATTAAAAAATGAAAGGTCCTATTTTTTAAATGTTTGTTAGTTTTCTTTAATCTTCCGGGTAAACCTTGAATTTCACATAGGTTTTGTTCTGTTGAACACTATCCCGCCTTATCCATTCCTATATTTTGGTAGCGAGTGTTCTAGAATGCTATTAAATTATTTTTGTTCCATACTTGTATTCTTTTTTTAATAAATAATATCATAATTAAAAGAATACTGGATACATTTTAGTTGCTATTGTAGCAAATATGGTTGTGCTGTTTGGAGCTAGAAATAATGGTAAGAATTACACAGGTTGGCCGAAACCGGTTTGGCTCAGTGGTAGAGCGTCAGTCTGTGGACTGAAAGGTCCCAGGTTCGAATCCGGTCAAGGGCATGTACATTGGTTACGAGCACATCCCCGGTAGGGGGTGTGCAAGAGGCAGCTTGTCGATGTTTCTCTCTCATCGACGTTTCTAGCTCTCTATCTCTCTCCCTCCTCTCTGTAAAATATCAATAAAATATATATTTTTAAAAAAGAATTATACAGGTTGAAATCACCAGTAGAGCTCAATATCAGTTAGACTAAGTAAAATCATATTTGATAAGCAATTCTTTATACCAAAAATGGTCAGTTTGTGTGTGTGTGTATGTGTGTTTTAAAAAATATATATTTTATTGATTTTTTTACAGAGAGGAAGGGAGAGGGATAGAGAATTAGAAACATCAATGAGAGAAACATCAATCAGCTGCCTCCTGCACACCTCACACCAGGGATGTGCCCGCAACCAAGGTACATGCCCTTAACTGGAATCGAACCTGAGACCCTTCAATTTGCAGGCTGACATTCTATCCACTGAGCCAAACTGTTTAGGGCTGTGTGTGTGTTTTTGTTTATCCTCAACCAAGGATATTTTCCCATTGATTTGTAGAGAGAGTGGGAGAAAGGGAAAAACAGGGAGAAACGTTGGTGTGAGAGAAACACATCGATGGGTTGCCTTCTGCACGTGTCCCAACCAGGGCCCAGGCCAGGGAGAATCCTGCAACTGAGGTACGTGGCCTTAACCAGAATCGAACCTGGGACCCTTCGGTCTGCAGTCTGACACTCTATCTGCTGACCTAAAACTGGGTAGGCCCAAAATGGTCAGTTTTGACCTTATTTAGCAGTTCAACTTTCTGTGTTTGGGGGGAATAAGAAGAGTGAGAAGGCAAGGAATTCATGTTTTATTTGTAGGGTGAGAATTCTGTTACTATTTCTCTTACAATTTATGAAAAGAGTATAAGTAATTTGCTTCAACATTCAGATTTTGCTGAGTAGATATTTACCTTTCCTGTCTGCTATAAAAATATTTAAAAAGATATATATTTTATTTATTTATTTTGCCAAAACCGGTTTGGCTCAGTGGATAGAGCGTTGGCCTGCAGACTGAAAGGTCCCAGGTTCGATTCCTGTCAGGGGCATGTGCCTTGGTTGCGGGCACATCCCCAGTAGGGGGTGTGTAAGAGGCAGCTGATTGATGATTCTCATCGATGTTTCTAACTCTCTATCCCTCTCTCTTCCTCTCTGTAAAAAATCAATAAAATATGTTTAAAAATATATATATATAATTGATATTTTACAGAGGGGGGAGAGATAGAGCTAGAAACATCCATGAGAGAGAAACATCAATCAACTGCCTCTTGCACACCCCCTACTGGGGATGTGCCCGCAACAAAGGCACATGCCCTTGACTGGAATCGAACCTGGGACCTTTCAGTCCGCAGGCCTACGCTCTATCCACTGAGCCACGCTGGTTTCAGCTATTAAAATTTTTGTAACTGATATCAGGATTTATCGTAGAGTGAGCCTTCTATTAGGGTCTGGAGTCTCATTGTTCTGCCAAGCCTAAGGAAAGGTAATGCTCTCCTGCAGCCTCTAGTGTGCATCTTGGGAATAGCACCTGAGTGACATCACAAGGAAAACTACTCTCTGCTGCCATTTCCTATGTATCTTGGAAATTACATCTGAGGGGAGATCAGCAAAAAAAGCTAATTCCTGCTGCCATCTAGTGTGCTGCTTTGGAATAACATCTGAGTGGAGGTGACCCACTCAGAAATGACCATCATTTGAATAATTAATTTTCAAATTTCTCCTGAAAAAGTGTATACACTTTTTACATCATGCCTTCTATTATTAAATTCACACAATTTATTTCAATTTGATTTGAGGTTTTAATCCTTAGAAACCTTAATTTTCAATACTAGTAACCAAAAAGTAAACCAGCAACATTTCTTAGATTGATGTTTATGAACACATTTTAAACATACTTTTTAGCCCAAACCGGTTTGGCTCAGTGGATAGAGCGTCGGCCTTTGGACTGAAGGGTCCCGGGTTCAATTCCGGTCAAGGGCATGTACCTTGGTTGCGGGCACATCCCCAGTAGGGGGTGTGCAGGGGGCAGCTGATCGATAATTTTCTCTCATTGATATTTCTAACTCTCTATCCCTCTCTCTTCCTCTCTGTAAAATATCAATAAAATATATATTTAAAAATAATAATGGCACAGCATAGCGGTTTTAGTCAATGACCCAGATCCATTCATCCGTTTTGTATGATGAGGAGGATGTCTCCTTCGATCATTGCGTCCACGTGCCTCATCCAACAACTGGTTTTGGGACCCGGACCTATATTGGGTCACAGCTAAAGGGCAAGCAGGATGGATTTTCCCCGATTGGAGAGGCGGGTGTAGATGAGGGAGGCTTTCCTGTGGGACTGACCACTTTATAAAAATATATATTTTATTGATTTTTTACAAAAGAAAGCGAGAGGGATAGAGAGTTAGAAACACCAATGAGAAAGAATCATTGATCAGCTGCCTTGTGCACACCCCCCACTGGGGATGTGTCTGCAACCAACATACACGCCCTTGACCGGAATTGAACCCGGGACCTTTCAGTCCGCAGGCTGACGCTCTATCCACTGAGCCACACCGGTTTCGGCGGAACCAACCCCTTTTCAGGGGCATGTCCTGCAGTGGAACTGCAGCGCCTGGAGCGGCACTTTCCTGTCCGCGTCCTGAGCTGCGCGGTCCCATCCCACAGTCTCTCTGCAGGCGGAGCCCAGGCACGGCAGCTCCTTCTGGCGGCATTGAGTGTACTAAGGCTCCAACAGGAATGTGGCCCGGCCAGTGTGGTCATTAGTGGTTGGCAAACTCATGAGTCCAGAGAGTCAAATATCAACAGGACAATGATTGAAATTTCTTTGGAGAGCCAAATTTTTTAAACTTAAACTAGATATGCACTGTGTTTCCCCGAAAATAAGACATCCTCCGAAAATAAGACCTAGCTCCTGGAAAGATGACACATCCCCTGAAAACAAGACCTAGCGCAACTTTGGGAGAAAAAATTAATATAAGACACTGTCATTTTCGGGGAAACAGGGTAGGTACATTAAAAAAAAATTTTATCAAGGTATCACATATTTATCCTCACCCCCCCATTCCATCCCCACCCCTCCCCACTTATGCCCCCTCCCCCCTATTGTCCCTGACCACTGGTTAGGCTCATATGTGTGTAAACAAGTCCTTTGGTTGATCTCTCCCTTTTATCCCCACCCTCCCTCTGAGGTCCGACAGTCTGACCCACGGCTCCTTGTCTCTGGGTCTGTTCCTGTTCATCCGTCTATGTTGTTCACCATTTCCCCTGGATGAGTGAAATCATGTCCTACTGGAAATACACTTATAAGAATAGAAAATGAGACATGCAATAATCATGCTTAAAGGCATATGAATCAACTGCAGTGAATTTCTGGGCCACAGTTCTTTTGAGACCCAATTTCAATGTCAAACAGTTCCATATGTGTACATGTCAGCCATGATATTTCAGTTCTGGATGGTGGACAAATGTTGGTAATGCAGGTCCGACCCTCTCTGGTTTGGTCCTGGGCAACCTGCAGTGACACACAGCTGCCGTCTGCTATTATGGCGAGGCACCGTTAGTGTCTTCGATCTCTGGACTGCTTCTCTTCTGTCTTCACGGTTGGAGTAGTCCTGTCAATTTCTCTCTGTTGTCAGAATCCACATGGTCTCAGAGTTGTTTTCTGAAAACATACAAACATATTCTCGACCAAAAGTGAATAAAAGAATATTTTCTATAAATTTGACTTGGGATCCTTTTTCATTTTTTGCCCAAATGATTTTCCTCTGGCTTGTTTTGACACCATGTGTGTTTTTTATGGGTGACTTGCTGTTAGCATTACAATTAATTTTCTAAAGTACAAATTTTCTAAATGTAATTTACTTACAGGATATTTTTCCTTACATGATATTCTTCTACTTTTCCCTTTTATTGATTTAAATATTAGGAGGCTTTTGAAAATTTTATAATGCAGTCTTGATAGCTTTTAAATTTTACAATTTGCACTACAATGTGACTGCTTTAGGTTCATTTCCTGTTGTGAGATCTTATCCTGAGATGAACTACCAATAAAAATTTTAGTTAACACTTCAGGAACAGCTTTTGTCCAGTGCAATTAGTTTTTCTAGAATATTTGATTACGTACTTCAATGAGCCAATTTAAATTAGCCTGAAAACTTGTCTACTGTTTTACTGTCAAATTTATTACTCTAAAACAATCTTATTTTTATCATGTAAATATTAGGGGAGGTACATAGTTATTAACTTAATGAGGGTACTCCTAAGCTGGCCTTTGCTAAAGACTCAAGGGGCCAAAGAGCCGCATGTGGCTTGTGAGCCACAGGTTGCCGACCACTGTTAGAGTGTCAACATGCATCCGAAGGGTCCCAGGTAAGGGCATGTGTGTGGGTTGCTGGTTGCATCCCCAGGGTATATGGGAGGCAAGCAATCATGGATGTGTCTCCCTCACAGGGATGTTTCTATCTCTCTCCCACTGCATCTCTCTGAAAAATTAAAGAAGAATCCACTCCCTCTCTGAAAAATCAAAGAATAAAATATCCTTGTGTGAGGATTAGGTAAAAAATAAATAAATAGATAGATAGATAGGTAAATGTATGTTCCGTGTGTGAATTTTACAATTTAGAGAACGAAGACCCCGAGTGGTCTGTGTTGTTCCAAAGAAGATAGGCTGCGACTGTGAGAGCCAGGCTCAGCTCACGTGAACTCCAGGGAGGGTCTTACAGCTTGGGAGCGCCCTCTGCCAGAGCTGCTGGGATTGCGCAGGAGGAGGCTCAGATCAATCATGGAGCTATTTTGGGCTAAACAATTCCAAAGAGGTTTTATTCTCTTTTCCACTGACAAGAAGCCAGGCTTGGTGGGGAGGAGCCAACCTCCAAGGATGCTCTGTCAGGCAATTCCTGCGCAAAGCGATCTTCTGCTTCCCTCTTGTGGCCATGTAAGGAGCAACATGCTGTGTCCCTGTCCTTGGTGCCGAAATTTCAGATTCCCCCCCCCCCCCTCGGCCCCCCCATAAAAATCTCGCCAGAGCCAAAACCAGTTTGGCTCAGCGTCGGTCTGCGGACTGAAAGGTCCAGAGTTCAATTCCAGTCAAGGGCATGTGCATTAGTTGGGGGCACATCCCTGTTAGGGGGTGTGCAGGAGGCAGCTGGTCGATGTATCGCTCTCATCGATGTTACTGGCTCTCTATCTTCCTTCCTCTCTGTGAAAAACCAATAAAATATATTTAAAAAAAGAAAAGAAAAGAAAAGAAAAGAAAAGAAAAGAAAAGACACTATCTCCCTCACCACATAAAAAGAATCTCGCCGGAAAAAAACAAACCAAAACAACCTAAACCAAAACCAAAAAACCTGGAAAATCATGGAGGCTGGTCCAGGGCAGCATCACTCTGTCGCTGAATAGACGGAAGTCACGGGTGTGGATTTCCCGCCCTAGCCCTGCCAAAGGAGGCCATTCCAAGAAGCTCACCACAGACTGATTCATTTGCCTTTTGGCATAACCATTATTGCTTGTCTCATTTTTGACTCTTATACGTGTATTTCCAGTAGGACATGATCTTACTCATCCAGGGGAAATGGCGAACAACATAGACTGACGAACAAGAACAGACCCAGAGATAAGGAGGCATGGGTCAGATTGTTGGACCTCAAAGGGAGGGTGGGAATAAAAGGGAGAGATCAACAAAGGACTTATGTGCACACATATGAGCCTAACCAGTGGTCAGGGACAATATGGGGGTGGGGGCACGTGCAGTGTCTGACCCCGTGTGGTCAGGACGTGGGCCAGTCACCTGGAGGCACACATTCCTGAGGTAGTTAGCTAGCCCAGGGGAGGGGAGGTTGTTCATGCTGAGGCCATCCTACCAGGAGGCCACCACTGCAGGGCAGTCTGTAGGGGGCACTGTCCTTCCTGAGGGTGCAGCTAGGCTCAGGCAGGGGCATCATGGGAACGTATTAGACCCGGGAGAAGAAGATTCTGCGGAACAGCTTGGTGTGAAAACACGGTGCTTATTTTGGCAAAGAAATTATTTTTTATTATTTCAAAGAGGAAGAGAGAGGGAGAGAGAGAAATGTCCGTGCTGAGAGAGAATCCATGATGAGAGAGAATTCACTGAAGGCACAGTTACAGCTCTGGGATCTGCACCCCTTCCATCCCATCCTTGCGAAGGAGGGGTGTCCAGGATATTTCTGCAAGGAGGTTCCCTGTAAGGTGATTCCCACGGAGATGCTTGTTTTGTGCCTTTTTATTTTTATGTATTTTTATATATTTTATTGATTTTTTACAGAGAAGAAGAGAGAGGGATAGAGAGTTAGAAACATCAATGAGAGAGAAACATAAATTAGCTACCTCTTGCACATCCCCTACTGGGGATGTGCCCCCAACCAAGGCACATGCCCCTGACCAGAATCGAACCTGGGACCCCTCAGTTTACAGGTCAATGTTCTATCCACTGAGCCACACCGATTTTGGCTCGTTTTGTGCCTTTTTAAAGTAAACTAGGGTGTTGAGTTGTCTATCTGGCAAGCAGATGCTATAACCAGTGAGGACCACCGACTACTGCTCCTATTCATTGTTAAAGATCTAAATTTCAACCCATCCCTAGCCGCCCTCGAGCGGAAATAAACATGTTCTCTCTCCCGTAGCTGTTTGCAGCATGCGGCGTACATAGGCCTTCCCGTTGAGTTGCACCTGCGATAAAGTTGGTTGAGAGTGTCATTTTCCCCGTCCCAATTGTGATTGGTGTAAGCATAAACCAGTGCGTCATTATTTATGAATTTTTTCAATCTCTTTAATTTTATTTTATTTTTAAATTAATTTCTTTATTAAGGTATCACATATTTGTCCTCAAACCCCCATTCCAATCCCCCACCTCCCTCCACTCATGCCCCCACCCCGCTATTGTCTTTGACCACTGGTTAGCTCATATGTGTGCACATAAATCCTTTGGTTGATCTCTCCCTTTTATCCCCACCCTCCCTCTGAGGTCTGACAGTCCTCATGGCTCCTTATCTCTGGGTCTGTTCTTGTTCATCAGTCTATGTTATTCACCATTTACCCTAAATGAGTGAGATCGTGTCCTACTGGAAATACACTTATAAGAATCAAAAATGAGACAAGCAATAATGGTTACGCTGAGAGGCAAATGAATCAGTCTGTAGTGAGTTTCTTTCTGGGCCACCAGTTCTTTTGAGACCCAATTTCATTTATGAATTTTCTGAATCCAGTGCAGATCAAACCACAAATTCACTGTGAGTGTGATAAATCGACAAAAAAGAACCAATCTTTCTTGAAACGTAAAGGTTTGGCTGCTAATTTTTTTCTTCCACGCCATCTTTGAGATCTATGCTACAAAAATAAGGTGTGTGTGTGTGTGTGTGTGTGTGTGTGTGTGTGTGTGTGTGTTTAATCCATTCGGATTGAAAACCTGTTCCTTGGAATTGAATGATTGAGGACCCATCCTACTTCCTGTTCCAAACTTCCCACAGCAGCCTCTCTGAGAGCCACTGTGTCTCTGTCCATGGTGCTGAGAGGACTCCCTTGGCCTTCCTTCGCCAGCAGATGGCGCCAAGTCCTCGCTGAGGACCCATGTGTGTGTATGTTTGTGATGGAGAGATTCCCCTGTAATCCGTGATCAGGATACTGACTGGGCACTGATGCCAGAGCTGCCGCTTTGTAGCGGGTGTCTGAAAGGGGGGGGGGGGAGGGGAATCTTGTCACCATCCCCAGCTCACCTGCTGTTAAGAAAAAAAGGTGTCTTCGTATTTGGCATGTCCCCCTGAGCCACGTGGTCACACTGTCTATTGTGTAGTTTAGCCTCCCCCCCACCCAAGTGTCTTAGAACGGAGCCCAGCCCCAAGGGTGTCAGGAGCAACTTGTATGGAGGGTTCCTTTTTTAGATTGGAAATGAAACGGAGGTGTGAGGCCAAAGAGGCCTCGCCTGGGTGTCATTGACGAAGCGATGGCGTTCCCATGTGAAGAACATGAACCTCTTTCCCTGGGATGATGGAGGGCTTGGATCCTTGTTCCTTGGATTTTTTGGGACCTGAGATTTCAGCACCAAGGATAGGGACACAGCGGGGGTGGGTCGCCTGAGCACTTCTCTATCTAATCCCCAGCTCCTGGCTCAGGCTTTCCTCCATCCACCCAGTCCTCCGAGAGCACCCTGGGCCCTGCCATCGTGAGGTGTGCCTGTATTGTACTATTTTTTTAATCGGTGTCAGCTGACTCATCAGGATCCCCGAGTCCTGGGGCTTCTGAGGCTCAGGCAGGTGCCCTGTGGGCGTTGTGAGTGAGCTCCCTCGCCCATGTCGGGAGGGTAGCTTCCTTGGCCCCACCCGCTCTGCACCGATGGTTCCCCGGGCCTCACGTTAGAAGTCCAGCATGCCCGGTGTTTCTGCACCTCCGGCCAGTACCTCTCCTGGGGTGGGGTGTGTGTGTGTGCAAGGTTTTACACAATGAAGTGACGTTGGACATGCTGGCATCCCCCATCGCCAACCCGCCCGCCCTCCTCCCCCCCACTGCCATCCATCCGGTAACTCCCTTGGTACAGATTCACTCTGCTCAGAACAGGCCTCCACATCATGCGTTCTATGCCTACAACCTGAAGACAGGAAAATGGTGATGAAATAAATGTCGACTGTGGTGACAGGGAGAAGTTTCTTAACAAAAGTGTATCAGACAAAACACATTGGTTACATGCAATTGTCTGACAGTAACATATCTGTAGGAAGGGTTGATGAGATGCTGCTGTGATGCTCTGTGCCACTGAAGATCACCATACATGGAAGATCTCAAACAAAATGTGAAACAAACATGGCAAGCACCACATGAAACAGAAGCTTGTCTGCCGGTGACATGGGCAAGCTGTGGAGAATGTTGCTTACATCTTATTCCAAGTAAAATTCAAGAAACTAGAAGCTTGTGTCAAGGTCTAGTGAGGCACCTATGTGCATCTCATAACAAATATGCGGGTTATTATTTGAAAATACTGCAGATAGAGCAGTTCAGAAGAACAGGTGATGGGAAAAGGGTAAAAAATTGAAGGTAGCCAGAAACCAGGGAATCACAGATTAAAAGATAAATCAGCCGAAACCGGTTTGGCTCAATGGACAGAGCGTCGGTTTGGGGACTGAAAGGTTCCGGGTTTGATTCCGGTCAAGGGCATGTACCTTGGTTGCGGGCATATCCCCAGTAGGGGGTGTGCAAGAGGCAGCTGGTCGATGACTCTCTCATCAATATTTCTAACTCTCTATCTATCTCCCTTTCTCATTGTACAAAAATCAATAAAATATATTTTTTTAAAAAGATAAATCAGAGAAATGTCAAGCACGGCAAGTAAAAGGGATAAATCAGCTGTTGCCAGTGGCACATCAACATAAACTGTTGGACATGAGCAGGTTTCTGGTATGATCAAAACAACACTTTTATGTCGTACTTCGCATGAAGTGCAACTCAAGAGGCAACCTTTTAGATCATCCTGCATATTCACCCTGTGAAAACACCAGGGCTGCCCTTGTACCTTCTATTGTACAAGCTCATAAAACACAGATATTCTGAGTTTTATTGAAAGACAATAGAGGTGAATAGGCAGCACCTGCCCAGAGCAGCACAGCATTCAATAGCATTCAGGAAACAACATTGCAAACAATGGAAGGAGGTCTTTCAAGAACCACCCATGGTTTATGAAAGTCACGACCATAACCTGGTATAGTCAGTCACAAAGAGCCTTTAATTGAACTAATGGTGAAGTGGAAGCCATGGATGTGGTCATAGACACCCCTCAAAAAGTCAGAGTACAAGCCTGGTCCCATTAAGCTGTTTGGAACAATCCTGACTCCCACACACTTCCTTCACTGTTTGATGCTACGGGTGTGAGGGATATCCATGGAGTCCTTTGCTCAGGTCACAGCACATTTGACAGGATAATGGGATAAAATAGAAGAGCCCATGGTCTAGGTATGGGAGAGAGAAAGCTTACATTTGGAGAATAAAGAAAGAGAGGACATCACCCCAGGGCACTAGGAGAATTGTGAAGATCTCACCTACAGATGATACAAGTGCAAAACCTTCCAGCATCATCTTGCAGTACAGAAGTCTCTGAGCCTCATCAAGGAGCTCCCACTCCTCCTGTGAGAAGGTGATGGCCAGGTCCTCAAAGTTCATATCCTGCCACAATGGACATAGTTCAGTCAATGATCAGTTTCTCTGCTATGAATTTATTTTCATCCTCCCCAACGTCCATATTCTTCCTCAACTCCCCACATAAGAAAAGAACCCAGCACTTGGTGCCATCAAAGTCCCTCCTTTCTTATATTTCTACTGATACTGTGTCTTCCCACAACAATGAGGGTAGATGATCATATACAGGATACCTGCACTCTAAGACTCACATGGAGGCCACACTGCCCCTTTCCTTTTCTTTTAAAAAAATATATTTTATTGATTTTTTACAGAGAGGAAGGGAGAGAGATAGAGAGCTAGAAATGTCGATGAGAGAGAAACATCAACCAGCTGCCTCTCGCACACCCCCTACTGGGGATCTGCCCGCAACGAATGTACATGCCCTTGCCCCGAATCGAACCTGGGACCTTTCAGTCCGCAGACCGACGCTCTACCACTGAGCCAAACCGGCTTCGGCCACACTGCCCCTTTTCAATACAGTGGGTGTCACGAACACAGGGTAGGGAGAGATCGTGTTCATAATGAGTGTGAGGATTTGACATGGTGCTGATCAGGCAATGCTCTGTTGTCCCCTCAATTCCCAATTTAAGACCCTGATAATTATGGTTTCTCACTTCAATACTTTGAACCCAATCCCAGGTCCTGAAGCCATTATTTTGCACTGCCTCTTGGTCATAAATTATTCAACCACAATTCTCTCACACAGCATCATTACCTGAGGCACAATGTCAAATGTCACACAAGTATGCATTGATGAGCACAGTTTATTTCCTAATCATCTTCTTTTCCAAAATTTGAAACCACCACCTTTGTAATATATTTCTCTTACCATTCTGCCTTCCAAAGCCAGTGGAGATTTTCAAGCCCAAAGGATGGTGATGTATGCTATCTCATTCCTATTGATCACTGTAACAACCCTCAACAACAAGAGCCTGGTGAGCACACGTATTTCACCTAAGCTTTCAACAGGATACACTGAGCCCTCTCCAGGGTATCTAGTTACTCATTCACAAAGGGGACTTAGGGGTCTAAGAATGTTTTCTTCATAGCTTCAAAAAAAGATATAGCAGGGCCAGAACAGTGAGTAGTTCTCCCACTAGAGGTGGGCTTATATCTGGCCCCCCATATCGCCAAATTAAATTTCTTCTAGTCTCTTTTGTTTGTGTGCAGCCCTTCTCCAGAACTCAAACCGTGAACCAGAATCCTGAACCACGTGGGATGTGAAAGAGGTTCCCACATGTATGTATGTACATTATTAAATTTTTTCACTGGTTTTATAGAGTCGAAGGGAGAGGGAGAGATAAAAACATCAGTGATGAGAGGGAATCACTGATTAGCTGCCTCCTGCAGGACTCCACCCCCATACAGGGAATTGAGCCTGCAACCCATGTTGTGCCCTGACCAGGAAAAGAACCATGACTTCCTGGTTCATAGGTTAATGCTCAACCATTGAGACTCACCAGCTGGATTTCATTATTAAAAAAAAAAAAAAGCCAACCATTTCTCATGGTCGGAGCTCGGGTAGGTGCACTCCAGGCACAAGGGACGGACTAGAGCCGGGTCGGCGGTGAGTAGCCTGCAGCATTTGCTCGTGGTCGCGATGATTTTGCCCCTCAATCCCAAACCTTTCCTCAATGGATTAACAGGAAAGCCAGTGATGGTGAAACTTAAGTGGGGAATGGATTATAAAGGCTACCTGGTATCTGTAGATGGCTATATGAACATGCAGCTTGCAAACACAGAAGAATACATAGATGGAGCCTTGTCTGGACACCTGGGTGAAGTTTTAATAAGATGTAATAATGTCCTTTATATCAGGGGTGTTGAAGAAGAGGAAGAAGATGGAGAAATGAGAGAATAGCATGTTTTGTTGGAAAATTTTTTATATATATTTCTAGACAATAAAAATTTGATTTTTCAACTTGAAAACAAAAACAAAAACAAAACCAAAAAAACTCAAAACGTGTCGTTTACATTGTTGGTACTATTACGAATGTCTCCAATTTCCCCCTGAGTGTATATATTCCGATGGATCTCTTGCAGTCCTACTACCCTCTCCCCCTGGGGGATCTGTCTTTCGTTTGCAGTTAGCCAAGCCTAGGGACACATCTTGTCCCTCCCTTGCCATCACTCACTCTGTCACAACACTTTTATTTACCTAACTCATTGGTTGGGATGCTAGCTCTACTCCACTATTGGGGAAAACTTCATTATCCAGAAGGCACTGCACAATTGTGGGCATAGCCAAAGGGAATTATGATGTCCGGTTAGGGCGGGAATTCCGCCTTCCTCCATTCTGTGGACATCTTAATCTCTTGGGTCTTTGTTCAGAGATCCACAGGCTTCAGGGCACAGGTCGTGAATAGGAGGAAGCCTGAAAGGCCGCTGCCTGTGGAGCGGGGTGTGCCTGAGGCTCCTGGAGCCCAAAGAGCCCGAGATTGGCATCTCTGTGCCTCTGGTTCCTCTCTGCTCACAGCGTCCCTGCAGTCTGACCCTCCGGAACCCTCCCGCCTGGGTAGCAGCTTCTCAGGTGCTGCCGCCCCGGGCCCCGCGCTCAGGATGGTGAGTCCCTTCTGGTGACACATGGGTGATGGGGAAGAGGGTGGAAGGCGGAAATGCCACCTTGTAAGGAGGTGATGGTGACACTGAGCAGGGAGGATTCTGGAAACCCAGGCCTATTTTTGGGTGTAAAGGAAACAAAGAGGTGAAGTGTGGCTTTGCACGATGAGCTTTACTTTAATTCTCAGAATGCTGGAGCCATAGATGGTTGTGGGGGAGTAGGGGGAAGGGACATTTTCTGAAGCAGGATTCTAACTTTTCCTGACATTGCTCAGAGGAAGAACTGACGAGAAGACAGAGGAAAGCAGCTGTGGACAGGAAGAAGAAGTCCTGTAAATGATAAGGGAAATGGAAGAGTGGGCACTGAGGATTTGAGCCCTGAGATCCCACAGGCATCTGGAGGGCACCTGGTCTCTGGACTGGGCAAGGGCACTGAGCAGCCTGAGCCCATAGAGCCTGGTGGTTGTCAGGCTCTTAACAGACCATTTTTCTTTCCACAAATTCCTGAAAATGCAGAATCGATAAGGTGTATGGGTTTGTGGAGCTTATTTCAGAGCCTCACACACTTGTGGCCCGTGAGATAGTAGGGTTCTGGGACTATCGCTGCTCATGTTTCCCTTGGACCTGAGGACTTTGAACAGACACTAAGCCCAGAATCCTAAGGCCAGAAGTAGAGCTTTATGATATATACCTTGTTTCTGATAACCAGTGTAGTGAGTGTGAGGTCCTCCAGACATTGGTTCCAGAATGTGCAAAGGCTTGGAGTAAAGAGTGAGCTGAATCAGAAGCCTGCAGGTATGTTTTTAAAATATATATATATATATTTGCTAAAACTGGTTTGGATCGGTGGATTGAGCGTCCGCCTCTGGAATGAAAGGTCCCAGGTTCGATTCTGGTTAAGGGTATTGTTGTGGCTGGCAAGACCAGTCGAGGAAGGGCTCCAGATGGCTGGCAAGACCCTGTCAAAGCAGGACTTCAGGCCAGGGACGGAACGAGCAACCAGACCCACAACAAATTAGCATGATACGCTTTAGCTAAGCATAACTGTTAGTCATAAAATAGTTCTGTTGCAAGGCTCAACTCCCAGGCAGACACGTCCTGTTACCAGTAGCCGCAAGGCAGAAAAAGAGACCAAACCAGGTCAAACAGAGACTGCTTAAGCTGAAAAAAATCCTCACCCCAGGTGTTGTATAAACTTTAAATGTTACTGTACTAGTGGAATTTTTCTATAACTTATAACTGACCTTTCTTTGTTAAAACTTTAGCCAATCATAATCTGCCGGGCACCCCTAAGATGGGGATAAAAGCAGCATGCTTAGAGTGGGTTGGGCTCTCATTGCTCGCTGCTGTGTCAGTTGAGTCTTGAGCCCAGACTCGAGTTCGTAATAAAGGTTTCCTGAATTCCAATGTGGCTGACTGGTGGTCGTCATTCGCAGGTCGCCCACATCATGTACCTTGGTTGTGGGCACATCCCCAGTAGGGGGTGTGCAAGAGGCAGCTGATAGATGTTTCTCTCCCATTGATGTTTGTAACTCTCTATCCCTCTTTCTTCCTCTTTGTAAGAAATCAATAAAATATATTTTAAAAAATAAGAAAATAAAATACATATATATATTTTTTATTGATTTTAGATGTAGAAAGGATGCGGGGGGGGGGAGTGAGAGAGACAGAGCAACAGGGATGAGCAAATATCTACTGTGGATCCAGCCCACAACCCAGGCATGTGACCTCACACCAGTGCATGGGTTTATGCTCAACAAAATGAGACACATCATCTGGGACAGTATATCACTTTAATACAGGGAATCCTGGTCAGGTTGGTAATGGTTCTAGTAGTTCAGAAGGGACAGTGGGAGCCTGAGGACTGGCTTTCTTCCTGGGGCCACTGTTTGTGAGAAGTGGGTGTCACAACACAGCACAGGGACAGAAATTGTCATGTAGAGTGTGGGGAAAAGATAATCGTTTAGCAGTGACCAAAGCCTTTAAAAGATGAGTGGACTGAGATTAGTGGAGGTCAAAGAGTAATTTAAACAAGATGAGACTGGGGCTGGTACATATTAACTTCTCTAAACTCTCACCAGGATTTTCTTGTGACTCTTAGTGTGGCCTGGCTGTGGGTGCTGTAGTCAGTTTTGTGGATTAGCTAGGAGGCTTGAGTGGTCATCTGTGAGACTCACTGGGCATGGTGCAGGGGGACATCAGGGCTGGGACTTCATTGAAGGTTAAGAGAGGGATGTTATCTGTGACTAGTAAAGAAACCTCAAGTGAAGCAAAAGAGGACATTGGGTATAGACATTGGGTAAATATCTGAGATCTGATTGTTCTTAATAATTGGGGTTGAAGGAAAAAAAAACCAACAATCATGGAGAGAGGCCTACGTAGCAGGACTCAAAGCTGTGTCTATGAGATTGGCTATCAGAGTCTGATCAGTGCTTGATTCTGATTTAATTTGGCAACCATCCTCTGGACCACACATGGTGAGTAATAAGTAAAAGGCCAGGAGATGTGGTTGGGGGCTGGGTCTGGGGCTGTGGAAGTGCAGGTTTGAGAGAGGTGTGGTAGAAAGAGTGATGTGCACTCAGAGAGGGAATGTGAATTCATGGCCACAGCACCATGACATTGACATAAGAGTGTCTGAGGGAAGGGTCTATTTCTGGTGGTTCTTGGATGTAACAATAAGGTGAACTTTAGGGTAATTGCCTGTAAATAGAGGTGCCTGGGTGCTAAATTCTAGGTTAAGAGCTTAGGTACCATTCAAATAACCACCTGCCTTTTGTTGTTGGTTGTGACACACTGGTTGATGGGAATAAAATAGCATTCATCAGTGTTACCTAGCCTTGTATATCTCCACTGGCATGGGTAAGGAAGAAGGGTAAGAGAGAACTAGATTTTGGAGGTAGTGAATTGTAATTTTGCAAAAGAAGGTTATTAGGAAAATGTTTATCCACAACAAGGCATATTTGCATTTCATTTGAAGTTGTGCCTCTGGGAATGAAGCTGTGTGAGAGAAGTGTTGGTCAAGGAACAGTGTGCAGCAGGTAGTACAAAGCAATGGCCTCAGTACCTTGGGGATGGGGTCAAGAGGGTGAAGTCTGATGACATGTTTTTGGTGTCTTAGAGGAACAATCTGAGGGACTACAATTCTATTTATTGAGAAAACAGTATCAAATCACTCACACTGTCTTCATGGCCAATATCCCTCACTAACCTGTGCTTCTGACACCCAATCTATTGATAAGAGGCAGTGTGGCGTACATGGGAGGTCCAGAGCTTAGATGTCTTCTATCTACTCAACTGCCTTAATTATTGTGGGAAGAAAAATAGTGAGAATATAAGAAGACAGTGGCTTTCATGGGATGAAGGCCGGTGTTTTCTCAAATGTGAAGAGTGGAAAGAGCAGATGGGATTGGAGGGTGGGTGTAGGATAGACTTATAATATTAGTAGTGACTTTGATCATGAGCTGTACTGTCTGCATTATGACAGGATGTGAACTTTGAGGATGTGGCCATTGCCTTCTCTCAGGAGGAATGGGGACTCCTTGATGAGGCTCAGAGACTTCTGTACTGCGATGTCATGCTGGAAGTGTTTGCACTTGTATCATCTGTAGATAAGACCTTCATGTTATCCCAGTGTCCTGAGGTGATGATCTCTCTTCCTTTATTCCTCAGGCATAGCATTCACTCTCCCACAGCCAGAACATTGCCTCTGCGAGTTTCCCCCACTGTCCTGTCAAATGTGTTGTGGCTGCCAGAGATAAGCTGCATGGAGGGTCCTGAGCTAAGAACTCCACGAACATCCATAACACCTGTTACCTCAAAAAGTATATTAAGTATTAGGGAGTCAGGCCCAAACTGGTTTGGCTCAATGGATAGAGCATCAGTTTGGAAACTGAAGAGTCCCGGGTTTGATTCCGGTCAAGGGCATGTACCTTGGTTGCTGGCATATTCCCAGTAGGTGGTGTGCAAGAGGCAGCTGATTGACGACTCTCTCTCATTGATGTTTCTAACTCTCACTCTCCCTTCCTCTCTGTTAAAAATCAATAAAATATATTTTTAAAAAAGTGTTAGGGAGTCAGGCATCTTGCAGTGAGCTGAATGGGTCCCAGTTTGCACTTTCTCTTCATGGGAAGCTTACAGTGTCCACATGCACGGCTTCAACTTTTGCCCTCTTTCTCTAGGTAAAGATTCTTTGTGGCAGCTTCTGCCATGTTATGGTTTTTACCTACATAAAATATGGGCTGTTCTTGTAAGGCCCCCATTACAACGTTGTAATATTTTCTTCCCTGAATACTATAGGAAGTTGTGTTGCTCTGGCCCAGTGCTGACTGCTAAATACTTCATTACCTGTTCCTCTACACTGGTGCCTCTGCAGTATTCTGCAACATTGAGTTGCACATGTCTTATGAGGTGCACATACGTGCTAAGTAGTTTTCAAAACCAACTACTCCTTTATTGAATTTCACTTGGAGTAAGATGGAACCAATCTCTTGCACAGCTCTCCCAGTCCCCAGCAGGGAAGCCATGGTGAATGCTGTTAAACGATGAGCTAGAGATCCATTCTAATCCATGTTTGTGTCATACTTCTGCTGAGGCCTCCCTGTCTTGGGATCTTCATTACCCAAAAAGTCACAAGAGCCTCTTATTCATCCTTCCTGCACATCTTTTATTTTCAAACAATTGCATGGAACCAATATGTGATGTGTAACACACTTTTGCAATGAGACTTCCGCCTGTCACACAATCAACATTCATTTTCTCACTATTTTTCACTTTTCAGGATGATGAGGCGGCCTGTTCCGATCATAGTGTATCTATACAAGGAGAGTCACAGGACAGGGCTTCTAAGACAGCTCCAGCCTCCCAGAGGACCCTTCTGTGTAAGCGGAGTTTCTCTGTGTTACAACATATTTTGCACCTAACTGGTTCACATTCAACATACTTTGAGCAGAAAGCCTTCTGTAGTGATGCATGTGTTGGAGACTTATGTTTCAGTGCATACCCTCCCCAGCAGCAGAGAAATAAATGTGGAGAGGAACCCTCGAAACAAGCTATGGACAGGGCATCCTATGTGAGCAGGCACAGCTTTTAGTTGTTGATGGTGCCTTCAATCAGCAGGGAGGATGGGGAGGATGTGCGATATAACTCAGAGCTTCCCCAGCACCAGGCCACTCTCAACACCAGGCCACTCTTAACACAGCTACACTGTGGCAGTGAGATTTTACAGGAATTTCTGGATGGTAAAAGTAATCACCAGTGGGGTGACTGTGAAAATGCTGCCAGCCACATCCTGAAAATTGTTCAATGTCAGGGTGAATTTTCTGGAGAAATGCTTTATGAGTGTAAGAAATGTAGGAAAGTTTTTAGACGATCCTTTAACCTCATTGAACATAAGATACCGTATTTTCCTGTGTATAAGACGACCTTTGAAACGAAAAAAAGTCAACCGAAAATCGGTGGCAAAAGACCAAAATTGCACAGAAATTACCTGCAGATCTCGACGGCAAAGTAAGTCTTTTCTTTGAAGTGGGGGGTAGTCTTATACAGGGAATATAGGCCTACACCTATGTTTTAACTGTAAAATTAGGGGGTGGTCTTATACACCAGAAAATACGGTAATTCATCCTGGTGAAGAGATGTATGATTGTAGTGAATATGGGGTTTCCTTTCATCTAAGAGCCCAGCTCAATGTATACCTCAGAGTTCACACTGGAGAGAAGCCATATGAGTGTAGTGAATGTGGGAAATCCTTCTGTGAAAGAAGTACATTAATTAAACACCAGAGAGTTCACACTGGAGAGAAGCCATACGAATGTACTGAATGTGGAAGTCCTTTAGCCAAAAAATGAAGCTTTTCTAAGCATTTGAATCTTCACAGTGGAGAGAAGCCATACGAATGTAGTGAATGTGATGTTTCCTTCTGACAAAGAGCTCACCTCACTGAACACTTCAACATTCACACTGGAGAGAAGCCACATGAGTGTAGTGAATGTGGGAAGTCCTTCAGTGCAAGAAGTGCACTCAATAAACACCACAAAGTTCACACTGGAGAGAAGCCTTATAAGTGTACTGAATGTGGTAAGTACTTCAGTGGAAGTACACTCATTAATCACCACAGAGTTCACACTGGAGAGAAGCCATATGAGTGCACTGAATGTGGGAAGTCTTTTAGCCAAAAGTCTAGTCCTATTAAACACCTGAGAGTTCACACTGAAGAGAAGTGTGAAATGTACAGGGGATGTTTTTATTTTATTCACTTAGAATAACAACATTGAAAGTGACTGTTTGGGACTTTTTTTTTTTTTAAATTTAAACCTTTTTAATGGAACATACACTGTACTATATTCCTCATGTGTTTCCAGGACAAGTGAGGATTGATGGCCCTGCCCAGATCTACTACCTGATACATTTGTAGCTGAAGAGATTTTTTTTTATTGGATTATGCTTTTATGAATTGTTTTACTTTCTAATTCACCAACCTGCAAATTGCTTACTGTACTCTGTTCTGGTTTATGATTTTTAGTAAAGACATTTTTCTTTAGTGCCTTAATTTGTTTTGGTTATTTTCACTTCTAGGGATGATTGTCAAGCACAGTTGTTATCTATCATCATAGAGTTAACAGATAATGTTTGAATCCCAACCTTTCTGTGCTTTAGGAGGGACACCATAATACTGGAAAATTACTCTTTGGCCAATATTGTCTTATAGTGCATTGCTGCTCATGGCCTTAAAAGAAAGACTGCTTGACTTTGTGGTTCCAGTTTGCACGTTTGATCTCAACACATATGAAAATGTAAGAGGCATGTATTTTTCTCTCTTATATGATGTCTCTCTCAATATCTCTCTTCTTCTCCCCCTTGCCTTGCACTCTCTCTCTCTCTCAAAATGTCCTCAGATGAGGATTACCAAAAAATTCAAACATTTACTCTGGTGCCCTGAGATGAGGCCTCTGTCTGCACAGCTCACCTTTCCTCACTCTTTCCTGCCTTTGCATGGGACTTTCCCACTGTAGCTGGGCACACTGTGTCCTTCCCAGGGTTTGGAAGAAAAGCCCAGTCAAGGCCCTGGGGGAATTTGGGTTTTGTGTCTGTCTGAGATGTGCTGCCCAGGGCTCTTCTATCTCCATTTAGACTGCTTCTCCCCACCCCCTGGGCACCTTCCTGCTGCAAATGAACCCACTTATGTATCTGGGAGAATCCTCCTGATGCTTTGGACCCCCAAATCAGTTCATTTTACAAAGTTCTGCCTCCAACAACCCACTCACACCACTGAGACCCACTAGTGTTTAAGTCTCTTTTTTCCACTTAGGGATTAATTTACATTCTAATTTCATAAAAAGTAAAGCATTCCTCTTCCCACCCCCTTATCCGGACAGTCCTGGATGTAGCATAGATGCTACAGGAAATTGTGATGTATATTTTCAGTGGTAAGAACAAGTTGCAATACAAACATCTCCAGAAGGAGAGGCTTGGTCTCAATAAAATTCTCCGTTCTGAGGATGAGATGTGGTTGGTGTGTACTTTCCCTAAGTTTTTCCTTTGCATTGAAGACCCAAAATGAGGTGATAGTTACTGGATTGTGGGGAATAGTGTGCTGCTAGGGTGTGTGGTTGAGGGGGCACAGGGGTTGGGTGCCTGTGAACGTGCTTCTGCCACCTCACGGGCTACGTTCTTTGAGTGGGTGGGCTGAGGGATGAGAACTTGAATCAGATTGGATGGAGGGTCAGCAGCCATGGGTGGGGATAAGGGACACATATAAAGACTGAAGCTGTGGATATTGTTGATCCCAACTGTTTGAGTGCAGTAAATGCAGAGTCCTCTGTCCTTGGGAACTGGCATCTAGTGGAGGACAGTCCACAAAGAATGGACCAGGATCCCTGTGACTGGTAACAGCAGTATGGGGGAAGATGAAACTAGCGTGGTCAGTGGGGACTTCACTGAGGAGTTCTGTGAAGGGCTGGCAGGCTCCAGGTGGGAGCCTTCAGCTCCCTTTGCATTTGCAAGCTGTATATAAGTCACTCTGGCTGCTTTAAAGAGCAAGGATCAGAAAGTGGTAAAAAAAATAAAATAAAATAAATGGTGGCCGATTAGGCAGTAGTATTGTGCATCTCTTCCTGAGCCTGATTGAAAATACAACTAAATCAAAGAAATCTACTCAGTATTAACAAATTAGATTCAGCTGAGCAGATACCCTTTACAACAAGGAAGGGCAGAGAAGAATGGCAAGAACTGGGAAATGGATTTTCAAGGGACAGCAAGCCAGTGGGTCAAGAGGGTGAGGAGAAAGCTCTATTGCACTAAAGCTGTGTCCCTTCACGAGGTGGGTAACATCCAACTGCATAAAGGAGAAGCCACAAGGCAGCTGGCTTCTGGAGAAACTGAACCAAAGGCAAAAGCCCCGAAAGGCTTCCCCATGAAAGGAGGGCCAAACAGCGTGGTGCTGGGGAGAGACAAAAATGCAGTTTCATTGTTTTGGTTTGGTTTTGTCTTTGCTTTTATACTCTCTAAACCCAGAACACAGGACTTTTCTATCGCAAATACTCACCTGGGGCTTTGGAGCAGGGAGAGAGGCACAGGCTTAAGGTGCCTGAGGAGAAGCTGAGGAGGAAAGCAGGGCAGGAATACATGGCTAAGAGTCCTGCATTGGAACATTTTTTTCTTTTTTACTTTAAATTCTTTATTTTTTTTTGAAATTATTACATAAGTTTCCTTCCCTTCTCCAATTGACCTCTCCCTCCGTGCTCCTACACAACAGTACATGCCTTCAGACTCTTGCTTTCTATGCCATCTGGTTATTCTCATATGCAAGCATACAAGTCTTTTGATTAATCGTTGACACCTTCCCCTCCTGTGCCTTCCCTCTTAGTTTGGATGGTCTGTTCGATGCTTCTCTGACACTGGTTCTATTTTTGTGCATCAGATTATGTTAATTATATTGCACAAATGAGTGAGATCACGTAATATTTATCTTTCTCTGATGACTCTATTTCCCTTAGCATAATGCTGTCCAGGTCCATTCATGCTGTTGCAATAATAAGATTTCCTCCTTTATTACAGCAGCACACAATATTTTGTTGTGTAGATGTACCACAGGTTTTTATTTTTTATTTTTAAAAATATGTTGTATTGATTTTTTACAGAGAGGAAGAGAGAAGGATAGAGAGTTAGAAACATCGATGAGAGAGAAACATTGATCAGCTGCCTCCTGCACACCCTGCACCGGGGATGTGCCCGCAACCAAGGTACATGCCTTGACTGGAATCGAACCCGGGACCCTTTAGTCCGCAGGCGGACACTCTATCCACTGAGCCAAACTGGTTTCAGCTATACCACAGGTTTTTAATCGACTCATCTGCTGATGGGCATTTAGGCAGTTTCCAAATTGTAGCTCTTATAACTACCATTGTGCTGCTATGAACATAGGGGTGCATACATGCTTTCCGATTGGTGTTTCCTACTTTTGGGGATATAATTGCTAGAAGTGTGACATACTTAATCTTTCAAACCTAAGTGGCCAATTCTCCCCAGGATAGTTATTCCTGCCCAGTAGGCTCAGGGCAGGAGTTACTTCCTGCTACACCCTGCATTTTGAGCTTAAAAGAAAAAAAGAGGAGAAGGCCAAGCTTACGGGTCTGAATAGTCCCAAAGAGCCTTCAGTGTCTGTATAGGAAGAGGGACTGGTCCATCATGCTATTTTCGGAATCCTATGTAATAAAAGTGATATGCAAATCAACCATCACTCTGCTACACCCACAGCCACATCCATCAGCCAGTCAGGAATGAGTATGCAAATTAACCCAACCAAGATGGCTGCAGCCAGAGAGAGAGCAGGAGGGAGGCTTGCGTTTCCCTGGTGATGGAAAAAGCCAAGCTTTCTGCACACCCTGGCCAGCCAAGGCCTTCGCTTAAGGCTACAAAGTTTCAATTGTAGAAGATACATAAATTCCAACAGAAATGGTGGAAGCTGTGGAACTGGAGAGAGCAGGAGGCTAGGATTGCCCCCAGCAATGGAGGAAGCCAAGATTCTGAAGCCCTGGCCTGCTTTGACCTCTGCTTAAAGGTACAAAGTTTGAATTATAGAAGAAAAATAAATTTCAAAAGAAATGGCTGCTGCCCCGGAGCAAGAGAAGACTTGGCTCCACTCCAGGCTATAGCAGTTTCAATTGTAGAAGATAAATAAATTCCAGATAATAGGGCCTCTGCTTCGGTAGCTGGGGGCATGGCTGGCTTGCAAACCGCCCCAGGCTTCTGGCCCAGGCCACCACACACCCCAAGGGAACCCCCACCCTAATCTGGGACACCCTTCAGGGAAAACCAGCAGGCCCCCACCCATGCACCAGGCCTCTATCCTATCTAATAAAAGAGTAATATGCAGATTGACCAATACTCCAACACACAAGATGGCTGTCCCCTCGTGGTCAAAGATCCTGCCCCCATGTGGACACAAGATGGCTGTCACAAGATGGCAAGCAGGCGAGGGCAGATGGGAGGGACCAGGCTTACAAGGGAGGGCAGTTGGAGTTGACCAAGCCTGCAGGGGAGGGCAGTTAGGGGTGACCAGGCTGGTAGAGGAAGGATGTTGGGGGCAAACATGATGGCAATGGAAGAGTTAGACATCAACCAGGCTGACATGGGAGTGGGTAGGGGCTAATCAGGCTGGCAGGCAGAAGCGGTTTGGGGCAGTCAGAAAGGCAGGCAGGTCAGCAGTTGGGAGCCAACAGTCCTGGATTGGACATTCCTCAAGCGATCTCAGATTGGAGAGAGTGTAGGTGTGGTCTCCCCTATTTATCAATTCCTTACCTATATTTTCTTTAAGCTAAGCATCTACTACCCCTAATTTTTTCTGGGTGTTTGTGACTTTTGATTTGAGTGTTTTCTTCCCCTATTTTTTCTTTCTTTTTTTTACTCCTTTGTATCATTCTTGCTCTCTTTTAATTATCTTTTCACTTTTTCTCTGGTGGTCACTTTTATTGGGGGATATAGGTGTCTTCTTTACATTCATGTTCTCTTCCTTCTGTGTCATGTCTTGTCCTGTTGTATTTTGTGCATTTGGCTCAGTGCCTCCATAATCTTTGGCATAAGGTGACAGGACGTAAGCCACATAATCAGAACCCTGAGTGCAGGCTCCATCCATGAAGTGGTAATAATATTCAATACTTAATTACACCAGAATTACCCAAGTATATCAAGTAGGATGCCTCCCTAGAATACCCAGCCCTGGTGACCCGAGAGACTGCACCACTGGGTACTACAAATCATCTAATACATAAGACCAATTAAAAGAAATGTGGGTTGCATAGTAGTTTGATTAATATATATTCAATTTTAAGGAAAAGAACAAATAGGAAGACAAAGAAACACCCCCAAATGAAAGACAGAGAAGAATCGTAATAAAAGGAACTAAATGAAATGGTAGCAAGCAATTTGTCAGAGAAAGTATTCAAAGTCATGGTTATAAAGATGCACAAATGTTATAAGGTTGAGAAATTCACCAATGTTGGAGAATTCACCAACAAGGAACACAATGGAAGGTTTCTATGGGAGACTAGAAGAGGCTAAGGGCCAAATCAGCCATATTAAAGATAAGGTAGAAAAAATTCACCCAACCATGGCAGCAACTGGAAAAAAAATAGAAAGCAGCAAGATAGTCTAAGACAGCTCTGGGACAACATGAAATAAAACAAGTCACATAATAGGGATGCTGGGGCGATCCACTGGGAGGGCCCTCGGGCCCCACTCTGAGAGCGAGGCCGCCGCTACCCAGCCAGGCTTGTACATGCAGAGCGAGCCCCGCGAAAGCCCCTCTTCCTACCCAACGCTGCCAAGGCCCAGCGCTGCCACGACGGCCCCACTTCCCTGGCTCCATCCTGGGGTACCGTGCCGCCCACTGGCACCAAAATCTGACCTGGGAAAGGCTCCCGTCACTTCCCCGCACTTGAGACTTCAGCTCACACTGGTCTCCTACACGTCGGCGTGCTCACACACCGACTTCCCTGAGAGATATTGGGTACACCTCCCACTCTCTGGCCCGTAGTCCTTAATGGCACGTCAAGACGTGTTCGGGCACCACCGATAGAGATCCTACATCTCTTCAGAGCCAGCTCCACAAGCACACAGACACATAGACACAGACACACAGACACTCACACGGCCAATGAGGCTCTCCGAATTTGGGGTCCCTCAAAGTCTCGGGGAACCCGGAAAATCCAGGATATGGTAAAAATGAAGTTACAAAATTTCTATTAAAACTTTTCTTACATTCCATGATATTGGCTGGGCTGCATATGGCCTGTGGGCCATGAGTTGGACATGCTTGCTATATAACACATACCTAAGTGTGGTTTATTTAAGGCAGTCAGACGTCATTCTTTTTAAAAAAATATATTTTTATATATTTCAGAGAGGAATGGAAAGGAAGAGAGATATAGAAACATCAATGATGAGAGAATATCATGGATCGGCTGCCTCCTGCACGTCCCCTACTGGGGATAGAGCCTACAACCCATGCACGTGCCCTTGGCCTGAATCGAACCCAGAACCCTTCAGTTTGCAGGATGAAGCTTATCATTCATTTTTTTAAAATCTTATAAAATTAATCATTTTATTACTCAAAAAAAACATGAACCAGTTAAAATTGAAGTAAAAAATTTTTTTCGGAGGGAGATGGGGAGCTAGATACTTTTCACTTTAAATCCTCACCTGTGGATATGTTTTTATTTATTTTTAAAAATATATATTTTATTGATTTTTTTTACAGAGAGGAAGGGAGAGGGACAGAGAGTTAGAAACATGAATGAGAAAGAAACATCCATCAGCTGCCTCCTGCACGCTACTGGGGATGTGCCTGCAACCAAGGTACATACCCTTGACTGGAATCGAACCTGGGACCCTTCAGTCCGCAGGCCAATGCTCTATGTATTGAGCCACACCAATTAGGCCGGATATGTTGTTATTGATTAGAGAGAGAGAGAGGAAGGGAGAGGAAGAGAGAAACATCAATCGGCCACCTCTTGCAACGTAGGTATGCCCCCTGACAGGCAATCGACCCTGTGACCTTTCGGTGTATGGGGAAGCACTCCAACTACCTGAGTGACACCAGCCAGGGTGAAAAGTGATACTTGAAGTTTATCTGGTTGAACTTCAGGAAATTTTGTGAGAAGAGGAATTTTTGAAATAGAAGCATAATGAGGAGGAAGTTCCTATATTGGGTGTTTACATTTATTTAAATCCACCCGTACTAATAAAAGGGTAATATGCTAATTAGACCAGGAGACCTTCCGGACAAAGCCATGGTAGTGGGGCCTAGGCAGAGGCAGTTAGGGGCGGTCAGGCCAGGAGGGGAGGGAAGTTGGGGTGAGTAGGCCAGTTGGGGGGAGGGGCAGTTAGAGGCAAGAAGGCTGGCAGGTGGGCAGTTGGGAGAGAGAAGGCTGATAGGCAGAGTGCTTAGGAGCAATCAGGCAGGCAGCGAGGTGATTGGTTGGGAGCTGAGGTCCCGGATTGCCATAGGAATGTTTGACTGCTGGCAGTCGGACATCCATCGAGGGGTCCCAGATTGGAGACGGTGCAGGCTGGGCTGAGGGACACCTTCCCATGCATGAATTTTGTTTCTATAAAAGGAAATGACATTCAGGTAAGTAGGTCCCAAAGTATTTCCATCAGTGTTGTCATTCTGAGTAAGAGATAAAATATTCTCTGGACATTTAAGGTGTGTCTAATTAGGCACATTTGTGGATAAAATATTTCTTACATTTATTACACTCAAAACATTTTTCTTCAGGTGAACTCTATGGTGTTGGTTGAGGTTGGACATGTATCTGAAGGATTTCCCACAATCACTGCACTCAAATGGCTTTTCTCCAGTGTGAATAAACTCTGTGCTGTTGAAAGAGGTTACCAATTTGACTGAAGGACTTACCGCAATCACTACATTGATGTGGCTTTTCACTAGTGTGAACTCCTTTGTGGTTAAGGAGTTGTACCTAAAAGATTTTTCATATTCAGTACACTCACAGTTTTCCTCCAGTCTGAACTTTTGATGTTCAATGAGATTACAGCTAATGCGTAATGACTTACCACTATCAGTACACTCATATAGCTTTTTTTTCGAGTGTGGACTTTCTTTTGGGTAAAAAGGAGATTCTTATGCCTAAATGATTTCCCACATTCACTAAACTCAAAAAGTTTTTCTGTGTGAACTCCATGGTGTCCAGGTAGAGAAGCACTTTGATGGAAGAGCTTCCTAAAATCATCACTCTCAAAGGACTTTTTTTTTAGTGTGAACTCTCCTGTCAATTGAGGTTAATGGCACATCTAAAACCTCTCCCACATTTGTGATACTCATATGTCACTCCACCAGAGGAGTCATCCTGGTGTTGAACAAATTTATATCTGTGGCTTGCAGCATTTTTACATTTGCCCCACTGGTGATCAGTTTTTCCACTGAGAAATTTCTGTGAAAACACTACCACTGTGTGGCTGCCTGTGCTAAGAGATGCCTGGGGCTGCAGCAGCCCTAAGATGGATGAGAAGTCTTTCCCAGGCTCCCTAGCGGTTGAAGGCACCCCTGGGATATAGCAGCTGCATCTGCGCACAAACGAAGTGGAGAGAAGTCCTGTCCAATTGCTTCTTTCCAGGACTTCTCTCCACAGACATCCCTCTGTCCCTGGTGATGGTTTACATGGAAACAGAAGGCTCTAACACAGGTGTCACTGAAGAAGGCTTTATGCTCAAAGTCTGCTGCTTGTGACTCAGACAGGTGCAGACTACTCTTTCAAAACTGAGAAAAGCCGTTTACAGAGATGGGTCCTCTGAGTTGCTGGAGCTCTTGGAAGCCATGGATTTTGCATTCACTTGTATAGATACACTCTCCTCAGAAGAGGCCTCCTCCTGATCCATTTTAGGCCAATATCCTGAAAACAGAAATATGGTGAGGAAATGAATGTTGACCGCTGGATGTCCCATTACAAAAGTGTGTTGTATTTGGCTTCATGCAACTGGATGAAAAAAGATTTCCAGGAAGGATTTATAGGATGCGGCAATGAAGTTCTGGCGTACTGAAAATTAAGAAGAAGGAAGACCTCAAATGAAATATGACACAAGCATGGCAAGCAGCACATGGAACAGAATAGGGACCACCTGCTCATTCCTCTGCTAAAAGCATTCAGCAGAGATTGTCTGCTGGTGACATGGGCAAGCTGTGCAGAAAGTTGGTTACATCTTGTTCCACATAAAACTTACTAAAGGAATAGCTTGTGTTTGAGGTCTACTTAAGCATGCATGCACACCACATAACACATGTACAGGTCAATGTTGGAGAATACTGCAGAGAAAGCCTTGCATGGGCCAGGAGATGCAAAACGGCCACAAGGTGAAGGTAGTCAAAAGCCAGGAAGTAACAGATGAAATGACAAGTCAGAAAAGTGTGATGTATGGGGTAGAAAAGGTAGAAATGGACTCTTACCCTTCTGTTTGCAGACTGATGCTCTATCCACTGAGCCGAATTGGCCAGGGCCCTGAATGCTGGTTTTTAAAAATTGATATAAGTACCTGGGTCCAGGAAGCAGGGAAAGGGGAGTTCCTGGGGATGGTGGTGGGGGAAGAGGGGATGTAGGAAATTCGGGGTGTCAGTGTCTTCAGTGGCAGAGGAGCACAGGCCACACGCAGGGAGCACAGACTTCAGGCAGACCCTCCCGCAGGGCGCACCTGGCCCCAGTGTGGGCATCTCACCTTTCGAGGAGGAGATGGACAGGTTGAGTGCACTGGGACACCTTCTTAGGGGCTGGGGCCTGACATTTCTTGTGTCCAGAGTGGAGGCGGCCGCGATTCTGTAACACACACACACACATAACACACACACACACACACACACACACACACACACACACACACACACATGTTGGAAGATGTGTCAGCTGAAGCTAAACAGCATCTCACACACACTGGCTCTGCCTTGAGGAGCCTACACACTGAGGGGAAAGGTGGGGGTGACTTTTATACCCTGACTCTGGAGTAGCTCAAAGTGCTAGAGGTGACACTTCGAGATATCAATGTTCAACCTTGCCTTGGAAGAGCGTCTATTGTGAAGTTGGTCTTGGCAGCAGGTAGTGATCACCTGGGAGTTAAGCGCCAGCAGGACCCTGCCAATGGGTGGGGTTGAGATCATGTAGGAGGGGCTTAGCTCCTATGTGACCAACAGGATCCTATCAGTGGGAGGGGCTTACCTTTTGTGGGAGGAGTGTAGCTCATGTGGGAGGGACTTCGCTCCTGTGTGACCAGCAGGTTCCTGACAGTGAGAGGGACTTAGCTCCTGAGTCAGCAGCAGGATCCTGACAGTAGGAGGGGCTTAGCTCTTCTGTGACCAGCAGGATTTTGCCAGTGGGAGGGGCTTTTATGTTCTGTCTCTTTTTCTCTGAGAAACAAAGACAGAAAATGAAATGCTGCTCCTGTGAGCTCCCATTGACCACCTGACTACAGAGGGGACACCTTGCTGATCAAACACCACTTTTCCCTTTGTCAGAAGGGTGTTGATATAAGCCAAAACCCCTTCACTTATATTCATTATGCTAGTCCTATGTAAGACAATTATATGTTAACCAAACCTGGCCAAATAATAGGGTAGATTTGTGTTTTATTTTGTTTCTTGTTCACCCCTCACTTTAATGCACAGGATACCATGCATACTTCATAGGATATCACTAATTCTCAAAAAAGTCTTGAGTAGGCAGGCTGCCATGGCTCAGTGGTTGAGCATCAACCTATGAAGCAGGAGATCACGGTTCATTCCCAGTCAGGGCACATGCCCAGATTACAGGCTTGATCCCCAGTGGGGGGGCATGCAGGAAGCAGCCAGTCCATGACTCCTCTCATCATTGATGTTTCTATCTCCCTATCCCTTCCTTTCTGAAATCAATAACAATGTATTTTTTTTAAAGAGAGAGAGAGAGAGAGAGAGAGAGAGAGAGAGAGAGAGAGAGAGAGAGAAAGAAAAGAAAAAAAGAAAGAAAGAAAGAAAGAAAGAAAGAAAGAAAGAAAGAAAGAAAGAAAGAAAGAAAGAAAGAAAAAAGAAAGAAATGGACAATGGGAGGGGCGGGGGAGACGGAGAGCAGAGAGCCAGAGGGAGTGGTTCCCACTGGTTGGGACCCTGCATCCCCGGGCGGGCACTGGAGGCTCTTACCGAATCCGCAGCTTCTTCTGCAGCATCTGCAGGATGTCAGCCGATTGCTGGTGATAGTCTAGAGCCGCCTGGACAAACTGGGCCAACTGGCCGACTTGCTCTACCTGCAGGGAAGGGGATGTTAGTACCTGGAGGCTGGAGCACATGGGGGCCGGAGGTGGGACATGAGCCCAGGGACCAGGCCTTGCAGGGAAGCCCCGTCCACCTTGGCTCATTTAATGTCACAGGAGCTGGTGAGCATGATTCAGATCCATGAGGAATAGAGCTAGTGATGCCAGCCACACATGTGCACATGGAGTTCTGATTATAGATGTGTTTTAACTCAATAAAATGCCAACTAAATCACAGAGAGAATATTCTCAGATTTTCTTTTATGCTATAAAGTTCATCGATCTGAGAGCATCAGCCTACAGACCAAAGGGTCCCGGGATCCATTCCGGTCAAGGGCACGTGCCTTGGTTGCAGGCTCCTCCCCAGCCAGGGCCCTGGTCAGTGCACCTGCAGGAGGCAACCGATAGACATTTCTCTCACATGGATGTTTCCCTCTGTCTCTACCTCTCTCTTTCACTCTCTCTATAGATCAATTAGTGACCTGTTGCAGGAATATTCCTGCAAGACTTCTGGCCTGCCACCACTACCTCTCTCCCTCTCCCCACCTCTCCCGCGTGGTGGGCAGGGCCTCAACCTCATGTGATCCAAGTAGACTGCCACCTCTGTCCTCAGGAAAGTGAATTTCTGTTTTAACACCCCCTTTGCAATCTGCGTGGCATTGCAGAACATGAAAAGGAATCATGGAAGAGAATTACATGAACATTCTTTTTGTTTTGTTTTTAATCCTCACGTGAGGATATTCCTTCTATTGGTTTTTTGAGAGTGGAAGGGAGAGAGAGACAGAGAAAGAAACATTGATGTGAGAGAGACACATTGATTAGTTTGCCTTTGCACATGACCCAACCAGAGTTGGGATAAAGCCTGAAACCAAGGTACATGCCTGAAACTGGGACCCTTTCATCCACAGACCTATGCTCTTTGCAGTGAGCCAAACCAGCTAGGGCTAAATGAACATTCTTTGAAACACTATAGGGCTGAGAGGGTCGGAGGGGACAGCAGCAGCTCTTCTCTTGCACGATTATGTCATGGAGAGATGCATTTAACACTAAGCACTTTCCCCATTCCTGGTTGACACCAGGAAAGACATGCATCCTGGGACGCTGTGCACACACATAGTAGGTGCTCGATGCAACCAGGGGAGAGGTGGTTACTAAGCTGAGTCTGTTGTCATGTGGAGGCCCCCAGCTGTATTCAGGCCATAAGCACCAGCTGTGTGTGGTGGACTCTGCTTCCCACACCACACTTAGAATGAAATACTGGGACATGGCCGCTGTGGCTCAGTGGTTAAGTGCTGACCTAGAAATCAGGTTATGGTTCAATTACAGTCAGGGCATATGCCTGGGTTGTGCCTGGATCCCCAGTAGGCGGCATGCAGGAGGCAGTTGATCCATGATTCTCTCTCATCATTGATGTTTCTCTCCCTTTCCCTCTGAAATCAATTAAATATATCTCTATATATAAAAGGCTAAGTGGCTGACTATACATCCATCTGACTGATTAGCTAGTATATATGACGCACACTAGCAATTTAAAAATAATGACTCGCGCATACGCAATACAAATATAGCTGTCATTGGTGCCGATCATGCACATTTTAATTTTATAATAGTACTAGAGGCCCGCTGCATGAAAGTTGGTGCACTGGAGAGGGGGGGGTCCATGAGCCTGGTCTGCCCCCTCTCATAGTCTAGGAGCCCTTAGGAGCAGGAGGCGACCCAACTATCAGGGGAAGGTGACGCCATCACAACTCTGTTTCTTCCACTGCTGGCAGCTCAAGCCTTGGCTGGCCCTGGTTACCTGAGCCTTGGGTGGCCCTGAGAGGCTGGGCAGCTGCCATCCAAAGCTTGCCTGTGCCTCAGGCTGGCTCTGGGAGGCTGGGGAACTGGGGGACTCTGGAGGCAGGTGCTGAGGGGGTTGGGGGCCACCATTTTGAGGGCGTGACAGTCAGTTAGCATATCCCCTCCTTATTGGCTGTGGGCACCACCATCTTTGTGAGGGTGTGGTCAATTAGCATATTACCTCTGTATTAGAGAGATAGATATCCTATTTTGACATTTAATTTTTTCAGTAACATATGTACCTCAGGAATCTTTCCTCTAATTAATTTACTTTCAATGTGAATGAATCCGTGCACTGGGCCACAAGTATCTCTGGAAACTTTTATAACAAAGGCTCCCAGAGCTTCCCCACAAGCATACAATGTTTTCATTCCAAGGAGGGTCTCCTGCTTGTGGAGCACCCAAAGGTTGGAGGCATTATTCACTTCTTGTCCAAGGTATGTGGGTAATGGTTTATTTAACAAGGTCTTTGCTGATGGACTGACTCGGAAAAGAATAAACACAAACATATTTCTTTAAACATATTTTTTTATGGATTTCAGAGAGGAAGGGAGAGGTAGAGAGAGAAAAACAGCAATGATGAGAGAGAATCATGAATCATCTGCCTTCTGCATGGCCCTTCCTGGGGATCAAGCCCACATTCCGGGCATGTGCCCTTGACTGGAATCACACCTTGACCTCCTGGTTCTTAGGTCAAAACTCAACCACTGACTATTCTATATTATAAAAGGCTAAAATGCAAAAGACCAATAGAACAAAGAGAACAATGGGCTGCTATGATGTGCACTGATCACCAGGGTTCATGCGTGGAACATGGAGGGCGTTGGCTATAGCGGGATGGTGGAGCAGGTGAGTGGGGGCGACAGACTGGGATGAGCCTTTGGTGGTTACTGAAAATTCTTTGCTCTAGTGTGCTGAGGTCCTGCCTGGTGCTCAGACCTCTTGCCAGCACTGGCCACACTCACACCCATTGCTGGTGCTGGAGCCACACTTGTATCCACATGAGTAGCCAGAGCTGATCCTGATTCCTTAGCACCTTCAGTGGTGTGAGAAGTGGCTGCCAGCTGTGATCTCTCAGAGTTTCTCCACCTCCTCCTGCTCCTGAGGGGAGATCTGGGCTGGCAGCTGCCACTTGCACCCACTGCTGGTGCCAGAGTTGCTGCTTGAACCCACTGCTGATGCTGACCCCAATTACTGGGCACCTTTGGAAGCCATAGCAGGAGGAGCTGGGTGGAGGTATGGAGGATGGGCTGAGACCTCCCCCTGTGCCAAATACAGCCTCACAGCCCAAAGTTTCTTTCAAGGTGCATGATTTTGTGCACTGTGTAGCTAGTAATCCTATCTAATAAAAGGGTAATATGCAAATTGCCATCATTCCAACACATAAGAGGTCCTCCCCCATCTGGACACAAGATGGCTGCCACAAGATGGTAGGGCAGTTGTGGGTGACTAGGCCAGCAAGGGATGGTAGTTGAGAGGGACCACACCTGCAAAGGAGGGCAATTGGGTGGGACTAGACTGGCAGGGAAGGGTAATTAGGGGTACCAGGCTAGCAAGATAGGGCAGTGTAGGGTGATTGGACCAGCAAAGAAGAGCAGTTGGGGGCAACCAGGCCTATAGGGGAGGACAGTTAGGGACAACCAGGTTGGCAGGGGAGGGCAGTTAAGGTGACCAGACCAGTATGGGAGGCAGTTATGGGAAATCAGGTGAGCAGGGAAAGGCAGTTAAGGGCAACCAGGCTTTTAAGGGAGGGTAGTTAAGGGTGACAAGGCCAGCAGGGGAGTGGCTGGGGGCCTGGCTTTCTGAGGGGGATGGAGTAAGAGTCCCTGCTGGGGGGCATGGCCAGCCTGCAAACAGCTATCAGTCCCTCACCAGGCACCCAGTGAGAACCACCAGTCCCTCACCAGGCTGGCCAGGCACTCCAGCGGGAACCTCCACCCTAAAGGTGGTGTGGCCAGCTTGAAAACAGCCCTCAGTCCCTCATGCAGGCTGGCCTACCCCTACAGTAAGGGCCCTCATCCCTCGGGGGCATGTCTGGCCTTAAAACTACCACAGGACCCTCACCCAGGCTGCTCCACACATCAAGGGAGCCCCCACCATGATCTGGGACACCCATCAGGGCAAATCAGCCAGTCCCCACCTTTATACCAGGCCTCTATCATATCTAATAAAAGAGTAAAATGCAAATTGACCATCACTTCAACACACAAAATGGCTCCACCCATGTGGTCAAAGATAACTGTCCCCATGTGGACATAAGATGGCCACCACAAGATGGCCTGAAGAGGAGGGCAGTTAGGGATGCCCACCCCTGTAGGGGAGGGCAGTTGAGGGGAACACAGGTTGCAGGGGAGGGCAGTTGGGGGCGATCAGGCTAACAGGGGAGGGCAGTTGGGGGGGAACCTGGACTGCAGGGGATGGCAGTTGTGGGGAACCCAGGCCTGCAAGGGAGGGCCATTGTGGCTGAGTAGGGCAGTGGGGAGGGGCCAGGCCTGCAAGGGAGGGAAGTTAGGGGCTACCAGGTTGTCAAGGGAGGGTAGTTTGGGGTTATGGGCCACTGAGGATGGCAGTTGGGGGGGCAACCAGGCCTGCAGGGGAGGCCAGTTAGGGGCAATTGGGCCGTCAGTGGAATAGTTAGGCTTCCATCAGGTTGGCAAGGGGAGTAGCTAGGGGGTGATCAGGGTGGCAGGCAGAAGTGTTAGGGGCAGTAAGGCAGGCAAGTGAACGGTTGGGAGCTGACAGACCTGGATTGTAAAAGGGATGTCCTATTGCCCGTTTAAGCCTGATAGGATCCCAGATTAAAGAGGATGCAGGCTGGACTGAGAGACACCTGCCTCCCCGCCACCCCCACGAATTTTGTGCACTGGGCCTCAAGTAAACAATAAAAGGATTGAGTCCTCCTCAGGGCTAAGCACCCACCAATAAAGATGCCAATAGGAATGAATGAACATCTCATCTCAGTCTTTGCTGCCAGGTCCTCCAGGGACCTCACCCTGGATCATTCTGAGGGAAAGGCACCCGGATCCTTCCTGCTGTGGAGGAAGCCTGGCAGTGTCCTGCGGGGAGCTCCCAGCAGGATGGGCAGCCATGCTAAGTGTGGCCCGCTAAGGGCATCAGCTAATCAGCATTCATTTGCAAGAGGCTGACCTCAAAGCTGTGCACAATGAAGTTGCAGGTTCTCTTAAAAACATCTTGGTCCCTGGCCGGTGTGGTCAGTGGGCAGAGTGTCAGCCTACAGGACCAGAGTCCCAGGTTTGATTCAGGTCAACAGCATGTACCTGGGTTGCAGGCTTGTTTGGTCGGGACCTGACCCTGGTAGGGGCTCATGAAAGAGGCAACCAATCAATGTGTTTCTTGCACATTGATGTTTCTCTTCTCTCCCTCTCTCTTCCACTCTCCCTAAAATAAAAAATAAAAAATGATCCTTAGGTGAAAATTAACATAAACAAACAAAAAAGCATCTCGCAGCCAGCCTGCATGGCTCAGCGTTTGAGCATCAACCTAGGAACCAGGAGGTCATGGTTTGAGGCCTGCTCAGGGTATACCTGAGATCCCCAGTAGGGGGGGAAAGAGACAACCAAACCATATTCTCACCATTGATGTTTCTCTCTCTCTCTCCTTTCCTCTCTGAAATCAATCCAAAAAAGAAAAGAAGAGAAAAAGAAAGTTTTTGTGAATAACTTACAGGCGACACAGGCTGCCTGCCCTCCAGGCCCTGCACACTCACCGAAGTTGGAGTCCTCACCCAGCTCGTGGCCATACTTGAGCATGCAGTTGCCCAGCAGGCCCAACGGGTGCGGGTACTCGAGGGCCTTCCCCTGGTTGTGGATCTCGACGCCGGGCTCAGCATGCCCAGCTTCGCTCTGTATACTTCAATACAGGGTCATTTGTAATTCCTTCAAGGGACAGGGCAGTCTCTCACACTGGCACAGAGCATGAGCCAGCAAGATTGAGTGACAGGTCAGAGATCCAAGGTGCCAAAGGGCCACAGTGACTTATTCATTCTTTCCTGTGATTGGCACATGCATCAACCAGGTGGGTGCCTAACGAATGGTTGCAGATTCATGTGGGAAACGGAAATTGTGGACACAAGGCAACCAGGCTATATCAGGACCTTTCTCTCTCTGTCTCTCTCAAAATTTATTTATCCCTCGTCTGTATGGCTCAGTGGATAGGGCATTGGCCTGCAGACTGAAGGGTCCCGAGTTCCATTCTGGTTAGGGCACATCTCCAGTGAGGGGCATACAGGAGGTAGCCATTCCTTGATCTCTCTCATCATTGATGTTTCTGTCTCTGTCTCCTTCTCTCTTACCCTCTGAAATCAATAAAAATGTATTTCAAAAAGTAAATGAGCCCTAGCTGGTCTGACTCAGTGGATACAGTGTAGGCCTGTGGACTGAAGGGTCCCAGGTTCAATTCTGGTGAAGGGCATGTACCTTGGTGGCAGGTCTCCTGGCCTTGTTGGGGGCATGTGCAGGAGGCAACCCATGGATGTGTCTCTCTCACATTGATGTTTCTCTCTGTCTCCCCCCCTCCCTTCCACTCTCTCTAAAAATTAATGGAGAGTCGAAACCGGTTTGCCTCAATGGATAGTGTCGGCTTGGCGACTGAAAGGTCCCGGGTTCGATTCCGGTCAAAGGCATGTACCTTGGTTGCGGGCATATTCCCAGAAAGGGGTGTGCAAGAGGCAGCTGATTGATGACTCTCTCTCATCGATGTTTCTAACTCTCTATCTCTCTCCCTTCCTCTATGTATAAAATCAATAAAATATATTTTAAAAAAAATCAATGGAGAAAGCAAATATTAAGAGGGGAGAAACCAAGATGGCGGCATAAGTGAACACCTATACTGCTGCCTCGCACAATAATTTCAAAACTACAACTAGAAAGAAAAAGAAAAGGACCCTGAAACACAGGGCAGAGGTACAGAGACACGGAGAGGTGCACTCTCAAGAGGAAGAGGCAGGTAGGTGAATACACGACTGGCTTTCTCTAATCGGAGCAGATCAAAGGCTCCCCATAGCGAAAAAAGTCCACAGTTGAACTTGTGGATGCCTTTCTCGTTCTGGAGGGAAACAAAGCTTCCCGAACTACACGTACTCCAGCTCCAGGTGAGACTAAGGGGACCCACACTCATTCAGAAAGAAATAGGACTGTCTGGCAGCAGGCAAAGCTTGAGAGCAGCTTTCTCTCAGAGGTCCGAGCAGCCATTGCCACAGGACACTGAGACCCAACCCTTTTAAGGCAGGGCTGATGGGAAACCAAGGCTGCCTGCTCTGCTCTGAGACCTCACCCCATCCAAACTGAGCACAGAAGCTCTCCCAGTGGAGACAATGCCGATCCTCACAGCCAATTGCTTTGGAGGTCAACTCCGCCCAGTGATACAAAAAACAATCAAGGCTTAACTACAACAAGACTGCAGCCCATAAATTAGTGCACCAAGAGTGTCCACCTTGGGGAGTTTGAGCCACTGGGCCCAAAGACACTTGGCACACAAAGTAACTCCATCAACTCAGGGAAGCAGCTAAAATGTGGAGACAAAGAGGCAGATCACAAATGAAAGAAATGGAGGAAAGCAGAAGACTGGACATAGAATTAAAAATCACATTTATAAGGTTACTCAAGAATCTGCTAAAAACCTCTGAGGAACTTAGTGAGAATTTTGAAGATCTTAATGAGAATGCCCCCAAAAAAAAGAAAAAAAAGAAAAAAGAAAAAGGACCAGTCAGAAATTAAGCATATGCTGTCTCAAATAAAGAATATACAGTAATTCAACAGTAGATCAAAGGACACCAAGAATCAAAAATTTGAAACATGAGAAAACAAAATACACCCAACCAGAAAAACAAAAAGAAAAAAGAATCCAAAAATATGAATATAGTGTAAGGAGCCTATGGGACAACGTTAAGCGTACCAACATCCAAATTATGGGGGTGCCAGAAGCAGAGAGAGAGAAAAGTATTGAAAACCTATTAAAAGTAATAATGACAGAAAACTTTCCCTACCTGGTGAAAGAAATAGTCTTACAAGCTCAGGAAACACACAGAACTCCAAACAAAAGGAATCCTAAGAGGACCTCACCAAGACACATCATAATTAAAATACCAAGGGCAAAAGACAAAGAGAGAATCTTAAAAGCAGCAAAAGAAAAATTTTTAGTTACCTACAAGGGAGTACCCATGTGACTGTCAGCTGATTTCTCAACATAAACTATGCAGGCCAGAAGGGAATGGCAAGAAATATTCAAAGTGATGAACAGCAAGAACCTAAAACCAAGATTACTCTATCTAGCAAAGTTATCATTTAGAATTGAAGGTCAGATAAAGAGCTTCATAGACAAGAAAAAACTAAAGGAGTTCATCACCACCAAACCAGTATTTTATGAAATGCTAAAAGGTATTCTTTAAGAAGAGGAAGAAGAAGAAAAAGGTAAAGATAAAAATTATGAACAACAAATACATATCTATCAACAAGTGAATCTAAAAATCAAGTGAGTAAAAAACCTGATGAACAGAATAAAGTGGTGAATATAATACAATCAGGGGCATAGAACGGGATTGGATTGACAATTCTCAGGGGAAAGAGGGTGTGAGGGATTCAGGAAGAGATTGGACAAAAATCTTACCCCTATGGATGAAGACAGTGGCTGGGGTAGTGGTAGGGGTATGGGGTGGGGTGGGAAATCAGGTGGAGGGGAGCTTTGGGGGGGGGGAAAGAGGAACATATGTAATAATCTGAACAATAAAGATTTATTTTTTAAAAATCAATGGAAAACTATCCTCAGGTGAGGATTAATCACAACAAAAATGGTAAGTAAAATGGAGGAAATGTCTACGTAAGCAGCAAGCATTTGCAAAATGCTGAATGGATTTCTGAAGGGTCTCCTACGTGTCTTTGCTGAGCAGTGCCCAGCTGCCGAACCAGGAGCCCTCCCAATGGATCGCAGGACTGTCCACTCTGCTCGCAGCAGCCCACGCAACCACTGAGTCGCTGGAGACTAGACGTCAAAAAACCGAATTTCAGGCCCAGCAGGTGTGGCTCAGGGATTGAGCATCAACCTGTGAACCAGGAGGTCACGATTTGATTCCCAGTCAGGGCACAGGCCTGGGTTGTGGGTTCGAGGCCCAGTGTGGGGTGTGGAGGAGGCAGCGGACCAATGATTGTCTCTCATTATTGACGTTTCTCTTTCTGTCTCCCTCTCCCTTCCTCTCTGAAATCAATAAAAGTATACAAAAAAAAAAAAACCAAAAAAAAAAAAAAACCAACACCAAAAACCACATTTCATGATTGAGACCCCAAGGACATTGTTTCTAGATCACATCAAGGGTGGGCACAGCCAACGTGGGTGTTCAGTGTGTGTCACCATGAACGGGCAATACGACAGTTCCAAACATTGTCCCACGTTACCTGGATTGGGCTGAATGTATTCTGTGGCTTTCAAACGAATTTCTGTAACAGCTTTATTGGTGTTATTTATTTTCTAAAAAAAGCACATAAAATGTTGGTGAGTGACAAATGGTGAATTCATAGGAAAACACAGACATGACTTTTGCCCACGACAAAGGGGATGAAATGGAGGATCGTGGCGATTCCCCAGGGACGGTCCCCACAAGAGACCGGGGACAACGTTACAATCACTTCTGTGAAGGGTCGTGACGTGCCCTGGCCATAGCTCAGTGGGTTGGAGCATTATCCTGGACACCAAACAGTCACGGGTTCAATCCCTGGATAGGGTTCATATGGGAGGCAGTGAGATGTTTCTCTCTCACATTGATGTTTCTCTCTTACTCGCTTTCTTTCTCTCTAAAATCAATAAAATATATCCTTTAATCAGGTGAAGATTAAAAGAAACATTTTAGAGAGGAAGAAAAAAAGAGAGAAACATCAATGCTGAGAAAGAATCATGGATTGGCTGCCTCCTGCATGCCCCCTACTGGGGATCAAGTCCACAACCCAGGCATGTGCCCTGACCTGAATCAAACAATGACCTGGTTCATAGGTTAATGCTCAACCACTGAACCACACCAGTTGGGGTGAAATACATAAAAAGAGGAGTCCCATCGTACTTCCCCAATGCTTTGACATGCATGAATGTTCCCATAACTGTCACACAGAAATGCCAGGTGAGCAGCGCTCTGAGTGTCACCCTGTGTCATAGTCAGAAAAGGCGAACCCACCCACCCAGGAACTGAGGTCGGTTGCAGGGCAGTGCCAGGATCTGGTGATGCATCACACAGCTGTCATGCCCAGGGGACACAGCCAGGGCTTTCATGTGGGGCATCAATATGATTCCATATGAGGATCTCGGCCCAGAAACATACTCTCCAAGGTGAATAACTACAATGCTCAGGCTTTTTAACTGCTTGCCGAGACTGCCCATCTTGCTCAGCCAGTGTGCCTCAGTGGTTGAGGTCGAACTATGAACCAGGAGGTCACAATTTGATTCTCAGCCAGGGCACATGTCAGGGTTGTAGGCTTGATCCTCGTGAGAGGTGTGCAGGAGGCAGCCAGTCGATGATTCTCTCTCATCATGGCTGTTTCTATCTCCCTCTGTCGTCCTCTCTGAAGTCAATAAGAATGTATACCCTATATAATAAAAGCCTAACAGGCCAATTGACCAAATAACAGAACGATTGGTCACTATGAGATGCACTGACCACCAGGGGGCAGATGCATAACACAGGAGCTGCACCCAGCCTGCAAGGCCCTAGGCCAGCCAAGGTGGGGTGCCAGCATGGGCCCCCTGATCACCCTGCTGATTGCCCCACACATTGGCTCTGATCGCCAGCCAGGCCTAGGGAACCTACCTGTGCACAAATGTTGTACAGAGGGCCTCTAGTCTACAGTAATAAAAAGGGTAATATGCTAATTAGACCAGGAGACCTTCCGGACATCCTTCCCGACACAGCTATGGTGGCAGAGCTGAGATAGAGGTGGTTAGGGGCCGTCAGGCCAGGAGGAAAGGGCAGTTGCGAGTGATCAGGCCAGTGCAGGGGAGGGTCAGTTGGGAGTGATTAAGCAGGCTGGGGGCAGCTGGGGGCAAGCAGGCCGGCCAGCAGAGTGGTTGGGAGCAATTAGGCAGGCAGGTGAGCGATTAGGATTGTGAGAGGGATTCCCAGACTGAAGAGGGTGCAGGCCAGGCTGAAGGACACCCTCCAACCCCCTCCCACACAAATTTCGTGCACCAGGCCACTAGTGTGTGTGAGTCTCTGTGTGTGTGTGTGTGTGTGTGTGTGTGTGTGTGTGTGTGTGTGTGTAAAGACTGCCCATCCTTTGAGCATTCTGAGTTTTGTCCACCAGAGAGAATCAGCGAGCTGTATCCAGGCTCCTTCATAATTAAGGGTCCTCATTTGGGCTTAGACCTGGGAAAAAAAACTGCCTTTTGGGTCACAGGATCCACACCTGTGTATGAGCATCCTAGACTCCACTCTCTTCATAGTGTCAGTGTGTCTCATCTCACAACTACAGTCAAATTTCTTTCCTTTCCCTCTAGATTGCTGTCTCTCTTTTTAAAAAGAATTTGTATTGTTGAAATTATTACTTATGTCCACTTTTTCTCCACTTTTCCCTCTCCATCCCACTGCTGCCCCAGGCCCTCACTACCCCACTGTCTGCGTTCCTGGGCCATGCAGAGATCCATGCAAGGTACTTGTCTGATTACCTCCCCTGCCTTCCCTCCGAGATTCTAAACTCTGTTCCATGCTTCCATGTGCACATCCATCTGTTTGGTATTTTGTTACTTAGATTCCACATAGGAGTGAGCTCATGTGATGAGACTCACATTCTTCACACAATTGACATAAAAATGCTCTTACCTTTTTCATGTCAAGAAAGTGGTCATCTAGCTTCGTGCCTCCAATGCCTTTCATTTTTTCTCTAATTTTCTGCAGAAATAAAGTATAATATACAATGATTTGTGATCAAAGTATCTGATGCAAATTATCTCTCTCTTTTACACACACACACACCATTCTCAGATTCAGCCTTTTTAAATTTTATTTGTTCATTATTTTTAAATGTATTCTTATTGGCTTCAGACAGGAAGGGAGAGGGAGAGAGAAACATCAATGATGAGAGAGAATCATGGATCAGGTGCCTCCTGCACGCCCCACACTAGGGATCCAGCACCCAGGCATGTGTCCTGGCCAGGAATGGAATTTGGGAACCTTCAGTCTGTAGGCCGTCACTCTATCCACTGAGCGAGACCAACAAGGGCTGCACTGATATTTTTATATATTTTTTTAAATCAATCTTTATTGTTCATATTATTACAAAGGTTCCTCATTTCCCCCCTCCACCAGGTTCTCACCCCACCCTCCGCTCCCTTCCACTCTCCCATTGTCCTCATCCATAGGTGCACAGTTTATGTTCAGTCTCTTCCTCCCTCCCTTTCCCCGATAGTAAATCCCTTTTCAGATAGTAAATCAGTTACTTAGCATTTTCCCATATCAATAATACCTCCACATGCCCAAAGATACACTTCACACAAAAGACATTTCCAAATAGGTCAACCAACCTCATCCAGGCCCTGCACAAGGCACTCACAGATCAACACCCCAGCGCTATACTAACTCAACACATCCAGATCTAAGCCTTCATCACTTGATTCAGCAGACCCTCAAGTTCCTGCAAAACTTTCCAGCCATGTCTAAGAGGGAGCCTTGGGGCGGGGGTAGGCGAGGAGCGATTTGTTCCGGGCCTGGCCTCTGTTGCTCTGGTCCGTTCCACAACCAGCTGCTCCGGATCTGGCCACTGCCGCTCCTGACCTGGTTGCTCCGGGCTTGGCTGCTGCTGCTCCGGGCCTGGCCACACCCAACCCGGCTGCTCTGGGCCCGGCTACTCCGGGCACAGCCGCTCCGGGCCTGGCCGCTACCAGCCTGGCAGCTGCTGCTCCAGGCTTGGCTATTGCTGTTCTGGGCCTGGCTGCTCCCAACCCAGCTGCTCTGGGCCTGGCCACTCTGGGTCTGGGTCTTCCTCCCTGGGCTTGGCCGCCTCTGCCTCACGACTGGCTGCCACTGCCCCAGGTCTGGCTGCTCCAGGCCTGGCTGCTGCTGCTCTGGGGCCTGGCTGTTGCTGCTCCGGGCCCAGCTGCCACTGCCTTGTGCCTGGCCACTCTAGGCCTGGCTGCCACCGTTCCAACATTCTGACCTTTTTTTTTTTTTTTTTTTAAATGCATTTATGTTGCAATGTTGGCTGCTGAGTTGAGTTCTTAGTCTTTGATTTTTCAAGATCTTCTTTGTGTTCTTTCTTAAGTTATTTTACTATCTTTTGCTCTCCCTTGATTTCTTCTCATTGAGAACTTCTTCGGTTTCTTCCTCCTTGTCCTGGAAGCTCAGCAGGTTGGCCTGTGGCACCCCTTTGTTCTCTGCGGGCTCCTGCACTGCTTCAGCCTGTTGCTGGGGTCGGCGCCGCCGCCCAGGAAGCAGCCCCCGGCCTCGGCTCCATTGCCCACGCTCAGTGGTCGAAGGCTCGGGGGCACACCCCTATGGAGGCCCCATCGCCCGGTTCCTTGCTGGCGCCTGGCTGGCCGGTATCCGGCAGGGGCTCCTGCTCCCCGTAGCGTTCCTCCAGTCTGGAGCTTTTTTTCTCCTTGCCGCTAGGGGAGTCTAGCATCAGAGTCAAGACTGTCCTCTGCGCGCAATGTACGCGACTCTGGGGGCTCCGCTTTTCGCCGCTCCCCCAGGACTACACCTCACAGCCCCATCTCCCTCTGCTTGAGCCTGGGTACCCAGGGATTGGCCTAGAGCTGGAGTTCAGGGCAGTCAGGAGTGGGGCTCAGCACCGCCGGAAATTTTGTTTCTTCCCGCCAGGGCAATACAGCATCAGAGTCAACATTTTGTCCTCTGCGCGCAATGTGTGCGTCTGCATGCACAATGTGCGCGACTCTGGGGGCTCCGCTTTTCGCTGCTCCCCTGGGATTCCACCACACAGCCCCGTCTCCCCCTGCCTGAGCCAGCCAGGGCTCCTGTTTCCTTCCCTCCAGTGCAATCCTGCATCAGAGTCAACATTCCTTCCATTGCGCGCAATGTGCGCGACTCCGGGGGCCTGGCCTTTCGCCGCTCTCCCAGGACTCCACCTCACAGCCCTGTCTCCCTCTGCTTGAGTTTGGGTCCCCAGGGATTGGCCCAGAACTAGAATTCGGGGGGGAGGGGTCGGGAGTGGGGCTCAGCGCCGCCAGAGGCTTTGTTTGTTCCTGTTAGGGCAACCCAGAATCAGAGTCAACATTCCGTCCTCTGCGCGCAATGTGCGCGACTCTGGGGGCCCTGCTTTTCGCCACTCCCCTGGGATTCCTCACAGCCCCGTCTCCCCCTGCCCGAGCCTGGCCCATAACTGGGGCTTAGCGCTGCCAGTTTGGGGGTTCAGCCCAGGCTGGGGGTTTTATTTCCTTTCTGCTAGAGAACGCCAGGCAAGCAGCCAGCCTTCTCCTCTCCAGCTGCGAGCTCTATGCACGCACGTGCGGGCACACAGCATGTCTCCGTACCTTAGGATTTTTCAGCTCCTCTGATTTTCCTTCTGGTTTTCTCTTTCCTTCTTGTTGTAGAATTTTCAGTCAGTCGACTACCTGTAGCTCTGGGCAATGTCCACTCTACATTTTAGTTGTATTCCATTGAAATTGTTGTGTGCTGCTGCGGTTAGGTGTCTACCTGAGCATCCATCTTGGATCCTCTCTGGAGAGCATTATTGCACTGATTATTTTTAAATCTCCGTTTAGGCTGGAAAGGCCAAAAGGTATGTAACCTTTACCTTATCGGGAGATGCGCCTGCCCCCAGAGGCCCCTCAGAGCACCCAGGATCAGCAGGGAATCCATCTCCCCTCCCCATCTGACCCTCCTGTAGGACCATCTCCCAGAAGGGCAACCCTGTCCACCCAGGGACCCCAGCCAGAACCCAGACATCCCCCAGGCAGCATCCAGGGAAGGGGGCCTAGGCCTCAGACTGAGGCACAAGAAGAGAAGCCGCTCATCCCAGCAGCTTTTCGGGAGCCACTTTGTGAGAGGCGCAGGGTAAGACCTCAGGAATGTGTATTCCAAAGGATGTCCCTCACTAGGTTAAGCAACATTGGGGGGTTGTGGGGAGGGAGAGGCGAGTGCAGGTCCAGGGGTGCAGATTAGGACAGGTTTTACAGGGTGAGCCCTGCTGTGGCCAGAGCCCTGCTTGCAGAATTGGCTTCTCCACACATCAATGTCCGAACACACCAGTGTCCACACACCAATGCCCACACACACCAGTGTCCACACACCAATGCCCACACACACCAATGCCCAGACACACCAGTGTCCACACACACCAATGCCCAGACACACCAGTACCCACACACACCAGTGCCCCCACACCAGTGTCCACACACACCAATGGCCACACACACCAATGCCCACATATACCAGTGTCCACACACAACAGTGCCCAAACACAACAGTGTCCACACACACCAGTGTCCACACACACCAATGCCCAGACACACCAGTGTCCACACACAACAGTGCCCACACACACCAGTGCCCACACACACCAGTGTCCACACACACCAGTGTCCACACACACCAATGCCCAGACACACCAGTGTCCACACACACCAATGCCCAGACACACCAGTGTTCACACACACCAGTGCCCCCACACACCAGTGTCCACACACACCAATGGTCACACACACCAATGGTCACACACACCAATGCCCACACACACCAATGCCCACACACACCAAGGTCCGCACACAACAGTGCCCAAACACAACAGTGCCCACACACAACAATGCCCACACACACCAGTGCCCCCACACACCAGTATCCACACACACCAGTGTCCACACACACCAATGTCAGAACACACCAGTGTCCACACACACCAATGCCCACACACACCAGTGTCCACACACACCAGTGTCCACACACACCAGTGTCCACACACAACAATGCCCACACACACCAGTGTCCACACACACCAATGTCAGAACACACCAGTGTCCGCACACACCAGTGTCCGCACACACCAGTGCCCAGACAAACCAGTGTCCACACACACCAGTGTCCACACACACCAGTGTCCACACACACCAATGCCCATACACACCAATGCCCACACACAACAGTGCCCACACACACCAATGCCCAGACACACCAATGCCCACACACACCAGTGTCCACACACGCGGATGCCCACCCACACCAGTGCCCACACACACCAGTATCCACACACGCGGATGCCCACACACACCAATGCCCACACACACCAATGCCCACACACCAGTGTCCACACACACCAATGCCCACACACACCAGTGTCCACACACACCAGTGTCCACACACAACAATGCCCACACACACCTGTGTCCACACACACCAATGTCAGAACACACCAGTGTCCACACACACCAGTGTCCACACACACCAGTGTCCACACACACACCAGTGTTCACATACAACAATGCCCACACACACCGGTGTCCACACACACCAATGTCCACACACCAATGTCCACACACACCAATGCCCACACACACCAGTGTCCGCACACAACAGTGCCCAAACACAACAGTGCCCACACACACCAGTGCCCACACACACCAGTGCCCCCACACACCAGTGTCCACACACACCTGTGTCCACACACACCAATGTCAGAACACACCAGTGTCCACACACACCAATGCCCACACACACCAGTGTCCACACACGCGGATGCCCACACACACCAATGCCCACACACACCAATGCCCACACACACACCAGTGTCCACACACACACCAGTGTCCACATACAACAATGCCCACACACACCGGTGTCCACACACACCAATGTCCACACACACCAGTGTCCACACACACCAATGCCCACACACACCAGTGTCCACACACGCGGATGCCCACACACACCAATGCCCACACACACCAATGCCCACACACACCAGTGTCCACACACACCAATGCCCACACACACACCAGTGCCCACACACACGGATGCCCACACACACCAGTGTCCACACACACACCAGGGTCCACACACACCAGTGTCCAGACACACGGATGCCCACACACACCAGGGTCCACACACACACCAGGGTCCACGGGGAACCTGCACTCCCTGCGTGGGAAGAGGGTGGGGGAGGCAAAAGCAGGGTTCCCCATCGCCTCCCTCTCTGCCATGTTCTCCGCCCCTAGACCCTCCCTCCACCTCCGTGCACTCGTGGTGGGCAGATCTGGAGCCCCCAAAGTCCGGGAGCATTGGGGACCCAGCCCCCCACTTTCCCGAGCTCCCACCTTGCTGGCTTCGAGTAACCGCTTCCTCAGTCTCCCCACCGACAACACTGCCGGGCGTCCTGGGAGCTGCAAGGTCTCTGCCCTGGGCCAGGCCTTGGAGGAGCGCCATGCCCGGGAACTGGCAACAGTGTCCGTCCTGTCCCCACCCCCCACGCGCTCGGCTCCTCCCACCACCTGGGCCATGGTCACTCCCGACCTGCGCGTGGGCGATGGGCAACACCCTGTTCCAAAGCCCCCCGCGATGCCCAATGGCCAAGTCCCGGCGTATGCAAATGAGGCCGCTGGCACCGCCCCCTTACACTGTTGCACGGGGACCCAGAGGACCAGCCCTGAAAGCTGGATGCAGGGTCACACTGCGCTTTGGGTTGCGCACAAATGAGATGCGCCCGGCTGTGGGATGGTCCTGGGTGGGGAGATGGGCACCACTTACCCGCGCTTCTGGACTTCACCTGGCCTCACTCACAGGCAACAGTGCCCCCCTCTGGCGCCATTGGGCAAGGGACATTCCAAGAGGCGCCTATGCGGGGAGCAAACAGATCTAGGGACCCGCCTTAGAGGAAGAGGCCCAGGGCTGCTGGGTGGTTCTTTCTGTCCCCTCGCCATGCTCTGGGCGCCATCTGCCTGGAGTCCCGGCTACTGCGTCACTGTCTGATCAATATCATCAATATCATGAGCAAAGGTCTCTAGGCCTTGTTGGTGTGGCTAAGGCCAGTGGACTGAAAGGTCCAGGGTTCGATTCCAGTGAAGAGCATGTACCTGGTTGCAGGTTCCCCAGCCCTAGTCTGAGTGTGTGCTAGAGGTAACCATTCAACTCTCTCAAAATTCAATGGAAAAATATCCTCAATTGAGGATTAACCAGAGAGGGTGAGGGGAGGGGGGAGAGAGAGAGAGAGAGAGCGAGTGCTCGTGCACGCAAGGGAAGGAGGAGAAGAAGAGAAATATAGAGAGAGACATCAATATGTGAGAGAGAGAGAAAAAAAAAAAAACTAGATGCCTCCTACATCCCCATATGTACTGGGATCAAACATGAAAATTGGAACCACAAAGTCAAGCAGTCTTTCTTTCAAGGCCTTGGGCAGCAATGCACTCACTATAAGCCAATATTGGCCAAAGAGTAATTTTCTAGTATTATGCTGTCCCTCCTAAATCACAGAAAGGTTGAAATTCAAATAATATCTGTTAACTCTATGATGATATATCATAATTTTGCTTGACTATCATCCCTAGAAGTGAAAATAACCAAAAGAAATTAAGGTACTAAAGAAAAATATCTTTACTAAAAATTCATAAAGCAGAACAGAGTACAGTAAGCAATTTGCAGGTTGGTGAGTTAGAAAGTAAAACAATTCATAAAAGCATAATCCAATAAAAACAAACCTCTTCAGCTACACATGTATCAGGTAGTAGAACTGGGCATGTCCTTCAATACTCACTTGTACTGGAAACACATGAGGAATACAGTACACTATATGATCCATTAAAACGGCTTATGTTAAAAAAAAATAGATCCCAGTGACTTTCAGTGTTGTTATTCTAAGTGAATAAAATAAAATATTCCTGCACATTTAACACTTCCCTCCAGTGTAAACTTTCACATATGGTTTCTCTCCAGTGTGAACTCTCTGGTGTTTACTGAGTGTACTGTCACTGAAGGACTTCCCACATTCACTACATACATGTGGCTTCTCTCCAGTGTGGACTCTCAGATGATCAATAAGGTTATATTTTTGGCTAAAAGACTTCCCACATTCAGTTCACTCATATGGCTTCTCTCCAATGTGAACTCTATGGTGTTTATTGAGTGCACTTCTTTGACTGAAGGACTTCCCACATTCAGTACACTCATATGGCTTCTCTCCAGTGTGAACTCTGAGCTGTTCAGCGAGGTGAGCTCTTAGACAGAAGGAAACCCCACATTCTCTACACTCATACATCTCTTCTCCAGGATGAACTCTCTTATGTCCAATGAGGTTAAAGAATCATCTAAATACTTTCCTACATTTCTTACACTCATAAATCACTTCCCCAGAAAATTCACCTTGACATCGAACAACTTCCATGATGTGGCTGAAAGCATTTTCACAGTAATCCCATTGGTGATGACTTTTACAATCAAGAAATTCCTGTGAAATCTCACTGCCACGGGGTAGCTCCTCGGTATTGAGAGTGGCCTGGTGCTGCGGAAGCTCTGAGTTGTATCGCAAATCTTCCCCAATCTCCCTGTTAGTTGAAGGCACCATCGATAACTAGAAGCTGTACCTGCTCACATAGGATGCCCTGTCCATAGCTTGTTTCCAAGCCTCCTCTCCACATCCTTTCCTCTGCTGCTGGTGAGGGTTTGCACTGAAATAGAAGTCTCCAACATATGCATCACTACAGAAGGCTTTCTGCTCAAAGTATGTTGAATGTGAACCAGTTAGATGCAAAATATGTTGTAACACAGAGAAACACCGCTTACACAGAAGAGTCCTCTGGGTGGCTGGAGCTGTCTTAGAAGCCCTGTCCTGTGACTCTCCTTGTATAGATACACTATGATCAGAATAGGCCTCCTCATCATCCATTTTATGCTGACAACATGAAAACTGAGAAATGATGAGAAAATGAATGTTGATTGAGTGACAGGGGGAAGTGTCATTGCAAAAGTGTATTACACATCACACATTGGTTCCATGCAATTGTTTGAAAATAAAAGATGTGCAGGAAATTAGCAGAGGTGATGACCTGACTGTGGGAGAGAGAAGCTATGCCTGAGGAAGACAGGTCATCACCTCAGGACACTGGGACAACATGGAGGTCTTATCTACAGATGATAGGCAAACACTTCCAGCATGACATTGCAGTACAGACGTCTCTGAGCCTCATCAAGGAGCCCCCATTCCTCCTGAGAGAAGGTAATGGCCACATCCTCAAAGTTCACATCCTATTATAATGGGGACAGTACAGCTCATGATCAGAGGCACTCCCAATATTATAAGTCTACTGCTCTTTCCACTTTTCACATGTGAGAAAATACCAGGCCTTCATTCCATGAAAGCCACTGTCTTCTTATATTCCTGCTGATATTTTTCTTCCATCAAAAATTAAGGCAGTTGAGTAGATAGAAGATACCCGAGCTCTGGCTCTCCCATGTACGCCACACTGCCTCTTATCAATAGACTGGGTGTCAAAAGCATAGGTTAGTGTGGGATATTGGCCATGAAGACAGTGTGACTGGTTTGATACTGCTTTCTCACGAAATAGCATTGTAGTCACTCAGATTGTTCCTCTAAGACACCAAAAAATATGGCATCACACGTCACCCTCTGGACCCCAATCCCAATGTGGTGAGGCCATTGCTTTGTACTACCTGCTGCACATAGTTCTTTGAACAACACTCATCTCACACAGTTCCTTCCCAGAGGAACAATTTCAAAGGAAATGCAAATATGCCGTGTTGTGGATAAACTATTTCCTAATCACCTTCTTTTCCAAAATTATGGCTCACCACCTCCAAAATCTAGTTCTTTCTTACCCTTCTTTCTTACCCATGCCAGGGTAGATTTGCAAGGCTGGGTAACACTGATGAATGCTATCTCATTCCTTTCAATCAGTGCATCAAACCAACAAAAGGCAGGTGGTTAGTTAAATGACACCTAAGCTCTTAACCTAGAATTTAGCACCCAAGCACCTCTCTTTATAGGCAATTACCTAGAAGTTCACCTTATTGTTACATCCAGGAACCACCAGAAATACTCTTCCTTCGGTCACACTTGTGTCAATGTCATGGTACTGTGACCATGAATTCACATTCCCTCTCTGAGCGCACATCACTCTTTCTACCACACCTCTCTCACACCTGCACTTCCACAGCCCCAGCCCCCATCAGCATCTCCTGGCCTTTTACTTATTACTCAGCATGTGTGACCAGAGGATGGTTACCATATTCAATCAGGATCAATCACTGCCCAGACTCTGATAGGCCACACTCATAGACACAGCCTTGATTCCTGCTATGTATGCCTCTCTCCATGACTGTTTATTTCCTTCAACCTCAACTATTAAGAACAACAATCAGATCTCAGATATACAGAGCTCACCTCCCCTGATGCTGCACTTGATGTCCCTTCACTAGTCACAGCTAACATCACTCACTTAACCTTCACTCAAGTCCCAGCCCCGATGGTCCTCTCACAGATGACCACTCAAGTCTTCTAGCTAATCCATAGCACTGACTGCAACTCCCCACAGCCAGGCCACACCAAGAGTCACAGAAAATCCTGGTGAAAGTTTAGAAAAGTTGATATGTACCAGCCTTAGTCCCATCTTGGTTAAATTACTCTTTGACCTCCACTAATCTCAGGTCCATTCATCTTTTAACGACTTTGGCCTCTGCTAAACGATTATCTGTTCCCCACACTCTACAGGACAATTTCTGTCCCTGTGCTGTGTTGTGACACCCACTTCCCACAAACAGTGGCCTTAGGAAGAAAGCCAGTCCTCAGGCTCCAGCTGTCCTATCTGAGCTACTACTCCCATTATCAACCTGACCATGATTCCCTGTATTAAAGTGATATACTGTCCTAGATGATGTATCTAATTTTGTTGAGCATAGACTCATGCACTGGTATGAGGTCACATGCCTGGTTTGTGGGCTGGATCCATAGTAGGTATTTGCAGGTGGTGTTACGCCCAGACTTCGTGATTCCCCAAGGACCAGCAGCAGGGAGCCGAGTCCGATGCAATAAACAAAAGAGCCTCTTCCATGCTAACATGGGCTCTGTCCCACTCACGCTGACAGCATGGGGGAAGAGAGACCCAACTTCGACAGGTCAAGGGGTTTTATAAGGGTGGTGATGTCACTGCTTTGGCTGATCCTGATTGGTTGGGTGAGGGCTAGGGTCCAGTTACAAAATAGATAGCTCCGCCCTGCCCCACAGTACAAAATGGAGTCAGGAGTTAGCCTCGTCCCACCCTGCCCTCTCAGTGGCAAAAAATACCTATTTTTGCTCATCCCCGTGGTTCTGTCTCTTGTAGAGAGCAGTTGGGGAAGGCACTGGACATTCTTTTAATTCTTATCAGCTGAGCCCAAGGGCACTGGCAGAATCCTGTTATCAGTACTGATCCCTTATCTTTATCCTTGTGCTTGGAATGAGAAACAAATAGGACCTTGACTTAAACAAATCTTGATATGCTAAATCTCGTAAAAAAAAAAAAAAAGAGCAGAACCCAGATCTTAATGAATAGGATCTGTGCACACCCAAAACTCCTTTTGACCTTAACCTCCCCTTTGGAAACCAATAAATACGTATGCTGTGCTGTCTGTGGTGAAGGTGACTGCCTCTCCCTCCATCAGTCTCTCTCACTCAACTCCCCCTCCCCCCCAAATTCTTTCTACATCTAAAATCAATATATATATATATATATATATATATATATATATATATATATATATTTAATATATTTATTGATTTTATACAGAGAGGAAGGGAGAGAGAGAGAGTTAGAAACATCGATGAGAGAGAGTCATCGATCAGCTGCCTCCTGCACATCCCCCACTGGGGATATGCCCCAAACCAAGGTACATGCCCTTGACCGGAATCGAATCCGGGACCCTTCAGTCCCCAAGCCGACACTCTATCCATTGAGTCAAACCGGTCCTGGCATATATATGTATTTTTATAGACATACCCTACAGGTTCCTGATTCAGCTCACTCTTTACTCCAAGCCTTAGCACATTCTGGAACCTATGTCTGGAGGACCTCACACTCACTACACTAAACAAGGTCCACATCATGAAGCCCTACTCCTGGCCTTAGGATTCTGGGCTTAGTTCAAAGTCCCCAAGTCCAAGGGCTACAAGAGCGGCTGACAGTTCCCGAACTCTAATATCTCACGGGCCACAAGTGTGTGAGACCCTGAAATAAGTTCCACAAACCCATACACTAAGGTGACCAGATTTTAACATTGGTAAAGTGGGACACCATTGACGGGAAGGGGGGGGAGGGTCTTGATGAAAAATTTGGTCTATATGGAGCCACAAACATTTTCATAGAATGCAAAAACAGTATTGTAATATATATTTTTAAGTTTCAACGTAAGTATAATTTACAAATATAATAAATAAAAAAATTATGCACAGTATTATTTTATTCTTTGGCATATTTCTCATTTGAGTGAATTATTTTTAGTAGATTGCTGTCATTGTTTAAAAGGTCATGAAATTTTTCACAAGAATTTGTTAAATTATATTTCACACATAAAATGGCTTTCAAAGTCTCAACACTTAATTGTAACGTAAGTTGTGTCACTTTCAAGAATTTTTGCTGCCACAAATGTTGTGGGGTTGAACCCTGGGTTCAAAATTAGACCACGGGCCAAGATCGGTTTGGCTCAGTGGATAGAGTGTCGGCCTGCAGACTGAAAGGTCCCAGGTTCAATTCCAGTCAAGGGCATGTACCTTGGTTGTGGGCACATCCCCAGTGAGGGTGATGCAAGAGGCAGCTGATCGATGATTCTCTCTCATTGATGTTTCTAACTCTCTATCCCTCTCTCTTCCTCTCTGTAAAAAATCAATAAAATATATATATTAAAAAAAAAAAAAAAAAAAAAGACCACCAGAGGCTGGTGATTGATTAAAAAAAGCAGGCAAGCATTTATTGAAAAACTGGCCAGGTGGAGTCCACAGGATCGCACTGATCCAGGTATAGGCAAGTCTTTTTAAAGATTCAAACAACAGGAATTTCCCTTTGTTCTAAATTCTAAAGGCTGAGAACATTGGAATGTGGCCCTAACTTGCTGATAATACAGAAGCAGAACTCAGAGGTTAATCTCTAAAGGTTATCTATAGTTTCTACCCCTGAAGCTACTGAGTCGGTGGGAATCAATCTCCTGTAACTACCCCATTGTTTAAGCAAGTAAGCGCAGGTCGAAGTCAGAACAGTAGGGTTAAAATTCAAACAGCAGTTTTTACCCAAGTATGGTTGCTACCATATTTCTACAATAAAATATAAATAATACGAGTACTGTCTGCTAAATTCAAGAAAATTTATGTACTTATGAAATAAATTACTTACCTAAATTATCTGAATAGCTGATTTGTAATGACATCACTTGTTTAACTAGCTTACTAGCACACAGTACGATGTGTATCGTCTGAGAGACAGTTACAAAATGTTTTCATCGTTTCAGACTTTGATAAGCAGTTCTTGATAATCAGTTCTCAGCAATTATTTGTTATGCTTAAAGTTTAACATTACAAAATGAACGAAAATAATATAAAACTCATATTCTGGCTCAATAGCCACATGGCCACCGAAAACCATCTATTCCCTTCCCGCTCTCCTGCCGTTCCCTAGCTTGTCGTGCATTCTTCCCCCAAATCAGGACTTTTTTAAAATGCCGCGGGACGAGGGACAAATTGTTAGAAATCGGGACGTCTGGTTATCTTACCATACACCCAATAGATTCTACATTTACAGGATTTTGTGGAGAGAAAATGGTCTGTTGGGAGCCTGGCAACCACCAGGCTCTTTGGGCTCAGGCTGCTCAGTGCCCTTGCGGTGTGGCTCAGTGGATAGAGAGAGTCGGCCTGTGGATTGAAAGGTGCCAGTTCGATTCTGGTCAAGGGCATGTACCTTGGTTGCAGGCACATCCCCAGTAGGGAATGTGCAGGAGGCAGCTGGTCAATGTTTCTCTCTCATGGATGCTTCTAACTCTCTATTCCTCTCTCTTCCTCTGTAAAAAAATCAATAAAAAATACTAAAAAAAAAATTATCCTACCTCAGAAAATGTCTCTCTCTCTCTCTCTCAACCATCTATGGCCCCAGCGTTCTGAGAATGAAAGTGAAACTCCTCGTGTAAAAACCACACTTCATCTCATTGTTGCCTTTACACTAAGGTGACCATTGTGAAGGGACGCGGGACGAACTGTTTGAAAATCGGGACTGTCCCGCCAAAAGCGGGACATCGGGGCACCTCACTTTACACCCCAAACAGGCCCGGGTTCCCCAAAGCTCCCCGCTCAGTCCCACCACCGTCTCCTCACACGGCGGCTCTGCCGCCCTCCACCCTCCTCCCCGTCACCCCCGAGCCCCCAGGAGGGACTCACCATCCTGAAGGCGGGACCGGGGAGGCCGCGCCCCAGGCGGGAGGGTCCGGGGGTCAGGCTGCGGGGACGCTGGGAGCGGAGAGGAGCCGGGGGGCGCGGAGACGCCGATCTCCCCGGGCTGTGGGGGCTCCCGGCGCCTCAGACACGCCCCGCCCCGCAGGCAGCGGCCCCCCGGGCCTCCTCCTGCTCCCGACCGGCGCCCTGAAGCCTGGGACTCTGTGGACAGAGAACAAAGAAGTTAAAATGACCGCCTAGAGGAGGAAGGCGGAAGTCCCGCCCTAACCGGATGCGCGGGCGTCATAATTACCTTTGGCTGCGCGCACAGTTGTGCAATGCCTTCTGGATAATGTAGTTTTCTCAGTAGCGGAGCAGAGCTAGCAACCCAACCAAAGAGTTATGTGAATACAAGTGTTGTGGCAGAGGGACAAGGCTGGGGAGGTACAAGGTGCATCCAGAAGGTTGGCTAACTGCAAACGAGGGACAGATCTCCTAGGGGGAAAGGGTAGTAGGACTTCGTAATAGTATGAACAATGTAAACTACAAATATTTATTTTTATTTTCTATTTAAAAATATATTTTATTGATTTTTCACAGAGAGGAAGGAAGAGGGATAGAGAGCTAGAAACATCGATGAGAGAGATACATCGACAAGCTGCCTCCTGCACACCCCCCACCAGATATGTGACCTCAACCAATGTACATGCCCTTGACCAGAATCGAACCTAGGACCCTTGAGTCCACAGACCGACGCTCTATCCAATGAACCACACCGGTTTCGGTGGTATTATTATTATTATTATTATTATTATTATTATTATTATTTTTAAATGATGAAGCCCAGTTGGTGTGTCTCAATGGTTGAGCATTGACCTATGAACCAGGAAGTTGTTGTTCTTTTCCTAGTCAGGGCACAACATGGGTTGCAGGCTCAATCCCCAGTGTAGGGGTGGAGTCGTGCAGGAGGCAGCTAATCAGTGATTCTCTCTCATCATTGATTTTTTTTTATCTCTCCCTCTCCCTTACACTCTATAAAATCAATGAAAAAACTTAATAATGTACACATATACATGTGGGAACCCCTTTCACATCCCACCCGGTTCAGGGTTCTGGTTCAGGGTTTGAGTTCTGGAGAAGGGCCGCTCACAAACAAAAGAGACTAGAAGAATTTTACTTTCAAGATATGAGAGAATATATGTAATCCTATCTTACTGGTTTACAAAGAAAATTTGAAAGGATATTTAGGCCAATGTGTTCATAGGAGCCCACCTCTCAAAACTACTCACTGTTCTGGTCCTGCTATCCCTTTTTTTGAGGCTATGAGGAAAACATAAATAGGTCCTTAAGCCCCCTTTGCAAGTGAGGAACTAGATACCCCGGAGAGGGCTTGGGGTCCTTTGGGACGCCTACTTCCTGGAGAGCCGGTCTCTCCCTTACCCATGGGATATCTCGGCTAACAGGTAATAGAGAATGGTGCCTGGGCTGTTCTGAGCATCACTCCTGGACCTGCCATCTCTGCTCATCTACTGAGAGTGCATGGTTTTGCTGTAACACCAGGCCCAGGAGGCAGAATGGGCTCAGTGCTCTCTGCAGTGAGGATGGGGAAAATATGAAGGGACCACATTCACCACAGGTTCCTGCACAGAATGAACGGAAACCACAGGATCACCATGGGGGTTATATCAGCATTTTCCAATCAGCCCCAAACTGATGGAGCACTCACCTTGGCAAGGCAAATGAGGAGAAGGCTCGGAGGCAGGGTAGTGACTGCTGTGAATATAAGAGAACATGGACGCTGGAATGCTTGCAGTCCAGTAACCTTCCCAGGAAACTCTCTTTTTAAAAAAAACATATTTTATTGATTTTTGACAGAGAGGAAGGGAGAGAGATAGAGAGCTAGAAACATCGATGAGATAGAAACATCTACCAGCTGCCTCTTGCACACCCCCTACCGGAGATGTGCCCGCAACCAACGTACATGCCCTTGACCGGAATTGAACCTGGGACCCTTCAGTCCGCAGACCGACGCTCTACCACTGAGCCAAACCGGCTTCAGCCCAGGCAACTCTCTTAATATGTGGACTTCACACCTACCACAGTGGGGGACCCAGGCAGCAGGGAGTTACCCAGGGTCATACTCAGAAGTGGGTTCTGATTTTTCCGCCAATGACATCTGCCCAAACTCCTTTTTTTGAAGATCACCCCTATAAGTATTGGGTTTTGGGAAGCTCAAGGACAAAGTCCAGGTGAATGAGGAGAAAGCCAAGAAACCATCCTGATTAACATCCACTGCTATTTGCTACCAGGCCTTACTCCTCTCCTTTGCCCCTGTGCAGCCCCAAAGGAGGCTGGCACCATGTGGTCACCTTTGGTCTGGGGTCCATCAAGTAGGTCAGGCTCTACTACTGACCGTGATGTTGGCTGCAGCCAGTGATAGGCTTTGACCAATGAAATGTGGGAGTCAAGCCTGCCACTTTAACACAAGAGTCTGAAACAAGGGAGGTGGGCCGCCCTCTCTGTCCATCTCTGATAACACCCACCAGGACCCTACCTGTTGGCTGCTCCTTTATCCTGATTCCAGCAGAACCAGGGTGTTTATGTGCTACGAACAAGAAAGATACCTTCTTTACTCTAAGCCACTGAAGTTTTGGGGTTGCCCATTACCCACAATACCATCTAGCCAAATGGAAATGCATCTCCGAATCTACCCTCTAGGAGGCAGCAGAGCCTAAAATTAGTAGCCAGAGCAAGGTGGTTAGAGACAGATGGGTTTGACTTCTAGCCCTGCCTTTATTAACTCTACAAACAAGCAATTAATTTTGAGACTCTGACCTTGGATTCCCTCCCCATCAAATAGATTGTAAAACCATCTCAGATTGCTAAGAGGATTAAATGAAATCATAATATATGCAAAGCATTGAATCCAGGCTAGGCACTTGTAGTAAACATTCAGTAACTCTTAGCTCCTTAACATCACAATGTGTACTGACTACAGACATGCAGACAATATGGAAAATGTCAACATGTTGGCCTAAATATTCTTTCAAATTTTCTTTGTAAACCAGTAAGATAGGATTACATACATTCTCTCATAGCCTGCTTTTACTCTTAATAATGTACTATTTTGATGTAAAAAAATGAGCCAAGCTGAAATGGCTTAGTTTATTGAGCTAGTCCCATGCACAGAAAGGGCACCTGCTGTTGTTATGGGCTGTAGTCCATTAGGGAGTCATGTCCAGGAAGCCACTCTATGTTTATATCCTTCTACTCTCTATAAAGTCAATTAAAATACCTTTACATATATTTACCTATTTAGATTTGTAGTCTTTTATGAAATTATATTTAATTGATTTTTTTTTTTTTTACAGAGAGGAAGAAAGAGAGATAGAGAGTCAAAATCATCGATGAGAGAGAAACATCAATCAGTTGCTTCCTGCACACACTCCACTGGGGATGTGCCCGCAAGCAAGATACATGCCCTTGGCTGGAATCAAACCTGGGACCATTCAGTCTGCAGGACGAAGCTCTATCCACTAAGCTAACCCAGTCTTGCCTAGATTTGTAGTCTTTTATATATATATTATTGATTTTGTTCAGAGAGGAAGGGAGAGAGATAGAGAGTTAGAAACATCGATGAGAGAGAGTCATCGATCAGCTGCCTCGTGCACACTCCCTACTGGGGATATGCCCACAACCAAGGTACATGCCCTTGACCGGAATCAAACCCGGGCCACTTCAGTCTCCAAGCCGATGCTCTATCAATTGAGCCAAACTGGTCTTGGCTAGATTTGTAGTCTTAAGGAATAATTAAAATAATTATTTTCACCTGAGGGAGCAGAATCTGTAATAATGTACCCAAAGAGGAGTTCAGTTTTATAGACAACACTTTCTACAAACCTGTGATAATCCCCTAAAACATAAGTTGTCAGTTCCCAATGTCACTTGGATGCCCCAGAACAATATTTGCAATGGTCAATGAGTAATTGGGATCCTAGAGCTATCAATACATGCAAAGCTAGATTACTGCATTACCCAAAGGGCCATGTGCTAAGGAGGGCTGGACTTAGTCAATGAAGCCCAGGAGATGCTCATTATTACTGTGATCATTGGTTTGAGTTTGACTTCCACAGTCTTTCTCTTGGTGATGAATTTGACATTTGCAGTGTGCTCCAGAATCAGAGGCTCCAGTGCTGGGTCACGAGACATCAGAGGTAGCGTCCCCGCAGTGCAGTTGTCTGTCTGTGCCTGGTAGAGTCACAACAGGCTGTGACTGAGTTCTTTGTGCCTCTAAACTACTTTCTGCTTCCAGAGTTCAACCGGCCTCACCTCATTCACCCTCCAGCCTCAGGTGTGGTTGCCTGTTCCGGTTCTGCAGTCCAGGTCTTAGTGCCAAAACAGTGAGTTGCTTGAGGGTGTCACATGGTGTGATTGGGTGGGACAAGGTAACAGGCTGAAAATGCACCGTATAATGCCATGGTGGTGTGATTGGGGAGGGAGGATTGGGGAAATCCTGATCAGTCTTATAGCTAAAAGCAACAAAGAAGATGAAGCAAAGTTTTGCATGTGGAGTTTTGCTGTCATTTGCAGAAAGCTGCTGCCATTAATGGCTGAGATCCAAAGAGGGGCATGGTGGGAGTTAGGTTTCTAACCTTGTCTCAAAACTTCTCAGAGGAAGAGCATACCACAAGAGAGAAGGTAGCACGTAGTGACAGGATGGAGAAGTCCTGGGAAAGCACTGATGGATTGCTGGCATCACCAAGTCTGTGGCTGGGTAGGGGCCTGAGCATCCTGAGACTGTGGGTCCTGCTGGTGGTTTTCAGGCTCTCTACAGACCTTTACTTTCACCAGATTCCTACAGAGTCAGAACCACTTAAGAGGGCTGGGTGGTAGAGCTTATTTCAGGGCCTCCTAGTCTTGTGGCCTCTGAGTGAGTTGTGTCCTGGGAATGTCCAGCCACTCTTCTAGGTCTTTGACCTGGGGACCCTAAAGGAACACCAAGCCCAGAATTCTAAGTCCAGGACTAGGGTCACATGACTGGTTCCTGTTTTTGGCAACCAGTGGAATGGGATGTGAGAAGATTTTCCAGTCATGGGTTGCTATATGGGTAAAGGCTTGGAGTGAAGTCTGAGCTCATTAAGGAACCCTAAGATGTCCACCCACTTTTCTTCCTTTAAATTAGGAACTGGAAACAATGGAACAGCACTCAGGTATTGAGTAGCTTAGTGACAACGCGGACTGTTCTGTAGGTGATGGGAGCAATGGGAGGTTTGGAGCAATGGAGGCAGGGTATCTGAACCAGGTGTTATTAGACTCCCTGTGGCTGCAGCAGGCTGAACCATATAGATGGGATGGAGGCAGTAGAAAGACTAGGATGGATGCTGCTGTGATTGATTGTCTTGGTTAGTGTCATAGTAATTGGCCACTGGGGGTGGCTGTGGAGGTTAAATACGCTTTGGATTCTGCATTTGTGTTTTAGTTGTGGCCACCAGGATTTTCTAATTTGGAGGTGGAGAGAGAGGTAAGAGTCAAAGTTTTCATTTGGCAACTGGTGCTATGGGAGGGCTATTAGCTGAGATGCAGATATTCATAGTAAAAACTAATGTTAACTGGGGATACTAAAACTTTTATGTTTTAACTGTTAGGTTTGTGATATTTCAGGGAACAGTTCATGAGCAATTGGAACTCTGAGGCACAGTTCAGGAGGAAAACTTCTGTGAAATGTAGACAGAGTGTAGGGACTAGTGAAGTGTTGTAGGTCATCTTTTTCTTTGTCTTTTTAATTGGAAACTGAAAAGCAATAAAAGAAGATGAAACAGCAGCTTTTACATATTTACTTGTTCAACATATAACAGGATATTGTTGTGAGTTTGAGCCTGGGTTGTTTTCCTCATTCTGGTTGATTTGCTTAAAGCATCAGTGGTCATTGGTGAGACTCCCTGGGCATGGGGTAGAGGGCCATAGACTATGGGACCTGATTAATGAAGAGAGGCCTTCATTGGAGGACTGAAGTTGCCTCAATGAGTGTGGACTCTCAGAGTTGGTGTAGAACTTTTTCCTGTTTGAATTTGTCAAGCAGCACATATACCACTAATGATGACCAATGAGTAGCAAGTGAAGGAGATGACTTTGGGGGCTGTGTGTGTGCGAGTGCAGGTTTGAGACAGGTGTGGGAGAAGGTATCATGTGTCCTTGGAGAGGGCATGTGCATTAAAGGCTGCAGAGCCATGACATTTAAATAAGAGGTAATGAAGGTTGAGTCTATTACCTGCTGATACTACAGAGTGGTGAATTTACAGGTTAATTCCTGAAAATAGGAATGAGATAGCATACATCACCATCTTTGGACTTGAAATTCTCCACTGGTTTTGGAAGGCAGAATGGTAAGAGAAATATATTAAAGAGGTGGTAGATTAAAATTTTGGAAAAGAAGATGATTAGGAAATATCGATATACTGTGCTAATCACGACATACTTGTGTTACATTTGACTTTGTGCCTCTGGGAATGAAGTTGTGTGATAGAAGTGTGGTTCAATGAATGTTGACCTAGAGGCAGTGCGAAATAATGGCGTATGCACCCTGAGATTAGGTTCAAATAATTGAAGTTTGATGCCATAATTATTGGGTCTTAAAATGGGAATTCAGGGGACAACAGCGCATTATGTCAAATCCTCACACTCTCATTATGGACACCATCTCTCCCAACCTTGTGTTCCTGACACTCACTGTATTGAAAGGGGGAAGTGTGGCCTGCGTGTGAGTTTTAGAGCACAGGTATTCTCTTTATCATCATCTACCCTTATTGTTGTGGGAAGACACAGTAACAGCAGGAATATAAGGAGCGAGGGACTTTGATGCACCAAGTCCTGGGTCCTTTTCTTATGTGGGGAGTTGAGGAAGAATATGGACGTTGGGAGGATGAACATAAAATCATAGCAGAGAAACTGATCATGGACTGAACTGTGTCCATTGTGACAGGATATGAACTTTGAGGACGTGGCCATCACCTTCTCTCAGGAGGAGTGGGAGCTCCTTGATGAGGCTCAGAGATTTCTATACCGCAGGATGATGTTGGAAGTTTTTGAACTTGTATCATCTGTAGGTAAGACCTTCACAATTCTCCTATTGTCCTGAGGTGATGTCCTCTCTTTCCTTTATTCTCCAAATGTGAGCTTTCTCTCTCCAATATCAAGACCATGGGCTCTTCTATTTTATTCCATTTTCCTGTCAAATGTCATGTAGCCAAGAGACATGAGTCATTTGGAAATACCTGAGCAAAGGACTCCATGAATATCCCTCACACCCATAGCATCAAATAGTGCAGGAAGTGTGTGGGAGTCAGGATTGTTCCAAACACCTTAATGGGACCAGGTGCTTCCTACTCACCTCTATTGTCTTTCAATAAAATTAAGAAAATCTGTGTTTTAAGAGCTTGTACAATAATAAGTTCACGGGCAACACTGGTGTTTAAAGAAAGTAAACATGAAGGATGATCTAAAAGAATGTCTCTAGATTTGCAACTCATGGGAATTATGACATACAGGTGGTGTTTAGATCCTAACAGAAACCTGCGCATGATCAACAGAGTTTAGGTTGCTCTGCCATTGGCAACAGCTGATTTATCCCTTTTCCTTGACATGCTTGACAGCTGATTTATCTTTCAATCTGTGACTTCCGGGTTTCTGTCTACCTTTATCTTTTTACTCTTTTCCCTTCACCTGCTCTTCTGAACTGCCCTATCTGCAGTATTTTCAAATAATAACCCGAATATTTCTTATGAGATGCACATAGGTGCCTAACTAGACCTTGACACAAGCTTCTTGTTTCTTAAATTTTCCTTGGAATAAGATGTAAGCAACATTCTTCACAGCTTGCCCATGCCACCTGCAGACAAGTCCTGTTGAACACTGTTAGCAGAAGAAAGAGTAGATGATCCAGCATCTGTTTCATGTGGTACTTGTCATATTTGTTTCATATTAAGATCTTCTGTGTATGGTGATCTTCAGTGGCACAGAGTATCACAGGAGCATTTCTTTAATCCTTCCAACAGATATGTTACTCTCAGACAATTGCATGTAACCAATGTGTTATGTGTGATACACTTTTATATAGAAACTTCTCCCTGTCACCACAGTCGACACTTATTTCATCACCATTTTTCTGTTTTTAGGTTGTGAGCATAAAACACATGATGCTGAGGTCTGTTCTGAGCAGAGTGAATGTGTGCAAGGGGAGTCACAGGAGAGTGCTTCTAAGACAGCTTCAGCCACCCAGGGGACCCTGCCCTCTGGGAGGTGTTTTTCTGTGTTAAAAAGATAGTCTGCACCTGACTGAGTCACAAGTAGCAGATTCGGAACAGAAAGCATTCTTCAGTGATGCATGTGTGAGAAACTTCTGTTTCAGTGAAAACCCTCACGAGCAACACCGACATGTCAGTGGAGAGAAGCCATGGAAGGAAGCTGTGGACCAGGCCTCATTTGTGACCAGGTGCAGCTTCTATTTATCAGGGATGTCTTCAACCAGTATGGAAGTTGAGAAAGACTTCCCAGACATCTCAGAGCTTCTTCAGGCCCAGGCCACTGTCAACACTGAGGAGCCACACAATCGTGAGATTTCAGAGGAATTTCCTGATAGAAAAAGGCATCATCAGTCGGTTGAATGTGAAAAAGCTGCCTGCCACAAACAGAACCTTGTTCAACATCATGGTGTCTGCTCTGCAGTAGTGCATTATGAGTGTATTATAATACATGTGGGAAAGTTTTCAGATCTATCTCAAATCTCAATAGACATAAGAGAGTTCACACTGGAGAAAAGTCCTATGAGTGTACTGATTGTGGGAAGCTGTTCAATGACAGGTCTTCCCTCACTACACATCACAGAGTTCTCACGGGAGAAAAACCTTACCAATGCAGTGAATGTAGAAAATCATTTAGTAATAGTCATCACCTCTTATACCACAAGAGAGTTCACACTGGGGAAAAGCCCTATCAATGTAGTGATTGTGGGAAGTGCTTCAGTCAAAGGTCTCACCTCATTGAACACCTCAAAATTCACACTGGTGAGAGACCATATGATTGCAATGATTGTGGGAAGTCATTTAGGCAAACTTCCAATCTCACACAGCACCAGAGAGTTCACACTGGAGAAAAGCCTTATGAGTGTAGGGAATGTGGGAAGTCCTTCAGTCATAGCACTAACCTCCTTACATACTACAGAATTCACACTGGAGAAAGGCCATACGAATGTAGTGATTGTGGGAAGTCAGTCAGGCAGCTCTCTACTCTCAGAGAACACCAGAGAGCTCACACTGGAGAAAAACCATATGAGTGTAGTGATTGTGAAAAGTCATTCAGGCGCATCTACACTTTTACACAGCACCAGAGAGTTCACACTGGAGAAAAGCCATATGAGTGTAGTGATTGTGGGAAGTCATTCAGGCAGCTCTCCAATCTCAGAGAACATCAGAGAATTCACTCCGGCAAAAAGCCTTATGAGTGTAGTCAATGTGGGAAATCATTTAGGCAAAAATCTGCTTTCACAAGGCATCAGAGAATTCACACGGGAGAACAACCATATGAGTGTAGTGATTGTGGATAGTCATTCAGTCACACCTGAACTCTCAGAGAGCACAACTGAAGTGAAATTATGATGTACTTACACACTTAATCTGCATTGTTAACATTCATAGCCACTCTTATTAAGTCTAAGATTCATTAATCCATTAAGTGACATGTAGGTGTTAGTATTAGACAATTTCCTGGTGTAAATACTCTCATGGTTCTTTTTAAACTGTCAAATGATTGCATTGAACACGGACCTGATGAGATATTTCAGTAGCACATCATTGTATTTTATTTCATAGTCATGGCAGACACTGCAGTTAAACTAGATGGAAAGTGCCTCTTCTAGATATAAGTCCAAATGATTGCAGGTCATGTGGCCTCTTTGATCTTTGAAGACAATGTGAAAACCTCCAGCACAATTTCCTATAGCTGGAGTCACTGGCAGAAAAATAATCTCAAGGGTTTGTGGATTTCCTTGTCCCCTCCAGGGAGGTCACCTTAAGGTTGTTGCTCAACAGGCAAGAACTCAAAGCTAGAGTTTGGCTAATCCTATAATCAGCCCTAGGATGTGTCTTTTGTAACTAGTCAGTATTCTTGCTGATTCCAATGCCAATACTCTTCACTGCTTGCCAAAATTTGCTGCCACTGAGGCAAGGTTGGTCTTCCCAGGTAATGAGAACTGACGTGCAACAGGGAGCACTTTTCTAATGGGTGCTATTTGGTGAGCTCTGACCTAGAGAGAAAGCTGTGAAGCTGTCACATGTGACATAAACTCACCTTTAACTCATACACAGGGTTGCGCTATAATAAGCTCACAGTTGTAAGTTCAGATTGTATTTTTAAAATATTTTAGAAAATAATTTTATTCTTTTGGGGCTGGGAGAGAGAAGCTGGAAGAAAGAGATAAGCATAGATCTGCTTTGTCCTACACGCCCCCTACTGGGGATATATTGAGGAATGTGCACTGATCTGGAATCAAACCAGAGACCTGTCTCTGAAAGGGATGACAACCAGCCAACTGAGGACACTGGCTGGGCCAGAGTTTGTTCCTGAATTATTATTAATTATTGTATTATTTTCCATACCAACAACTCTAAACCTTCTTTAGCCACATCTTGTATTTTTCTACTGCCCTGTTGTAATCTCTCTTGGCCCTCCATGCACTCATGGATTTTCCATTCTTTACAATACTGTTCATAATTTTATTGGCACTATTTGATGTGTAATTTTTATCAAATGCTTGTTTCTTTCATGCTACACAGTCTTTTTGAGATTCAATACCAATGTGAAGAGTGATTTTTTTTTTTTATTGCTGAGTAGTACTGAATTCTGTGAATAACCCTTTTATCTCTTTATTTTCTTTTTTTTTCTCTTTCATTTTTTTCTTAATTTTTATTGTTCATATTATTACAAATGTCCCTTCCCCCCCCATCCCACCCCACCCTCTGCCCTTTCCCCACCCCCATTGTCCTCATCCATAGGTGCACAGTTTATGTTCAGTCTCTTCCCATATCCCTCTCTCCCCTTTTCCCCAAGAATCATCAGTTCACTCCCCTTCCATACCTCTGATTCTATTATATTCAACAGTTAATATTGTTCCTCAGATTTTTTTTTTTATTTCCTTGGTTTTTAGATTCACTTGTTGATAGTTACGTATTTGTTGTTCATAATTTTTATCTTTATTTACTTTCTCTTCTGAAAGAAGCCCCTTCAGCAATTCATATAATTCTGGTTTAGTGGTGATGAACTCCTTTAGCTTTTTTTTTTTTTTTTTTTTATTAGTGGAGCTCTTTATCTGACCTTCGAATCTGAGTGAAAGCTTTGCTGGATAGATTATCTTTGGCTGTAGGTTCTTACTATTCATCACCTTGAATATTTCTTGCCATTCCCGTCTGGCCTGCATGGTTACTGTTGAGAAGTCAGCTGACAATCGTATGGGTGCTCCTTTATAGGTAACTACCTGCTTAGCTCTTGCTGCTTTTAATATTTTCTCTTTGTCTTTTGCTCTTTGAATCTTAATTATGATTTGTCTTGGTGTGGTCCTCTTTGGATTCCTTTTGTTTGGAGTTCTGTGTGCTTCCTGGACTTGGAAGTCCAATTCTTTCCCCAGGTGGGGGAAGTTTTCTGTCACTATTTCTTTCAATATGTTTTCGATATCTTGCTCTCTCTCATCTTCTGAGACCCCCATAATTCTGATGTTGGATCGTTTGAAGTTGTCCCAGAGGTTTCTTACATCATCTTCAATTTTCTGGATTCTCTTGCCTTCTAGCTTCTGCAGAGGAGTATCTTCTGGCTCTTTATGTTCCAAATCTTTGACTTGATTCTCAATTTTCTGGATTTTCTTGCCTTCTAGCTTCTGCAGAGGAGTTTCTTCTGGCTCTTTATGTTCCAAATCTTTGACTTGATTCTTGCGATCTTCTATTCTGTTTTTAGGACTCTGTATAATAGTTTTTATTTCAGACAATGTATTCTTTATTTCTTGTTGATTCCTTATTAATTCTAGTTGATCTCTTTTCATATCCTCATAGGTCTTATCCATCTTTTCTAGGAAATTCTTGAAAAACCTTATAAGCGTAGATTTGAACTCTATATCCAGTAGCTTTTTGTCCTCCATTTCTTTCGATTGTGATCTATTTGGTTTAGGCATTTTCGCAGGCAGCTTTCCTGATGAGGCGGGGTTTCAGGGTGGAGCCTACAGCTTTGGCTTCAGTCAGCCCTGCCCTATGCAACTCCTGAGACTCAGGGTCCTTCAGTACTTGGAAGCGCCTCTGAGAGAAAGGTGCCCTGGATTTTTGCCTGCTGCCAAACAGTCTAGTCTCTCTCCCAATGAGCCCGATATTGGGGTTCAGTTCAATTGGAAGTGGAGTTGGAGGTGGCGTTCAGAGCAGTCTGGAGCCCCAGTCTCCTTCCCGCCAGGCAATCCCGAGGCACAGCCGGCCGTCCCTTCTCTGCGTGGTGCCACCGGGACCTCATTTCGCCTCTTCCCCGGGGTTCCGCCTTTCAGCCCGGCTCCCTATGTGTGATCCTGGGTCCCCGGGGTCTGGCCTAGGCCTGGGGTTCAGAGCAGTCGGGGTCCAGCACAGTCGGAGTTTATCTCCTTCCCGCTAGGGAACGCCCGCCAGGCACTCCGCCTCCCTCCTCTCCGGCTCTGTCCTCTCCGCGCGCCGCGTGTCTCCGTACCTTGAGCTTTTACAGCTCCTCCGTGCTTCCTTCTGGTTATCTCCTTGCTTCTCGTTGTAGAATTTCCAGTCAGTCGACTTTCCTGTAGTTCTGGGTGATGTCCATTTTATATTTTAGTTGTATTTTATTGAAATTGTTGCGTGCGGCTGCGGCTAGGTGCCTACCCGAGCAGCCATCTTGGATTCTCCTCTATCTCTTTATTTTCTGTTGTTTGTTATTTCCAGCTTTTTGGTAGTATAACTTAATCTTTTGGGAATATTTTCATTCAATTTCCTCTATAGACATATATTTTACTTATCAAACTGTTATGTAAGCGAATGTTTTATACTTAAGATATGCAGAACTTTGAGCCAAAATGGTCATTACCTTTTCCTACCCCCTAACCCACATTATATTAAACAATTCAATTTTTCTGCTATCTTGCAAGGACATAAAACAATTAACCTTTTCAAATAGTAATCCTGGGAATGCATATAATGTTAACTTACTTTTGTTTTAATTCCATGTACTGAGGAATTTTTATGGTGAACATTTATTTTTATCTGCTTTGTTTAAATGTCTGTTGAGAATCTTTATTAAATTGTTTAAATAAATGTATTCTTTTACCCGAAGAAGGACTGTGTAGTTTCTAAGACATATGCTTAAATATCCGTAATTCCTCACTGACTCAAGTGACTCTTTGCCATATGGAACCCTAGGTTTTGCATCCTGAAAGGAAAACTGTTTCATTCAGTTTTAATGATGTGCACAACTGATGTCATCTTATACCATATACTTACACATTTAATCTGCATTGTTAACATTCAGAGCCACACTTATTTAAGTATAAGCATTCATTAATACATTAAGTGACATGTAGGTTTGTAGTATTTGTCAATTTCCTGATGTAAATACTCTCATTATGGTTCATTTTAAACTGTCAAAATGATTGCATTGAACACAGACCTGATTAGATATTTCAGTAGGACATCGTTGTATTTTATTTCCCAAATGGATAAAGTAGCAAGAAACAAACAAACATGCTTCACAACTTTCCTAATAAAATAATAAAATTATTGGGAAACCTAAAGCTTTAAACCTGGGTTCAATTCCAGCAAAGGGCACATGCCCGGGTTGTGGGCACAAACTCCAGTAGGGGGCTTGTAGGAGGCAGTAGTTCAAGATTCTTTTCATTGATGTTTCCATTTCTCAGTCCTACCTTTCTCTATGGAATATACATATTTCAGAGAGTACTTTTTAAAGAGAGTAAATGAGTATGACTCAGTATGTGTGAGGTCCCAATCTTTCCATGTTTTGGAACGCTTATAAGAATGGCAGAATATCACTCTTTGTCCCATATTGGGTTGTTTTGCATTGCTGACCAAGGCCTTGAAAGAAAGTCCGCATGACTTTGTGGTTCTAGTTTGCAGTCTGGTGCCTCTGTTATTGGTGAGATCAATGGTCTCCCAGAATAGGAGTCCTTTGTTGGGCCTGTGTGAACAATATCAATTATAGTCTCCGCTCACAGTATTACATAATTCTCAGCATTGTTTAGGGGAACTCCTCCCCATATTGTAAAGGAGCCATGTGCCATTAAGTATGACATTTCATATGCTGGTGTCATTTGTTTTAAGACTCTGAGGTTTAAATGGAACCACCATTAAGATAGAACCACTAGCTGAAACCAGTTTGGCTCAGTGGATAGGGCATCCTCCTGCAGACTGAAGGTTCCCAAGTTCAATTCCAGTCATGGGCATGTACCTTGGTTGTGAGCACATCCCCTGTGGGAGTATACATGAGGCAGCTGATCGATGTTTCTCTCTCATCCATGTTTCTAACTCTCTCCATCTCCCTTCCTCTCTGTGAAAAAATCAATAAAATATTTAAAAATGATGGAAACTCTGCATCCATAGAGAGTAGGAAATACTGAAATAAATTGTTGGGGAAAATATGCCTCTTCTAAACATTTTTCACAAATGGTCAAAGCTCTGTGGCTGGTGTGTTGTTTGCTTACAGACATTCTCAGGGCCTCCATAACTGTTTTTTCTGTGGCTGAAGTCATTGGCAGAGAAAATAAACACTAATTTTTTTAGTCCCCTGACCCATCCATGGTGGTTATCTCAAGGTTTCCTCAAATGGAAAGACCTCAGAGCTGAGGAAGGGTAATCCTATAATCAGTCCCAGGTTGTATTTCATGGAGATCTGTCAGCATTCCTGTGGATTTAAATGGTAATAGTCTTCACCGATTGCCAAAATTTGCTTTCCCTGAAGGAAGCACTGAGTAGTACTGAATTCTGTGAATTGTCCTCCCAGGTTTTTAGGACAGAGATGGTATCGCCCAAATAGGGTTGCGATTTCAATTTCCTAACAAGATAGAGATATCCAGGTCTTTATTGGAAGTGCTTCTTAAGGCTTTATTAAGTACTAGAGGCCTGGTGCATAAAAATTCATGTTTTGGTGTGGGGGGATCCCTCAGCCCCGCCTGTCCCCTCTCACACCCCAGAAGCCCTGAGGGGCTGGAGGCAAACTGGTGATCAGAGTAAGGTGATGCCCCATCACACCTCCGCTGCTGCCAGTGCCAACAGTGGAAGCCTTTGCCAGCCCTGGTTATCTGAGCCTCCAGCAGACTGGAGTGGCTGGGCAGTCAGCATTCGAGGCTTAAGCACCTTGGTCAGACCCTTGGTGACTGAGGGATTGAGGAGACTAGATATTCCATGAGTAAGTCACAGATGCAGGCATGTGACTTACTCATGGAATATCTTGGCTAACGGGTAATAGAGGAAGGTACCTAGGCTGATCTGAGCATCACTCCTGGACTTCCCATGCTGCTCATCTACTGAGTGTGAATGGTCTCTCTGTAACACCAGGGTCAGGATGCAGAATGGGCTCAGTGCTCTCAGCAGTTTGGATGGGGAAAATATGAAGGGACCACACTGAGCACAGGTTCCTGCACAGAATGAACAGAAACCACAGGATCACCATGGGTGTTAATGTCAGCGTTTTTACAATTAGCCCCATCTGATAGAGCACTCACCTGGGCAATGCACATGAGGAGGAGGCTTGGAGGCAGGGTAGTGACTGCTGTGAATATAAAATAACATGGACGCTGGAATGCTTGCAGTCCAGTAACCTTCCTAGTCAACTCTATTAATATGTGGACTTCACACTCTGCTCAGTGGGTGACCCAGGCAGCAGGGAGTTACTCACGGTCACAATCAGAAGTAGGTTCTGATTTTTGTGCCAGTGACATCTGCCCAAACTCCTTTTATATTTTAAGTTCACTGCTTTAAATCTGGTCTTTGGGAAGCTCAGGGACAAAGTCTAGGTGAATGAGGAGAAAGTCAACAAACAATCCTGATTAACATCAACTGCCATTCCCTACCAGTCCCTTGCTCCATAGCATCCCCAAAGAGGCTGGCACCGTGTGGTCACCTTTGGACTGGGGTCCATCAAGTAGGTCAGGCTCTACTATTGACCGTGATGTTGGCTGCAGCAGGTGATAGGCTTTGACCAATGAAATGTGGGAGTCAAGCCTGTCACTTTAACAGAAGAGTCTGGAACCAGGGAGATGGGCCGCCCTCTCTGCCCATCTCTAACAAAACCCAGCAGGAGCCTACATGTTGGCTGCTCCTTTATCCTGATTCCAGCAGAAGCAGGTGTTCATGTGCTATAAACAAGAAAGATACCTTCTTTACTCTAAACCACTAAAGCTTTGGGGTTGCTCATTACCCACAATACCATCTAGCCAAATGTAAATGCATCTTCGAATCTACCCTCTAGGAGGCAGCAGAGCCTAAAATTAGTAGCTAGAGCAAGGTGGTTAGAGACACATGGGTTTGTCTTTTAGCCCTGCCTTTATTAACTCTACAAATAAGCAATTTTTAATTTTGACTAAGGGCCTGGATTCCCTCCCCATCAAATAGATTGTGAAACCATATCAAATTGCAAAGAGGATTAAATGAAATAATAATATATATAAAGCATTGAATCCAGGCTTGGCACCTGTAGGAAACTCTTAGCTCCTCAACATCTCAATGTGTACTGACTACAGATATGCAGACAATATAGAAAATGTCAATGTGTTTGCCTATATATCCTGTCAAATTTCTTTTTTAAACCTGGATTACATATATTCTCTCATAGTCTGTCTTTTATCTTAACAATGATGTTTTCATGTTAAAAAAAAAAAAAGAGGTAAGCTGAAAAGGCTCAGTATATTGAGCATAGTCCCATGCACAGAAAGGTTGCTGGTTCAATTCTTATTTGAGGGCACCTGCTGTGGTTATGGGCTGTAGTCCATTAGTAGGTTATGTCCAGGAAGCCACTGTATGCTTCTATCCTTCTTCTATCTATAAAAGCCAATTAAAATACCTTTATACATCTTTATCCATTTAGATTTTTAGTCTTAAGAAATAATTGAAATAATACTTTTCACCTGAGAGAGCATTCTAAGAGTCATGGAATCTGAAATAATGTTTCCAAACAGGAGTTCAGTTTTGCAGACAACACTCCCTAGAATCCTGTGTTGATCTCCTAAAACCTAATGTTGTCAGTTCCCAATGTCACTGGGCTGCCCTAGAACAATATTTGAAATGGTCAGTGAGTGATTAGGATCCTAGTGCCACATGCAAGGCTAGATTGCCACATTACCCAAAGGGCCATGTGCCAAGGAGGACTGGGTTTAGTCAATGAAGCCCAGGAGAGGCGCATTATCCCTGTGTTCATTGGGTTGAGTTTGACTTTCAGAGTCTTTCTCTTGGTGGTAAATTTGACCTTTGTAGTGTGTGTTCATGAAATCAGAAGCTCCAGTGCTGGGTCACCAGTCATCAGAGGCAGTGTCCCTGCAGTGCAGTTGTAAGACTGTGACTGGTTGAGTCACAACAGGCAGTGATTGAGTTCTCTGTGCCTCCAAACTACTTTCTGCTTCCAGAGTTCAACCCGGCCTCACCTCATTCACCCTCCAGCCTCAGGTGTGGGTGCCTGTTCCGGTCCTGCAGTCCAGGTCTCAGTGGCAGAACAGTGAGTTGCTTGAGGGTGTCACATGGTGTGATTGGGTGGGAGAAGGTGACAGGCTGAAAAGCCACTGTGTAATGCCGTTGTGTAACTGAGAAGGGAAATCCTGTTCTATAATACTTTATACCTAAAGGCAGCAAAGAAGATGAAGCAAAGTTTTGTGTGAGAACTTTTACTTTCTTTTGAAGGAAGCAGCTGTCATTAAAGTTGGGTTTCAAAGAGGGGCATGGTGGGATTTAGGTTTCTAATTTTGTTTCAAAACTTCTCAGAGGAAGAACATATCACAAGAGAGAAGATAGCAGTTAGGGACAGGATGGAGAAGTCCTGCGAAAACCTTGATGGAATGCAGGCATTACCGGGTCTGTGGTTGGCAAGGTCCCTGAGCAGTCTGAGACTGTGGATCCTGGTGCTGGCTTCCATGCTCTCAACAGACCTTTACTTTCATCTGATTCCTGCAGGTGCAGGATCACTAAAGGGGACTTGGTGGTAGAGCTTATTTCAGGGCCTCCCTTGCTTGTGGCCTCTGAGATAGTTGTGTCCTGGGAATGTCCAGCCACTCTTCTAGGTCTTTGAAATGGGGTCATTGTTGGGATATCAATCCCAGAATTCTAAGTTCCAGGAGTAGGGTCATATAACGGGTCAGTGTGGCCTGCATGTGAGTCTTCCAGCGCAGGTATCCTATATACGGTCACATACCCTTATTGGCATAGGAAGACACAGTATCAGTAGGAATATAAGGAGAGAGAGACTTTGATGGCACCAAGTCCTGGGTCCTTTTCTTATGTGGGAAGTTCAGGAAGCAGATGGATATGGATCTTGGGGAGGATGAACATAAAATCATAGCTGAGAAACTGATCATGGACTGAACTGTGTCCATTGTGACAGGATATGAACTTTGAGGATGTGTCCATCACCTTCTCTCAGGAGGAGTGGGAGCTCCTTGATGAAGCTCAGAGATTTCTATACTGCAAGATGATGCTGGAAGTTTTTGCACTTGTATCATCAGTAGGTAAGACCTTCATAATTCTCCTAGTGTCCTGAGGTGACGTGTCTCTTCCTTAATTCTCTAAATGTAAGCTTTCTCTCACCCAGTCCTAGACCAGCGGCTCTTCTATTTGATCCCATTATCCTGTCAAGTGTGCTGTGGCAGAGAGTGCTGAGTCATTTGGAAAGACCTGAGTGAAAGAATCCATGAATATCCCTCATACCCAAAGCATCAAATGGGGCAGGAAGTGTCTGGGAGTCAGGATTGTTGCAAACAGGTTAATAGGACCAGGCTTGCACTTTGTCTTTTTGGCAGGTGTGTATGACCACATCCATGCCTTCTACTTCTTCACCACTCCTTCAGCTAAAGGCTCTTTATGACTGATTATGCCAGGTTATAGTCTTTCCTTGCATAAAGTATGGATGGTTCTTGAAAGACATCCTTCCATTGTTTGTAATGTTATATTCCCTGAATACTATTGCATGCTGTGTTATTCTGGGCAGGTGCTTCCTATTCACCTCTATTGTCTTTCAATAAAACTCAGAATATGTGTGTTATATGAGCTTGCACAATAGAAGGTCCAAGGGCAACCCTGGTGTTTTCACAGGGTGAACATGCAGGATGATGTAAAAGGTTGTCTCTTGAGTTGCAACTCATAGTAATTATGACATACAGGTGGTGTTTAGATCATACCAGAAACCTGCTCATGATCAACAGAGTTTAGGTTGATGTGCCACTGGTAACAGCTGATTCATCCCTTTTCCTTGACATTCTTGATATTTCTGATTTCTGGTTTCTTGATACCTTCAACGTTTTACCCTTTTCCCATCATCTGCTCTTCTGACCTGCTCTATCTGCAGTATTTTCTTTCTTTTTTTTTAAAAAAAATATATTTTATTGATTTTGTACAGAGAGGAAGGGAGAGAGATACAGAGTTAGAAACATTGATGAGAGAGAGTCACCGATCAGCTGCCTCTTGCACACCCCTTGCATATTGGGGATATGCCCGCAATGAAGGTACATGCCCTTGACTGGAATTGAATCCGAGTCCTTTCAGTCCCCAAGAAAACGCTCTATCCACTGAGCCAAACCGGTTTCGGCTATCTGCAGTATTTTCTAATAATAACCTGCATATTTATTATGAGATAGACATAGGTGCCTCACTAGATCTTGACAGAGCTTCTAGTTTCTTGAATTTTACTTGGAATAAGATGAAAGCAACATTCTTCACAGCTTGATCCTGTCACCAGTAGACAAGTTGTGTTAAACACTGGTAGCAGAAGAATAAGCAGATGATCCAGCTTCTGTTTCATTTTGTGCTTTATATATTTGTTTCATATTTTGTTTGATATCTTCCTGTGTACGGTGATCCTCAGTGGCACAAAGCATTGCAGCAGCATTTTTTTCAATGCTTCCTATAGATATGTTACTGTCAGACAATTGCATATAACCAATGTGTTATGTGTGATACACTTTTATAAAGTATCTTCTGGTCAGCACAGTCGAGATTTATTTCATCACCGTTTTTCTGTTTTAAGGTTGTGAGCATAAAACAGATGATACTGAGGCCTGTTCTGAACAGAGTGAATGTGTGCAAGGGGAGTCACAGGAGAGTGCTTCTAAGACAGCTTCAACAACTCAGAGGACCCTTGTCTGTGGGTTGTGTTTCTCTCTGTTAAAAGATATTCTTCACCTGACTGAGTCACAAGCAGCAGACTTTGAGCAAAAAGCATTCTTCAGTGATGCATGTGTGAGAGACTTTTGGTTCAGTGTAAATTCTCACCAGCAACACAGATGCCGCTGGAGAGAAGCTTCAGAAGGAAGCTGTGGACCAGGCCTCATTTGTGACCAGGTGCAGCTTCTATTTGTCAGGGGTGTTTTCAACCAATATGGAGGTTGAGGAAGAATTCCCAGACATAACAGAGCTTTTTAAGGTCAAGGCCACTATCAACACATAGGATCCACACAATCATGAGATTTTAGAGGAATTTCCTGATAGAAAAAGGCATCATCCATGGGCTGAATGTGAAAAAGCTGCCTGCCACAAACAGAACCTTGTTCAATATCAGGGTGTCTGCTCTGGAGTAGTGCATTATGAGTGTAATACATGTGGGAAAGTTTTCAGATGTATCTCAAATCTCAATAGACATAAGAGAGTTCACACTGGAGGAAAGTCCTATGAGTGTACTGATTGTGGGAAGCTGTTCAATGACAGGTCTTCCCTCACTATACACCACAGAGTTCACACAGGAGAAAAACCTTACCAATGCAGTGAATGTGGAAAATAATTTAGTAAGAGTTCTCACCTCTTATGCCACAAGAGAGTTCACACTGGGGAAAAGCCATATCAATGTAGTGCTTGTGGGAAGTACTTCAGTCAAAGGTCTAACCTCATTGAACACCTCTAAATTCACACTGGTGAGAGACCATATTTGTGTAGTGGTTGTGGGAAGTCCTTCGAGCACATGTTCACTCTCACACAGCACCAGAGAGTTCACAATGGAGAAAAGCCTTATGAGTGTAGTGATTGTGGGAAGTCATTCAGGTTCATCTCCACTCTCAGAGAAAACCAGAAAGTTCACACTGGGGAAAAGCCATATGAATGTAGTGAATGTGGAAAGTCATTCAGGAAGCTCTACACTCTCAGAGAACATCAGAGACTTCACACTGGAGAAAAGCCATATGAGTGTAGTGATTGTGGGAAATCATTCAGGCAGATCTCCACTCTCAGAGAACATCAGAAAGTTCACACTGGAGAAAAGCCATATGAGTGTAGTGATTGTGGGAAATCATTTAGGCAAAAATGTACTTTCACAAAACATCAGAGAATTCACACTTATTGAGTAAAGCCATATGAGTGTTTTAAATGTGGGAAATCATTTAGGCATAAATCTGCTTTCACAAGGCATCACAGAATTCATACTGGAGAACAACCATATGAGTATAGTAATTAAGAAAAGTAAATTAGTCACACCTGCACTCTCAGGGAGCACAACTAAAGTCAACTTATATGATATACTTACACTTTTAATTTCATCGTTAATATTCAGAGCCACTCTTATTTAAGTCTAAGAATTCATTAATCCATTAAGTGATATGTAGGTTTTAGTATTAAACAATTTCCTGGTGTAAATACTCTCGTTATGGTTCTTTTTAAACTGTCAAATGATTGCATTGAACACGGACCTGATGAGATATTTTAGTAGCACATCATTGTATTTTATTTCATAGTCATGGCAGACACTGCAGTTAAACTAGATGGAAAGTGCCTCTTCTAGATATAAGTCCAAATGGTTCCAGGTCTTGTGGCATATTTGGTCTTTGAGGACAGTCTGAGGACCTCCATCACTATTTCCTCTAGCTGGAGTCACTGTCAGAAAAAATAATCTCATGGGTTTGTGGATTTCCTTGTCCCTCTAGGGAGGTCACCTCAAGTTGTTGCTCAACAGGCAAGAACTCACAGCTAGAGGATGGATAATCCTTTAATCAACCCCAGGATGTGTCTTTTGTAACCAGTCAGCATTCCTGCTGTTTCCAATGGCAATACTCTTCACTGCTTGCCAAAATTTGCTGCCACGGAGGCAAGGTTGGTCTTCCCAGGAAATGAGAAGTGACATGCAACAGGGAGCACCTTTCTAATGGGTGCCATTTGGTGAGCTCTGACCTGGAGAGAAAGCTGTGAAACTCACATGTAACATATGTATTATTATTATTATTAATGATTATATTATTTTTCATATCAACAACTCTAAACCTTCTTTGCCACATCCTGCATTTTCCTATTGCCATGTTGGAAATTTTCTTTCTGCCTTTCTTGGCCCTCCATGCAATCATTAATTTTTCCATTATTTACACTACCATAGTTCATACTGTTCATAATTTTATTGGTGCTATTTGATGTGTACTTTTTAAGAAATTCTGGTTTCCTCCAAACTACACAGTCATTTTGAGATTCAATACAAATGCTTATGTGAAGAGTGATTTATTTTTATTTTTATTTTTATTTTTTTAAAATATATTTTATTGATTTTACACAGAGAGGAATTGAGAGGGACAGAGAGTTAGAAACATCGATGAGAGAGAATCATTGATCAGCTGCCTCTTGCACACCCCCTACTGGGGATGTGCCCGCAACCAAGGTATATGCCCTTGATTGGAATCGAACCCGGGACCTTTCAGTCCGCAGGCCGACGCTCTATCCACTGAGCCAAACCGGTCCCGGCAGTGATTTTTTTTTTTAAATTCCTGAGTAATACTGGATTCTGTGAATAACCCCTTTATCTGTTGATCTTCATTGTTTGTAATTTCTAGGTTTTGGGTATTATAAGTAAATCTTTTGGAAATATTTTAATTCAATTCTCTATATAGACATATGTTTTACTAATCAAACAGTTGTGTAGGTGAATGTTTTACATTTAAGATATATGGAACTCTGAGCCAAAAATGGTCATTTCCTTTGCCTTCCCCCTAACTCATATTATACAAAATTCCAATATTTCTGCTACCCTGCAAGGACATACAATGGTTAACCTTTCAAATAGTAACCCTGGACATGCACATAATGTTAACTTGCTTTTGCTTTAATTCCATCTACTGAAAACTTTTTTATGGTGAACATTTGTTTTTATCAGCCTTATTTAAATGTCTGCTGAGAATGTTTTGCAAATTGTTTAAATAAATGTATTATTTTACCCAAAGGAGGGCTGTGCAGCATCTAAGACATATGCTTAAATATCCGTAATTCCTCACTCACTCAAGTGACTCTTTGCCATATGGAACCATAGGTTTTGCATCCTGAAAGGAAAACTATTTCATTCAGTTTTAATGATGTGCACAACTGATGTCAACTTATACAATATACTGACACATTTCATCTGCATTGTTAGCATTCGGAGCCATTCTTATTTAAGTCTTAGCATTCATTAATACATTAAGTGGCATGTAGGTTTGCAGTATTTGTCAATTTCCTGGTGTAAATACTCTCATTACGATTCATTTTAAACTGTCAAAATGATTGCATTGAACACGGACCTGATTCGATATTTCAGTAGCACATCGTTGTATTCATGGCACTACAGGCAACATTTGGTGGCCATTATTCTGCCTACCACAGTTTGAATCGGGAAGAGTAAACTGAGAAGGTACAACTGCAACAAACATTTAGGTCTGGAAGGAGGATGAATGTGTTCTGTGCCTTGGCAGCCTGGGGACATTGACCCTGTAGTGTACCCTAAGCCAGGAGAGAGAAAAGCAAATAGGTACCACGGGTTATCCCAGAAAACCTCCAAAGGTGCCTGTGTTAACGAACTCTGTATCTCTTGAAGTGGGAGCAAAGCTGGGGCCAAAAACAAGAGGATTGGTCCTCAACTCGGTGTTGTTGAGTCAAATCAATTTTAACACTAATCTTTCTTTTATTGATTTTTTAGAGAGGGAGAGATGGAGAAACATCCCGTAATGAGAGAGAATCATTGCCCAGCTGTTTCCCGCATGCCCCCTACAGGGATGGAGATCCCCAACCTAGAAATGTGCCCTGACCTGGAATCGAACCAGAGATACCTTGGCTCATGGGTCCATGTCCAACAACTGATCCATGCCATGTGGGCAAACTATGTTTTTTTATTGTTGACTCTATTACACATAGACCCAATTTCCCAAATCCTCATCTTCCTTTGCCTCCCTCTACCCTTCCCCCACCATTTCTAGGCACTCAGCACATAACTGGCTATGTGCATGGACTATGCATGAATGTACATACTTTAAATACATATTTTTATTGATTTTAGAGAGAGGAAGGGAGATGAGAGATACATACATACATATATATTAATGATGAGATAGAATCACTGATTAGCTGCCTGCTGTGTATCCCCATCCTCACCCAACTGAGAATTAAACCTACAAACTATGTATGTTCCCTGACCAGGAATAGAACCATAACCTCAGGGATCATGGGTTAGTGCTCAATCATTGAGATACACCAGGTGGGCTATATTATTTAAGATAAAAAAATGCATTTTAAAATATACATATTTCATTGATATTTTACAGAGTGGAAGGGAGAGGGATAGAGAGTTAGGAACATCATTCAGCTACCTCCTGCATGCTCCTATTGGGTAGGTGTCCACAACCAAAGTACGTGTCCTTGATCAGAATCAAACCTGAGATCCTTGAGTCCCAAGGCCAATGCTCTATCCCCTGAGCCAAACTTATTAAGGATAAAATAAAATACAGAATATTTTTTATCACTGATAGTAATAGATGTCTCCCATTTTCGCCTGTGCATATATTCTTTGGCGTAATCTCTCCCAGTTCTCCCCACACCCCTATCCTGGGAGATCTTCCAGTCTGTTCCAACGAACCAGGCCTCTGGCCCCATCTTTTCCTTCCCCAGGGCCACTTGCTGAACCCCATCACCTTTATTCACCAAAGTAATGGGCTGGGATGCTATAATAGGTCTTTTTGGTGTTTGAGAAAACTACATTACCCAGAAAGAAATGCGACCAAGTAGGTGGTGCTAAAGGGCCCTTTTGGGTCAGTGCATCCGGTTAGGGCGGGGCTTCCGCCTTCCTCCTCCTGGCGGTCATTTTGAACTCCAGGTTCTTCAGGGACTCCCAAGCTTCAGCTCACTGATGGTGAGAAGGAGGAGGCGGAGGAGGTAGAGTAGGTGGAGGAGACCTAGGACCCAACGCCCTTGCTGTGCAGGGCGCGTCTGAGGCGCCGGAAGCCCCCACAGCCCGGGGAGATGGGCGTCTCCGCGCCTCCCGGCTCCTCTCTGCTCCCAGCGTCCCCGCAGCCTGACCCCCGGACCCTCCCGCCTGGGGCGCGGCCTCCCCTGTCCCGCCGCCCCGGGCCCCGCGCTCAGGATGGTGAGTCCCTCCTGGGGGCGCGGGGGTGCCGGGGAGGAGGGTGGAGGCGGCAGAGCCGCCGTGTGCGGAGGCGGTGGTGGGACTGAGCGGGGAGGACGGGGACCCGGGCCTGTTTGGGGTGTAAAGTAAGTTGACCAGGTTTTAACGTTGGTAAAGCGGGACACCACTCGGGGAGAGGGGGAAAGGGGGACTTGATTAAAAATTTGGTCTCTATGGAGCAACAAAAATTTTCATAGAATGCAAAAATAGTATTGTAATATATATATTTTTAAATTTCAACATAAGTACAGTTTATAAATAAATAAATATTATGAATAGTATTCTTTTATTCTTTGGCATATTTCTCATTTGAGTGAATTCTAACAACTGATCAACAAGGCGACCTTTGATAAGCAGATCTCGATAATCAGTTATCAAAAATTATTTGTTATTATTGAAGTTCAACATTATAAAATGAGCAAAAATAATATAAAACTCATATTCTGGCTAAATAGCCACCTGGCCACCAAAAACCGTCTGTTCCCTTTCCGTTCTCTTGTCGTTCCCTAGCTTGTCGTGCATTCTTTCCAAACATCGGGACTTTTAAAAAAAACGACGCGGGGACACCGGACCAATTGTTAAAAATTGGGACATCTGGTCACCTTAGTGTAAAGGCAACGAAGAGATGAGGTGTGGTTTTGCATGAGGAGTTTTACTTTCATTCTCAAACGCTGGGGCCATCAGTGGTGGGAGGGGGGGGCGGGATATTGCGGAAACCTGTTTGGATAGGTGGATAGAGCATCTGTCTGCGGACTAAAAGGTCCCAGGTTCCATTCCAGTCAAGGCATAGCCCCAGTGCGGGGGCGTGCAGGAAGCAGCTGGTTGATATTTCTTTCTCATCAACGTTTCTAACTCATTCCCTCTCAATTCCTCTGTGTAAAATCATTAAGATATATTAAAAAAAAAAGGGGGGGGCATTTTCCAAGTTCAAAGTAGGGTTCAAACTTTTCCTACCATTGCTCAGAGGAAGAACAGACTAGAAGACAGAGGACAGCGGTTGTGGACAGGGAGGGGGAGTCCTGTAAATGTGAGGGAACTGGAAGAGTGAACACTGAGGACTGAGCGCCGAGATAATACAGGCACCTGGAGGGCACCTGGCCTCTGGGCTGGGCGAGGGCACTGAGCAGCCTGAGACTGGATTCTGGTGGTGGTTTCCAGGATCCCAACAGACCTTTACTTTCACCAGATTCCTGCAGATGCAGAGCCACTTAAGGGGACTGGGTGGTAGACCCTTTTTCAGGGCCTCCCAGTCTTGTGACCTCTGAGATAGTTGTGTTGTGGGAAATGTCCAGCCACTGTTCTAGGTCTTTGACCTGGAAACCCTGATGAGACATCAATCCCAGAATTCTAAGTTCCAGGACTAGGGTCATGTGACTGGTCCCGGTTTTGGGCAACCAGTGTGATGGGATGTGAGAAGTTTTTCCATTCATGGGTTTCTATATGGGTAAAGGCTTGGAGTGAATTCTGAGCTCATCCAGGATCCCTAAGGTGCTTCCCCTTTTTTTCCCTTTTAATGAGGAATTGGAAATAATGGGACAAGAGTCAGGTCTTGAGTAGCTTTCTGACAACGGGGAAGTCTGTTCTGTAGGTGATGGGAGCAATGGGAGGTTTGGAGAAATGGAGGCAGAGTATCTGACCTAGGTGTTATTAGACTCCCTGTGGCTGCCACATGTTGAACCATATAGATGGGATGGAGGCAGTAGAAAGACTAAGATGGATGCTGCTATGATCGTCTTGATTAGTGTTATAGTAATTCACCCTGAGGGTGGCTGTGGAGGCAAAATAAGCTTTGGAATCTGGATTGGTGTTTTAGGTGTGGCCACCAGAATTTTCTAATTTGGAGGTTGAGAGAAAGGTAAGAGTCAAAGATGAAGTAAAAGATTGCATTTCCAACTGGAGGTATGGAAGGGCTATCAGCTGAGATGCAGATATTCATAGTAGAAATGGGGGATACCAAAACTTTTATATTCTACCTGTTAGGTTTGTGATATTTCAGGGAGCAGATCATGAATGACTTAAACTCTGAGGCACAGTTCAGGATGAAAACTTCTGTAAAATGTAGTCAGAGTGTAGGGACTAGGGAATTATTGTGGATCATCTTATTTTCATCCCTTTTTAATTGGAAACTGAAGAGCAAACGAGATGAGATTGCAGCTGTTACATATTCATTGATTAAACATATAACAGGATATTGTTGTGAGTTTGAGCCTTGGTTGTTTTCCTCATTCTGGTTGATTTGCTTAGAGCATGAGTTGGTGAGACTCACTGGCCATAGGGTAGATGGTCATAGACTATGGGGCCTGAGTGATGAAAGCTGTGACTTATGAAGGCAGATCCAGTGCAGTGCTAGTATAGGTGGCATCTGGATATGAGACCTGATGAGTTTCTCAATAGGTGAGGTTGCAAGAACACACAATCTGGGAGAAAGGCCTTCATTGTGGAACTGAAGGCTACCTCAATCAGTGTGTACTTTCAGAGTTGGTGTAGAACTTATTCTTATTTGAATTCATCAAGCAGTATTTATACCGCAAATGCTGACCAGTGAGTAGGAAGTGAAGGAGATGACTTTGGGGGCTGTGGGTGTGAGAGTGCAGGGGTGAGACAGGTGTGGGAGAAAGAAAGCTGTGCCCTTGGAGAGGGTTTGTGCATTCATGGCTGCAGTGCCATGGCATTTCAATAAGAGGGAATGGAGGTTGAGTCCATTACCTGCTGATACTACAGAGTGGTGAATTTTCAGTTAAATTCCTGAAAAGAGAGTGCATTGTGGTGCTACATCCCTAGTTGAAAGCTTAGATGAAATACGTGTGCTCACCAGCCTCTTGTTGTTGAGGGCTGTTACATTGATCAATAGGTATGAGATAGCATACATCACCATCGTTTGGGCTTAAAAAACTCCACTGGCTTTGGAAGGCAGAATGGTGAGAGAAATATATTAAAGAGGTGGTGGATTAAAAATTTGTGAAAAGAAGATGATTAGGAAATAAACTGTGCTCATCAAGGCATCCTTGTGCTACATTTGACTTTGCCTCTGGGAATGAAGTTGTGTGAGAGAAGTGTGATTCAATGAATTATGACCAAGTGTAAAATAATGGCTTCAGTATCCTGGTATTGGGTTCAAGTAATTAAAGTGAGATACAATAATTATTGGGGTCTTAACATGGGAATTCAGCGGACAACAGAGTATTGCCTGATAAGCATCATGTCAAATCCTCACACTGTCATTACAGACACCATCTCTCCCTGCCCTATGTTCATAACACCAATTTATTGAAAAGGGGCAGTGTAGCCTGCATGTAAGTCTTCCAGCACAGGTATCATATATATGGTCACATACCCTTATTATTGTAGGAAGACACAGTATCAGTAGGAATATAAGGAGAGAGGACTTTAAAGGCACCAAGTCCTGGGTCCTTTTCTTATGTGGAGAGTTCAGGGAGCAGATGGATACGGATGTTGGGGAGGATGAACATAAAATCATAGCAGAGAAACTGATCATGGACTGAACTGTGCCCATTGTGACAGGATATGAACTTAGAGGATGTGTCCATCACCTTCTCTCAGGAGGAGTGGGAGCTCCTTGATGAGGCTCAGAGATTTCTAGACTGCAAGATGATGCTGGAAGTTTTTGCACTTGTATCATCAGTAGGTAAGACCTTCATAATTCTCCTACTGTTGTGAGGTGATGTCCTCTCTTTCTTTATTCTCCAAATAAACTTTCTCTCAGACCTAGATATTGGACTCTTCTATTTTATCCCATTATCCTGTCAAATCTGCTGTGGCAGAGAGTGCTGAGTCATTTGGAAAGACCTGAACAAAGGACTCCATGTATACCCCTCACAACCGTAGCATCAAATAGTTCAGGAAGTGTCTGGGAGCCAGCATTGTTCCAAACAGCTTAATGGGACCAAGCTTGTACTTTATCTTTTGGGAGGTGTCTATGACCAAATCCATTAGTTCATTCCACTTCACCATTAGTTCAGTTAAAAGCTCTTTGTGACTGACAATGCCAGGTTATGATCTTTACTTGCATGAACCATGGGTAGTTCTTGAAGGGACCTCCTTCCATTGTTTGTAATGTTATGTTCCCTAAATACGATTGCATGCTGTGTTGCTCTGGGCAGGTGCTTCCTATTCACCTCTATTGTCTTTCAATAAAACTCAGAATATCTGTGTTTTATGAGCTTGTACAATAAAATATACAAAGATAGCCGAAACAGATTTGGCTCAGCGGTAGAGCATCGGTCTGCGGACTGAAAGGTCCCAGGTTCGATTCCGGTCAAGGGCATCTACATTGGTTGCAGGCACATTCCCGGTAGGGGGTGTGCAAGAGGCAACTGGTCAGTGATTCTCATCAACATTTCTAGCTCTCTATCTCTCTCTCCCTTCCTATCTGTAAAAAAAAAAAAAAAAAAGTTCAAAGATAACCCTGGGGTTTTCACAGGATGAACATGAAGGATGATCTAAAAGGTTCTCTCTTGATTTGCAACTCATGGTAATTATGACACACAAGTGGTGTGTAGATCATACCAGAAACCTGCTCAATAGCAACAGAGTTTAGGTTGATGTGCCACTGGCAACAGCTGATTTATCCCTTTTCCTTGGTATTATTGACATTTCTCCGATTTATCTTTTAATCTGTGACTTAAAAGTTTCTGGCTATCTTTACATTTTTACTCTTTTCCCGTCACCTGCTCTTCAAGGGCTCTATCTGCAGTATTTTCAAATAATAACCAGCATATTTGTCATGAGAAGCATATATGTGCCTCACTAGACCTGAGGCAAGCTTCTCATTTCTTGAATTTTTCTTGGAATAAGATGTAAGCAACATTCTTCACAGCTTGCCCATGTCACCTGCAGACAAGTCCTGTTGAACACTGTTAGCAGTAGAAAGAGTAGATGATCCGGCATCTGTATCATGCTGTGTTTGCCACTTTTGTTTCATATTTTGCTTGAGATCTTTAACGTATAGTGCTTTTCACTGGCACAGAGCATCACAGTATTATTTTTTCAATCCTTCCTATAGACATGTTACTGTCAAAGAATTGCATGTAAACAGTGGGTTATGTGTGATACACTTTTATAAAGAGACTTCTCCCTGTCGCCACAGTGGACATTTATTTTATCACCATTTTTCTGTTTTCAGGTTGTGGACATAAAACACATGATGCAGAGGCCTGTTCTGAGCAGAGTGAATGTGTGCAAGCGGAGTCACAGGAGAGTTTTTCTAAGACAGCTTCAGCAACCCAGGGGACCCCTCTTTGTGGGAGGTGTTTCTCTGTGTTAAAAGATAGTCTGCACCTGACTGAGTCACAAGCAGCAGATTTTGAACAGAAAGCATTCTTCAGTGATGCATGTATGAGAGACTTCTGTTTCAGTGTAAATTCTCTCCAGCAACACCGACATGCCAGTGGAGAGAAGCCATGGAAGGAAGCTGTGGACCAGGCCTCATTTGTGACCAAGTGTAGCTTCTACTTATCAGGGGTGTCTTCAACCAGTATGGAAGCTTCGAAAGAATTCCCAGACATCTTAGAGCTTCTTCAGGCCCAGGCTACTGTCAACACTGAGGAGCCACACAATCGTGAGATTTTAGAGGAATTTCCTGATAGAAAAAGGCATCATCCATGGGCTGAATGTGAAAAAGCTGCCTGCCACAAACAGAACCTTGTTCAACATCGGGTGTCTGCTCTGGAGTGTAGTGCATTATGAGTTTAATACATGTGGGAAAGTTCTCAGATCTATCTCAAATCTCAGTAGACACAAGAGAGTTCACACTGGAGAAAAGTCCTATGAGTGTACTGATTGTGGGAAGCTGTTCAATGACAGGTCTTCCCTCACTATACACTACAGAGTTCACACAGGAGAAAAACCAATGCAGTGAATGTGGAAAGTCATTCAGTCAGAGTTGTAACTTCTTATGCCACAAGAGAGTTCACACTGGGGAAAAGCCATATCAATGTAGTGATTGTGGGAAGTGCTTCCGTCAAAAATCTAAACTCATTGCACACTTCAAAATTCACACTGGTGTAAGACCATTTGAATGTAGTGATTGTGGAAAGTCATTTAGACAAATTTTCAATCTCACACAGCACCAGAGAGTTCACATGGAGAAAAGCCATATGAGTGTAGTGATTGTGGGAAGTCATTTAGGCAGATCTGCAATATCAGAGAACACCAGAGAATTCACACTGGAAAAAAGCCATATGAGTGTAGGAAATGTGGGAAATCATTTAGGCAAAAATCTACTTTCACAAAACATCAGAGAATTCACACTGGAGAACAACCATATGAGTATAGTGATTATGGAAAATCGTTCAGTCACACCTAAACTCTCAGAGAGCACAACTGAAGTCACCTTATATGATGCACTTACACATTTAATCTGCACTGTTAACATTCAGAGCCACTCTTATTTAAGTCTAAGTATTATGTGATGTGTAGGTTTGTGGTATTTGACAATATCCTGGTGTAAATACTAATTATGGTTCTTTTGAAACTCTCAAATGATTGCATTGAACACGGAACTGATTAGATATTTCAGTAGCACATCATTGTATTTTTTCTTAGGCTGTATGCTTTATTTTTTAAAATAAATTTTTATTTATTTTTTAAATAAATTTTTATTGTTCATATTATTGCAAATGTTCCTTCCCCTCCCCTCCATTGCTCTCCTCCACCAGGTTCCCACCCCACCCTCTGCCCTTTCCCCACCCCCCATTTTCCCATCCATAGGTGCACAGTTTATGTTCAGTCTCTTCCCACATCCCCCTCTCCCGTTTTCCCCAAGAATCGTCAGTTCACTCCCCTTCCATACCTCTGATTCTATTATATTCAACAGTTAATATTGCTCATCAGATTTTTTTTTAAATTTCCTTGGTTTTTAGATTCACTTGTTGATGGTTACATATTTCTTGTTCATAATTTTTATCTTTATTTACTTTCTCTTCTGAAAGAACCCCCTTCCGCAATTCATATAATTCTGGTTTGGTGCTGATGAACTCCTTTAGCTTTTTTTTATTAGTGAAGCTCTTTATGTGACCTTCAATTCTGAGTGATAGCTTTGTTGGATAGATTATCTTTGGCTATAAGTTCTTACTATTCATCACCTTGAATATTTCTTGTCATTCCCGTCTGGCCTGCATGGTTACTGTTGAGAAGTCAGCTGACAATCGTATGGGTGCTCCTTTATAGGTAACTACCTGCTTAGCTCTTGCTGCTTTTAATGTTCTCTCTTTGTCTTTTGCTCTTGGAATTTTAATTATGATTTGTCTTGGTGTGGTCCTCTTTGTATTCCTTTTGTTTGGAGTTCTGTGCGCTTCCTGGACTTGTAAGTCTAATTCTTTCACCAGGTGGGGCAAGTTTTCTGTCACTATTTCTTTCAATATGTTTTCGATATCTTGCTCTCTCTCATCTTCTGGGACCCCCATAATTCTGATGTTGGTTCGCTTGAAGTTGTCCTAGAGGTTTCTTACATTATCTTCAATTTTCTGGATTCTCTTGCCTTTTAGCTTCTGTGGAGGAGTGTCTTCTGGCTCTTTATGTTCCAAATCTTTGACTTGATTCTTGCGATCTTCCATTCTGTTTTTAGGACTCTGTATAATATTTTTATTTTAGACAATGTATTCTTTATTTTTTTTGATCCCTTATCATTTCTCGTTGATTCCTTATTAATTCTAGTTGATCCCTTTTCATATCCTCATATGTTTTATCGATCTTTTCTAGGAAATTCTTGAAAAACCTTATAAGCATAGATTTGAACTCTATATCCAGTCGCTTTTTGCCCTCCATTTCTTTTGTTTGTGATCTATTTCATCTGGGCATTTTTGAAGCTTCCCTGATGGGGCGGGGTTTCAGGGTGTAACCTACAGTCTTGGCTTCTCTCACCCCCGCCCTATGCGGTTCCTGAGTCTCAGGGTCCTTCCTTCAGTACTCGCTGCAAGCGCCTCTGAGAGAAAGGTGACCTCGATTTTCACCTGCTACCAAACAGTCTATGCTCTCCCCCAATGAGCCCGGTATTGGGGTTCAGTTCAATTGGAAGTGGAGTTGGAGGTGGCGTTCAGAGCAGTCTGGAGCCCCTGTCTCCTTCCCACCAGGACAATCCCGCGGCACAGCCAACCGTCCCTTCTTTGTGCGCAATGTGCGTGCCTCTGGGACCTTCTTTCGCCACTCCCCCGAGGTTCCGCCTTACAGCCCAGCTTCTTGTGGATGAGCCTGGGTCCCCGGAGTCTGGCCTAGAACTGGGGTTCAGAGCAGTCGGAACTGGGGCCCAGCACAGTCAGAGCTTTTATCTCTTTCCTGCTAGGGAACGCCAGCCAGGCAATCAGCCGCCCCTTCTCTCCAGCTCCGTCCTCTCCCCGTGTGCAGCATACCTTAGGCTTTTCCAGCTCCTCCGCGCTTCCTTCTGGTTTTCTCCTTGCTTCTCGTTGTAGAATTTCCAGTCAGTTGACTTTCCTGTAGTTCTGGGTAATATCCATTTTATATTTTAGTTGTATTTTATTGAAATTGTTGTGTGCAGCTGCGGCTAGGTGTTTACCTGAGAAGCCATCTTGGATTCTCTCCATTGTATTTTATTTCATAGTTATCGGAGACACTGCAGTTAGATTAGATGGAAAGTGCATCTTCTAGATATAAGTCCAAATGATTACATGGCCTGTGGCCTGTTACCATATTTTCCGGTGTATAAGACAACCCCCAAAGTTTACAGTTAAAACAGTTTTAGGCCTATATTTGCTGTATAAGACTACCCCCCACTTCCGAGGCAACACCAGTTCTTTTTTTAATAGACCACCTTTTTGACTCTGGCCAATCTGAGCAGGCTTTTTACTAGAACACAGTGTACATGTTCTGTACCTAAAGCTTATACAGCGAATATAGGCCTAAACCTATGTTTTAACTGTAAAATTAGGGGGTCGTCTTATACACCCAGTCGTCTTATACGCAGGAAAATACGGTAGGTCTTCGAGAACAGTCTGATGATCTCCATCACTATTTCCTATAGCTGGAGTCACTGGCAGAAAAATAATCTTACGGGTTTGTGTATTCCCTTGTCCCCTCTAGGGAGGTCACTTCAAGGTTGTTGCTCAACAGGCAAGAACTCAAAGTAGAGGATGCATAATCCTGTAATCAGCCCCAGGATGTGTCTTTTGGTAACCAGCCAGTATTCCTGCTGATTCCAATGGCAATCATCTTTACTGCTTACCAACATTTGTTGCCACTGAGGCAAGGTTGGTCTTCCCAGGAAATGAGAACTGACATGCAACAGGGAGCACCTTTCTAATGGGTGCTATTTGGTGAGCTCTGACCTGGAGAGAAAGCTGAGAAACTGTCACATGTGACATAAACTCACCTCTAACTCATACACGGGATGACGCTATAATAGGCTCACAGTTGGAAGTTCAGATTGTATTTTTACAAATATTTTAGAAAATGATTTTATTCTTTTTTTGGGTGGGAGAAAAAAAAAGGCTGGAAGAAAGAGATAAACATAGATTTGTTGTCTCCTTGCCCACTACTGGGGATACATTGGGGGATGTTCCCTGACCTGGAATCAAACCAGAGAACTTTCTCTGAAAGGGATGACACCTAACCTACTGAAGACACTGGCTGGACCATACTTTGTTCCTATATTATTATTATTATTATTAATGATTATATTATTTTCCATATCAACACTCTAAACCTTCCTTTGCCACATTTTGTATTTTCCTACTGCCCTGTTGTAATCTCTCTTTCTGCCTTTCTTGGCCCTCCATTCACTCATGGATTTCCATTCTTTACACCACAATAGTTCATACTGTTTATAATTTTATTGGCGCTCTTTGATGTGTAGTTATTATCAACTGCTGGTTTCCTCCATGCTACACAGTCATTTTGAGATTCGATACAAATGCTTATGTGAAGAGTGATTTTTTTTTTAAATTGCTGAGTAATACTAGATTCTGTGAATAACATTATGTTTGTAATTTCTAGATTTCGGGTATTATAAGTAAATCTGTGAATATTTTCATTCAATTCTCTATATAGACATGTTTTACTAATCAAACAGTTGAGTAGGTGAATGTTTTACATTTAAGACACAAGGAACTGTGAGCCAAAATGTTCATTCTCTTTGCCTTCCCCCTAACCCATATTATATAAAATTCCAATATTTCTGCTACCCTGCAAGGCTATACAATGATTAACCTTTTCAAATAGTAACCCTGGATATGCACATAATGTTAACTTGCTTTTGTTTTAATTCCATCTACTGAGGAATTGTTTATGGTGAACATTTGTTTTTATCTGCTTTGTTTAAATGTCTGCTGAGAATCTTTTGCAAATTGTTTAAATAAATGTATTATTTTACCTAAAGGAGGACTGTGCAGCCTCTAAGACATATGCTTAAATATCCCTAATTCCTCAGTGACTCAAGTGACTCTTTGCCATATGGAACCATAGGGTTTGCATCCTGAAAGGAAAACTGTTTCATTCAGTTTTAATGATGTGCACAACTGATGTCAACTTATACAATATACTGACACATTTAATCTGCATTGTTAATATTCGGAGCCACCCTTATTTTAGTCTAACCATTCATTAATACATTAACTGGTATATAGGTTTGTAGTGTTTGTCAATTTCCTGGTGTAAATACTCTCATTATGATTCATTTTAAATTGTCAAAATGATTGCATTGAACATGGACCTGATTCGATATTTCAGTAGCACATCATTGTATTTTATTTCCCACAAATGGATACAGTAGCAACTAACAAACAGTCATGCTTCAGAACTTTCCTAATAAAATAATAAAATTATTGGGAAACATAAAGCTTTAAACATGGGATCAATTCAGGCAAAGGGCATACTCATGGGTTGTAGGCACAATCCCCAGTAGGGGGATGGCAAGGGGCAGCAGTTCCATTATTCTCTTCATTGATGCTTCTTTTTTTTTTTTTTTTAATATATTTTATTGATTTTTTTAGAGAGGAAGAGAGAGGGATAGTCAGAAACATCAATGAGAGAGAACCATCGATCAGCTGCCTCTTGCACACCCCCTACTGGGGATGTGCCCACAACCAAGGTACATGCCCTTGACCAGAATTAAACCTGGAACCCTTGAGTCTGCAGGCCGATGCTCTATCCACTGAACGAAACCAGTTTCGGCTCTTCATTGATGTTTCTGTTTCTCAGCCCTCCATTTATCCAGGAAATATACATATTTCAGAGAGTAATTTTTAAAGAGTAAATTAGTATGATTCAGTATTTGTGGGGTCCCAATTTTTCCATATTTTGGAACACTCATAAGAATGGCAGAAAATCACTCTTTGTTCCATATTGGGTTGTTTTGCATTGCTGACCAAGGCCTTGAAAGAAAGTCCGCATGACTTTGTGGTTCTAGTTTGCAGTCTGGTGCCTCTGTCATTGGTGAGTTCAATGGTCTCCCAGAATAGGAGTCCTTTGTTGGGCCTGTGTGAACAATATGAATTATAGTCTCTGTTCACAGTAAGTATTACATAAATCTCAGCAATGTATAGGGGAACTCCTCCCCATATTGTAAAGGAGCCATGTGACATTAAGTATGACATTTCATATGCTGGTGTCATTTGTTTTAAGACTCTGAGGTTTAAATGGAACCACCATTAATATAGAACCACTAGCCAAAACCAGTTTAGCTTAGTGGATAGAACATCGGCCTGCGGACTCAAGGCTCCCAAGTTCAAGGGCATGTAACTTGGTTGTGGGCATATCCCCTGTGGGAAGTGTACAGGAGGTAGCTGATCAATGTTTCTCTCTCATCCATGTTTCTAACTTTCTATTCCTCTCCCTTTCTCTCTGTAAAAAAAATCAATAAAATATTTTATTAAAAAAAGATAGAAACACTGTATTCATAGGGAGTAGAAAAGACTGCATTGAATTGGAAGGGGAAAATGCCTCTTGTAAACATTTTTTACAAATGGTCAAAGCTCTGTGGCTTGTGTGATGTTTGCTTATAGACATTCTCAGGGCCTCCATAACTGTTTTCTGTGGCTGAAGTCATTGACAGAGAAAATAAATACTAATTTTTTTTATCCCCTGACCCATCTAGGGTGGTTATCTCAAGGATGCCTCAACTGAAAAGACCTCAGAGCTGAGGAAGTATAATCCTATAATCAGTCCCAGTTTGTGTTTTTTTTTTGTGATCCGTCAGCATTCCTGTGGAATCTCATGGCAATAGTCTTCACTGATTGACAATATTTGCTTCCCCTGAGGCAAGGCTTGTCCTTCCGGGAAATTAGAAGAGAGATGCCATGGTCTAAACAAGGTTGCAATTTTAATTTCCTAACAAGATAGAGATATCCAGGTCTTCATTGGAAATGCTCATTAAGGCTTTATTAAGTGCTAGAGGCCCGGTGCATGAAAATTCATGCATTGGAGTGGGGGGATCTCTCAGCCCAGCCTGCCCCCTCTCACACTCCAGAAGCCCTCAGGGGCAGGAGGCCACCTGGAGATCAGAGAAAGGTGATGCCCCATCACACCTCTGCTGCTGCAAGTGCCAACAGTGGAAGCCTCGGCCAGCCCTGGTTACCAGAGCTTTGAGCAGACTTGAGTTGCTGGACAGCCACCAACAGAGGCTTAGGCACCTTGGGCAGACCCTTGACGACTGGGGGACTGAGGGGACTGGGGGACTCCAGAGGCAGGCATATGCCTTACCCATAGGATATATCAGCTAAAAGGTAATAGAGGAAGGTGCCTGTGTTTCTCTAAGCATCACTCCAGGACCTGCCATTTCTGCTCATCTACTGAGTGTGCATGATCTCCCCGTAACACCAGGGCCAGAAGGCAGAATGGCCTCTCTGCAGTGGGGATGGGGAAAATATGAAGGGATCACATTTAGCACAGGTTCCTTCACAGAATGAACAGAAACCATAGGATCACCATGGGTGTGAATGTCAGTGCTTTTCCAATCAGCTCCACCTGATGGAGCACTCACCTTGGCAATGCACTTGAGAAGGAGGCTTGGAGGCAGGGTAGTGACTGCTGTGAATAAAAGAGACCCTGGCCGTTGGAATGCTCAGAGTCAACTCTCTTAATATGTGGACTTCACACCCACCAGAGTGGGGGACCCAGGCATCAGGGAGTTTTCAAGGGTCACACTCAGAAGTGGATTTTGATTTTTGTGCCAATGACATCTGCCCAAACTCTTTTTTTTTTTTTTTGAAGTTCACTCTATATATCTTAGGTTTTGGGAAGCTGAGGGATAAAGTCTAGGTGGATGAGGAGAAAGTCAACAAACCATCCTGATTAACATTCACTGCTATTCCCCACCATTCCCTACTCCTCTCCTTTTCCCCTGAGCAGCCCCAAAAGAGGCTGGCACCATGTGGTCCCCTTTGGACTGGGGTCCATCAAGTAGGTCAGGCTCTACTATTGACCATGATGTTGGCTGCAGCCAGTGATAGGCTTTGACCAATGAAATGTGGGAGTCAAGCCTGTCGCATTAACAGAAGAGTCTGGAACCAGTGAGACCGGCCACCCTCTCTGTCTATCTCTAATAACACCCAGCAAGAACCTACATGTTGGCTGCTCCTTTATCCTGATTTCATCAGAACCAGGTGCTCATGTGCTAGAAACAAGAAAGAAACCTTCTTTACTCTAAGCCACTAAAGCTTTTGGGCTGCTCATTACCCACAATAACATTTAGTCTGTCCTAATGGAAATGCATCTCCGATTCTACCCTCTAGAAGGTAGCAGAGCTTAAAATTAGTAGCCAGAGCAAGGTGGTTCGAGACACATGGGTTTAACTTCTAGCCCTGCCTTTATTAACTCTACAAACAAGCAGTTAATTTTGAGACTCTGAGCCTGGATTCCCTCCCCATCAAATAGATTGTGAAACCATCTCAGATTGCAAAGAGTATTAAATGAAATAATAATGCACGTAAAGCATTGAATCCAGGCTTGGCACCTGTAGGAAACATTTAGTAACTCTTAACTCCTTAACATCACAATATGTACTGACTACAGACATTCAGACAATATAAAAAATGAAAATGTGTTTGCCTATATATTCTGTCAAATTTCGTTTTTAAACCTGGATTACATATATTCTTTTATAGCCTGCTTTTTATCTTAATAATGATGTTTTCATGAAAAAAAGTGGTAAGCTGAAAAGTCTCAGTTTATTGAGCCTAGTCCTATTCACAGAAAGACTGCTGGTTCAGTTCTTATTTGACAGCACCTGCTGTGGTTATGGGCTGTAGTCCATTAGTGGGTCATGTCTAGGAAGCCACTGTACGTTTCTATCCTTCTTCTCTCTATAAAAGTCAATTAAAATACCTTTCTATATCTTTATTCATTTAGATTTGTAGTCTTAAGGAATAATCGAAATAATACTTTTCACCTGAGGAAGCATTCTAAGAGTCAGGGAATCTGAAATAATGATTTCAAACATGAGTTCAGTTTTATAGACAACACTCCCTAGAAGCCTGTGACGATCTCCTAAAACCTAATGTTCCCAATGTCTCTTGGATGCCCCAGAACAATATTCCCAATGGTCAGAGAGTGATTGGGATTCTAGTGCCACATGCAAGATTAGATTGCTACATTACCCAAAGGGCCATGCGCTAAGGAGGGCTGGGTTTAGTCAATGAAGCCCAGGAGAGGCACATTATCCCTGTGCTCATTGGTTTGAGTTTGACTTCCAGAGTCTTTCTCTTGGTGGGGAATTTGACTTTTGCAGTGTGCTCACAGAATCAGAAGCTCCAATGCTGGGTCACGAGGCACGAGAGGCAGTGTTCCCCCAGTGCAGCTGTGTGTGTGAGGCTGGTTGAGTCACAATAGGCTGTGTTTGAGTGCTCCGTGCCTCCCAAACTACTTTCTGCTTCCAGAGTTCAACCCGGCCTCACCTCATTCACCCTCCAGCCTCGGGTGTGGGAGCCTGTTCCGGTCCTGTGGTCCAGGTCTCAGCGCCAGAACAGTGAGTTGCTTGAGGGTGTCACATGATGTGACTGGGTGGGAGAAGGTGACAGGCTGAAAAGCCACCGTGTAAGGCCATGGTGGTGTGACTGAGAAGGGAGGATTGGGGAAATCCCTATCTGTCTTAAACCTAAAGGCAGCAAAGATGATAAAGCAAAGTTTTGTGTGAGGAGTTTTGCTTTCATTTGCAGGAAGTTGCTGCCATTAATGGCTGTGATCCAAAGAGGAGCATGGTGGGAGTTAGGATTCTATTTTTTTTTCAAAACTTCTCAGAGGAAGAACATACTAGAAGAGAGAAGATAGCAGTTAGGGACAGGATGGAGAAATCCTGGGAAAGCCCTGATGGAATTCAGGTATCACTGGGTCTGGGCTGGGCAAGGGCCCTGAGCAGCCTGAGACTGTGGGTCCTGCTGGTGGTTTCCAGGCTCTCTACAGACCTTTACCTTCACCAGATTCCTGCAGAGTCAGAACCACTTAAGGGGGCTGAGTTGTAGAGCTTATTTTTTTAAAAATATATTTTTATTGATTTTGTACAGAGAGGAAAGGAGAGAGATAGTTAGAAACATCGATGAGAGAGAGTCATGGATCAGCTGCCTCTTGCACACCCCCTACTGGGGATGTGCCCACAACCAAGGTACATGCCCTTGACCGGAATCGAACCCGGGACCCTTCAGTCCCCAAGCTGACATAGAGCTTATTTTAAAGCCTCAAATTTTTGTGGCCTCTGAGATAGTTGTGTCCTGAGAATATGTTCAGCCACTCTTCTAATTCTTTGACATGGGGATTTTGATGGGACACTAAACCCAGAATTCTATGTCCCAGGACTAGGGTCATATAACTGGTCTTGGTTTTGGGCAACCAGTGGGATGGGATGTGAGAAGTTTTTTCGGGTTTGGATTGCTATGTAGGTAAAGGCTTGGAGTGAAGTCTGAGCTCATTCAGGAACCCTAAGGTTTCCACCCACTTTTCTTCCTTTTAATTAGGAACTGGAAACAATGGGACAGCAGTCAGGTCTTGAGTAGCTTTGTGACAACGTGGAAGTCTGTTCTGTAGGTGAAGGGAGCAATCAGAGGTTTGGAGCAATGGAGGCAGGTTATCTGACCCAGGTTTTATTAGACTACCTGTGGCTGCCGCATGCTGAACCTTTAGATGGGATGGAAGTGGTAGAAAGAGTAGTAAGGATGCTGCTGTGATTGTCATGGCTAGTGTCATAGTAATTGGCAACGGAGTGGGCTGTGGAGGTGAAATTAGCTTTGGATTCTGCATTGGTGTTTTACGTGTGGCCACCAAGATTTTCTAATTTGGAGATGGAGAGAGGTAAGAGTAAAAGATTGCATTTGGCAATTGGTGGTATGGAAGGGCTATCAGCTGAGATGCAGATATTCATAGTAGAAACTAATGTTAACTGGGGATACCAAAACGTTTATATTTTACCTGTTAGGTTTGTGATATTTCAGGGAGCAGTTCATGAGGGACTGGCACTCTGAGGCACAGTTTAAAGATGAAAACTTTTATTTTTTTTAAAATATATTTTTATTGATTTTGTACAGAGAGGAAGGAAGAGAGATAGAGAGTTAGAAACATCGATGAGAGAGAGTCATCGATCAGCTGCCTCTTGCACACCCCCTACTGGGTATATGCCCGCAACCAAGGTACATGCCCTTGACCGGAATCGAACCCGGGACCCTTTAGTTCCCAAGCCGACGCTCTATCCATTGAGCCAAACCGGTCTCGGCTAAAGATGAAAACTTTTAAAGTGGAGACAGAGTGTAGGGACTAGGGAAGTGTTGTAGATCGTCTTTTTCTTTGTCTTTTTAATCAGCCACTGAAGAGTAATCAAACAAGATGAGACAGCAGCTGTTACATATTTGCTTGTTCAACATATAACAGGATATTGTTGTGAGTTTGAGCCTGGCTTGTTTTCCTCATTCTGGTTGATTTGCTTAAAGCATCAGTGGTCATTGGTGAGACTCCCTTGGCATGGGGTAGAGGGCCATAGACTATGGGACCTGATTGATGAAGAGAGGCCTTCATTGGAGGACTGAAGGTTGCCCAAATGAGTGTGGACTCTCAGAGTTGGTGTTGAACTTATTCCTGTTTGAATTTGTCAAGCAGCATTCATACCACAAATGCTGAACAATAAGTAGGAAGTCAAGGAGATGACTTTGAGGGCTGAGGGTGTGGGAGTGCAGGAGTGAGACAGGTGTGAGTGAAGGAATGATGTGCCCTTGGAGAGGGTATGTGCATTCATGGCTGCAGAACCATGACATTTAAAGAGGGAATGAGTCCATTATCAGCTGATACTACTGAGTGGTGAATTTTCAGGTTAATTCCTGAAAAGAGGGTGTATTGTGGAAACACGTTCTTGGTCGAAACTTAGATGAAATATGTGTGTCCACTGTCCTCTGGTTGTTGAGGACTGTTACAATGATCAGTAAGATGAGATAGCATACTTCACCATCCTTTGGACTTGAAAATCTCCACTGGCTTTGGAAGGTAGAATGGTAAGAGAAATATATTAAAGAGGTGGTGGATTCAAATTTTGGAAAAGAAGTTGATTAGGAAATAAACTGTGCTCTTCATGACATACTTATGTTACATTTAACTTTGTGCCTCTGGAAATGAAGGTGTGTGAGAGAAGTGTAGTTCCATGAATTATGACCAAGAGGCAGAGCAAAATAATAGCTTCAGCACCCTGGTATTGGGTTCAAATGATTGAAGTGAGATGCCATAATTATTGGGGTTTTAAAATGGGAATTCAGGGGGCAACAGAGCATTGCCTGAAAAGCATCATGTCAAATCCTCACACTATCATTCTGGACACCATGTCACCCTACCCTGTGTTCATGACACCCACTATGTTGAAAAGGGGTAGTGTGGCTTGCATGTGAGTCTCAGAGCACAGGCATTCTCTTTATCATCATCTACCCTTATTGTTGTGGGAAGACAGAGGATAAGGAATATAAGGAGAGAGGGACTTTGATGGCACCAAGTTCTGGGTCCTTTTGTTACATGGGGAGTTGAGGGAGGATATGGATGTTGAAAGGATAAAAATAAAATCATAACATTGAAAATGATCAGGCACTGAACTTTATGACAGGACATGAACTTTGAGGATGTGGCCATCACCTTCTCTCAGGAGGAGTGGGAGCTCCTTGATGAGGCTCAGAGACTTCTCTACCGCAAGATGATGCTGGAAGTTTTTGCACTTATATCATCAGTAGGTAAGAACCTTCACAATTCTCCTAGTGTCATGTGGTGATGTCCTCTCTTCCTTTATTCTCCAAATGTAAGCTTTCTCTCTCCTATACCTAGACCATGGGCTCTTCTATTTTATCCCATTATCCTGTCAAATGTGCTGTGGCAGAGAGTGCAGAGTCATTTGGAAAGACTTGAGCAAAGGACTCCATGAATATTTCTCATATACATAGGATCAAATGGTGCAGGAAGTGTCTGGGAGTCAGGATTGTTCCAAAAAGATTAAGGGGACCAGGCTAGTGTTTGGTCTTTTGGGGAGGTGTGTATGACCATTCGTTCAATTAAAGGCTCTTTGTGACTGACTATGCCAGTTTATGGTCTTTACTTGCATGAAACATGGTTAATTCTTGAAAGACCTCCTTCCATTGTGTGTAATATTATGTTCCATGAATACTATTTCATGCTGTGTTGCTCTGGGCAGGTGCTTCCTATTCACCTGTATTGTCTTTCAATAAAACTCAGGAAATCTGTGTTTTATCATCTTGTACAATAGAAGGTACAAAGATAAAACTGGGGTTTTTAACATGAAGGATGATCTAAAAGGTTCTCTCTTGATTTGAAACTCATAGAAATTATGACATAAAGGTGGTGTGTAGATCATACCAGAAACCTGCTCATGATCAACAGAGTTTAGGTTGATGTGCCCATGGCAACAGCTGATTTATCCATTTTCCTTGGTATTCTTGACATCTGTCTGATTTATCTTTCAATCTGGTTTCTGGCTACCTTTACATTTTTACTCTTTTCCCTTTACCTGTTCTTCTGAATTGCGCTAATTGTAGTATTTTCAAATAATAACCTGCATATTTGTTATGAGATGCACATAGCTGCCTCACTAGACCTTAACACAAGCTTCACTTTTCTTGAATTTTACTTGGAATATGATGTAAGCAACATTCTCCACAGCTTGCCCATGTCACCAGCAGACAAGTCCTGTAGAACTCTGTTAGCAGAAGAATTAGCAGATGATCCAGCTTCTGTTTCATGTGGTGCTTGCTATATTTGTTTCATATTTTGTTTGAGATCTTCCATGTATGGTGATCTTCAGTGGCACTGAGCATCACAGCAGCATTTTTTCAATCCTTCCAACAGATATGTTACTGTCAGACAATTGTATGTAACCAATGTGTTATGTGCGATACACTTTTATAAAGAGACTGCTCCCTATCACCACAGTCAACGTTGATTACATCACCATTTTTCTGTTTTCAGGTTGTGGTCATAAAACACATGTAGAGGCCTGTTCTGAGCAGAGTGAATCTATACAAGGGGAGTCACAGGATAGTGATTCTAAGACAGCTTCAGCAACTCAGAGGACCCCCCTCTGCGAGATGTGTTTCTCTGTGTTAAAAGATATTCTGCACCCGACTGAGTCACAAGAAGCAGAATTTGAGCAAAAAGCATTCTTCAATGATGCATGTGTAAGAGACTTATCTTTCAGTGTAAACCCTCACCAGCAACACAGAGATGCCAGTGGAGAGAAGCCCCAGATGGAAGCTGTAGACCAGGCCTCATTTGTGACCAGGTACAGCTATTTTTCAGGGGTGTCTTCAACCAGTATGGAGGTTGAGGAAGACTTCCCAGACATATCAGAGCTTTTTAAGCCTGAGGCCACTATCAACACTGAGGAGCCACACAATCCTGAGATTTCAGAGGAATTTCCTGATAGAAAAAGGCATCAGCCATGGGATGAACGTGAAAAAGCTGCCTGCCACAAAAAGAACCTTGTTCAAGATCAGGGTGTCTGCTCTGGATTAGTGAATAATGAGTGTAATACTTGTGGGAAAGTTTTTAGATGTATCTCAAATCTCAATAGACATAAGACAGTTCACAATGGAGAAAAGTCCTATGAGTGTACTGATTGTGGGAAGCTGTTCAATCGCAGGTCTTCCCTCAATAGACACCAAAGAGTTCACACAGGTGAAAAACCTTACCAATGCACTGAATGTGGAAAATCATTTAGTCATAGTCATCACCTCTTACTCCACAAGAGGGTTCACACTGGGGAAAAGCCATATCAGTGTAGTGATTGTGGGAAGTGCTTCAGTCAAAGGTCTAAACTCATTGCACACCTCAAAATTCACACTGGTGAGAGACCATATGAGTGTAGTAATTGTGGGAAGTCATTCAGGCTCATCTCCTTTCTCAGAAAACATCAGAGAGTTCACACTGGAGAAAAGCCTTATGAGTGTAGGGAATGTGGAAAGTTATTCAGGCACATCTCCACTCTCAGATTACACCAGAGACTTCACAGTGGAGAAAAGCCATATGAGTGTAGTGATTGTGGAAAGTTATTCAGGCACATCTACACTCTCAGATTACACCAGAGACTTCACAGTGGAGAAAAGCCATATGAGTGTAGTGATTGTGGAAAGTTATTCAGACACATCTCCACTCTCAGATTACACCAGAAACTTCACAGTGGAGAAAAGCCATATGAGTGTAGTGAGTGTGGGAAGTCATTTAGGCAGATCTACACTCTCAAAGAACACCAGAGAGCTCACACTGGAGAAAAGCCATATGAGTGTAGTGATTGTGGGAAGTCATTTAGGCAGATCCACACTCTCAGAGAACACCAGAGAATTCACACTGGAGAAAAGCCATATGGGTGTAGTGATTGTGGGAAGTCATTCAGGCAGATCTCCAATCTCAGAAAGCACCAGAGAGTTCACACTGGAGAAAAGCCATGTGAGTGTAGTGATTGTGGGAAGTCATTCAGGCAGATCTCCCATCTCAGAAGGCACCAGAGAATTCATACTGGAGAACAACCATATGAGTGTAGTGAATGTGAAAAAAACATTTAGGTAAAAATCTGCTTTCACAAATCATCAGAGAATTCACACTGGAGAAAAGCCATATGAGTGTAGTAAATGTGGGAAATCATTTAAACAAAAATCTACTTTCACAAATCATCAGAGAATTCACACTGGAGAACCACCATATGAGTGTAGTGATTGTAGATAGTCATTCAGTCACACCTGAACTCTCAGAGAGTACAACTGAAGTCAACTTATATGATATATTATACTTACACACTCAATCTGCATTGTTAACATTCAGAGCCACACTAATTTAAGTATAAGCATTCATTAATCCATTAAGTGACATGTAGGTTTGTAGTATTTGACAATTTCCTGGTGTAAATACTCTCATTATGGTTCTTTTTAAACTGATTGCATTGAATACGTACCTGATTAGATATTTTAGTAGCACATCATTGTATTTTATTTCATAGTCATGGCAGACACTGCAGTTAAACTAGATGGAAAGTGCCTCTTCTAGATATGTCCAAATGATTCCAGGTCATGTGGCATATTTGGTCTTTGAGGACTGTCTGGGGACCTCCATCACTATTTCCTATATCTGGAGTCACTTGCAGAAAAAAAAAATCTCATGGGTTTGTGGATTCCCTTGTCCCCTCTAGCTAGGTCATCTCAAGGTTGTTGCTCAACAGGCAAGAACTCAAAGCTAGAGGATGGATAATCCTGTAATTAGCCCAGGATGTGTCTTTTGTAATCAGTCAGCACTCCTTTTGATCCCAGGAAATGAGAACTAACATGAAACAGGGAACACCTTTCTAATGTGTACTATTTGGTGAGCTCTGACCTAAAGAGAAAGCTGTGAAACTGTCACATGTGAAATAAACTCACCTCTAATTCATACACAGGATGGCGGTATAATAGGCTCCGCCTATTGTTGGAAGTTCAAATTGTATTTTTAAAAATATTTTAGAAAATGATTTTATTCTTTTTTCCGTTTGGAGAGAAAAAGAGGCTGGAAGAAAGAGATAAACATAGATTTGCTGACTCCTTCTTGCCCTCTACTGGGGATACATTGGGGGATGTGCACTGATATGGAATCAAACCAGAGACCTTTCTCTGAAAGGGATGACACCTAACCAACTGAGGACACTGGTTGGACCAGACTTTGTTCCTGTATTATTATTAATGATTATATTATTTTCCATACCAACAACTCTAAAGCTTCTTTGCCACATCTTGTATTTTCCTACTGCCCTGTTGTAATCTCTCTTTCTGCCTTTCTTGGCCCTACATGCACTCATGGATTTTTCCATTCTTTACACCACTATGGTTCATACTGTTTATAATTTTATTGGCGCTCTTTGATGTGTAGTTATTATCAACTGCTGGTTTCCTCCATGCTACACAGTCATTTTGAGATTCGATACAAATGCTTATGTGAAGAGTGATTTTTTTTTAAGTTTCTGAGTAATACTGGATTCTGTGAATAACATTATGTTTGTAATTTCTAGATTTCGGGTATTATAAGTAAATCTTTTGTGAATATTTTCATTCAATTCTCTATATAGACATATGTTGTACTAATCAAACAGTTGTGTAGGTGAATGTTTTACATTTAAGACACAAGGAACTGTGAGCCAAAATGTTCATTCTCTTTGCCTTCCCCCTAACCCATATTATATAAAATTCCAATATTTCTGCTACCCTGCAAGCCTATTCAATAGTTAACCTTTTCAAATAGTAACCCTGGACATGCATATAATGTTAACTTGCTTTGGTTTTAATTCAATCTACTGAATACTTGTTTATAGTGAACATTTGTTTTTATCTGCTTTGTTTAAATGTCTGCTGAGAATCTTTTGCAAATTGTTTAAATAAATGTATTGTTTTACCCAAAGGAGGACTGTGCAGCCTCTAAGACATATGCTCAAATATCCCTAAATCCTCAGTGGCTCAAGTGACTCTTTGCCATATGGAACCATAGGGTTTGCATCCTGAAAGGAAAACTGTTTCATTCAGTTTTAATGCTGTGCCCAACTGAAGTCAACTTATAAGATATACTTACCTATTTAATATGCATTGTTAACATTCAGAGCCACTCTTATTTATGTATGAGCATTCATTACTACATTAAGTGGCATGTAGATTTGTAGTATTTGTCAATTTCCTGGTGTAAACACTCTCATTCTGGTTCATTTTAAATTGTCAAAATGAGTGCATTGAACTTGGACCTGATTACATATTTCTGAAGCACATTGTTGTATTTTATTTCCCACAAATGGATACAGAAGCAACAACATGATTCAGAACATTCTTAATAACACAGTAAAATTATTGGGAAATATCAAATTTTAAATTTGGGTTCAGTTCTTGCAAAAGCACATGCCTGGGTTGTATGCACAAACCCCAGCAAGGGGCTTGTAGGAGGCAGCGGTTCAATGATTCTCTTCATTGATGTGTATATCTCTCACCCCTTCCTTTCTCTATGAAAGTGTGTGTGTGTGTGTGTGTGTGTGTGTGTGTGTGTGTGTGTGTATTTCAGAGAGTAATTTTTTGAAGAGAGTAAATTAATATGACTCAGAATTTGTGGGGTCCCAAACCATGAATGCTTTCAAAGGCACATAAGAATGGTAGAAAATCACTCTTTGTCCCATATTGTGTTATTTTGAATTGCTGACCAAGGCTTTGAAAAAAGTCCACTTGACTTTGTGGTTCTAATTTGCAGTCTGGTTTCTCTCTTATTGGTGAGTTTAATAGTCTCTCAGAATAGGAGTCCTTTGTTGGGCCAGTGTGAACAATATAAATTATATTCTCTGCTCACAGTATTGTTTAGGGGAACTCCTCCCCATAGTATAAAGAATCCAGATGCCATTAAGTTTGAAATTTCATATGCTTCTAAGACTGGTTTGGCTCAGTGGGTAGAGCATTGGCCTGCGGACTGAAAGGTCCCAGGTTCAATTCCAATCAAGGGCATGTACCTTGGTTGTGGGCACATCCCGAGTAGGGTGTGTGCAAGAGGCAGCTAGTCGATGTTTCTCTCTCATCGATGTTTCTGACTCTCTATCCCTCTCTCTTCCTCTGTAAAAAAATCAATAAAACATATTTTTTAAAAAGAAACTTCATATGCTGGTGTCATTTGCTGTAAGACTCCGAGGTTTAAATGGAACCACCATTATTATAGAAACACTGTATTCATAGAGAGTGGGAAAGAGTGCTTTAAATTGTAGGGGAAAAAATGCCTCTTCTAAACATATTTCACAAATGGTCAAAGGTCTGTGGCTTGTGTGATGTTTGCTTATAGACATTTTCAGGGCCTCCATAACTATTTTCTGTGGCTGAAGTCATTGGCAGAGTAAATAAACACTAATTTTTTTAGTTCCCTGACCCATCTGGATGGTTATCTCAAGGTTTCCTCAATTGGAAAGACCTCAGAGCTGAGGAAGAATAATCCTATAATTAATCCCAGGTTGTGTTTTTTGTGAATTGTCAGCATTCCTATGGATTCTGATGGTAATTGGCTTCACTGATTGCCAATATTTGCTTCCCCTGAGGTAAGGCTTGTCCTTTGGGGAAATTAGGAGAGAGATGTCATCGCCCAAATAGGGTTGGGATTTTAATTTCCTAACAAGACAGAGATATCCAGGTCTTCATTGGAAGTGCTCCTTAAAGCTTTATTAAGTAATAGAGGCCCAGCGCATGAAAATTCATGCATTGGAGTGGGGGGGTCCTTCAGCCCGGCCTGCCCCCTGTCACACTCCAGAAGCCCTCAGGGGCGGAAGGCAAACTGGTGATCAGAGTTAGTTCATGGCCCATCAAACCTCTGCTGCTGTGAGTGCTGCAAGGGAAGCCATGTCTGGCCTGAGCCTCGGGCAGACTTGAGTGGCTGGACAGCCACTATCCTAGGCTTAGGCACCTTGGTCAGGCCCTTTGCAACTGAGGGAATGAGGAGACTAGGGGACTCCAGATGCAGGCATGTGACTTACTCATGGAATATCTTGGCTAACAGGCAATAGAGGAAGGTGCCTGGGCTTCTCTGAGCATAACTCCTGGACCTGCCATCTCTGCTCATCTACTGAGTGTGCATGGTCTCCTCGCAACACCAGGGCCAGAAGGCAGAATGGGCTCAGCGCTCTCTGCAATGGAGATGGGGAAAATATGAAGGGACCACATTTAGCGCAGGTTCCTGCACAGAATGAACAGAAACCACAGGATCTTCGTGGATGTGATGTCAGCATTTTTCCAATCAGCCCCCACCGATGGAACACTCACCTGGGCAATGCACATGAGAAGAAGGCTTGGAGGCAGGGTAGTGACTGCTGTGAATATAAGAGAACATGGGCATTGGAATGCTTGCAGTCCAGTAACCTTCCAAATCAACTCTCTTAATATGTGGACTTCACACTCACCACAGTTGGGGACCCAGGCAGCAGGGAGTTACCCAGGGTCACACTCAGAAGTGGATTCTGTTTTTTCGCCAATGACATTTGACCAAACTCCTTTTTTTGAAGTTCATTCCTATAAATCTTGGGTTTGGGGAAGCTCAGGGATAACGTCTCGGTGGATGAGGAGAAAGCCAACAAACCATCCTGATTAACATCCACTGTTATTCGCTACCAGTCCCTATTCCTCTCCTTTGCCCCTGAGCAGCCCCAAAAGTGACTGGTACCGTGTGGTCGCCTTTGGACTGGGGTCTATCAAGTAGGTCAGGCTCTACTACTGACTGTGCTGTTGGCTGCAGCCAGTGATAGGCTCTGACCAATGAAATGTGGGAGTCAAGCCTGCCACCTTAACAGAAGAGTCTGGAATCAGGGAGATGGGCCGCCCTCTCTGTCCATCTCTGATAACACCCAGCAGGAACCTACCTGTTGGCTGCTCCTTTATCCTGATTCCAGCAGAACCAGGTATTCATGTGCTAGGAACAAGAAAGAAACCTTCTTTTCTCTAAGCCACTGAAGCTTTTGGGCTGCTCATTACCCACAATAACATCTTGCCAAATGGAAATGCATCTCTGAATTTACCCTCTAGGAGGCAGCAGAGCCTAAAATTAGAAGATAGAGCAAGGTGGTTAGAGACATATGGGTTTTATTTCTAGCCCTAACTTTATTAACTCTACAAACAAGCAATTAATTATGAGACTCTGACTCTGGATTTCCTCCCCCCAAAATAGATTGTGAAACCATCTCAGATTGCAAAGAGGAATAAATGAAATAATAATATGTGTAAAGCATTGAATGCAGGCTTGTCACCTGTAATAAACATTCAGTAACTTTATCCACTGAGCCAAACCAGTCTTGGCTAAATTTTTAGTCTTAAGGAATAATTGAAATAATTCTTTTTATCTGAGGGAACAGAATCTGTAATAAAGTATTTGAACAGGAGTTCAGTTTTGTAGACAACACTTTCTATACACCTGTGACAATCCCCTAAAACTTAAGTTGTCAGTGTACAATGTCACTTGGATGCCCCAGAACAATATTCCCAATGGTCAGGGAGTGATTGGGATCCTAGAGCCACATGAAAGGCTAGATTGCTGCATTACCCAAAGGGCCATGCGCTAAGGAGGGCTGGGTTTAGTCAATGAAGCCCAGGAGAGGTGCATTATCCCAGAGCTCATTGGTTTGAGTTTGACTTCCAGAGTCTTTCTCTTGGTGGGGAATTTGACCTTTGCAGTATGCACAGATAATCAGAGGCTCCAGTGCTGGGTCACAAGGCATCAGAGGCAGTGTCCCCGCAGTGCAGTTGTGTGTCTGTGGCTGGTTGAGTCACAACAGGCCCTGATTGAGTTCTCAGTGACTCCAAACTACTTTCTGCTTCCTGAGTTCAACTGGGCCTCACCTCATTCACCCTCCAGCCTCAGGTGTGGGTGACTTTTGCGGTCCTGCATTCAAGGTCTCAGTGCCAGAATAGTGAGTTGCTTGAGGGTGCCAGATGGTGTAACTGGTTAAGATAAGGTAACAAACTGAAAAACCACTGTGTAAGGCCGTTGTGGTGTAATTGAGGAGGGAGGATGGGGGAAATCCTGTTCTGCTTTATACCTAAAGGCAGCAAAGAAGATGAAGCAAAGTATTGTGTGAGAAGTTTTGCTTTCATTTGCAGGAAGCTGCTGCCCTTAAAGGCTGGGATCCAAAGAGGGGAATGGTGGGAGTTAGGTTTCTAACCTTGTCTCAAAACTTCACAGAGGAAGAACATACTAGAAGAGAGAAGATAGCAGTTAGGGACAGGATGGAGAAGTCCTGGGAACGCCCTGATGGAATACAGGTATCACTGGGTCTGGGCTGGGCAAGGGCCCCGAGCAGCCTGAGACTATGGGTCCTGCTGGTGGTTTCCAGGCTCTCAACAGACCTTTACTTTCACCAGATTTCTGCAGAGTCAGAACCACTTAAGGGAGCTGAGTTGTAGAGCTTATTTTAAAGCCTCAAATTCTTGTGGCCTCTGAGATAGTTGTGTCCTGAGAATATGTTCAGCCACTCTTCTAGGTCTTTGACCTAGGGGATCTTGATGGGACACTAAACCCAGAATTCTATGTTCCAGGACTAGGGTCATATAACTGGTCCCGATTTTGGGCAACCAGTGGAATGGGATGTGAGAAGTTTTTCCAGTCATAGATTCCTATGTGGGTAAAGGCTTGGAGTGAAGTCTGAGCTCATTCAGGAACCCTAAGGTCTCCGCCAAATTTTCTTCCTTTTAATTAGGAACTGGAAACAATGGGACAGCAGTTAGGTCTTGAGTAGCTTTGTGACAACATGGAAGTCTGTTCCATGTTGGTGAAGGGGGCAATCAGAGGTTTGGAGCAATGGAGGCAGGGTATTTGACCCAGGCGTTATTAGACTCCCTGTGGCTGCCGCATGCTGAACCATATAGATGGGATTGAGGCGGTAGAAAGAGTAGAATGGATGCTGCTGTGATTGTCTTGGTTAGTGTCATAGTAATTGGCCATGAAGGGGGCTGTGGGAGGTGAAATAAGCTTGGAATTCTGCATTGGTGTTTTAGGTGTGGCCACCAGGATTTTCTAATTTGGAGGTGGAGAGAGAGGAAAGAGTGACGGAAGATTTGAAAGATTGCATTCGGCAACTGGAGGTATGGAAGGACCATCAGCTGAGATGCAGATATTCATAGTAGAAACTGTAATGTTCACTGGGGATACCAAAATGTGTATATTTTACCTGTTAGGGTTGTGATATTTCAGGGAGCATTTCAGGCACTCTGAGGCACAGTTCAGGATGAAAACATCTTTAAAATGTGGGCAAAGCCAAAGCTGTTTTGGCTCAGTGGAGGGAGCATTGGCCTGTGGACTGGGGGGTCCCGAGTTCGAATCCAGGCAAGGGGCATGTGCCCTGTTTGTGGGCATATCCCCAGTGGGTAGTGTGCAAGAGGCAGCTGATCAATGTTTCTAAATCTCTATCCCTCTCTCTTCCTCTCTGTGAAAAATCAATAAAATATATTTAAAAAATAAATAAAAGGTGGGCAGAGTGTAGGGACTAGGGAAGTGTTGTAGATCCCCATTTTTCTACTTCTATTTAATTGGAAACTGAAGAACATCAAACAAGATGAGAGTGCGGCTGATACATATTCACTTGTTAAACATATAATAGGATATTATTGTGAGTTTGAGCCTGGGTGGTTTTCCTCATTCTGGTTGATTTGCTTACGGTATGAGTGGTCATTGGTGAGACTCATTGGGCATGGGGTAGAGGGGCATAGACTATGGGACCTGAGTGATGAAGGCTGTGACTTGTGAAGGGAGATCAGGTGCAGGGATAATGGAGGTGGATCAGGATATGAGACCTGATGAATTTCTCAATAAGTGAGGCTGACAGAAAACACAATCAGGGAGAGAGGTCTTCATTGTAGGACTGAAGGCTGCCTCAGGGATTGTGGACTCTCAGAGTTGTTGTAGAACTTATTCCTGTTTCAATTTGTCAAGCGGTGTTTATACCACAGGTGCTGAACAATGAGTAGGAAGTCAAGTAGATGACTTTGGAGATTGTGGGTGGGGGAGTGCAGGTGTGAGACAGGTGTGGGAGAAAGAATGATGTGCCCTTGGAGAGGGCATGTGCATTCATGGCTGCAGAGCCATGACATTTAAGTAACAGGGAATGAAGGTTGAGTCCATTACCTGCTGATACTGCAGAGTGGTGAATTTTCAGGTTAATTCCTGAAAAGAGTGTGTATTGTAGTGGTACATCCCTGGTCAAAAGCTTAGGTGAAATATGTGTGCCCACTGGCCTGTAGTTGTTGAGGGCTGTTACAGTGATCAATAGTAACGAGATAGAATACATCACCATCCTTTGGGTTTGAAAATATCCACTGGCTTCGGAAGGCAGAATGGTAAGAGAAATATATTACAGAGGTGGTGCATTAAAATTTTGGAAAAGATGATGATTAGGAAATAAACTGTGCTCATCATGGCATTCTTTTGTTACATTTGACGTTGTGTCTCTGGGAATGAAGTTGTATGAGAAAAGTGTGGTTCAATAAATTATGATCAAGAGACAGTGTAAAATAATGGCTTCAGTATCCTAGGATTGGGTTCAAGTAATTAAAGTGAGATACCATAATTGTTGGGGTCTTAAAATGGGAATTCAGGGGACAACAGAGCATTGCCTGATAAGCAATCATGTCAAATCTTCACACTCTCATTACGGACACCACCTCTCCCTACCCTGTGTTTATGACACCAATTTATTGAAAAGGGGCAGTGTGGCCTGCATGTGAGTCTTCCAGCACATGTATCCTATTTATGGTCACATACCCTTATTGGTGTAGGAAGACACAGTATCAGTAGGAATATAAGGAGAGATGGACTTTGAAGAGAACCAAGTTCTGGGTCCTTTTCTTATGTGGGGAGTTGAGGGAGGATATGGACGTAGGAGAGGATGAATATAAACTCACAGCAGAGAAACTGATCATGGATTGAACTGTGCCCATTGTGACAGAATATGAACTTTGAGGATGTGGCCATAACCTTCTCTCAGGAGGAGTGGGAGCTCCTTGATGAGGTTCAGAGATTTCTACATCTCAAGATGATGCTGGAAGTTTTTGCACTTGTATCATCTGTAGGTAAGACCTTTATAATTCTCATATTGTTCTGGAGTGATGTCCTCTCTTTCTTTATTCTCCAAATGTAAACTTTCTCTCTTCCAGACCTAGATCAAGGGCTCTTCTATTTTATCCCATTATCCTGTCAAATGTGCTGTGGCAGAGAGTGCTGAGTCATTTGGAAAGACCTGAACAAAGGACTCCATGTATACCCATCACAACCATAGCATCAAATAGTTCAGGAAGTGTCTGGGAGTCAGGATTGTTCCAAACAGCTTAATTGAACCAGCCTTGTACTTTGTCTTTTGGGAGGTGTCTTTGACCACATCCATGGCTTCCACTTCACCATTAGTTCAGTTAAAGGCTCTTTGTGACTGACTATGCCAGGTCATGTTCTTTACTTGCATGAACCATGGGTGGTTCTTGAAAGACCTCTATCCATTGTTTGTAATGTTATGTTCCCTGAATACTATTGCATGCTGTGTTGCTCTGGGCAGGTGCTTCCTATTCACCTGTATTGTCTTTCAATAAAACTCAGAATATCTGTGTTTTTTGAGCTTGTACAATAAAAGATACAAAGATAGCCGAAACTGGTTTGGCTCAGTGGTAGAGCATTAGTCTGCATACTGAAAGGTCCCAGGTTTGATCCCGGTCAAGGGTATGTACATTGGTTTCAGGCACATCCCTAGTAGGGGTTGTGCAAGAGTCAGCTTGTCAGTGATTCTCTCTCTTCGACATTTCTAGCTCTCTATCTCTCTCTCCCTTCCTCTCTATTAAAAATCAATAAAAAAGTACAAAGATAACCCTGGGGGTTTTATAGAATGAACATGAAAGATGATCTAAATGGTTCTCTCTTGATTTGCAACTCATGGGAATTATGACATACTGGCGGTGTGTAGATTATACCAGAAACCGGCTCATGATCAACAGAGTTTAGGTTGATGTGCCACTGGCAACAGCTGATTTATCCCTTTTCCTTGGTATTCTTGACATTTCTGATTTTTATTTCAATATGTGACTTCCTGGTTTCTGGCTACCTTTACATTTTTACTCTTTTCCCATCACCTGCTCTTCTGAAGTGCTCTATCTGCAGTATTTTCAAATAATAACCATCATATTTGTCATGAGATGCACATATGTGCCTCACTAGCCCCGAGACAAGCTTCTCATTTCTTGAATTTTACTTAGAATAAGACATAAGCATCATTCTTCACAGCTTGCCCATGTCACCTGCAGACAAGTCCTGTTGAACACTGTTAGCAGTAGAAAGAGTAGATGATCCAGCATCTGTTTCATGTGGTGCTTGCCATTTTTGTTCCATAGATTGCTTGAGATTTTTAATGTATAGTGATTTTCACTGGCACAGAGCATCACAGCATTATTTTTTCAGTCCTTCCTACAGACATGTTACTGTCAAAGAATTGCATGTAAACAATGAGCTATTTGTGATATACTTTTATAAAGAGACTTCTCCCTGTCACCACAGTCGACATTTATTTCATCAGCATTTTTTGTTTTCAGGTTGTGGGCATTAAATTCATGAATGTGAGGCCTGTTCTGAGCAGAGTGAATGTGTACAAGGAAAGTCACAGGATAGTGCTTCTAAAACAGCTTCAGCAACTCAGAGCACCTCTCTCTGTGGGGTGTGTTTCTCTCTGTTAAAAGACATTCTGCACCTGACAGAGTCACAAGCGCAGAATTTGATCAGAAAGCAGTCTTCAGTGATGCATGTATGAGAGATTGCTGTTTCAAAGCAAATCCTCACCAGCAACACAGAGATGCCAGTGGAGAGGATCCTTGGAAGGAAACTGTGGACTGGACCTCTTTTGTGACCAGGTGCAGCTTCTATTTATCAGGGGTGTCTTCAACCAATATGGAAGTTGGGAAGGACTTCCCAGACATACCAGAGCCTCTTCAGGTCCAGGCCACTGTCAACACTGAGGAGCCATATTATTGTGAGATTTAAGAGGAATTTCCTGATAGAAAAAGGCATCACCAATGGGATGAATGTGAAAAAACTGCCTACCACAAACAGAAATATGTTCAACATCAGGGTGTCTCCTCTGGAGTGGAGAATTGTGAGTGTAATACTTATGGAAAAATTTTCAGATGCATCTCAAATCTTAATAGGCATAAGAGAGTTCACACTGGAGAAAAGTCCTATGAGTCTACTCATTGTGGGAACCTGTTCAGTCATACGAGTTCCCTCACTAAACACCATAGAGTTCACACAGGAGAAAAACCTTACCAATGTAGTGAATGTGGAAAATCATTTAGTCTGCGTTATCACTTCTTACACCACAAGAGAGTTCACACTGGGGAAAAGCTATATCAATGTAGTGATTGTGGGAAGTGGTTCAGTCGAAGGCCTAACCTCATCTAACACTTCAAAATTCACACTGGTGAGAGACCACATGAGTGTAGTGAATGTGGGAAGTTATTTAGGTAAATTTCACTCTCAAAAAGCACCCGAGAGTTCACACTGGAATAAAGCCATATAAGATCTCCACTCTCAGAGAACACAAGAGAATTCACAGTGGACAAAAGCCATATGAGTGTAATGATTGTGGGAATTCATTCAGGAAGATGTCCAATATCAGAGAACACCAGAGAATTCACACTGGGAAAAGCCATATGAGTGTAGCGATTGTGGGAAGTCATTTATGCAGATCTTCACTCTCAAAGAACACCAGAGAGTTCACACTGGAGAAAAGCCATATGAGTGTAGTGATTGTGGGAAGTCATTCAGGCACATGTTCACTCTCACAGGGAACCAGAGAGTTCACACTGAAGATAAGCCATATGAGTGTAGTGATTGTGGGAAGTCATTCAGGAAGATCTCCACTCTGAGGGAACACCAGAGAATTCACACTGGAAAAGTGCCATATGAGTGTAGTAAATGTGGGAAATCATTTAGGCAAAAATCTGCTTTAACAAAGAATCAAAGTTTACACTGGAGAACAGCCATATGAGTGTAGTGATTGTGGAAAGTCTTTCAGTCACATCTTTTCTCTCAAAGAACGCAACTGAAGTCAACTTATATAATGTACTTACACTCAATCTGCATTGTTAATATTCAGAGCCACTCTTATTTAAGTCTAAGCATTCATTAATCCATTAAGTGACGTGAAGGTTTGTGGTATTTGACAATTTCCTGGTGTAAATACTCTCATTATAGTTCTTTTTAAACTGCAAAATGATTGCATTGAACACGGACCTGATTAGATATTTCAATAGCACATCATTGTATTTTATTTCATAGTCATGGGAGACACTGCAGTTTTACTAAATGGAAAGTGACTCTTATAGATATAAGTCAAAATGATTCCAGTTCATATGTCCTATTTGGTCTTTAAGGACATTCTCAGGACCTCCATCTCTATTTTCTATAGCTGGAATCACTGTCAGAAAAAATAATCTCATGCGTTTGTGGATTTCATTATCCCCTCTAGGGAGGTCAACTCATATTGTTGCTCAACAGGCAAGAACTCAAAGCTAGAGGATGGATAATCCTGCAATCAATCCCAGGATGTGTCTTTTGTAACCAGTCAGCATTCCTGCTGATTCCAATGGCAATACTCTTCAATGCTTGCCAATATTCGCTTCCACTGAGGCAAGATTGGTTTTCACAGAAAATTAGAACTGACTTGAACAGTGAGCACCTTTCTAATGGGTGCTATTTGGTGAGCTCTGACCTAGAGAGAAAACTGTGAAACTGTCACATGTGACATAAACTCACCTCTAACTCATACACATGTTGGCGCTATAATAGGCTCACAGTTGGAAGTTCGGATTATATTTTAAAAAATATTTTAGAAAATAATTTTATTCTTTTTGGGCCCTGGGAGAGAGAAATAGTTTGAAAGAAAGAGATAAACATAGATCTGTTCTCTCTTTCACACTCCCAAGTGGGGATACACTGGGGGATGTGTACTGACCTGGAATTAAACCAGAGACCTTTCTCTGAAAAGGATGACACCCAACCTACTGAGGACACTGGCTGGACCATATTTTGTTCCTGTATTATTATTATTATTATTATTAATGATTATAATATTTTCCATACCAAAACCTCTAAACCTTCTTTTGCCACATCCTGCATGTTCCTATTGCCCTGTTGTAAATTTTCTTTCTGCCTTTCTTAGCCCTCCATGCAATCATGGATTTTTCCATTCTTTACAGTACAATAGTTCATACTGTTCATAACTTTATTGGTGCTATTTGATGTGTACTTTTTAAGAAATTCTGGTTTCCTCCAAGCTACACAGTCATTTTGAGATTCAATACAAATGCTTATGTGAAGAGTTTTTTTTTTTAATTCCGGAGTAGTACTTGATTCGGTGAATAACCCCTTTACCTATTGATCTCCATTGTTTGTAATTTCTAGGTTTCAGATATTATAAGTAAATTTTTTGGGAATATTTTCATTCAATTCTCTATATAGACATATGTTTATCTTTTCAAACTGTTGTGTAGGTGAATGTTTTACATTTAAGATATTCGGAACTGTGAGCCAAAATGGTCATTTCCTTTGCCTTCCCCCTAACCCATATTATATGAAATTCTAATATTTCTGCTACCCTGCAAGGACATACAATGGTAACCTTTTCAAATAGTAACCCTAGACAAGCACATAATGTTAAATTGCTTTTGTTTTAATTCCATCTACTGAAAACTTTTTTTATGGTGAACATTTGTTTTTATCTGCCTTGTTTAAACATCTGCTGAGAATCTTTTGCAAATTGTTTAAATAAATGTATTCTATTAACCAAAGGAGGACTGTGCAGCATCTAAGACATATGCTTAAATATCCATAATTCCTCAGTGACTCAAGTTACTCTGCCATATGGAACCATAGGTTTTGCATCCTGAAAGGAAAACTGTTTCATACAGTTTTAATGATGTGCACAACTGATGTCAACTTATACAATATACTGACACATTTCATCTGCATTGTTAACATTCGGAGCCACTCTTATTTAAGTCTAAGCATTCGTTAATACATTAAGTGGCGTGTAGGTTTGTAGTATTTGTCAATTTCTTGGTGTAAATACTCTCATTATGGTTCATTTTAAACTGTCAAAATGGGCCGAGACCTGTTTGGCTGAATGGATAGAGAGTCGGCTTGGGGACTGAAGGGTCCCGGGTTTGATTCCAGTCAAGGGCATGTACCTTGGTTGCGAGCATATCCCCAGTAGTGGGTGTGCAAGAGGCAGCTGATCGATGACTCTCTTATCCATGTTTCTGACTCTCTATCTCTCTCCCTTCCTCTCTGTACAAAATCAATAAAATATATATTAAAAAAATAAACTGTCAAAATGATTGCATTGAATACGGACCTGATTAAATATTTCAGTAGTACATCATTATATTCATAGCATCGCAGGCAACATTTGGTGGTCATTATTCTGCCTACCACAGTTTGAATGGGGAGAAGTAAACTGAAAAGGGGCAACCGCAACAAACATTTAAGTCTGGAAGGAGGACGAATGTGTTCTGTGCCTTGGCAGCCCAGGAACATTGCCCCTGAAGTGAGCCCTAAGTCAGGAGAGAGAAAAGCAAAGAGGAAACATGGGTTACCCCATAAACCCCCAAAGGTTCCTGTGTTAACGAACTCTGTATCCCTTGAAGTGGGAGCAAAGCTGAGGCCAAAAACAAGAGTATTGGTGCTCAACTCAGTGTTGTTGAGTCAAATCAATTTTAACACTAATCTTTCTTTTATTGATTTTTCAGAGAGAGGGGGAGATGAGAAACATCAATAATGAGAGAGAATCATTGCTCAGCTCTTTCCCGCATGCCCCCTACAGGGATGGAGCTCCTCAACTTAGGAATGTGCCCTGACCTGGAATCGAATCAGAGATACCTTGGCTCATGGGTCCATGCCCAATGACTGAGCAATGCCATGTGGGCAAACTATGTTTTTTATTGTTGGCGCTATTACACATAGATCCAATTTCCCCCATCCTCATCTCCCTTTGCTCTGCCCCATCGTTTCTACGCACTCAGCACATTATTGGCTATGTGTTTGGACTATTCATATATGTACATACTTTAAAAATATATTTTATTGATTTTAGAGAGAGTAAGGGAGAGGAGAGATACAAATATTAATGATGAGAGAGAATAACTGATTAGCTGCCTGCTGCGTATCCCCACCCTCACCTAACAGAGAATTGAACCTACTAACCATGTATGTTCCCTGACCAGGAATAGAACCATGATGTCAGGCATCAGAGGTTAGTGTTCAAGCATTGAGATACACCAGGTGGGCTATATTATTTAAGATAAAAATGTATTTAAAAAAATATGTATTTCACTGATATTTTACAGAGTGGAAGGGAGAGGGATAGAGAGTAAGCAACATCATTCAGGCGCCTCTTGCACACTTCCTACTGGGTATGTGCCCACAACCAAAGCACATGCCCTTAATCAGAATCGAACCTGGGACCCTTGAGTCACCACGCCAATGCTCTATCCACTGAGCCAAACTGATTAGGGATAAAATAAAAAAGAAACCATTTTTTATCATTGATATTATTACAGACGTCTCCCATTTTCCCCTGTGCATATATTCTTTTGGGAATCTCTCCCAGTTCTCCCCACACCCTATCCTGGGAGATCTTCCAGTCTATTCCACTGAATTAGGCCTCTGGCCCCATCTTTTCCTTCCCCAGGGCCACTTGCTGAACCCCATCATTAGACTCCCTGTGGCTGCAGCAGGCTGCACCATATAGATGTGGTGGAGGCAGTAGAAAGACTAGGATGGATGCTGCTGTGATTGTCTTGGTTAGTGCCATAGTGATTGGCCACTGGGGGTGGCTGTGAAGGTGAAATAAGCTTTGGATTCTGGATTGGTGTTTTAGGTGTGGCCACCAGGATTTTCTAATTTGGAGGTTGATAGAGGGAAGAGTCAAGGATAACTTGAAAGATTGCATTTGGCAACTGGGTCTATGGAAGGGCTATCAGCTGAGATGCAGATATTCATAGTAGAAACTATTGTTCACTGGGGATACCAAAACTTTTATATTTTACCTGTTAGGGTTTTGATATTTAAGGGAGCAGATCATGAGCGACTCCTAAGGCACAGTTCAGGATGAAAACTTCTTTATTTTTTTATTTATTATTTTTTTATTATTTTTTTTTAAATCAATCTTTATTGTTCATATTATTACAAAGGTTCCTCATTTCTTCCCCCCTCCACCAGGTTCCCACCCCACCCTCCGTCCCCCACCCCCCATCCCCCATTGTCCTCATCCATAGGTGCAGTTTATGTTCAGTCTCTTCTTCCCTCAATTTCCCCAATAGTAAATCCCTTTTCAGATAGTAAATCAGTTACTTAGCATTTTCTCATATCAATAATACCTCCACATGCCCAATGATACACTTCACACAAAAGACATTTCCCACTAGGTCAACCAGCCTCATCCAGGCCCCACCCAAGGCACTCACAGATCAACACCCCAGTCCTAAACTAACTCAACACATCCAGATCTAAGCCTTCATCACTTGATTCAGCAGACCCTCAAGTTCCCACGAAAGTTTCCAGCCATGTCTGAGAAGCAGCCGTGGGGCAGGGGCAGGCAAGGAGCGAGCTGTTCTGGGCCTGGCTGCTCAGGGCCTGGCCTCTGTTGCTCTGGTTCATTCCACAACCAGCTGCTCCGGGTCTGGTCACTGCCGCTCCCGACCTAGTTGCTCTGGACTTGGCTGCTGCTGCTCCGGGCCTGGCCGCTCCCAGCCTGGCAGCCGCTGCTCCGGGCCTGGCCGCACCCGACCCGCCTGCTCCCCCGGGCCTGGCCGCTCCCAGCCTGGCAGCCGCTGCTCCGGGCCTGGCCGCACCAGGCCCGCCAGCTCCCCGGGCCTGGCCGCTCCCAGCCTGGCAGCCGCTGCTCCGGGCCTGGCCGCACCAGCCCCGCCTGCTCCCCCGGGCCTGGCCGCTCCCAGCCTGGCAGCCGCTGCTCCGGGCCTGGCCGCACCAGCCCCGCCTGCTCCCCCGGGCCTGGCCGCTCCCAGCCTGGCAGCCGCTGCTCCGGGCCTGGCCGCACCCGACCCGGCTGCTCCCCCGGGCCTGGCCGCTCCCAGCCTGGCAGCTGCTGCTCCGGGCCTGGCCGCACCCGACCCGCCTGCTCCCCCGGGCCTGGCCGCTCCCAGCCTGGCAGCCGCTGCTCCGGGCCTGGCCGCACCAGCCCTGCCTGCTCCCCCGGGCCTGGCCGCTCCCAGCCTGGCAGCCGCTGCTCCGGGCCTGGCCGCACCCGACCCGCCTGCTCCCCCGGGCCTGGCCGCTCCCAGCCTGGCAGCCGCTGCTCCGGGCCTGGCCGCACCCGCCCCGCCTGCTCCCCCGGGCCTGGCCGCTCCCAGCCTGGCAGCCGCTGCTCCGGGCCTGGCCGCACCCGACCCGCCTGCTCCCCCGGGCCTGGCCGCTCCCAGCCTGGCAGCCGCTGCTCCGGGCCTGGCCGCACCAGCCCCGCCTGCTCCCCCGGGCCTGGCCGCTCCCAGCCTGGCAGCCGCTGCTCCGGGCCTGGCCGCACCCGACCCGCCTGCTCCCCCGGGCCTGGCTGCTCCCAGCCTGGCAGCCGCTGCTCCGGGCCTGGCTGCACCCGACCCGCCTGCTCCCCCGGGCCTGGCCGCTCCCAGCCTGGCAGCCGCTGCTCCGGGCCTGGCCGCACCCGACCCGCCTGCTCCCCCGGGCCTGGCCGCTCTCAGCCTGGCAGCTGCTGCTCCGGGCCTGGCCGCACCTGACCCGGCTGCTCTGGGCCCGGCTGCCCCGGGCCCAGCTGCTCCGAGCCTGGCCACTCCCGACCTGGATGCTCTGGGCTTGGCTTCTGCTGTTCTGGGTCTGGCTGCTCCCACCCCGGCTGCTCTGGGCCCGGCTTCTCCGGGCCCAGCCACTCCGCGTCTGGGTGTTCCTGGACTGGCCACCCTGGGCTTGGCCGCCTCCGCCTCATGCCTGGCTGCCACTGCCCCAGGTCTGGCTACTCCAGTGCTGGCTGTTGATGCTCTGGTTCTGGCTGCTGTTGTTCTGGGGCCTGGCCGTTGCTGCTCTGGGTCTGGCTGCCACTGCCTTGTGCCTGGCCACTCTAGGCCTGGCCGTCGCTGTTCCAACATTCTGTCCTTTTTTTTTTTCTTTTTAAAACGAATTTATGTTGCAATGTTGGCTGGTGAGTTGAGTTCTGACTTAGTCTTTGATTTTTCAAGATCTTCTTTGTATTCTTTCTTAAGTAATTTTACTATTTTTTGCTCTCACTTGATTTCTTCACATTGAGAACTTCTTTGGTTTCTTCCTCCTTGTCCTGGGAGCTCAGCAGGTTGGCCTGTGGCACCCCTTTGTTCTCTGCGGGCTCCTGTGCTGCTTCAGCCTGTTGGCGGGACGGCGCCGCCCAGGAAGCAGCCCCCCGCCTTGGCTCCATTGCCCGAGCTTAGTGGTCAAAGGCTCAGGGGCACCCACGCCCCCAGGGGCCCCGTGGCCCGCCTCCTTACTGGTGCCAGGTTGGCTGGAGTCCGGCAGGGGCTTCCGCTCCCCTCCGCGTTCCCCCAGCCTAGAGCTTTTTTTTTTCTCCTTCCTGCTAGGGAAGTCCAGCATCAGTGTCAACAGACTGTCCTCTGCACACAGTTTGCGCGAGTCCCGGGGGCCCGGCCTTTTGCCGCTCTCCCCGGACTCCACCTCACAGCCCCGTCTCCCTCTGCCTGAGCCTGGGTCCCCAGGGATTGGCCCAGAACTGGGGTTCGGAGCAGTCCGGACTGAGGCTCAGCGCCGCCGGAGGCCTTGTTTCTTCCGGCTAGGGCAACCCAGCATCAGAGTCAACATTCAGTCCTCTGCGCGCATTGCGCGCGACTCCCGGGGCCCTGCCTTTCGCCGTTTTTCCGCCTCACGGCCCTGTCTCCTCCCGCCGGAGCCTGGGTCCCCAGGGTCTGGCCCATAACTGGGGCTCAGCGCTGCCGGTTCGAGGGGGCTCAGCGCTGCCGGTTCGGGGGTTCAGCTCAGGCTGGGGGTTTTATTTCCTTCCTGCTAGGGAAGGAAAGGCGGCTCCCCGCCCTCTCCTCCTCTCCGGCTGCGACCTCTCCGTGCGCACGTGCGGGCGGGCAGGCGCGCGCAGCATGTCTCCGTACCTTAGGTTTTTTTTCAGCTCCTCTGATTTTCTTTCTGGTTTTCTCTTTCCTTCTTGTTGTAGAAATTTCAGTCAGTTGACTACCTGTAGCTCTGGGCAATGTCCACTCTACATTTTAGTTGTATTCCATTGAAATTGTTGTGTGCTGCCGCGGCTAGATGTCTACCCGAGCAGCCATCTTGGATCCTCTCTCAGGATGAAAACTTCTTTAAAATGTAGGCAGAGTGTATGGACTAAGGAAGTGTTGTACATCATCTTTTTCTTTTTTTTAATTGGAAACTGAAGAACAATCAAACAAGATGAGACTGCAGCTGTTACATATTTGCTTGTTCAACATATAACAGGATATTGTTGTGAGTTTGAGCCTGGGTTGTTTTCCTCATTCTGGTTGATTTGCGTAGGGCATGGGTGGTCATTGGTGAGACTCCCTGGGCATGGGGTAGAGGACCATAGACTATGGGACCTGAGTGATGAAGGCTGCATGAGGATATGAGACCTGATAAGTTTCTCAATAGGTGAGGTTGCAAGAAAACACAATCAGGGAGAGAAGCCTTCATTGCAGGACTGAAGACTGCCTGTAGGCTGCCTCAATGAGTGTGGACTCTCAGAGTTGGTATAGAACTTCTTCCTGTTAGAATTTGTCAAGCAATATTCATACCACAAATGCTGACCAATGAGTAGAAGTGAAGGAGATGACTTTGGGGGTTGTGGGTGTGGGAGTGCAGGTGTGAGAGAGGTGTGGGAGAAAGAAAGCTGTGCCCTTGGAGAGGGCATGTGCATTCATGGCTGCAGAGCCATGACATTTAAATAAGAGGGAATGGAGGTTTAGTCCATTACCTGCTGATACTACAGAGTGGTGAATTTTGAGGTTAATTCATGAAAAGAGTGTGTATTGTGGTGGTGTATCACCACAGATGTGGTGAATTCAAATTTTGGAAAAGAAGATAATTAGGAAATAAACTGTGCTCATCATGGCATACTTGTGTTACATTAGACTTTGTGCCTCTGGGAATGAAGCTGTGTGAGAGAAGTGTGGTTCAATGAATTATGACCAAGAGGCAGTGCAAAATAATGGCTTCAGCACCCTGAGATTGGGTTCAAATAATTGAAGTGAGATGCCATCATTATCGGTGTCTTAAAATGGGATTTCAGAGGACAACAGAGCATTGCCTGATAAGCATCATGTCAAATCTTCACACTCTCATTATGGACACAATGTCTCCCTACCCTGTGTTCATGACACCCACTGTATTGAAAAGGGACAATGAAGCCTGCATGGGAGTCCCAGAGCACAGGTATTCTCTATATGATCATCTACCCTTATTGTTGTGGGAAGTCACAGTATTAGCAGGAATATAAGGAGAGAGGGACTTTGATGGCACCAAGTCCTTGGGTCCTTTTCTTATGTGGGGAGTTGAGGGAGCAGATGAATATGGATGTTGGGGAGGATGAACATAAAATCATAGCAGAGAAACTGATCATGGATGGAACTTTCCCAATTATGACAGGACATGAACTTTGAGGACGTGCCCATCACCTTCTCTCAGGAGGAGTGGGAGCTCCTTGATGAGGCTCAGAGACTTCTGTACCTCAAGATGATGCTGGAAGTTTTTGCACTTATATCATCAGTAGGTAAGAACCTTCACAATTCTCCTAGTGTCCTGAGGTGATGTCCTCTCTTTATTCTACAAATGTAAGCTTTCTCTCTCCCATACCTAGACCATGGGCTCTTCTATTTTATTCTATTATCCTGTCAAATGTGCTGTGGCCAAGAGTGCCGAGTCATTTGGAAAGAGCTGAGCAAAGGACTCCATGGATATCCCTCACAACCATAGTGACAAGTAGTGTAGGACGTGTCTGGAAGTGAGGATTGTTCCTTACAGCTTAATGGGACCAGGCTTGTACTTTGACTTTTTGGGAGGTGTCTATAACCACATCCATGGCTTCTACTTCACCATTAGTTCAGTTAAAGTCTCTTTGCGATTGATTATGCCATGTTATGATCTTCACTTGCATGAACCATGGGTAGTTCTTGAAAGCCCTCCTTCCATTGTTTGTAATATTCTGTTCCCTGAATACTATTGTATGCTGTGTTTCTCTGGGCAGGTGCTGCCTATTCACATCTATTGTCTTTAAATAAAAGTCAGAATATCTGTGTTATATGAGCTTGTACAATAAAAGGTATAAAGATAACCCTGGTATTTTCACAGGGTGAATATGCAGGATGATCTAAAAGCTTTTCTCTTTAGTTGCAACTGAAGGGAAGTATGACATAAAGGTGGTGTTTAGATCCTACCAGAAACCTGCTCATGTCCAACAGAGTTTAGGTTGATGTGCCACTTGCAACAGCTGGTTAATCCCTTTTCCTTCCATACTTGATATTTCTCTGATTTATCTTTTAATATGTGACTTCCTAGTTTCTGGCTACCTTCACCTTTTTAAAAAAATAAATCTTTATTGTTCATATTGTTACAAAAGTTCCTCATTTTTTTTTCACCCTCCATCAGTTTCCCACCTCACCCTCTGCCCTTTCCCCACCCCCTATTGTCCTTATCCATAGGTGCACAGTTTATGAAATTCTTGAAAAACCTTATAAACATGGTTTTGAACTCTATATCCAGTCACTTTTTGTCCTCCATTTATTTTGTTTGTGATCTGTTTCCTTGTCTAGGCATTTTTGCTGCTTCCCTGAGTTGATAGGGTGGCTTTGTGTGTTAAGGTGTTCTATATGGTTCAGTGGTTCAGCTTCCCAGTTACCTGAGGTGTACACTCTTGGTGCATCCCGTTGTGGATTGTGTGTACAGTCTTTTGTAGTTAAGTCTTAATTGTTGTTGGTATCACTGGGAGGAACTGACCTCCAGGCCAATTGGCTATGAGGATCAGCTGTGTCTAAGCTGGGAGACAGCCTTATTCAAAAGCCTCTCTGCTCAGATGGATGGGGCGGAGTTTCAGGGTGGAGCCTACAGCCTTGGCTTTCTGTCAGCCATGACTTATGAGGTTCCTGAGTCTCAGTGTTCCTGTGTCCTTTGGTACTCGCTGCAAGCACCTCTGTCAGAAAAGTGCCCTTGAGTTTCACCCACTACTGGACAGTCTAGTCTCTCCCCCAATGAGCCTGGAACTGGGGTTCATTGCATTTGGAAGTGGGGTTCAGTGCAGTCCGGAGCTTTTGTCTCCTTCCCACTAGGGGAATCCAGCGTCACAGTCAACAGTCAGTTCTCTGTGCGCAATGTGCAGGTCTCCAGGGCTCTGCCTTTTACTCTGCCCTGAGTTTTTGCCTTACAGCCTAGAATCCTCTGTATGAGCCTTGGACCTCAGGGTCTCGCCCAGAACTGTGGTTTAGTGCAGTTGGAACTGGGGTTCAGCGCAGTCTGGAGCTTTTATCTTCTTCCCACTAGGGAACACCAACCAGGCACTCAGCTGCCCTTCCTCTCAGGCTCCGTCCTCTCCCCACGTGTGCACCCTGTCTCCGTACCTTACACTTTTACAGCTCCTCTGATTTTCCTTCTGCTTTTCTCTTTCCTTCTAGTTGTAGAATTTTCAGTCAGTCAACGTTCCTATAGTTCTGGATAATGTCCACTTTATATTTTAGTTGTATTTTTTAAAATTGTTGTACCAGGCTGCAGTGAGGTGTTTACCTATGCCGCCATCTTGGTTTCTCCCTACCTTCAACTTTTTACCCTTTTCCCAACACCTGCTCTTATGAACTGCTCTATCTGCACTATTTTCAAATAATAACCATCATATTTGTTATGAGATGCACATAGGTGCCTTACTAGACCTTAAGACAAGCTTCTCGTTACTTGAATTTTACTTGAAATACGATGTAAGCAACATTCTCCACAGCATGCCCATGTCACTAGCAGACAAATCCTGTTGAACACTGTTAGCAGAAGGATTAGCAGATGATCCAACTTCTGTTTCATGTTGTGCTTACTATCTTTGTTTCATATTTTGTTTAAGATCTTCCGTGTATGGTGATCTTCAGTGGCACAGAGCGTCACAGCATCATCTTATCAATCCTGCCTACGGATATGTTACTGTCACACAATTCCATGTAACCAATGTGTTATGTGCGATACACTTTTATAAAGAGACTACTCCCTATCACCACAGTCAACATTTATTTCATCACCACTTTTCTGTTTTCAGGTTATGGGCATAAAAAACATGATGCAGAGGCCTGTTCTGAGCAGAGTGAATCTGTGCAAGCGGAGTCACAGGAGAGTTTTTCTAAGACAGCTTCAGCAACTCAGAGGACCCCTCTTTGTGGGAGGTGTTTCTCTGTGTTAAAAGATATTATGCACCTGACTGAGTCACAATCACCAGAATTTGAGCAGAAAGCATTTTTCAGTGACGCATGTGTGAGAGACTTCTGTTTCATTGGAAATACAAGCCAGCAACACAGAGATGCCAGTGGAGAGAAGCCCTGGAAGGAAGCTGTGGACAGGGCCTCATTTGTGACCAGGTGCAGCTTCTATTTCTCAGGGGTGTCTTCATCCAGTATGGAGGTTGGGAAAGACTTCCCAGACATTTCAGAGCTTCTTCAGGCCCAGGCCACTGTCAACACTGAGGAGCCACACAATCTTGAGATTTTAGAGGAATTTCCTGGTAGAAAAAGGTATCACAATGGGATGAATGTGAAAAGCTACCTGCCACAAACAGGACCTTGTTTAACATCAGGGTGTCTGCTCTGAAGTAATAAATTATGAGTGTAATATATGTGGGACAGTTCAGATGTATCTCAAGTCTGAATAGACATAAGAGAGTTCACATTGGAGGAAAGCCATATGAGTGTGGAGAATGTGGGAAATCATTTACGAAGATCTGCACTCTCAGAGATCACCAGACAGTTCACTCTGGAGAAAAGCTCTATGAGTGTAGTGATTGTGGGAAATCGTTTACTCAAAAATCTGCTTTCACAAAGCATAAGCGAATTCACACTGGAGAAAAGCCATATGAGTGTAGTGATTGTGGGGCGTCATTCAGGCAATCTCCACTCAGATATCACCAGAAAGTTCACACTGGAGAAAAGCCTTATGAGTGTAGTCAATGTGGGAAATCATTTAGGCAAAAATCTACTTTGACAAATCATCAGCGAATTCACACTGGAGAAAAGCCATATGAGTGTAGTAAATGTTGGAAATCATTTTCGGAAAAATCTGCTCTCACAAAGCATCAGAGAGTTCACAGTGGAGAAAAACCATATGAGTGTAGTGATTGTGGATAGTCATTCAGTCATACCTGCACTCAGAGTGAGCAAAACTGAAGTCAACTTATATGATGTACTTCCATATTTAATCTGCACTGTTAACATTCAAGCCACTCTTATTTAAGTCTAAGCTTGCATTAATCCATTAAGTGACGTGTACGTTTGTAGTATTTGACAATTTCCTGGTGTAGATACTCTCATTATGGTTCTTTTTAAAACTGTCAAATGATTGCATTGAACACGGACCTGATTAGATATTTTAGTAACACATCATTGTATTTTATTTCATAGTCATGGGAGACACTGCAGTTAAACTAGATGGGAAGTGCCTCTTCTAGCTATAAGTCCAAATGGTTCCAGGTCATGTGGTCTCTTTGGTCTTTGAGGACAGTCTGAGGACCTCCATCACTATTTCCTATAGCTGGAGTCACTGGCAGAAAAAAATCTCATGGGTTTTTGGATTTCCTTGTCCAATTCAGGGAGGTCACCTCAAGGTTGTTGCTCAACGGGCAAGAACTCAAAGCTAAAGGATGGATAATGTAATCAGCCCCAAGATGTGTCTTTTGTAACCAGTCAGTATTCCTGCTGATTCCAATGGCAATACTCTTCACTGCTTGCCAACGTTCGCTGCCCCTAAGGCAAGGTTGCTCTTCCCAGAAAAGAGAACTGACATGCAACAGGGAGCATCTTTCTAATGGGTGCTATTTGGTGAGCTCTGACCTAGAGAGAAAGCTGTGAAACTGTCACATGTGACATAAACTCACCTTTAACTCATACACAGGATGGCGCTATAATAGGCTCACAGATTGTATTTTTAAAAATATTTTAGAAAATAATTTTATTCTTTTCTGGGTTGGGAGAGAGAAAGAGGCTGGAAGAAAGAGATAAACATAGATCTGCTGTCTCTTTCACACCCCTTACTGGGGATACATTGGAGGATGTGCACTGACCTGGAATCAAACCAGAGACGTATCTTTGAAAGGGATGACACCCAACCAACTGAAGACACTGGCTGGGCCAGACTTTGTTCCTGTATTATTATTATTATTGATTGTATTATTTTCCATACCAACAACTCTAAGCCTTCTTTGGCATATCCTGCATTTTCCTACAGCCCTGTTGTAATCTCTCTTTCTGCCTTTCTTGGCCCTCCATGCACTCAGGATTTTTCTATCCTTTACAATAGAATAGTTCATACTTTTCATAATTTTATTGGCACTATTTGATGTGAACTTTTCAACAAATGCTGGTTTCCTCCACGCTACACAGTTATATTGAGATTCAATACAAATGCTTAAGTGAAGAGTGATTTTTTTTATTGCTGAGTAGTATTGATTTCTGTTGTTATTTCCAGGTTTCGGGTATTATAAATAAATCTTTTGGGAATATTTTTATTCAATTATCTATATGGACATATGTTTTACTTATCAAACTGTTGTGTAGGTGAATGTTTTACATTTATGATATGCAGAACTGTGAGCCAAAATGGTCATTCCCTTTGCCTTCCCCCTAACCCATATTATATAAAATTCCAATTTTTCTGCTACCATGCAAGGATATACCATAGTTAACCTTTTCAAATATTAACCCTGGAAATGCATATAATTTTAACTTGCTTTTGGTTTAATTTCATCTTCTGAAGAATTTTTTTATGGGGAACATTTATTTTTATCTGCTTTGTTTAAATGTCTGCTGAGAATCTTCTGCAAATTGTTTAAATAAATGTATCCTTTACCCAAAGAGGACTGTGCAGCATCTAAGACATATGCTTTAATATCCGTAATTCCTCAGTGACTTGCCTGACCCTTTGCTATATGGAACCATAGGTTTTTCATCCCAAAAGGAAAAACTGTTTCATTCAGTTTTAATGATGTGTACAACAGAAGTCAACTTGTAAGATATACATTTAATCTGCATTGTTAACATTCGGAGCCACACATATTTAAATCTAAGCATTCATTAATACATTAAGTGACATGTAGGTTTGTAGTATTTGTCAATTTCCTGGTATAAATACTCTCATTACGGTTCATTTTAAACTCAAAATTATTGCATTGAACATAGTCCTGAATAGATATTTCAGTAGCACTTCATTGTATTTCATTTCCCAAATGGATAAAGTAGCAACAAATAAACATGCTTCACAACTTTCCTAATAAAATAATAAAATTATTGGGAAACCTATACCTTTAAACCTGGGTTCAATTCCGGCAAAGGGCACATGACCGGGTTGTGGGCACAAACCCCAGTAGGGGGCTTGTAGGAGGCAGTAGTTCAAGATTCTTTTCATTGATGTTTCCATTTCTCAGTCCTCTCTTTCTTTATGAAATATACATATTTCAGAAAGTAATTTTTAGCTGAAACCGATTTGGCTCAATGGATAGAGCGTCGGCTTGGGGACTGGAAGTTCCCGGATTCGATTCCAGTCAAGGGCATGTACCTTGGTTGTGGGTATATCCTCAGTAGGGGGTGTGCAAGAGGCAGCTGATCGATGACTCTCTCATCGATGATTCTAACTCTCTCTCTTCCTTCCTCTCTGTACAAAATCAATAAAACATTAAAAAAAAAAAGAAAGTAATTTTTAAAGAGTAAATGAGTATGATTCAGTATTTGTGGGGTCCCAATCTTTCCATGTTTTGGAACACTCATAAGAATGGCAGAAAATCATTTTCATCCCATATTGGGTTATTTTGCATTGCTGACCAAGGCCTTAAAGTCTGCACGACATTTTGGTTGTTATTTGCAGTCTGGTGCCTCTGTTATTGGTGAGATCAATGGTCTCCCAGAATAGGAGTCCTTTGTTGTGCCTCTGTGAACAGTATGAATTATAGTCTCTGTTCACAGTAAGTATTACATAATTCTCAGCAGTGTTTAGAGGAACTCTATCCCATATTTTAAAGGAGCCGTGTGCCATTAAGTATGACATTTCATATGCTGGTGTCATTTGTTGTAAGACTCTAAGGTTTAAATGGAACCACCATTAAGATAAAAACACTACCTGAAACCAGTTTGACTCAGTGCATAGAGCATCTGCATGTGGATTCAAGGATCCCCGATTCGATTCCGGTCATGGGCATGTACCTTGGTTGTGGGCACATCCCCTGTGGGAGTATACATGAGGCAGCTGACCAAAGTTTCTCTAACTCTAACCATTTTCCTTCCTTTCTGTGAAAAAAAATCAATAAAATATTTTAAAATGATGGAAACTCTGAATCCATAGAGAGTAGGAAAGACTAATTAATTGAAGGGGGAAATATACCTCTTGTAAACATTTTTCACAAATGGTCAAAGGTCTGTGGCTTGTGTGATGTTTGCTTATAGACATTCTCAGGGCCTCCATAACTGTTTTCTGTGGCTGAAATCATTGGCAGAGAAAATAAACTAAATTTTTAGTCCCCTGACCCATCTAGGGTGGTTATCTCAAGGGTTCCTCAACTGGAAAGACCTCAGAGCTGAGGAAGTATAATCCTATAATCAGTCCAAGGTTGTGTTTTTTTGTGATCCGTCAGCATTCCTCTGGAATCTGATGGTAATAGTCTTCACTGATTGACAATATTTGCTTCCCCTGAAGGAAGGCTTGTCCTCCTAGGAAATTAGAAGAGAGATGGTGTAGCCAATATAGGGTTGCAGTTTTCTAACAAGATAGAGATAACCAGGTCTTTATTGGAAGTGTTCCTTAAGGCTTTATTAAATACTATAGGCCCGGTGCATGAAAATTCATGCAGTGGAGTGGGGGCTCCCTCAGCCCAGCCTGCCCCCTCTCACAATCCAGGAGCCTTCAGGGGCTGGAGTCAACCTGGCAATCAGGGAAAGGGGGTGCCCCATCACACCTCTGCTGCTGCCAGTGCCAGCAGTGGAAGCCTCAGCCGTCTCTAGTTACCAGAGCCTGGGGCAGACTGGAGTGGCTGGACAGCCACCATCCAAGGCTTAGGCACCTTGAGCAGACCCTTGGTGACTGTGGGACTGAGGGGACTGGGGGACTTCAGAGGCAGGCATATGCCTTACCCATGGGATATATCAGCTAAAAAGTAATAGAGGAAGGTGCCTGGGATTCTTTGAGCATCATTCCAGGACCTGCCATCTCTGCTCATCTACTGAGTGTGCATGGTCTCCCCGTAACACCAGGGCCAGGAGGCAGAATGGGCTCAGTGCACTCTGCAGTGGGGATGGGGAAAATATGAAGGGACCACATTTAGGGCACGTTCCTGCACAGAATAAACGGAAACCACAGGATCATCATGGGTGTTAATGTCAGCATTTTTCCAATCAGCCCCACCTGATGGAGCACTCAGCTGGGCAATGCAAATGAGAAGGAGGCTTGGAGGCAGGGTAGTGACCGCTGTGAATGTAAGAGAACATGGACGCTGGAATGCTTGCGGTCCAGCAACCTTCGCAGTCAACTCTCTTAATATGTGGACTTCACACCCACAACAGTGGGGGACTCAGGCAGCAGGGAGTTACCCAGGGTCACACTCAAAAGTGGGTTCCAATTTTTCCGCCAATGACATCTGCCAGAACTCCTTTTGTTGAAGTTCACCCCTATAAGTATTGGCTTTGGGAAGCTCAGGGATACAGTCTAAGTGGATGAGGTAAAAGCCAACAAACCATCCTGATTAACATCAACTGCTATTCGCTACCAGTCCCTACTCCTCTCCTTTGACCCTGAGCAGTCCCAAAAGAGGCTGGCACCATGTGGTCGCCTTTGGACTGGGGTCCATCAAGTAGGTCAGTCTCTACTATTGACCATGATGTTGGCTGCAGCCAGTGATAGACTTTGACCAATGAAACAGAAGAGTCTAGAATGAGGGAGACGGGCCGCCCTGTCTATCTCTGATAACACCCAGCAGGAACCTATGTGTTGGCTGCTCCTTTATCCTGATTCCAGCAGAACCAGATGTTCATGTTCTAGGAACAAGAAAGAAACCTTTACTCTAAGCCACTAAAGCTTTGGGGTTGCCCATTACCCACAATAACATCTAGCATGTCCTAATGAAAATGCATCTCCGATTCTATCCTACAGGGGGCAGCAGAACCTAAAATTAGTAGCCAGAGCAATGTGGTTAGAGACACATGGGTTTGACTTCTAGTTCTTCCTTTTTTAACTCTACAAACAAGCAATTTATATTGACACTCTGAGCCTGGATCCCCTCTCCATCAAATAGATTGTGAAAACATCTCAGATTGCAAAGATTAAATGAAATAATAATGCACGTAAAGCATAGAATTCAGGCTTGGTACCTGTCGTAAACATTCAATAACTCTTAGCTCCTTAACATCTCAATGTGTACTGACTACAAATATGCAGACAATATAGAAAATGCCATAGTGTTGGCCTATATATCATTTCAAATTTTCTTTTTAAACCAGTAAGATAGGATTACATATATTCTCCCATAGCCTGCTTTTACTCTTAATCATGTAATATTTTGATGTAAAAGAGCCAAGCTGAAATGGCTCAGTTTATTAAGCATAGTCCCGTGCACAGAAAGATTGCTGGTCCAGTTATTATTTGAGGGCACCTGCTGTTGTTATGGGCTATAGTCCATTAGGGGGTCATGTCCAGGAAGCCACTCTATGTTTCTACCCTTCTTCACTCTATAAAAGTGAATTGAAATACCTTTACATATATTTACCCATTTAGATTTCTAGTCTTTTTTGAAAATATATTTAAGTGATTTTTTTTCAGAGAGCAAGGGAGAGAGATAGAGAGTCAGAAATGGCGATGAACATTAATCAGCTGTTTCCTGCACACACCCCACTGGGGATTTGCCCGCAACCAAGATAAATGTCCTTGACTAGAATCGAATCTGGGATCTTTCAGTCTGCAGGCTGACACTCTATCCATTGAGCCAAACCAGTCTTGGCTAATTTTTTAGTCTTAAGGAATAATTGAATAATTCTTTTCACCTGTGGGAACAAAATCTGTAATAAAGTATCCAAAGACGAGTTCAGTTTTATAGAGAACACTTTCTACAAACCTGTAACAATCCCCTAAAACTTAAAGGAGTCAGTTCCCAATGTCACTTGGATACTCCAGAACAATATTTGAAATGGTCAGTGAGTGATTGGGATTCTAATGCCACATGCAAGGCTAGATTGCTACATTACCCAAAGGGCCATGCGCTAAGGAGGGCTGGGTTTAATCAATGAAGCGCAGGAGAGGCGCATTATCCCTGTGCTCATTAGTTTGAGTTTGACTTTCAGAGTCTTTCTCTTGGTGGGGAATTTGACCTTTGCAGTGTGCTCCAGAATCAAAGGCTCCAGTGCTGGGTCAGGAGGCATCAGAGGCAGTGTCCCTGCAGTGCAGTGGAGTGTCTAAGGCTGATTGAGTCACAACAGTTCGTGATTGAGTTCTCCGTGCCTCCCAAACTACTTTCTGCTTCCAGAGTTCAACCGGCCTCACCTCATTCACGCTCCAGGCTCGGGTGTGGGGGCCTGTTCCACTCCTGCAGTCCAAGTCTCAGCGCCATAAAAGTGAGTTTCTTGAGGGTGTCACATGTTGTGATTGGGTGGGAGAAGGTGAAAGGCTGAAAAGCCCCCGTGTAAGGCTGAGGGAGGATGGGTGAAATCCCTGTCTGTCTTAAACCTAAAGGCAGCAAAGAAGATAAAGCAAAGTGTGTATGAGGAGTTTTACTTTCATTTGCAGGAAGCTGCTGTCATTAATGGATGGGATCCAACGAGGGACATGGTGGGACTTAGGTTTCTAACCTTTTCTCAAAACTTCTCAGAGGAAGAACATACCAGAAGAGAGAAGATAGCAGTTAGGGACAGGATGGAGAAGTCCTGGGAAAGCCCTGATGGAATGCAGGCATCACCGGGTCTGTGGCTGGGCAAGGGCCCTGAGCAGCCTGAGACTGCGCATCCTGGTTGCGGTTTCCAGGCTCTCAACGGACCATTACTTTCACCAGATTTCTGCATATGCAGAACCACTTAAGGGGGCTGAGTTGTAGAGCTTATTTCAGGGCCTCCCAGTCTTGTGGCCTCTGAGATAGTTGTGTCCTGGGAATGTCCAGCCACTCTTCTAGGTCTTTGAAATGGGGTCATTGTTGGGACATCAATCCCAGAATTCTAAGTTCCAGGAGTAGGGTCATATAACGGGTCAGTATGGCCTGCATGTGAGTCTTCCAGCACAGGTATCCTATATACGGTCACATACCCTTATTGGCATAGGAAGACACAGTATCAGTAGGGATATAAGGAGAGAGGGACTTTGGTGGCTCCAAATCCTGGGTCCTTTTCTAATGTGGGGAGTTCAGGAAGCAGATTGATATGGATGTTGGAGAGGATGAACATAAAATCATAGCAGAGAAACTGATCATGGACTGAACTGTGCCCAATGTGACAGGATATGAACTTTGAGGTCGTGGCCATCACCTTCTCTCAGGAGGAGTGGGAGCTCCTTGATGAAGCTCAGAGACTTTTATACCGGAAGATGATGCTGGAAGTTTTTGCACTTGTATCATCTGTAGGTAAGACCTTCATAATTCTTCTATTGTTCTGGAGTGATGTCCTCTCTTTTTCATTCTCCAAATGTAAACTCTCTCCCAGACCTAGACCATAGACTCTTTTATTTTATCCCATCATCCTCTCAAATCTGCTGTGGCGGAGAGTGCTGAGTCATTTGGAAAGACTTGAGCAAAGGACTCCATGAAATCCCCTCACACCCATAGTGTCAAATAGTGCAGGAAGTGCCTGGGAGTCAGGATTGTTCCAAACAGCTTAATGGAACCAGGCTTGTACTTTGTCTTTTGGGGAGGTGTCTATGACCACACCCATGGCTTCTACTTCACCATTAGTTCAGTTAAAGGCTCTCTGTGACTGATAGTGCCAGGTTATGATCTTTACTTGCAAAGACCTCTTTTCATTGTTTGTAATGTTATGTTCCCTGAATACTATTGCATGCTGTGTTGCTCTGGGCAGGTGCTTCCTATTCACCTTTAATGTCTTTAAAAAAAACTCAGAATATCTGTGTTTTATGAGCTTGTACAATAATAGGTACAAAGATAGCTGAAACTGGTTTGGTTCAGCGGGAGAGCATCGGTTTGTGGACTGAATGGTCTCAGGTACGATTCTGGTCAAGGGCATGTACATTGTTTGTGGGCAAATCCCCAGTAGGGGTTGTGCAAGAGGCAGCTGGTCGATGATTCTCTTTCATCAACATTTCTAGCTCTCTATCTCTCTCTCCCTTCCTCTCTGTAAAAAATCAATTAAAAAAAAGTACAAAGATAACCCTGGGGGTTTTATAGGATGGACATAAAGGATGATCTAAAATGTTCTCTCTTGATTTGCAACTCATGGGAATTATGACATACAGGTGGTGTTTACATCATACCAGATACCTGCTCATGATCAACAAAGTTTAGGTTGATGTACCACTGGCAACAGCTGATTTATTCCTTTTTTTTTTTTTTGTATTCTTCACATTTTTCTGACTTATCTTTTAATCTGTAACTTCCTGGTTTTTGGCTACCTTTTTACTCTTTTCCCTTTACCAGCTCTTCTGAACTGTGCTATCTGCAGTATTTTCAAATAATAACCTGCATATTTGTTATGAGATACACATAGGTGCCTCACTAGACCTTGACACAAGCTTCTCATTTCTTGAATTTTACTTGGAATAAGATGTAAGCAACATTCTCCACATCTTGCCCATGTCACCAGCAGACAAGTCCTGTAGAACACTGTTAGCAGAAGAATGAGCAGATGATACAGCTTCTGTTTCATATGGTGCTTGCCATCTTTGTTTCATATTTTGTTTGAGATCTTCCATGTATGGTGATCTTCAGTGGCACAGAGCATCACAGCATCATCTTATCAATCCTGCCTACAGATATGTTACTATCAGACAATTGCTTGTAACCAATGTGTTATGTGTGATACACATTTATAAAGAGACTTCTCCCTGTCACCACAGTCAACATTTATTTCATCACCATTTTTCTGTTTTCAGGTTGTGAGCATAAAGCTCCTGATGCTCAGGCCTGTTATGAGCAGAGTGAATGTGTGCAAGGGGAGTCACAGGAAAGTGCTACTAAGATAGCTTCAGCAACTCGGATGACCCCTTTCTGTGGGACATGTTTCTCTGTGTTAAAAGATAGTCTGCACCTGACTGAGTCACAAGCAGCAGCATTTGAGCAGAAAGCATTCTTTAGTGATGCAGTTGTGAGAGACTTCTCTTTCAATGACAACCCTCACCAGCAACACAGAGATGCCAGTGGAGAGAAGCCCCAGATGGAAGCTGTAGACCAGGCCTCATTTGTGACCAGATGCAGTTTCTATTTGTCAGGGCTGTCTTCAACTAGTATGGAGGTTGAGGAAGACTTCCCAGACATATCAGAGCTTCTTCAGGCTGAGGACACTATCAACACTGAGGAGCCACAAAATTGTGATATTTCAGAGGAATTTCCTGATGGAAAAAGGCATCACCAATGGGATGAATGTAAAAAAGCTGCCTGCCACAAACAGAACATTGTTCAACATCAGGGTGTCTGCTCTGGAGTAGTGAATAATGAGTGTAATACTTGTGGGAAAGTTTTCAGTTGTATCTCAAATCTCAATAGACATAAGAGAGTTCACACTAGAGAAAAGTCCTATGAGTGTACTTATTGTGGGAAGCTGTTCAATCACAGGTCTTCCCTCACTATGCACCACAGAGTTCACACAGGAGAAAAACCTTACCAATGCAGTGAATGTGGAAAATCATTCAGTCAGAGTTGTAACTTCTTATGCCATAAGAGAGTTCACACTGGGGAAAAGCCATATCAATGTAGTGATTGTGGGAAGTGCTTCAGTCAAAAGTGTAAACTCACTGAGCACCTCAAAATTCACACTGGTGAGAGACCATATGAGTGTAGTGATTGTGGAAAGTCATTTTGGCAAATTTTCAATCTCACACAGCACCAGAGAGTTCACACTGGAGAAAAGCCTTATGAATGTATGGAATGTAGGAAATCATTTCGGCAAAAATATTCTTTCACAGTCCATCAGAGAATTCACACTGGTGAAAAGCCATTTCAGTGTAATGATTGTGGGAATTCATTCAGGCAGATGTCCACTCTCAGAGATCACCAGAGGGTTCACACTGGAGAAAAGCCTTATGAGTGTAGGGAATGTGGAAAGTCCTTCAGATGTAGTTCTAACCTCCTTGAACACTACAGAGTTCACACTGGAGAAAAGCCATATGAGTGTAGTGATTGTGGGAAGTCATTTAGCCACATTTCCAATCTCAAAAAGCACCAGAGAGTTCACACTGGAGAAAAGCCTTATGTGTGTAGGGAATGTGGAAAGTCCTTCAGTCATAGCTCTTACATCCTTCAACACCACAGAGTTCACACTGGAGAAAAGCCATATGAGTGTAGTGATTGTGGGAAGTCATTTAGTCACATCTCCACTCTCAGAAATCACCAGAGAGTTCACACTGGAGAAAAGCAATATGAGTGTAGTGATTGTGGGAAATCATTCAGTCACATCTCTACTCTCAGAGAACACCAGAGAGTTCACACTGGAGAAATGCCATATAAGTGTAGGAAATGTGGAAAATCATTTAGGCAAAAATCTGCTTTAACAAAGCATCAGAGAATTCACACTGGAGAAAAGCCACATGAGTGTAGCGATGGTTGAAAGTCATTCAGTCACACCTGTACTCTCAGATAGCACAACTGAAGTCAACTTATATAATGTACTTACAGTCAATCTGCATTGTTAATATTCATAGCCACTCTTATTTAAGTCTAAGCATTCATCAATCTATCAAGTGACATGTAGGTTTGTAGTATTTGACAATTTCCTATTCTAAATACTTTCATATGGTTCATTTTAAACTCAAATGATTGCATTGAACACTTACCTAATTACATATTTCAGTATCACATCATTGTATTTTATTTCATAGTCATGGGAGAGACTGCAATTAAACTAGATGGAAAGTGTCTCTTCTAGATATAAGTCCACATGACCTGGAGGTCATGTGGCATATTTGGTCTTTGAGGACTGTCTGATAACCTCCATCACTATTTCCTGTAGCTGGAGTCACTGGCAGAAAAAAAATCTCATGGGTTTGTGGATTCCCTTTTCCCCTCTAGCTAGGTCATCTCAAGGTTGTTGCTCAACAGGCAAGAACACAAAGCTAGAGGATGGATAATCCTGTAATCAACCCCAGGATGTGTCTTTAGTAACCAGTCAGCATTCCTGCTGATTCCAATGGCAATACTCTTCACTGTTTGCCAACATTCGCTGCCACTGAGGCAAGGTTGGTCTTCACAGGAAATGAGAACTGACATGCATCAGGGGCACCTTTCTAATGGGTGCTATTTGGTGAGCTCTGACCTAGAGTGAAAGCTGTGAAACTGTCACATGTGACATAAACTCACCTGTAACTCATACACGGGGTGGCGCTATAATAGGCTTACAGTTGGAGGTTCAGATTGTATTTTTACAAATATTTTAGAAAATGATTTTTTTCTTTTTTGGGGGGAAATGGGTTGGAGAGAGAAAGAGGCTGGAATAAAGATAAAGATAGATTTGCTGTCTCCTTTTTGTCCACTACTGGGGATACATTGGGGGATGTGCACTGACCTGGAATCAAACCAGAGATTTACTCTGAAAGGGATGACACCCAACCAAATGAGGACACTGGTTGGACCAGTTTGTTCCGGAATTAATATTATTATTATTTTTATTATTAATGATTGTATTATTTTCCATACCAACAACTCTAAACCTTCTTTTGCCACATCCTGTTATTTCCTACTGACCTGTTGTAATCTCTCTTTCTGCCTTTCGTGGCCCTATGTGCACTCATGGATTTTTTCATTCTTTGCAATAGAATAACTCATACAGTTTATAATTTTATTGGCACTATTTTATGTGTACTTTTAAACAAATGCTGTTTTTTTCCAAGCCACACATTGATTTTGAGATGCAATACAAATGCTTATGTGAAGAGTGGTTGTTTTTTATTGCTGAGTAGTTTGGATTCTTTGAATAACCCTTGTATCTGTTAATCTCTGTTTTTTGTTATTTACAGATTTTGGGTATTATAAATAAATCTTTTGTGAATATTTTCATTCAATACTATATATAGTCATACATTTTACTTATCAAACCATTGGGAGGGTGAATGTCTTACATTTAAGATATGCAGAACTGTGAGCCAAAATGGTCATTCCCTTTACCTGTCCCCTCACCCATATTATATAAAATTTCCAATTTATCTGCTACCCTGTAAGGACATACAATGTTTAACCTTTTCAAATAATAACCTTGGAAATGCATATAATGTTAAATTGCTTTTGTTTAAAATCCATCTACTAAGGAATTTTTTATAGTAGACTTTTGTTTTTATCTGCTTTGTTTAAATGTCTGCTGAGAATCTTTTGCAAATTGTTTAAATAAATATATTATTTTATCAAAGGAGTATTGTGCAGCATCTAAGACATATGCTTAAATATCCCTAATTCCTCAGTGACTCAAGTGACTCTTTGCCATATGGAACCATAGGTTTTGCATCCTGAAGGGAAAACTGTTTCATTCTGTTATAATGATGTGCACAACTGATGTCATCTTATACCATATACTTACATATTTAATCTGCATTGTTAACATTTGGAGCTACACTTATTTAAGTCTAAGCATTTATTAATACATTAAGTGGCATGTAGGTTTGTAGTATTTGTCAATTTCCTGGTGTAAATACTCTCATTATGGTTCCTTTTGAACTATCAAAATTATTGCATTGAACACAGATCTGATCAGATATTTCAGTAGTACATTATTGTATTTTATTTCCCACAAATGGATAGAGTAGCAACAAATATGCTTCAGAAATTTCCTAATAACACAGTAAAATTATTGGAAAATGTTAAGCTGTAAATCTGGATTCAGGTCCGGCAAGAGCACATGCCCTGGTTGTGGGTACAAACCCCAGTAGGGGTCTTGCAGGAGGTAGCGGATCAATGATTCTCTCCATTGATGTTTCTATTTCTCAGCCCTCCCTTTTTCTTCGAAATATACATATTCAGAGAGTAAATTTTTATTTTATTTTATTTATTTATTTATTTAATTAATTAATTTATTTTCACATCAGATGGGTCATGTGCCAAAGGCATAACAAGGTTAGTGGGCGGCACATCTCACACAGCTGTGTGAACATCCAATCATAACGCTTATGAACTCCGAAAGGATCCAGAGAGTAATTTTTAAAGAGAGTAAATTAATATGACACAGTATTTGTGGGGTCCCAATCTTTCCACGTTTTGGAACGCTCATAAGAATGGCAAAAAATCATTCTTTATCCCATATTGGGTTATTTTGCATTGCTGACCAAGGCCTTGAAAGAAGGTCCACAAGACATTTTGGTTGTTATTTGCAGTCTGGTGCCTCTGTTATTGGTGAGATCAATGGTCTCCCAGAATAGGAGTCCTTTGTTGTGCCTCTGTGAACAGTATGAATTATAGTCTCTGTTCACAGTAAGTATTACATAATTCTCAGCAATGTTTAGGGGAACTCTACCCCATATTTTAAAGGAGCCATGTGCCATTAAGTATGACATTTCATATGCTGGTGTCATTTGTTGTAAGACTCTAAGGTTTAAATGGAACCACCATTAAGATCAAAACACTACCTGAAACCAGTTTGACTCTGCATAGAGCATCTGCATGTGGACTCAAGGACCTGATTTGATTCCGGTTGCAGGCATGTACCTTGGTTGTGGGCACATCCCCTGTGGGAGTATACATGAGGCAGCTGATTGATGTTTCTTTCTCATCCATTTCTAACTCTAACAATCTCCCTTTCTCTCTGTAAAAAAAATCAATAAAATATTTAAAAATGATAAAAACTCTGTATTTATAGAGAGTAGGAAAGACTGCAATAAATTGGAGGGAAAATATGCCTCTTGTAAACATTTTTCACAAATGGTCTAAGGTCTGTGGCTTGTGTGATGTTTGCTTATAGACATTCACAGTGCCTCCATAACTGTTTTCTGTGGCTGAAGTCATTGGCAGAGAAAATAAACATTATTTTTTTTTATTCCCCTGACCATCTAGGGTGGTTATCTCAAGGGTTCCTCAACTGGAAAGACCTCAGAGCTGAGGAAGTATAATCCTATAATCAGTCCAAGGTTGTGATTTTTTTGTGATCACTCAGCATTCCTCTGGATTCTGATGGTAATCATCTTCACTGATTGCCAGTATTTGCTTCCCGAGAGGCAAGGCTTGTCCTTCCAGTAAATTAGTAGGGAGATGTTATGGCCCAAATAGGGTTGCAATTTTAATTTATTAACAAGATAGATATGTCCAGATATTTAATTGAAATGCTCCTTAAGGCTTTATTAAGTGCTAGAGGCCTGGTGCATGAAAATTCATGCACTGGAGTTGGGGAACTCTCAGCTCACCCTATACCCTCTCACACTCCAGGAGCCCTCAGGGGGTGGAGGCGACCTGGTGATCAGGGAAAGGTGATGCCCCATCACACTTCTGCTGTTGCCAGTGCCAACAGTGGAAGCCTTGGCCAGCCCTGTTTACCTGAGCCTTGGGCAGACTGGAGTGGCTGGGCAGCCACCATCCTAGGCTTAGGTACCTTGGGCAGACCCTTGGTGACTGGGGGACTAAGGGGACTCCAGAGGCAGGCATGTTCCTTACCCATGGGATATATCAGCTTAAAGGTAATGGAGGAAGGTGCCTGGGCTTCTCTGAGCATCACTCCTGGACCTGCCATCTCTGCTCATCTACTGAGTGTGCATGGTCTCCCCATAATACCAGGGCCAGGAGGCAGAATGGCCTCTCTGCAGTGGGGATGGGGAAAAGATGAAGGGATCACATTTAGCACAGGTTTCTTCACAGAATGAACAGAAACCATAGGATCACCATGGTGCTCTTTTGAAGCTTTACTGTGGCTCCGACAACTTGCAAGCCTGTGTGAAAATGAAGGTAATGTCTTACAGCCCTGATATGCTGACACTGTGCACTGAGATTCAGGAGCAAAAATCCCATTAACCAGGTAAATTAAATATTTTAATTAGCTATTAATTTGCAAAAATATATTTTACATTGTTAAGTGAAAAAGTCCTTTTTTTCTTCAGATTGACAGCTAACTGCATGATCCGGTATATAGCATTAAGGTAAGAAACAATATATGAAGTGTTATATTTGTTTTAAATGTTGCAACAGTTTTCCGGCTCCCAGGTTTTTTTTTTTCCTTCGGTCCAAGTGGCTCTTTATGTATTAAAGGTTGCAGACCCCTGCCTTAGGTTATCAAAAGGTGTAGCCATTCAAATGTAAATGAACACATTGTTTAAAGATAGCTGCTGGTTGGAATTGGATTACCTGTTCTGGGTGGGAAGGGCTCGTCCTCCCCTTTCTCCATTAAAATTAAGGTGCTAGCTTTAAAACCTCTTCTTGGCAAGAGACCTTAAACTTTCAGAACTTTAAATTTTTCAGATAGTAAATCAGTTACTTAGCATTTTCTCAAATCAATAATACCTGCACATGCCCAAGGATACACTTCACACAAAAGACATTTCCCAATAGGTCAACCAACCTCATCCAGACCCCACACAAGGCACTCACAGATCAACACCCTATTGCTATACTAACTCAACACATCCAGATCTAAGCCTTCATCACTTGATTCAGCAGACCCTCAAGTTCCCCCCAAAGTTTCCAGCCATGTCTGAGAGGCAGCCTTGGGGCGGGGGCAGGCGAGGAGCGAGCTGTTCTGAGCCTGACTCTCAGGGCCTGGCCTCTGTTGCTCTGATCCGCTCCACAACCAGCTGCTCTGGTTCTGGCCACTGCCTCTCCCTGCCTGGCTGCTGCTGCTCTAGGCCTGGTTGTTCCAGGCCTGGCTGCTCTGGGCCTGGCAGCTCCTTACCCGGCTGCTCTGGGCCTGTCCACTCCCGGCCTGGCTGCTGCTGCTCCAGGCCTGGCCGCTCCCGGCCTGGATGCTCCAGGCTTGGCTGCTGCTGTTCTGGGTCTTGCTGCTCCTGACCCTGCTGCTCTGGGCCCAGCCACTCCGGGCCTTGGTACTCCTGGTCTGGCCACCTGGGGCTTGGCTGCCTCTGCCCCAGGCCTGGCTGCCACTGCCCCAGGTCTGGCTTCTCTGGGCATGGCTGCTGCTGCTGTGGTGCTGTGGGTTCTGGCTGCTGCTGCTCTGGAATTTGGCTGCTGCTACTCTGGGGCCTGGCTGCTGCTGCTCCGGGCCCGGCTGCCACTGCCTTGTGCCTGGCCACTTTTGGCCTGGCCGCTGCCATTCTAACATTCTGTCCTTTTTTTTTTTATTATTATTAAATGCATTTATGTTGCAATGTTGGCTGCTGAGTTGAGTTCTGTCTTAGTCTTCAATTTTTCAAGATCTTCTTTGTATTCTTTCTTAAGTAATTTTACTATCTTTTGCTATAACTTGATTTCTTCACATTGTAAACTTCTTCGGTTTCTTCCTTCTCGTCCTGGAAGCTCAGCAGGCTGGCCTGTGGAGCCCCTTTGTTTTCTGTGGCCTCCTGTGCAGCTTCAGCCTGTTGCCGGGGTCAGAGCTGTCCAGGAAGCAACCCCCAGCCTTGGCTCCGCTGATCTTGGGCCCAGCGGCACCCCCCACCCCGGGGCCCGGTTGCCCGGCTCCTTGCCGGTGCCCGTCTGGCCTGTGTCCGGCAGCGGTTCCTGCTCCTCATCACGTTCCTCCCAGTCTGGAGCTTTTTTCTCCTTCCTGCTAGGGGAGTCTAGCATCAGAGTCAACAGACTGTCCTCTGCACATGTGTGCGACTCCGGGGGCTCTGCCCCTCGCAGCTTCCCTGGGACTCCGCCTCACAGCCCCATCTCCCTCTGTTTGAGCCTGGGTCCCCAGGGTCTGGCCTAGAACTGGGGTTCAGAGCAGTTGGAACTGAGGCCCAGCATGGCCGGAGCTCTTGTTTCTTTCCTGCCAGGGCAATCTAGCATCAGAGTCAACATTCCTTCCTTTGTGCGCAATGTGCACGACTCTGGTGGCTCTGCTTTCCGCCGCTTCCCTGGGATTCCGCCTCTCAGCCCTGTCTTCCTCTGCCTGAGCCTTGGTCCCCAGGGTCTGGCCCAGAACTGGGGCTCAGCACTGCTGGTTCTGGGGTTCAGCCCAGTCTGGGGCTTTTATTTCCTTCCTGCTAGGGAACACCAGGCAGGCACCCAGCCTTCTCCTCCTCTCCAGCTCCATCCTCTCCGCGCATGCAGCATATCTCCGTACCTTAGGATTTTTCAGCTCCTCTGAGTTTCCTTCTGGTTTTCTCTTTCCTTCTTGTTGTAGAATTTTCAGTCAGTTGACTACCTGTAGCTCTGGGCAATGTCCATTTTATATTTTAGTTGTATTCCATTGAAACTGTTGTGTGTGGCTGCGGTTAGGTGTTTACCTGTGCAGCCATCTTGGATCCTCCTAGCGCTGCGTTTATTAACTCTACAAACGAGCAATCAATTTTGAGACTCTGAGCCTGGATTCCCTCCCCATCAAATAGATTGTGAAACCAACTCAGAATGCAAAGAGGTAAATGAAATAATAATGCACTTGAAGCATTGAATCCAGGTTTGGAACCTGTAGTAAAGATTCAATAACTCTTAGCTCCTTAACATCTCAATGTGTACTGACTACAGATATGCAGACAAAGTAGAAAATGTCAATGTGTTGGCCTATATATGCTTTCAAATTCCTTTTTAAACCAGTAGGATTACATATATTTGCTCATAGCTTGCTTGTTCTCTTAATAATGATACTTTCATGTAAAAGAAAAAGAGGTAAGCTGAAAAGGCTAAGTTTATTGAGCATAATCTCATGCAAAGAAAGATTGCTGGTTTAGTTCTTACTTAAGGGCAGTTGCTGTAGTAATGGGCTGTAGCCCATTGGGGGTCATGTAGGAGGAAGCCATTCTATGTTTCTATCCTTATTCTCTTTGTAAATGTCAATTCAAATATCTTTACATATATTTATCCATTTAGATTTGTAGTGTTAAGAAATAATTGAACTCCTGAGAGAGTATTCTAAGTCATGGAATCTGAAATAATTTTTTCAAACAGGAGTTCAGTTTTGTAGACAACACTCCCTAGAAACCTGTGACGATCTCCTAAAACCTAAAGTTGTCAGTTCCCAATGTCTCTTGGATGCCCCAGAACAATATGTGAAATGGTCAGAGAGTGATTGGGATCCTAGTGCCACATGCAAGGCTAGATTGCTGCATTACCCAAAGGGTCATGTGCTAAGGAGGGCTGGGTTTAGTTAATGAAGCCCAGGAGAGGTGCATTATCCCTGTGCTCATTGGTTTGAATTTGACATCCAGAGTCTTTCTCTTGGTGGGGAATTTGACCTTTACAGTGTGTGTTCACGGAATCAGAAGCTCCAGTGCTGGGTCACCAGGCATCAGAGGCAGTGTACCTGCAGTGCAGTTGTGTGTCTGAGGCTGGTTGACTTCCAACAGGCCGTGATTGAATTCTCCATGCCTCCCAAACTACTTTCTGCTTCCAGCATTCAACCCAGCCTCACCTCATTCACCCTCCAGCCTTGGGTGTGGGTGCCTGTCCCCTCCTGCAGTCCAGGTCTCAGAGCCAGAACAGTGAGTTGCTTGAGGGTGCCACATGGTGTGACTGGGTGGGACAAGGTGACAGGGTGGAAGGCCACTGTGTAATGCCATGGTGGTGTAACTGAGGAGGGAGGATTGGGGAAATCCTGTTCTGTCTTATACCTAGAGGCAGCAAAGAAGATGAAGCAAAGTTTTGTGTGAGGAGTTTTACTTTCATTTTCAGGAAGTTGCTACCATTAGTGATTGGGATCCAAAGAGGGGCATCGTAGGAGTTAGGTTTCTAAATTTTCTCAAAATTTCTCAGAGGAAGAACATACTAGAAGAGAGAAGATAGCAGTTAGGGACAGGATGGAGAAGTCCTGGGAAAGCCCTGATGGAATGCAGGCATCACCGGGTCTGTGGTGGGCAAGAGCCCTGAGCAGCCTGAGACTGTGGGTCCTGGTGGTGGTTTCCAGGCTTTCAACAGACCTTTACTTTCACCAGATTCCTGCAGATGCAGAACCACTTCAGGGGACTGGGTTGTAGAGCTTGTTTCAGGGCATCCCAGGCTTGTGGGCTCTGAGATAGTTGTGTCCTGGGATAGTCCAGGCACTCTTCTAGGTCTTTGACCTGAGGTCGTTGATGGGACACCAAATCCAGAATTCTAAGTTCAGGATTAGGGTCACATAATTGGTCCCTGTTTTTGGCAACCAGTGGAATGTGATGTGAGAAGATTTTCCAGTCATGGGTTCCTATATGGGTAAAGGCTTGGAGTGATGTCTGAGCTCATTAAGGAACCCTAAGGTGTCCACCCACTTTTCTTCCTTTTAATTAGGAACTGGAAACAATGGGACACCAGTCAGGTCTTGAGTAGCTTTGTGCCAACGTGGAAGTCTTTTCTGTAGGTGATCAGAGCAATAAGAGGTTTGGAGCAATGGAGGCAGGGTATTTGTCCCAGGTGTTATTAGACTCCCTCTGACTGCCGCATGCTGAACCATATAGATGGGATGGAGGTGGTAGAAAGAGTAGGATGGATGCTGCTGTGATTGTCTTGGTTAGTGTCATAGTAATTGGCTACAGAGTGGGCTGTGGAGGAGAAATTAGCTTTGGATTCTGCATTTGTGTTTTAGGTGTGGCCACCAGGATTTTCCATTTTGGAGGTTGAGAGAGAGGTAAGAGTCAAAGATTGCATTTGGCAGCTGGTGGTATGGAACGGCTATCAATTGAGATGCAGATATTCATAGTAGAAACTAATGTTAACTGGGGATGCCAAAACTTTTATATTTTACCTGTTAGGTTTGTGATATTTCAGGGAGCAGTTCATGAGTGACTGGCACTCTGAGGCACAGTTCAAGATGAAAACTTCTTTAAAATGGAAACAGAATGTAGGGATTAGTGAAGTGTTGTAGATCGTCTTTTTCTTTGTCTTTTTAATTAGAAACTGAAGAGCAATCAAAGACAGCAGCTGTTACATATTTACTTGTTAAACATATAACAGGATATTGTTGTGATTTTGAGTCTGGATTGTTTTCCTCATTCTGGTTGATTTTCTTAGTACATGAGTGGTCATTGGTGAGACTCACTGGGCATGGGGTAGGGGGCCATAGACTATGTAATCTGAGTGATGAAAGCTGCGACTTTTGAAGGCAGATCAGGTGAAGTGCTAGCATAGGTGGCATCTGGATATGTGACCTGATGAGTTTCTCAATAGTTGAGGTAACACAATTAAAAAAAAAAAACACACACACACAATCTGGGAGAAAGGCATTCATTGCAGGACTGAATGCTGCCTCAAGAAGAATGGACTCTCAGAGTTGGTGTAGAACTTATTCCTATTTGAATCTATCAAGCAGTATTTATACCACAAATGCAGACTAATGAATAGGAAATGAAAGAGATGACTTTGGGGGCTGTGGGTGTGGGTGTGCAGGTGTGAGACAGGTGTGGGAAAAAGAAAGATGTGCCCTTGGAGAGGACATATGGATTCATGGCTGCAGAGCCATGGCATTCCAATAAGAAGGAATGAAGGTTGAATCCATTACCTGCTGATAGTATAGAGTGGTGAATTTTTAGGTTATTTCCTGAAAAGAGGGTGTATTGTTGTGATGTATCCCTAGTTTAAAGCTTATGTGAAATATGTGTGTCCACTGTCCTCTTGTTATTGAGGCCTGTTACAGTGATCAATAGGAATGAGATAGCATACATCACCATACTTTGGGCTTGAAAATATCCACCGGCTTTGGAAGGCAGAATGGTAAGAGAAATATATTACAGAGGTGGAGGATTAAATTTTTGGAAAAGAAGTTGATTAGGTAATAAACTGTGCTCATCACAGCATTCTTGTGTTACATTTGATTTTGTGCCTCTGGGAAGAAAGCTGTATGAGACAAGTGTAGTTCGATGAATTATGACGAAGGAGGCAGTGCAAAATAATGGGTTTAGCACCCTGGTATTGGGTTCAAAGGATTGAAGTGAGATACCATAATTATTGGGGTCTTAAAAAGGGAATTCAGGGGACAACAAAGCATTGCCTGATAAGCATCATATCAAATCCTCACACTCTCATTATGCATGCCTTTTATTCCTACCCTGTGTTCATGATACCAATTTATTGAAAAGGGGCAGAATGGCCTGCATGTGAGTCTTCCCGCACAGGTCTCCTATATATATGGTCACATACCCTATTGGTGTAGGAAGACACCGTATCAGTAGAAATATAAGGAGAGAGGGACTTTGGTGGCACCAAGTCCTGGGTCCTTTTCTTATGTGGGGAGTTGAGGGAGCAGATGGATATGGACGTTGGTGAGGATGAACATAAAATAGCAGAGAAACTGATCATGGACTGAACTGTGTCCATTGTGACAGGATATGAACTTTGAGGACGTGGCCATCACCTTCTCTCAGGAGGAGTGGGAGCTCCTTGATGAGGCTCAGATATTTCAATACCGCCAGATTATGCTGGAAGTTTTTGTACTTGTATCATCTGTAGGTAAGAACTTCATAATTCTCCTATTGTCCTGAGGTGATGTCTCTCTTTATTCTCCAAATGTAAGCTTTCTCTCTCTTAGACCTAGACCACGGGCTCTTCTATTTTATCTCATTATCCTGTCAAACCTGCTGTGGAAGAGAGTGCTGAGTAATTTGGAAATACCTGAGCAAAGGACTCCATGAATATCCCTCACAACCATAGCATCAAATAATGCAGGAAGTCTCTGGGAGTGAGGATTGTTCCAAACAGCTTAATAGGACCAGGCTTATATTTTGTCTTTTTGGAGATGTGTATGACCACATTCATTGCTTCCACTTCACCATTAGTTAATTTAAAGGCTCTTTGTGACTGAGTATGCCCAGTTATGGTCTTTACTTGCATGAAATATGGGTAATTCTTGAAAGAACTCCTTCCATTGTTTGTAATGTTATGTTCCCTGAATACTATTGCATGTTGTGTTGCTCTGGGCAGGTGCTTTCTATTAACCTCTATTGTATTTCAATAAAACTTAGAAAATCTGTGTTTTATAAGCTTGTACAATAGAAGGTACAAAGATAACCCTGGTGTTTTCAAAGCTTTAACATGAAGGATGATATGAAAGGTTGCCTCTTGATTTGCAACTCATGGAATCATGACATACAGGTGGTGTTTAGATCATACCAGAAACCTGCTCATGATCAACAGAGTTTAGGTTGCTGTGCCACTGGCAACAGCTGATTTATTCCTTTTTCTTGTTATTCTTGACATTTCTTATTTTTCTTTCCATCTGTGACTTCCTGGTTTCTGGCTACCTTTCCCTTTTTACTCTTTTCCCTTTACCTGCTCTTCTGAACTGTTCTATCTGCAGTATTTTTAAATAATAACCTGATATTTGCTATGAGATGCACATAGGTGCCTCACTAGACCTTGACACAAGCTTCTCATTTGTTAAATTTTACTTGGAATAAGAGGTAAGCAACATTCTTCACAGCTTTCCCATGTCACCAGCAGACAAGTCCTGTTGAACGCTATTAGCAGAAGAATGAGCAGATGATCCAGCTTCTGTTTCATGTCCTGCTTGCCATGTTTGTTTCATATTTTGTTTGAGCTCTCCTGTGTATGGTGATCTTCAGTGACACAGAGCATCACAGTATCATCTTATCAATCCTTACTACAGATATGTTACTGTCAAACAAATGTGTGTAAACAATGTGTTATGTGTGATATAGTTTTATTAAGAAACTGCTCCCTGTCACCACAGACATTTATTTCATCACCATTTTACTGTTTTCAGGTTGTGAGCATAAATCACATGAAGTTGAGGCCTGTTCTGAGCAGAGTGAATGTGTACAAGGGGTGTCACAGGAGAGTGCTTTTAAGACAGCTTCAACATCTCAGAGGACCCCTCTCTGTGGGAGGTGTTTCTCTGTGTTAAAAGATAATCTGCACTTGACTGAGTCACAAGCAAAAGACTTTGAGCAGAAAGCATTCTTCAGTGCCAGCAACACAGAGATGCCAGTGGAGAGAAGCCATGGAAGGAAGCTGTGGACAGGGCCTCATTTGTGACCAGGTGCAGCTTCTATTTATCAGGGGTGTATTTAACCATTATGGAGGTTGGGAAAGACTTCCCAGACACATCAGAGCTTCTTCAGGCCCAAGCCACTGTCAACTCTGAGGAGCCACACAATCATAAGATTTCAGAAGAATTTCCTGATAAAGAAGGCATCATCCATGGGATGAATGTGAAAAAGCTGCCTGCCACAAACAGAACACTGTTCAACATCAGGGTGTCTGCTTTAGAGTAGTGAATTATGAATGTAATACATGTGGGAAAGTGTTCAGATATATCTCAAATCACAATAGACATAAGAGAGTTCACACTGGAGAAAATTCCTATGAGTGTATTGATTGTGGGAATCTGTTCAATCACAGGTCTTCCCTCACTACACACCACAGAGTTCACATGGGAGAAAAACCTTACTAATGCAGTGAATGTGGAAAATCATTCAGTTAGAGTTGTCACTTCTTATGCCACAAAAGAGTTCACACTGGGGAAAAGCCATATCAATGTAGTGATTGTGGGAAGTGTTTCAGTTAAAGGTCTCACGTCATTGAACACCTCAAAATTCACACTGGTGAGAAATAATGAGTGCAATGATTGTGGGAAGTCATTTGGGAAATTTCCACTCTCACACAGCACCAGAGAGTTCACACTGGAGAAATGCCTTATGAGTGTAGGGAATGTAGAAAGTCCTTCAGTCATATCTCTAATCTTCTTACACACCACATGTGGAAAGTCCTTCAGTCATATCTCTAATCTCCTTTAATTTCACACCGGAGAAAAGCCATATGAGTGTAGTGATTGTGGGAAATCATTCAGGCAGCTCTCCACTCTCAGAGAACACCAGAGAACTCACACTGGAGAAAAGCCATAGGAGTGTAGTTATTGTGGGAAATTATTTAGGGAAAATCTGCTTTCACAAAGCATAAGCGAATTCACATGGGAGAACAACCATATGAGTGTAGTGATTGTGGAAAGTCATTTATTCACACCTGAACTCTCAGAGAGCACAACTGAAGTCAACTTATATGATGTACTTACACATTTAATCTGCATTGTTAACATTCAGAGCCACTGTAATTTAAGTCTAAGCATTCATTCATACATTAAGTGGCGTGGAAGCTTGTAGTATTTGACAATTTCCTGGTGTAAATACTCTCATATGGTTCTTTTTTTTATTATTAGTGTAGATTTTATTTATTTATTTATTTATTTATTTTTTTAAATAAGTTTTTATTGTTCATATTATTACAAATGTTCCTTCCCCCCCCCCCCCCCACCATTGCTCTCCTCCACCAGGTTCCCACCCCACCCTCTGCCCTTTCCACACTCCCCATTGTCCTCATCCACAGGTGCACAGTTTATGTTCAGTCTCTTCCCACGTCCCCCTCTCCCCTTTTCCCCAAGAATCGTCAGTTCACTCCCCTTCCATACCTCTGATTCTATTATATTCAACAGTTACTATTGTTCATCAGATTTTTTTTTAATTTCCTTAGTTTTTTAGATTCACTTGTTGATAGTTATGTATTTGTTGTTCATAATTTTTATCTTTGTTTACTTTCTCTTCTGAAAGAACCCCCTTCAGCAATTCATATAATTCTGGTTTGGTGTTGATGAACTCCTTTAGCATTTTTTTATTAGTGAAGCTCTTTATCTGACCTTCGATTCTGAGTGATAGCTTTGCTGGATAGATTATCTTTGGCTGTAGGTTCTTACTATTCATCACCTTGAATATTTCTTGCCATTCCCTTCTGGCCTGCATGGTTTCTGTTGAGAAGTCAGCTGACAATCGTATAGGTGCTCCTTTATAGGTAACTACCTTCTTTGCTCTTGCTTCTTTTAATATTCTCTCTTTGTCTTTTGCTCTTGGAATTTTAATTATGATTTGTCTTGGTGTGGTCCTCTTTGTATTCCTTTTGTTTGGAGTTCTGTGCGCTTCCTGGACTTGTAAGTCTAATTCTTTCCCCAGGTGGAGGAAGTTTTCTGTCACTATTACTTTCAGTATGTTTTCGATATCTTGCTCTCTCTCATCTTCTGGGACCCCCATGATTCTGATGTTGGTTCGCTTGAAGTTGTCCCAGAGGTTTCTTACATTATCTTCAATTTTCTGGATTCTCTTGCCTTCTAGCTTCTGTGGAGGAGTGTCTTCTGGCTCTTTATGTTCCAAATCTTTGACTTGATTCTTGCAATCTTCCCTTCTGTTTTTAGGACTCTGTAAAACATTTTTTATTTCAGACAATGTATTCTTCATTTCTTGTTGATCCCTTATCATTTCTTGTTGATCCCTTATCATATCTTGATGACTCCTTATTAATTCTAGTTGATCTCTTTTCATATCCTCATAGGTCTTATCCATCTTTTCTAGAAAATTCTTGAAAAACCTTATAAGCGTAGATTTGAACTCTATATCCAGACGCTTTTTGTCCTCCATTTCTTTCGTTTGTGATCTATTTCATTGTTGCATTTCGCAGCTACAGATGGGGCGGGGTTTCAGGGTGGAGCCTGCAGCCTTGGCTTCTGTCAGCCCCGACCTATGCGGGTCCTTCAGTGCTCGCTGCTGGCGCCTCCGAGAGAAAGTTGCCCTCGATTTTTGCCTGCTGCCAAACAGTCAATGCTCTCCCTCAATGAGCCCGGTATTGGGGTTCAGTTCAGTTGGAAGTGGAGTTGCAGGTGGCGTTCAGAGCAGTCTGGCACTCCTGTCTCCTTCCCGCCAGGCACTCCCGCGGCACAGCCGGCCGTCCCTTCTCTGAGTGCCCTGCGCGCCACCGCCGGGACCCCCTTTTGCCACTTCCCCGGGTTCCGCCTTACAGCCCGGCTCCCTCTGTGTGAGCCTGGGTCCCTGGGGTCTGGCCTCGGCTTGGGTTCAGAGCAGTCGGAACTGGGGCCCAGCACAGTTGGAGTTTTATCTCCTTCCCGCTAGGGAACGCCTGCCAGGCACTCGGCCGCCCTCCTCTCCGGCTCCGTCCTCTCTGCACCGCGTGTCTCCGTACCTTGGGTTTTACAGCTCCTCCGCGCTTCCTTCTGGTTTTCTCCTTGCTTCTCGTTGTAGAATTTCCAGTCAGTCAACTTTCCTGTAGTTCTGGGTAATGTCCGTTTTATATTTTAGTTGTATTTTATTGAAATCGTTGTGTGAGGCTGCAGCTAGGTATTCACCTGGGCGCAGCCATCTTGGATCTATATGGTTCTTTTTAAACTGTCAAATGATTGCATTGAACACAGACCTGGTTAGGTATTTCAGTAGCACAGCATTGTATTTTATTTCATAGTCATGGGAGACACTGCAGTTAAACGAGATGGAAAGTGCCTCTTCTAGATATAAGTTCAAATGATTCCAGGTCATGTGGCATATTTGATCTTTGAGGACTGTCTGAGGACCTCCATCACTATTTCCTGTAGCTGGAGTCACTGGCAAAAAAAAAATCTTATGGGTTTGTGGATTCCCTTTTCGCCTCTAGCTAGTTCATCTGAAGGTTGTTGCTCAACAGGCAAGACCTCAAAGCTACCTACCATATTTTCCTGCGTGTAAGACGATTTTCGAAACCAAAAAGTCAACCGAATATTGGAGGTCATCTTATACGCTGAGTATATCCCGAAAAAGTCTTGATATGCCGCTAAAGGAATTTTCCAACTCGATCACACACCAATCACTGCAAGGCTGCTCGGACCGCCTCTCTAACTCAGCCAATCCAAGCAGGCATTTTATGCATGCAAATTATACATGTTCTGTACCCAAAGCTACACTGTGTTTTAGTAAAAAGCCTGCTCGGATTGGCCAGAGTCAGAGAGGCGGTCTATTATAACCTTTGAATCTTTGCTTGTTGTGATTGGCTTACCGTGGTACATACAGTTGCAGCACAGGAACGTTCTTTGTAGCCAAAGCTGCTGTATCAGGACACATACAGTGAGTTAAAAGGTACCGTAATAGAACATTCTGTGTATACCTGAAGCTACAGTACTGTATACTGTAACCCCGGCCTAAAAGATTAGTGGGTGTACAACAAATGGCTGGTAGAAAAGAACCCATCATGGCTCCAGTAAGAAGAAAAAAATTTGAGGCCAGTTTCAAACTGAAAGTTGTAAACTTTGCCAAGGAACTCAATAACTGTGCTGCGGCAAGACAATATGGAGTTACAGAAAAGATGACTGGAAAGCAAATGAAAATGCATTAAAGAGTATGCCAAGGAGTAAGTGGGCATTAAGAAGAGGCACCCCTTATTGGCCAGAACTCGAAAAGTATGTAGCAGACATGGTTCTTGAGCATCGTCAAAATGGTTATATAGTGACACGAAACAAAATACGTATGTTTGCACTTCAGTGGGCCAAATCTAACCCAGATAACAACAAAGGATTTAAGGCCACTAGATCCTGGAGCACTAGGTTCTTGGAAAGGCACAATCTGGTACTGAGGCAAAAGACCAAAATTGCACAAAAATTACCTGCAGATCTTGACAGCAAAGTAAGTCTTTTCCATCAATATGTAATACAACAGCGCAAGAAACATGGCTATGCATTAAGTCAAATTGGAAATATGGATGAAACTCCTATGAATTTCGATATGGTTGGAAATAAAACTGTTAATCAAAAATGTGCAAAAACAGTGTTAATTAAAACAACAGGACACGAGAAGTCCAGTTTTACAGTGGTACTAGCATGTACAGCTGATGGTGCCAAACTAAGACCAATGATTATTTTTAAAAGAAAAACAATGCCGAAAATCAAGTTCCCTGTTGGAGTTTTTGTACATGTGAATGAAAAAGGATGGATGGATGAAGAAGGGGTAAAGCTATGGCTTGATAATGTATGGAGTAGGCGACCAGGTGGACTTCATCAAGAACGTAGCCTAATGGTGTGGGATATGTTCAGGGCTCGTTTAACTACCAGCACAAAGAACAGGTTGGCAAGAATAAACACAGATGCGGCAGTTATTCCTGGAGGATTGACATCATTGGTACAGCCACTGGATGTGTGCCTAAACAAGCCATTTAAAGATCGCATTAGAGAACAGTGGAATGAGTGGATGGTTAGCTGCGAAAAGTTACCGGGGTATTCACAAAAGGAGGAAACATGCGTGCGCCACAATTGGATGTTTTGTGTAACTTTGTCATAAAAGCCTGGAATGATCTTATTGAAGAAACAGTAATCAGGTCTTTCTCTCTCTCTCTCTTTTTTTTTTTTTTTTGGTTAGAACTTTATTTATTTATTTATTTATTTATTTATTTTTAAATCAATCTTTATTGTTCATATTATTACAAAGGTTCCTCATTTCTTCCCCCCTCCACCAAGTCCCCACCCCACCTTCTGCCCCCTCCCCATGCCCCATTGTCCTCATCCATAGGTGCACAGTTTATGTTCAGTCTCTTCTTCCCTCCCTTTCCCCGATAGTAAATCCCTTTTCAGATAGTAAATCAGTTACTTAGCATTTTCTCATATCAATAATACCTCCACATGCCCAATGATACACTTCACACAAAAGACATTTCCCAATAGGTCCACCAGCCTCATCAAGGCCCCACCCAAGGCACTCACAGATCAACACCCCAGCCCTATACTAACTTAACACATCCAGATCTAAGCCTTCATCACTTGATTCAGCAGACCGTCAAGTTCCCACGAAAGTTTCCAGCATTGTCTGAGAGGCAGCTGTGGGGCAGGGGCAGGCAAGGAGCGAGCTGTTCTGGGCCTGGCTGCTCAGGGCCTGGCCTCTGTTGCTCTGGTTCGTTCTACAACCAGCTGCTCCGGGTCTGGTCACTGCCGCTCCCGACCTAGTTGCTCTGGACTTGGCTGCTGCTGCCCCGGGCCTGGCCGCTCCCAGCCTGGCAGCCACTGCTCCGGGCCTGGCTGCACCCGACCAGGCTGCTCCCCCGGGCCTGGCCGCTCCCAGCCTGTCAGCCGCTGCTCCGGGCCTGGCCGCACCCGACCTGCCTGCTCCCCTGGGCCTGGCCGCTCCCAGCCTGTCAGCCGCTGCTCCGGGCCTGGCCGCACCCGACCCGGCTGCTCCACCGGGCCTGGCCGCTCCCAGCCTGGCAGCCGCTGCTCCGGGCCTGGCCGCACCAGCCCTGGCTGCTCCCCCAGGCCTGGCCGCTCCCAGCCTGGCAGCTGCTGCTCCGGCCTGGCCGCACCCGACCCGGCTGCTCTGGGCCCGGCTGCCCCGGATCTGGCTGCTCCGAGCCTGGGCACTCCCAGCCTGGATGCTCTGGGCTTGGCTACTGCTGTTCTGGGTCTGGCTGCTCCCACCCCGGCTGCTCTGGGCCTGGCTTCTCTGGGCCCGGCCACTCCGGGTCTGGTTGTTCCTGGACTTGCCACCCTGGGCAAGCGCCTCCGCCTCAGGCCTGGCTGCCACTGCCCCAGGTCTGGCTGTTGCAGTGCTGGCTGTTGATGCTCTGGTTCTGGCTGCTGCTGCTCTGGGGCCTGGCCGTTGCTGCTCCGGGCCTGGCTGCCACTGCCTTGTGCCTGGCCACTCTAGGCCTGGCCGCCGCTGTTCCAACATTCTGTCCTTTTTTTTTTTTTTTTTCTTTCTTTCTTTTTTTTTTTAAACGCATTTATGTTGCAATGTTGGCTGTTGAGTTGAGTTCTGACTTAGTCTTTGATTTTTCAAGATCTTCTTTGTATTCTTTCTTAAGTAATTTTACTATCTTTTGCTCTCACTTGATTTCTTCACATTGAGAACTTCTTTGGTTTCTTCCTCCTTGTCCTGGGAGCTCAGCAGGTTGGCCTGTGGCACCCCTTTGTTCTCCGTGGGCTCCTGCACTGCTTTAGCCTGTTGCCAGGGGACGGCGCCGCCCAGGAAGCAGCCCCAGGCCTTGGCTCCATTGGCCGCGCTCAGCGGTGGAAGGCTCAGGGGCACCCCCCCCCCAGGGGCCCCATCGCCCGCCTCCTTGCTGGTTCCCGGTTGGTTGGCGTCCGGCAGGGGCTCCTGCTCCCCACCGCGTTCCCCCAGCGGGAGCTTTATTACTCCTTCCCGCTAGGGGAGTCCAGCATCAGAGTCAACAGACTGTCCTCTGCACGCAGTGTGCGCAAGTCCGGGGGCCAGGCCTTTCGCCGCTCTCCCCGGACTCCACCTCACAGCCCCGTTTCCCTCTGCCTGAGTCTGGGTCCTCAGGGATTGGCCCAGAACTGGGGTTCGGAGCAGTCCAGACTGAGGCCCAGCTCCGGGGGCCCTGCTTTTCGCCGCTTTTCCGCCTCACAGCCCCGTCTCCTCCTGCCGGAGCCTGGGTCCCCAGGGTCTGGCCCATAACTGGGGCTCAGCGCTGCCGGTTCGGGGGTTCAGCCTAGGCTGGGGGTTTTATTTCCTTCCTGCTAGGGAAGGAAAGGCAGCACCCCGCCCTCTCCTCCTCTCTGGCTGCGACCTCTCCGCGCGTGCGTGCGGGCGGGCGCGCAGCATGTCTCCGTACCTTAGGCTTTTTTTTCAGCTCCTCTGATTTTCCTTCTGGTTTTCTCTTTCCTTCTTGTTGTAGAATTTTCAGTCAGTCGACTACCTGTAGCTCTGGGCAATGTCCACTCTACATCTTAGTTGTATTCTATTGAAATTGTTGTGTGCTGCTGTGGCTAGATGTCTACCTGAGCAGCCATCTTGGATCTCCCTCTAATGGTTAGAACTTATATGTAAATATTTAATTATTTTTTAGTGTTTGAAGGTGCAGGCTCAGGAATCAGACCAAGTAGAAATTTCAAGTTTTCACTTAACAGTTTTGTGACTTTGAGCAACTTCCTTAATTCCTCTAAGCCCCATTTCCTTATTTAGAAAATCAGTAATCAGGTCTTTCAAGAAGTGTGCATATCAAATTCTTTGGACAGTATGGAGGATGACTTCTTGTTGCAAGATGAAGGGGAAGCCGAAGCTGAAGCCACACCATCTGATTCAGAATTTGATCCATATGATGACTGTCTTACAAATGTACCACAAGAGGTCATTGATGAACTTATGATGTCAGAGGAAGTACATGATGAGGATTTTGAAGGATTTTAAGCTCACAATGCTCCTCTGCCTAGAAAAACCTCTTATCATCCCAGTCAGTCACAAACAAGCATTTTCTGCAAGTTCTTCATGTAATTTTCTTTCCAGATGATGCCATCATTGTTAATGTTCTCTTTTGGATTTCTTGATTCTCGGTCAAGTTCATGGCATTGCCATTTGTGAAGAGACCTTCCATTTATCGTATCAATGTATGGTATATTACAGTATGTCCGAAAAATGTCATTCATTAAAAAATTAATTTAAAAAAGAACTGGTGTTGTCTCAAAAGTGGGGGGTAGTCTTATACAGCGAATATAGGCCTAAACCTATGTTTTAACTGTAAAATTAGCGGGTCATCTTATACGCTGGAAAATACGGTAGAAGTTGTATAATCCTGTAATCAGACCCAGGATGTGTCTTTTGTAACCAGTCAGCATTCCTACTGATTCCAATGGCAATACTCTTCACTGCTTGCCGACATTCTCTGCCACTGAGGCAAGGTTGGTCTTCCCAGGAAATGAGAAATGACATGCAACAGGGAGCACCTTTCCAATGGGTGCTATTTGGTGAGCTGAGACCTAGAGAGAAAGCTGAGAAACTGTCACATGTGACATAAACACACTTGTAACTCATACACAGGGTGGCGCTATAATAAGCTCACAGTTGGAAGTTCAGATTGTATTTTTAAAAATATTTTAGAAAATGATTTTATTCTTTTTTCGGGTGGTAGAGAGAAAGAGGCTGGAAGAAAGATAAAACTAGATTTTCTGTCTCCTTCTCGCCCCTTACTGGGGATACATCGGGGGATGTGCACTGATCTGGAATCAAACCAGAGACCTTTCTTTGAGGACACTGGCTGAGCCAGAGTTTGTTCCTGTATTATTATTACCAATTATTATATTATTTTCCACACCAACAACTCTAAACCTTCTTTTGCCACATCCTGTATTTTCTACTGCCCTGTTGTTATCTTTCTGCCTTTCTTGGCCCTCCATGCACTCATGGATTTTTTTTCATACTTTACAATAGAATACTTCATACTGTTCATCATTTTATTGGCACTATTTAATGTGTACTTTTCAACAAATGCTGGTTTCCTCCATGCTACGCAGTCATTTTGAGATTCAGTACAAATGCTTATATGAAGAGTGATTTATTTTTAATTGCTGAGTAGTACTGGATTCTGTGAATAACCCCTTTATCTGTTCATCTCTGTGGTTTGTTATTTCCAGGTTTCAGGTATTATAAATAAAATTTTGGGATATTTTCATTCAATTCTTTATATAGACATATGTTTTACCTTATGAAACTGTTGTGTAATTGAATGTTTTACTTTTAATATATGCAGAACTGTGAGACAAAATGGTAATTCTCTTTGCTTTCCCCCTAACCCACATTATATAAAAATTCCAATTTTTCTGCTATCCTGCAAGGACATACAGTGGTTAACCTTTTCAAATAGTAACCCTGGAAATGCATATAATGTTAACTTGCTTTTGTTTTAATTCCATCTACTAAGGAATTTTCATGGTGAACATTTGTTTTTATCTGCTTTGTTTAAATGGCTGCTGAGAATCTTTTGCAAGTTGTTTAAATAAATGTATTATTTTACCCAAAGGAGGACTGTGCAGCATTTAAGACATATTCTTAGGTATCTCTAATTCCTCAGTGGTTCAAGTGACCCTTTGCCATATGGAACCATAGGTTTGGCATCCTGAAAGGAAAACTGTTTCATTCAGTTTTAATGATGTTCACAACTGAAGTCAACTTATAAGATATACTTACCTATTTAATATGCATTGTTAACATTCAGAGCCACTCTTATTTAAGTATGAGCATTCATTACTACCTTAAGTGGCATGTAGGTTTGTAGTATTTGTCAATTTCCTGGTGTAAACACTTTCATTATGGTTCATTTTAAATTGTCAAAATGAGTGCATTGAACTCGGACCTGATTACATATTTCTGAAGCACATTGTTGTATTTTATTTCCCACAAACGGATACAGTAGCAACAAACATGATTCATAACATTCATAATAACACAGTAAAATTATTGGGAAATCTCAAGCTTTAAACCTGATTTCAATTCCAGCAAAGGGCACATGCCCAGGTTGTGGGCACAAAACCCAGTCCATGGTTTGCAGGAGGCAGCGGGTCAGTGATTCTCTTCATTGATGTCTCTATCTCTCACCCTCCCTTTCTCTGTGAAAGATTATATATATATATATATATATATATATATATATATATATATGAGAGTAATTTTTTAAAGAGAGTAAATTAGTATGACTCTGTATTTGTGGAGTCCCAAACTTTCCATGCTGTAAAGTACATAAGAATGACAGGAATTCACTCTTTGTCCCATATTGTGTTATTTTGCATTGCTGACCAAGGCCTTGAAAGAAAGTTCACATGAATTTGTGGTTCTAATTTGCAGTGTGGTGCCTCTCTCATTGGTGAGTTCAATGGTCTCCCAGAATAGGAGTATTTTGTTAGTCGTGTGTGTACAATATGAATTATAGTCTCTGTTCACAGTATCACATAATTCTAGGCAATGTTTAGGGAAACTGCTCCCCATATTGTAAAGGAGCCATGTGCCATTAAGTATGACATTTCATATGCTGGTGTCATATGCTGTAAGACTCTGAGGTTTAAATGGAACCACCATTAAGATAGAACCACTAGCCAAAATCAGTATGGTTCAGTGCATAGAGCATCGACCTGCAGACTCAAGGGTTATAGGTTTGATTCTGGTCAAGGGCATGTACGTTGGTTGTGGGCACAACCCCTGTGGGGAGTGTACAGGAGGCAGGTCATCGATGTTTCTCACTCATCAATGTTTCTAACCCTACCTCTCTCCCTTCCTCTCTGTAAAAAAATCAATTGAGTATTATTATTATTATTTTTTTTTAGAAAATAAACAACGTATGCATAGAGTAGGAAAGACTGCAGTAAATTGGAGGAGAAAAAATGCCTCCTCTAAACATTTTTTACAAATCATCAAAGGTCTGTGGCTTGTGTGCTGTTTGCTTATAGACATTCTCAGGGCCTCCATAACTGTTTTTTTTTGTGGCTGAAGTCATTGGCAGAGAAAATAAACACTAATTTTTTTAGTCCATGACCCATCCAGGGTGGTTATCTCAAGGGTTCCTCAACTGGAAAGACCTCAGAACTGAGGAAGAATAATCCTATAATCAGTCCCAGGTTGTGTTTTTTTGTGATCAGTCAGCATTCCTGTGGATTCTGATGGTAATCACCTTCACTGATTGCCAATATTTGCTTCCCCTTGAAGCAAGGCTTGTCCTTCCAGTAAATTAGTAGAGAGATTCTATGGGCCAAATAGGGTTGCAATTTTAATTTTCTAACAAGATAGAGATATCCATATCTTTAATGGAAATGCTCCTTAAGGCTATATTAAGTGCTAGAGGCCCGGTGCATGAAAATTCATGCATTGGAGTGGGGGGGATCCTAGCCTGCCCCCTCTCACACTCCAGCAGCCCTCAAGGACGAGAGGTGACCTGGTGATCAGGGAAAGGTGATGATGCCCCATCACACCTCTGCTGCTGCCAGTGCCAACAGTGGAAGCCTCAGCCAGCCCTGGTTACCTGTGCAGGGGCAGACTTGAGTGGCTGGACAGCCACCATTCCAGGCTTAGGCACCTTGGTCAGACCCTTGTCCACTGAGGGACTGAGGGGACTGGGGGCTTCTAGAGGCAAGCATATGCCTTACCCATGGGATATATCAGCTAAAAGGTAATAGGGAAAGGTGCCTGGGCTACTTGAGCAACACTGCTGGTCCTACCATCTCAGCTCATCTACTGAGTGTGCATGGTTTCCCTTTAACACCAGGGACAGAAGGTAGAATGAGCTCAGTGTTCTCTGCAGTGGGAATGGAGAAAATATGAAGGACCACATTTGGCACAGGTTCCTGCACAGAATGAACGGAAACCACAGGATCACCATAGATATAATGTCAGCGTTTTTCCAATCAGCCCCATTCTGATGGAGCACTCACCTGGGCAATTCAAATGAAAAGAAGGCTTGGAGGCAGGGCAGTGACTGCTGTGAATATAAGAGAACATGGACACTGGAATGCTTGCCGTCCAGTAACCTTCCCAGTCACCTCTCTTAATATGTGGTCTTCATACCGAGCACAGTGGGTGACCAAGCAGCAGGGAGTTACCCAGGGTCACACTCAAAAGTGGGTTATGATATTTCTGCCAATAACATCTGCCCGAACTCCTTTTTTTGAAGTTCACCCCTATAAGTATTGGGTTTTGGGAAGCTCAGGGATACAGTCTAGGTGGATGAGAAGAAAGCCAACAAACCATCCTGATTAACATTAACTGCTATTCCCCACCATTCCCTACTCCTCTCCTTTGCCCCTGAGCAGCCCCAAAAGAGGCTGGCACCATGTGGACGCCTTTATTCTGAGATCCATCAAGTAGGTCAGGCTCTGCTATTGACCATGATGTTGGCTGCAGCCAGTGATAGCCTTTTGCCAATGAAACAGAAGAGTCTGGAACCAGTGAGATGGGCCGCCCTCCCTGTCCATCTCTGATAACACCCAGCAGGAACCTACATGTTGGCTGCTCCTTTATCCTGATTTCATCAGAACCAGGTATTCATGTGCTAGGAACAAGAAAGAAACCTTCTTTACTCTAAGCCACTAAAGCTTTGGGGTTGCCCATTACTCACAATAACATCTAGTCTGTCCTAATGGAAATGCATCTCCGATTCTACCCTCTAGGAGGCAGCAGAGCTTAAAATTAGTAGCCAGAGCAAGGTGATTAGAGACACATGGGTTGGACTTCCAGCCCTGTCCTTATTAACTCTACAAACAAGCAATTAATGTTGGGACTCTGAGCCTGGATTCCCTCCCCATCAAATAGATTGTGAAACCATCTCAGCTTGAAAAGAGGATTAAATGAAATAATAATGCACATAAAGCATAGAATTCAAGCGTGGCACCTGTAGTATAGATTCAGTAACTCTTAGCTCCTTAACATCACAATGTGTACTGACTACAGGTATGCAGACAATATAGAAAATGTCAATGTGTTGGCCTATATATCCTTTCAAATTTTCATTTTAAATTTTACTTGGAATAAGAGGCAAGCAACATTCTCCACAGCTTGCCCACGTCACCAGCAGACAAGTCCTGTTGAACGCTATTAGCAGAAGAATAAGCAGATGATCCAGCTTCTGTTTCATGTCCTGCTTGCCATGTTTGCTTCATATTTTGTTTGAGATCTCCTGTGTATCGTGATCTTCAGTGACACAGAGCATCACAGTATCATCTTATCAATCCTTACTACAGATATGTTACTGTCAAACAAATGCGTGTAAACAATGTGTTATGTGTGATATAGTTTTATTAAGAAACTGCTCCCTGTCACCACAGTCAACATTTATTTCATCACCATTTTACTGTTTTCAGGTTGTGAGCATAAAACACATGATGCTCAGGCCTGTTCTGCACAGAGTGAATCTGTGCAAGGGGAGTCACAGGAGAGTTTTTCTAAGACAGCTTCAGCTACTCAGAGGACCCATGTCTGTGGGAGGTGTTTCTCTGTGTTAAAAGATAGTCTGCACCTGACTGAGTCACAAGTAGCAGAATTTGAGCAGAAAGCATTCTTTAGTGATGCATGTGTGAGAGACTTCTCTTTTAGTGACAACCCTCACCAGCAACACAGAGATGCAAGTGGAGAGAAGCCATGGAAGGAAGCTGTGGACCAGGCCTCATTTGTGACCTCGTGCAGCTTCTATTTATCAGGGGTGTCTTCAACCAGTATGGAAGTTGAGTGTAGTGATTTGGGAAGTGATTCAGGCAGATGTCCACTCTCAGAAACTTCACATTGGAGAAAATCCATATGACTGTAGTGATTGTGGGAATTCATTCAGGAAGATCTCCACTCTCAGAGAACACCTGAGAGTTCACACTGGAGAAAAGCCTTATGAGTGTAGTGAATGTGGAAAATCATTTAGGCAAAAATCTACTTTCTCAAATCATCAGCGAATTCACACTGGAGAAAAGCCATACGAGTGAGGTAAATATCGGAAATCGTTTACCCAAAATCTGCTTTGATAAAGCATCAGAGATTTCACACTGGAGAACAACCATGTGAGTGTTGTGATTGTGGTATGTTATTCAGTCACACCTGCACTCTCAGCGAGCAAAACTGAAGTGAACTTCTATGATGTACTCACACATTTAATCTGAATTGTTAATATTCAGAGCCACTCTTATTTAAGTCTAAGCATTCATTAATCCATTATGTGACATGTATGGTTGTAGTATTTGACAATTTCCTGGTGTAAATACTCTCATTATGGTTTCTTTTAAACTGTCAAATGATTGCATTGAACACAGACCTGGTTAGATATTTTAGTAGCATATCATTGTATTTTATTCCATAGTCATGGGAGACAATGCAGTTAAACTAGATGGAAAGTCCCTGTTCTAGATATAAGTCCAAATGATTCCAGGTTATGTGGCCTGTTTGGTCTTTGAGGACAGTCTGAGGATCTCCTTCACTATTTCCTGTAGCTGGAGTCGCTGGCAGAAAAAAATAATCTCATGGGTTTGTGGATTTCCTTGTCCCCTCTAGGGAGGTCACCTCAAGGTTGATGCTCAACAGGTAGGAACTCAAAGCTAGAGGATGGATAATCCTGTAATCAGTCCCAGGATATGTCTTATGTAACCAGTCAGCATTCCTGCTGATTCTAATGGAAATACTCTTCACTGCTTGCCAACATTCACTGCTACTGAGGCAAGGTTACTCTTCCCAGGAAATGAGAACTGACATGCATCAGGGGCACCTTTGTAATGGGTGCTACTTGGTGAGCACTGACCTATATATAAAACTGTGAAACTCACATGTGACATAAACTCATCTCTAACTCATACACAGGTTGGCGCTATAATAGGCTCACAGTTGTAAGATCATTTTTTATTTTTAAAAATATGTTAGAAAATAATTTTTTAGGTAGGAGAGAGATAAACATAGATCAGCTGTCTCCTTCACACCTCCTACTGGTGATACATTGGGGGATGTGCACTGACTTTGAATCAAACCAGAGACCTTTCTCTGAAAGGGATGACACCCAACCAACTGAGGACACTGCCTGGACCAGACTTTGTTCCTGTATTATTATTATAAATGATTGTATTATTTTCCATACTAACAATTCTAAACCTTCTTTGGCACATCCTGTATTTTCCTACTCCCCTGTTGTAATATCTCTTTCTGCCTTTCTTGGCCCTCCATGCACTCAGGGATTTTTTCATTCTTTCAATACATTAGTTCATACTGTTCATAATTTTATAGGCACTATTTGATGTTTATTTTTTAACAAGTGCTGGTTTCATCCATGATGCACAGTTATTTTGAGATTCAATACAAATGCTTATGTGAAGAGTGATTTCTTTTATTGCTGAGTAGTACCGGATTCTATGAATAACCCCTTTATCTGTTGATCTCTGTTGTTTGTAATTTCTAGGTTTTGGGTATTATAAATGAATCTTTTGTGAATATTTTCATACAATTGTCTATATAGACATACGTTTTACTTATCAAACTGTTGTGTAGGTGAATATTTTATACTTAAGATATGCAGAAATATGAGCCAAAATGGTTATTCCCTTTGCCTTCCCCCCTCACCCACATTATATAAAATTCCAATTTTTCTGCTACTCTGCAAGTACATACAATGGCTAACTTTTCAAATACTAACCCTGGAAATGCAGATAATGTTAGTTTGCTTTTGTTTTAATTCCATCTGCTGAGTGAACATTTATTTTTATCTGCGTTGTTTAAATGTCTGCTGAGAATCTTTTGCAAATTGTTTAAATAAATGTATTCTTTTTCCCAAAAGAGGACTGTGCAGCATCTAAGCCATATGCTTATAAAATTCCTCAGTGGCTCAAGTGACTCTTTGCCATATGGACCATAGGTTTGGCATCTTGAAAGGAAAACTGTTTCATTCCGTTTAATGATGTGCACAACTGAATTCAACTTATACCATATACTTACACATTTAATCTGCATTGTTAACATTCAAAGCCACGCTTATTTAAGTATAAACTTTCATTAAAACATTAAGTGAGGTGTAGGTTTGTAGTATTTGTCAATTTCCTGGTGTAAACACTTTCATTATGGTTCATTTTAAACTGTCAAAATGAGTGCATTGAACTTGGACCTGATTAGATATTTCAGTAGCACATCGTTGTATTTTATTTCCCACAAACAGATACAGTAGCAACAAACAAACATGCTTCAGAACTTTCCAAATAAAACAATAAAATTATTGGGAAACCTAAAGCTTTAAACCTGGGTTCAGTTCCAGCAAAAGGCCCACAGCAGGGTTGTGGTCACAAACCCCAGTAGGGGGCTTGCAGGAGGCAGCAGTTCAATGATTCTCTCTATTGATGTTTCTTTTTCTCAGCCCTCCCTTTCGCTATGTAATATACATATTTCAGAGAGTAATTTTTTAAAGAGAGTAAAGTAGTATGACTCATTATTTGTGGTGTCTCAATCATTCCATGTTTTGGAACATACATAAGAATGGCAGCAAATAACTCTTGGTCCTATATTGGGTTATTTTGCATTGTTGACAAATACCTTGAAAGAAAGTTCACATGACTTTGTGGTTCTAAATTGCAGTCTGGTGGTTCCGTTATTAATGAGTTTAATGGTCTCCCAGTATAGGAGTCCTTTTTAGTGCCTGTGTGAACAATATGAATTATAGTCTCTGTTCACAGTAAGTATTACATAATTCTCAGCAATGTTTAGGGGAACTCCTCCCCATATTGTAAAGGAGCCATGTGCCATTAAGAATGAAATTTTATATTCTGATGTCATTTCATGTAAGATTCTGAGGTTTAAATTGAATCACCATTAAGATAGAAACACTGTATGCATATAGAGTCGAAAGACTGCAGTAAATTGGAGGAAAAAATGCCTATTCTAAACATTTTTTTAAATGGTTAAAGGTCTGTGGCTTGTGTGATATTTTCTTAAGAGACATTCTCAGGGCCTCCATAGCTGTTTTCTGTTGCTGAAGTCATTGGCAGAGAAAATAAACGTGGGTGTTTTTTAGCCCCTGACTCATCTAGGGTGATTATCTCAAGGGTTCCTCAACTGGAAAAACTTCAGAACTGAGGAAGAATAATCCTACAATCAGTCCCAGGTTGTGATTTTTGTGATCTGTCAGCATTCCTGTGGATTCCAATGGTAATAGTCTTCACTGATTGCCAATATTTGCTTCCCCCGAAGGAAGGCATGTCCTCCTAAGGAAATTAGGTGAGAGATGCTATGACCCAAATAGGGTTGTGATTTTTATTTTCTAACAAGATAGAGATATCCAGGTCTTTATTGGAAATGCTCCTTAAGGCTTTATTAAGTATTAGAAGCCGGTGCATGAAAATTCATGCACTGGAGTGGGGGGAATCCCTCAGCCCAGCCTGCCCCCTCTCACATACCAGGAGCCCTCAGGGATGGGAGGCAACTAGGTGATCAGGAAAAGGTGATGCCCCATCACACCTCTGCTGCTGTGAATGCCAACAGTGGAAGCCTCGGCCAGCCCTGGTTACCTGTATACAGGCAGACTTGAGTGGCTGGACAGCCACCATCCAAGGTTTAGGCACCTTGGGCAGATCCTTGGCGACTGGGGAACTGAGGGGACTGGGGGACTCCAGACGCAGGCATATGCCTTACCCATGGGATATATCAGCTAAAAGGTAATAGAGGAAGGTGCCTGAGCTGCTCTGAGCATCACTCTTGGACCTGCCATCTCTGCTCATCTACTGAGTGTGCATGGTCTCCCTGTAACACCAGGGCCAGGAGGTGAAATGGGCTCAGTGCTCTCTGCAGTGGGGATGGGGAAAATATGTTGGGGTCACATTTAGCACAGGTTCCTGCACAGAATGAACAGAAACCAAAGAATCACCATGGATGTGAATGTCAACGTTTTTCCAAACAGCCCCATCTGATGGAGCACACACCTGGGCAATGCAAATGAGAAGTAAGCTTGGAGGCAGGGTAGTGACTGCTGTGAATATAAGAGAACATGGACACTGGAATTCTTGCAGTCCAGTTACCTTCCCAGTCAACTCTTAATATGTGGACTTCACACCACCACAGTGTAGGACTCAGACAGCAGGGAGTTACCCAGGGTCACACTCAGAAGTGGGTTCTGATTTTTATACGAATGACATTGCCCAAACTCTCCCCCCCCCTTTTTTAAGTTCACACCTATAAATCTTGAGTTTTGGCAAGCTCAGGGACAAAGTCTAGGTGAATGAGGAGAAAGCCAACCAACCATCCTAAGTGACTTTCACTGCCATTCCCTACCCATCCCTACTCCTCACCTTTGCCCCTGAGCAGCCCCAAAAGAGGCTGGCATCATGTGGTCGCCTTTGGACTGGGGTCCATGAAGTAGGTCAGGCTCTACTATTGACCGTGATGTTGGCTGCAGCCAGTGATAGGCTTTGACCAATGAAATGTGGGAGTTGAGCCTGTCACCTTAACAGAAGAGTCTGGAACCAGGGAGATGGGCTTCCCTCTCTGTCCATCTCTGATAACACCCAGCAGGAACCTACATGTTGGCTGCTCCTGATTCCAGCAGAATCAGGGTGTTCATGTGCTATAAACAAGAAAGAAACCTTCTTTACTTTAAGCCATTAAAGCTTTTGGGCTGCTCATTACCCACAATAGCATTTAGTCTATCCTAATGGAAATGCATCTCTGATTCTACCCTCTAGGAGGCAGCAGAGCTTAAAATTAATAGCCAGAGCAAGGTGGTTAGAGACACATGGGTTTGACTTCCAGTCCTGCCTTTATTAACTCTACAAACAAGCAATTAATTTTGAGACTCTGAGCCTGGATTCCCTCCCCATCAAATAGATTGTGAAACCATCTGAGATTGCAAAGTGGATTAAATGAAATAATAATGCATATAAAGCATTGAATCTAGGCTTGGCACCTTTTGGAAACATTCAGTAACTCTTAGCTCCTTAACATCTCTATGTGTACTGACTACAGATATGCAGACAATATAGAAAATATCAATGTATTGGTCTATATATCCTTTCAAATTATGTTTTGAAACCAGTAGGACAGGATTACATATATTCTCTCATAGCCTGCTTTTACTCTTAATAATGTAATATTTTGATGTAAAAAAAAAAGAGCCAAGCTGAAATGGCTCAGTTTATTGAGCAAAGTCCCATGCACAGAAAGATTGCTGGGTCAGTTATTATTATTATTTTTGATATTTTTTATTGATTTTTTTTATTGAGACGAAGAGAGAGGGATAGAGAGTTAGACAGTTAGAAAAATCGATGAGAGAGAATCATTGATCAGCTGCCTCCTGCACATCCCCTGCTGGGTATGTGCCCACATCCAAGGTACATGCCCTTGACTGGTATTGAACCTGGGACTTTTCAGTCCACAGACCGACGCTCTATCCACTGAGCCAAACCAGTTTCAGCTGGTTCAGTTATTATTTAAGGGCACCTGCTGTTGTTATAGGCTGTAGTCTATTAGGGAGTCATGTCGAGGAAGCCACTCTCTTTCTATCCTTCTTCTCTCTGTAATAGTCAATTGAAATACCTTTACATATATTTATCCATTTGGATTTGTAATCTTTTTAAAAAATATATTTAATTGATTTTTTAATAGAGAAGAAGGGAAAGAGAGAGAGAGTCAGAAACATCAGTCAGCTGCTTCCTGCACCCCCCCTCCCACTGAGGATGTGCCCACAACCAAGGTACATGCCCTTGACCGGAATTGAACCTGGAACCTTTCAGTCTGCAGGCTACCGAAGCTCTATCCACTGAGCCAAACTGGTCTTGGCTATATTTGTACTCTTAAGGAATAATTGAAAGAAATCTTTTCACCTGAGGTAATTAAATCTGTTATAAAGTATCAAAATAGGAGTTCAGTTTTGTAGACAACACTTTTTACAAACCTGTGACAATCCCCTAAAACTTCAGTTGTCAGTTCCCAATGTCACTTATATGCCCCAGAACAATATTCACATTGGTCAATGAGTGATTGGGATCCTAGTGCCACATGCAAGGCTAGATTGCTGCATTACCCAAAGGGCCTTAGGAAATTTCTGGAGTTCTGAGGAAGAGAGGATATCTGGAATTCTGAAGTATAGGGGATTTCTCAAATTGGGAGGAAGGTAGGACTTGTAGAATTCTGAGGAATAGGAAATTTCTAGAATTTGAAGGAAGGGAGGACAGCTAGAATTCTGTGTAATAGGGTATTTCTAGAAATCTGAGAAAGAGAGGACTTACAGAATTCTGTGCAATAAAAGGTTTCTAGAACTCTGTGGAATAGGGGATTTGTAGAATTCCGTGGAAGAGGTTACTTGTAGAATTCTGTGGATGAGAGGCTTTGTAGAATTCTGTGGAATAGGGGATTTCTAGAATTGTGTGGAAAAGAAATTTTTTAGAATTCTGTGGAATAGGGGATTTCTAGAATTCTTTAGAATAGAGAGCTTTTCTAGAATACTGTGGAATAGGGGATTTCTAGAATTCTCTGGAATAGATTTGTAGAATTCTGAAGGATGACGTATAGAAATCTGGGAGAGAGGATTCTAGAATTCTGTGGAATAGAAGCTTTCTAGAATTCTGTAGAATTGAGTATTTACAAAATTCCATGGACTAGAGCATTTCTCTAATGCTGTGGAATAGGGCATTTCTACTATTCTGTGGAAGAGATTACTTGTCGAATTCTGTGGCAGAGAGAATTTCTAGAATTCTGTGGAATAGGGCATTTCTAGAAATCTGAGGAAGAAAGGATTTCTAGAATTTGGTGGAAGAGAAGATTTGTAGAATTCTGTGGAAGACAGAATTTATAGAATTCTTTGGAATAGAGGATTTCTAGAATTTTGTGGAATAGAGGGTTTCTAAAATTCGGTGGAAGAAAGGACTTCTGGAATTCTATGGAATAGTTAACTTCCAGAATTCTGTGGAAGAATGGATTTTTTGAATTCTAGAAATCTGAGGGAAAACTTCTAGAATTCGGTGGAAAAGAGGATTTCTAGAATACTGTGGATGAAAGGTCATAGAATTTTGTTGAATAGAAGATTTAAAATTCTGTAGAAGAAAGGATTTATAGAATTCTGTAGAAGAGTTGACTTAGAATTCTGTAGAGTAGGGGATTTCTAGAATTTGGAGTAAATGAGGACTTCTACAATTCTGTGCAATAGGGGATTTCTAGAATTTTTGCAAGAGAGAATATTTGGAAATCTGTGGAATATTGGAGTTCTAGAATTCTTTAGAATAGAGCTTTTCTATAATTCAGAGGAAGGAATGAATTTTAGATTTCTTTGTAATAGGGGATGTCTAGAACTCTATGGAATAGAGGACTTCTAGAATTCTGTATAATAGGGGATTTCTAAAATTCAGAGGAACCAGGACTTCTAGAATTCTGTGGAAAAGGGGATTTCTAGAAATCTGAAGAATGGACTTTCAAAATTCTGTGGAAGGTAGTATTTTTAGAATTTTGTGGAAGAGAGGCCTTCTAGAATACAGCAGAATTGACGAGTTTTAAAATTTTTTGGAACAGAGGACTTCAGGAATCCTGTGAAATAAGGAACATCCAGAATTCAGTGGAAGAATGTACTTCTAGAATTCTAGAAATCTGAGAGAGGACTTCTAGAACTCGGTGGAAGAGTGGATTTCTAGAATTCTGTGGATGAGAGTTCTTATAGAATTCTGTGGAAGAGAAGATTTAGAATTCTGTGGAAGAAAGGATTTATAGAATTCTGTGGGTGAGCGGTCTTATAGAATTCTGTGGAAGAATTTCTATCATTCTGTAGAATAGATGCTTTATGGAATTCTGTGGAAGAGAGGATTTCTAGAATTTTGTGGAAGAGCGACCATATAGAATTCAGTGGAATATACGATTTTTAGAATTCTGTGGAAGAGAGGACTTCAGGAATCCTGTGGAATATGGAACATCCAGAATTCTGTGGTAGAGTGGACTTCTATAATTCTGTGGAATAGGGTATTTCTAGCATTGTGTGGAAGAGTTGACTTCTAGAATTCTATAGAATAGGGGATTTCTAGAATTCGGAGGAAAGGAGGACTTCTAGAATTCTGTGGAAGAGAGGATTTCTAGAATTTTGTGGAAGAGAGGCCATATAGACTTAAGCGGAACAGAGGATTTTTAGAATTCTGTGGAAGAGAGGACTTTAGGAAACCTGTGGAATATGGAATATACAGAATTCTGTGGAATATTCGACATCTAGAATTCTATAGAATAGGGGATTTTTAGAATTCTGTGGAAGAGATAATTTTAGAATTGGAGGAAGGGGGGATTTCTACAACTCTGTGAAATAGAGTATTTCTAGAAATGAGGAAGAGAGGACTTACATAAATCTGTGGAATAGAGTATTTCTAGAATTCTGTGGAATAGGAGAGTTCTGGAATTCTCAGGAAGAGAGGATATCTGGAAATCTGTTGAATAGGGGATTTCTCTAATTGGGAAGAAGGGTGGACTTTTAGAATTCTGAGGAAGAGGGGATTTCTAGAATTTGGAGGAAAGGAGGACAGCTAGGATTCTGTGTAATAGGGTATTTCTCGAAATCCGAGAAAGGGAAGACTTACAGAATTCTGTGGAATAGAGGATTTCTAGAATTCTGTGGAATAGGGTATTTGTAGAATTTTGTGGAAGAGAAGACTTGTAGAATTCTGTGGATGAGAGGCTTTCTAGAATTCTGTAGAACAGGGGATTTCTAGAATTCTGTGGAATAGATTTCTGAAATTCTCAGGAAGGATATAGAGAAATCTGTCGAAGAGAGGATTTCTAGAATTCCGGGGAATAGAAGCTCTCTAGAATTCTGTAGAATAGGGTACTTTCAAAATTCTGTGGAATAGAACATTTCTATAATTCTGTGGAATAGGAGATTTCTACTATTCTGTGGAAGAGATTACTTGTAGTATTCCGTGGCAGAGAGAATTTTGAGAATTCTGTGGTATAGGGGATTTCTAGAAATCTGAGGAAGAAAGAACTTCTAGAATTAGGTGGAAGAGAAGATTTTTAGAATCATGTGGAAGAAAGGATTTATAGAATTCTGTGGAATAGAGAATTTCTAGAATTCTGTTGAATAGAGGGTTTCTAAAATTCTGTGGAGGACAGGACTTCTGGAATTCTGTGGAATAGTGAGCTTCCAGAATTCTGTGGCAGAGTGGACATTTAGAATTCTAGACATCTGAGAGAACACTTTTAGAATTTGGTGGAAAAGAGAATTTCTAGAATTCTGTGGATGAGAGGTCTTATAGAATTCTGTGGAAGAGTTGACTTCTAGAATTCTGTAGAGTAGGGGATTTCTGGAATTCGCAGGAAGGAGAACTTCTACAATTCTGTGAAATAGGGGATTTCTAGAATTTTGTGGAAGAGAATTTTTAGAAATCTGTGGAATATGGTAGTTCTAGAATTCTTTAGAAAAGAGATTTTCTATAATTGAGAGGAAGGAGGACTTTTAGAATTCTTTGTAATAGGGGATGTCTAGAACTCTATGGAATAGATAACTTCTACAATTCTGTGGAATAGGGAATTTCTAGAATTCAGAGAAAAGGGGGACTTCTTCAATTCTGTGGAATAGGGATTTTCTAGAAATATATAGAGAGGACTTATAGAATTCAGTGGAAGAGAAGATTTATAGAATTCTGTGGAAGAGAGGACTTCAGGATTCCTGTGGAATACAGAACATCCAGAATTCTGTGGTAGAGTAGACTTCTATAATTTTGTGGAAAATGGGATTTCTATCATTCTGTGGAATAGATTATTTATAGAATTCTGTGGAAGAGAGGATTTCTAGAATTTTGTGGAAGAGCAGCCATATAGAATTCAGTGGAATAAACGTTTTTTAGAATTTTGTGGAAGAGAGGACTTCTGGAAACCTGTGGAATATGGAACATCCAGAATTCTGTGGTAGAGTGGATTTCTAGAATTCTGTGGAATATGGGATTTCTAGAATTCTGTGGAAGAGATGATTTCTAGAATTGGAGGAAGGGAGGATTTCTACAAAACTGTGAAATATGGTATTTATTGAAATGAGAAAGAGAGGACTTATAGAAATGAGGGGAATAGAGCATTTCTAGAATTCTGTGGAATAGGAGATTTCTGGAATTCTGAGGAAGAGAGGATATCTGGAATTCTGTAGGATAGGGGATTTCTCAAATTGGGAAGAAGGGAGGACTTCTAGAATTCTGAGGAATAGGGTATTTCTAGAAATCTGAGAAAGAGAGGACTTACAGAATTCTGTAGAATAGAGGATTTCTAGAATTCTGTGGAATAGACCTTACAGTTATAGACCAGGAGAATGTATGTGCAGGAGTGTTCTACCACACTTGGAATTCCTTTGGGAATCTTAACATCTCCACTGAAGGTTGAAATTCTGAGAATTTGCCTTCAAAGCATTGGGAAAGGCAGGATCTTCTTTCAAAGGGTACTCGTTTTATTTAAAGTGTTGGTACTTATGTAAAAATGGTGTTTAACACCTGCAGTTAACAATGAGGGAGCATGAGACACTGGGAGAAGGTGAATAAACTCCAGCAACTCACAAAAAGAAGTTCCGTTAATGTCCAAGAACATGCTGAAAGAAAAACACTAGCAATACACATTGTTTAATGTCAGGGAAATCACGTTCAAAAATCAGAGGACCGTGGTGGATACTTGTTACACTTATACTTCACTGCCAGTGAGTTGGCGGTTTTTGAAAGAATGTTGGTGAGGCACTGAAACCAGGAGTGGTGAGGTCATCAAGTGGGAGGGGCCAGGTGGACTGGTTCAAGTGCTCAGGTGTTGATGGTTTGGGCCAGGGAACTGGCTGGGAGTGCTGATGTCATCAAGGATAGGACTAGGAATAGGGTTAGGTTTAGGGCTAGGGTTAGCATTAGGTCTAGGATTAGGGTTAGCATTTGGGTTAGTGCTAGAGATCAGGTTTAGGTTAGGGTTAGGGTTTAGAATAGGTTTAGGTTTAGCGTTAGGGTACAGGTAAGGGTTATAATGAATTAACATTTGGATTCAAAAATGAATGAGCTTCAATCAATGGACAAAATGGAGGCAGACGAGGACAGACTAGTACTATATGTATAAATGTGCTTTTGCTCTAGGACACATGTTCAAATGGGTTTAATGTCTAAAGGACAAAATTTGTCCCTGGGAACTTGTGTTCAAAGATTGAGAAGTGAGTGTGATAATGTTTTCATTTATTATACCAGTCAGAATGAGTAAACACTTGGGGTTTACAATGAATGAGCTTGAACCACTGTAAAAGATGAATCAAAATCTGGAAATTAACAATGATTATCTAGGTTAATGTCTAAGAACATGCTTGAAACACAAGGAATACATCAACAAAGAGCCTTAGTATTGGTTACACAAGTTTAAATACAGGAAAATCATGTTTAATGTCTAGAGAGGCTAGTTGCATACTCATTACATATGTATTTCTGGCCAACGTATTGCCGTTTTTGGAAGAATTGTGGTTAAGCATCCAAACCGGAAGTGCTGACATCATCAAGAAGTAGGGGCCATGTGGACATGCTCATGTGCTCAGGTGGAAATGGTTTGGGCCAGGGTCATGCTGGGAGTGCTGAAGTCATCAAGGATAGCACTAGGATTAGGGTTAGGGTTAGGGCTAGGGTTAGCAGTAGGTCTAGGATTAGGGTTAGCATTTGGGTTAGGGCTAGAGATCAGACTTAAGGTTAGGATTACGGTTTAGAGCAGGTTTAGGCTTAGGGTTAGGGTACAGGTAAGGGTTATAGTGAATTAACATTTGGGATTCAAAATGAATGACCTTCATTCAATGGACAAAATTATGTGTACCACTGAGACAGACAAGGACAGGCTAGGAAAATACTTAGAAATGTGCTTATACTCTAAAATACATGTTCAAATGGGTTTAATATCTAAAGGATAAAATTTTTCCCTGGGTACTCATGTTCAATGAGCTGAGAAGTGAGTGTGATAATCTTTTCATGAGTAAACACTTGGAGTTCACGATGAATGAGCTTGAACCACTGTAAAAGATGAATCAAACTTTGGAAATATCAATGATAACTTAGGATAATGTCTAAGAACATGCTTGAAACACAAGGAAGACATCAACAAAGAGCCTTAATACTGGTAACACAATGTTTAAAGACAGGGAAATCATGTTCAAAGACCAGAGAAGCTAATTGGATACTGATTTTATATATATTTCTGGCCAATGTATTGCTGTTTTTGAAAGAATTTTGGTTAAGCATCCAAACTGGAAGTGCTGACGTCATCAAGATGGAGGGGCCATGGGAACAAGATCAAGTGCTCAGTTGGAAATGGTTTGGAGGGAGACAGAGCAGGCCCCCCATGTGGGCAGGTTGCTGGGGTCAGTCATGATGGGACAGATCTGATGGGATAGGGAAGTTGGGACAGTTGTGATGGGACAGTTGTGATGGGTTAGTCATGATGGGACAGTGGAGATGGGACAGCACAGATATTGGAAAACACAGATATTCACATTAGGATTCATTAACAGTAGCAAAGTTACAGTTATGAAGTAGCAACAAAAATAATTTTATGGTTGGGGGTCACCATAATATGAGCAACTGTATTAAAAGGTCATGCATTAGAAAGTTGACAACCACTGATATAGAGTAAAGGAGGAGCATTCATAGGTACTAGTATGGGAAAATACTTTGCATGCTTGACTAGGTCAGAAAAACAACCTGTTACAGGAACCAGCACATAGAAGGAGGCAAGTGAAGTGTGCTTATTTACATCAGAATGAACATCAATTTATGTTCAGAGTCTCTAAAGAGGGTTTACAGAAAACAATGTCTATTCTGGCTTGAGCCCATGTTTCAAGACAGTCAACAGTGACACCATGGAACACTCTCCTCTACATATGTATTCCTGAATAGTTGTAAGTAACTATTTGCAAGTCTCAACAGTTGTGTATAGCTGCATTTATAGTCATGTAATTGTATATGTAGTTAAACTGTACATGTAATTTATCATTGAATGTAGTATATATGGTTGACTAATTGTACACAGCTATATATATAGTTGTATAGTGGTGTATAGCTGTACATAAAGGTGAATAGGTGTATATAGATTATATTTGGTCAAATAGTTGAATGTAGATGTATAGATATAATTCAATAGTCATATACTAGGATAGTAAATGGATATGAGGTGGAATAATTGTATATAGCTGTACTATACATTTAAACTGTTTTATATAGCTGTATATAAGAATGGTTGTATGTTGCTGTATATGTAGTTAAAGAGGTGAATATAATTGCATATATATTGAATAATTGTACATAACTAAATACAGAGTTGAATAGTTGATATATATAGCTATATACCATTGTTACTTGAGTAATGGTATATATATATATATATATATATATATATATATATATATATATATACATACAGTTGAATAGTTGTACGTAGTTGCAAATATGGTTGAATACAGTTGTGTATATAGTTGAATATTTATATCCTATCTAATAAGAGTAATATTCAGATTGACCATCACTCCAACACACAAGATGGCTGCCCCCATGTGGTCAAAGATCCTGCCCACCATGTGGACACAGATGGCCCTCAGGGGAGGGCAGTTGGTAGGGACCAGGCCAGCAGACGAGGGAAGATAGGGGTGACCAGATCTGCAAGGAAGGGCAGTTGGAGTGTGGGGGACCAGGCCTGCAGTGGAGAGCAGTTGGGGGAACCAAACCTGCAGGGGATTGGCTTAAATGGGCAGTCAGACATCCCTCCATGGTCACAGATTGGAGAGGGTGAAGGCTGGGCTGACAGACAGCATCCCCCCTCTGTGCACGGATTTCATGCACTGGGCCTCTATTATAGCAATATATGTGATTGAATAGATTTACATTGCTTTATATATAATGGATAGTTATGTATAGTTGTACATATAGTTGAAAAGCTATTTATAGTACCTGTATATTTAGTTGAATAATTGTGTATATAAAGATGAACTGTTTTACATATATATGTATAAGTATATATATATATTTAAATAGTAGTATATAGGTGTATTTTGTATAGTAATCATAATAGGTTTATGTGTTCAAATAGTTTCATAAGGCTTTAAATAGTTGAATAGTTGTTTATAATTGTAGGTATAGTTAAATAGTTGAATATGTATGTAGTATATTTAGTTGAATAATTGTATATATCGGTATATATAGGTGAACTGTATATATAGTTAAATGGTTGTATTTAGCTGTAAATTTTTGGTTTAATGGTTGCATATTCCTGTATATTAGTTTAAGAGTTATATGTATAGTTAACGATTTGTATGTAGATGTATATAGGATTGAATAGCTAATGTATATTTCATTGAGTAATTGTATATAACTGTTGAAGAGATGTATATAGTAGTATAAATAGTTAAATTGTTTTTATACATGTATATATTGACTAATAGTTGTATATAAATGTTGCTTAGTTTATATAGATAGCGTTGAGAGTTTTATTTAGTAGTATGTATAGATGAGTAATTGTATGCAGTGGTATACTGAGTTGAATAGGTATACACAGCAGTTATTTATTTAGTTTAAATATTGTATATGGTTGTATATAGAATAGTTGTATGTACACATGTATAGATGGTTGAAATGTGCTTACATTTGTATAAATAGATATATAATTGAATTACTTCATATAGCTTTCTATAACACCTTGTCATAACTGTACATATTTACCTATATATGTTTGGTTTGATATTTGAATATCCCTGAATATTGGTTTAAGAGTTGTATGTATAGTTAAAGAGTTATATGTAATTGTATATAGGGTTGAATTATATAGATGTACATATAATTGAATAGTTGCATACAACTACATATGATTGATAGCTGTATACAGTTGTATAAATAGTTGAATACTTGTGTATCACTGCTGTATGTTTACTTTCATAGTTGTTTATAGCTGTACGTTAGCTGAATACTTGTAAATGGATGTATAATTGAAAAGTTTTATATGGCTGTATATATAGTTGAATAGTTACTGCTAGTTGTTTATATGTTTGGATAGTTGTATATACTTGTATAAATCATAGGGTAATTTATAGGTGAATTATATATGCTTGAGATGTTGTATATAGCTATATATATAGCTGAAGGCTTGTATATTCAGGTACTTAGTCCATTAAATGATTTTATATACTTTTTAAAGATGAATAGTTGTATGTAATAAATATAGCTTTTGTATATTTACATAGCTTTTCCTTAAGCTTCAAATGTATTTCTCTTTTAAAATTTATTTTAATTTTTAAATCACAGTTGACATAAAGCGTTGTAATAGTTTTAGGTGTACAACATTAGATATTTATATAATTTGCAAAATGACCACTCCAATTATTCTGACAACATGCATAGTGATTAAAATATTGGCTATTGCCCGGGTGGTATAGCTCAGTAGTTGAGCATTGACCCAGGAACCAGGAAGTCACAGTTGGATTACTGATCAGGGTGCATGCCCAGGTAGGCTCGATCCCTGGTACAGGATGTGCAGGAGGCAGACAAAAGATGATTCTCTCTCATCGCTGATGTCTCTCTCTCCCTCTTCCTTCCCTTTTCTGAAATCAATAAAAACATTTAAAAAATTATATCTATTATTGACTATATTCTCTATGTTGTACTTTGCATACATCCCTATAACTGTTTTCTTATCTGGCAATTTGAACATCTTAATCCATTCCCCTTGTCACCTATCACCTCAACCCCCTCCCTCTGGCAACCATTAATTTGTTTTCTGTATTTATGAATTTGTTTTCATTTTGTTTGTTCATTTATTTTGTTTTTAGATTCCACGTATAAGTGAAATCATATGGTGTTTGTCTTCTTTGTCTGACTTATTGTACTTAGCACAATACCAACTAGGACCATACATGTTGTTGCAAATGGGAAGACTTCATTCTTTTTATGCCTGAGTAATATTCCAATGTATATATGTACCACGTGTTTATCTGCTCATTTATCAATGAACATGTAAGTTTCTTGTGTTTATTGTAAATACTGTTTTGATGAACATAGGGTGCATATTGTTGTGGGGTAGAATTTTGGGTTCAAAATAAGATCACCGGAAGTTGATGATTAATTTTAAAAAAGCAGGCAAGAATTTATTGAAATAAAAACTGGCCAGGACAGCCGCAAGAGCACCACACTCAGAAGGATTCTATACGATTGCACTGTTCCAGGTGAAGGGAAATCTTTTTGAAGGCCTGAACCGCAAGAATTTTCATTTGATCCTAAATCCTAAATTCTTTTTTGTTTTAATATATTTTATTGATTTTCCACAGAGAGGAAGGAAGAGGGATAGAGAGCCAGAAATGTCAATGATAGAGAATAATCGACCAGCCGCCTCCTGCACACACCCTGTCGGGGATGTGCCCGCAACCAATGTACATGCTCTTGACCGGAATTGAACCTGGGACCCTTCAGTCCGCAGACCGACACTCTATCCACTCAGCCAAACTGGTTTCGGCCTAAAGACTAAATTCTAAAGACCAGGGACAGCCCGCAGGGTTGGTTCCCAGTCATATCCTGCTGGACATTGGAATGTGGCCCTATCTTGCAATAGCCGATTACACAGAAGCAGAGCTCAGCGGTTAGTCTCTAAAGGTTATCTACAGTTTCTATCCCTGAAGTTACTGAGTCAGTGGGAATCAATCTCCTGTGGTCTTAGCCTCCAGGTCTCCACCTGGAAGCTGAGGTAAGTACCCTATGTTTTAATCATATGCAGGGGCCAGACTTAGCAGGGTTAAAATTCACACAGCAGTTTTACCAAAGTATGGTTGCCACTATATTTCAATATGTTCTTAAAATTAGTGTTTTATATTTTCTAAATAAATACTTGAAGGTGAAATTGCTGCATCATATGGTAGTTCTACTTTTAAGTTTTTGAAGAACCACTGTATTTTTCCCCACAATGGCTGCACCAATTTAGAAGCCCACCCACAGTGCACAAGTGTCCCATCTTCTCCACATTCCTACCAACATGTTGGTTGATGACAGCCATTCTGACAGGTGTGAGATGGTACCTCATTGTGGTTTTATTTTGCATTTCCCTGGCAATTAGTGGTGTTGAGCATCTTTTCACATGTCTATTGGCATCTGTGTGTCCTAGTTAGAGCAGTGTCTATCCAGTTCCTTCGCCCCTTTTTCATCAGATTGCTGGCTTTGTTTGGTGATATGTATGAGTTCCTAAAATACTTTGGATATTAATGGGTTATCAGATATATCATTGGAGAATACCTTCATTCATTCAGTAGGTTGTCTTTTCATTTTGTTGATTTCCTTCACTGTTAAATAACTCTTTAATTTGTTGTCGTTCTATTTGTTTATTTTCCCTATTGTTTCTCTTGCCAAGGAGACAATTTCTATATATAATGACAAATGAGCTGAAACCAGTTTGGCTCAGTGGTAGAGTGTCGGCCTTTAGACTGAGGGGTCCCAGTTTCGATTGCGGCCAAGGGCATGTACATTGATTGTGGGCACTTTCCCGAAAGGGGGTGTGCAGGAGGAAAAAAGCCTTCAGAAACAGGTATGCCCAGTTGGTCTCCCATCCAAAAAACAGGCCTGTCTCAGATTTCTAGAAATTCCCTATTCTACAGAATTCTAGAAAGCATCTCATCCACAGAATTCTACAAGTAATCTCTTCCACAGAATTCTACAAATCCCCCATTCCACAGAATTCTAGAAATCCTCTATTCCACAGAATTCTGTCAGTCCTCTCTTTCTCAGATTTTTAGAAATACCCTATTCCACTGAATTCTAGCTGTCTTCCCTTCCTCCAAATTCTAGAAATCCCCTATTCCTCAGAATTCTAGAAGACCTCCCTTGCTCCCAATTCAAGAAATCCCTATTCTACAGAATTCTAGATATCCTCTCTTCCTCAGAATTCCAGAAATTTCCTATTCCACAGAATTCTAGAAATACTCTATTCCACAGATTTCTGTAAGTCCTCTCTTTCTCATTTCTATAAATACCATATTTCACACAGTTGTAAAATCCACCCTTCCTCCAATTCTAGAAATCAGCTCTTCCACAGAATTCTAGAAATCCCATATTCTACAAAATTCTAGAAGTCCACTCTACCACAGAATTTTCGATGTTCCATATTCCACAGGATTCCTGAAGTCCTCTCTTCCACAGAATTCTAAAAATCATTTATTCCACTGAATTCTATATGGCCGCTCCTCCACAAAATTCTAGAAATCCTCTCTTCCACAGAATTCTATAAATCATCTATTCCACAGAATGGTAGAAATCCCCTATTCTGCAGAATTCTAGAAGTTCAATCTACCACACAATTCTGGAAGTTCATTATTCCACAGAATTCCAGAAGTCCTTTCTTCCACAGAATTTTAGAAAGCCAATATTCCACAGAATTCTAGAAATCCTGTCTTTCACACAATTCTAAAAGTCTTCTCTTCCACCAAATTCTAGAAGTCCTTTTTTCCTCTGATTTCTAGAAATCCCCTATACCACAGAATTTTCAAAATTCTTTCTGCCACAGAATACTACAAGTAATCTCTTCCACAGAATAGTAGAAATCTCCTATTCCACAGAATTATAGAAATGCTCTATTCCACAGAATTTTGAAAATACCCTATTCTACAGAATTCTAGAAAGAATCTATTCCACAGAATTTTGAAGTCCTCTCTTCCTCCCAATTCAAGAAATCCCCTATTCTACAGAATCCAGATATGCTCTCTTCCTCAGAATTTCAGAAATCTCGTATTCCACAGAATTCTAGAAATACTCTATTCCACAGATTTCTATTAGTCATCTCTTCCTCATTTCTAGAAATACCCTATTTCACAGAGTTGTAGAAATCTTCCCTTCCTCCAATTCTAGAAATCATCTCCTCCACAGAATTCTAGAAATCCCCTATTCCACAGAATTCTACAAGTCCAGTCTTCCACAGAATTCTGGATGTTCCGTATTCCACAGGATTCCTGAAGTCCTCTTTTCCACAGAAAAATATTCTATTCCTCTGAATTCTATATGGCCTCTCTTCCACAAAATTCTAGAAATCCTCTCTTCGACAGAATTCTAGAAGTGATCTCTTCGACAGAATTCTAGAAATCCTCTCTTCAGATTTCTAGAAATTCTTTTTTTTAAAATTTTATTTATTTATTTATTTATTTATTTATTTCATATTTTATTGATTTATTTTACATATTTTATTGATTTTTTTTACCCCCCTCCCTCCCTCCCACAGATCCCCTCCCTCCCCAGAGTTTTATGTCCATTGGTTGTACTTATATGCATGTATACAAGTCCTTCGGTTGATCTATTATCTCCCCCAGATCTTCCTCCCCTCCCCACTGTAATTTGACAGTCTGCCTGTTGCTTTACTCTCTCTATCTCTGTCTCTTGGTTCATCAGTTTATAAAGAGCTTTATCGTCCACCAATGAGTGAGGTCATGTGGTATTTCTCTTTCATTGATTGGCTTATTTCACTCAGCATGATGTTCTCCAATTCCATCCAGGTTGCTGCAAATGATGAGAATTCCTTCTTTTTTATGGCAGCATAGTATTTCATTGTGTAGGTGTACCAAAGTTTTTGGATCCAATCATCTGCTGACAGGCACCTAGGCTGTTTCCAAATTCTGGCTATTGTAGATTGTGCTGCTATGAACATAGGGGTGCAAATATCCTTTCTGATTGGTGTTTCTAGTTTCTTGGGATATATTCCTAGGAGTGGGATTACTGGGTCAAATGAGAGTTCCATTTTCAGTTTTTTGAGGAAACTCCACACTGTTCTCCACAGTGGATGCACCAGTCTGCATTCCCACCAGCAGTGCACGAGGGTTCCTTTTTTTCCACAACCTCGCCAACACTTGTTGTTTGTTGATTTGTTGATGTTGGCCATTCTGACAGGTGTGAGATGGTACCGCATTGTTGTTTTGATTTGCACCTCTTGGACAATTAGTGACTTTGAGCATGTTTTCATGTGCCTTTTGGCCTTCCCTCTGTCTTCTTTTGAAAATATTTTATTTAGGTCCATTGCCCATTTTTTAATTGGATCATTCATCTTCCTTTTATTTATTTGTATAAGCTGTCTATAGATGTTGGAGATTAAACCTTTATCAGTGGTATTATTTGCAAATATGTTCTCCCACACTGTGGGCTTTCTTGTTGTTTTGTTGATGGTTTCTTTTGCTGTAAAAAAGCTTTTTATTTTGATGTAGTCCCATTTGTTTATTTTCTCTTTAGCTTCCATTGCCCTAGGGGCAGTATCAGTGAAGAAGTTCTTTTGGCATACGTCGGAGATTTTGCTGCCTGTGGATGTTTCTAGTATTTTTATGGTTTCACGTCTGATGTTTAAGTCCTGTATCCATTTTGAGTTTATTTTTGTGAATGGTGTAAGTTGGTGATCTAGTTTCATTCTTTTGCATGTGTCTGCCCAATTTTCCTAACACCATTTATTGAAGAGACTGTCTTGACTCCATTGTATATTCGTGCCTCCTTTGTCAAATATTAATTGAGCATAGTGATTTGGGTTGATATCTGGGTTCTCGATTCTATTCCATTGATCTATATGTCTGTTTTTGTGCCAGTCCCAGGCTGTTTTGAGAACAGTGGCTTTGTAATATAGTTTGAAGTCTGGTATTGAGATCCCTCCTACTTTACTCTTCTTTCTCAGGATTGCTGTGGCTATTCGGGGTCTTTTATTGTTCCAAATGAACTTTTGGAGAGTTCTTTCTAGGTCAGTGAAATATGTCGTTGGTATTTTAATGGGGAGTGCATTGAACTTATAGATTGCTTTAGGAAGTATGGACATTTTGATGATGTTGATTCTACCAATCCATGAACATGGTATGTTCTTCCATCTCCTTACATCTTCCTCTATCTCTTTTTTCAGTGTCGTGTAGTTTTCTGCATATAGGTCCTTTACTTCCTTAGTTAAATTTATTCCTAGGTATCATAATTTTTTTTGGTGCGATGGTAAATGGAATTGCTTTTTTAATCTCTGTTTCTATAGTTTCGCTGTTGGTGTATAGAAATGCCGTGGATTTCTTGGCATTAATTTTGTATCCTGCTACATTGCCAAATTCATTTATTAAGTCGATTAGTTTTTTAATGGAGTCTTTTGGGTTTTTTATGTACAATATCATGTCATCTGCAAATAAGGATAACTTTACTTCTTCTTTTCCAATTTGGATGCCTTTTATTTCCTCCTCTTGTCTAATTGCAATGCCTAGTACTTCCAGAACTATGTCAAACAGGAGTGGCAAAAGCTGGCATCCCTGTCTTGTTCCTGTTCTTAGAGGGAATGGTTTTAGTTTCTGCCCATTCAGTATAATGTTGGCTGTGGGTTTATCATATATAGCTTTTATTATGTTGAGGTATGATCCTTGTACTCCCACCTTGTTAAGAGTTTTTATCAGGAAGGGGTGTTGGATTTTATCAAATGCTTTTTCTACGTCAATTGATATGACTATATGATTTTTATCTTTCAATTTGTTTATGTGATGTATCACGTTTATTGATTTGTGGATATTGTACCATCCTTGCATTCCTGGAATAAATCCTGCTTGGTCATGGTGTATGATCTTGTGATGTTTTTCTGGAGTCGATTTGCTAGAATTTTGTTGCGGATTTTGGCATCTATGTTCATGAGGGATATTGGCCTGTAATTCTCTTTCATTGAGTTGTCTTTGTCTGGTTTTGGTATTAGGGTGATGCTGGTTTCATAGAAGAACTTTGTAAGTATTCCTTCCTCTTGGATTTTTTTGATTAATCTGAGGACGATGGGTTTTAGTTCTTCCTTGAATGTTTAGTAAAACTCTCCTGTGAAACCATCTGGCCCTGGGCTTTTGTTTGGTGGAAGATTTTTGATGACTGTTTCAATTTCTTCACACGTCACTGGTCTATTGAGATTTTTAGATTCTTCCTGATTGAGTTTTGGCAGTTTGTATTTTTCTAGGAATATGTCCATTTCCTCCAGGTTGTTCAATTTGTTGGAATAGAGTTTTTCGTAGTATTTTGTAACAATCTGTTGTATTTCGGTTGGGTCTGTTGTTATTTCACCTCTTTCATTTCTGATTTTGTTTATTTGGGTCCTCTCCCTTTGTTTCTTGGTTAGCCTGGCTAGAGGTCCATCTGTCTTGTTTATCCTTTCAAAGAACCAGCTCTTGGTTTTGTTGATCTTATGTATTGTTTTTTTGGTCTCTATGTCGTTTATCTGTGCTCTGATTTTTGTTATTTCCTTCCTTCTGCTTACACTGGGTTTTTTTCTTGCTCTTTTTCTAACTCTTTGAGTTGTAGAGTTAGATCATTTCTTACCCTTTTTTCTAGTTTTTTTTTTGCAATAGGCTTGTAAGGATATGAACTTCCCTCTCAAAACTGCTTTTGCTGTGTCCCATAGATTTTGGATTGTTGTGTTTTCATTGTCATTTTTTTGCCAGAATGTTTTTAATTTCTTCCTTGATTTCTCTGGTAACCCAGTCCTTGTTTAATAGCATGTTGTTTAGTCTCCATGTGTTTGATTTCTTTGGATTATTTTTATTGTAGTTAATTTCCAGTTTTATGCCATTATGATCTGAGAAGATGCTTGATATGATTTTTATCTTCTTGAATTTGAAGAGACTTTGCCTATGTCCCAAAATGTGGTCTATCTTTGAGAATGTCCCATGTGCACTTGAGAAGAATGTATATTCTGTGGCTTTAGGGTGGAATGTTCGGAAGATGTAAATTAATTCCATCTGGTCTAGTGAGTCATTTAGGATTGTTATTTCTCTGCTTATTTTTTGTTTAGATGATTTGTCCAAGGGTGACAGTGGGGTATTAAAATCTCCTACTATGATTGTATTGCTATTAATCTCTCCCTTAATGTCCTCCAGCAGTTTTTTTTTTTATGTATTTGGGTGCTCCTATATTGGGTGCATATATATTTACTAGGGTTATTTCTTCTTGTTGGATTGTTCCCTTTAGTATTATGAAGTGGCCTTCATTATCTCTTGTTATGTCCTTCACTCTGAGATCTAATTTGTCAGATATAAGTATTGCTACCCCAGCTTTTTTTTCATTTCCATTTGCCTGGAAAACTTTTTTCCATCCATTCACCCTCAGTCTGTGTGCATCTTTTTTTCTGAGGTGGGTTTCTTGTAGACAACAGATGTATGTGTCTTGTTTTCTTATCCAATCTGACACCCTATGTCTTTTGATTGGAGCATTTAAACCATTTACATTTAAGGTTATTATTGATAGGTACTCATTTGACGCCATTTTTATTCTATACCCGTGTTCCTTCTTCACTTCCTATTTCTTTATTTTTACAGTAGACCCTTTAGCATTTCTTGCATTGCTGGTTTGGTGGAGATAAATTCCTTCAGTCTTTTTTTGTCTGTGAAGCTCCTGATTTCTCCTTCAATTTTGATTGATAGCCTTGCTGGGTACAGTATTCTTGGATTCAGACCCTTCGTTTGCATGATTTTGTATATTTCATCCCATTCCCTTCTGGCCTGATATGTTTCTGTTGAGAAATCAGTTGCTAGTCTGATGGGGGTTCCTTTGTATGTAACTTTCTGTCTCTCTCTGGCTGCTTTTAAGATTCTTACTTTGTCGCTGTTGTTTGCCACTTTAATTATAATGTGCCTTGGCGTCTGTCTTCTGGGATTCATTTTGCTTGGGACTCTTTGAGCATCTTGGATTTGTGTGGGTTTTTCTTCTCTATCTCAGGAAAGTTTTCAGTCATTATTTCTTGAAATACTTTTTCCATGTCTACCTCAGTTTCCTTTTCTTCAGGAACCCCTATTATTCGAATATTATTTTGTTTTGTATTGTCCCAAAGCTCCCGTAGACTCTCCTCCTGCTTTTTAATCTTTTTTTTTTCTAGAAGCCGCTCTAATTGGGTATTTTTTTCCATCTTGTCTTCTAGCTCACTGATGCGGTCCTCTGCTTCATCTAGTCTACTCTTGATGCTTTCTATTGAGTTCTTCATGGTAGCGATGTCATTTTTTATTTCTTCTTGGTTCTTCAATTCTTCATGGCTCTTCTTCCATTCCTCATGGTTCTTCCTCATTTCTTCTTGGTTATTGTCAAATTTCTCTTCCATTCTTTTTAGCCAACCTATGATCATTATTCTGAACTCTTGCTCTGGTAGGCTGCTTGTCTCTGACTCGTTTACTTCCTTTTCTGGTGATGCCTGCTTTTCTTTCATGTGCGGGGTATTTTTTTGTCTTCCCATGGTATCTCTTTTTCAGGATGTCTGGTTATGTGGTATTCCTTCCCTTGCGTTGATTTAAAGGTGCAAGATTTAACACTACCAGGTACAACACAAGAGGCACTTAACAGGAATGTATTTACAATATTATTAACCTCTAATAAAGGTGACCACTAGAGAAAGGCAAATTAGGGGATAGGAGAGAAGGAAGGAAGGTAAAAATAAAATAAAGAAAAAAAATAAAAATAAAAAAGAAATAATAAATTAAAAAAAAGTGGGATAAAGAGATAGTCAAAGAAGAAAAGAAGAAAAAAAAGAAGGAGAAAGAAAAAAAAGGTAAAAAAAGTAATAATAAATTGAAATTGGAAAACAGGGAAATATAGAAAGAGAGAGAGAGAGAGAGAGAGAGAGAGAAGAAGCAAACTAAAAGAGAAGTGAGAGACAAACTATATATATGTGGAGAAAATTACCATAAAACAACCACTGAGCCCAGTCAGTGCCAGTAACAATACTTGGTGATTAGTACAAACTACAATATCTACTATTATTAAGTAAGGCTATGATATACAGAGGTAAAAGAAACAAAGAAAAACAGAGTATTTTTAAAAAATTCAGAGCAACAATAATAACACAGGAATAAGCATAACAGTTTCACTAAAAAGCATAAAAATTCACAATAATCAACCTTCACACAAACAATGAGAAAAGTATAGAAAGTAGAACAGTTTTTTTTTTTAACAATTAATATAGTGCAGAGAAAGGTATTTATACACTTGGATCAGGGGTTCGAACTTAGGTCTATAAGTATAGTGAGAGCTTTAGCAGAGGGTATACAGAAAGAATAGAGGAAAAACTAAAGCCGGAAAGGAATAGGATAAACCTGAGATTAAAAGATTAAAGTTTAGTAAGAGAGTGATGTTTTAAAGGTCAAGTTGAGATAGGGTTGAATGGTTCTATAGTAGAGATTAAAATAGAATGAAGGTGATTCCCAATGTAAAATAAAGAAGAAATAAAATGGTACTGGAGAGGAGAAGAAGAAAGAAAAAAAAATAAAATAATTGCAAATTAGCAGTAGTAATAGTGATGATAGAGATTAAAAAAAGTAATAATTGAAAAGGTAAAATCAAGTAAGGAAAAAAGAAAAAAAATCGTTTCTTAAGGAAAAGATGTAAAAAATGAAAATTAAATAAAAGATGTAAAAAATGTCAATAAAATAAAGAATAGTAAAATTAACATAAAAACATCCAGTAGTGATCATTCACTTCTGTTATTGTATTTGGCACGCCTGATTCTCGGACCAGAGAGTCTTGCAGTTCCCAGCATTCCACTGCACCTCAGTTTTGTAAAGTAGTCCTCAATTTTAGGTAGGCTATATCTTAGTTATTTGTGTCCACTTATTTTTTATTAGTTAAAAGAAAAAGAAAAAGAAAAAGAAAAAAAGGAGAAAAAATTAAAAAAAAGGAGAGAGAAAAAAAAAAAAGGCAGTTTGTAATTCAGTCCTTAGGTGTCAGTGTTACTGGTTTGACCTCCCAGTCTTTAGGTTGCTCTGGCCTTCTTTCTCTGTGGCTCTAGTGGGCAGAGTGCCATCTGGTTCCCAAACTATCTCTTTTGGCTCTGATCCCTTGTTTCCGGGAAGGAAATTTCCCCCTGCAATTTCCCGAATATGCCCAACTGGGCGGTCCTTCCCGAGTATTCAGATGCAAGGGGGTGAGGGAGATCAGAGGTGTCCAGGTGTTCCGCCCTTGGCGGGACAGCCGCGGTTCTTAACAATCTGTCCCTGTCCCCCTGGCGTTTTAGAAAAAGACCTGCTATTGGGGATGGTTACGCCAACCCCTGGACTGGGTTTCGCCAGACAAGTTTCTAGCTGCAGCCTTCTTTGGGCACAGCTCTGGCGCAGGCTGCCATGGCGCTCCGGGGTGCACTGGGGGCGGGGCTGCGGCGCTCGGGGGCTACTGCTGCCTGTGCCGCCAGAACCCTCAGGCTATCCCCGCAAACTCTGACCTTCCCGTGGGTAGTTGTAGAGCTATCTTGAATCCCGGCGTTTGCTCCCTTTGGGGCGTCACCGGTGTTCGATGGACTCCTCCGCAGTGGGTCCTCCAGGCCAGAGATGCTCCTCCTTTCTGGTATGGCGAGGCGGCCTTCCCGCCGAGCCCGGAGCTCCGGGAGAAGTCGGCGGCGCCGGTCGCCCGGTCAGGAAATCCCGTCCAGCTGACCCTTCCTTACCCTCCTTGACAGATCCGTTGCCCCTTAGCTGCTAACAAACACTCCCTGAGCGACTCAGACACTGCTCCTGTGTGTCTTGGGACCAGAGTTAGAACAAGTCCGTCTGTTCGGTCGCCATCTTCGAGCTCCGCCAAAAGTATTTACTCTTTCAGCATAAACAATACAGCTTGTCAAAAAGAAGGATCCCTGAGAGTAAGTTCCTGGCACAATTGACAGGTGTTTGCAATGACATTTGGTCTGTTTCCTTTGTGCAGGTCAGAGCTCCTTTTCTCAGGTCACCCTGTCAAATCTCCAGGGTGGATTCGCCTGGCACTATCACAAGTCCTAGGGAAGGCAGCCCAGCGCTGGGGCAAAGGCTCAGTGATGCCATCAGAGGCCAGGCTTCCCTCTTCCCACTCTACCAGCCTTGGCAGTGGGGAGGAAGGGTTTTCCTTGAGAAAAATCCTGTTAAAGTGATCTGTGGGTTTGGGGGTTGCTTTGGAGTAAAGTTCACTCCGTGAAATGGACTTTCCCAAGGACTGAGTCTTTGGCTCTGCAGATGGGAGAGTTGGAGATGGAACTCCAGAAGGAAAAAGACAACAGCCAGCACTTGGAGACCATCAATAAAGTGCAGTACCAGGCCCTCATGGAGGAGCACAGCTGCTACAAGACCCTGCTGTGTTGCTCCTGGAAGTGCAGAGCAAGGCATTCAGGCGTAGGTGGGTGCCAGCAATTGTTGGGGTGACTAGGCAGCTCTCCAGGCTTCTGTCCCCATTTGCTCTGGCCCCTCATGGTTCCTTTGGACCTGCTGCTCCAAAGGGAAGAGAAGTGAATGGAATGCCTCCCTCAGCAATGTAGGGTTTGTGCAGGCCTAGGGGCAGGAGGAGGATATGCCCAGCTGATCTTGGCTCGGGAAACCATATGTCAGCATTGGGGTCCCTGTTACTCTGGCGATTTCTACCCCCTCTTCCTCTTCCCTCCCACCCAAGAACTAAGAGGGTGTGTACATCACAGCTGCTGGTGTATGGGGATGCACCTCACCAGGTTCCATGTCTTTACTTCCCTGTAAAAGTCTCCAAGCCTGGGCTTCTGTGTGTGTTTTTAACTTTTTATTTGGGAAACTTTTGAATATATGGAAATGTACAGAATTGTATCTTGAGAGCCCCATATACTCATCCCCGATGTCAGTACCCCATTACTCTATCTCATGTCATCTTTACCTTCATACTACTTATATTAAGGTAAAAGTGATGGACATTGTAATTCACAAATCTCAACTTTGCACTTATGCCAGATCAGAGATTTGTGTACATGTAGTCAGCCAAAGTCTCCCAAACTGCTGCTTGGGCAGATCCTGGATTGATCCAGATACCAGGGCAGGCAGAGCAACATCCACAGCCTTGGCAAGGCACAGGATTACAACTCAGGAGAGAGGAAGAGGGATGTGGCTAAAGAGAGACTCTCCCACACGTGGAGCAGCACAGGAGAGAGCTGTCATTCACTTCCTGTGCTTGTGAGATGCCCCTGCTCACAGCATTTCCCTTCCTCCTCAATAAGACACTGAGAAAATGTCTTCAGAATTGGAAGCAGCTGAGGTGCTGGGAGTTTCCATAACGGGGTCCTTGGAGGGAATTGTCCCTGCAGAGCCTGTTGAGGGCACATCTTGCTGCCATAAGTATGGGGGCCATGACATTCATTTATTCACTCACCCCGTGCTTCCAGTCCAGTCCACTCTCCAGGGCGATCCACCCCTTTATCCTCCAAGTTCTCCATTATCCAGGAGTGCTGCCACATCTGCTCCTAACAGACTCTCTGTTCCTTCCAGCCAGAATGAGCACCTTCTGCCTTATGGCATTCCACCCTCCCTCCTCCTAAAATCATCCCATATTCATGAGATGCTTAGTGAGCATCTACTGGGTGTGTGGCACTGTGTCTAGATGTGGTGGGAATGACCTCAGCGGACTAACGGGGGGAAACTTCACAACTGAAACCACATGGACGCTAAAGCCCCCCCTCACCGCACACACGTTCACTGCTAGATGTATTAAAGGACAGTTTACAACCGAGAAAGCAGAGACAGTGGTGGACAGGGGGGTTTCTGTAGAGTTTTATGTCAATTTGAAAATTAACCACCTCTTTGAAATCATTTTTAACTTTTATTAATTAATTCATTCGGTTTTACAGCATCAGTTTGTCACAGATGGAATAGACAAACAGATATATAAAAAGGCAATGGGAAGCACTGAAATAGTCATTAAAATCCAGAAATACTACCGGGTGAAAAACATTCAGACCAGACAAATGTTTGTGACACTTCACTGCCAGGAAATAGAGTCAACTGCAGTTAATGAAGAAAAAGGAGCCCTATATGCATGCCATTATTACAATAAAAGGCCAAACACGTGAGGAGTCCTCCTGGTGTCCAATTTTGCCGCGGGAAGGGGGGTCCATTGTGCGAGTGCAGGGAATGCCATATGAGAAGCACAAGGCAGCCAGGAGTCACAGATGTGCAGACAGGAAAGGCTATCCCAGTCCTCTGGGTGCCACGGCGCGCTGCCAGGAGGAGCATGGAGGCTGGGCCGGGTCCCTTGGAAAGTTCTGGCAGCAGTTCCGAATGGGGGCAGCCTGGGCGAGGGAGGTGCAGCCCTCGGGACACCTGCTCCCTTGTCCATGACACCACGCGCATGCGCAGCTGGGGGCAACGTGGATGCTTAGAGCAACTGGGGGCCAACACTCACTGCCCAGCGCTTCTGGCACCCGCCCGGCCCCGCGTGGGCGCACACCCTGGTCGCCTAGGGGGCCGCGGCATCTGCAGGACTTGGCAGGGACGGAAGCCCTTGGAGACCCGGTAACTGGAACAGGTCCACGTCGCTGCCGCCCACAAAGTCATACGTACCAAGGCCTGGGAGAGGAGAAGGGCTCCTCCAAGCCCTCTAGGGCAGAGAGCAGCTCTGTGAAATCAGGGTCTGGGGAGGCATTGCGGGCGGCTTCGGCGTCGTCTTCGTCATTGTCTTCTTCATCGGGGACCTGAGACCAGACTGTGGCCTGGGCTGGAGCTGGATCTGGAGCGGAAGCGGGAGCGGCAGCAGGTGCAGGTGCAGGTGCAGGTGCAGCGGGGACCATGTCCAGGACCCTGGGAGGGGTGCCAGCAGGCCTGGCTGTAGCTGGAGGCGCTGGCATCTGCTGCTGGGAAGACTTGCCAGGGGCTGTGCTGAGGGAGCACGGGGCTGGCAGGGAGCACAAGGCCCTAGTGGAAGGCAGGGTCCACAGGCGCAGGAGCGGGCTGAGGGGCGCAGGCTCCTGGTTCCTGGGGCAAGGCAGGCTGGGCTCCAGGGCTTTTCTGCCCGCGCGGTGGTCTCTGCAGCCTGTGCTCTTTGGCCCTGCGGTTCTTGAGCCACACCTAGGGAGAGAGGGAACAGAACGGAGCAAGTGTGAGGGGGGAGAAGCTCTGTGTGCACACACCTGCGATCACCCGCCAGGGGGTGAGGAGGCGCAGGGAAGAAGTGTAGGCCTAAAACTGCTCCCTCCGCCCCCAGATCTCACAATTGGCCCCATTTTGGCCTGGGTTCCGGGAGAGGCACAAAGAGATGGAGAGGCAGGGCTTGGACACCCAGAAACCGGGAAGGGTTCTGCTTGAGAGGGTCCCCGTGTTCCCAGAGGCCCGGCGGTCTAAGGGTGAGCGTGGGGAGAAGCCAGGGGCTGTATCGTGTTGGCCAGTTTGTCCCACACAGGGCTGAGATGGACTCGGGGGCCAGGCCCCGGACCACACTGGTGACCGTGGGCGGCGCTAGGTCCTTCTGGCCTGGTCTCCCGCTTCCCACGCCCTTTTATCTCCGCCCTCTACCTTCCCCCCACTACTCCCCCCCCCCCCCATCGCCCCCAACCTTCACCCCCCTTCTGAACCGTGGTAGGGCTTGGATTGGGATAGTGGGCGGGCAGCAGGCTGTGGGAGCCGATGGGGTGATTCCGGGATTGGGGTTGGGGTTGGGGTCGGGCATGTACCTGAACTTGATACTCCTGCAGATCCAGCATGGCGGCCAGGGCCTCGCGTTCCTCCAAGGTCCCATAGGGTTTCTCCTTAAAGAATGTCTCCAGGACCCGCAGCTGTTCTGCGCTGAACACGGTGCGCGGCCGCCGCCCCCTCTTCCTCGGGGCGCTCGGGGACAGCCCGGAGCCTGGCAGAAGGGGGAAAGGGAGTCAGAGGAGCTCCCTAGCCCAACGGGCCTGGGCCACACACCTGTGAGCAGGTGGGGGCTTCGGGCTTGAGGGTGGGGGGTGGGGGTGGGGTGGGAACATGGCTTGTGGGTGGGCGCATGGCTTGTGCCCCAGGGGCCCGGACCGGGCACCTGCCCGCCCGGGCCACCCGCCTCTCTAGGGCTTGGCGTCCGCATCTCCCAAAAGAGCCTGGGGCCAGCGCCCGTGTTCTTTGCGGGCCCCACAGCCAGGCAAGGCGGGTCCTCAGACTCACCCAGGCATCCTCTCCCGCGGCTATTACCCCGCCAGTGTAGTCCCACCCCCCAAAACGCACTAAGCCTGACAGAGAATCTGGCCCCTGCCTGGTTGCCCAGGGGTCTCCATCCCCTACCACAGGATCCCACCTACGGTTCCCAGACTCTCATGGTGGGCCCAGACTCACCGCTGGGAGACCTGGGTTCTCGCATCCTGGATGCTGCTGGGCCCTCTGCGTTTGAAGCTCTGGCAAGCAGCCCTGTGATCGCCTCCTTAAATTCGTGGTAGGCACACACGGCACACACCCACACGTCACAACCTATGGGGCTCTTCCTTCAGGCCCCGCCCCTTGTGCAGCTGTGTGTTTGCGTGTGCGTGCGTGTGCGTGTTTGCCTGTGCGTGTGTGCGTGCGTGTGTGTGTGGGGGGGTGGGTGGTGTGTAGTGCCTGGGGGCAGGGTTCCTGGGGAGGCGCAATCATTGATTAGTCATTTAATGGAGCACCTACTGCACCCGCTGCACGCCCCCGTAGCTGGGAGACCTCAATGGACAGACAGCCTCATTCCTGCCCTTAAGAGGACTGCCCCCAGGGGACTTTTATTAGAATTTACAGGAGAGACAGTGACCTGGGTGATGAAATGCTAAAGGGAAGGAAAGTATGAGATGTCATTGCTAGACTCAATTCACCTTCTGAACTGCCTCGCCCTGTCCCAGGGTGGGGTCTCTCCTAACTGGCCGTGATTTCTGATTTCCTGCGAGCACGTTGGTCACCGCGACAGTGAATGGCCCTGATGTCCCCAAGGGACAACCCAACCGATTCTTTGTTTTATACATTGTGTCGAGAGGTTCCCTTCTCCATGAGGTCTAAAGGAAAAACAGGGTGTTACAAGCAAAATAGTAGGTGTCACATGCTGCTGATTGGATGGGCAAAGCTGAGAAGAGGGGCCAGGCTTGGCTTTGGAAGAGAGGATTGGGAACCAGGCCTTTCTTTGCCTTGGAGTGTGGGCTGCTCTATGAGACAGACTTGTTGATATCTGTACAGCTCCCTCAGCCAAAGACCATGAGTAGGACACCAGTGGTGGAGCAAATGTCGGTTTCTTTACTTTTTAAGAACCTTTTAAAGAAATGTTGTTACTTTTTGATGAGAGAGAGAGAGAGACAGAGACAGAGAGACAAAGACAGAGACAGAGACAGAGAGAGATGTGAGAGAAACATGGATTGATTGCCTCCCAAAAGCACCCTGACCAGAGCCAGGGATAGAATGTGCAACCAGTTGTGTGTCCTTGTCCAGGACTCCTTTGACCCAGAATAGAGCCCTCACCTTTCTAATCCCTGAGACAATGCTCCAACCTACTGAGGCACACAGGTAGGGTCCCATTTGTATCTCAATGGGAGCTTGTCTGCCATTTACATGTAAGGAGATTATTGCTACTTATGTGTTCTTGTCATTGTTTGAGTTGCTGATTGCCTTAGAGTCCTCTGTCCACCCTCCGGCCTTTTTTTTTTTTTGTATGACACTGCTCTCTTGTCCAACATGAAATACAACAGATTATTACAAAATACTACGAACAACTCTATTCCAACAAACTGAACAACTTGGAGGAAATGGACATATTCCTAGAAAAATACAAACTTCCAAAACTCGATCAGGAAGAATCTAAAAATCTCAATAGACCAGTGACTTGGGAAGAAATTGAAACAATCATCAAAAAGCTTCCAGCAAACAAAAGCCCAGGGCAGGATGGCTTCACAGGAGAGTTTTACCAAACATTCAAGGAAGAACTAAAACCTATCCTCCTCAGACTATTCCAAAAAATCCAAGAGGAAGGAACACTTCCAAACTCTTTCTATGAAGCAAGCATCACCCTAATACCAAAACCAGATAAAGACAACTCAATGAAAGAGAATTACAGGCCAATATCCCTCATGAACATAGATGCCAAAATCTGCAACAAAATTCTAGCAAATAGACTCCAGATAAACATCACAAAGATCATACACCATGACCAAGTAGGATTTATTCCAGGAATGCAAGGATGGTACAATATCTGCAAATCATTAAACGTGATACATCACATAAACAAACTGAAAGATAAAAATCATATAGTCATATCAATTGACGCAGAAAAAGAATTTGATAAAATCCAACACCCCTTCCTGATAAAAACTCTTAACAAGGTGGGAGTACAAGGATCATACCTCAACCTAATAAAAGCTATATATGATAAACCCACAGCCAACATTATACTCAATGGGCAAAAACTAAAACCATTCCCTCTAAGAACAGGAACAAGACAGGGATGCCCTCTCTCGCCACTCCTGTTTGACATAGTTCTGGAAGTACTAGGCATTGCAATTAGACAAGAGGAGGAAATAAAAGGCATCCAAATTGAAAAAGAAGAAGTAAAGTTATCCTTATTTGCAGATGACATGATATTGTACATAAAAACCCAAAAGACTCCATTAAAAACCTAATTGACTTAATAAATGAATTTGGCAACGTAGCAGGATACAAAATTAATGCCAAGAAATCCACGGCATTTCTATACACCAACAGCGAAACTACAGAAACAGAGGCTCAAAAAGCAATTCCATTTACCATGGCACCAAAAAAATTAAGATACCTAGGAATAAATTTAACTAAGGAAGTAAAGGACCTATATGCAGAAAACTACACGACACTGAAAAAAGAGATAGAGGAAGATGTAAGGAGATGGAAGAACATACCATGTTCATGGATTGGTAGAATCAACATCATCAAAATGTCCATACTTCCTAAAGCAATCTATAAGTTCAATGCACTCCCCATTAAAATACCAACGACATATTTCACTGACCTAGAAAGAACTCTCCAAAAGTTCATTTGGAACAATAAAAGACCCCGAATAGCCACAGCAATCCTGAGAGAGAAGAGTAAAGTAGGAGGGATCTCAATACCAGACTTCAAACTATATTACAAAGCCACTGTTCTCAAAACAGCCTGGGACTGGCACAAAAACAGACATATAGATCAATGGAATAGAATCGAGAACCCAGATATCAACCCAAATCACTATGCTCAATTAATATTTGACAAAGGAGGCACGAATATACAATGGAGTCAAGACAGTCTCTTCAATAAATGGTGTTGGGAAAATTGGACAGACACATGCAGAAGAATGAAACTAGATCACCAACTTACACCATTCACAAAAATAAACTCAAAATGGATACAGGACTTAATCATCAGACGGGAAACCATAAACATACTAGAAACATCCACAGGCAGCAAAATTTCCGACGTATGCCAAAAGAACTTCTTCACTGATACTGCCCCTAGGGCAATGGAAGCTAAAGAGAAAATAAACAAATGGGACTACATCAAAATAAAAAGCTTTTTTACAGCAAAAGAAACCATCAACAAAACATCAAGAAAGCCCACAGTGTGGGAGAACATATTTGCAAATAATACCACTGATAAAGGTTTAATCTCCAACATCTACAGACAGCTTATACAAATAAAAAAAAGGAAGATGAATGATCCAATTAAAAAATGGGCAATGGACCTAAATAGAATATTTTCAAAAGAAGACAGAAGGAAGGCCAAAAGGCACATGAAAACATGCTCAAAGTCACTAATTGTCCGAGAGGTGCAAATCAAAACAACAATGCCGTACCATCTCACACCTGTCAGAATGGCCAACATCAACAAATCAACAAACAACAAGTGTTGGTGAGGTTGTGGAGAAAAAGGAACCCTCCTGCACTGCTGGTGGGAATGCAGACTGGTGCAACCACTGTGGAGAACAGTGTGGAGTTTCCTCAAAAAACTGAAAATGCAACTCCCATTTGACCCAGTAATCCCACTTCTAGGAATATATCCCAAGAAACTAGAAACACCAATCAGAAAGGATATTTGCACCCCTATGTTCATAGCAGCACAATCTACAATAGCCAGAATTTGGAAACAGCCTAGGTGCCCGTCAGCAGATGATTGGATCCAAAAACTTTGGTACATCTACACAATGGAATACTATGCTGCCATAAAAAAGAAGGAATTCTCATCATTTGCAGCAACCTGGATGGAATTGGAGAACATCATGCTGAGTGAAATAAGCCAATCAATGAAAGAGAAATACCACATGACCTCACTCATTGGTGGACGATAAAGCTCTTTATAAACTGATGAACCAAGAGACAGAGATAGAGAGAGTAAAGCAACAGGCAGACTGTCAAATTACAGTGGGGAGGGTAGGAAGATCTGAGGGAGATAATAGATCAACCGAAGGACTTGTATACATGCATATAAGTACAACCAATGGACATAAAACTCTGGGGAGGGAGGGGATGTGTGGCAGAGAGGGAGGGGGGGGTAAAAAAAATCAATAATATATGTTAAAAAATGATTTCAAAAATAAATAAATAAAAATAAAAATCACATGGAAAATAAAAAAAAATAAAAAATAAAATAAATATGAGACAGGCCTGGGTCTTGTTGGGAGACCAGCTAGGCATACCTGTTGTTGAGGGCTCTTTTCCTCCTGCCCTATGCCCCTGAAGTAATGTAAGTTCCTGATGCCTACCACCACATAACACATGAAATCATAAAACTGGAAGAAAACATGAGAGTAAACTCTTTGGCATCATTTGTCATTGTTTCCTTGCCAGGATAAATAGGAAAAATAAACATATGGAATGACAACAAACTAAAGAGTTATTGAACAGTGAAGAAAATCAACAAAATGAAAAGACAAGCTACTGAATGAATGAAGGTATTCTCCAATGATATATCTGATAACCAATTAATATCCAAAGTATTTAAGGAACTCATACATCTTATTACCAAACAAATCCAACAATCTGATGAAAAAGGGGCAAAGTAACTGGATAGACACTGCTCAGACTAGGACATACAGATGCCAATAGACATGTGAAAAAATGCTCATTGCCACTAATTGCCAGGGAAATGCAAAATAGAACCACAATGAGATATCCCCTCACACCTGTCAGAATGGCTGTCATCAACCAACATGTTGGTAGGAATGTGGAGATGATGGGACACTTGTGCACTGTGGGTGGGCTTCTAAATTGGTGCAGCCATTGTGGGGAAAAATACGGTGGTTCTTTAAAAACTTAAAAGTAGAATTACCATATGATGCAGCAATTTCACCTCCGGGTATTTATTTAGAAAATACAAAGCAGTAATTTGAAGAACCTATTGAAATATAGTGGCAACCATACTTTGGTAAAAACTGCTGTTCAAATTTTAACCCTGCTAAGTCTTGCCCCTGCATCTGATTTAAACACAGGGTACTTACCTCAGCTTCCAGGTGGAGACCTGGAGGCTAAGGCAATTTTCCCTTGCCTGGGACCAGGACCACAGGAGATTGATTCCCACTGACTCAGTAGCTTCAGGGATAGAAACTGTAGATAACCTTTAGAGACTAACCGCTGAGCTCTGCTTCTGTGTTATTGGCTATCAAAAGATAGGGCCACATTCTAATGTCCAGCAGGATGTGACTGGGAACCAACCCTGTGGGCTGTCCCCAGTCTTTAGAATTTAGTCTTTAGGATTTAGGAACAAAGAAAAATTCTTGTGGTTTAGGCCTTTAAAAAGACTTGCCTATTACTGGAGCAGTGCAGTCATATAGAGTCCATCTACATGTGGCGCTCTTGTGAATATCCTGGCCAGTTTTATTTCAATAAATTCTTGCCTGCTTTTTTTAAATTAATCATCAGACCTCAGTGGTCTTATTTTGAACCCAGGATTCGACCCCACAATAATATGCACCCTATGTTCATCAAAGCAGTATTTACAAGAAATGCAAGCAACTTACATGTTCATTGATAAATGAACAGATAAACATGTGGTACATATATACATTGTAATATTACTCAGGCATAAAAAGAATGAAGTCTTGCTATTTGCAACAACATGTATGGTCTTAGTTGGTATTGTGCTAAGTGCAATAAGTTAGACGAAGAAGACAAACACCATATGATTTCACTTATACATGGAATCTAAAAAAACAAAATAAATGAACAAACAAAATGGAAACAAATTCACAGATACAGATAACAAATTAATAGTTGCCAGAGGGAGGGGGTTGAGGTGATAGGTGACAAAGGGGAAGGGATTAAGATATTCAAATTGCCAGATAAGAAAACAGTTACAGGGATGTATGTAAAGTACAGCATAGAGAATATAGTCAATAATAGATATATTTTTAAAAATATTTTCATTGATTTCAGAGAAGGGAAGGAAGAGGGAGAGAGACATCAGCGATGAAAGAGAATCATCTATCGGCTGCCTCCTGCACATCCTGTACCAGGGATCGAGCCTACCTGGGCATGTACCCTGATCAGTAATCCAACTGTGACTTCCTGGTTCCTGGGTCAATGCTCAATTACTGAGCTATACCACCCGGGCAATAGCCAATAATTTAATCACTATGCATGTTGTCAGAATAATTGGAGTGGTCATTTTGAAAATTCTATGAATATCTAATGACTATGTTGTACACCTAAAACTATTACAATACTTTATGTCAACTGTGATTTAAAAATTAAAATAAATTTTAAAAGAGAAATACATTTGAAGCTTAAGAAAAAGCTATATAAATATACAAAAGGTACATTTATTACATAAGACTATTCATCTTTTAAAAGTATATAAAATCATCTAATGGGCTAAGTACCTGAATATACAAGCCTTCAGCAATAGATATAGCTATATACAACATCTCAAACAAATAAAATTACCTATAAATTACCCTACAATTTATACAACTATATACAATTATCCAAACATATAAACAACTAGCAATAACTATTCAACTATATATACAACTATATACAACTTTTCAATTATACATCCATTTACAAGTATTCAGCTAATGTACAGCTCTAGACAACTATGAAAGTAAACATACAGCAGCGATACACAAGTATTCAACTATTTATACAACTGTATACAGCTATCAATCATATGTAGTTGCATCAAACTATTCAATTATATGTACATCTATATAATTCAACCCTATATACAATTACATACAACTCTTTAACTATACATACAACTCTTAAACCAATATACAAGGATATACAAACATCAAACCAAACATATATAGGTAAATATGTACAGTTATGAAAATGTGTTAAATATACAAAAGCTATATGCAGTAATTCAATTATATATCTATTTATACAAATGTAAGCACTTTTCAACCATCTATACATGTGTACATACAACTATTCTATATACAACCATATACAATATTTAAACTAAATATTTAACTGCTTTGTATACCTATTCAACTCAGTATACCACTGCATACAACTACTAAATAAAACTCTCAATGCTATCTATATACAGGCATGTTAACTAAGCAACATTTATATACAACTATTTTTTTACATATATATATATATATTTTTAATATATTTTATTGGCCAAAACCATTTGGCTCAGTGGTAGAGCATCAGTCTGCGGACTGAAAGTTCCCGGGTTCCATTCTGGTCAAGGGCATGTGCGTTGGCTGTGGGCAAATTCCTGGTAGGGGATGTGCAGGAGGCAGCTGGTCGATGTTTCTCTCTCATCAACGTTTCTGGCTCTCTATCTCTCTCCCTTCCTCTCTGTGAAAAATGTTTCTCTGTGAAAAATCAATATTTTTCACAGAGAGGAAGGGAGAGAGATAGAGAGCCAGAAATGTCGATGAGAGAGAAATATATTTAAATATATTTTATTGATTTTTCACAGAGAGGAAGGGAGAGAGATAGAGAGTTAGAAACATCGATGAGAGAGAATCATGGATCAGCTGCCTCTTACACACCTCCTACCGGGGATGCATCCGCAACCAAGGAACATGCCCCTGACCGGAATCGAACCCAGGACCTTTCAGTCCCCAGGCCGATGCTCTCTCCACTGAGCAAAACCGGTCCTGGCTATATACAACTATTAATATATACATGTATAAAAGCAATTTAACTATTTATACAAATATATACATCTCTTCAACTGTTGTATACAATTATTCAGTGAAATATACATTAGCTATTCAATTCTATATACATCTACATACAACTCTTTAACTATACATATAACTCTTAAACTAATATACAGGAATATGCAACCATTAAACCAAACATATACAGCTAAATACAACCATTTAACTATATATACAGTTCGCCTATATATACTGCTATATACAATTATTCAACTAAACATACTACAGACTTATTCAACTATTTAACTATACCTACAATTATAAACAACTATTCAACTATTTAAAGCCTTATGAAACTATTTGAACACATAAACCTATATATGATTAGTAGACAAAATACACCTAGATACTACTATTTAAATATATATCTATATATATATACACATATATATATGTATAGATATGTATATATACACACACAGCTATGTAAAACAGTTCATCTTTATATACACAATTATTCAACTAAATATACAGATACTATAAATACTAGCTTTTCAACTATATGTACAACTATACATAACTATCCATTGTATATAAAGCAATGTAAATCTATTCAATCACATATATTGCTATACTGGAGGCCCAGTGCATGAAATCCATGCACAGAGGGGGGGCTGTCCCTCAGCCCAGCTTGCACCCTCTCCAATCTGTGACCCCTGGAGGGATTTATGATTGCACCTTTAGGCCCATCCCACCAGTCAAACATCCCTCTCACAATCCAAGACTCCTGACTCCCAACTGCTCACCTGCCTGCCTTCCTGTTTGCCCCTAACTGCCCTCACCTGCAGGTTTGGTCCCCCCAACTACTCTCCACTGCAGGCCTGGTTCCTCCCATCCAACTGCTCTTCCTTGCAAATCTGGTCACCCCTATCTTCCCTCTTCTGCTGGCCTGGTCCCTCCCAACTACCCTCTCCTGCTGGCCATCTGTGTCCACATGATGGGCAGGATTTTTGACCACATGGGGGGAGCCATCTTGTGTGTTGGAGTGACAGTCAATCTGCATATTACTCTTATTAGATAGGATATAAATATTCAACTTTATACATAACTATATTCAATCATATTTGCAACTATGTACAACTATTCAACTGTATATATATATATATATGTATGTATATATATACATATGATTACTCAAGTAATAATGGTATATAGCTATATATATCAACTATTCAACTCTGTATTTACTTATGTACAATTATTCAATATATATGCAATTATATTCACCTCTTTAACTACATATACAGTCACATACAACCATTCTTATATATAGCTATATAAAACGGTTTAACTGCATAGTACATCTATATACAATTATTCTACCTCATATCCATTTACTATCCTAGTATATAAATATTGATTTATATCTATACAACCACATTCAACTATTTGACCAAATATAATCTATATTCACCTATTCACCTTTATGTACAGCTATACATCACTATGCAACTATATATATAGCTGTGTACAATTAGTAAACCATATATACTACATTCAATGATAAATTACATGTACAGTTTAACTACATATACAATTATATGACTAGAAATGCAGCTATATGCAACTGTTGAGACTTGGAAATAGTTACATACAACTATTCAGGAATACATATGTAGAGGAGATTGTTCCATGGTGTCACTGTTGACTATCTTGAAACCTGGAATCAAGCCAGAATAGACATTGTTTTCTGTAAACCCTCCTTAGAGACTCTGAACATAAATTGATGTTCATTTTTATGTAAATAAGCACACTTCACTTGCCTCCTTCTATGTGCTGGTTCCTGTAACAGGTTGTTTTTCTGACCTAGTCAGGCATGCAAAGTATTTTCCCATACTAGTACCTATGAATACTCCTCCTTTACTCTATATCAGTGGTTGTCAACTTTCTAATGCCACGACCCTTTAATACAGTTCCTCATATTATGGTGACCCCAACCATAAAATTATTTTTGTTGCTATTCATAACTGTAACTTTGCTACTGTTAATGAATCCTAATGTAAATATCTGTGTTTTCCAATATCTGTGCTGTCCCATCTCCACTGTCCCATCACAACTGTCCCATCACAACTGTCCCAACTTGGCTATCCCATCAGGTCTGTCCCATCATGACTGACCCCAGCAACCTGCCCACATGGGGGGCCTGCTCTGTCCCCCTCCAAAGCATTTCCAACTGAGCACTATATCTTGTTTCCATGGTCCCTCCCTCTTGGTGACGTCAGCACTTCCGGTTTGGATGCTTAACCAAAATTCTTTCAAAAACAGCAATACATTGGCCAGAAAAACGTTGTAATCGGTATCCAGTTAGCTTCTCTGGTCTTTGAACATGATTTCCCTGTTTTTAAACATTGTGTTACCATAATATTAAGGCTCTTTGTTGATGTATTCCTTGTGTTTCAAGCATGTTGTTAGACATTATCCTAAGTTATTATTGATATTTCCAAAGTTTGATTCATCTTTTACAGTGGTTCAAGCTCATTCATTGTGAACTCCAAGTGTTTACTCATGAAAAGATTATCACACTCACTTCTCAGCTCTTTGAACTTGAGTACCCAGGGAAAAATTTTGTTCTTTAGACATCAAACCTTTTTGAACATGTATTTTAGAGTATAAGCACATTTCTAAGTATTTTCCTAGCCTGTCCTTGTCTGTCTCAGTATTACACACAATTTTGTCCATTGAATGAAGCTCTTTCATTTTGAATCCCAACTGTTAATTCACTATAACCCTTACCTGTACCCTAACCCTAAACCTAAACCTACTCTAAACCATAATCCTAACCTTAAGTCTGATCTCTAGCCCTAACCCAAATGCTAACCCTAATCCTAAACCTACTCCTAACCCTAGCCCTAACCCTAACCCTAATCCTAGTGCTATCCTTGATGACTTCAGCACTCCCAGCATGGCCCCTGGCCCAAACCATTTTCACCTGAGCACATGAGCTTGTCCACATGGCCTCTCCCTCTTGATGATGTCAGCACTTCCGGTTTGGATGCTTAACCACAATTCTTCCAAAAACGGCAATACATTGGCCAGAAATACCTATGTAATGTGTATGCAACTAGCCTCTCTGGACATTAAACCTGATTTCCTGTATTTAAACATTGTGTAAGCAATATTAAGGCTCTTCGTTGATGTATTCCTTGTGTTTCAAGCATGTTCTTAGACATTAACCTAGATGATCATTGTTAATTTCCAGATTTTGATTCATCTTCTACAGTGGTTCAAGCTCATTCATTGTAAACCCCAAGTGTTTACTCATTCTGAGGGATATAATAAATGAAAACATTATCACACTCACTTTTCAATCTTTGAAGATTGAGACAAATATTCAGGGACAAATTTTGTCCTTTAGACATTAAACCCATTTGAACATGTGTCCTAGAGCAAAAGCACATTTATACATATAGTACCAGTCTGTCCTTGTCTGCCTCAGTGTTACACACAATTTTGTCCATTGATTGAAGCTCATTCATTTTTGAATCCAAATGTTAATTCATAATAACCCTTACCTGTACCCTAACCCTAACCCTAAACCTATTCTATACCCTAACCCTAACCTAAGCCTGCTCTCTAGCACTAACCCAAATTCTAACCCTAATCCTAGACCTAATACTAACCCTAGCCCTAAACCTAACCCTATTCCTAGTCCTATCCTTGATGACATCAGCACTCCCAGCCAGTCCCCTGGCCCAAACCATTACCACCTGAGCACTTGAGCCAGTCCACCTGGCCCCTCCCACTTGATGACCTCACCACTCCTGGTTTCAGTGCCTCACCAACATTCTTTCAAAAAACGCCAACTCACTGGCACTGGAATATAAGTGTAACCAATATCTACCTAGGTCCTCTGATTTTTTAATGTGATTTCCCTGTCATTAAACAATGTGTATTGCTAGTGTTTTTCTTTCAGCATGTTTTTGGACATTAACGGAGCTTCTTTTTGTGAGTTGCTGGAGTTTATTCACCTTCTCCCAGTGTCTCAAGCTCCCTCATTGTGAACTGCAGGTGTTAAACACCGTTTTCACATAAGTACCAGCACTTTAAATAAAACTAGTACCCTTTGAAAGAGGATCCTGCCTTTCCCAGCACTTCGAAGGTAAATTCTCAGAACATCAGCCTTCAGTGTAGATGATTTCCCAGTGTGGTAGAACACCCTTGCACATACATTCTCCTGGTCTGTAATTCTAAGGTCTTTGCCACAGAATTCTAGAAAGCCTCTTATTGAGAATTCTGTAAGTCCTCTCTTTCTCAGATTTCCAGAAATACCCTATTCCACAGAATTCTAGCTGTCCTCCCTTCCTCCAAATTCTAGAAATCCCCTATTCATCAAAATCTAGAAATCCTCCCTTCATCTCAATTCAAAAAGTCCCCTATTCTACAGAATTCCAGATATCCTCTCTTCCTCAGAATTCCAGAAATCTATTCCACAGGAGTCTAGAAATACTCTATTCCACAGATTTATGTAAGTCCTCTCTTCCTCATTTCTAGAAATACCCAATTTGACAGAGTTGTAGAAATCCTCCCTTCTTTCAATTCTAGAAATCATCTCTTCTACAGAATTCTAGAAATCCCCTATTCCACAGAATTTTAGAAGTCCACTCTTCCACAGAATTCTGGATGTTCCATATTCCACAGTATACCTGAAGTCCTCTCTTCCACAGAAAAATCCTCTATTCTGCTGAATTCTATATGGCCTCTATTCCACCAAATTCTAGAAATCCTCTTTGACAGAATTCTAGAAGTCCTCTCTTCGTATTTCTAGAAATTCCCTATTCCACAGAATTGTAGAAGTCCTCCTTTTCTCTGAATTCTACAAATCCCCTATTCCACAGAATTCTAGAAGTCCACTCCACCACAGAATTCTGGATGTTCCGTATTCCACAGGATTCCTGAAGTCCTCTCTTCCACAGAATTCTAAACATCCTCTATTCTGCTGAATTCTATATGGCCTCTCTTCAACAAAAATCTAGAAATCTCTATTCCACAGACTCCGCACCCCATATCTGGTGTTCCTGCAACACAAGGGGAGGGACACGGAAGACAAGCACACACAACTAAGCTGGCCTAGGAGGTCTTGAGAGGCACAAGCTGCAGTTGAAGGCTCTGGGCCAGGGGCGCCAGAGGCCACCAGCGGCTGGAGGAGGCAGGACAGCTGCTTCGTCAGAGCCCTCAGAAGGAAAGGGGTCCCGCTGGCACTTTGATTTTTGACTTCTGCCATTTGGACTCTAGGGGAATGCCTTTCTCTTCTCCTAAGCCACCTCGCTGGTGGTGGCGGGGCATGGCGAAACGGGATGCTGTCCTTAAGACGGGTTGCACCACGTGTGTCTGTCAAAAACGATTGAAACGTTTTCCTGTAGCTGTGATCAGAATCTCGCGTGAGCTCCAGATATCATACAAGGGCCCGAGCCACAAGGAAAGAAGCCAGGGTGAATCTCCCAGACGTGGGTCACTCGGCAGACATCCTGGTAGCCGACCTTGTGCACCCGCATGAACATCCGCGGACTCCCACGGATGTTTTTGATTGAGTGGTCTCAAAGCAGCCATGCGCACGTCCCTTTCCCGCCCCTTGCAAATATCTGCATTCTCACAGACAATGTTCCTTGCAGGACGCTCACCACCACCATCTCCACCACCTCCACCACCACCACCACCAATATCCCGCCACCCCTTAGGATCTCTCCAGAGCTGGGCACTTCCAGGCACTTGAATCTGCTTTCCCCAGAGGAGGCTGCTGGAGTGCGGGGTGGGGCGGGGAAGCGGGGGGAGGGGGTCAGGGACTTGCATTGGCGCACCTCTACTAGCAGAGGGTGCAAGGGCCTGCTAAAGCCTTTCCCTGGTTTGGAGAGGACTTGGGAGATTAGCGGGTGCCCTGGGAGCTCCTGCACCCCACAACTCTACTCCCGCCTCACCCCCCAGCCCCCCTCCCCCCCGCCCCGCGCGCGCACACCTGTGGCAAGAGCCATGACAGCCCTACAGGGAGCTATTTGAAATGCTTTGGGGGATCTCATGCGCCACACAAACCCCCAAGTCTCTGCCTGGCTGCTGATCCTGGAAGGGCTCTGGGATGTTTGCCTGCATTCCTAGCCACCCTGAGGGCATAATCCAGCCCGGTTCGCATCAGCACAGCTGGACGTGCGCCTCCTGAGGGGGAAGTGGAGCCATTCCGGAGATTAAATCTTAGGAGTTGAGACCCAGCGCCTCCAGGAGGCAGAACTGGGGCCCAGGAGTGCAGGCAGCTCTGGGAAGCGGGCTCAAAGGGCTGATGGGCTGATGGGCTCCAGGGGGCCGGGCACCGGAAAGGAGAGACTGAAATCAATGCGCACAACCACACCCCTTCAGCCTCCTTCTTCCTAACTTCCCCCACTCTCTCCCCCCTCCCACCCTCGCTTCCAAATGACCCTCCACGAGAATCCCAGCCATAAAAATCAGGATGATGTGCAGCCTGGTTGTTGGGGCACGGTGGATAGAGAGGCGTTCCTAGCACTGAAGGTCACCAGTTCCATTCTGGTCCAGGGCATCTACCTGGATTGCAGGCTCCACCCACGACCTTCCTTGGTCAGGCTGGGTGCGGTAGGTGAAGTATCTTTGTGTCTCTTTCACATTGAAGTTTCATTCTCTCTAAAGATTAATGGATAAGTACCCTTGTGTGAGGATGTACAAGGAAGGAAGGAAGGGGGGCTGGTGGATAATGAAATTTTAAAATAATGCCTCTATACTTACCATTTGAAAGTACCTACATGGGTTCAGGAGTATCCAACTTGGCCAAAATTGCGGAGTCCTTGTGCCGCCCACCACTGAAACCTGACCCAGCGGTCTAGAAAGTCTCCCCACCCCCACCCCCAAACCCACCCCCACGCCCACCCAGCGCTGAGCCCCAGGCTCTCCCGCAGGCTCCTGGACTGCTGCTGTTGCTGACATCACTGGCACACGGGCACAAACCTGTGCCCCTTCTTCCTCTTCTTCTTCTTCCTGTTCGCCTTGGCTCCCCCTCTGGGACCAGGGCCTTGGTCAGTGCCCTTGGCCTCCCCGGGGAGGTCCTCCCCAGCTGGACCGTTGAGCAGGCGTTCGGTCCTGCCCCCTCTGCCCCGGGACTGGTGAAGGACAACGGCTTCGGCGGGCAGGGCACACTGGAGCTCGCTGAGATTGAACTGTGGCTTGGGCCGGGACGGCTCCTGGAGCCGAGGCCGCTGCTCTGAGTCGTTGTGCTTGACGGGCTTCTCGGACCCAGGACCTGTGAAGTCGGGGGCATTTTGGGGGGTCCCGTTGGGTGGACGCCTCCCAGTGCTTGTGCTCAGTCGCGGGGCATCTGGGTTTTCCCCTTCTCCTTCCAGTTCACTGGTTTGCACGTAAAAGAGCACGTATGCGCATTGGCTCAGGGCTATAGAGGCGTCGCAGGCGGTCACCTGGTCGTCATCCATCTTGAACCACCCCCCACCCGCGGTTTGGACATAGCAGAAGTAGTGGCCGCCGTGGCAGGTGCGGCCTGAGTGGACCAGCACTGCGTACAGCCTGTATAGCAGCGGGTGCGCGCGGCGTCCCCGAGATAGGTAGTGCCGCAGGTCCAGCTGCTCCGGGTAGTGCACATCCCGCTCCAACTTGCCATCTGCCAGAGCCGAGAACCGCTTCAGCACCAGCGTGAGCACCCTGGATGCCGCATCCAGGCGCAATGTCTTCTTGGCCGGCACCTTCCGCTGGCACTGGCCGCACTGGTAGCCGTCCAGCAGCTCAGGCCTCACTAGCAGGTCCAGGGCCTGAGTCACGCTCCGAGCCGTCTGGATGTCTAGGCCAACGTCCAGGTAAGGGTCCAGGGTGTCGGACACGCCCTGGCAGCGGAGACACTGGACCCGAGATCTCCAGTGGCCTCCAAAGATCCCGCGGATCAGGGTGGCATCCTCCTGGGAAGCCCGCTGTAGGGCGTCCAGTGTGAACAGGAGGAACTCGTGGGCGTCCTCCTGCTGGTACGCGTGGAAGCCCGCCAGCAGAGCCCCCTCGGGTACGATGATGTGCCCGGGCCGCAGGAGGGCCCGGGTCACGTGAGTCTGCAGGGCGCACAGGGTGCAGGACGCCCCCCGCCGCCCGCAGGCCCTGGAGTGCAGCCCTGACAGCAGGTAACGGGCCAGCGGCGGGGTGTAGCTGAGGCACTGCAGGGCCGCATTGGCATAGCAGGTGTTGCCCAGGTTCCAAAGCCCGGCCCCCACCGCGCGGGGTCTCCCCGCGCTCCAGCTCCCACTTGAAGGGGTCTCCCCGGGAGCCAGTGGGCCCCGCGGGGCGCACCCGCTTTCCCTGGGCGCTGCTGGTTTCTGAGTCCTGCGGGGTCCCCCATGGACCCCTGCAGCCCCTTCACCGAATCCAGAGGATTCGAGCTTCGGGGGTTGCCTGAGCTGAAACTCCTCTTCCAGGGGCGCAGAAGCAGCCTCCATGTCTGAGGACAGGGTGTTCGCGAGATCTCTCTCCCAAAGCAAGCTCCCTCACAGAGCTCAGAGAACAGGGTCTTCTCGAGATCTCTCTCCAGAAAGCAAGCTCCCTCCCAGAGCGCAGAGGACAAGGTCTTCGCGAGATTTCTCTCTCAAAAGAAAGCTCCCTCACAGAGCACAGAGCAGGAAGTGTCCTGGGCTGAGAAGCTCTGCAAATGAAGGCCCCTGCCTCCCCATCTGCCCACTTATAAGCCCAGAGCATGCTGGGAGGAGCCTCGAGCTCCACCAATCAGCGGCCCCCAGGCTTGATGAAATTAAGTTTAGGGGGAGGGCGCTTCTAGCCCAGCTGCACCCAGACACACCTTTCAGGTGGGATTATCTGAAGGATCTCAAGTAGCAATAATCTCTTTAAATGTAAATGGCTTACATGATCCCATTGAGATACAAATGGAGCCCTATCCGTGTGGCTCAGTAAATTAGAGTTCTTGTGAGGCATGGGGAAGCCCAGGGCTCCATTCTGACTCAAGGGAGTCTGGTCAGTGGCACACAATTGCTTGCACTTTCTATCCATGACTCTGGTCAGGGTGCTTGTGGGAGGCAACCAATCCATGTTTCTCTCATCTCTCTCTCTCTCTTTCTCTCTCTCTCTCTCTCTCTCTCTCTCTCATCAAAAAGTAACAACATTTCTTTAAAACGTTCTTAAAAAATAAAGAAGCCTACATTTGCTCTACCACTTGTGTTCTACTCATGGTCTTTGGATAAGGGCACTGTACAGAGATATCACCAAGTCTGTCTCATAAAGCAGCCCACACTCCAAGGGAAAAAAATGGCCCGTTTTCCCATCCCCTCCCCCAATGCCAAGCCTGGACCCTCTTCTCAGTTTGTGCATAAAATCAGCAGCATGTGACACCTACTATTTCATTTGTAACACCCTTTTTATACTTTAGAAGCTTCTAGTCACAATTTATAAAACAAGGAATTGGTTGGGTTGTCCCTTGGGGAGATCAGGGCCATCCACTGTCCCGGTGACCAACGGGCACCCAGGAAAGCAGAAATCACAGCCAGTTAGGGAAGACCCCACCCTCAGACAGGAAGAGGAAGTTCAGATGGTGATCTGAGTCTAGGAAAGACATGTCACAGTTTCCTATTCTTTAGCATAGGGGTTTTGCTTCCAGGTGGTGTGTGTGTGTGTGTGTGTGTGTGTGTGTGTGTGTGTGTGTCTTCCTTTCATCCTGATTTTCAACATTCAATTTATGGAGAGGCTGATAATATGTCATAAGTCAAGGGTCCAGGTAACCACACACAGAAAGTATCCAGCAGGTACACGAGAAATAAAAGAAAGGAGTTCAAACATAGCACTGCAGAAAGTCAACAAGTTGGACAAGAGAGCAGTGACATAAAAAAAGAGGAACAGAGGACTCTAAGACAACCAGAAACCCAAACAATGACAGGAACACCTAAGTAGCAATAACTTTTTAAATGTAAATGGCTGATATGCTTCCATTGAGATAAAATGGAACCCTATCAGTATGGCTTCGTGGATTAGAGAATCCTGTGAGAATGGGAAAGCTGAGAGCTCTCTTTTGGGTCAAGAGAACAAACCTGGTTGCAAGTTCTACCTCTGGCTGTCTCTGGTTTGGGTCCATGTGGGATGCAAACAATCAATGTTTCTCTCACATCTTTCTCTCTCTCTCTCTCTCTCTCTCTCTCTCTCTCTCTCTCTCTCTCTCCTATCTCTCTCTTCATTGCTCTCTCCTTTATCTCTTTCTCTCCTCTCTTTTTCAGTCTCCTCTCACTCTCTTTTTCTCTGTTTCTCTCTTTCTCTCATTCTCTCCCTTTTTCTCTCTCTCTCTCTATCTCCACTCTTTCTCTCTTCATTTCTCTCTCCTTTTTCTCTATTTCTCCTCTCTCTTCCTCCTAATCTCTCTCTGCTTCTCTATCTCTCCCTCTCTCCCCCCGCTCTCTCTCTCTGTTTTTCTCTCTCCTTCTCTCTCTTCTTCTCTCTCTCTTTCCTCTCTCTCTCTTTGTTTCTCTCTCTCTCTCTCTCTCTCTCTCTCTCTCTCTCCCTCTCCTTCTCCCCCCTCTCTCTAATCAAAAAGTAACAAAATTTATTTAAATCATTCTTAAAAAATAAATAAGCTGACGTTTGCTACACCAATGGTGTCCTCATCATGGTCTTCAGTTGAGGGGGCTATACAGATATCATCTAGTCTGTCTCATAGAGAAGCCCACACTCTAAAGGAAAAAGGCCCATTTTCCCATTCCCTTCCCCAAAGCCAATCCTGGCCACTCTTCTCAGCTTTACCCACCCAATAAGCAGAATGTGACACCTACTATTTTGCTTGTAACACCCTGTTTTTCCTTGAGAGGTCATGGAGAAGGGAACCTCTGCACACCATTTATAAAACAGGGAATCAGTTGGGTTGTCCCTTGGGGACATTAAGGCCATCCACTATCGTGGTGACCAACGTGCTCCCAGGATAGCAGAAATCATGGCCAGTTAGGGGAGACCCCACCCTGGGACAGGGCAAGGCAGTTCAGAAGGTGAACTGAGTCTAGCAATGACATCTCATAGTTTCCTTTCCATTAGCATTTCATCACTCATGTCACTGTCTCTCCTGTGGATTCTAATAAAAGTCGCCAGGGGCAGTCCTCTTAAGGGCAGGACCGAAGCTGTCTGTCCATTGAGGTCTCCCAGCTCCCGGGACGTCCAGCGGGTGCAGTAGTTGCTCCATCAAATGACTAATCAATGATTGTACCTCCCCGCGCACCCTGCCCCCAGGCCCTACACTTCAAGCGCGCCCCCCCACACACACGTACACACACAAACACACACACGCAAACACACAGCTACAAAAGAGGCAGGCCTTAGGGAAGAGCCCCATAGGTTGTGACGAGTGGGTGGCGAGTGCCTACCACGAATTTAAGGAGGTGATCACAGGGCTGCTTGCCAGAGCTTCAAACGCAGAGGGCCCAGAAGCATCCAGGATGCAAGAACCCGGGTCTCCCAGCAGTGAGTCTGGGCCCACAGTGAGGGCCTGGGAACCATAGATGGGATCCTTTGGTGGGGGATGGAGTCCCCTGGGCATCCAGGCCAGGGGCAGCTTCTCTGTCAGGCTTAGTGCATTTTGGGGGCTGGGACGACACTGGCGGGGTGAGGGCTGTGGGAGGGGAAGCCTGGGTGAGTCTGAGGGCCCCGCCTTGCCTGGCTGTGGGCCCCGCAAAGAAGAACACAAGCTCTGGCCCAGGCTCTTTTGGAAAATGCAGACTCGCAGCCCTAGAGAGGGGGGTGGCCCAGGCGGGCAGGTAAGGGGTCAGGGCCCCTGGCCACATGCCATGCGCCCATGCACAAGCACTCCCCTCCCCCCGACCCAATACCCTCACCCTCAAGACCAAAGCCCCGACCTGCTCACAGGTGTGTTGCCCAGGCCCGTTGGGCTGGGGATAGTCCTTGGAACTCCTCTGACTCCCTTTCCCCTTTCTTCCAGGCTCCGGGCTGTCCCCGAGCGCCCCGAGGAACAGGAGGCGGCGGCAGTGCACAGTGTTCAGCACAGAACAGCTGTGGGTCCTGAAGACATTCTTTAAGGGGAAACCCTATGGGACCTTTGATGAACGCAAGGCCCTGGCGGCCATGCTGGATCTGCAGGAGTATCAAGTTCAGGTACAGCTGAGACCCAATCACCAACCCCAACCCCGACCCCGGAATAACCCCATCCGCTCCCACTTCCTGCTGCCCACCCACTATCCCAAACATGCCCTAGGGGGGTGAGGGTTGGGGTCAATAGGTTGGTGGGGGGAAGGGAGAGGGCGGAGATAGAAGGGCGTGGGAAGCGGGAGACCAGGCCAGAAGGACCTAGCACTGCCCAGGGTCACCCGTGTGGTCCGGGGCCTGGCCCCCGAGTCCACCTCAGCCCTGTGTGGGACAAAATGGCCAACACGTTACAGCCCCTCGCTTCTCCCCACGCTCGCGCCCAGACCGCAGGGCCTCTGAGAATACAGGGACCCTCTCAAGCAGACCCGTTCCCGGTTTCTGGGTGTCCAAGCCCTGCCCCTCCTGCTCTTTGCCCCTCTCCTGGAACCCAGGCCAAACCGGGGCCAATTGTGGGATCTGGGGGCGGAGGGAGCGGTTTTAGGCCTACGCTTCTTCCCTGCGCCTCCTCACCCCATGGCAGGCGATCACAAGTGTGTGCACACAGAGCTTCTCCCCCCTCACACTTGCTCCGTTCTGTTCCCTCTCTCCCTAAGTGTGGCTCAAGAACCGCAGGGCCAAAGAGCGCAGGCTGCAGAGACCACCGCGCGGGCAGAAAAGCCCTGCAGCCCATGCTTTGCCCCAGGAACCCGGAACCTGCACCTTAGCCCGCGCCTGCGCCTGCGGACCCTGCCTTCCAGGCGGGCCTTGTGCTCCCTGCCAGTGCCGTGCTCCCTCCACACAGCCCCTGGCAAGTCTTCCCAGCAGCAGATGCCAGCGCCTCCAGCTACAGCTAGGCCTGCTGGCACCCCGCCCCGGGCGTCTCGGACATTGTCCCCTCTGCACCTGCACCTGCTGCGGCTCCCACTCCCGCTCCAGATCCAGCTCCAGCTGAGGCCACAGTCTGGCCGCAAGTCCCCAATGATAAAGACAATGACGAAGACGACGTCGAAGCCGCCCACAATGCCTCCCCAGACCCTGATTTCACAGAGCTGCTCTCAGCTCTAGAGGGATTGGAGGAGTCCTTCTCCTCCTCCAGGACCTGGTATGTATGTTTGTGGGCAACAGAGACGTGGACCTGTTCCAGTTATCGGGTGTCCAAGGGCTTCCATCCCCGCCAAGTTCTGCAGATACCGCGGCACCCTACGGGACCAGGGTGAGCGCCCACGCGGGGCCGGGAGGGCGACAGACGTGCTGGGCAGCGCTTCTTGGCCGCAGTTGCTCTAAGCATCCACCTTGCCCCCACTGCGCATGCGTGTAGTGTCCTGGACAGGGGGGCAGGAGTCCTGAGGGCTGTACCTCCCTCGCCCAGGCTGCCCCCATTAGGAACTGCTGCCAGAACTTTCCAAGGGACCCGGCCCAGCCTCCAAGCGTGACTCCTGGCTGCCTTGTGCTTCTCATATGGCATTCCCTGCACTCGCACAATGGACCCCTTTCTCGCGGCAAAATTGGACACCAGGAGGACTTCTCACGTGTTTGGCCTTTTATTGTAATAATGGCATACATATAGGGCTCCTTATTCTTCATTAACTGCAGTTGACTCTATTTCCTGCCAATGGAGTTTCACAAACATTTGTCTGGCCTGAATTTTTTTCATTGGTTAGGATTTCTGGATTTTAATGACTATTTCAGTGCTTCCCATTGCCTTTTTATATATCTGTTTGTCCTTTCCACCTGTGACAAACTGATGCTGTAAAACCGAATGAATTTATTAATAAAAGTTAAAAATGATTTTGAAGAGGTGGTTTATTTTCAAATTGACATAAAACTCTACAGAAACCCCCCTGCCTACCACTGTCTCTACTTTCCCGGTTGTAAACTGTCCTTTAATACTTCTAGCAGTGAACGTGTGTGGTGTGAGGTGGGGCTTTAGCTTCTGGGTGGTTTGGGCGGCGGTGTGTGTGTATGTGTGTGTGTGTGTGTATCCCTCTTCCTTTCCTCTGAATTTTCAACCTCCACTTTATGGGGAGGCTGGTAATTTGTCAGAGGTTAAGGGTCCAGGTAACCACACGCGAGGAGGTACACAAGAAATAAGAGAAAGGAATTCAAACATAGCACTACAGAAAGTTCTCAACATGTTGGACAAGAGAGCAGTGTCATACAAAAAAAAGTGGGGGAGGGTGGACAGAGGACTCTAAGGCAATCAGCAACTCAAACAATGACAAGAACACATAAGTAGCAATAATCTCCTTACATGTAAATGGCAGACAAGCTCCCATTGAGATACAAATGGGACCCTACCTGTGTGCCTCAGTAGGTTGGAGCATTGTCTCAGGGATTAGAAAGGTGAGGGCTCTATTCTGGGTCAAAGGAATCCTGGACAAGGGCACACAACTGGTTGCACGTTCTATCCCTGGCTCTGGTCAGGGTGCTTTTGGGAGGCAATCAATCCATGTTTCTCTCACATCTCTCTCTGTCTCTGTCTCTCTCTCTCTCTCATCAAAAAGTAACAACATTTCTTTAAAAGGTTCTTAAAAAGTAAAGAAACCGACATTTGCTCCACCACTGGTGTCCTACTCATGGTCTTTGGCTGAGGGAGCTGTACAGATATCAACAAGTCTGTCTCATAGAGCAGCCCACACTCCAAGGCAAAGAAAGGCCTGGTTCCCAATCCTCTCTTCCAAAGCCAAGCCTGGCCCCTCTTCTCAGCTTTGCCCATCCAATCAGCAGCATGTGACACCTACTATTTTGCTTGTAACACCCTGTTTTTCCTTTAGACCTCATGGAGAAGGGAACCTCTCGACACAATGTATAAAACAAAGAATCGGTTGGGTTGTCCCTTGGGGACATCAGGGCCATTCACTGTCGCGGTGACCAACGTGCTCGCAGGAAATCAGAAATCACGGCCAGTTAGGAGAGACCCCACCCTGGGACAGGGCGAGGCAGTTCAGAAGGTGAATTGAGTCTAGCAATGACATCTCATACTTTCCTTCCCTTTAGCATTTCATCACCCAGGTCACTGTCTCTCCTGTAAATTCTAATAAAAGTCCCCTGGGGGCAGTCCTCTTAAGGGCAGGAACGAGGCTGTCTGTCCATTGAGGTCTCCCAGCTACGGGGGCGTGCAGCGGGTGCAGTAGGTGCTCCATTAAACGACTAATCAATGATTGCACCTCCCCGCGAACCCTGCCCCCAGGCGCTACACACCACCCGCCCCCCACACACACACACACACACGCACGCACACACGCACACGCACACACGCACACGCACGCACACGCAAACACACAGCTGCACAAGGGGCGGGGCCTGAGGGAAGAGCCCCATAGGTTGTGACGTGTGGGTGGCGAGTGCCTACCACGAATTTAAGGAGGCGATCACAGGGCTGCTTGCCAGAGCGTCAAACGCAGAGGGCCCAGCAGCATCCAGGATGCAAGAACCCGGGTCTCTCAGCGGTGAGTCTGGGCCCACCATGAGAGTCTGGGACCCGTAGGTGGGATCCTGTGGTAGGGGATGGAGACCCCTGGGCATCCAGGCCGGGGCCAGCTTCTCTGTCAGGCTTAGTGCGTTTTGGGGGGTGGGACTACACTGGCGGGGTAATAGCCGCGGGAGAGGATGCCTGGGTGAGTCTGAGGACCCGCCTTGCCTGGCTGTGGGGCCCGCAAAGAACACGGGCGCTGGCCCCAGGCTCTTTTGGGAGATGCGGACGCCAAGCCCTAGAGAGGCGGGTGGCCCGGGCGGGCAGGTGCCCGGTCCGGGCCCCTGGGGCACAAGCCATGCGCCCACCCACAAGCCATGTTCCCACCCTACCCCTACCCCTACCCCCCGCCCTCAATCCCGAAGCACCCACCTGCTCACAGGTGTGTGGCCCAGGCCCGTTGGGCTAGGGACAGTCCTTGGAGCTCCTCTGACTCCCTTTCCGCCTTCTGCCAGGCTCCGGGCTGTCCCCGAGCGCCCGGAGGAACAGGAGGCGGCGGCCGCGCACGGTGTTCAGCGCAGAACAGCTGCGGGTCCTGGAGACATTCTTTAAAGGGAAACCCTATGGGACCTTGGAGGAACGCGAGGCCCTGGCGGCCATGCTGGATCTGCAGGAGTATCAAGTTCAGGTACATGCCCGACCCCAACCCCAACCCCAACCTCAACCCCAATCCCGGAATCACCTCATCGGCTCCCACTGCCTGCTGCCCGCCCACTATCCCAATCCATGCCCTACCACGCTTCAGAAGGGGGGTCAAGGTTGGGGGCGATGGGGGGGGGGAGTAGTGGGGGGAAGGTAGAGGGCGGAGATAAAAGAGCGTGGGAAGCGGGAGACCAGGCCAGAAGGACCTAGCGCCGCCCACGGTCACCCGTGTGGTCCGGGGCCTGGCCCCCGAGTCCATCTCAGCCCTGTGTGGGACAAAATGGCCAACACGATACAGCCCCTCGCTTCTCCACACGCTTGCCCTTAGACCGCCGGGCCTCTGGGAACACGGGGACCCTCTCAAGCAGACCCCGTCCCGGTTTCTGGGTGTCCAAGCCCTGCCCCTCCTGCTCTTTGCCCCTCTCCCGGAACCCAGGCCAAACCGGGGCCAATTGTGGGATCTGGTGGCGGAGGGAGAGGTTTTAGGCTGGCCCTTCTTCCCTGAGCCTCCTCACCCCCTGGCAGGCGATCACAGGTGTGTGCACACAGAGCTTCTAACCCATCACACTTGCTCCGTTCCGTTCCGTTCCCTCTCTCCCTAGGTGTGGCTCAAGAACCGCAGGGCCAAAGAGCACAGGCTGCAGAGACCACCGCGCGGGCAGAAAAGCCCTGGAGCCCAGCCCGCCTTGCCCCAGGAACCAGGAGCCTGCGACCCTCAGTCCAAGCCTGCGCCTGCGCCTGTGGACCCTGCCTTCCACGAGGGCCTTGTGCTCCCTGCCAGCCCCGTGCTCCCTCAGCACAGCCCCTGGCAAGTCTTCCCAGCAGCAGATGCCAGCGCCTCCAGCTACAGCCAGGCCTGCTGGCACCCCTCCCAGGGCGTCCTGGACATGGTCCCGGCTGCACCTGCACCTGCACCTGCACCTGCTGCCGCTCCCGCTTCCGCTCCAGATCCAGCTCCAGCCCAGGCCACAGTCTGGTCTCAGGTCCCCGATGAAGAAGACAATGACGAAGACGACGCCGAAGCCGCCCGCAATGCCTCCCCAGACCCTGATTTCACAGAGCTGCTCTCTGCCCTAGAGGGCTTGGAGGAGCCCTTCTCCTCTCCCAGGCCTTGGTACGTATGACTTTGTGGACGGCAGCGACGTGGACCTGTTCCAGTTACCGGGTCTCCAAGGGCTTCCGTCCCCGCCAAGTCCTGCAGATGCCGCGGCCCCCTAGGCGACCAGGGTGTGCGCCCACGCGGGGCCGGGCGGGCGCCAGAAGCCCTGGGCAGTGCGTGTTGCCCCCCCAGTTGCTCTAAGCATCCACGTTGCCCCCAACTGCGCATGCGCGTGGTGTCATGGACAAGGGAGCAGGAGTCCCAAGGGCTGCACCTCCCTCGCCCAGGCTGCCCCCATTAGGAACTGCTGCCAGAACTTTCCAAGGGACCCGGCCCAGCCTCCATGCTCCTCCTGGCAGCGCGCCGTGGCACCCAGAGGACTGGGATAGCCTTTCCTGTCTGCACATCTGTGACTCCTGGCTGCCTTGTGCTTCTCATATGGCATTCCCTGCACTCGCACAATGGACCCCCTTCCCGCGGCAAAATTGGACACCAGGAGGACTCCTCACGTGTTTGGCCTTTTATTGTAATAATGGCATGCATATAGGGCTCCTTTTTCTTCATTAACTGCAGTTGACTCTATTTCCTGGCAGTGAAGTGTCACAAACATTTGTCTGGTCTGAATGTTTTTCACCCGGTAGTATTTCTGGATTTTAATGACTATTTCTGTGCTTCCCATTGCCTTTTTATATATCTGTTTGTCTATTCCATCTGTGACAAACTGATGCTGTAAAACCGAATGAATTAATTAATAAAAGTTAAAAATGATTTCGAAGAGGTGGTTTATTTTCAAATTGACATAAAACTCTACAGAAACCCCCCTGTCCACCACTGTCTCTGCTTTCTCGGTTGTAAACTGTCCTTTAATACATCTAGCAGTGAACGTGTGTGCGGTGAGGGGGGGCTTTAGCGTCCGTGTGGTTTCAGTTGTGAAGTTTCCCCCCGTTAGTCCGCTGAGGTCATTCCCACCACATCTAGACACAGTGCCACACACCCAGTAGATGCTCACTAAGCATCTCATGAATATGGGATGATTTTAGGAGGAGGGAGGGTGGAATGCCATAAGGCAGAAGGTGCTCATTCTGGCTGGAAGGAACAGAGAGTCTGTTAGGAGCAGATGTGGCAGCACTCCTGGATAATGGAGAACTTGGAGGATAAAGGGGTGGATCGCCCTGGAGAGTGGACTGGACTGGAAGCACGGGGTGAGTGAATAAATGAATGTCATGGCCCCCATACTTATGGCAGCAAGATGTGCCCTCAACAGGCTCTGCAGGGACAATTCCCTCCAAGGACCCCGTTATGGAAACTCCCAGCACCTCAGCTGCTTCCAATTCTGAAGACATTTTCTCAGTGTCTTATTGAGGAGGAAGGGAAATGCTGTGAGCAGGGGCATCTCACAAGCACAGGAAGTGAATGACAGCTCTCTCCTGTGCTGCTCCACGTGTGGGAGAGTCTCTCTTTAGCCACATCCCTCCTCCTCTCTCCTGAGTTGTAATCCTGTGCCTCGCCAAGGCTGTGGATGTTGCTCTGCCTGCCCTGGTATCTGGATCAATCCAGGATCTGCCCAAGCAGCAGTTTGGGAGACTTTGGCTGACTACATGTACACAAATCTCTGATCTGGCATAAGTGCAAAGTTGAGATTTGTGAATTACAATGTCCATCACTTTTACCTTAATATAAGTAGTATGAAGGTAAAGATGACATGAGATAGAGTAATGGGGTACTGACATCGGGGATGAGTATATGGGGCTCTCAAGATACAATTCTGTACATTTCCATATATTCAAAAGTTTCCCAAATAAAAAGTTAAAATCACACACAGAAGCCCAGTCTTGGAGACTTTTACAGGGAAGTAAAGACATGGAACCTGGTGAGGTGCATCCCCATACACCAGCAGCTGTGATGTACACACCCTCTTAGTTCTTGGGTGGGAGGGAAGAGGAAGAGGGGGTAGAAATCGCCAGAGTAACAGGGACCCCAATGCTGACATATGGTTTCCCGAGCCAAGATCAGCTGGGCATATCCTCCTCCTGCCCCTAGGCCTGCACAAACCCCACATTGCTGAGGGAGGCATTCCATTCACTTCTCTTCCCTTTGGAGCAGCAGGTCCAAAGGAACCATGAGGGGCCAGAGCAAATGGGGACAGAAGCCTGGAGAGCTGCCTAGTCACCCCAACAATTGCTGGCACCCACCTACGCCTGAATGCCTTGCTCTGCACTTCCAGGAGCAACACAGCGGGGTCTTGTAGCAGCTGTGCTCCTCCATGAGGGCCTGGTACTGCACTTTATTGATGGTCTCCAAGTGCTGGCTGTTGTCTTTTTCCTTCTGGAGTTCCATCTCCAACTCTCCCATCTGCAGAGCCAAAGACTCAGCCCTTGGGAAAGTCCATTTCACGGAGTGAACTTTACTCCAAAGCAACCCCCAAACCCACAGATCACTTTAACAGGATTTTTCTCAAGGAAAACCCTTCCTCCCCACTGCCAAGGCTGGTAGAGTGGGAAGAGGGAAGCCTGGCCTCTGATGGCATCACTGAGCCTTTGCCCCAGCGCTGGGCTGCCTTCCCTAGGACTTGTGATAGTGCCAGGCGAATCCACCCTGGAGATTTGACAGGGTGACCTGAGAAAGGGAGCTCTGACCTGCACAAAGGAAACAGACCAAATGTCATTGCAAACACCTGTCAATTGTGGCAGGCACTTACTCTCAGGGATCCTTCTTTTTGACAAGCTGTATTGTTTATGCTGAAAGAGTAAGTACTTTTGGCGGAGCTCGAAGATGGCGACCGAACAGATGGACTTGTTCTAACTCTGGTCCCAAGACACACAGGAGCAGCGTCTGAGTCGCTCAGGGAGTGTTTGTTAGCAGCTAAGGGGCAACGGATCTGTCAAGGAGGGTAAGGAAGGGTCAGCTGGACGGGATTTCCTGACCGGGCGACCGGCGCCGCCTACTTCTCCCGGAGCTCCAGGCTCCGCGGGAAGGCCGCCTCGCCATACTGGAAAGGAGGAGCATCTCCGGCCTGGAGGACCCACTGCGGAGGAGTCCATCCAACACCGGTGACGCCCCAAAGGGAGCAAACGCCCGGATTCAAGGTAGCTCTACAACTACCCACGGGAAGGTCAGAGTTTGCGGGGATAGCCTGAGGGTTCTGGCGGCACAGGCAGCAGTAGCCCCGGAGCACCGCGAGGCCCCGCCCCCAGTGCGCCCCGGAGTGCCACAGCCCCGCCTCTATTGTAGCCCCCGAGCGCCGCGGCCCTTCCCCAGTGCACCCCGGAGCGCCATGGCAGCCTGCGCCAGAGCTGTGCCCAAAGAAGGCTGCAGCTAGAAACTTGTCTGGCGAAACCCAGTCCAGGGGTTGGCGTAACCATCCCCAATAGCAGGTCTTTTTCTAAAACGCCAGGGGGACAGGGACAGATTGTTAAGAACCGCGGCTGTCCCGCCAAGGGCGGAACACCTGGACACCTCTGATCTCCCTCACCCCCTTGCATCTGAATACTCGGGAAGGACCGCCCAGTTGGGCATATTCAGGAAATTGCAGGGGGAAATTGCCTTCCGGAAACAAGGGATCAGAGCCAAAAGAGATAGTTTGGGAACCAGATGGCACTCTGCCCACTAGAGCCACAGAGAAAGAAGGCCAGAGCAACCTAAAGAATGGGAGGTCAAACCAGTAACACTGACACCTAAGGACTGAATTACAAACTGCCTTTTTTTTTTTTCTCCTTTTTTTTTTTTCTCCTTTTTTTCTTTTTCTTTTTCTTTTTCTTTTAACTAATAAAAAATAAGTGGACACAAATAACTAAGATATAGCCTACCTAAAATTGAGGACTACTTTACAAAACTGAGGTGCAGTGGAATGCTGGGAACTGCAAGACTCTCTGGTCCGAGAATCAGGCGTGCCAAATACAATAACAGAAGAAGTGAATGATCACTACTGGATGTTTTTATGTTAATTTTACTATTCTTTATTTTATTGACATTTTTTACATCTTTTATTTAATTTTCATTTTTTACATCTTTTCCTTAAGAAACCATTTTTTTCTTTTTTCCTTACTTGATTTTACCTTTTCAATTATTACTTTTTTTAATCTCTATCATCACTATTACTACTGCTAATTTGCAATTTTTTATTTTTTTATTTTTTTTTCTTTCTTTCTTCTTCTCCTCTCCAGTACCATTTTATTTCTTCTTTATTTTACATTGGGAATAACCTTCATTCTATTTTAATCTCTACTATAGAACCATTCAACCCTATCTCAACTTGACCTTTAAAACATCACTCTCTTACTAAACTTTAATCTTTTAATCTCAGGTTTATCCTATTCCTTTCCGGCTTTAGTTTTTCCTCTATTCTTTCTGTATACCCTCTGCTAAAGCTCTCACTATACTTATAGACCTAAGCTCCAACCCCTGATCCAAGTGTATAAATACCATTCTCTGCACTATATTAACTAGTTTAAAAAAAAAAACTGTTCTACTTTCTATACTTTTCTCATTGTTTGTGTGAAGGTTGATTATTGTGAATTTTTATGCTTTTTAGTGAAACTGTTATGCTTATTCCTGTGTTATTATTGTTGCTCTGAATTTTTTAAAAATACTCTGTTTTTCTTTGTTTCTTTTACCTCTGTATATCATAGCCTTACTTAATAATAGTAGATATTGTAGTTTGTACTAATCACCAAGTATTGTTACTGGCATTGACTGGGCTCAGTGGTTGTTTTATGGTAATTTTCTCCACATATATATAGTTTGTCTCTCACTTCTCTTTTAGTTTGCTTCTTCTCTCTCTCTCTCTCTCTCTCTCTCTCTCTCTCTCTCTCTTTTTCCATATTTCCCTGTTTTCTAATTTCAATTTATTATTACTTTTTTACCTTTTTTTTCTTTCTCCTTTTTTTTCTTCTTTTCTTCTTTGACTATCTCTTTATCCCACTTTTTTTATTTATTATTTCTTTTTTATTTTTATTTTTTTTTCTTTATTTTATTTTTACCTTCCTTCCTTCTCTCCTATCCCCTAATTTGCCTTTCTCTAGTGGTCACCTTTATTAGAGGTTAATAATATTGTAAATACATTCCTGTTAAGTGCCTCTTGTGTTGTACCTGGTAGTGTTAAATCTTGCACCTTTAAATCAACGCAAGGGAAGGAATACCACATAACCAGACATCCTGAAAAAGAGATACCATGGGAAGACAAAAAAATACCCCGCACATGAAAGAAAAGCAGGCATCACCAGAAAAGGAAGTAAACGAGTCAGAGACAAGCAGCCTACCAGAGCAAGAGTTCAGAATAATGATCATAGGTTGGCTAAAAAGAATGGAAGAGAAATTTGACAATAACCAAGAAGAAATGAGGAAGAACCATGAGGAATGGAAGAAGAGCCATGAAGAATTGAAGAACCAAGAAGAAATAAAAAATGACATCGCTACCATGAAGAACTCAATAGAAAGCATCAAGAGTAGACTAGATGAAGCAGAGGACCGCATCAGTGAGCTAGAAGACAAGATGGAAAAAAATACCCAATTAGAGCGGCTTCTAGAAAAAAAAAAGATTAAAAAGCAGGAGGAGAGTCTACGGGAGCTTTGGGACAATACAAAACAAAATAATATTCGAATAATAGGGGTTCCTGAAGAAAAGGAAACTGAGGTAGACATGGAAAAAGTATTTCAAGAAATAATGACTGAAAACTTTCCTGAGATAGAGAAGAAAAACCCACACAAATCCAAGATGCTCAAAGAGTCCCAAGCAAAATGAATCCCAGAAGACAGACGCCAAGGCACATTATAATTAAAGTGGCAAACAACAGCGACAAAGTAAGAATCTTAAAAGCAGCCAGAGAGAGACAGAAAGTTACATACAAAGGAACCCCCATCAGACTAGCAACTGATTTCTCAACAGAAACATATCAGGCCAGAAGGGAATGGGATGAAATATACAAAATCATGCAAAGGAAGGGTCTGAATCCAAGAATACTGTACCCAGCAAGGCTATCAATCAAAATTGAAGGAGAAATCAGGAGCTTCACAGACAAAAAAAGACTGAAGGAATTTATCTCCACCAAACCATCAATGCAAGAAATGCTAAAGGGTCTACTGTAAAAATAAAGAAATAGGAAGTGAAGAAGGAACACGGGTATAGAATAAAAATGGCGTCAAATGAGTACCTATCAATAATAACCTTAAATGTAAATGGTTTAAATGCTCCAATCAAAAGACATAGGGTGTCAGATTGGATAAGAAAACAAGACACATACATCTGTTGTCTACAAGAAACCCACCTCAGAAAAAAAGATGCACACAGACTGAGGGTGAAGGGATGGAAAAAGGTTTTCCAGGCAAATGGAAATGAAAAAAAAGCTGGGGTAGCAATACTTATATATGACAAATTAGATCTCAGAGTGAAGGACATAACAGGAAATAATGAAGGCCACTTCATAATACTAAAGGGAACAATTCAACAAGAAGAAATAACCCTGGTAAATATATATGCACCCAATATAGGAGCACCCAAATACATAAAAAAAACTGCTGGAGGACATTAAGGGAGAGATTAATAGCAATACAATCATAGTAGGAGATTTTAATACCCCACTGTCACCATTGGACAAATCATCTAAACAAAAAATAAGCAGAGAAATATCAATCCTAAATGACTCACTAGACCAGATGGAATTAATTGACATCTTCCGAACATTCCACCCCAAAGCCACAGAATATACATTCTTCTCAAGTGCACATGGGACATTCTCAAAGATAGACCACATTTTGGGACATAGGCAAAGTCTCTTCAAATTCAAGAAGATAAAAATCATATCAAGCATCTTCTCAGATCATAATGGCATAAAACTGGAAATTAACTACAATAAAAATAATCCAAAGAAATCAAACACATGGAGACTAAACAACATGCTATTAAACAAGGACTGGGTTACCAGAGAAATCAAGGAAGAAATTAAAAACATTCTGGCAAAAAATGACAATGAAAACACAACAATCCAAAATCTATGGGACACAGCAAAAGCAGTTTTGAGAGGGAAGTTCATATCCTTACAAGCCTATTGCAAAAAAAAAAACTAGAAAAAAGGGTAAGAAATGATCTAACTCTACAACTCAAAGAGTTAGAAAAAGAGCAAGAAAAAAACCCAGTGTAAGCAGAAGGAAGGAAATAACAAAAATCAGAGCACAGATAAACGACATAGAGACCAAAAAAACAATACATAAGATCAACAAAACCAAGAGCTGGTTCTTTGAAAGGATAAACAAGATACATGGACCTCTAGCCCGGCTAACCAAGAAACAAAGAGAGAGGACCCAAATAAACAAAATCAGAAATGAAAGAGGTGAAATAACAACAGACCCAACCGAAATACAACAGATTGATACAAAATACTACGAACAACTCTATTCCAACAAATTGAACAACCTGGAGGAAATGGACATATTCCTAGAATAATACAAACTGCCAAAACTCAATCAGGAAGAATCTAAAAATCTCAATAGACCAGTGACGTGGGAAGAAATTGAAACAGTCATCAAAAAGCTTCCAGCAAACAAAAGCTCAGGGCCAGATGGCTTCACAGGAGAGTTTTACCAAATATTCAAGGAAGAACTAAAACCCATCGTCCTCAGATTACTCAAAAAAATGCAAGAGGAAGGAATACTTCCAAAGTCCTTCTATGAAGCCAGCATCACCCTAATACCAAAACCAGACAAAGACAACTCAATGAAAGAGAATTACAGGCCAATATCGCTCATGAACATAGATGCCAAAATCCGCAACAAAATTCTAGCAAATCGACTCCAGAAGAACATCACAAAGATCATACACCATGACCAAGCAGGATTTATTCCAGAAATGCAAGGATGGTACAATATCCACAAATCAATAAACATGATACATCACATAAACAAATTGAAAGATAAAAATCATATAGTCATATCAATTGACGCAGAAAAAGCATTTGATAAAATCCAACACCCTTTCCTGATAAAAACTCTTAACAAGGTGGGAGTACAAGGATCATTCCTCAACATAATAAAAGCTATATATGATAAACCCACAGCCAACATTATACTCAATGGGCAAAAACTAAAACCATTCCCTCTAAGAACAGGAACAAGACAGGGATGCCCACTCTCGCCACTCCTGTTTGACATAGTTCTGGAAGTACTAGCCATTGCAATTAGACAAGAGGAGGAAATAAAAGGCATCCAAATTGGAAAAGAAGAAGTAAAGTTATCCTTATTTGCAGATGACATGATATTGTACATAAAAACCCAAAAGACTCAATTAAAAAACTAATCGACTTAATAAATGAATTTGGCAATGTAGCAGGATACAAAATTAATGCCAAGAAATGCATGGCATTTCTATACACCAACAGCAAAACTACAGAAACAGAGGCTAAAATAGCAATTCCATTTACCATCACACCAAAAAAAATTAAGATACCTAGGAATAAATTTAACTAAGAAAGTAAAGGACCTAAAAAATTAAGATACCTAGGAATAAATTTAACTAAGAAAGTAAAGGACACTGAAAAAGGAGATAGAGGAAGATGGAAGGAGATGGAAGAACATACTATGTTCATGGATTGGTAGAATCAACATCATCAAAATGTCCATACTTCCTAAAGCAATCTATAAGTTCAATGCACTCCCCATTAAAATACCAACGACATATTTCACTGACCTAGAAAGAACTCTCCAAAAGTTCATTTGGAACAATAAAAGACCCCCAATAGCCACAGCAATCCTGAGAGAGAAGAGTAAAGTAGGAGGGATCTCAATACCAGACTTCAAACTATATTACAAAGCCACTGTTCTCAAAACAGCCTGGGACTGGCACAAAAACAGACATATAGATCAATGGAATAGAATCGAGAACCCAGATATCAACCCAAATCACTATGCTCAATTAATATTTGACAAAGGAGGCACGAATATACAATGGAGTCAAGACAGTCTCTTCAATAAATGGTGTTGGGAAAATTGGACAGACACATGCAAAAGAATGAAACTAGATCACCAACTTACACCATTCACAAAAATAAACTCAAAATGGATACAGGACTTAATCATCAGACGGGAAACCATAAACATACTAGAAACATCCACAGGCAGCAAAATCTCCGACGTATGCCAAAAGAACTTCTTCACTGATACTGCCCCTAGGGCAATGGAAGCTAAAGAGAAAATAAACAAATGGGACTACATCAAAATAAAAAGCTTTTTTACAGCAAAAGAAACCATCAACAAAACAACAAGAAAGCCCACAGTGTGGGAGAACATATTTGCAAATAATACCACTGATAAAGGTTTAATCTCCAACATCTACAAACAGCTTATACAAATAAATAAAAGGAAGATGAATGATCCAATTAAAAAATGGGCAATGGACCTAAATAGAATATTTTCAAAAGAAGACAGAAGGAAGGACAAAAGGCACATGAAAACATGCTCAAAGTCACTAATTGTCCAAGAGATGCAAATCAAAACAACAATGCGGTACCATCTCACACCTGTCAGAATGGCCAAAATCAACAAATCAACAAACAACAAGTGTTGGGGAGGTTGTGGAGAAAAAGGAACCCTCGTGCACTGCTGGTGGGAATGTAGACTGGTGCATCCACTGTGGAGAACAGTGTGGAGTTTCCTCAAAAAACTGAAAATGGAACTCCCATTTGACCCAGTAATCCCACTCCTAGGAATATATCCCAAGAAACTAGAAACACCAATCAGAAAGGATATTTGCACCCCTATGTTCATAGCAGCACAATCTACAATAGCCAGAATTTGGAAACAGCCTAGGTGCCCGTCAGCAGATGATTGGATCCAAAAACTTTGGTACATCTACACAATGGAATACTATGCTGCCATAAAAAAGAAGGAATTCTCATCATTTGCAGCAACCTGGATGGAATTGGAGAGCATCATGCTGAGTGAAATAAGCCAATCAATGAAAGAGAAATACCACATGACCTCACTCATTGGTGGACAATAAAGCTCTTTATAAACTGATGAACCAAGAGACAGAGATAGAGAGAGTAAAGCAACAGGCAGACTGTCAAATTACAGTGGGGAGGGGAGGAAGATCTGGGGGAGATAATAGATCAACCGAAGGACTTGTATACATGCATATAAGTACAACCAATGGACATAAAACTCTGGGGAGGGAGGAGGCATGTGGGAGGGAGGGGGGCAAAAAAATCAATAAAATATGTAAAAATAAAAAAATAAAATAAATAAATAAAAATAAAGATAAAAAAATAGAATTTAGAACAAAGGAAAATTCCTGTGGTTTGAACCTTTAAAGGGGGTCGCCTACCCCTGAAATGGTGCAGTCGTGTGGAGACCACCTGTGTGTGGTGCTCTCGTGTCTGACCTGGCCAGATATTTCCATACATCTTTGCCTGCTTTTTAATTAATCCACAGCCCCCGGTGGTCTTATTTTGAACCCAGGGTTCAACCCCACAATAATCAGCACTTGTCATTTCTTGATAAGTTGATGATAGCCATCATGACAGATGTGAGATGGTACATCATTGTCGTTTTGATTTGTATCTCTTGGATGATTACTAACTTTGAGCATGTTTTCATATGTCTCTTGGCTTTCCTTACATGTTCTTTTGAAAAGTATCTACTTAGGTGTGTTGCCCAATTTTGATTGAGTTGTTTTTCTCACAAAACAACTTGTTAAGTTGTATGAGTTCTCTGTAAATGTTGGATATTAAACACTTACCAGAGATGACATTGGCAAATATGTTCTCCCATGCAGTGGGCTTTCTGAACATAGTCCTTGTGTTCTTTATTCCACCAGTTACCAGTCAGCAGGGTCAGGCATTCTCTGATATCATCCAGCATGTTCACCATGTGAAATAACGGCATTCTCCATGCCATCCAAGTCTCTACATACATGAAACCTAAATATTCCCAGAATTAATTAGATATAACAGAGGTGAGCAGGTCTCCCTTTCCAACTGGAACTTTGAAACAACTCCATGCCACCTCCTCCAGGCTCAGCATGGGCTTCATAATGAGGGCTGTGAGATGTGCAGCATTGCAGGGAGAGATGTACACTGGTCTTTTGTTTTTTTCAAGGATCCAGATGGCTGCTGGCCAAGGAATTCCACTTGACTTTGAAGATGGGAGGATGTGCTTACAGAGAAGCTCCAATGCTGTGGTGGGTTGCTCAGTGCTGCATTCACGAGTCTGTGTTGCCTTGAATTAATACTGTAAACTCAGATTGTATATATTATTGAATTTTTACAGAGAGGAAGAGAGAGGGATAGAAAGTTAGAAACATCGATGAGAAACATCGATACCCTGCCTCTTGCACACCCTCTACTGGAGATGTGCCCGCAACCAAGGTACCTGCTCTTGACCAGAATTGAACCTGGGAACTTTCAGTGAAGAGGCAAATTCTCTATGTACTGAGCCAAACTGGATTCGGTTCAGACTGGTTTTGAAAGCGTATGCCCCATGGGTGTGTACGTGCTACCATGTGTATGTTTATACATTGATGTTAAAAGTACTTACTCTTTCAGCATAAACAATACAGCTTGTCAAAAAGAAGGATCCCTGAGAGTAAGTTCCTGCCACAATTGACAGGTGTTTGCAATGACATTTGGTCTGTTTCCTTTGTGCAGGTCAGAACTCCCTTTCTCAGGTCACCCTGTCAAATCTCCAGAGTGGATTCGCCTGGCACTATCACAAGTCCTAGGGAAGGCAGCCCAGCGCTGGGGCAAAGGCTCAGTGATGCCATCAGAGGCCAGGCTTCCCTCTTCCCACTCTACCAGACTTGGCAGTGGGGAGGAAGGGTTTTCCTTGAGAAAAACCCTGTTAAAGTGATCTGTGGGTTTGGGGGTTGCTTTGGAGTAAAGTTCACTCCGTGAAATGGACTTTCCCAAGGGCTGAGTCTTTGGCTCTGCAGATGGGAGAGTTGGAGATGGAACTCCAGAAGGAAAAAGACAACAGCCAGCACTTGGAGACCATCAATAAAGTGCAGTACCAGGCCCTCATGGAGGAGCACAGCTGCTACAAGACCCTGCTGTGTTGCTCCTGGAAGTGCAGAGCAAGGCATTCAGGCGTAGGTGGGTGCCAGCAATTGTTGGGGTGACTAGGCAGCTCTCCAGGCTTCTGTCCCCATTTGCTCTGGCCCCTCATGGTTCCTTTGGACCTGCTGCTCCAAAGGGAAGAGAAGTGAATGGAATGCCTCCCTCAGCAATGTGGGGTTTGTGCAGGCCTAGGGGCAGGAGGAGGATATGCCCAGCTGATCTTGGCTCGGGAAACCATATGTCAGCATTGGGGTCCCTGTTACTCTGGCGATTTCTACCCCCTCTTCCTCTTCCCTCCCACCCAAGAACTAAGAGGGTGTGTACATCACAGCTGCTGGTGTATGGGGATGCACCTCACCAGGTTCCATGTCTTTACTTCCCTGTAAAAGTCTCCAAGCCTGGGCTTCTGTGTGTGTTTTTAACTTTTTATTTGGGAAACTTTTGAATATATGGAAATGTACAGAATTGTATCTTGAGAGCCCCATATACTCATCCCCGATGTCAGTACCCCATTACTCTATCTCATGTCATCTTTACCTTCATACTACTTATATTAAGGTAAAAGTGATGGACATTGTAATTCACAAATCTCAACTTTGCACTTATGCCAGATCAGAGATTTGTGTACATGTAGTCAGCCAAAGTCTCCCAAACTGCTGCTTGGGCAGATCCTGGATTGATCCAGATACCAGGGCAGGCAGAGCAACATCCACAGCCTTGGCGAGGCACAGGATTACAACTCAGGAGAGAGGAAGAGGGATGTGGCTAAAGAGAGACTCTCCCACACGTGGAGCAGCACAGTAGAGAGCTGTCATTCACTTCCTGTGCTTGTGAGATGCCCCTGCTCACAGCATTTCCCTTCCTCCTCAGTAAGACACTGAGAAAATGCCAAGTCTTCAGAATTGGAAGCAGCTGAGGTGCTGGGAGTTTCCATAACGGGGTCCTTGGAGGGAATTGTCCCTGCAGAGCCTGTTGAGGGCACATCATGCTGCCATAAGTATGGGGGCCATGACATTCATTTATTCACTCACCCCGTGCTTCCAGTCCACTCTCCAGGGCGATCCACCCCTTTATCCTCCAAGTTCTCCATTATCCGGGAGTGCTGCCACATCTGCTCCTAACAGACTCTCTGTTCCTTCCAGCCAGAATGAGCACCTTCTGCCTTATGGTATTCCACCTTTCCTCCTCCTAAAATCATCCCATATTCATGAGATGCTTAGTGAGCATCTACTGGGTGTGTGGCACTGTGTCTAGATGTGGTGGGAATGACCTCAGCGGACTAACGAGGGGAAACTTCACAACTGAAACCACACGGACGCTAAAGCCCCCCCTCACCGCACACACGTTCACTGCTAGATGTATTAAAGGACAGTTTACAACCGAGAAAGCAGAGACAGTGGTGGACAGGGGGGTTTCTGTAGAGTTTTATGTCAATTTGAAAATAAACCACCTCTTCGAAATCATTTTTAACTTTTATTAATTAATTCATTCGGTTTTACAGCATCAGTTTGTCACAGATGGAATAGACAAACAGATATATAAAAAGGCAATGGGAAGCACAGAAATAGTCATTAAAATCCAGAAATACTACCGGGTGAAAAACATTCAGACCAGACAAATGTTTGTGACACTTCACTGCCAGGAAATAGAGTCAACTGCAGTTAATGAAGAAAAAGGAGCCCTATATGCATGCCATTATTACAATAAAAGGCCAAACACGTGAGGAGTCCTCCTGGTGTCCAATTTTGCCGCGGGAAGGGGGTCCATTGTGCGAGTGCAGGGAATGCCATATGAGAAGCACAAGGCAGCCAGGAGTCACAGATGTGCAGACAGGAAAGGCTATCCCAGTCCTCTGGGTGCCACGGCGCGCTGCCAGGAGGAGCATGGAGGCTGGGCCGGGTCCCTTGGAAAGTTCTGGCAGCAGTTCCTAATGGGGGCAGCCTGGGCGAGGGAGGTGCAGCCCTTGGGACTCCTGCTCCCTTGTCCATGACACCACGCGCATGCGCAGTTGGGGGCAACGTGGATGCTTAGAGCAACTGGGGGGGCAACACGCACTGCCCAGGGCTTCTGGCGCCCGCCCGGCCCCGCGTGGGCGCACACCCTGGTCGCCTAGGGGGCCGCGGCATCTGCAGGACTTGGCGGGGACGGAAGCCCTTGGAGACCCGGTAACTGGAACAGGTCCACGTCGCTGCCGTCCACAAAGTCATACGTACCAAGGCCTGGGAGAGGAGAAGGGCTCCTCCAAGCCCTCTAGGGCAGAGAGCAGCTCTGTGAAATCAGGGTCTGGGGAGGCATTGCGGGCGGCTTCGGCGTCGTCTTCGTCATTGTCTTCTTCATCGGGGACCTGAGACCAGACTGTGGCCTGGGCTGGAGCTGGATCTGGAGCGGAAGCGGGAGCGGCAGCAGGTGCAGGTGCAGGTGCAGGTGCAGCCGGGACCATGTCCAGGACGCCCTGGGAGGGGTGCCAGCAGGCCTGGCTGTAGCTGGAGGCGCTGGCATCTGCTGCTGGGAAGACTTGCCAGGGGCTGTGCTGAGGGAGCACGGGGCTGGCAGGGAGCACAAGGCCCTCGTGGAAGGCAGGGTCCACAGGCGCAGGCGCAGGCTTGGACTGAGGGTCGCAGGCTCCTGGTTCCTGGGGCAAGGCGGGCTGGGCTCCAGGGCTTTTCTGCCCGCGCGGTGGTCTCTGCAGCCTGTGCTCTTTGGCCCTGCGGTTCTTGAGCCACACCTAGGGAGAGAGGGAACGGAACGGAACGGAGCAAGTGTGATGGGTTAGAAGCTCTGTGTGCACACACCTGTGATCGCCTGCCAGGGGGTGAGGAGGCTCAGGGAAGAAGGGCCAGCCTAAAACCTCTCCCTCCGCCACCAGATCCCACAATTGGCCCCGGTTTGGCCTGGGTTCCGGGAGAGGGGCAAAGAGCAGGAGGGGCAGGGCTTGGACACCCAGAAACCGGGACGGGGTCTGCTTGAGAGGGTCCCCGTGTTCCCAGAGGCCCGGCGGTCTAAGGGCAAGCGTGTGGAGAAGCGAGGGGCTGTATCGTGTTGGCCATTTTGTCCCACACAGGGCTGAGATGGACTCGGGGGCCAGGCCCCGGACCACACGGGTGACCGTGGGCGGCGCTAGGTCCTTCTGGCCTGGTCTCCCGCTTCCCACGCTCTTTTATCTCCGCCCTCTACCTTCCCCCCACTACTCCCCCCCCCCATCGCCCCCAACCTTGACCCCCCTTCTGAAGCGTGGTAGGGCATGGATTGGGATAGTGGGCGGGCAGCAGGCAGTGGGAGCCGATGAGGTGATTCCGGGATTGGGGTTGAGGTTGGGGTTGGGGTTGGGGTCGGGCATGTACCTGAACTTGATACTCCTGCAGATCCAGCATGGCCGCCAGGGCCTCGCGTTCCTCCAAGGTCCCATAGGGTTTCCCTTTAAAGAATGTCTCCAGGACCCGCAGCTGTTCTGCGCTGAACACCGTGCGCGGCCGCCGCCTCCTGTTCCTCCGGGCGCTCGGGGACAGCCCGGAGCCTGGCAGAAGGCGGAAAGGGAGTCAGAGGAGCTCCAAGGACTGTCCCTAGCCCAACGGGCCTGGGCCACACACCTGTGAGCAGGTGGGTGCTTCGGGATTGAGGGCGGGGGGTAGGGGTAGGGGTAGGGTGGGAACATGGCTTGTGGGTGGGCGCATGGCTTGTGCCCCAGGGGCCCGGACCGGGCACCTGCCCGCCCGGGCCACCCGCCTCTCTAGGGCTTGGCGTCCGCATCTCCCAAAAGAGCCTGGGGCCAGCGCCCGTGTTCTTTGCGGGCCCCACAGCCAGGCAAGGCGGGTCCTCAGACTCACCCAGGCATCCTCTCCCGCGGCTATTACCCCGCCAGTGTAGTCCCACCCCCCAAAACGCACTAAGCCTGACAGAGAAGCTGGCCCCGGCCTGGATGCCCAGGGGTCTCCATCCCCTACCACAGGATCCCACCTACGGGTCCCAGACTCTCATGGTGGGCCCAGACTCACCGCTGAGAGACCCGGGTTCTTGCATCCTGGATGCTGCTGGGCCCTCTGCGTTTGACGCTCTGGCAAGCAGCCCTGTGATCGCCTCCTTAAATTCGTGGTAGGCACTCGCCACCCACACGTCACAACCTATGGGGCTCTTCCCTCAGGCCCCGCCCCTTGTGCAGCTGTGTGTTTGCGTGTGCGTGCGTGTGCGTGTGTGCGTGTGCGTGTGTGCGTGCGTGTGTGTGTGTGTGTGTGGGGGGCGGGTGGTGTGTAGCGCCTGGGGGCAGGGTTCGCGGGGAGGTGCAATCATTGATTAGTCGTTTAATGGAGCACCTACTGCACCCGCTGCACGCCCCCGTAGCTGGGAGACCTCAATGGACAGACAGCCTCGTTCCTGCCCTTAAGAGGACTGCCCCCAGGGGACTTTTATTAGAATTTACAGGAGAGACAGTGACCTGGGTGATGAAATGCTAAAGGGAAGGAAAGTATGAGATGTCATTGCTAGACTCAATTCACCTTCTGAACTGCCTCGCCCTGTCCCAGGGTGGGGTCTCTCCTAACTGGCCGTGATTTCTGATTTCCTGCGAGCACGTTGGTCACCGCGACAGTGAATGGCCCTGATGTCCCCAAGGGACAACCCAACCGATTCTTTGTTTTATACATTGTGTCGAGAGGTTCCCTTCTCCATGAGGTCTAAAGGAAAAACAGGGTGTTACAAGCAAAATAGTAGGTGTCACATGCTGCTGATTGGATGGGCAAAGCTGAGAAGAGGGGCCAGGCTTGGCTTTGGAAGAGAGGATTGGGAACCAGGCCTTTCTTTGCCTTGGAGTGTGGGCTGCTCTATGAGACAGACTTGTTGATATCTGTACAGCTCCCTCAGCCAAAGACCATGAGTAGGACACCAGTGGTGGAGCAAATGTCGGTTTCTTTACTTTTTAAGAACCTTTTAAAGAAATGTTGTTACTTTTTGATGAGAGAGAGAGAGAGACAGAGACAGAGAGAGATGTGAGAGAAACATGGATTGATTGCCTCCCAAAAGCACCCTGACCAGAGCCAGGGATAGAACGTGCAACCAGTTGTGTGCCCTTGTCCAGGATTCCTTTGACCCAGAATAGAGCCCTCACCTTTCTAATCCCTGAGACAATGCTCCAACCTACTGAGGCACACAGGTAGGGTCCCATTTGTATCTCAATGGGAGCTTGTCTGCCATTTACATGTAAGGAGATTATTGCTACTTATGTGTTCTTGTCATTGTTTGAGTTGCTGATTGCCTTAGAGTCCTCTGTCCACCCTCCCCCACTTTTTTTTGTATGACACTGCTCTCTTGTCCAACATGTTGAGAACTTTCTGTAGTGCTATGTTTGAATTCCTTTCTCTTATTTCTTGTGTACCTCCTCGCGTGTGGTTACCTGGACCCTTAACCTCTGACAAATTACCAGCCTCCCCATAAAGTGGAGGTTGAAAATTCAGAGGAAAGGAAGAGGGATACACACACACACACACATACACACACACCGCCGCCCAAACCACCCAGAAGCTAAAGCCCCACCTCACACCACACACGTTCACTGCTAGAAGTATTAAAGGACAGTTTACAACCGGGAAAGTAGAGACAGTGGTAGGCAGGGGGGTTTCTGTAGAGTTTTATGTCAATTTGAAAATAAACCACCTCTTCAAAATCATTTTTAACTTTTATTAATAAATTCATTCGGTTTTACAGCATCAGTTTGTCACAGGTGGAAAGGACAAACAGATATATAAAAAGGCAATGGGAAGCACTGAAATAGTCATTAAAATCCAGAAATCCTAACCAATGAAAAAAATTCAGGCCAGACAAATGTTTGTGAAACTCCATTGGCAGGAAATAGAGTCAACTGCAGTTAATGAAGAATAAGGAGCCCTATATGTATGCCATTATTACAATAAAAGGCCAAACACGTGAGAAGTCCTCCTGGTGTCCAATTTTGCCGCGAGAAAGGGGTCCATTGTGCGAGTGCAGGGAATGCCATATGAGAAGCACAAGGCAGCCAGGAGTCACGCTTGGAGGCTGGGCCGGGTCCCTTGGAAAGTTCTGGCAGCAGTTCCTAATGGGGGCAGCCTGGGCGAGGGAGGTACAGCCCTCAGGACTCCTGCCCCCCTGTCCAGGACACTACACGCATGCGCAGTGGGGGCAAGGTGGATGCTTAGAGCAACTGCGGCCAAGAAGCGCTGCCCAGCACGTCTGTCGCCCTCCCGGCCCCGCGTGGGCGCTCACCCTGGTCCCGTAGGGTGCCGCGGTATCTGCAGAACTTGGCGGGGATGGAAGCCCTTGGACACCCGATAACTGGAACAGGTCCACGTCTCTGTTGCCCACAAACATACATACCAGGTCCTGGAGGAGGAGAAGGACTCCTCCAATCCCTCTAGAGCTGAGAGCAGCTCTGTGAAATCAGGGTCTGGGGAGGCATTGTGGGCGGCTTCGACGTCGTCTTCGTCATTGTCTTTATCATTGGGGACTTGCGGCCAGACTGTGGCCTCAGCTGGAGCTGGATCTGGAGCGGGAGTGGGAGCCGCAGCAGGTGCAGGTGCAGAGGGGACAATGTCCGAGACGCCCGGGGCGGGGTGCCAGCAGGCCTAGCTGTAGCTGGAGGCGCTGGCATCTGCTGCTGGGAAGACTTGCCAGGGGCTGTGTGGAGGGAGCACGGCACTGGCAGGGAGCACAAGGCCCGCCTGGAAGGCAGGGTCCGCAGGCGCAGGCGCGGGCTAAGGTGCAGGTTCCGGGTTCCTGGGGCAAAGCATGGGCTGCAGGGCTTTTCTGCCCGCGCGGTGGTCTCTGCAGCCTGCGCTCTTTGGCCCTGCGGTTCTTGAGCCACACTTAGGGAGAGAGGGAACAGAACGGAGCAAGTGTGAGGGGGGAGAAGCTCTGTGTGCACACACTTGTGATCGCCTGCCATGGGGTGAGGAGGCGCAGGGAAGAAGCGTAGGCCTAAAACCGCTCCCTCCGCCCCCAGATCCCACAATTGGCCCCGGTTTGGCCTGGGTTCCAGGAGAGGGGCAAAGAGCAGGAGGGGCAGGGCTTGGACACCCAGAAACCGGGAACGGGTCTGCTTGAGAGGGTCCCTGTATTCTCAGAGGCCCTGCGGTCTGGGCGCGAGCGTGGGGAGAAGCGAGGGGCTGTAACGTGTTGGCCATTTTGTCCCACACAGGGCTGAGGTGGACTCGGGGGCCAGGCCCCGGACCACACGGGTGACCCTGGGCAGTGCTAGGTCCTTCTGGCCTGGTCTCCCGCTTCCCACGCCCTTCTATCTCCGCCCTCTCCCTTCCCCCCACCAACCTATTGACCCCAACCCTCACCCCCCTAGGGCATGTTTGGGATAGTGGGTGGGCAGCAGGAAGTGGGAGCGGATGGGGTTATTCCGGGGTCGGGGTTGGGGTTGGTGATTGGGTCTCAGCTGTACCTGAACTTGATACTCCTGCAGATCCAGCATGGCCGCCAGGGCCTTGCGTTCATCAAAGGTCCCATAGGGTTTCCCCTTAAAGAATGTCTTCAGGACCCACAGCTGTTCTGTGCTGAACACTGTGCACTGCCGCCGCCTCCTGTTCCTCGGGGCGCTCGGGGACAGCCCGGAGCCTGGAAGAAAGGGGAAAGGGAGTCAGAGGAGTTCCAAGGACTATCCCCAGCCCAACGGGCCTGGGCAACACACCTGTGAGCAGGTCGGGGCTTTGGTCTTGAGGGTGAGGGTATTGGGTCGGGGGGAGGGGAGTGCTTGTGCATGGGCGCATGGCATGTGGCCAGGGGCCCTGACCCCTTACCTGCCCGCCTGGGCCACCCCCCTCTCTAGGGCTGCGAGTCTGCATTTTCCAAAAGAGCCTGGGCCAGAGCTTGTGTTCTTCTTTGCGGGGCCCACAGCCAGGCAAGGCGGGGCCCTCAGACTCACCCAGGCTTCCCCTCCCACAGCCCTCACCCCGCCAGTGTCGTCCCAGCCCCCAAAATGCACTAAGCCTGACAGAGAAGCTGCCCCTGGCCTGGATGCCCAGGGGACTCCATCCCCCACCAAAGGATCCCATCTATGGTTCCCAGGCCCTCACTGTGGGCCCAGACTCACTGCTGGGAGACCCGGGTTCTTGCATCCTGGATGCTTCTGGGCCCTCTGCGTTTGAAGCTCTGGCAAGCAGCCCTGTGATCACCTCCTTAAATTCGTGGTAGGCACTCGCCACCCACTCGTCACAACCTATGGGGCTCTTCCCTAAGGCCTGCCTCTTTTGTAGCTGTGTGTTTGCGTGTGTGTGTTTGTGTGTGTACGTGTGTGTGGGGGGGCGCGCTTGAAGTGTAGGGCCTGGGGGCAGGGTGCGCGGGGAGGTACAATCATTGATTAGTCATTTGATGGAGCAACTACTGCACCCGCTGGACGTCCCGGGAGCTGGGAGACCTCAATGGACAGACAGCTTCGGTCCTGCCCTTAAGAGGACTGCCCCTGGCGACTTTTATTAGAATCCACAGGAGAGACAGTGACATGAGTGATGAAATGCTAATGGAAAGGAAACTATGAGATGTCATTGCTAGACTCAGTTCACCTTCTGAACTGCCTTGCCCTGTCCCAGGGTGGGGTCTCCCCTAACTGGCCATGATTTCTGCTATCCTGGGAGCACGTTGGTCACCACGATAGTGGATGGCCTTAATGTCCCCAAGGGACAACCCAACTGATTCCCTGTTTTATAAATGGTGTGCAGAGGTTCCCTTCTCCATGACCTCTCAAGGAAAAACAGGGTGTTACAAGCAAAATAGTAGGTGTCACATTCTGCTTATTGGGTGGGTAAAGCTGAGAAGAGTGGCCAGGATTGGCTTTGGGGAAGGGAATGGGAAAATGGGCCTTTTTCCTTTAGAGTGTGGGCTTCTCTATGAGACAGACTAGATGATATCTGTATAGCCCCCTCAACTGAAGACCATGATGAGGACACCATTGGTGTAGCAAACGTCAGCTTATTTATTTTTTAAGAATGATTTAAATAAATTTTGTTACTTTTTGATTAGAGAGAGGGGGGAGAAGGAGAGGGAGAGAGAGAGAGAGAGAGAGAGAGAGAGAGAGAGAAACAAAGAGAGAGAGAGGAAAGAGAGAGAGAAGAAGAGAGAGAAGGAGAGAGAAAAACAGAGAGAGAGAGCGGGGGGAGAGAGGGAGAGATAGAGAAGCAGAGAGAGATTAGGAGGAAGAGAGAGGAGAAATAGAGAAAAAGGAGAGAGAAATGAAGAGAGAAAGAGTGGAGATAGAGAGAGAGAGAGAAAAAGGGAGAGAATGAGAGAAAGAGAGAAACAGAGAAAAAGAGAGTGAGAGGAGACTGAAAAAGAGAGGAGAGAAAGAGATAAAGGAGAGAGCAATGAAGAGAGAGATAGGAGAGAGAGAGAGAGAGAGAGAGAGAGAGAGAGAGAGAGAGAGAGAGAAAGATGTGAGAGAAACATTGATTGTTTGCATCCCACATGGACCCAAACCAGAGACAGCCAGAGGTAGAACTTGCAACCAGGTTTGTTCTCTTGACCCAAAAGAGAGCTCTCAGCTTTCCCATTCTCACAGGATTCTCTAATCCACGAAGCCATACTGATAGGGTTCCATTTTATCTCAATGGAAGCATATCAGCCATTTACATTTAAAAAGTTATTGCTACTTAGGTGTTCCTGTCATTGTTTGGGTTTCTGGTTGTCTTAGAGTCCTCTGTTCCTCTTTTTTTATGTCACTGCTCTCTTGTCCAACTTGTTGACTTTCTGCAGTGCTATGTTTGAACTCCTTTCTTTTATTTCTCGTGTACCTGCTGGATACTTTCTGTGTGTGGTTACCTGGACCCTTGACTTATGACATATTATCAGCCTCTCCATAAATTGAATGTTGAAAATCAGGATGAAAGGAAGACACACACACACACACACACACACACACACACACACACACACCACCTGGAAGCAAAACCCCTATGCTAAAGAATAGGAAACTGTGACATGTCTTTCCTAGACTCAGATCACCATCTGAACTTCCTCTTCCTGTCTGAGGGTGGGGTCTTCCCTAACTGGCTGTGATTTCTGCTTTCCTGGGTGCCCGTTGGTCACCGGGACAGTGGATGGCCCTGATCTCCCCAAGGGACAACCCAACCAATTCCTTGTTTTATAAATTGTGACTAGAAGCTTCTAAAGTATAAAAAGGGTGTTACAAATGAAATAGTAGGTGTCACATGCTGCTGATTTTATGCACAAACTGAGAAGAGGGTCCAGGCTTGGCATTGGGGGAGGGGATGGGAAAACGGGCCATTTTTTTCCCTTGGAGTGTGGGCTGCTTTATGAGACAGACTTGGTGATATCTCTGTACAGTGCCCTTATCCAAAGACCATGAGTAGAACACAAGTGGTAGAGCAAATGTAGGCTTCTTTATTTTTTAAGAACGTTTTAAAGAAATGTTGTTACTTTTTGATGAGAGAGAGAGAGAGAGAGAGAGAGAGAGAAAGAGAGAGAGAGAGATGAGAGAAACATGGATTGGTTGCCTCCCACAAGCACCCTGACCAGAGTCATGGATAGAAAGTGCAAGCAATTGTGTGCCACTGACCAGACTCCCTTGAGTCAGAATGGAGCCCTGGGCTTCCCCATGCCTCACAAGAACTCTAATTTACTGAGCCACACGGATAGGGCTCCATTTGTATCTCAATGGGATCATGTAAGCCATTTACATTTAAAGAGATTATTGCTACTTGAGATCCTTCAGATAATCCCACCTGAAAGGTGTGTCTGGGTGCAGCTGGGCTAGAAGCGCCCTCCCCCTAAACTTAATTTCATCAAGCCTGGGGGCCGCTGATTGGTGGAGCTCGAGGCTCCTCCCAGCATGCTCTGGGCTTATAAGTGGGCAGATGGGGAGGCAGGGGCCTTCATTTGCAGAGCTTCTCAGCCCAGGACACTTCCTGCTCTGTGCTCTGTGAGGGAGCTTTCTTTTGAGAGAGAAATCTCGCGAAGACCTTGTCCTCTGCGCTCTGGGAGGGAGCTTGCTTTCTGGAGAGAGATCTCGAGAAGACCCTGTTCTCTGAGCTCTGTGAGGGAGCTTGCTTTGGGAGAGAGATCTCGCGAACACCCTGTCCTCAGACATGGAGGCTGCTTCTGCGCCCCTGGAAGAGGAGTTTCAGCTCAGGCAACCCCCGAAGCTCGAATCCTCTGGATTCGGTGAAGGGGCTGCAGGGGTCCATGGGGGACCCCGCAGGACTCAGAAACCAGCAGCGCCCAGGGAAAGCGGGTGCGCCCCGCGGGGCCCACTGGCTCCCGGGGAGACCCCTTCAAGTGGGAGCTGGAGCGCGGGGAGACCCCGCGCGGTGGGGGCCGGGCTTTGGAACCTGGGCAACACCTGCTATGCCAATGCGGCCCTGCAGTGCCTCAGCTACACCCCGCCGCTGGCCCGTTACCTGCTGTCAGGGCTGCACTCCAGGGCCTGCGGGCGGCGGGGGGCGTCCTGCACCCTGTGCGCCCTGCAGACTCACGTGACCCGGGCCCTCCTGCGGCCCGGGCACATCATCGTACCCGAGGGGGCTCTGCTGGCGGGCTTCCACGCGTACCAGCAGGAGGACGCCCACGAGTTCCTCCTGTTCACACTGGACGCCCTACAGCGGGCTTCCCAGGAGGATGCCACCCTGATCCGCGGGATCTTTGGAGGCCACTGGAGATCTCGGGTCCAGTGTCTCCGCTGCCAGGGCGTGTCCGACACCCTGGACCCTTACCTGGACGTTGGCCTAGACATCCAGACGGCTCGGAGCGTGACTCAGGCCCTGGACCTGCTAGTGAGGCCTGAGCTGCTGGACGGCTACCAGTGCGGCCAGTGCCAGCGGAAGGTGCCGGCCAAGAAGACATTGCGCCTGGATGCGGCATCCAGGGTGCTCACGCTGGTGCTGAAGCGGTTCTCGGCTCTGGCAGATGGCAAGTTGGAGCGGGATGTGCACTACCCGGAGCAGCTGGACCTGCGGCACTACCTATCTCGGGGACGCCGCGCGCACCCGCTGCTATACAGGCTGTACGCAGTGCTGGTCCACTCAGGCCGCACCTGCCACGGCGGCCACTACTTCTGCTATGTCCAAACCGCGGGTGGGGGGTGGTTCAAGATGGATGACGACCAGGTGACCGCCTGCGACGCCTCTATAGCCCTGAGCCAATGCGCATACGTGCTCTTTTACGTGCAAACCAGTGAACTGGAAGGAGAAGGGGAAAACCCAGATGCCCCGCGACTGAGCACAAGCACTGGGAGGCGTCCACCCAACGGGACCCCCCAAAATGCCCCCGACTTCACAGGTCCTGGGTCCGAGAAGCCCGTCAAGCACAACGACTCAGAGCAGCGGCCTCGGCTCCAGGAGCCGTCCCGGCCCAAGCCACAGTTCAATCTCAGCGAGCTCCAGTGTGCCCTGCCCGCCGAAGCCGTTGTCCTTCACCAGTCCCGGGGCAGAGGGGGCAGGACCGAACGCCTGCTCAACGGTCCAGCTGGGGAGGACCTCCCCGGGGAGGCCAAGGGCACTGACCAAGGCCCTGGTCCCAGAGGGGGAGCCAAGGCGAACAGGAAGAAGAAGAAGAGGAAGAAGGGGCACAGGTTTGTGCCCGTGTGCCAGTGATGTCAGCAACAGCAGCAGTCCAGGAGCCTGCGGGAGAGCCTGGGGCTCAGCGCTGGGTGGGCGTGGGGGTGGGTTTGGGGGTGGGGGTGGGGAGACTTTCTAGACCGCTGGGTCAGGTTTCAGTGGTGGGCGGCACAAGGACTCCGCAATTTTGGCCAAGTTGGATACTCCTGAACCCATGTAGGTACTTTCAAATGGTAAGTATAGAGGCATTATTTTAAAATTTCATTATCCACCAGCCCCCCTTCCTTCCTTCCTTGTACATCCTCACACAAGGGTACTTATCCATTAATCTTTAGAGAGAATGAAACTTCAATGTGAAAGAGACACAAAGATACTTCACCTACCGCACCCAGCCTGACCAAGGAAGGTCGTGGGTGGAGCCTGCAATCCAGGTAGATGCCCTGGACCAGAATGGAACTGGTGACCTTCAGTGCTAGGAACGCCTCTCTATCCACCGTGCCCCAACAACCAGGCTGCACATCATCCTGATTTTTATGGCTGGGATTCTCGTGGAGGGTCATTTGGAAGCGAGGGTGGGAGGGGGGAGAGAGTGGGGGAAGTTAGGAAGAAGGAGGCTGAAGGGGTGTGGTTGTGCGCATTGATTTCAGTCTCTCCTTTCCGGTGCCCGGCCCCCTGGAGCCCATCAGCCCATCAGCCCTTTGAGCCCGCTTCCCAGAGCTGCCTGCACTCCTGGGCCCCAGTTCTGCCTCCTGGAGGCGCTGGGTCTCAACTCCTAAGATTTAATCTCCGGAATGGCTCCACTTCCCCCTCAGGAGGCGCACGTCCAGCTGTGCTGATGCGAACCGGGCTGGATTATGCCCTCAGGGTGGCTAGGAATGCAGGCAAACATCCCAGAGCCCTTCCAGGATCAGCAGCCAGGCAGAGACTTGGGGGTTTGTGTGGCGCATGAGATCCCCCAAAGCATTTCAAATAGCTCCCTGTAGGGCTGTCATGGCTCTTGCCACAGGTGTGCGCGCGCGGGGCGGGGGGGAGGGGGGCTGGGGGGTGAGGCGGGAGTAGAGTTGTGGGGTGCAGGAGCTCCCAGGGCACCCGCTAATCTCCCAAGTCCTCTCCAAACCAGGGAAAGGCTTTAGCAGGCCCTTGCACCCTCTGCTAGTAGAGGTGCGCCAATGCAAGTCCCTGACCCCCTCCCCCCGCTTCCCCGCCCCACCCCGCACTCCAGCAGCCTCCTCTGGGGAAAGCAGATTCAAGTGCCTGGAAGTGCCCAGCTCTGGAGAGATCCTAAGGGGTGGCGGGATATTGGTGGTGGTGGTGGTGGAGGTGGTGGAGATGGTGGTGGTGAGCGTCCTGCAAGGAACATTGTCTGTGAGAATGCAGATATTTGCAAGGGGCGGGAAAGGGACGTGCGCATGGCTGCTTTGAGACCACTCAATCAAAAACATCCGTGGGAGTCCGCGGATGTTCATGCGGGTGCACAAGGTCGGCTACCAGGATGTCTGCCGAGTGACCCACGTCTGGGAGATTCACCCTGGCTTCTTTCCTTGTGGCTCGGGCCCTTGTATGATATCTGGAGCTCACGCGAGATTCTGATCACAGCTACAGGAAAACGTTTCAATCGTTTTTGACAGACACACGTGGTGCAACCCGTCTTAAGGACAGCATCCCGTTTCGCCATGCCCCGCCACCACCAGCGAGGTGGCTTAGGAGAAGAGAAAGGCATTCCCCTAGAGTCCAAATGGCAGAAGTCAAAAATCAAAGTGCCAGCGGGACCCCTTTCCTTCTGAGGGCTCTGACGAAGCAGCTGTCCTGCCTCCTCCAGCCGCTGGTGGCCTCTGGCGCCCCTGGCCCAGAGCCTTCAACTGCAGCTTGTGCCTCTCAAGACCTCCTAGGCCAGCTTAGTTGTGTGTGCTTGTCTTCCGTGTCCCTCCCCTTGTGTTGCAGGAACACCAGATATGGGGTGCGGAGTCTGTGGAATAGAGATTTCTAGATTTTTGTTGAAGAGAGGCCATATAGAATTCAGCAGAATAGAGGATGTTTAGAATTCTGTGGAAGAGAGGACTTCAGGAATCCTGTGGAATACGGAACATCCAGAATTCTGTGGTGGAGTGGACTTCTAGAATTCTGTGGAATAGGGGATTTGTAGAATTCAGAGAAAAGGAGGACTTCTACAATTCTGTGGAATAGGGAATTTCTAGAAATACGAAGAGAGGACTTCTAGAATTCTGTCAAAGAGGATTTCTAGAATTTGGTGGAATAGAGGCCATATAGAATTCAGCAGAATAGAGGATTTTTCTGTGGAAGAGAGGACTTCAGGTATACTGTGGAATATGGAACATCCAGAATTCTGTGGAAGAGTGGACTTCTAAAATTCTGTGGAATAGGGGATTTCTAGAATTCTGTAGAAGAGATGATTTCTAGAATTGAAAGAAGGGAGGATTTCTACAACTCTGTCAAATTGGGTATTTCTAGAAATGAGGAAGAGAGGACTTACATAAATCTGTGGAATAGAGTATTTCTAGACTCCTGTGGAATAGATTTCTGGAATTCTGAGGAAGAGAGGATATCTGGAATTCTGTAGAATAGGGGACTTTTTGAATTGAGATGAAGGGAGGATTTCTAGATTTTGATGAATAGGGGATTTCTAGAATTTGGAGGAAGGGAGGACAGCTAGAATTCTGTGGAATAGGGTATTTCTGGAAATCTGAGAAAGAGAGGACTTACAGAATTCTCAATAAGAGGCTTTCTAGAATTCTGTGGCAAAGACCTTAGAATTACAGACCAGGAGAATGTATGTGCAAGGGTGTTCTACCACACTGGGAAATCATCTACACTGAAGGCTGATGTTCTGAGAATTTACCTTCGAAGTGCTGGGAAAGGCAGGATCCTCTTTCAAAGGGTACTAGTTTTATTTAAAGTGCTGGTACTTATGTGAAAACGGTGTTTAACACCTGCAGTTCACAATGAGGGAGCTTGAGACACTGGGAGAAGGTGAATAAACTCCAGCAACTCACAAAAAGAAGCTCCGTTAATGTCCAAAAACATGCTGAAAGAAAAACACTAGCAATACACATTGTTTAATGACAGGGAAATCACATTAAAAAATCAGAGGACCTAGGTAGATATTGGTTACACTTATATTCCAGTGCCAGTGAGTTGGCGTTTTTTGAAAGAATGTTGGTGAGGCACTGAAACCAGGAGTGGTGAGGTCATCAAGTGGGAGGGGCCAGGTGGACTGGCTCAAGTGCTCAGGTGGTAATGGTTTGGGCCAGGGGACTGGCTGGGAGTGCTGATGTCATCAAGGATAGGACTAGGAATAGGGTTAGGTTTAGGGCTAGGGTTAGTATTAGGTCTAGGATTAGGGTTAGAATTTGGGTTAGTGCTAGAGAGCAGGCTTAGGTTAGGGTTAGGGTATAGAATAGGTTTAGGGTTAGGGTTAGGGTACAGGTAAGGGTTATTATGAATTAACATTTGGATTCAAAAATGAATGAGCTTCAATCAATGGACAAAATTGTGTGTAACACTGAGGCAGACAAGGACAGACTGGTACTATATGTATAAATGTGCTTTTGCTCTAGGACACATGTTCAAATGGGTTTAATGTCTAAAGGACAAAATTTGTCCCTGAATATTTGTCTCAATCTTCAAAGATTGAAAAGTGAGTGTGATAATGTTTTCATTTATTATATCCCTCAGAATGAGTAAACACTTGGGGTTTACAATGAATGAGCTTGAACCACTGTAGAAGATGAATCAAAATCTGGAAATTAACAATGATCATCTAGGTTAATGTCTAAGAACATGCTTGAAACACAAGGAATACATCAACGAAGAGCCTTAATATTGCTTACACAATGTTTAAATACAGGAAATCAGGTTTAATGTCCAGAGAGGCTAGTTGCATACACATTACATAGGTATTTCTGGCCAATGTATTGCCGTTTTTGGAAGAATTGTGGTTAAGCATCCAAACCGGAAGTGCTGACATCATCAAGAGGGAGAGGCCATGTGGACAAGCTCATGTGCTCAGGTGAAAATGGTTTGGGCCAGGGGCCATGCTGGGAGTGCTGAAGTCATCAAGGATAGCACTAGGATTAGGGTTAGGGTTAGGGCTAGGGTTAGGAGTAGGTTTAGGATTAGGGTTAGCATTTGGGTTAGGGCTAGAGATCAGACTTAAGGTTAGGATTATGGTTTAGAGTAGGTTTAGGTTTAGGGTTAGGGTACAGGTAAGGGTTATAGTGAATTAACAGTTGGGATTCAAAATGAAAGAGCTTCATTCAATGGACAAAATTGTGTGTAATACTGAGACAGACAAGGACAGGCTAGGAAAATACTTAGAAATGTGCTTATACTCTAAAATACATGTTCAAAAAGGTTTGATGTCTAAAGAACAAAATTTTTCCCTGGGTACTCAAGTTCAAAGAGCTGAGAAGTGAGTGTGATAATCTTTTCATGAGTAAACACTTGGAGTTCACAATGAATGAGCTTGAACCACTGTAAAAGATGAATCAAACTTTGGAAATATCAATAATAACTTAGGATAATGTCTAACAACATGCTTGAAACACAAAGAATACATCAACAAAGAGCCTTAATATTATGGTAACACAATGTTTAAAAACAGGGAAATCATGTTCAAAGACCAGAGAAGCTAACTGGATACCGATTACAACGTTTTTCTGGCCAATGTATTGCTGTTTTTGAAAGAATTTTGGTTAAGCATCCAAACCGGAAGTGCTGACGTCACCAAGAGGGAGGGACCATGGAAACAAGATATAGTGCTCAGTTGGAAATGCTTTGGAGGGGGACAGAGCAGGCCCCCCATGTGGGCAGGTTGCTGGGGTCAGTCATGATGGGACAGACCTGATGGGATAGCCAAGTTGGGACAGTTGTGATGGGACAGTTGTGATGGGACAGTGGAGATGGGACAGCACAGATATTGGAAAACACAGATATTTACATTAGGATTCATTAACAGTAGCAAAGTTACAGTTATGAATAGCAACAAAAATAATTTTATGGTTGGGGTCACCATAATATGAGGAACTGTATTAAAGGGTCGTGGCATTAGAAAGTTGACAACCACTGATATAGAGTAAAGGAGGAGTATTCATAGGTACTAGTATGGGAAAATACTTTGCATGCCTGACTAGGTCAGAAAAACAACCTGTTACAGGAACCAGCACATAGAAGGAGGCAAGTGAAGTGTGCTTATTTACATAAAAATGAACATCAATTTATGTTCAGAGTCTCTAAGGAGGGTTTACAGAAAACAATGTCTATTCTGGCTTGATTCCAGGTTTCAAGATAGTCAACAGTGACACCATGGAACAATCTCCTCTACATATGTATTCCTGAATAGTTGTATGTAACTATTTCCAAGTCTCAACAGTTGCATATAGCTGCATTTCTAGTCATATAATTGTATATGTAGTTAAACTGTACATGTAATTTATCATTGAATGTAGTATATATGGTTTACTAATTGTACACAGCTATATATATAGTTGCATAGTGATGTATAGCTGTACATAAAGGTGAATAGGTGAATATAGATTATATTTGGTCAAATAGTTGAATGTGGTTGTATAGATATAAATCAATATTTATATACTAGGATAGTAAATGGATATGAGGTAGAATAATTGTATATAGATGTACTATGCAGTTAAACCGTTTTATATAGCTATATATAAGAATGGTTGTATGTTACTGTATATGTAGTTAAAGAGGTGAATATAATTGCATATATATTGAATAATTGTACATAAGTAAATACAGAGTTGAATAGTTGATATATATAGCTATATACCATTATTACTTGAGTAATCATATGTATATATACATATATATATATATATATATATATACAGTTGAATAGTTGTACATAGTTGCAAATATGATTGAATATAGTTATGTATAAAGTTGAATATTTATATCCTATCTAATACGAGTAATATGCAGATTGACTGTCACTCCAACACACAAGATGGCTCCCCCCATGTGGTCAAAAATCCTGCCCATCATGTGGACACAGATGGCCAGCAGGAGAGGGTAGTTGGGAGGGACCAGGCCAGCAGAAGAGGGAAGATAGGGGTGACCAGATTTGCAAGGAAGAGCAGTTGGATGGGAGGAACCAGGCCTGCAGTGGAGAGTAGTTGGGGGGACCAAACCTGCAGGTGAGGGCAGTTAGGGGCAAACAGGAAGGCAGGCAGGTGAGCAGTTGGGAGTCAGGAGTCTTGGATTGTGAGAGGGATGTTTGACTGGTGGGATGGGCCTAAAGGTGCAATCATAAATCCCTCCAGGGGTCACAGATTGGAGAGGGTGCAAGCTGGGCTGAGGGACAGCCCCCCCTCTGTGCATGGATTTCATGCACTGGGCCTCCAGTATAGCAATATATGTGATTGAATAGATTTACATTGCTTTATATACAATGGATAGTTATGTATAGTTGTACATATAGTTGAAAAGCTAGTATTTATAGTATCTGTATATTTAGTTGAATAATTGTGTATATAAAGATGAACTGTTTTACATAGCTGTGTGTGTATATATACATATCTATACATATATATATGTGTATATATATATAGATATATATTTAAATAGTAGTATCTAGGTGTATTTTGTCTACTAATCATATATAGGTTTATGTGTTCAAATAGTTTCATAAGGCTTTAAATAGTTGAATAGTTGTTTATAATTGTAGGTATAGTTAAATAGTTGAATAAGTCTGTAGTATGTTTAGTTGAATAATTGTATATAGCAGTATATATAGGCGAACTGTATATATAGTTAAATGGTTGTATTTAGCTGTATATGTTTGGTTTAATGGTTGCATATTCCTGTATATTAGTTTAAGAGTTATATGTATAGTTAAAGAGTTGTATGTAGATGTATATAGAATTGAATAGCTAATGTATATTTCACTGAATAATTGTATACAACAGTTGAAGAGATGTATATATTTGTATAAATAGTTAAATTGCTTTTATACATGTATATATTAATAGTTGTATATAGCCAGGACCGGTTTTGCTCAGTGGAGAGAGCATCGGCCTGGGGACTGAAAGGTCCTGGGTTCGATTCCGGTCAGGGGCATGTTCCTTGGTTGCGGATGCATCCCCGGTAGGGGGTGTGTAAGAGGCAGCTGATCCATGATTCTCTCTCATCGATGTTTCTAACTCTCTATCTCTCTCCCTTCCTCTCTGTGAAAAATCAATAAAATATATTTAAATATATTTCTCTCTCATCGACATTTCTGGCTCTCTATCTCTCTCCCTTCCTCTCTGTGAAAAATATTGATTTTTCACAGAGAAACATTTTTCACAGAGAGGAAGGGAGAGAGATAGAGAGCCAGAAACGTCGATGAGAGAGAAACATCGACCAGCTGCCTCCTGCACATCCCCTACCAGGAATTTGCCCACAACCAACGCACATGCCCTTGACCAGAATGGAACCCGGGAACTTTCAGTCCGCAGACTGATGCTCTACCACTGAGCCAAATGGTTTTGGCCAATAAAATATATTAAAAAAAAAATATATATATATGTAAAAAAATAGTTGTATATAAATGTTGCTTAGTTAACATGCCTGTATATAGATAGCATTGAGAGTTTTATTTAGTAGTTGTATGCAGTGGTATACTGAGTTGAATAGGTATACAAAGCAGTTAAATATTTAGTTTAAATATTGTATATGGTTGTATATAGAATAGTTGTATGTACACATGTATAGATGGTTGAAAAGTGCTTACATTTGTATAAATAGATATATAATTGAATTACTGCATATAGCTTTTGTATATTTAACACATTTTCATAACTGTACATATTTACCTATATATGTTTGGTTTGATGTTTGTATATCCTTGTATATTGGTTTAAGAGTTGTATGTATAGTTAAAGAGTTGTATGTAATTGTATATAGGGTTGAATTATATAGATGTACATATAATTGAATAGTTTGATGCAACTACATATGATTGATAGCTGTATACAGTTGTATAAATAGTTGAATACTTGTGTATCGCTGCTGTATGTTTACTTTCATAGTTGTCTAGAGCTGTACATTAGCTGAATACTTGTAAATGGATGTATAATTGAAAAGTTGTATATAGTTGTATATATAGTTGAATAGTTATTGCTAGTTGTTTATATGTTTGGATAATTGTATATAGTTGTATAAATTGTAGGGTAATTTATAGGTAATTTTATTTGTTTGAGATGTTGTATATAGCTATATCTATTGCTGAAGGCTTGTATATTCAGGTACTTAGCCCATTAGATGATTTTATATACTTTTAAAAGATGAATAGTCTTATGTAATAAATGTACCTTTTGTATATTTATATAGCTTTTTCTTAAGCTTCAAATGTATTTCTCTTTTAAAATTTATTTTAATTTTTAAATCACAGTTGACATAAAGTATTGTAATAGTTTTAGGTGTACAACATAGTCATTAGATATTCATAGAATTTTCAAAATGACCACTCCAATTATTCTGACAACATGCATAGTGATTAAATTATTGGCTATTGCCCGGGTGGTATAGCTCAGTAGTTGAGCATTGACCCAGGAACCAGGAAGTCACAGTTGGATTACTGATCAGGGTGCATGCCCAGGTAGGCTCGATCCCTGGTACAGGATGTGCAGGAGGCAGCCGATAGATGATTCTCTTTCATCGCTGATGTCTCTCTCTCCCTCTTCCTTCCCTTCTCTGAAATCAATAAAAATATTTTTAAAAATATATCTATTATTGACTATATTCTCTATGCTGTACTTTACATACATCCCTGTAACTGTTTTCTTATCTGGCAATTTGAATATCTTAATCCCTTCCCCTTTGTCACCTATCACCTCAACCCCCTCCCTCTGGCAACTATTAATTTGTTATCTGTATCTGTGAATTTGTTTCCATTTTGTTTGTTCATTTATTTTGTTTTTTTAGATTCCATGTATAAGTGAAATCATATGGTGTTTGTCTTCTTCGTCTAACTTATTGCACTTAGCACAATACCAACTAAGACCATACATGTTGTTGCAAATAGCAAGACTTCATTCTTTTTATGCCTGAGTAATATTACAATGTATATATGTACCACATGTTTATCTGTTCATTTATCAATGAACATGTAAGTTGCTTGCATTTCTTGTAAATACTGCTTTGATGAACATAGGGTGCATATTATTGTGGGGTCGAATCCTGGGTTCAAAATAAGACCACTGAGGTCTGATGATTAATTTTAAAAAAGCAGGCAAGAATTTATTGAAATAAAACTGGCCAGGATATTCACAAGAGCGCCACATGTAGATGGACTCTATATGACTGCACTGCTCCAGTAATAGGCAAGTCTTTTTAAAGGCCTAAACCACAAGAATTTTTCTTTGTTCCTAAATCCTAAAGACTAAATTCTAAAGACTGGGGACAGCCCACAGGGTTGGTTCCCAGTCACATCCTGCTGGACATTAGAATGTGGCCCTATCTTTTGATAGCCAATAACACAGAAGCAGAGCTCAGCGGTTAGTCTCTAAAGGTTATCTACAGTTTCTATCCCTGAAGCTACTGAGTCAGTGGGAATCAATCTCCTGTGGTCCTGGTCCCAGGCAAGGGAAAATTGCCTTAGCCTCCAGGTCTCCACCTGGAAGCTGAGGTAAGTACCCTGTGTTTAAATCAGATGCAGGGGCAAGACTTAGCAGGGTTAAAATTTGAACAGCAGTTTTTACCAAAGTATGGTTGCCACTATATTTCAATAGGTTCTTCAAATTACTGCTTTGTATTTTCTAAATAAATACCCGGAGGTGAAATTGCTGCATCATATGGTAATTCTACTTTTAAGTTTTTAAAGAACCACCGTATTTTTCCCCACAATGGCTGCACCAATTTAGAAGCCCACCCACAGTGCACAAGTGTCCCATCATCTCCACATTCCTACCAACATGTTGGTTGATGACAGCCATTCTGACAGGTGTGAGGGGATATCTCATTGTGGTTCTATTTTGCATTTCCCTGGCAATTAGTGGCAATGAGCATTTTTTCACATGTCTATTGGCATCTGTATGTCCTAGTCTGAGCAGTGTCTATCCAGTTACTTTGCCCCTTTTTCATCAGATTGTTGGATTTGTTTGGTAATAAGATGTATGAGTTCCTTAAATACTTTGGATATTAATTGGTTATCAGATATATCATTGGAGAATACCTTCATTCATTCAGTAGCTTGTCTTTTCATTTTGTTGATTTTCTTCACTGTTCAATAACTCTTTAGTTTGTTGTCATTCCATATGTTTATTTTTCCTATTTATCCTGGCAAGGAAACAATGACAAATGATGCCAAAGAGTTTACTCTCATGTTTTCTTCCAGTTTTATGATTTCATGTGTTATGTGGTGGTAGGCATCAGGAACTTGCATTACTTCAGGGGCATAGGGCAGGAGGAAAAGAGCCCTCAACAACAGGTATGCCTAGCTGGTCTCCCAACAAGACCCAGGCCTGTCTCATATTTATTTTATTTTTTATTTTTTTTTATTTTCCATGTGATTTTTATTTTTATTTATTTATTTTTGAAATCATTTTTTAACATATTTTATTGATTTTTTTTACCCCCCCCTCCCTCTCTGCCACACATCCCCTCCCTCCCCAGAGTTTTATGTCCATTGGTTGTACTTATATGCATGTATACAAGTCCTTCGGTTGATCTATTATCTCCCTCAGATCTTCCTACCCTCCCCACTGTAATTTGACAGTCTGCCTGTTGCTTTACTCTCTCTATCTCTGTCTCTTGGTTCATCAGTTTATAAAGAGCTTTATCGTCCACCAATGAGTGAGGTCATGTGGTATTTCTCTTTCATTGATTGGCTTATTTCACTCAGCATGATGTTCTCCAATTCCATCCAGGTTGCTGCAAATGATGAGAATTCCTTCTTTTTTATGGCAGCATAGTATTCCATTGTGTAGATGTACCAAAGTTTTTGGATCCAATCATCTGCTGACGGGCACCTAGGCTGTTTCCAAATTCTGGCTATTGTAGATTGTGCTGCTATGAACATAGGGGTGCAAATATCCTTTCTGATTGGTGTTTCTAGTTTCTTGGGATATATTCCTAGAAGTGGGATTACTGGGTCAAATGGGAGTTGCATTTTCAGTTTTTTGAGGAAACTCCACACTGTTCTCCACAGTGGTTGCACCAGTCTGCATTCCCACCAGCAGTGCAGGAGGGTTCCTTTTTCTCCACAACCTCACCAACACTTGTTGTTTGTTGATTTGTTGATGTTGGCCATTCTGACAGGTGTGAGATGGTACGGCATTGTTGTTTTGATTTGCACCTCTCGGACAATTAGTGACTTTGAGCATGTTTTCATGTGCCTTTTGGCCTTCCTTCTGTCTTCTTTTGAAAATATTCTATTTAGGTCCATTGCCCATTTTTTAATTGGATCATTCATCTTCCTTTTTTTTATTTGTATAAGCTGTCTGTAGATGTTGGAGATTAAACCTTTATCAGTGGTATTATTTGCAAATATGTTCTCCCACACTGTGGGCTTTCTTGATGTTTTGTTGATGGTTTCTTTTGCTGTAAAAAAGCTTTTTATTTTGATGTAGTCCCATTTGTTTATTTTCTCTTTAGCTTCCATTGCCCTAGGGGCAGTATCAGTGAAGAAGTTCTTTTGGCATACGTCGGAGATTTTGCTGCCTGTGGATGTTTCTAGTATGTTTATGGTTTCCCGTCTGATGATTAAGTCCTGTATCCATTTTGAGTTTATTTTTGTGAATGGTGTAAGTTGGTGATCTAGTTTCATTCTTTTGCATGTGTCTGTCCAATTTTCCCAACACCATTTATTGAAGAGACTGTCTTGACTCCATTGTATATTCGTGCCTCCTTTGTCAAATATTAATTGAGCATAGTGATTTGGGTTGATATCTGGGTTCTCGATTCTATTCCATTGATCTATATGTCTGTTTTTGTGCCAGTCCCAGGCTGTTTTGAGAACAGTGGCTTTGTAATATAGTTTGAAGTCTGGTATTGAGATCCCTCCTACTTTACTCTTCTCTCTCAGGATTGCTGTGGCTATTGGGGGTCTTTTATTGTTCCAAATGAACTTTTGGAGAGTTCTTTCTAGGTCAGTGAAATATGTCGTTGGTATTTTAATGGGGAGTGCATTGAACTTATAGATTGCTTTAGGAAGTATGGACATTTTGATGATGTTGATTCTACCAATCCATGAACATGGTATGTTCTTCCATCTCCTTCCATCTTCCTCTATCTCCTTTTTCAGTGTCCTTTACTTTCTTAGTTAAATTTATTCCTAGGTATCTTAATTTTTTAGGTCCTTTACTTTCTTAGTTAAATTTATTCCTAGGTATCTTAATTTTTTTTGGTGTGATGGTAAATGGAATTGCTTTTTTAGCCTCTGTTTCTGTAGTTTTGCTGTTGGTGTATAGAAATGCCATGCATTTCTTGGCATTAATTTTGTATCCTGCTACATTGCCAAATTCATTTATTAAGTCGATTAGTTTTTTAATTGAGTCTTTTGGGTTTTTATGTACAATATCATGTCATCTGCAAATAAGGATAACTTTACTTCTTCTTTTCCAATTTGGATGCCTTTTATTTCCTCCTCTTGTCTAATTGCAATGGCTAGTACTTCCAGAACTATGTCAAACAGGAGTGGCGAGAGTGGGCATCCCTGTCTTGTTCCTGTTCTTAGAGGGAATGGTTTTAGTTTTTGCCCATTGAGTATAATGTTGGCTGTGGGTTTATCATATATAGCTTTTATTATGTTGAGGAATGATCCTTGTACTCCCACCTTGTTAAGAGTTTTTATTAGGAAGGGGTGTTGGATTTTATCAAATGCTTTTTCTGCGTCAATTGATATGACAATATGATTTTTATCTTTCAGTTTGTTTATGTGATGTATCACGTTTAATGATTTGCAGATATTGTACCATCCTTGCATTCCTGGAATAAATCCTACTTGGTCATGGTGTATGATCTTTGTGATGTTTATCTGGAGTCTATTTGCTAGAATTTTGTTGCGGATTTTGGCATCTATGTTCATGAGGGATATTGGCCTGTAATTCTCTTTCATTGAGTTGTCTTTATCTGGTTTTGGTATTAGGGTGATGCTGGCTTCATAGAAAGAGTTTGGAATTGTTCCTTCCTCTTGGATTTTTTGGAATAGTCTGAGGAGGATAGGTTTTAGTTCTTCCTTGAATGTTTGGTAAAACTCTCATGTGAAGCCATCCTGCCCTGGGCTTTTGTTTGCTGGAAGCTTTTTGATGACTGTTTCAATTTCTTCCCAAGTCACTGGTCTATTGAGATTTTTAGATTCTTCCTGATTGAGTTTTGGAAGTTTGTATTTTTCTAGGAATATGTCCATTTCCTCATAGTTGTTCAGTTTGTTGGAATAGAGTTGTTCGTAGTATTTTGTAATAATCTGTTGTATTTCATGTTGGACAAGAGAGCAGTGTCATACAAAAAAAAAAAGGCGGGAGGGTGGACAGAGGACACTAAGGCAATCAGCAACTCAAACAATGACAAGAACACATAAGTAGCAATAATCTCCTTACATGTAAATGGCAGACAAGCTCCCATTGAGATACAAATGGGACCCTACCTGTGTGCCTCAGTAGGTTGGAGCATTGTCTCAGGGATTAGAAAGGTGAGGGCTCTATTCTGCGTCAAAGGAGTCCTGGACAAGGGCACACAACTGGTTGCACGTTCTATCCCTGGCTCTGGTCAGGGTGCTTTTGGGAGGCAATCAATCCATGTTTCTCTCACATCTCTCTCTGTCTCTGTCTCTGTCTTTGTCTCTCTGTCTCTGTCTCTCTCTCTTTCTCATCAAAAAGTAACAACATTTCTTTAAAAGGTTCTTAAAAAGTAAAGAAACCGACATTTGCTCCACCACTGGTGTCCTACTCATGGTCTTTGGCTGAGGGAGCTGTACAGATATCAACAAGTCTGTCTCATAGAGCAGCCCACACTCCAAGGCAAAGAAAGGCCTGGTTCCCAATCCTCTCTTCCAAAGCCAAGCCTGGCCCCTCTTCTCAGCTTTGCCCATCCAATCAGCAGCATGTGACACCTACTATTTTGCTTGTAACACCCTGTTTTTCCTTTAGACCTCATGGAGAAGGGAACCTCTCGACACAATGTATAAAACAAAGAATCGGTTGGGTTGTCCCTTGGGGACATCAGGGCCATTCACTGTCGCGGTGACCAACGTGCTCGCAGGAAATCAGAAATCACGGCCAGTTAGGAGAGACCCCACCCTGGGACAGGGCGAGGCAGTTCAGAAGGTGAATTGAGTCTAGCAATGACATCTCATACTTTCCTTCCCTTTAGCATTTCATCACCCAGGTCACTGTCTCTCCTGTAAATTCTAATAAAAGTCCCCTGGGGGCAGTCCTCTTAAGGGCAGGAACGAGGCTGTCTGTCCATTGAGGTCTCCCAGCTACGGGGGCGTGCAGCGGGTGCAGTAGGTGCTCCATTAAACGACTAATCAATGATTGCACCTCCCCGCGAACCCTGCCCCCAGGCGCTACACACCACCCGCCCCCCCCCCACACACACACACACGCACGCACACACGCACACGCACACACGCACACGCACGCACACGCAAACACACAGCTGCACAAGGGGCGGGGCCTGAGGGAAGAGCCCCATAGGTTGTGACGTGTGGGTGGCGAGTGCCTACCACGAATTTAAGGAGGCGATCACAGGGCTGCTTGCCAGAGCGTCAAACGCAGAGGGCCCAGCAGCATCCAGGATGCAAGAACCCGGGTCTCTCAGCGGTGAGTCTGGGCCCACCATGAGAGTCTGGGACCCGTAGGTGGGATCCTGTGGTAGGGGATGGAGACCCCTGGGCATCCAGGCCGGGGCCAGCTTCTCTGTCAGGCTTAGTGCGTTTTGGGGGGTGGGACTACACTGGCGGGGTAATAGCCGCGGGAGAGGATGCCTGGGTGAGTCTGAGGACCCGCCTTGCCTGGCTGTGGGGCCCGCAAAGAACACGGGCGCTGGCCCCAGGCTCTTTTGGGAGATGCGGACGCCAAGCCCTAGAGAGGCGGGTGGCCCGGGCGGGCAGGTGCCCGGTCCGGGCCCCTGGGGCACAAGCCATGCGCCCACCCACAAGCCATGTTCCCACCCTACCCCTACCCCTACCCCCCGCCCTCAATCCCGAAGCACCCACCTGCTCACAGGTGTGTGGCCCAGGCCCGTTGGGCTAGGGACAGTCCTTGGAGCTCCTCTGACTCCCTTTCCGCCTTCTGCCAGGCTCCGGGCTGTCCCCGAGCGCCCGGAGGAACAGGAGGCGGCGGCCGCGCACGGTGTTCAGCGCAGAACAGCTGCGGGTCCTGGAGACATTCTTTAAAGGGAAACCCTATGGGACCTTGGAGGAACGCGAGGCCCTGGCGGCCATGCTGGATCTGCAGGAGTATCAAGTTCAGGTACATGCCCGACCCCAACCCCAACCCCAACCTCAACCCCAATCCCGGAATCACCCCATCGGCTCCCACTGCCTGCTGCCCGCCCACTATCCCAATCCATGCCCTACCACGCTTCAGAAGGGGGATCAAGGTTGGGGGCGATGGGGGGGGGAGTAGTGGGGGGAAGGTAGAGGGCGGAGATAAAAGAGCGTGGGAAGCGGGAGACCAGGCCAGAAGGACCTAGCGCCGCCCACGGTCACCAGTGTGGTCCGGGGCCTGGCCCCCGAGTCCATCTCAGCCCTGTGTGGGACAAAATGGCCAACACGATACAGCCCCTCGCTTCTCCCCACGCTCGCCCTTAGACCGCCGGGCCTCTGGGAACACGGGGACCCTCTCAAGCAGACCCCGTCCCGGTTTCTGGGTGTCCAAGCCCTGCCCCTCCTGCTCTTTGCCCCTCTCCCGGAACCCAGGCCAAACCGGGGCCAATTGTGGGATCTGGTGGCGGAGGGAGAGGTTTTAGGCTGGCCCTTCTTCCCTGAGCCTCCTCACCCCCTGGCAGGCGATCACAGGTGTGTGCACACAGAGCTTCTCCCCTCTCACACTTGCTCCGTTCCGTTCTGTTCCCTCTCTCCCTAGGTATGGCTCAAGAACCGCAGGGACAAAGAGCACAGGCTGCAGAGACCACCGCGCGGGCAGAAAAGCCCTGGAGCCCAGCCCGCCTTGCCCCAGGAACCAGGAGCCTGCGACCCTCAGTCCGAGCCTGCGCCTGCGCCTGTGGACCCTGCCTTCCACGAGGGCCTTGTGCTCCCTGCCAGCCCCGTGCTCCTTTTTCTTCATTAACTGCAGTTGACTCTATTTCCTGGCAGTGAAGTGTCACAAACATTTGTCTGGTCTGAATGTTTTTCACCCGGTAGTATTTCTGGATTTTAATGACTATTTCTGTGCTTCCCATTGCCTTTTTATATATCTGTTTGTCTATTCCATCTGTGACAAACCGATGCTGTAAAACCGAATGAATTAATTAATAAAAGTTAAAAATGATTTCGAAGAGGTGGTTTATTTTCAAATTGACATAAAACTCTACAGAAACCCCCCTGTCCACCACTGTCTCTGCTTTCTCGGTTGTAAACTGTCCTTTAATACATCTAGCAGTGAACGTGTGTGCGGTGAGGGGGGGCTTTAGCGTCCGTGTGGTTTCAGTTGTGAAGTTTCCCCTCGTTAGTCCGCTGAGGTCATTCCCACCACATCTAGACACAGTGCCACACACCCAGTAGATGCTCACTAAGCATCTCATGAATATGGGATGATTTTAGGAGGAGGAAAGGTGGAATACCATAAGGCAGAAGGTGCTCATTCTGGCTGGAAGGAACAGAGAGTCTGTTAGGAGCAGATGTGGCAGCACTCCCGGATAATGGAGAACTTGGAGGATAAAGGGGTGGATCGCCCTGGAGAGTGGACTGGAAGCACGGGGTGAGTGAATAAATGAATGTCATGGCCCCCATACTTATGGCAGCATGATGTGCCCTCAACAGGCTCTGCAGGGACAATTCCCTCCAAGGACCCCGTTATGGAAACTCCCAGCACCTCAGCTGCTTCCAATTCTGAAGACTTGGCATTTTCTCAGTGTCTTACTGAGGAGGAAGGGAAATGCTGTGAGCAGGGGCATCTCACAAGCACAGGAAGTGAATGACAGCTCTCTACTGTGCTGCTCCACGTGTGGGAGAGTCTCTCTTTAGCCACATCCCTCTTCCTCTCTCCTGAGTTGTAATCCTGTGCCTCGCCAAGGCTGTGGATGTTGCTCTGCCTGCCCTGGTATCTGGATCAATCCAGGATCTGCCCAAGCAGCAGTTTGGGAGACTTTGGCTGACTACATGTACACAAATCTCTGATCTGGCATAAGTGCAAAGTTGAGATTTGTGAATTACAATGTCCATCACTTTTACCTTAATATAAGTAGTATGAAGGTAAAGATGACATGAGATAGAGTAATGGGGTACTGACATCGGGGATGAGTATATGGGGCTCTCAAGATACAATTCTGTACATTTCCATATATTCAAAAGTTTCCCAAATAAAAAGTTAAAAACACACACAGAAGCCCAGGCTTGGAGACTTTTACAGGGAAGTAAAGACATGGAACCTGGTGAGGTGCATCCCCATACACCAGCAGCTGTGATGTACACACCCTCTTAGTTCTTGGGTGGGAGGGAAGAGGAAGAGGGGGTAGAAATCGCCAGAGTAACAAGGACCCCAATGCTGACATATGGTTTCCCGAGCCAAGATCAGCTGGGCATATCCTCCTCCTGCCCCTAGGCCTGCACAAACCCCACATTGCTGAGGGAGGCATTCCATTCACTTCTCTTCCCTTTGGAGCAGCAGGTCCAAAGGAACCATGAGGGGCCAGAGCAAATGGGGACAGAAGCCTGGAGAGCTGCCTAGTCACCCCAACAATTGCTGGCACCCACCTACGCCTGAATGCCTTGCTCTGCACTTCCAGGAGCAACACAGCAGGGTCTTGTAGCAGCTGTGCTCCTCCATGAGGGCCTGGTACTGCACTTTATTGATGGTCTCCAAGTGCTGGCTGTTGTCTTTTTCCTTCTGGAGTTCCATCTCCAACTCTCCCATCTGCAGAGCCAAAGACTCAGCCCTTGGGAAAGTCCATTTCACGGAGTGAACTTTACTCCAAAGCAACCCCCAAACCCACAGATCACTTTAACAGGGTTTTTCTCAAGGAAAACCCTTCCTCCCCACTGCCAAGTCTGGTAGAGTGGGAAGAGGGAAGCCTGGCCTCTGATGGCATCACTGAGCCTTTGCCCCAGCGCTGGGCTGCCTTCCCTAGGACTTGTGATAGTGCCAGGCGAATCCACTCTGGAGATTTGACAGGGTGACCTGAGAAAGGGAGTTCTGACCTGCACAAAGGAAACAGACCAAATGTCATTGCAAACACCTGTCAATTGTGGCAGGAACTTACTCTCAGGGATCCTTCTTTTTGACAAGCTGTATTGTTTATGCTGAAAGAGTAAGTACTTTTAACATCAATGTATAAACATACACATGGTAGCACGTACACACCCATGGGGCATACGCTTTCAAAACCAGTCTGAACCGAATCCAGTTTGGCTCAGTACATAGAGAATTTGCCTCTTCACTGAAAGTTCCCAGGTTCAATTCTGGTCAAGAGCAGGTACCTTGGTTGCGGGCACATCTCCAGTAGAGGGTGTGCAAGAGGCAGGGTATCGATGTTTCTCATCGATGTTTCTAACTTTCTATCCCTCTCTCTTCCTCTCTGTAAAAATTCAATAATATATACAATCTGAGTTTACAGTATTAATTCAAGGCAACACAGACTCGTGAATGCAGCACTGAGCAACCCACCACAGCATTGGAGCTTCTCTGTAAGCACATCCTCCCATCTTCAAAGTCAAGTGGAATTCCTTGGCCAGCAGCCATCTGGATCCTTGAAAAAAACAAAAGACCAGTGTACATCTCTCCCTGCAATGCTGCACATCTCACAGCCCTCATTATGAAGCCCATGCTGAGCCTGGAGGAGGTGGCATGGAGTTGTTTCAAAGTTCCAGTTGGAAAGGGAGACCTGCTCACCTCTGTTATATCTAATTAATTCTGGGAATATTTAGGTTTCATGTATGTAGAGACTTGGATGGCATGGAGAATGCCGTTATTTCACATGGTGAACATGCTGGATGATATCAGAGAATGCCTGACCCTGCTGACTGGTAACTGGTGGAATAAAGAACACAAGGACTATGTTCAGAAAGCCCACTGCATGGGAGAACATATTTGCCAATGTCATCTCTGGTAAGTGTTTAATATCCAACATTTACAGAGAACTCATACAACTTAACAAGTTGTTTTGTGAGAAAAACAACTCAATCAAAATTGGGCAACACACCTAAGTAGATACTTTTCAAAAGAACATGTAAGGAAAGCCAAGAGACATATGAAAACATGCTCAAAGTTAGTAATCATCCAAGAGATACAAATCAAAACGACAATGATGTACCATCTCACATCTGTCATGATGGCTATCATCAACTTATCAAGAAATGACAAGTGCTGATTATTGTGGGGTTGAACCCTGGGTTCAAAATAAGACCACCGGGGGCTGTGGATTAATTAAAAAGCAGGCAAAGATGTATGGAAATATCTGGCCAGGTCAGACACGAGAGCACCACACACAGGTGGTCTCCACACGACTGCACCATTTCAGGGGTAGGCGACCCCCTTTAAAGGTTCAAACCACAGGAATTTTCCTTTGTTCTAAATTCTATTTTTTTATCTTTATTTTTATTTATTTATTTTATTTTTTTATTTTTACATATTTTATTGATTTTTTTGCCCCCCTCCCTCCCACATGCCTCCTCCCTCCCCAGAGTTTTATGTCCATTGGTTGTACTTATATGCATGTATACAAGTCCTTCGGTTGATCTATTATCTCCCCCAGATCTTCCTCCCCTCCCCACTGTAATTTGACAGTCTGCCTGTTGCTTTACTCTCTCTATCTCTGTCTCTTGGTTCATCAGTTTATAAAGAGCTTTATTGTCCACCAATGAGTGAGGTCATGTGGTATTTCTCTTTCATTGATTGGCTTATTTCACTCAGCATGATGCTCTCCAATTCCATCCAGGTTGCTGCAAATGATGAGAATTCCTTCTTTTTTATGGCAGCATAGTATTCCATTGTGTAGATGTACCAAAGTTTTTGGATCCAATCATCTGCTGACGGGCACCTAGGCTGTTTCCAAATTCTGGCTATTGTAGATTGTGCTGCTATGAACATAGGGGTGCAAATATCCTTTCTGATTGGTGTTTCTAGTTTCTTGGGATATATTCCTAGGAGTGGGATTACTGGGTCAAATGGGAGTTCCATTTTCAGTTTTTTGAGGAAACTCCACACTGTTCTCCACAGTGGATGCACCAGTCTACATTCCCACCAGCAGTGCACGAGGGTTCCTTTTTCTCCACAACCTCCCCAACACTTGTTGTTTGTTGATTTGTTGATTTTGGCCATTCTGACAGGTGTGAGATGGTACCGCATTGTTGTTTTGATTTGCATCTCTTGGACAATTAGTGACTTTGAGCATGTTTTCATGTGCCTTTTGTCCTTCCTTCTGTCTTCTTTTGAAAATATTCTATTTAGGTCCATTGCCCATTTTTTAATTGGATCATTCATCTTCCTTTTATTTATTTGTATAAGCTGTTTGTAGATGTTGGAGATTAAACCTTTATCAGTGGTATTATTTGCAAATATGTTCTCCCACACTGTGGGCTTTCTTGTTGTTTTGTTGATGGTTTCTTTTGCTGTAAAAAAGCTTTTTATTTTGATGTAGTCCCATTTGTTTATTTTCTCTTTAGCTTCCATTGCCCTAGGGGCAGTATCAGTGAAGAAGTTCTTTTGGCATACGTCGGAGATTTTGCTGCCTGTGGATGTTTCTAGTATGTTTATGGTTTCCCGTCTGATGATTAAGTCCTGTATCCATTTTGAGTTTATTTTTGTGAATGGTGTAAGTTGGTGATCTAGTTTCATTCTTTTGCATGTGTCTGTCCAATTTTCCCAACACCATTTATTGAAGAGACTGTCTTGACTCCATTGTATATTCGTGCCTCCTTTGTCAAATATTAATTGAGCATAGTGATTTGGGTTGATATCTGGGTTCTCGATTCTATTCCATTGATCTATATGTCTGTTTTTGTGCCAGTCCCAGGCTGTTTTGAGAACAGTGGCTTTGTAATATAGTTTGAAGTCTGGTATTGAGATCCCTCCTACTTTACTCTTCTCTCTCAGGATTGCTGTGGCTATTGGGGGTCTTTTATTGTTCCAAATGAACTTTTGGAGAGTTCTTTCTAGGTCAGTGAAATATGTCGTTGGTATTTTAATGGGGAGTGCATTGAACTTATAGATTGCTTTAGGAAGTATGGACATTTTGATGATGTTGATTCTACCAATCCATGAACATAGTATGTTCTTCCATCTCCTTCCATCTTCCTCTATCTCCTTTTTCAGTGTCCTTTACTTTCTTAGTTAAATTTATTCCTAGGTATCTTAATTTTTTAGGTCCTTTACTTTCTTAGTTAAATTTATTCCTAGGTATCTTAATTTTTTTTGGTGTGATGGTAAATGGAATTGCTATTTTAGCCTCTGTTTCTGTAGTTTTGCTGTTGGTGTATAGAAATGCCATGCATTTCTTGGCATTAATTTTGTATCCTGCTACATTGCCAAATTCATTTATTAAGTCGATTAGTTTTTTAATTGAGTCTTTTGGGTTTTTATGTACAATATCATGTCATCTGCAAATAAGGATAACTTTACTTCTTCTTTTCCAATTTGGATGCCTTTTATTTCCTCCTCTTGTCTAATTGCAATGGCTAGTACTTCCAGAACTATGTCAAACAGGAGTGGCGAGAGTGGGCATCCCTGTCTTGTTCCTGTTCTTAGAGGGAATGGTTTTAGTTTTTGCCCATTGAGTATAATGTTGGCTGTGGGTTTATCATATATAGCTTTTATTATGTTGAGGAATGATCCTTGTACTCCCACCTTGTTAAGAGTTTTTATCAGGAAAGGGTGTTGGATTTTATCAAATGCTTTTTCTGCGTCAATTGATATGACTATATGATTTTTATCTTTCAATTTGTTTATGTGATGTATCATGTTTATTGATTTGTGGATATTGTACCATCCTTGCATTTCTGGAATAAATCCTGCTTGGTCATGGTGTATGATCTTTGTGATGTTCTTCTGGAGTCGATTTGCTAGAATTTTGTTGCGGATTTTGGCATCTATGTTCATGAGCGATATTGGCCTGTAATTCTCTTTCATTGAGTTGTCTTTGTCTGGTTTTGGTATTAGGGTGATGCTGGTTTCATAGAAGGACTTTGGAAGTATTCCTTCCTCTTGCATTTTTTTGAGTAATCTGAGGACGATGGGTTTTAGTTCTTCCTTGAATATTTGGTAAAACTCTCCTGTGAAGCCATCTGGCCCTGAGCTTTTGTTTGCTGGAAGCTTTTTGATGACTGTTTCAATTTCTTCCCACGTCACTGGTCTATTGAGATTTTTAGATTCTTCCTGATTGAGTTTTGGCAGTTTGTATTATTCTAGGAATATGTCCATTTCCTCCAGGTTGTTCAATTTGTTGGAATAGAGTTGTTCGTAGTATTTTGTATCAATCTGTTGTATTTCGGTTGGGTCTGTTGTTATTTCACCTCTTTCATTTCTGATTTTGTTTATTTGGGTCCTCTCTCTTTGTTTCTTGGTTAGCCGGGCTAGAGGTCCATGTATCTTGTTTATCCTTTCAAAGAACCAGCTCTTGGTTTTGTTGATCTTATGTATTGTTTTTTTGGTCTCTATGTCGTTTATCTGTGCTCTGATTTTTGTTATTTCCTTCCTTCTGCTTACACTGGGTTTTTTTCTTGCTCTTTTTCTAACTCTTTGAGTTGTAGAGTTAGATCATTTCTTACCCTTTTTTCTAGTTTTTTTTTTTGCAATAGGCTTGTAAGGATATGAACTTCCCTCTCAAAACTGCTTTTGCTGTGTCCCATAGATTTTGGATTGTTGTGTTTTCATTGTCATTTTTTGCCAGAATGTTTTTAATTTCTTCCTTGATTTCTCTGGTAACCCAGTCCTTGTTTAATAGCATGTTGTTTAGTCTCCATGTGTTTGATTTCTTTGGATTATTTTTATTGTAGTTAATTTCCAGTTTTATGCCATTATGATCTGAGAAGATGCTTGATATGATTTTTATCTTCTTGAATTTGAAGAGACTTTGCCTATGTCCCAAAATGTGGTCTATCTTTGAGAATGTCCCATGTGCACTTGAGAAGAATGTATATTCTGTGGCTTTGGGGTGGAATGTTCGGAAGATGTCAATTAATTCCATCTGGTCTAGTGAGTCATTTAGGATTGATATTTCTCTGCTTATTTTTTGTTTAGATGATTTGTCCAATGGTGACAGTGGGGTATTAAAATCTCCTACTATGATTGTATTGCTATTAATCTCTCCCTTAATGTCCTCCAGCAGTTTTTTTTATGTATTTGGGTGCTCCTATATTGGGTGCATATATATTTACCAGGGTTATTTCTTCTTGTTGAATTGTTCCCTTTAGTATTATGAAGTGGCCTTCATTATCTCCTGTTATGTCCTTCACTCTGAGATCTAATTTGTCATATATAAGTATTGCTACCCCAGCTTTTTTTTCATTTCCATTTGCCTGGAAAACCTTTTTCCATCCCTTCACCCTCAGTCTGTGTGCATCTTTTTTTCTGAGGTGGGTTTCTTGTAGACAACAGATGTATGTGTCTTGTTTTCTTATCCAATCTGACACCCTATGTCTTTTGATTGGAGCATTTAAACCATTTACATTTAAGGTTATTATTGATAGGTACTCATTTGACGCCATTTTTATTCTATACCCGTGTTCCTTCTTCACTTCCTATTTCTTTATTTTTACAGTAGACCCTTTAGCATTTCTTGCATTGATGGTTTGGTGGAGATAAATTCCTTCAGTCTTTTTTTGTCTGTGAAGCTCCTGATTTCTCCTTCAATTTTGATTGATAGCCTTGCTGGGTACAGTATTCTTGGATTCAGACCCTTCCTTTGCATGATTTTGTATATTTCATCCCATTCCCTTCTGGCCTGATATGTTTCTGTTGAGAAATCAGTTGCTAGTCTGATGGGGGTTCCTTTGTATGTAACTTTCTGTCTCTCTCTGGCTGCTTTTAAGATTCTTACTTTGTCGCTGTTGTTTGCCACTTTAATTATAATGTGCCTTGGCGTCTGTCTTCTGGGATTCATTTTGCTTGGGACTCTTTGAGCATCTTGGATTTGTGTGGGTTTTTCTTCTCTATCTCAGGAAAGTTTTCAGTCATTATTTCTTGAAATACTTTTTCCATGTCTACCTCAGTTTCCTTTTCTTCAGGAACCCCTATTATTCGAATATTATTTTGTTTTGTATTGTCCCAAAGCTCCCGTAGACTCTCCTCCTGCTTTTTAATCTTTTTTTTTTTCTAGAAGCCGCTCTAATTGGGTATTTTTTTCCATCTTGTCTTCTAGCTCACTGATGCGGTCCTCTGCTTCATCTAGTCTACTCTTGATGCTTTCTATTGAGTTCTTCATGGTAGCGATGTCATTTTTTATTTCTTCTTGGTTCTTCAATTCTTCATGGCTCTTCTTCCATTCCTCATGGTTCTTCCTCATTTCTTCTTGGTTATTGTCAAATTTCTCTTCCATTCTTTTTAGCCAACCTATGATCATTATTCTGAACTCTTGCTCTGGTAGGCTGCTTGTCTCTGACTCGTTTACTTCCTTTTCTGGTGATGCCTGCTTTTCTTTCATGTGCGGGGTATTTTTTTGTCTTCCCATGGTATCTCTTTTTCAGGATGTCTGGTTATGTGGTATTCCTTCCCTTGCGTTGATTTAAAGGTGCAAGATTTAACACTACCAGGTACAACACAAGAGGCACTTAACAGGAATGTATTTACAATATTATTAACCTCTAATAAAGGTGACCACTAGAGAAAGGCAAATTAGGGGATAGGAGAGAAGGAAGGAAGGTAAAAATAAAATAAAGAAAAAAAATAAAAATAAAAAAGAAATAATAAATTAAAAAAAAAGTGGGATAAAGAGATAGTCAAAGAAGAAAAGAAGAAAAAAAAGAAGGAGAAAGAAAAAAAAGGTAAAAAAGTAATAATAAATTGAAATTAGAAAACAGGGAAATATGGAAAAAGAGAGAGAGAGAGAGAGAGAGAGAGAGAGAGAGAGAGAAGAAGCAAACTAAAAGAGAAGTGAGAGACAAACTATATATATGTGGAGAAAATTACCATAAAACAACCACTGAGCCCAGTCAATGCCAGTAACAATACTTGGTGATTAGTACAAACTACAATATCTACTATTATTAAGTAAGGCTATGATATACAGAGGTAAAAGAAACAAAGAAAAACAGAGTATTTTTAAAAAATTCAGAGCAACAATAATAACACAGGAATAAGCATAACAGTTTCACTAAAAAGCATAAAAATTCACAATAATCAACCTTCACACAAACAATGAGAAAAGTATAGAAAGTAGAACAGTTTTTTTTTTTAAACTAGTTAATATAGTGCAGAGAATGGTATTTATACACTTGGATCAGGGGTTGGAACTTAGGTCTATAAGTATAGTGAGAGCTTTAGCAGAGGGTATACAGAAAGAATAGAGGAAAAACTAAAGCCGGAAAGGAATAGGATAAACCTGAGATTAAAAGATTAAAGTTTAGTAAGAGAGTGATGTTTTAAAGGTCAAGTTGAGATAGGGTTGAATGGTTCTATAGTAGAGATTAAAATAGAATGAAGGTTATTCCCAATGTAAAATAAAGAAGAAATAAAATGGTACTGGAGAGGAGAAGAAGAAAGAAAGAAAAAAAAATAAAAAAAATAAAAAATTGCAAATTAGCAGTAGTAATAGTGATGATAGAGATTAAAAAAAGTAATAATTGAAAAGGTAAAATCAAGTAAGGAAAAAAGAAAAAAATGGTTTCTTAAGGAAAAGATGTAAAAAATGAAAATTAAATAAAAGATGTAAAAAATGTCAATAAAATAAAGAATAGTAAAATTAACATAAAAACATCCAGTAGTGATCATTCACTTCTTCTGTTATTGTATTTGGCACGCCTGATTCTCGGACCAGAGAGTCTTGCAGTTCCCAGCATTCCACTGCACCTCAGTTTTGTAAAGTAGTCCTCAATTTTAGGTAGGCTATATCTTAGTTATTTGTGTCCACTTATTTTTTATTAGTTAAAAGAAAAAGAAAAAGAAAAAGAAAAAAAGGAGAAAAAAAAAAAAGGAGAGAAAAAAAAAAAGGCAGTTTGTAATTCAGTCCTTAGGTGTCAGTGTTACTGGTTTGACCTCCCATTCTTTAGGTTGCTCTGGCCTTCTTTCTCTGTGGCTCTAGTGGGCAGAGTGCCATCTGGTTCCCAAACTATCTCTTTTGGCTCTGATCCCTTGTTTCCGGAAGGCAATTTCCCCCTGCAATTTCCTGAATATGCCCAACTGGGCGGTCCTTCCCGAGTATTCAGATGCAAGGGGGTGAGGGAGATCAGAGGTGTCCAGGTGTTCCGCCCTTGGCGGGACAGCCGCGGTTCTTAACAATCTGTCCCTGTCCCCCTGGCGTTTTAGAAAAAGACCTGCTATTGGGGATGGTTACGCCAACCCCTGGACTGGGTTTCGCCAGACAAGTTTCTAGCTGCAGCCTTCTTTGGGCACAGCTCTGGCGCAGGCTGCCATGGCGCTCCGGGGTGCACTGGGGAAGGGCCGCGGCGCTCGGGGGCTACAATAGAGGCGGGGCTGTGGCACTCCGGGGCGCACTGGGGGCGGGGCCTCGCGGTGCTCCGGGGCTACTGCTGCCTGTGCCGCCAGAACCCTCAGGCTATCCCCGCAAACTCTGACCTTCCCGTGGGTAGTTGTAGAGCTACCTTGAATCCGGGCGTTTGCTCCCTTTGGGGCGTCACCGGTGTTGGATGGACTCCTCCGCAGTGGGTCCTCCAGGCCGGAGATGCTCCTCCTTTCCAGTATGGCGAGGCGGCCTTCCCGCGGAGCCTGGAGCTCCGGGAGAAGTAGGCGGCGCCGGTCGCCCGGTCAGGAAATCCCGTCCAGCTGACCCTTCCTTACCCTCCTTGACAGATCCGTTGCCCCTTAGCTGCTAACAAACACTCCCTGAGCGACTCAGACGCTGCTCCTGTGTGTCTTGGGACCAGAGTTAGAACAAGTCCATCTGTTCGGTCGCCATCTTCGAGCTCCGCCAAAAGTACTTACTCTTTCAGCATAAACAATACAGCTTGTCAAAAAGAAGGATCCCTGAGAGTAAGTGCCTGCCACAATTGACAGGTGTTTGCAATGACATTTGGTCTGTTTCCTTTGTGCAGGTCAGAGCTCCCTTTCTCAGGTCACCCTGTCAAATCTCCAGGGTGGATTCGCCTGGCACTATCACAAGTCCTAGGGAAGGCAGCCCAGCGCTGGGGCAAAGGCTCAGTGATGCCATCAGAGGCCAGGCTTCCCTCTTCCCACTCTACCAGCCTTGGCAGTGGGGAGGAAGGGTTTTCCTTGAGAAAAATCCTGTTAAAGTGATCTGTGGGTTTGGGGGTTGCTTTGGAGTAAAGTTCACTCCGTGAAATGGACTTTCCCAAGGGCTGAGTCTTTGGCTCTGCAGATGGGAGAGTTGGAGATGGAACTCCAGAAGGAAAAAGACAACAGCCAGCACTTGGAGACCATCAATAAAGTGCAGTACCAGGCCCTCATGGAGGAGCACAGCTGCTACAAGACCCCGCTGTGTTGCTCCTGGAAGTGCAGAGCAAGGCATTCAGGCGTAGGTGGGTGCCAGCAATTGTTGGGGTGACTAGGCAGCTCTCCAGGCTTCTGTCCCCATTTGCTCTGGCCCCTCATGGTTCCTTTGGACCTGCTGCTCCAAAGGGAAGAGAAGTGAATGGAATGCCTCCCTCAGCAATGTGGGGTTTGTGCAGGCCTAGGGGCAGGAGGAGGATATGCCCAGCTGATCTTGGCTCGGGAAACCATATGTCAGCATTGGGGTCCCTGTTACTCTGGCGATTTCTACCCCCTCTTCCTCTTCCCTCCCACCCAAGAACTAAGAGGGTGTGTACATCACAGCTGCTGGTGTATGGGGATGCACCTCACCAGGTTCCATGTCTTTACTTCCCTGTAAAAGTCTCCAAGACTGGGCTTCTGTGTGTGATTTTAACTTTTTATTTGGGAAACTTTTGAATATATGGAAATGTACAGAATTGTATCTTGAGAGCCCCATATACTCATCCCCGATGTCAGTACCCCATTACTCTATCTCATGTCATCTTTACCTTCATACTACTTATATTAAGGTAAAAGTGATGGACATTGTAATTCACAAATCTCAACTTTGCACTTATGCCATATCAGAGATTTGTGTACATGTAGTCAGCCAAAGTCTCCCAAACTGCTGCTTGGGCAGATCCTGGATTGATCCAGATACCAGGGCAGGCAGAGCAACATCCACAGCCTTGGCGAGGCACAGGATTACAACTCAGGAGAGAGGAGGAGGGATGTGGCTAAAGAGAGACTCTCCCACACGTGGAGCAGCACAGGAGAGAGCTGTCATTCACTTCCTGTGCTTGTGAGATGCCCCTGCTCACAGCATTTCCCTTCCTCCTCAATAAGACACTGAGAAAATGTCTTCAGAATTGGAAGCAGCTGAGGTGCTGGGAGTTTCCATAACGGGGTCCTTGGAGGGAATTGTCCCTGCAGAGCCTGTTGAGGGCACATCTTGCTGCCATAAGTATGGGGGCCATGACATTCATTTATTCACTCACCCCGTGCTTCCAGTCCAGTCCACTCTCCAGGGCGATCCACCCCTTTATCCTCCAAGTTCTCCATTATCCAGGAGTGCTGCCACATCTGCTCCTAACAGACTCTCTGTTCCTTCCAGCCAGAATGAGCACCTTCTGCCTTATGGCATTCCACCCTCCCTCCTCCTAAAATCATCCCATATTCATGAGATGCTTAGTGAGCATCTACTGGGTGTGTGGCACTGTGTCTAGATGTGGTGGGAATGACCTCAGCGGACTAACGGGGGGAAACTTCACAACTGAAACCACACGGACGCTAAAGCCCCCCCTCACCGCACACACGTTCACTGCTAGATGTATTAAAGGACAGTTTACAACCGAGAAAGCAGAGACAGTGGTGGACAGGGGGGTTTCTGTAGAGTTTTATGTCAATTTGAAAATAAACCACCTCTTCGAAATCATTTTTAACTTTTATTAATTAATTCATTCGGTTTTACAGCATCAGTTTGTCACAGATGGAATAGACAAACAGATATATAAAAAGGCAATGGGAAGCACAGAAATAGTCATTAAAATCCAGAAATACTACCGGGTGAAAAACATTCAGACCAGACAAATGTTTGTGACACTTCACTGCCAGGAAATAGAGTCAACTGCAGTTAATGAAGAAAAAGGAGCCCTATATGCATGCCATTATTACAATAAAAGGCCAAACACGTGAGGAGTCCTCCTGGTGTCCAATTTTGCCGCGGGAAGGGGGTCCATTGTGCGAGTGCAGGGAATGCCATATGAGAAGCACAAGGCAGCCAGGAGTCACAGATGTGCAGACAGGAAAGGCTATCCCAGTCCTCTGGGTGCCACGGCGCGCTGCCAGGAGGAGCATGGAGGCTGGGCCGGGTCCCTTGGAAAGTTCTGGCAGCAGTTCCTAATGGGGGCAGCCTGGGCGAGGGAGGTGCAGCCCTTGGGACTCCTGCTCCCTTGTCCATGACACCACGCGCATGCGCAGTTGGGGGCAACGTGGATGCTTAGAGCAACTGGGGGGGCAACACGCACTGCCCAGGGCTTCTGGCGCCCGCCCGGCCCCGCGTGGGCGCACACCCTGGTCGCCTAGGGGGCCGCGGCATCTGCAGGACTTGGCGGGGACGGAAGCCCTTGGAGACCCGGTAACTGGAACAGGTCCACGTCGCTGCCGTCCACAAAGTCATACGTACCAAGGCCTGGGAGAGGAGAAGGGCTCCTCCAAGCCCTCTAGGGCAGAGAGCAGCTCTGTGAAATCAGGGTCTGGGGAGGCATTGCGGGCGGCTTCGGCGTCGTCTTCGTCATTGTCTTCTTCATCGGGGACCTGAGACCAGACTGTGGCCTGGGCTGGAGCTGGATCTGGAGCGGAAGCGGGAGCGGCAGCAGGTGCAGGTGCAGGTGCAGGTGCAGCCGGGACCATGTCCAGGACGCCCTGGGAGGGGTGCCAGCAGGCCTGGCTGTAGCTGGAGGCGCTGGCATCTGCTGCTGGGAAGACTTGCCAGGGGCTGTGCTGAGGGAGCACGGGGCTGGCAGGGAGCACAAGGCCCTCGTGGAAGGCAGGGTCCACAGGCGCAGGCGCAGGCTTGGACTGAGGGTCGCAGGCTCCTGGTTCCTGGGGCAAGGCGGGCTGGGCTCCAGGGCTTTTCTGCCCGCGCGGTGGTCTCTGCAGCCTGTGCTCTTTGGCCCTGCGGTTCTTGAGCCACACCTAGGGAGAGAGGGAACGGAACGGAACGGAGCAAGTGTGATGGGTTAGAAGCTCTGTGTGCACACACCTGTGATCGCCTGCCAGGGGGTGAGGAGGCTCAGGGAAGAAGGGCCAGCCTAAAACCTCTCCCTCCGCCACCAGATCCCACAATTGGCCCCGGTTTGGCCTGGGTTCCGGGAGAGGGGCAAAGAGCAGGAGGGGCAGGGCTTGGACACCCAGAAACCGGGACGGGGTCTGCTTGAGAGGGTCCCCGTGTTCCCAGAGGCCCGGCGGTCTAAGGGCAAGCGTGTGGAGAAGCGAGGGGCTGTATCGTGTTGGCCATTTTGTCCCACACAGGGCTGAGATGGACTCGGGGGCCAGGCCCCGGACCACACGGGTGACCGTGGGCGGCGCTAGGTCCTTCTGGCCTGGTCTCCCGCTTCCCACGCTCTTTTATCTCCGCCCTCTACCTTCCCCCCACTACTCCCCCCCCCCCATCGCCCCCAACCTTGACCCCCCTTCTGAAGCGTGGTAGGGCATGGATTGGGATAGTGGGCGGGCAGCAGGCAGTGGGAGCCGATGAGGTGATTCCGGGATTGGGGTTGAGGTTGGGGTTGGGGTTGGGGTCGGGCATGTACCTGAACTTGATACTCCTGCAGATCCAGCATGGCCGCCAGGGCCTCGCGTTCCTCCAAGGTCCCATAGGGTTTCCCTTTAAAGAATGTCTCCAGGACCCGCAGCTGTTCTGCGCTGAACACCGTGCGCGGCCGCCGCCTCCTGTTCCTCCGGGCGCTCGGGGACAGCCCGGAGCCTGGCAGAAGGCGGAAAGGGAGTCAGAGGAGCTCCAAGGACTGTCCCTAGCCCAACGGGCCTGGGCCACACACCTGTGAGCAGGTGGGTGCTTCGGGATTGAGGGCGGGGGGTAGGGGTAGGGGTAGGGTGGGAACATGGCTTGTGGGTGGGCGCATGGCTTGTGCCCCAGGGGCCCGGACCGGGCACCTGCCCGCCCGGGCCACCCGCCTCTCTAGGGCTTGGCGTCCGCATCTCCCAAAAGAGCCTGGGGCCAGCGCCCGTGTTCTTTGCGGGCCCCACAGCCAGGCAAGGCGGGTCCTCAGACTCACCCAGGCATCCTCTCCCGCGGCTATTACCCCGCCAGTGTAGTCCCACCCCCCAAAACGCACTAAGCCTGACAGAGAAGCTGGCCCCGGCCTGGATGCCCAGGGGTCTCCATCCCCTACCACAGGATCCCACCTACGGGTCCCAGACTCTCATGGTGGGCCCAGACTCACCGCTGAGAGACCCGGGTTCTTGCATCCTGGATGCTGCTGGGCCCTCTGCGTTTGACGCTCTGGCAAGCAGCCCTGTGATCGCCTCCTTAAATTCGTGGTAGGCACTCGCCACCCACACGTCACAACCTATGGGGCTCTTCCCTCAGGCCCCGCCCCTTGTGCAGCTGTGTGTTTGCGTGTGCGTGCGTGTGCGTGTGTGCGTGTGCGTGTGTGCGTGCGTGTGTGTGTGTGTGTGTGGGGGGCGGGTGGTGTGTAGCGCCTGGGGGCAGGGTTCGCGGGGAGGTGCAATCATTGATTAGTCGTTTAATGGAGCACCTACTGCACCCGCTGCACGCCCCCGTAGCTGGGAGACCTCAATGGACAGACAGCCTCGTTCCTGCCCTTAAGAGGACTGCCCCCAGGGGACTTTTATTAGAATTTACAGGAGAGACAGTGACCTGGGTGATGAAATGCTAAAGGGAAGGAAAGTATGAGATGTCATTGCTAGACTCAATTCACCTTCTGAACTGCCTCGCCCTGTCCCAGGGTGGGGTCTCTCCTAACTGGCCGTGATTTCTGATTTCCTGCGAGCACGTTGGTCACCGCGACAGTGAATGGCCCTGATGTCCCCAAGGGACAACCCAACCGATTCTTTGTTTTATACATTGTGTCGAGAGGTTCCCTTCTCCATGAGGTCTAAAGGAAAAACAGGGTGTTACAAGCAAAATAGTAGGTGTCACATGCTGCTGATTGGATGGGCAAAGCTGAGAAGAGGGGCCAGGCTTGGCTTTGGAAGAGAGGATTGGGAACCAGGCCTTTCTTTGCCTTGGAGTGTGGGCTGCTCTATGAGACAGACTTGTTGATATCTGTACAGCTCCCTCAGCCAAAGACCATGAGTAGGACACCAGTGGTGGAGCAAATGTCGGTTTCTTTACTTTTTAAGAACCTTTTAAAGAAATGTTGTTACTTTTTGATGAGAGAGAGAGAGAGACAGAGACAGAGAGAGATGTGAGAGAAACATGGATTGATTGCCTCCCAAAAGCACCCTGACCAGAGCCAGGGATAGAACGTGCAACCAGTTGTGTGCCCTTGTCCAGGATTCCTTTGACCCAGAATAGAGCCCTCACCTTTCTAATCCCTGAGACAATGCTCCAACCTACTGAGGCACACAGGTAGGGTCCCATTTGTATCTCAATGGGAGCTTGTCTGCCATTTACATGTAAGGAGATTATTGCTACTTATGTGTTCTTGTCATTGTTTGAGTTGCTGATTGCCTTAGAGTCCTCTGTCCACCCTCCCCCACTTTTTTTTGTATGACACTGCTCTCTTGTCCAACATGTTGAGAACTTTCTGTAGTGCTATGTTTGAATTCCTTTCTCTTATTTCTTGTGTACCTCCTCGCGTGTGGTTACCTGGACCCTTAACCTCTGACAAATTACCAGCCTCCCCATAAAGTGGAGGTTGAAAATTCAGAGGAAAGGAAGAGGGATACACACACACACACACATACACACACACCGCCGCCCAAACCACCCAGAAGCTAAAGCCCCACCTCACACCACACACGTTCACTGCTAGAAGTATTAAAGGACAGTTTACAACCGGGAAAGTAGAGACAGTGGTAGGCAGGGGGGTTTCTGTAGAGTTTTATGTCAATTTGAAAATAAACCACCTCTTCAAAATCATTTTTAACTTTTATTAATAAATTCATTCGGTTTTACAGCATCAGTTTGTCACAGGTGGAAAGGACAAACAGATATATAAAAAGGCAATGGGAAGCACTGAAATAGTCATTAAAATCCAGAAATCCTAACCAATGAAAAAAATTCAGGCCAGACAAATGTTTGTGAAACTCCATTGGCAGGAAATAGAGTCAACTGCAGTTAATGAAGAATAAGGAGCCCTATATGTATGCCATTATTACAATAAAAGGCCAAACACGTGAGAAGTCCTCCTGGTGTCCAATTTTGCCGCGAGAAAGGGGTCCATTGTGCGAGTGCAGGGAATGCCATATGAGAAGCACAAGGCAGCCAGGAGTCACGCTTGGAGGCTGGGCCGGGTCCCTTGGAAAGTTCTGGCAGCAGTTCCTAATGGGGGCAGCCTGGGCGAGGGAGGTACAGCCCTCAGGACTCCTGCCCCCCTGTCCAGGACACTACACGCATGCGCAGTGGGGGCAAGGTGGATGCTTAGAGCAACTGCGGCCAAGAAGCGCTGCCCAGCACGTCTGTCGCCCTCCCGGCCCCGCGTGGGCGCTCACCCTGGTCCCGTAGGGTGCCGCGGTATCTGCAGAACTTGGCGGGGATGGAAGCCCTTGGACACCCGATAACTGGAACAGGTCCACGTCTCTGTTGCCCACAAACATACATACCAGGTCCTGGAGGAGGAGAAGGACTCCTCCAATCCCTCTAGAGCTGAGAGCAGCTCTGTGAAATCAGGGTCTGGGGAGGCATTGTGGGCGGCTTCGACGTCGTCTTCGTCATTGTCTTTATCATTGGGGACTTGCGGCCAGACTGTGGCCTCAGCTGGAGCTGGATCTGGAGCGGGAGTGGGAGCCGCAGCAGGTGCAGGTGCAGAGGGGACAATGTCCGAGACGCCCGGGGCGGGGTGCCAGCAGGCCTAGCTGTAGCTGGAGGCGCTGGCATCTGCTGCTGGGAAGACTTGCCAGGGGCTGTGTGGAGGGAGCACGGCACTGGCAGGGAGCACAAGGCCCGCCTGGAAGGCAGGGTCCGCAGGCGCAGGCGCGGGCTAAGGTGCAGGTTCCGGGTTCCTGGGGCAAAGCATGGGCTGCAGGGCTTTTCTGCCCGCGCGGTGGTCTCTGCAGCCTGCGCTCTTTGGCCCTGCGGTTCTTGAGCCACACTTAGGGAGAGAGGGAACAGAACGGAGCAAGTGTGAGGGGGGAGAAGCTCTGTGTGCACACACTTGTGATCGCCTGCCATGGGGTGAGGAGGCGCAGGGAAGAAGCGTAGGCCTAAAACCGCTCCCTCCGCCCCCAGATCCCACAATTGGCCCCGGTTTGGCCTGGGTTCCAGGAGAGGGGCAAAGAGCAGGAGGGGCAGGGCTTGGACACCCAGAAACCGGGAACGGGTCTGCTTGAGAGGGTCCCTGTATTCTCAGAGGCCCTGCGGTCTGGGCGCGAGCGTGGGGAGAAGCGAGGGGCTGTAACGTGTTGGCCATTTTGTCCCACACAGGGCTGAGGTGGACTCGGGGGCCAGGCCCCGGACCACACGGGTGACCCTGGGCAGTGCTAGGTCCTTCTGGCCTGGTCTCCCGCTTCCCACGCCCTTCTATCTCCGCCCTCTCCCTTCCCCCCACCAACCTATTGACCCCAACCCTCACCCCCCTAGGGCATGTTTGGGATAGTGGGTGGGCAGCAGGAAGTGGGAGCGGATGGGGTTATTCCGGGGTCGGGGTTGGGGTTGGTGATTGGGTCTCAGCTGTACCTGAACTTGATACTCCTGCAGATCCAGCATGGCCGCCAGGGCCTTGCGTTCATCAAAGGTCCCATAGGGTTTCCCCTTAAAGAATGTCTTCAGGACCCACAGCTGTTCTGTGCTGAACACTGTGCACTGCCGCCGCCTCCTGTTCCTCGGGGCGCTCGGGGACAGCCCGGAGCCTGGAAGAAAGGGGAAAGGGAGTCAGAGGAGTTCCAAGGACTATCCCCAGCCCAACGGGCCTGGGCAACACACCTGTGAGCAGGTCGGGGCTTTGGTCTTGAGGGTGAGGGTATTGGGTCGGGGGGAGGGGAGTGCTTGTGCATGGGCGCATGGCATGTGGCCAGGGGCCCTGACCCCTTACCTGCCCGCCTGGGCCACCCCCCTCTCTAGGGCTGCGAGTCTGCATTTTCCAAAAGAGCCTGGGCCAGAGCTTGTGTTCTTCTTTGCGGGGCCCACAGCCAGGCAAGGCGGGGCCCTCAGACTCACCCAGGCTTCCCCTCCCGCAGCCCTCACCCCGCCAGTGTCGTCCCAGCCCCCAAAATGCACTAAGCCTGACAGAGAAGCTGCCCCTGGCCTGGATGCCCAGGGGACTCCATCCCCCACCAAAGGATCCCATCTATGGTTCCCAGGCCCTCACTGTGGGCCCAGACTCACTGCTGGGAGACCCGGGTTCTTGCATCCTGGATGCTTCTGGGCCCTCTGCGTTTGAAGCTCTGGCAAGCAGCCCTGTGATCACCTCCTTAAATTCGTGGTAGGCACTCGCCACCCACACGTCACAACCTATGGGGCTCTTCCCTAAGGCCTGCCTCTTTTGTAGCTGTGTGTTTGCGTGTGTGTGTTTGTGTGTGTATGTGTGTGTGGGGGGGCGCGCTTGAAGTGTAGGGCCTGGGGGCAGGGTGCGCGGGGAGGTACAATCATTGATTAGTCATTTGATGGAGCAACTACTGCACCCGCTGGACGTCCCGGGAGCTGGGAGACCTCAATGGACAGACAGCTTCGGTCCTGCCCTTAAGAGGACTGCCCCTGGCGACTTTTATTAGAATCCACAGGAGAGACAGTGACATGAGTGATGAAATGCTAACGGAAAGGAAACTATGAGATGTCATTGCTAGACTCAGTTCACCTTCTGAACTGCCTCGCCCTGTCCCAGGGTGGGGTCTCCCCTAACTGGCCGTGATTTCTGCTTTCCTGGGAGCACCTTGGTCACCACGATAGTGGATGGCCTTAATGTCCCCAAGGGACAACCCAACTGATTCCCTGTTTTATAAATGGTGTGCAGAGGTTCCCTTTTCCATGACCTCTCAAGGAAAAACAGGGTGTTACAAGCAAAATAGTAGGTGTCACATTCTGCTTATTGGGTGGGTAAAGCTGAGAAGAGTGGCCAGGATTGGTTTTGGGGGAGGGAATGGGAAAATGGGCCTTTTTCCTTTAGAGTGTGGGCTTCTCTATGAGACAGACTAGATGATATCTGTATAGCCCCCTCAACTGAAGACCATGATGAGGACACCATTGGTGTAGCAAACGTCAGCTTATTTATTTTTTAAGAATGATTTAAATAAATTTTGTTACTTTTTGATTAGAGAGAGGGGGGAGAAGGAGAGAGAGAGAGAGAGAGAGAGAGAGAGAGAGAGAGAGAGAGAGACAGAAAGAGAGAGAAACAAAGAGAGAGAGAGGAAAGGGAGAGAGAAGAAGAGAGAGAAGGAGAGAGAAAAACAGAGAGAGAGAGAGCGGGGGGGAGAGAGGGAGAGATAGAGAAGCAGAGAGAGATTAGGAGGAAGAGAGAGGAGAAATAGAGAAAAAGGAGAGAGAAATGAAGAGAGAAAGAGTGGAGATAGAGAGAGAGAGAAAAAAAGGGAGAGAATGAGAGAAAGAGAGAAACAGAGAAAAAGAGAGTGAGAGGAGACTGAAAAAGAGAGGAGAGAAAGAGATAAAGGAGAGAGAAATGAAGAGAGAGATAGGAGAGAGAGAGAGAGCTAGAGAGAGAGAGAGAGAGAGAGAGAGAGAGATGTGAGAGAAACATTGATTGTTTTCATCCCACATGGACCCAAACCAGAGACAGCCAGAGGTAGAACTTGCAACCAGGTTTGTTCTCTTGACCCAAAAGAGAGCTCTCAGCTTTCCCATTCTCACAGGATTCTCTAATCCACGAAGCCATACTGATAGGGTTCCATTTTATCTCAATGGAAGCATATCAGCCATTTACATTTAAAAAGTTATTGCTACTTAGGTGTTCCTGTCATTGTTTGGGTTTCTGGTTGTCTTAGAGTCCTCTGTTCCTCTTTTTTTATGTCACTGCTCTCTTGTCCAACTTGTTGACTTTCTGCAGTGCTATGTTTGAATTCCTTTCTTTTATTTCTCGTGTACCTGCTGGATACTTTCTGTGTGTGGTTACCTGGACCCTTGACTTATGACATATTATCAGCCTCTCCATAAATTGAATGTTGAAAATCAGGATGAAAGGAAGACACACACACACACACACACACACACACACACACACACACACCACCTGGAAGCAAAACCCCTATGCTAAAGAATAGGAAACTGTGACATGTCTTTCCTAGACTCAGATCACCATCTGAACTTCCTCTTCCTGTCTGAGGGTGGGGTCTTCCCTAACTGGCTGTGATTTCTGCTTTCCTGGGTGCCCGTTGGTCACCGGGACAGTGGATGGCCCTGATCTCCCCAAGGGACAACCCAACCAATTCCTTGTTTTATAAATTGTGACTAGAAGCTTCTAAAGTATAAAAAGGGTGTTACAAATGAAATAGTAGGTGTCACATGCTGCTGATTTTATGCACAAACTGAGAAGAGGGTCCAGGCTTGGCATTGGGGGAGGGGATGGGAAAACGGGCCATTTTTTTCCCTTGGAGTGTGGGCTGCTTTATGAGACAGACTTGGTGATATCTCTGTACAGTGCCCTTATCCAAAGACCATGAGTAGAACACAAGTGGTAGAGCAAATGTAGGCTTCTTTATTTTTTAAGAACGTTTTAAAGAAATGTTGTTACTTTTTGATGAGAGAGAGAGAGAGAGAGAGAGAAAGAGAGAGAGAGAGAGAGATGAGAGAAACATGGATTGGTTGCCTCCCACAAGCACCCTGACCAGAGTCATGGATAGAAAGTGCAAGCAATTGTGTGCCACTGACCAGACTCCCTTGAGTCAGAATGGAGCCCTGGGCTTCCCCATGCCTCACAAGAACTCTAATTTACTGAGCCACACGGATAGGGCTCCATTTGTATCTCAATGGGATCATGTAAGCCATTTACATTTAAAGAGATTATTGCTACTTGAGATCCTTCAGATAATCCCACCTGAAAGGTGTGTCTGGGTGCAGCTGGGCTAGAAGCGCCCTCCCCCTAAACTTAATTTCATCAAGCCTGGGGGCCGCTGATTGGTGGAGCTCGAGGCTCCTCCCAGCATGCTCTGGGCTTATAAGTGGGCAGATGGGGAGGCAGGGGCCTTCATTTGCAGAGCTTCTCAGCCCAGGACACTTCCTGCTCTGTGCTCTGTGAGGGAGCTTTCTTTTGAGAGAGAAATCTCGCGAAGACCTTGTCCTCTGCGCTCTGGGAGGGAGCTTGCTTTCTGGAGAGAGATCTCGAGAAGACCCTGTTCTCTGAGCTCTGTGAGGGAGCTTGCTTTGGGAGAGAGATCTCGCGAACACCCTGTCCTCAGACATGGAGGCTGCTTCTGCGCCCCTGGAAGAGGAGTTTCAGCTCAGGCAACCCCCGAAGCTCGAATCCTCTGGATTCGGTGAAGGGGCTGCAGGGGTCCATGGGGGACCCCGCAGGACTCAGAAACCAGCAGCGCCCAGGGAAAGCGGGTGCGCCCCGCGGGGCCCACTGGCTCCCGGGGAGACCCCTTCAAGTGGGAGCTGGAGCGCGGGGAGACCCCGCGCGGTGGGGGCCGGGCTTTGGAACCTGGGCAACACCTGCTATGCCAATGCGGCCCTGCAGTGCCTCAGCTACACCCCGCCGCTGGCCCGTTACCTGCTGTCAGGGCTGCACTCCAGGGCCTGCGGGCGGCGGGGGGCGTCCTGCACCCTGTGCGCCCTGCAGACTCACGTGACCCGGGCCCTCCTGCGGCCCGGGCACATCATCGTACCCGAGGGGGCACTGCTGGCGGGCTTCCGCGCGTACCAGCAGGAGGACGCCCACGAGTTCCTCCTGTTCACACTGGAAGCCCTACAGCGGGCTTCCCAGGAGGATGCCACCCTGATCCGCGGGATCTTTGGAGGCCACTGGAGATCTCGGGTCCAGTGTCTCCGCTGCCAGGGCGTGTCCGACACCCTGGACCCTTACCTGGACGTTGGCCTAGACATCCAGACGGCTCGGAGCGTGACTCAGGCCCTGGACCTGCTAGTGAGGCCTGAGCTGCTGGACGGCTACCAGTGCGGCCAGTGCCTGCGGAAGGTGCCGGCCAAGAAGACATTGCGCCTGGATGCGGCATCCAGGGTGCTCACGCTGGTGCTGAAGCGGTTCTCGGCTCTGGCAGATGGCAAGTTGGAGCGGGATGTGCACTACCCGGAGCAGCTGGACCTGCGGCACTACCTATCTCGGGGACGCCGCGCGCACCCGCTGCTATACAGGCTGTACGCAGTGCTGGTCCACTCAGGCCGCACCTGCCACGGCGGCCACTACTTCTGCTATGTCCAAACCGCGGGTGGGGGGTGGTTCAAGATGGACGACGACCAGGTGACCGCCTGCGACGCCTCTATAGCCCTGAGCCAATGCGCATACGTGCTCTTTTACGTGCAAACCAGTGAACTGGAAGGAGAAGGGGAAAACCCAGATGCCCCGCGACTGAGCACAAGCACTGGGAGGCGTCCACCCAACGGGACCCCCCAAAATGCCCCCGACTTCACAGGTCCTGGGTCCGAGAAGCCCGTCAAGCACAACGACTCAGAGCAGCGGCCTCGGCTCCAGGAGCCGTCCCGGCCCAAGCCACAGTTCAATCTCAGCGAGCTCCAGTGTGCCCTGCCCACCGAAGCCGTTGTCCTTCACCAGTCCCGGGGCAGAGGGGGCAGGACCGAACGCCTGCTCAACGGTCCAGCTGGGGAGGACCTCCCCGGGGAGGCCAAGGGCACTGACCAAGGCCCTGGTCCCAGAGGGGGAGCCAAGGCGAACAGGAAGAAGAAGAAGAGGAAGAAGGGGCACAGGTTTGTGCCCGTGTGCCAGTGATGTCAGCAACAGCAGCAGTCCAGGAGCCTGGGGCTCAGCGCTGGGTGGGCGTGGGGGTGGGTTTGGGGGTGGGGGTGGGGAGACTTTCTAGACCGCTGGGTCAGGTTTCAGTGGTGGGCGGCACAAGGACTCCGCAATTTTGGCCAAGTTGGATACTCCTGAACCCATGTAGGTACTTTCAAATGGTAAGTATGGAGGCATTATTTTAAAATTTCATTATCCACCAGCCCCCCTTCCTTCCTTCCTTGTACATCCTCACACAAGGGTACTTATCCATTAATCTTTAGAGAGAATGAAACTTCAATGTGAAAGAGACACAAAGATACTTCACCTACCGCACCCAGCCTGACCAAGGAAGGTCGTGGGTGGAGCCTGCAATCCAGGTAGATGCCCTGGACCAGAATGGAACTGGTGACCTTCAGTGCTAGGAACGCCTCTCTATCCACCGTGCCCCAACAACCAGGCTGCACATCATCCTGATTTTTATGGCTGGGAATCTCGTGGAGGGTCATTTGGAAGCGAGGGTGGGAGGGGGGAGAGAGTGGGGGAAGTTAGGAAGAAGGAGGCTGAAGGGGTGTGGTTGTGCGCATTGATTTCAGTCTCTCCTTTCTGGTGCCCGGCCCCCTGGAGCCCATCAGCCCATCAGCCCTTTGAGCCCGCTTCCCAGAGCTGCCTGCACTCCTGGGCCCCAGTTCTGCCTCCTGGAGGCGCTGGGTCTCAACTCCTAAGATTTAATCTCCGGAATGGCTCCACTTCCCCCTCAGGAGGCGCACGTCCAGCTGTGCTGATGCGAACCGGGCTGGATTATGCCCTCAGGGTGGCTAGGAATGCAGGCAAACATCCCAGAGCCCTTCCAGGATCAGCAGCCAGGCAGAGACTTGGGGGTTCGTGTGGCGCATGAGATCCCCCAAAGCATTTCAAATAGCTCCCTGTAGGGCTGTCATGGCTCTTGCCACAGGTGTGCGCGCGCGGGGCGGGGGGGAGGGGGGCTGGGGGGTGAGGCGGGAGTAGAGTTGTGGGGTGCAGGAGCTCCCAGGGCACCCGCTAATCTCCCAAGTCCTCTCCAAACCAGGGAAAGGCTTTAGCAGGCCCTTGCACCCTCTGCTAGTAGAGGTGCGCCAATGCAAGTCCCTGACCCCCTCCCCCCGCTTCCCCGCCCCACCCCGCACTCCAGCAGCCTCCTCTGGGGAAAGCAGATTCAAGTGCCTGGAAGTGCCCAGCTCTGGAGAGATCCTAAGGGGTGGCGGGATATTGGTGGTGGTGGTGGTGGAGGTGGTGGAGATGGTGGTGGTGAGCGTCCTGCAAGGAACATTGTCTGTGAGAATGCAGATATTTGCAAGGGGCGGGAAAGGGACGTGCGCATGGCTGCTTTGAGACCACTCAATCAAAAACATCCGTGGGAGTCCGCGGATGTTCATGCGGGTGCACAAGGTCGGCTACCAGGATGTCTGCCGAGTGACCCACGTCTGGGAGATTCACCCTGGCTTCTTTCCTTGTGGCTCGGGCCCTTGTATGATATCTGGAGCTCACGCGAGATTCTGATCACAGCTACAGGAAAACGTTTCAATCGTTTTTGACAGACACACGTGGTGCAACCCGTCTTAAGGACAGCATCCCGTTTCGCCATGCCCCGCCACCACCAGCGAGGTGGCTTAGGAGAAGAGAAAGGCATTCCCCTAGAGTCCAAATGGCAGAAGTCAAAAATCAAAGTGCCAGCGGGACCCCTTTCCTTCTGAGGGCTCTGACGAAGCAGCTGTCCTGCCTCCTCCAGCCGCTGGTGGCCTCTGGCGCCCCTGGCCCAGAGCCTTCAACTGCAGCTTGTGCCTCTCAAGACCTCCTAGGCCAGCTTAGTTGTGTGTGCTTGTCTTCCGTGTCCCTCCCCTTGTGTTGCAGGAACACCAGATATGGGGTGCGGAGTCTGTGGAATAGAGATTTCTAGATTTTTGTTGAAGAGAGGCCATATAGAATTCAGCAGAATAGAGGATGTTTAGAATTCTGTGGAAGAGAGGACTTCAGGAATCCTGTGGAATACGGAACATCCAGAATTCTGTGGTGGAGTGGACTTCTAGAATTCTGTGGAATAGGGGATTTGTAGAATTCAGAGAAAAGGAGGACTTCTACAATTCTGTGGAATAGGGAATTTCTAGAAATACGAAGAGAGGACTTCTAGAATTCTGTCAAAGAGGATTTCTAGAATTTGGTGGAATAGAGGCCATATAGAATTCAGCAGAATAGAGGATTTTTCTGTGGAAGAGAGGACTTCAGGTATACTGTGGAATATGGAACATCCAGAATTCTGTGGAAGAGTGGACTTCTAAAATTCTGTGGAATAGGGGATTTCTAGAATTCTGTAGAAGAGATGATTTCTAGAATTGAAAGAAGGGAGGATTTCTACAACTCTGTCAAATTGGGTATTTCTAGAAATGAGGAAGAGAGGACTTACATAAATCTGTGGAATAGAGTATTTCTAGACTCCTGTGGAATAGATTTCTGGAATTCCGAGGAAGAGAGGATATCTGGAATTCTGTAGAATAGGGGACTTTTTGAATTGAGATGAAGGGAGGACTTCTAGATTTTGATGAATAGGGGATTTCTAGAATTTGGAGGAAGGGAGGACAGCTAGAATTCTGTGGAATAGGGTATTTCTGGAAATCTGAGAAAGAGAGGACTTACAGAATTCTCAATAAGAGGCTTTCTAGAATTCTGTGGCAAAGACCTTAGAATTACAGACCAGGAGAATGTATGTGCAAGGGTGTTCTACCACACTGGGAAATCATCTACACTGAAGGCTGATGTTCTGAGAATTTACCTTCGAAGTGCTGGGAAAGGCAGGATCCTCTTTCAAAGGGTACTAGTTTTATTTAAAGTGCTGGTACTTATGTGAAAACGGTGTTTAACACCTGCAGTTCACAATGAGGGAGCTTGAGACACTGGGAGAAGGGGAATAAACTCCAGCAACTCACAAAAAGAAGCTCCGTTAATGTCCAAAAACATGCTGAAAGAAAAACACTAGCAATACACATTGTTTAATGACAGGGAAATCACATTAAAAAATCAGAGGACCTAGGTAGATATTGGTTACACTTATATTCCAGTGCCAGTGAGTTGGCGTTTTTTGAAAGAATGTTGGTGAGGCACTGAAACCAGGAGTGGTGAGGTCATCAAGTGGGAGGGGCCAGGTGGACTGGCTCAAGTGCTCAGGTGGTAATGGTTTGGGCCAGGGGACTGGCTGGGAGTGCTGATGTCATCAAGGATAGGACTAGGAATAGGGTTAGGTTTAGGGCTAGGGTTAGTATTAGGTCTAGGATTAGGGTTAGAATTTGGGTTAGTGCTAGAGAGCAGGCTTAGGTTAGGGTTAGGGTATAGAATAGGTTTAGGGTTAGGGTTAGGGTACAGGTAAGGGTTATTATGAATTAATATTTGGATTCAAAAATGAATGAGCTTCAATCAATGGACAAAATTGTGTGTAACACTGAGGCAGACAAGGACAGACTGGTACTATATGTATAAATGTGCTTTTGCTCTAGGACACATGTTCAAATGGGTTTAATGTCTAAAGGACAAAATTTGTCCCTGAATATTTGTCTCAATCCTCAAAGATTGAAAAGTGAGTGTGATAATGTTTTCATTTATTATATCCCTCAGAATGAGTAAACACTTGGGGTTTACAATGAATGAGCTTGAACCACTGTAAAAGATGAATCAAAATCTGGAAATTAACAATGATCATCTAGGTTAATGTCTAAGAACATGCTTGAAACACAAGAAATACATCAACGAAGAGCCTTAATATTGCTTACACAATGTTTAAATACAGGAAATCAGGTTTAATGTCCAGAAAGGCTAGTTGCATACACATTACATAGGTATTTCTGGCCAATGTATTGCCGTTTTTGGAAGAATTGTGGTTAAGCATCCAAACCGGAAGTGCTGACATCATCAAGAGGGAGAGGCCATGTGGACATGCTCATGTGCTCAGGTGAAAATGGTTTGGGCCAGGGGCCATGCTGGGAGTGCTGAAGTCATCAAGGATAGCACTAGGATTAGGGTTAGGGTTAGGGCTAGGGTTAGGAGTAGGTTTAGGATTAGGGTTAGCATTTGGGTTAGGGCTAGAGATCAGACTTAAGGTTAGGATTATGGTTTAGAGTAGGTTTAGGTTTAGGGTTAGGGTACAGGTAAGGGTTATAGTGAATTAACAGTTGGGATTCAAAATGAAAGAGCTTCATTCAATGGACAAAATTGTGTGTAATACTGAGACAGACAAGGACAGGCTAGGAAAATACTTAGAAATGTGCTTATACTCTAAAATACATGTTCAAAAGGGTTTGATGTCTAAAGAACAAAATTTTTCCCTGGGTACTCAAGTTCAAAGAGCTGAGAAGTGAGTGTGATAATCTTTTCATAAGTAAACACTTGGAGTTCACAATGAATGAGCTTGAACCACTGTAAAAGATGAATCAAACTTTGGAAATATCAATGATAACTTAGGATAATGTCTAACAACATGCTTGAAACACAAGGAATACATCAACAAAGAGCCTTAATATTGTTAACACAATGTTTAAAAACAGGGAAATCATGTTCAAAGACCAGAGAAGCTAATTGGATACCGATTACAACGTTTTTCTGGCCAATGTATTGCTGTTTTTGAAAGAATTTTGGTTAAGCATCCAAACCGGAAGTGCTGACGTCACCAAGAGGGAGGGACCATGGAAACAAGATATAGTGCTCAGTTGGAAATGCTTTGGAGGGGGACAGAGCAGGCCCCCCATGTGGGCAGGTTGCTGGGGTCAGTCATGATGGGACAGACCTGATGGGATAGCCAAGTTGGGACAGTTGTGATGGGACAGTTGTGATGGGACAGTGGAGATGGGACAGCACAGATATTGGAAAACACAGATATTTACATTAGGATTCATTAACAGTAGCAAAGTTACAGTTATGAATAGCAACAAAAATAATTTTATGGTTGGGGTCACCATAATATGAGGAACTGTATTAAAGGGTCGTGGCATTAGAAAGTTGACAACCACTGATATAGAGTAAAGGAGGAGTATTCATAGGTACTAGTATGGGAAAATACTTTGCATGCTTGACTAGGTCAGAAAAACAACCTGTTACAGGAACCAGCACATAGAAGGAGGCAAGTGAAGTGTGCTTATTTACATAAAAATGAACATCAATTTATGTTCAGAGTCTCTAAGGAGGGTTTACAGAAAACAATGTCTATTCTGGCTTGATTCCAGGTTTCAAGATAGTCAACAGTGACACCATGGAACAATCTCCTCTACATATGTATTCCTGAATAGTTGTATGTAACCATTTCCAAGTCTCAACAGTTGCATATAGCTGCATTTCTAGTCATATAATTGTATATGTAGTTAAACTGTACATGTAATTTATCATTGAATGTAGTATATATGGTTTACTAATTGTACACAGCTATATATATAGTTGCATAGTGGTGTATAGCTGTACATAAAGGTGAATAGGTGAATATAGATTATATTTGGTCAAATAGTTGAAATTGGTTGTATAGATATAAATCAATATTTATATACTAGGATAGTAAATGGATATGAGGTAGAATAATTGTATATAGATGTACTATGCAGTTAAACCGTTTTATATAGCTATATATAAGAATGGTTGTATGTGGCTGTATATGTAGTTAAAGAGGTGAATATAATTGCATATATATTGAATAATTGTACATAAGTAAATACAGAGTTGAATAGTTGATATATATAGCTATATACCATTATTACTTGAGTAATCATATATATATATATATATATATATATATATATATATATATATATATATATATACAGTTGAATAGTTGTACATAGTTGCAAATATGATTGAATATAGTTATGTATAAAGTTGAATATTTATATCCTATCTAATACGAGTAATATGCAGATTGACTGTCACTCCAACACACAAGATGGCTCCCCCCATGTGGTCAAAAATCCTGCCCATCATGTGGACACAGATGGCCAGCAGGAGAGGGTAGTTGGGAGGGACCAGGCCAGCAGAAGAGGGAAGATAGGGGTGACCAGATTTGCAAGGAAGAGCAGTTGGATGGGAGGAACCAGGCCTGCAGTGGAGAGTAGTTGGGGGGACCAAACCTGCAGGTGAGGGCAGTTAGGGGCAAACAGGAAGGCAGGCAGGTGAGCAGTTGGGAGTCAGGAGTCTTGGATTGTGAGAGGGATGTTTGACTGGTGGGATGGGCCTAAAGGTGCAATCACAAATCCCTCCAGGGGTCACAGATTGGAGAGGGTGCAAGCTGGGCTGAGGGACAGCCTCCCCTCTGTGCATGGATTTCATGCACTGGGCCTCCAGTATAGCAATATATGTGATTGAATAGATTTACATTGCTTTATATACAATGGATAGTTATGTATAGTTGTACATATAGTTGAAAAGCTAGTATTTATAGTATCTGTATATTTAGTTGAATAATTGTGTATATAAAGATGAACTGTTTTACATAGCTGTGTGTGTATATATACATATCTATACATATATATGTGTGTGTGTGTATATATATATAGATATATATTTATATAGTAGTATATAGGTGTATTTTGTCTACTAATCATATATAGGTTTATGTGTTCAAATAGTTTCATAAGGCTTTAAATAGTTGAATAGTTGTTTATAATTGTAGGTATAGTTAAATAGTTGAATAAGTCTGTAGTATGTTTAGTTGAATAATTGTATATAGCAGTATATATAGGCGAACTGTATATATAGTTAAATGGTTGTATTTAGCTGTATATGTTTGGTTTAATTGTTGCATATTCCTGTATATTAGTTTAAGAGTTATATGTATAGTTAAAGAGTTGTATGTAGATGTATATAGAATTGAATAGCTAATGTATATTTCACTGAATAATTGTATACAACAGTTGAAGAGATGTATATATTTGTATAAATAGTTAAATTGCTTTTATACATGTATATATTAATAGTTGTATATAGCCAGGACCGGTTTTGCTCAGTGGAGAGAGCATCGGCCTGGGGACTGAAAGGTCCTGGGTTCGATTCCGGTCAAGGGCATGTTCCTTGGTTGTGGATGCATCCCCGGTGGGGGGTGTGTAAGAGGCAGCTGATCCATGATTCTCTCTCATCGATGTTTCTAACTCTCTATCCCACTCCCTTCCTCTCTGTGAAAAATCAATAAAATATATTTAAATATATTTCTCTCTCATCGACATTTCTGGCTCTCTATCTCTCTCCCTTCCTCTCTGTGAAAAATATTGATTTTTCACAGAGAAATATTTTTCACAGAGAGGAAGGGAGAGAGATAGAGAGCCAGAAACGTCGATGAGAGAGAAACATCGACCAGCTGCCTCCTGCACATCCCCTACCAGGAATTTGCCTGCAGCCAACGCACATGCCCTTGACCAGAATGGAACCCGGGAACTTTCAGTCTGCAGACTGATGCTCTACCATTGAGCCAAATGGTTTTGGCCAATAAAATATATTAAAATATATATATATATATGTAAAAAATAGTTGTATATAAATGTTGCTTAGTTAACATGCCTGTATATAGATAGCATTGAGAGTTTTATTTAGTAGTTGTATGCAGTAGTATACTGAGTTGAATAGGTATACAAAGCAGTTATTTATTCAGTTGAAATATTGTATATGGTTGTATATAGAATAGTTGTATGTACACATGTATAGATGGTTGAAAAGTACTTACATTTGTATAAATAGATATATAATTGAATTACTGCATATAGCTTTTGTATATTTAACACATTTTCATAACTGTACATATTTACCTATATATGTTTGGTTTGATGTTTGTATATCCCTGTATATTGGTTTAAGATTTGTATGTATAGTTAAAGAGTTGTATGTAATTGTATATAGGGTTGAATTATATAGATGTACATATAATTGAATAGTTTGATGCAACTACATATGATTGATAGCTGTATCCAGTTGTATAAATAGTTGAATACTTGTGTATCGCTGCTGTATGTTTACTTTCATAGTTGTCTAGAGCTGTACATTAGCTGAATACTTGTAAATGGATGTATAATTGAAAAGTTGTATATAGTTGTATATATAGTTGAATAGTTATTGCTAGTTGTTTATATATTTGGATAATTGTATATAGTTGTATAAATTGTAGGGTAATTTATAGGTGAATTATATTTGTTTGAGATGTTGTATATAGCTATATCTATTGCTGAAGGCTTGTATATTCAGGTACTTAGCCCATTAGATGATTTTATATACTTTTAAAAGATGAATAGTCTTATGTAATAAATGTACCTTTTGTATATTTATATAGCTTTTTCTTAAGCTTCAAATGTATTTCTCTTTTAAAATTTATTTTAATTTTAAAATCACAGTTGACATAAAGTATTGTAATAGTTTTAGGTGTACAACATAGTCATTAGATATTCATATAATTTGCAAAATGACCACTCCAATTATTCTGACAACATGCATAGTGATTAAAATATTGGCTATTGCCCGGGTGGTATAGCTCAGTAGTTGAGCATTGACCCAGGAACCAGGAAGTCACAGTTGGATTACTGATCAGGGTGCATGCCCAGGTAGGCTCGATCCCTGGTACAGGATGTGCAGGAGGCAGCCGATAGATGATTCTCTTTCATCGCTGATGTCTCTCTCTCCCTCTTCCTTCCCTTCTCTGAAATCAATAAAAATATTTTTAAAAATATATCTATTATTGACTATATTCTCTATGCTGTACTTTACATACATTCCTGTAACTGTTTTCTTATCTGGCAATTTGAATATCTTAATCCCTTCCCCTTTGTCACCTCTCACCTCAACCCCCTTCCTCTGGCAACTATTAATTTGTTATCTGTATCTGTGAATTTGTTTCCATTTTGTTTGTTCATTTATTTTGTTTTTTTAGATTCCATGTATAAGTGAAATCATATGGTGTTTGTCTTCTTCGTCTAACTTATTGCACTTAGCACAATACCAACTAAGACCATACATGTTGTTTCAAATGGCAAGACTTCATTCTTTTTATGCCTGAGTAATATTACAATGTATATATGTACCACATGTTTATCTGTTCATTTATCAATGAACATGTAAGTTGCTTGTATTTATTGTAAATACTGCTTTGATGAACATAGGGTGCATATTATTGTGGGGTCGAATCCTGGGTTCAAAATAAGACCACCGGGGTCTGATGATTAATTTAAAAAAAGCAGGCAAGAATTTATTGAAATAAAAACTGGCCAGGACATTCACAAGAGCGCCACATGCAGATGGACTCTATATGACTGCACTGCTCCAGTAATAGGCAAGTCTTTTTAAAGGCCTAAACCACAAGAATTTTTCTTTGTTCCTAAATCCTAAAGACTAAATTCTAAAGACTGGGGACAGCCCACAGGGTTGGTTCCCAGTCACATCCTGCTGGACATTAGAATGTGGCCCTATCTTTTGATAGCCAATAACACAGAAGCAGAGCTCAGCGGTTAGTCTCTAAAGGTTATCTACAGTTTCTATCCCTGAAGCTACTGAGTCAGTGGGAATCAATCTCCTGTGGTCCTGGTCCCAGGCAAGGGAAAATTGCCTTAGCCTCCAGGTCTCCACCTGGAAGCTGAGGTAAGTACCCTGTGTTTAAATCAGATGCAGAGGCAAGACTTAGCAGGGTTAAAATTTGAACAGCAGTTTTTACCAAAGTATGGTTGCTACTATATTTCAATAGGTTCTTCAAATTACTGTTTTGTATTTTCTAAATAAATACACGGAGGTGAAATTGCTGCATCATATGGTAATTCTACTTTTAAGTTTTTAAAGAACCACCGTATTTTCCCCCACAATGGCTGCACCAATTTAGAAGCCCACCCACAGTGCACAAGTGTCCCATCGTCACCACATTCCTACCAACATGTTGGTTGATGACAGCCATTCTGACAGGTATGAGGGGACATCTCATTGTGGTTTATTTTTCATTTCCCTGGCAATTAGTGGCAATGAGCATTTTTTCACATGTCTATTGGCATCTGTATGTCCTAGTCTGAGCAGTGTCTATCCAGTTACTTCGCCCCTTTTTCATCAGATTGTTGGATTTGTTTGGTAATAAGATGTATGAGTTCCTTAAATACTTTGGATATTAATTGGTTCTCAGATATATCATTGGAGAATACCTTCATTCATTCAGTAGCTTGTCTTTTCATTTTGTTGATTTTCTTCACTGTTCAATAACTCTTTAGTTTGTTGTCATTCCTTTTGTTTATTTTTCCTATTTTTCCTGCCAAGGAAACAATGACAAATGATGCCAAAGAGTTTACTCTCATGTTTTCTTCCAGTTTTATGATTTCATGTGTTATGTGGTGGTAGGCATCAGGAACTTGCATTACTTCAGGGGCATGGGGCAGGAGGAAAAGAGCCCTCAACAACAGGTATGCCTAGCTGGTCTCCCAACCGAGACCCAGGCCTGTCTCATATTTCAAGAACCACCCTATTACACAGAATTCTAGAAAGCATCTCATCCACAGAATTCTACAAGTAATCTCTTCCACAAATTTCTACAAATCCCCTATTCCACGGAATTCTACAAATCCCCTATTCCACAGAATTCTACAAATCCCCTATTCCACAGAATTCTACAAATCCCCTATTCCACAGAATTCTACAAATCCTCTATTCCACAGAATTGTGTAAATCCTCTCTATCTCAGATTTCTATAAATAGCCTATTCCACAGAATTCTAGCTTTCTTCCCTTCCTCCAAATTCTAGAAATCCCATATTCCTCAGAATTCTAGAAGTCCCCCATTCCTCCCAATTTGAGAAATCCCTTATTCTACAGAATTTCAGATATCTTCTCTTCTTCAGAATCCCAGAAATCTCCTATAACAGAATTTTAGAAGTACTCTATTCCACAGATTTCTATAAGTCCTCTCTTCCTCATTTCTAGAAATACCTTATTTCACAGTTGTAGAAATACTACCTTCCTCCAATTCTAGAAATCATCTCTTCCTCAGAATTCTAGAAATCCCCTATTCCACAGAATTGTAGAAGTCCTCGTTTCCTCCGAATTCCAGAAATTCCCTATTCCACAGAATTGTAGAAGGCTTCCATTGCTCCGAATTCTAGAAATCCCCTCTTCTACAAAATTCTAGAATTCAACTCTTCCAGAGAATTCTAGAAATCCTCTCTTCCACAGAATTCTATAAGTGATCTATTCCACAGAATGATAGAAATCCCCTATTCCACAGAATTATAGAAGTCCACTCTACCACAGAATTCTGGATGTTTCGTATTCCACAAAATTCCTGAAGTCCTCTCTTCCACAGAATTCTAAAAATACTCTATTCTTCAAAATTCTAGAAACCCTCTCTTGCGCAGAATTCGAGAAGTCCTCTCTTTCCCAGATTTCTAGAAATATACTATTCCACAGAATACTAGCTGTCCTCCCTTTCTCCAAATTCTAGAAATCCCCTATTCCACGGAATTGTAGAAGTCCTTTATTTCTTAGAGTTCTAGAAATCCTCTATTAGAGAGAATTCTAAAATTCCTCCCTTCCTTTGAATTATAGAAAAGCTCTATTCTAAAGATCTCTAGAACTCCCATATTCCACAGATTTCTAAAAATTATCTCTTCCACAAAAATCAAGAAATCCTCTAATCCACAGAATTGTAGAAGTCCACTATTCCACAGAATTCTATAATCTTTTTTCCACAGAATTCTAAAAATCTTCTCTTCCACAGAATTCTAGAAGTCCTTTCTTCCTCAGATTTCTAGAAATTCTCTCTGCCACAAAATTCTACAAGTATTATCTTCCACAGAATAATAGAAATCTCCTATTACACAGAATTATAAAAATGCTCTATTCCACAAAATTTTGTAAGTACTCTATTCTACAGAATTCTAGAAAGCTTCTATTCCACAGAATTCTAGAAATCCTCTCTTCCACATATTTCTATACATCCTCCCTAAGGATTCTAGAAATCTATTTTACAAATTTTAGAAACCCCTTATTCAATAGAATCTAGAAAAGCTCTATTCTAAAATATTCTAGAAATCCCCTATTTCACAGAATTCTAAAAATTATCTTTTCCACACATTTCTAGAAATCCCCTATTCCACATAATTCTAGAAAGCCTCTCATCCACAGAATTCTACAGATAAACTCTTCCACAGAATTCTACAAACCCCCTATTCCACAGAGTTCTAGAAATAGTCTATTCCACAGAATTCTGTAAGTCCTCTCTTTCTCAGATTTCAAGAAATACCCTATTACACAGAATTCTAGCTGTCCTCCTTACCTCCGAATTCTAGAAATTTCCTATTTCTAAGAATTCTAGAAGTCCTCCCTCCTAATTTGAGAAATCTCTTATTCTACAAAATTCCAAATATTCTCTCTTCCTTAGAATTAGAAATTTCCTATTCCAAAGAACTCTAGAAATACTCTATTCCACAGATTTTGATAAGTCCTCTCTTCCTCATTTCTAGAAATACCCTATTTCACAGAGTTGTAGAAATCTTCCCTTTCTCCAATTCGAGAAAAACCCTATTCCACTGAATTCTAGAAGTCCACTCTTCCACAGAATTCTGGATGTTCCATATTCCACAGGATTCCTGAAGTCCTCTCTTTCACAAAATTCTAGAAATCCTCTCTTCCATAGAATTCTAGAAATCCTCTCTCTATAGATTTCTAAAAATTCCCTATTCCACAGGATTGTAGAAGCCCTCCATTCCTCAGAATAATACAAATCCCCATTCTACAGAATTCTACAATTCAACTCTTCCACATATTTCTAGAAATACTCTCTTACACAGAATTCTATAAATCATGAATTACACAGAATGATGAAATCCCCTATTCCACAGAATTCTATATGTCCACTCTACAACATAATTCTAGATGTTCCGTATTCCACAGGATTCCTGAAGTTATCTCTTCCACAGAATTGTAAAAATCCTCTATTCCGCTGAATTCTATATGGGCAAAAGTTTACTTTTTTATATAAAAATTCTTCAATTTATACTTGTTATAGGAGCAGAAAGAAACTAGCATGACAAATATAGTTGAGTCTGTAAATTACATAGCAAAAACAATTACTTAAAAAAAACCTATTAAAATGTGCACCAGGTAACATCTATAGTAACCGAGCAAATGTAAACAATCCTATACAATAAAGAGCTAATAGGCAAATGGTCATCATGCCCTTACAGCCTCATGCCCTCACACCTTTGTGCCAGGTCGGGGGAACCTGAGGCTGCACGAGGGGACCTGAGGCCATGGCCTCCCCCTCCACCCCGTGAGGCTTGATGGGGTGTTGGTGACACCAGATCAAGGGCATGTACTTGGGTTGTGGAATTGCCACAACCTCCATTGAGGCATGCACCTTGGGCAACCAGTTGATGTGTGTCTCTCTAGCTATCCCTATCCCTTCTGACTTCCACTTTTCCACTGTCTCTTAAAGGCACCAAAAGTAATATCCTCAGAAGATGATTTATAACAAGAAAAAAATGCAGCACATTGAGCACCATTGGGACCAACCACAGAGGGTAAAATGGGAATCCTGAATGTGTCCCAGTGGACATTGGCTGTGTGAGTCTTGGGGTGTTAATGGAAATGATGGACAGAAAGAAACTGCAAGATTCGCAGTAAGTGAAGCCATTGTAAGTTGTGAAGGTGTCACTGTATACTGTGGCCTTCATTACCCCTCAGGTACCCAAGGGGGTTGAGGTCATTGGTGGCCCATTGGAGTGGGCAGCGGGAGTCCTGTGCTCTCATTGTTGTATGTTGTAAGGCCAGCAGATGGATGGGACTGTGTGGCCCTTGGGAAACCTTGTCTAGTCCTGTAGTGTTTGTTATTTGGAGTCCCTCGAATGTCATATAAGTTTGTGTCCCTTGCTTCTCTCAGGTATCACTTTCAGTTGTGCCCTTTGAGAGATCAGCAGTGGTGTCAGAGTAATGTGGACGAGAGGAGACTTGGGTAGTCACAGCAGTGCATTGTTAGTGTGAACCTTGTGTTTTCCAGAGAGAAGGCTTGGGAATGGGAGCCATGGGGAAGCACAGAAGTTTGTGAGGAGTGGGAGGCATGAGGTGTGACAGCAGTAGACCTGAAGGTGTCAGAGTCGTGAGTGGGCAGTGAGAACCATATATTGACACAGTGGAAAGTTCTCAGAGGGATTTTGGAGAGTTATAATGGCATGTTGAAGCCCTGTGCTGTCACATTGGATTGTGGACAAGGATCCCTCTGAATTGTCACAATGAAGTGTTGGATGTAATAGCCCTGGACAGATTGAAATAGAAAGTGGACAGTAGGAGCTGAGAGGTTTACAAATGAAATATGTGATTGAAAGCTCTGAATATTTCACAGTAAAGTAAGGAGAGTGAGTGTTCTCAAATTTTACATTTGTGTGTAGTCATCAGACTTGAAGTGTGAGAATGGAAAATGTGCAGTGGGACCATCTGGGAATGGTAAAGGAAACCATGGTAACTGAATGCCTTGAGGCATCACGATGGATGGGTGGCTAGAAGGACACTTCAGTTGTTACATTGCAATCTGTCCTGTGAGAGCCATGAAACATAAGAGTGGAGTATGGACACTGGGCTCTCCGGAGTGTTACAGGGGAGAATTGTCCAAAGAAGTCGTTGCTTCAGAGAGATGATAATGGGCAACTAGAAATATTGGATATTACTGTGGGGAGAAGGGATTTGAAGGCATCGTGTGTTATGGTCATAAAAGAAATTGATATTCCTGGCATGTCACAATGGGATGTGGGGAGTGTTCGCCAAGGGATTCTTAATAGAATGTGGGCAGTGGGATGGTTCAAGGTATCAGAGCAGAGTGAGTACAGTGATGGCCATAGGGAATTATGTTTATGTGAGTCTGAAGAGCCATTGCGAGTCACAGCGGAGCTCTGTCAGTATGCCTATCTTCAGATTTCTAGAAATTCCCTGTTCCTCAGAATGTGGAAGTCCTTCTTTCCTCCAAAATCTAGAAATCCCCTATTCCACAGAATTGTAGAAGTCCTCCTGTCCTCCGAATTCTAGAAATCCACTATTCTACATATTTCTAGAAGGCAACTCTTCCACAGAATTCTAGAAATCCTCTCTCCCACAGAATTCTATAAATCATCCATTCCACAGAATGATAGAAATCCCTTATTCCTCAGAAGTCTAGAAGTCCACTCTACCACAGAATTTTGGATGTTCCATATTCCACAGGATTCCTGAAGTCCTTTCTTGTACAGAATTCTCTAAATTCTTTATGCCTCTAAATTCTATATGGCTTCTCTTCCACAAAATTCTAGAAATCCTCCATCCCACAGAACTCTATAAATCATCTATTCCATAGAATGATAGAATTTTTTTTGCTATAAATATGTATATTTTTTATTTATTTATTTTTTATTTTTTTAAGTTTTTATTTTTTTTATTTTGAAGAAATATTTAATATTAACATTGTGAGTTATTATCTTTTGCATATCAAAGTTACACATTTCAAACAAATCGTCATTTATATTTACAGTATACAAATGCAAAGCACTAATTTCTCAGTAAATCATCACTTTCTTAAAATGGTACATGTGATGTTATGAAACTAAATATTAAGTATTCGAAATAGTGGAAAAGAGGTCCTTTCTTCAGTCTTTTTTTTAAAATATATATTTTTTTGATTTTTTTTGCCCCCCCTCCCTCCCTCTCACACATCCCCTCTCTCCCCAGAGTTTTATGTCCATTGGTTGTACTTATGTGCATGTATAAAAGTCCTTCGGTTGATCTATTATCTCCCTCAGATCTTCCTCCCCTCCCCGCTGTAATTTGACAGTCTGCTTGTTGATATACTGTCTCTATATCTATCTTTTGGTTCATGAGTTTATAATGATCTTTATTATCCACAAATGAGTGGGGTCATGTGGTGTTTCTCTTTCATTGATTGGCTTATTTCACTCAGCATGATGTTCTCCACTTCCATCCAGGCTGCTGCAAATGATGAGAATTCCTTCCTTTATATGGCAGCATAGTATTCCATTGTGTAGATGTACCAAAGTTTTTGGATCCAATCATCTGCTGACGGGCACCTAGGCTGTTTCCAAATTCTGGCTATTGTAGATTGTGCTGCTATGAACATAGGGGTGCATATATCCTTTCTGATTGGTGTTTCTTGTTTCTTGGGATATATTCCTAGAAGTGGGATTACTTTGTCAAATGAGAGTTCCATTTTCAGTTTTTTGAGGAAACTCCACACTGTTCTCCACAGTGGTTGCACCAGTCTGCATTCCCACCAGCAGTGCATGAGGGTTCCTTTTTCTCTGCAACCTGGCCAACACTTGTTGTTTGTTGATTTGTTGATTTTGGCCATTCTGACAGGTGTGAGATGGTACCGCATTGTTGTTTTGATTTGAATATCTCGGATAATTAGCGACTTTGAGCATGTTTTCATGTGCCTTTTGGCCTTCCTTCTGTCTTCTTTTGAAAATATTTTATTTAGGTCCATTGCCCAGTTTTAAGTGGATCATTCATCTTCCTTTTGTTTAGTTGTATAAGCTGTTTGTAGATGTTGGAGATTAAACCTTTATCAGTGGTAACATTTACAAATATGTTCTCCCACACAGTGGACTAGACTCTCAACAAGGTGGGAGTACAAGGATCATACCTCAACATAATAAAGGCTATATATGATAAACCCACAGCCAACATCATACTCAATGGGCAAAAACTAAAACCATTTCCTCTAAGGACAGGAACAAGACAGGGATGCCCAATTTCGCCACTCCTCTTTGACATAGTACTGGAAGTACTAGCCATTGCAATTAGACAAGAGGAGGAAATAAAAGGCATCCAAATTGGAAAAGAAGAAGTAAAGTTATCCTTATTTGCAGACGACATGATATTGTACATAAAAAACCCAAAAGACTCCATTAAAAAACTAATTGACTTAATAAATTAATTTGGCAATGTATCAGGATACAAAATTAATGCCAAGAAATCCATGGCATTTCTATACACCAACAGTGAAACTACAGAAACAGAGACTAAAAAAGCAATTCCATTTACCATCGCACCAAAAAAATTAAGATACCTAGGATAAATTTAACTAAGGAAGTAAAGGACCTATATGCGGAAAACTACACGACACTGAAAAAAGAGATAGAGGAAGATGTAAACAGATGGAAGAACATACCATGTTCATGGATTGGTAGAATCAACATCATCAAAATGTCCATACTTCCTAAAGCAATCTATAGGTTCAATGCACTCCCCATTAAAATACCAACGACATATTTCACTGACCTAGAAAGAACTCTCCAAAAGTTCATTTGGAACAATAAAAGACCCCGAATAGCCACAGCAATCCTGAGAAAGAAGGGTAAAGTAGGAGGGATCTCAATACCAGACTTCAAACTGTATTACAAAGCCACTGTTCTCAAAACAGCCTGGTACTGGCACAAAAACAGACATATAGATCAATGGAATAGAATCGAGAACCCAGATATCAACCCAAATCACTATGCTCAATTAATATTTGACAAAGGAGGCATGAATATACAATGGAGTCAAGACAGTCTCTTCAATAATTGGTGTTGGGAAAATTGGGCAGAAACATGCAAAAGAATGAAACTAGATCACCAACTTACACCATTCACAAAAATAAACTCAAAATGGATACAGGACTTAAACATCAGACGGGAAACCATAAAAATACTAGAAGCATCCACGGGCAGCAAAATCTCAGACATATGCCAAAAGAACTTCTTCATTGATACTGCTCCTAGGGCAATGGAAGCTAAAGAGAAAATAAACAAATGGGACTACATCAAAATAAAAAGCTTTATTACAGCAAAAGAAACCATCAACAAAACAAATAGAATGATAGAAATTTTTTTTTCACAGAATTCTTCAAGTCCTCTCTTCCACAGAATTCTATAAATCCTTTCTTCTAGGGAATTCTAAACCTTCTATTCCACAGAATTCCATAAGACCTATCCACAGAATTCTAGAAATCCTCTCCTTTACCGAATTTTAGAAATCCTCTCTCAGATTTGTAGAATTCTAAACGTCCACTCTTTCCCTGAATTCTAGACAAGGTCTATTCTAAAGAATTCTAGAAATCCCATATTCCACTGAATTCAAAAAACTCTCTTTTCCACAAAATTCTAGAAATACCTTATTCTACAGAATTCTATAAAGCCCCTCATTCACAGAATTCTACAAGTAATTTCTTCCACAGAATTCTACAAATCCCCTATTCCACAGAATTCTAGAAACCCACTATTCTACAGAATTCTAGAAATGCTCTATTCCACAGAATTATATAAATCATTTCTTCCCCAGGATTTTAAAAATCTTCTCTTTCACCAAATTCTAGAAGTCCTTTCTTCCTCAGATTTCTAGAAATCTCCTATCCCACAGAATCTAGAAATTTTCTCTGCCACAGAACTCTTCACGTAATCTCTCCACACAATAGTAGAAATATACTATTCCACAGAATTCTAGAAATCCTCCTTTCCACCGAATTCAAAATTTCTTCTCTCAGATTTCTAGAATTCTGGAAGTTCACTATTCCACAGAATTCCAGAAGTCCTTTCTTCCACAGAATTTTAGAAACCCTATCTTCCATAAAATTCTAGAAATCCTCTCTTCCATAGAATTCTATAAATCCTCTCTTCCACAGAATTCTAAAAATCTTCTCTTCCTCTGAATTTTAGAAGTCCTTTCTTCAGCAGATTGTAGAAATCCCCTATACCACAGAATTCTAGAAATTATATCTGTCACAGAATTATACAAGTATTCTCTTCCACAGAACAGTAGAAATCTCTTATTCCACACAATTATAGAAATGCTCTATTCCACAGAATTTTGTAAGTACTCTATTCTACAGAATTTGAGAAAGCTTCTATTCCACAGAATTCTAGAAATACTTTCTCCCACAGATTCCTGTACATCTCCCCTCAGAATTCTAGACATATATTCCACAGAATTCTAGAATTCTCCATTTCCACAGAATTCTAGAAAACCTCTCTTCCACAGAATTCTACAAGTAATCTCTTAACAGAATTCTATAAGCCCCCATTCCACAGAATTCTAGAAACTGTCTATTCCACAGAATTCTGTAAGTACTCTCTTTCTGAGATTTCTAGAAATTCCCTATTCCACAGAATTCTAGCTATGCTCCCTTCCCCCAAATTCTAAAAATTCCCTATTTTTTAGAATTCTAGAAGTCCTCCATTTCTCCTAATTTGAGAAATCCCCTATTCTACAGAATTCCAGATGTTCTCTCTTCCTCAGAATTCGAAAATATCCTATTCCACAGAAATCTAGAAATACTCTATTCCCCATATTTCTATAAGTCCTCTCTTCCTCATTTCTAGAAATACCCTAATTCACAGAGTTGTAGATGTCCTTTCTTCTGAATTCTAGAAATCACCTATTGTACAATATTCTAGAAGTCAACTCTTCCAAAGAATTCTAGATATCCTTTAGAGAATTCTATAAATCAGCTATTCCACAGAATAATAGATATTCTTCCACAGAATTATACAAGTCTCTTCCACAGAATTCTATAAATCCTTTCTTCCAAGGAATTCTAAATCCTCTATTCCACAGAATTCTATATGACCTCTCATCCACAGAATTCTAGAAATCGTCTCTTCCACAGAATTCTAGACATCCTCTCTCAGATTTCTAGAATTCTTTTTTTTATTATTTTTACATATTTTATTGATTTTTTTGCCCCCTTCTCTCCCTCTCTCACATCCCCTCCCTCCCCAGAGTTTTATGTCCATTGGTTGTACTTATATGCATGTATGATATACAAGTCCTTTGGTTGATCTATTATCTCCCCCAGATCCTCCTCCCCTCCCCGCTGTAATTTGACAATCTGCTTCTTGCTTTACTGTCTCTATATCTATCTTTTGGTTCGAGTTTATAATGATCTTTATTATCCACAAATGAGTGGGGTCATGTGGTGTTTCTCTTTCATTGATTGGCTTATTTCACTCAGCATGATGTTCTCCACTTCCATCCAGATTGCTGCAAATGATGAGAATAACTTCCTTTATATGGCAGCATAGTATTCCATTGTGTAGATGTACCATAGTTTTTGGATCCAATCATCTGCTGACGGGCACCTAGGCTGTTTCCAAATTCTGGCTATTGTAGATTGTGCTGCTATGAACATATCCTTTCTGATTGGTGTTTCTAGTATCTTAGGATATATTCCTAGGAGTGGGATTACTGGGTCAAATGGGAGTTCCATTTTCAGTTTTTTGAGGAAACTCCACACTGTTCTCCACAGTGGTTGCACCAGTCTACATTCCCACCAGCAGTGCACGAGGGTTCCTTTTTCTCCGCAACCTCGCCAACACTTGTCATTTGTTGATTTGTTGATTTTGGCCATTCTGACAGGTGTGGGATGGTACCGCATTGTTGTTTTAATTTGCATCTCTTGGATAATTAGTGACTTTGAGCATGTTTTCATGTGCCTTTTGGCCTTCCTTCTGTCTTCTTTTGAAAAGATTCTATTTAGGTCCATTCCCCATTTTTAAGTTGATCATTCATCTTCCTTTTATTTAGCTGTATAAGGTGTCTGTAGATATTGGAGATTAAACCTTTATCAGTGGTGTTATTTGCAAAATATGTTCTCCCACACCATGGGCTTTCTTGTTGTTTTGTTGATGGTTTCTTTTTTTGTAAAAAAGCTTTTTATTTTGATGTAGTCCCATTTGTTTATTTTCTCTTTAGCTTCCATTGCCCTAGGGGCAGTATCAGTGAAGAAGTTCTTTTGGCATATGTCTGAGATTTTGCTGCCCGTGGATGCTTCTAGTATTTTTATGGTTTCCCGTCTGATGTTTAAGTCCTGTATCCATTTTGAGTTTATTTTTTGTGTATGGTGTAAGTTAGTGATCTAGTTTCATTCTTTTGCATGTGTCTGCCCAATTTTCCCAACACCATTTATTGAAGAAACTGTCTTGACTCCATTGTATATTCGTGCCTCCTTTGTCAAATATTAATTGAGCATAGTGATTTGGGTTGATATCTGGGTTCTCGATTCCATTCCATTGATCTATATTCTGTTCTTTTGCCAGTACCAGGCTGTTTTGAGAACAGTGGCTTTGTAATACAGGTTGAAGTCTGGTATTGAGATCCCTCCTACTTTACCCTTCTTTCTCAGGATTGCTGTGGCTATTTGGGGTCTTTTATGGTTCCAAATGAACTTTTGGAGAATTCTTTCTAGGTCAGTGAAATATGCTGTTGGTATTTTAATGGGGAGTGCATTGTACCTATAGATTGCTTTAGGAACTATGGACATTTTGATGATGTTAATTCTACCAATCCATGAACATGGTATGTTCTTCCATCTGTTTACATCTCCCTCTATTTCGTTTTTCAGTGTCGTGTAGTTTTCTGCATATAGGTCATTTACTTCCTTAGTTAAATTTATTCCTAGGTATCTTAATTTTTTTGGTGCGATGGTAAATGGAATTGCTTTTTTAGTCTCTGTTTCTGTAGTTTCACTGTTGGTGTATAGAAATGCCATGGATTTCTTGGCATTGATTTTGTATCCTGCTACATTGCCAAATTAATTTATTAAGTCAATTAGTTTTTTAATGGAGTCTTTTGGGTTTTTTATGTACAATATCATGTCATCTGCAAATAAGGATAACTTTACTTCTTCTTTTGCAATTTGGATGCCTTTTTATTTCCTCCTCTTGTCTAATTGCAATGGCTAGTACTTCCAGTACTATGTCAAAGAGGAGTGGCGAAAGTGGGCATCCCTGTCTTGTTCCTGTTCTTAGAGGGAATGGTTTTAGTTTTTGCCCATTGAGTATGATGTTGGCTGTGGGTTTATCATATATAGCTTTTATTATGTTGAGGTATGATCCTTGAACTCCCACCTTGTTAAGAGTTTTTATCAGGAAAGGGTGTTGGATTTTATCAAATGCTTTTTCTGCATCAATTTATATGACTATATGATTTTTATCTTTCAATTTGTTTATGTGATGTATCACATTTATTGATTTGCGGATATTGTACCATCCTTGCATTCCTGGAATAAATCCTACTTGGTCATGGTGTATGATCTTTGTGATGTTCTTCTGGAGTCGATTTGCTAGAATTTTGTTGAGGATTTTGGCATCTATGTTCATGAGGGATATTGTCCTGTAATTCTCTTTCATTGAGTTGTCTTTATCTGGTTTTGGTATTAGGGTGATGCTGGTTTCATAGAAGGACTTTGGAAGTGTTCCTTCCTCTTGGATTTTTTGGAATAGTCTGAGGAGGATAGGTTATAGTTCTTCTTTGAATGTTTGCTAAAACTCTCCTGTGAAGCCATCCTGCCCTGGGCTTTTGTTTGCTGGAAGCTTTTTGATGACTGTTTCAATTTCTTCCCAAGTCACTGGTCTATTGAGATTTTTAGATTCTTCCTGATTGAGTTTTGGAAGTTTGTATTTTTCTAGGAATATGTCCATTTCGTCCAGGTTGTTCAGTTTGTTGGAATAGAGTTGTTCGTAGTATTTTGTAACAATCCGTTGTATTTCGGTGGGGTCTGTTGTTATTTCACCTCTTTCATTTCTGATTTTGTTTATTTGGGTCCTCTCTCTTTGTTTCTTGGTTAGCCTGGCTAGAGGTTCATCTATCTTGTTTATCCTTTCAAAGAACCAGCTCTTGGTTTTGTTGATCTTATGTATTGTTTTTTTGGTCTCTATGTCGTTTATCTGTGCTCTGATTTTTGTTATTTCCTTCCTTCTGCTTACACTGGGCTTTTCTTGTTGCTCCTTTTCTTACTCTTTGAGTTGTAGAGTTAGATCATCTGTTACCCTTTTTTTCTAGTTTTTTTGCAATAGGCTTGTAAGGATATGAACTTCCCTCTCAAAACTGCTTTTGCTGTGCCCCATAGATTTTGGATTGTTGCGTTTTCATTGTCATTTGTTGCCAGGATGTTTTTAATTTCTCCCTTGATTTCTCTGGTAACCCAGTCCTTTTTTAATAGCATGCTGTTTAGTCTCCATGTGTTTGATTTAATTGGGTTATTTTTATTGTAGTTAATTTTCAGGTTTATGCCATTATGGTTTGAGAAGATACTTGATATGATTTCTATCTTCTTGAACTTGAAGAGACTTTGCCTATGTCCCAACATGTGGTCTATCTTTGAGAATTTCCCATGTGTACTTGAGAAGAATGTATATTCTGTGGCTTTGGGGTGGAGTGTTCTGAAGATGTCAATTAATTCCATCTGGTCTAGTGAGTCATTTAGGATTGATATTTCTTTGCTGATTTTTTGTTTAGATGATTTGTCAAAGAGTGACAGTGGGGTATTAAAATCTCCTATTATGATTGTATTGCTATTAATCTCTCTCTTAATGTCCTCCAGCAGTTTTTTTATGTATTTGCTTGCTCCTGTATTGGGTGCATATATATTTACCAGGGTTATTTCTTCTTGTTGGATTGTTCCCTTTAGTATTATAAGTGGCCTTCATTATCTCCTGTTATGTCCTTCACTCTGAGATCTAATTTGTCAGATATAAGTATTGCTACCCCAGCTTTTTTTTTCATTTCCATTAGCCTGGAAAACCTTTTTCCATCCCTTCACCCTCAGTCTGTGTGCATCTTTTTTTCTGAGGTGAGTTTCTTGTAGACAACAGATGTATGGGTCTTGTTTTATTATCAAATCTGTTACCTATGTCTTTTGATTGGAGCATTTAATCCATTTACATATTATTGATAGGTACTCATTGGATGCCATTTTTATTCTATACCCATGTTCCTTCTTCACTTCCTATTTCTTTATTTTTACAGTGGACCCTTTAGCATTTCTTGCATTGCTGGTTTGGTGGAGATAAATTCCTTCAGTCTTTTTTTGTCTGTGAAGCTCCTGATTTCCCCTTCAATTTTGATGGATAGCCTTGCTGGGTACAGTATTCTTGGATTCAGACCCTTCCTTTGCATGACTTTGTATATTTCATCCCATTCCCTTCTGGCCTGATAAGTTTCTGTTGAGATATCAGTTGCAAGTCTGATGGTGGTTCCTTTCTATGTAACTTTCTGTCTCTCTCTCTGGCTGCTTTTTAGATTCTTACTTTGTCGTTGTTGTTTCCAATTTGATTATAATGTGCCTTGGAGTCTGTCTTCTGGGATTCATTTTGCTTGGGACTCTGCAAGCATCTTGGATTTGGGCGGGTTTTTTCTTCTCTATTTCAGGAAAGTTTTCTGACATTATTTCTTGAAATACTTTTTCCATGTCTACCTCAGTTTCCTTTCCTTCTGGAACCCCTATTATTCGAATATTGTTTTGTTTTGTATTGTCCCAAAGCTCCCATAGGCTCTCCTCCTGCTTTTTAATCTTTTTTTCTAGAAGTTGCTCTACTTGGGTATATTTTTCCATCTTATCTTCTAGCTCACTGATGCGGTCCTCTGCTTCATCTAGTCTACTCTTGATGCTTTCTATTGAGTTCTTCATGGTAACGATGTCATTTTTCATTTCTTCTTGGTTCTTCTTCAGTTCCTTTTGATTCTTCTTCAATTCCACATGGTTCTTCCTCATTTCTTCTTGATTATTGTCAAATTTCTCTTCCATTCTTTTTAGCCATCCTATGATCATTATTCTGAATTCTTGCTCTGGTAGGCCTCTGACTCTACTTCCTTTTCTGGTGATGCCTGGTTTCTTTTCATGTGCGGACTATGTTTTTGTCTCCCCATGGCCTCTCTTTTCAGGATGTCTGTTTATGTGGTGTTCCTTCTCCTGCGTTGATTTAAAGGTACAAAACACAACACTACCAGGTACAACACAAGAGACACTTAACAGGAATGTATTTAAAATATTAATAACCTCTAATAAAGGTAACCACTAGAGAAAGGCAACTTAGGGGATAGGAGAGAAGGAAGAAAGGTAAAAATAAAATAAAGAAAATTTTTTATAAAATTAAAATTAAAATTAAAAAATTAAATTTAAAATTAAAAAAATATTAAGTAAATAAAATTAAAAAGAGGGAGAAAGAGATAGAAAAAGAAGAAAAAAGTAATGACAAAATGAAGTTGGAAAGCAGGGAAAAAAAGAAAAGAGAGAGAAAGAGAGAGAGAGAGAGAGAGAGAAGAAGCAAACTAAAAGAGAAATGGGAAACAAACTATATATATGTGGAGAAAATTGCCATAGAACAACCACTGAACCCAGCCAATGCCAGTAACAATACTTGGAGATTAATACAAACTACAATATCCACTATTATTATTATTATAAGTAAGGCTGTGATATACAGAAGTAAAAGAAACAAACAAAAACAGGATTTCTTTAAAAAAATACAAAGCAACAATAACAACACAGGAATAAGCATAATAATTTCACTAACAAGCATAAAAATTCACAATAATCAACCTTCACTCAAACAATACAAAAAGGATAGAGAGGAGAACAGTTTTTTGTTTGTTTGTTTGTTTGTTTTTTTAACTAGTTAATATAGTGCAGAGATTGGTATTTATACACTTGGATCAGGGGTTGGAACTTAGGTCTATAAGTATAGTGAGAGCTTTAGCAGGGGGTATACAGAAAGAATAGAGGAAAAACTAAAGCCGGAAAGGGATAGGATAAACCGTAGACTAAAAGGGTAAAGTTTAGTAAGAGAGTGATGGTGTAAAGATCGAGTTGAGATATGGTTGAATGCTGCTATAGTAGAGATTAAAACAGAATGAAGGTTACACCCAATGTAAAATAAAGAAAAAATATAATGGTACTGGAGAGGGGAAATAAAAAGAAACAAAAATTGCAAAATAGCAGTAGTAATTGTGATGATAGAGATTGAAAAATGTAATAATTAAAAAGGTAAAATCAAGTAAGGAAAAAAGAAAAAAAAGTCGTTTCTTAAGTAAAAGATATAAAAAATAAAAATTAAATAAAAGATGTAAAAAATGAAAATAAAATAAAGTATAGTAAAATTAGCATAAAAATGTCCAGTAGTGGTCATTCACTTCCTCTGTTAATGTATTTGGCACTCCTGATTCTCGGACCAGACAGTCTTTCAGTTCCCGGCATTCCACTGTACCTCAGATTTGTAAGGTAATCCTTAATTTTAAGTAGGCTATATCTTAGTTATTTGTGTCCATTTATTTTTGATTAATTAGAAGATAAAAGAAAAGAAAAAAAAAAGGCAGTTTGTAATTCAGCTCTTAGGTGTCAGTGTTTCCGATTTGACCTCCCAGTCTTTTTGGCTGCTCTGGCCTTCTTTCTCTATGGTTCTAGCTGGCAGGGTGCCAGCTGGCTCCCAGACTATCTCTTCTGGCTCCAATCCCTTGTTTCCAGGAAGGCAATTTTCCCCTGCAATTTCCCCGGATATGCCCAACTGGGCATTCCTTCCCTAGTATTCAGAAGCAAGGGGTGAAGGGGATCAGGCGCCAAGGTGTCCAGATGTTCCGCCCTTGGCGGGACTGCCGCAATTCTTAACACTCTGTCCCATGTCCCCTGGTATTTTAAAAAAGTCCCGCTTCTGGGGAGGATTATGTCAAACCCAGGACTAGGTGTCGCTGCAGCCTTCTTTGGGCTCCGCTCGGCGGGTGGTAGTGCGCGCTCCCGGCTACCGTGGAGGCAGGGCCGGAACTCCCCAGCTACCGTAGCTGCCTGTGCCGCGGGACCGTGGGACCCAGATCCCTCAGGCTATCCCCGCAAACTCTGACCTTTCCGTGGGTGATTGAAGATCTCCCTTGAATCCACATGTTTGTTCCGCTTCGGGCGTCTCAGCTGCTCGATGGACTTCTCCGCTGTGGGTTTTCCAGGCCTCAGAGAAGCTCCTCCTTTCCTGGTAAGCTGGCGCAGCCTTTCCTCCAAGCCCAGAGCTCCAGGAGAGCCGCTGCCATGGCCGGCTGCAGTGTGGCCGGTTGGTTAGGAGATCCTGTCCAGCGGACACTTCCTTACCTTCCTTGAGATTTCCGCTGCCCCTCAGCTGCCAATCAACATTCCCTGAGCGACTCAGAAGCTGCTTTCATCTGCTCTGGGACCGGAGTCAGAACAAGCCCGACTGTTTGGTCACCATCTTCAAGCTCCGCCAGATTTCTAGAATTGTAAAAGTCCACTCTTCCAAATAATTCTGGAAGTTCACTATTCCACAGAATTCCAGAAGTCCTTTCTTCCACAGAATTTTAGAAACCCCATCTCCCATAGAATTCTAGAAATCTTCTCTTTCATAGAATTCTATAAATCCTTTCTTCCACAGAATTCTAAAAATCTTCTCTTCCTCTAAATTTTAGAAGTCCTTTCTTCAGCAGATTTCTAGAAATCCCCTATACCACAGAATTCTAGAAATTATCTCTGCAACAGAATTCTACAAGTAATCTCTTCCATAGAACAGTAGAAATATCTTATTCCACACTATTATAGAAATGTTCTATTCCACAGAATTTTTTTTTTTTTGGAAGTTTTTTTTTAATTTTTTTTATTTTACATATTTTATTGATTTTTTTTTTGCGCCCCTCCTTACCTCCCACGTATCCCCTCCCTCCCCAGAGTTTTATGTCCATTGGTTGTACTTATATGCATGTATACAAGTCCTTGGGTTGATTTATTGTCTCCCCCAGACCCTCCTCCACTCCCCGTTGTAATTTGACAATCTGCTTGTTGCTTTACTGTCTCTATATCTATCTTTTGGTTCATCAGTTTATAATGATCTTTATTATCCACAAATGAGTGGGGTCATGTGGTGTTTCTCTTTCATTGATTGGCTTAATTCACTCAGCATGATGTTCTCCAATTCCATCCAGGTTGCTGCAAATGATGAGAATTCCTTCTTTTTTATGGCAGCATAGTATTCCATTGTGTAGATGTACCAAAGTTTTTGGATCCAATCATCAGCTGACGGGCACCTAGGCTGTTTCCAGATTCTGGCTATTGTAGATTGTGCTGCTATGAACATAGGGGTGCATATATCCTTTCTGATTGGTGTTTCTTGTTTCTTGGGATATATTCCTAGAAGTGGGATTACTGGGTCAAATGGGAGTTCCATTCTCAGTTTTTTGAGGAAACTCCACACTGTTCTCCACAGTGGTTGCACCAGTCTGCATTCCCACCAGCAGTGCACGAGGGTTCCTTTTTCTCCGCAACCTCGCCAACACTTGTCGTTTGTTGATTTGTTGATGTTGGCCATTCTGACAGGTGTGAGATGGTACCGCATTGTTGTTTTGATTTGCATCTCTCGGATAATTAGTGACTTTGAGCATGTTTTCATGTGCCTTTTGGCCTTCTTTCTGTCTTCTTTTGTAAATATTCTATTTAGGTCCATTGCCCATTTTTTAATTGGATCATTCATCTTCCTTTTATTTAGTTGTATCAGCTGTCTGTAGATGTTGGAGATTAAACCTTTATCCGTGGTATTATTTGCAAATATATTCTCCCATACCATGGGCTTTCTTGTTGTTTTGTTGATGGTTTCTTTTGCTGTAAAAAACCTTTTTATTTTGATGTAGTCCCATTTGTTTATTTTCTCTTTAGCTTCCATTGCCCTAGGGGCAGTATCAGTGAAGAAGTTCTTTTGGCATACGTCTGAGATTTTGCTGCCTGCGGATGCTTCTAGTATTTTTATGGTTTCCCGTCTGATGTTTAAGTCCTGTATCCATTTTGAGTTTATTTTTGTGTATGGTGTAAGTTGGTGATCTAGTTTCATTCTTTTGCATGTGTCTGCCCAATTTTCCCAACACCATTTATTGAAGAAACTGTCTTGACTCCATTGTATATTCGTGCCTCCTTTGTCAAATATTAATTGAGCATAGTGATTTGGGTTGATATCTGGGTTCTCGATTCTATTCCATTGATCTATATGTCTGTTTTTGTGCCAGTACCAGGCTGTTTTGAGAACAGTGGCTTTGTAATACAGTTTGAAGTCTGGTATTGAGATCCCTCCTACTTTACCCTTCTTTCTCAGGATTGCTGTGGCTATTCGGGGTCTTTTATTGTTCCAAATGAACTTTTGGAGAGTTCTTTCTAGGTCGGTGAAATATGCCATTGGTATTTTAATGGGGAGTGCATTGAACCTATAGATTGCTTTAGGAAGTATGGACATTTTGATGATGTTGATTCTACCGATCCATGAACATGGTATATTCTTCCATCTCTTTACATCTTACTCTATCTCTTTTTTCAGTGTCATGTAGTTTTCTGCATATAGGTCCTTTACTTCCTTAGTTAAATTTATTCCTAGGTATCTTAATTTTTTTGGTGCGATGGTAAATGGAATTGCTTTTTTAATCTCTGTTTCTATAGTTTCGCTGTTGGTGTATAGAAATGCCATGGATTTCTTGGCATTAATTTTGTATCCTGCTACATTGCCAAATTCATTTATTAAGTCAATTAGTTTTTTAATGGAGTCTTTTGGGTTTTTTATGTATAATATCATATCATCTGCAAATAAGGATAACTTTACTACTTCTTTTCCAATTTGGATGCCTTTTATTTCCTCCTCTTGTCTAATTGCAATGGCTAGTACTTCCAGTACTATGTCAAACAGGAGTGGCGAGAGTGGGCATCCCTGTCTTGTTCCTGTTCTTAGAGGGAATGGTTTTAGTTTTTGCCCATTGAGTATAATGTTGGCTGTGGGTTTATCATATATAGCTTTTATTATGTTGAGGTATGATCCTTGTACTCCCACCTTGTTGAGAGTTTTTATCAGGAAAGGGTGTTGGATTTTATCAAATGCTTTTACTGCATCTATTGATATGACTATATGATTTTTATCTTTCAGTTTGTTTATGTGATGTATCACGTTTATTGATTTGCGGATATTGTACCATTCTTGCATTCCTGGAATAAATCCTACTTGGTCATGGTGTATGATCTTTGTGATGTTCATCTGGAGTCTATTTGCTAGAATTTTGTTGAGGATTTTGGCATCTATGTTCATGAGGGATATTGGCCTGTAATTCTCTTTCATTGAGTTGTCTTTATCTGGTTTTGGTATTAGGGTGATGCTGGCTTCATAGAAGGAGTTTGGAAGTGTTCCTTCCTCTTGGATTTTTTGGAATAGTCTGAGGAGGAAAGGTTTTAGTTCTTCCTTGAATGTTTGGTAAAACTCTCCTGTGAAGCCATCAGGCCCTGGGCTTTTGTTTGCTGGAAGCTTTTTGATGACTGTTTCAATTTCTTCCCAAGTCACTGGTCTATTGAGATTTTTAGATTCTTCCTGATTGAGTTTTGGAAGGTTGTATTTTTCTAGGAATATGTCCATTTCGTCCAGGTTGTTCAGTTTGTTGGAATAGAGTTGTTCGTAGTATTTTGTAACAATCTGTTGTATTTCGGTGGGGTCTGTTGTTATTTCACCTCTTTCATTTCTGATTTTGTTTATTTGGGTCCTCTCTCTTTGTTTCTTGGTTAGCCTGGCTAGAGGTTCATCTATCTTGTTTATTCTTTCAAAAAACCAGCTCTTGGTTTTGTTGATCTTATGTATTGTTTTTTTGGTCTCTATGTCGTTTATCTGTGCTCTGATTTTTGTTATTTCCTTCCTTCTGCTTACACTGGGCTTTTCTTGTTGCTCCTTTTCTTACTCTTTGAGTTGTAGAGTTAGATCATCTGTTACCCTTTTTTCTAGTTTTTTGCAATAGGCTTGTAAGGATATGAACTTCCCTCTCAAAACTGCTTTTGCTGTGTCCCATAGATTTTGGATTGTTGTGTTTTCATTGTCATTTGTTGCCAGGATGTTTTTAATTTCTTCCTTGATTTCTCTGGTAACCCAGTCCTTGTTTAATAGCATGCTGTTTAATCTCCATGTGTTTGATTTCTTTGGATTATTTTTATTGTAGTTAATTTCCAGTTTTATGCCATTATGGTCTGAGAAGATACTTGATACGATTTCTATCTTCTTAAATTTGAAGAGACTTTGCCTATGTCCCAAAATGTGGTCTATCTTTGAGAATGTCCCATGTGCACTTGAGAAGAATGTATATTCTGCGGCTTTGGGGTGGAGTGTTCTGAAGATGTCAATTAATTCCATCTGGTCTAGTGAGTCATTTAGGATTGATATTTCTTTGCTGATTTTTTGTTTAGATGATTTGTCGAAGGGTGACAGAGGGGTATTAAAATCTCCTACTATGATTGTATTGCTGTGAATCTCTCCCTTAATGTCCTCCAGCAGTTTTTTTATGTATTTGGTTGCTCCTGTATTGGGTGCATATATATTTACCAGGGTAATTTCTTCTTGTTGGATTGTTCCCTTTAGTATTATGAAGTGGCCTTCATTATCTCTTATTATGTCCTTCAATCTGAGATCTAATTTGTCAGATATAAGTATTGCTACCCCAGCTTTTTTTTCATTTCCATTTGCCTGGAAAACTTTTTTCCATCCCTTCACCCTCAGTCTGTGTGCATCTTTTTTTCTGAGGTGGGTTTCTTGTAGACAACAGATGTATGGGTCTTGTTTTCTTATCCAATCTGTTACCCTATGTCTTTTTATTGGAGCATTTAAACCATTTACATTTAAAGTTATTAATGATAGGTACTCATTTGACACCATTTTTAATCTATACCCATGTTCCTTCTTCACTTAATATTTCTTTTATTTTTACAGTAGACCCCTTAGCATTTCTTGCATTGCTGGTTTGGTGGAGATAAATTCCTTCAGTCTTTTTTTGTCTGTGAAGCTCCTGATTTCCCCTTCAATTTTGATTGATAGCCTTGCTGGGTACAGTATTCTTGGATTCAGACCCTTTCTTTGCATGACTTTGTGTATTTCATCCCATTCCCTTCTGGCCTGATAAGTTTCCGTTGAGAAATCAGTTGCTAGTCTGATGGGGGTTCCTTTGTATGTAACTTTCTGTCTCTCTCTGGCTGCTTTTAAGATTCTTACTTTGTCGTTGTTGTTTGCCAATTTAATTATAATATGCCTTGGAGTCTGTTTTCTGGGATTCATTTTGCTTGGGACTCTGCGAGCATCTTGGATTTGTGTGGGTTTTTTCTTCTCTATTTCAGGAAAGTTTCCTGTCATTATTTCTTGAAATACTTTTTCCATGTCTACCTCAGTTTCCTTTCCTTCTGGAACCCCTATTATTCGAATATTGTTTTGTTTTGTATTGTCCCAAAGCTCCCGTAGGCTCTCCTCCTGCTTTTTAATCTTTTTTTCTAGAAGTTGCTCTACTTGGGTATATTTTTCCATCTTATCTTCTAGCTCACTGATGCGGTCCTCTGCTTCATCTAGTCTACTCTTGATGCTTTCTATTGAGTTCTTCATGGTAGCGATGTCATTTTTCATTTCCTCTTGGTTCTTCTTCAATTCCTCATGGTTCTTCTTCAATTCCTCGTGGTTCTTCCTCATTTCTTCTTGGTTATTGTCAAATTTCTCTTTCATTCTTTTTAGCCATCCTATGATCATTATTCTGAATTCTTGCTCTGGTAGGCTGGTTGCCTCTGACTCTACTTCCTTTTCTGGTGATGCCTGCTTTTCTTTTATGTGCAGACTATGTTTTTGTCTCCCCATGGCCTCTCTTTTCAGGGTGTCTGGTTATGTGGTGTTCCTTCTCCTGCGTTGATTTAAAGGTACAATATACAACACTACCAGGTACAACACAAGAGGCACTTAACAGGAATGTATTTACAATATTAATAACCTCAAATAAAGGTGACCACTAGAGAAAGGCAACTTAGGGGTTAGGGGAGAAGGAAGAAAGGTAAAAATAAAATAAAGAAAATTTTTTATAAAATTAAAATTTAAAAAAAAATTAAGAAAATAAAAAAAAGAAGGATAAAGAGATAGAAAGAGAAGAACAAAAGTAATGACAAAATAAAGTTGGAAAAGAGGGAAAAAAAGAAAGGAGAGAGAGAGAGAGAGAGAGAGAGAGAGAGAGAGAGAGAGAAAGAAAGGGAGAGAAGAAGCAAACTAAAAGAGAAATGGGAAACAAACTATATATATGTGGAGAAAATTGCCATAGAACAACTACTGAACCCAGCCAATGCCAGTAACAATACTTGGATATTAATACAAACTACAATATCCACTATTATTAAGAAAGGCTATGATATACAGAAGTAATAGAAACAAATAAAAACAGAGGATTTAAAAAAAAATACAATGCAACAATAACAACACAGGAATAAGCATAGCCATTTCACTAAAAAGCATAAAAATTCACAATAATCAACCCTCACACAAACAATGCGCAAAGGATAGAGGGGAGAACAGTTTTTTTTTTTTAACTAGTTAATATAGTACAGAAATTGGTATTTATACACTTGGATCAGGGGTTGGAACTTAGGTCTATACGTATAGTGAGAGCTTTAGCAAGGGGTTTACAGAAAGAATAGAGGAAAATCTAGAGCCGGAAAGGGATAGGATAAACCGTCAACTAAAAGGGTAAAGTTTAGTAAGAGAGTGATGGTGTAAAGGTCAAGTTGAGATAGGGTTGAATGATGCTATAGTAGTGATTAAAATAGAATGGAGGTTATTCCCAATGTAAAATACAGAAAAAATAAAAAAAATAAAATGGTACTGGAGAGGAAACAAACAGACAAACAAACAAACAAACAAACAAGAAAATAAGAAAAAACAAAGAACAAAAAAAAAGGAAAGAAACAAAAATTGCAAAATAGCAGTAGTAATAGTGATGATAGAGATTGAAAAATGTAATAATTGAAAAGGTAAAATGAAGTAAGGAAAAAAATAGAAAAAATTTTTCTTAAGTAAATGCTATAAAAAGTGAAAATTAAAGATGTAAAAAATGAAAATAAAATAAAGAATAGTAAAATTAGCATAAAAATGTCCAGCAGTGGTCATTCACTTCCTCTGTTAATGTATTTGGCCCTCCTGATTCTCGGACCAGACAGTCTTGCAGTCCCCAGCATTCCACTGCACCTCAGTTTTGTAAGGTAAACCTTAATTTTAAGCAGGTTATATCTTAGTTATTTGTGTCCGTTTATTTTTGATTAATTAAAAGAAAAAAGAAAGAAAAGAAAAAAAAAGAAAAAAGAAGAGAAAAAAAAAAGAAAAAGAAAAAAAAAAAAAAAGGCAGTTTGTAATTCGGCTCTTAGGTGTCAGTGTTTCCGGTTTGACCTCCCAGTCTTTTTGGTTGCTCTGGCCTTCTTTCTCTATGGCTCTAGCTGGCTCCAGGACTATGTCTTCTGGCTCCAATCCCTTGTTTCCAGAAGGCAAATTCACCCTACAATTTCCCCGGCTATGCCCAACTGGGTAGTTCTTCTCTAGTATTCAGAAGCAAGGGGATGAATGGGAACCGGTGCCAAGGTGTCCAGATGTTCCGCCCTTGGCGGGACAGCCGCGATTCTTAACACTCTGTCCTGTGTCCCCTGGCGTTTTTAAAAAAAGCCCCTCTTCTGGGGGGGATTACTTCAAACCCAGCACTAGGTGTCGCTGCAGCCTTCTCTGGGCTCCGCTCAGCCTCAGTGGGCGGTAGTTTGCGCACCCGTCTACCGTATTCCACAGAATTTTGTAAGTACTCTATTCTACAGAATTCGAGAAAGCTTCTATGCCACAGAATTCTAGAATTTCTTTCTTCCACAGATTCCTGTACATCTTCCCTTAGAATTCTGTGGCAGAGATAATTTATAGACATCTATTTCACAGAATTCTAGAATTCTCCTATTTCACAGAATTCTAGAAAGCCTCTCTTTAACAGAATTCTGCAAGTAATCTCTTCAACAGAATTCTATAAGCCCCCATTCCACAGAATTCTAGAAACTGTCTATTCCACAGAATTCTGTAAGTACTCTCTTTCTGGGATTTCTAGAAATTCCCTATTCCACAGAATTCTAGCTATGCTCCCTTCCCCCAAATTCTAGAAATGCCCTAATTTTAGAATTTTAGAAGTCCTCCATTTCCCCCAATCTTAGAAATCCCCTATTCTACAGAATTCCAGATGTTCTCTCTTCCTCAGAATTCGAAAATATCCTATTCCACAGAAATCTAGAAATACTCTATTCCCCATATTTCTATAAGTCCTCTCTTCCTCATTTCTAGAAATACCCTAATTCACAGAGTTGTAGATGTCCTCCTTTCTTCTGAATTCTAGAAATCACCTATTGTACAATATTCTAGAAGTCAACTCTTCCAAAGAATTCTAGATATCCTCTAGAGAATTCTATAAATCATCTATTCAACAGAATGATAGATATTCTTCCACAGAATTGTACAAGTCCTCTCTTCCACAGAATTCTAAAAATCTCTTCCTCTGAATTTTAGAAGTCCTTTCTTCAGCAGATTCTAGAAATCCCCTATACCACAGAATTCTAGAAATTCTCTCTGCCACAGAATTCTACAAGTAATCTCTTCCCCAGAATAGTAGAAATCTCCTATTCCACACAATTATAGAAATGCTCTATTCCACGGAATTTTGTAAGGACTCTATTCTACAGAATTCTAGAAAGCTTCTATTTCTCTGAATTCTAGAATTCCTCTCTTCCGCAGATTCCTGTACATCTTCCCTCAGAATTCTAGACATCTATTCCACAGAATTCTAAAAATTTTGTTTTACATAAAATTCTAGAAATCTCCTATTCCACAGAATTCTAGAAAGCCTCTCATTCACAGAATTCTTCACGTAATCTCTTCCACAGAATTCTACAAATCCCCTATTCTACAGAATAATAGAAATCCTTTATTCTACAGAATTCTGTAAGTCCTCTCTTTCTCAGATTTCTAGAAATCACCTATTCCACAGAATTCTAGAAGTCCTACCTTCCTCCCAATTTGAGAGATCCACTATTCTACAGAATTCCAGACATCCTCTCTTCCTCATAATTCCAAAATCTCCTATTCCACAGAAATCTATAAATGCTCTATAGCCCTCATTTCTATAAGTCCTCTCTTCCTCATTTCTAAAAATATCCTATCCTTCCTCCCTCAAAATCTAGAAATACTCTTTTCCACAGATTTGTATAAATCCTTTCTACCTTCAATTCTAGAAATCATCTCTTTCAGTGAATTCTAGAAATCCTCTATTCCACAGAATTCTAGAAGTCCAGTCTTCCACAGAATTTTGAATATTTCCTAGTCCACAGGATTCCTGAAGTTCTCTGTTCTAGGGCATTCTAAAAAAATATCTATTCTGCTGAATTCTATATGACCTCTCTTCTACAAAATTCCAGAAATTCTCTCTTCCAAGAATTCTAGAAGTCCTCTCTAGATTTCTAGAAAATTCCTATTCTAGAAAATCCCCAGTGCCATTGCTCCACAGTCACAAGGTTGGGCCCTATCTGCCCACATTCCGCTCTGACACCGAAATATTTCACTGCCAACACATCACAGTGCTACTCCAGGGATACATTGCCCACCTTCCACACTGACACACACAGTGCTCCCCCTGCAGACCCAGCAGAAGACACGCGAGGTCTTCCACTGATCACACTGCTCTGTCACAGCCTGAGTCTCCCACCGGCCTGGTATCAACAGTCTTCTGTGACATCCTGGAGACCCAATTCCTACAATCCTGTGTGACCTTGTAGGGCTCCAGACTACACCCATTACTGTACAGCACTACGTCTTCCAGTGCCAGGCTGATGAGATTTCAATATTCCCTTCCCACAGTCTCACTATAGGTGTCCCTCTACATGTACACTTTTCTGGGCTAATGTTACCAACAGTCTACAGTGACATGAAAGAACTCTCACTAAAAAACCCATGTGAACACCCCAGGGGACATAGTAACAAAGCTCCTCTGTGACTTGTAATGGCTCTTTAGACTCACACAAACATTATTGCACATGATCATCAACGTACTCAATTTTTCTGGCACCTTCAACTTTCTATTGTTCACATCCCACTTCCCACTTTCTATTGAGAATTTCATGCTGACTGCTCGCCACATTCCATTGTGACTTGCCAGAAACTCAATTCCTTTTATGACCAGAACACACGATGCATCCAAATGCCCACACCCCACAGTAATATCCAATGGTACTAGTTGCCCATTATCATCTGTCTTAGCCCACGACTTCTTTGGACAATTCTCCCCTGTAACACTCCGGAGAGCCCAATGTCCACACTCCACTCTTATGTTTCATGGTTCTCACAGGACAGTTTGCAATGTGACAACTTAGGTGTCTTTCTAGCCACCCATAAACCATGACACCTCAAGGCATCCAGTTACCACGGTTTCCTTCATCATTCCCAGTTAGTCCCACTGCACATTTTCCATTCTCACACTTCAAGTCTGATGACAACACACAAATGTGAAACTTGAGAGCACTCGCTCTCCTTACTTCACTGTGAAATGTTTGGGGCTTTCAAGCACATCTTTCATTGGTGAACCTCTTGGCTTCTACTGCCCAATTTCTATTTCAATCTGTCCAGGCCTCCTACATCCAACACTTCAGGGGGCTGAATTCAGGGGGCTCCCTGTCCACAATCCAACGTGACAACACAGGGCTTCCACATTCCAATATAACCCTCGAAAATCCCGCTGAAAACTTTCCTCTCTGTCAATACACTGCCCACACACGACTCTGACACCTTCAGGTCCACTGCTGTCACACTTCATGCCTACCACTCCTCACAAACAACTGTGCTTTCCCATTGCTCCCATTCCCAAGCCTTCTCTCTGGAAAGTACAAGGCTCACATTATCAATGCACTGCTGTGACTACCCAGATCTCCCCTCACCCACACTACTCTTTCACCACTGCATAGCTATCAAAGGACACAACTGGAAGTGACACATGATACAAGCCAGAGACACAATCATATATGACATTCTAGAGCCTCCAAATAACAAACACCACAGGGCTAGTAAAGGTCTCCCGAGGGCCACACAGTCCCATCCATCTGCTGGCCTTACAACACACCACAGTGACAGCACAGTACTCCCACTCCCCACTCCAATGGGCCACCACTGACCTCAACCCCCTTGGATACCTGAGGGGTACTGAAGGCCCCATTATACCTTGTCACCTTCAGATCTTACACTGGCTCCACTGTACTGGGAAACCTGCAGTTTCTTGCTGTCCATCTTTTCCATTGACACCACAAGACTCACACAACCAATGTCCATTGGGACACATTCAGGACTCCCATTTTACCCTCTGTGGTTGGTCCCAATGGTGCCCAATGTGCAGAATTTTTTCTTGTTATAAATCATCTCCTGAGGATATAACTTTTGTTGCCATTAAAAGACAGTGGAAAAGTGGAAGTCAGAAGGGGTAGGGACAGCTAGAGAGACACACATCAACTGGTTGTCGAAGGTGCATGCCCCAATGGAAGTTGTGGCAATTCCACAACCCAAGTACATGCCTTTGACCTGGATGGAACTCCAGGCTTTTTGGCACTCAGGCTGACAGACTAAACCAAGCATGTCAGACTCAAAGGCTAACACAAGCCAAATAAAGAAGGTTGATGTTTATATGGATCACACACACACAAAAAAGCAAAAGCTTCCATTTTCTTAGAAGCATAGGTTTATTTCAGTAGAGACATGCTGAACACCAAGGGCTAAAATAAATGAGTAATCAGTAATCATTAACATAAAATAATACAACATTTTAATAAAAATGATTATTTTTTCTTGAACAGTAATTTACCAGATACTAAATAAGTACACAAATTAATAAGCATAACACAAATAAACCTAGTTTTCTTTTATGAAAGTTAAATATTTCCAAACAAGTCATTACAAGACTAAAGACATGGCAATGGGCTGCTAAAATATTCGCTGCTGGTATGTGTAAGGCAGGTAAGGGAAATGAATACAACACTATTACAGTAATGTCATTAATCAATGTTGTAGTTCCTTATTAATAATTATATATAACAGGATATTGTAAAAATTAAGTTATGAAGTTTTTATGAAAACCATTCTTACATAACATTATATTGGTTAGGCCGTAAAAATATTGGTTGTGGGGTTGTGTGAGCCTTATGCAGCCCGTGCACCACGAGTTTGAGTGGCTTGCACTAAACACTCAGTCACAAAACACAAGGCCAGAATCTATCCTTGATCCCTTAGATTGTAACTTCTAATATTTACTGTGACACTCCCAGTATCCCTGAAACTCAACACCTTTTAACCTGAGGGCCGTCACTGCTCCCTCTACCATGTGACACATTGGGTCCCTTGTGTCCAACAACCCTCTGTGAGACTGCTGGGCTCCTATACACACTACACTATGATCCCCCAGATGTCACACGGCCCAAACATACCAGGGACACGTTCAGCACTCACACAGCACACATTCCAGTGTGACAATGTACGGATCCCATTGCCTACACTTCTATGTGATACGAAAATGTAGCCCACATTCCAATCATGTTCTCACTGCAGTGATCGGACTCTTTATGATCCCCTGTGACATGCAAGGATGCCCACTACCCACACTACACTCCTCCCAAAGCCCTCACTTCAACCTCATACAAAGCTCCAAATTCCCACACTCCACAAGGACAGCCAGCGTTTTCCAGGCCCAGAATGCCACTGCAATGCTCCAGCGATGGCAATGTCATCACTCTACAGTCACAAGGTTGGGCCCCATCTGCGCACATTCCCCTCTGACACCGAGATATTTCACTGCCAACACATCACAGTGCTACCCCAGGGATACATTGCCCACCTTCCACACTGACTCACTCCGTGCTCCCCCTGCAGACACCGCTCTGGACACCCGTGGTCTTCCACTGATCACACTGCTCTGTCACAGCCTGAGTCCCCCACCAGCCTGGCATCAACAGTCTTGTGACATCCTGGAGACCCAATTGTAGGAGACCCAATTCCTACAATCCTGTGTGACCTTCTTGGGCTCCAGACTACACCCATTACTGTACAGCACTAGGTCTTCCTCTGCCAAGCTGATGAGATTTCAATACCCCCTTCCCACTGTCAAACCACAGGGGTCCCACAGTACACGTACACGTTTGCCACACATTCTGGGCTTATATTTCCAACATTCTACAGTGACACCAAAGAACCCTCACTGCAACCCCCACGTGGACACCCCAGGGGACATACTGACAAAGCTCTGCTGTGACTCGTAATGACTCTTTGGATTCACACAAACATCATTCCCCATGGCCGTCACTGTACTCACTCTGCTCTGACACCTTCAACCTTCCCACTTTCCACATTCTATTGAGAATCCTTTGGCGACCACTGCCCACATTCCATTGTGACATACCAGAAATCTCAATTCCTTTTATGACCATAACACACAATGCCTCGAAATGCCCTCACCCCACAGTATTATTCAATAGTACTAGTTGCCCATTATCTTCTGTCTTAACCTATGAGTTCTTTGGACAATTCTCCCCTGTAACACTCCAGAGAGTCCAATGTCCACACTCCACACTCATGTTTCATGGCCCTCACAGGGCAGATTGCAATGTGACATCTGAGGTGTCCTTCTAGCAACCCATCCACCATGATGCTTCAAGGCATCCAGTTACCAAGGTTTCCTTTACCATTCCCAGATCGTCCCACTGCACGTTTTCCATTCTCACACTTCAAGTCTGATGACAACACACAAATATGAAACTTGAGAGCACTCGCTCTCCTTACTTCACTGTGAAATGTTCGGAGCTTTCAAGCACATCTTTCATTGGTGAACCTCTCGGCTTCTACTGTCCACTTTCTATTTCAATCGATCCAGGGCTCCTACATCCAACACTACACTGTGACAATTCAGGGGGCTCCCTGTCCATAATCCAACGTGCCAGCACAGAGCTTCCACATGCTTTATAATATAACCCTCCAAATTCCCACTGAGTACTTTCCACTCTGTCAATACATGGTTCTCACTGTCCACACACGACTGTGACTCCTTCAAGTCTACAGCTGTCACACTTCAAGCTTCCCACTCCTCACAAACTGCTGCGCTTCCCCATGGCTCCATTCCCAACCTTCTCTCTGGAAAGCACAAGGCTCACGCTAAAAATGCACTGCTCTGACTCCACAGATCTCCCTTCGACCACACTACTCTGTCACCACTGCTGAGCTCTCAAAGGACACCACTGGAAGTGACACCTGAGAGAAGCCATGGACACAATCTTATATGTCATTCTATGACATGAAAAACATACATGGTTTCAAAACAAGTCAGAGGAGAATCATTTGGGTAAAAAATGAAAAAGAAACCAAGTCAGATTTGTAGAAAATATTCCTTAATTAATTTTTGGTAGAGAATATGCTTGTATATTTTCATAAAACAAGTCCAAGATCATTTGTATTATGACAACAGAGAAGAATTGACAAGACTACTCCAACCATGAAGACTGAAAAGAAGCAGTCCACAGATGGAAGTCGTTGATGAAACCTTACCATTATAGCAGTCAGCAGCTATGTATCATTGTACGTTGCCCAAGACCAAGTCACAGAGGGTTGGACTTGCATTACCACCATTTGCCCACCATCCAGAACTGAATTATCATTGCTGACATGTACACATAAGGTACTGTTTGACACTGAAATTGGATCTCAAAAGAACTGGTGGTTTCTAAAAGTTATGGCTGGGACATCCTGTGTAAAGACAGACAAAGGCATGGATTTGCTTACAAGACTTGGAAGAAAACATGATGGCTCACAATCATTTTGTTGTTGTTAAGTCAAATTGATCTTAACACTTCACTTTTTGAAAAAAATTTTTGATTTTTTAGAGAGGAAGAAACATCGATTACAGAGAATCATTGACCAGCTTCTTCTAGCATTCCCTTTATAGAGATGGAGCCCCCAAAGTGGGTATGTGCCTTGATCTGGAATCAAACCAATGATATGTTTGTTGATGGGTACATGCCCAGCCACTGAGCCCCACCGGCTGTGCACACCATTACTTTTTCTTGGTGATTCTATTATAATGTTCCCAATTTCCAACATTTGATCTTTCTACCCTGCTTCCACTGTTTTTAGTTTCCCAATGCTTCTAGTCCATGACCTATGCAGATATGTATATACTTTGTTTAAAATATTTTTATTGATTTTAGAGATTGGAAGGGGAAGAGAGAGAGAGAGAGAGAGAGAGAGAGAGGGAGAGAGAGATCAATGATGAGAGAGAATTTCTGATGAGTTGCCTCATGCATGACTCCACCCCCCACACTGGTAATTGAGCCTGCAACTCATGTATTATATGTATCCTGACCAGAAAAGAACCAGTATCATATGACCTCATAATTTGTTAAATATATTGAATAGCATAAACTGATTAACAAAAATAGATTCAAAGATATAGAAGCATTGAACCGACATTCAAACTTCACATGGAATTCAAGGGAGGGAGAAGGGTAAGGGATCAACCAATTCATATAAGCATTGTCAATGGACCCTGATGCTACGAGTGATAGGGGTAAGGGCATGTGCAGAGGCTTTGAGTCGCTGGGAAGAGCTCAATGGGGAAGGGGGAGGAGGAGTTACATGTAATATTTTAAACAATAAATAATTTACAAATTAATAATAAGAATAAAAAAGTATCAGGACGTTTTGATTCATAAGTCAAGGCTCAACCACTGAGCTACGCCAGCTAGGGGTATATTATTTTAAAATTTAAGGAAATAGATTTTTTTTTTTATTATTCATAGTATTATGGATGTCTGGATACTAACCTCTGTATACATACTTTGGTGGATCTCTTGCATTCCTCCCACCTTCTTACCCTCAGAGATCTGTTCATCTGCTCCAGTTAGCCAGGCCTCTGGTCCCATATTCTCCCTCCCCAGGTGTCACTTGCTGGGCCACAACACCTTTATTCACCTAAGTCACTGGATGGAATGCCCATACTCTATGGGTGGTTGAGAAAACTACATTATCCAGAAGGCAAGGCACTCATGTGGGTAGAGCTAAAGGGCATTTTTGTGTTTGCACATTCAGTAGGGCAGGATTTCTGCCTTCCTCCTCCAGTTGGCCATTTTGACAATGTAGGCCTTTGTTAACAGAGTCACAGGCTTCAGGGCACTGGTTGGGAGCAGGAGGAGGCCTGGGGGGTCGCTGCCTGTGGTACAGGGTGTCTGAGGCTCCTGGAGCCCCAACAGCCTGAGATTGGCTTCTCAGTGCCTCTCTGCTCACAGCTTCCATGACCCCCCTGAAACCTATAGCCTGGGGAGCAAGCCTCTCAGGTCCTGCTGCCAAGATTCCAGTACTCAGGATGGTGAGTCCCTCCTGTTGGCCCATGGGTGATGGGGAAAAGGGTGAAAGGTGGCGATGGTGAGACTTAGCAGGGAGCATTCGGGAACCCGGGTCTGTTGTTGGTGTAAACTAAGGCAACAAAGTGGTGAGGTGTAGTTTTTGCTTCTCAAGTCTGTGCCTCTCTCCTTGCTCCAAAGCCCCAGGTGAGTGTTTGCAAAAGAAAAGTCCTGTGTTCTGCGTTTAGAGAATAAAAGCAAAGACAAAACCAAAACGAAAGAAGGAAACTGTACTTTTGTCTCTCCCCAGCAACTTGCTGTTTGGTCCTTCTTTCGTGGGGCAGCCATTCAGGGCTTTTGATTTTAGTCCCATTTCCTCAGAAGCCAGCTGCCCTGTGGCTTTTCCTTTACACTGTTTGGCGTTACCCCCATCCTGAAGCGATGCAGCTATAGAGGAACACAGCTTTCTCCTCTCGCTCTTGGTCCACTGGCTGGCTGTCCCTCTCAAGCCCACTTCCCAGTTCTTGCTGTTCTCTAGTCATCCTCTGCCCCTCCTTTTTGTAAAATGCCTGATCAGCTGCACATAATTTAATACCAGGTGGATGTTCTTTGATTTAATTGTATTTTCAGTGTGGCTGAGGATGAGGTGCACAAAACCTGTCCCTAGTTGGCCACCAATTATTTTCCTTTTTTTTAAATTTGTTTTTTTTTTTTTTACCACTTTCTGATCTTTGATGTTAAAACCAGCCAGAGTGACCTCCCTACAGCTAGCAAATTCATAGGGCATGTGCCCTGTAGGCTCCTACCTGGAGCTTGCAACCCTTCCCAGATTTTCTCATTGAAGACCTCACTGACCCATGCTGTTTTCTTTTTCCCCAAAGCTGCTGTCACTTGTCACAGGTATCCTGGTCCATTCTATTTGCACTGTCCTCCATTAGAATGCCAGTTCCCAAGCATAGGGGACTCTGTATTTGGGATGTCTGAAACAGTTGGGCTCAACAGTATCCACAGGCTCAGTCTTTCTATGTTTCCCTTATGCCTCCAACCAGCCTCATTCAAGTTCTTATTCCTACAGTATTCCCTCACACTACCCAATCAAGTAACCTGGATCATGAGCTGGCAGAAAGACGTTCATAGGCATTCAACTTCTGACCCCATCAACCACACACCCCAGCAGCACACTATTACCCAGAATCCAGGAACTCTCACCTCACTTCGTATGCACAGGCAAAACTTAGGGAGGGGGCACACCAACCACAATTCATTCTCTGAATGTGGAATTACATTGAGACCAAGCATCGTCTTCTGGAAATGCTTGTAGTGCAGTATGTTTTCACAATTAAAAAAATACATGGCACCATTTCCTAGAGAATCCATGCTACCTCCAGAAATTGCTGGGTGAGGGAGTAGAGGAAAGGCATGCTTTAGTTTAAAAAAAATTAAAGTGCAAAATAACCTCTAAAATAAAAAAAAAAGACTTAATCACCAGTGGGTCTCTTGGATATGAATGGGTTGGCTGGAGGCAGAATTTTCTGAAGGTGAACTGATTTTGGGGCCTAAAGCATCAGGGGGATTCTAAAAAAATACTGAAGTAGGTTCATTTGCAGCAGGCCATGTGCCTGGGGGATGAGGAATAACAGGCTGGAGAGACCTCTGGATAGTGACAGGAGCCCTGGCCTGCACATCTCTGGCAACACAGAACTCAAATTTCCTTCCCAGGGCCTTGCATGGGCATCCTCCATGTCAAACCCTGGGAAGGACACAGTGTGCCTAGCTACAGTAGGAACATCTGAGGAAAATGCAGGAAAGAGTGAGCAAAGGGAAGCTGTGCAGGCAGAGGCTCCATCTCAGGGCACCAAAGTGAAAGTTTGGATTTTTTTTTTAATAATCCTTATCTGAGGATATTTTGAGAGAAAGTGCAAGAGAATGGGGGGAGGAAGAGAGAGAATCAGAAAGGCATCATGTGAGAGGATCCAAGATGGCTGCACAGGTAAAGAGCTAACCGCAGCCACACACAACAATTTCAATGGAATACAACTAAAATATAAAATGGATATTGCCCAGAGCTATAGATAGTCAACTGACTGAAAATTCTACAACAAGAAGGAAAGAGAAAACCTGAAGGAAAATCAGAGGACCTGAAAAAGCCTAAAGTTCGGAGACATGATGCGCAGAGAGGATGGAGCCAAAGAGGAGGAGAAGGCTGGGTGCCTGCCTGGCGTTCCCTAGCAGGAAGGAAATAAAAGCCCCAGACTGGGCTGAACCCCAGAACTAGCAGTGCTGATCTCCAGTTCTGGGCCAGACCCTGAGGACCCAGGCTCAGGCAGGGGGAGACGGGGCTTTCAGGCAGAATCCCAGGGGAGCGGCGAAAAACGGAGTCCCCGGAGTCGCGCACATTGCACACAGAGGACGGAATGTTGACTCTGATGCTGGATTGCTCTGGCGGGAAGGAAACAAAACCTCCAGCTGTGCTGAGCCCCAGTTCCGACTGCTCTGAACCCCAGTTCTAGGCCAATCCCTGGGGACCCAGGCTCAAGCAGAGGGAGACGGGGCTGTGAGGCAGAATCCCAGGGCAGTGGCGAAAGGCAGAGCCCCCGGAGTCCCACACATTGTGTTCATAGGACAGACAGTCTGTTGACTCTGATGCTAGACTCCCCTAGCGGAAAGGAGAAAAAAGCTCCAGACTGGGAGGAACACGATGAGAAGCAGGAGCCGCTGCTGGACACCAGCCAGATGGGCGCCAGCAAGGAGCCGGGCGACGGGACCCCCGGGGGGGGGAGCGGGTGCCACTGGGCCCTCGACCACTGATTGCGGGCCAAGGAGCCGAGATCGGGGGCTGCTTCCTGGCAGCGCCAACCCCAGAAATAGGCTGAAGCCATGCAGGAGGCTGCGGAGAACAAAGGGGCTCCGCACGCCAGCCTGCTGAGCTTCCAGGATGAGGAGGAAGAAACCAAAGAAGTTTTCAGTGTGAAGAAATTAAATTATAGCAAAAGACAGTAAAATTACTTAAGAAAGAATACAAAGAAGATCTTGAAAAATCAAAGACTAAGACAGAATTCAACTCAGCAGCCAACATTGCAACATAAATGCGTTTTTTTAAAAAAATGACAGAATGGTGGAATGGCGGCAGTCAGGCCCAGAGTGGCCAGGCCCAAGGCAGTGGCAGCTGGACCCAGAGCAGCAGCAGCCAGGCCCCAGAGCAGCAGCAGCCAGAACCAGAGCAGCAGCAGCCAGGCCAGAGCAGCCAGACCTGGGGCAGTGCCAGCCAGGCCTGGTGCAGAGGTGGCCAAGTCCTGGGTGGTAAGGCCAGGAGAACTCAGACCTGGAATGGCCAGGCCCGGAGCAGCTGGGCCCAGAGCAGCTGGGTTGGGAGCAGCCAGGCCCAGAACAGCAGCAGCAAAGCTCGGAGTATCCAGGCCAGGAGCGGCCAGGCTCAGAGCGGCCAGGCCCGGAGCAGCCAGGCCCAGAGTAGCTGGGTCAGAAGCAGCCAGGCTCAGAAAAGCAGCATCCAGGCCGGGAGCGGCCAGGCCCAGAGCAGCAGCATCTAGGCTGGGAGCAGCCAGGCCCGGAGCAGCAGCATCCGGGCCGGGAGCATCCAGGCCTCAAGCGTCCAGGCCCAGAGCAGCCGGGCCCAGAGCAGCCCAGTCTGGTGCAGCCAGGCCCAGAGCACCAGCAGCCAGGCCCGCAGCAGCCAGGCCTGGAGCAACCAGGCCCAGAGCAGCCGAGCCCAGAGCAGTCAGTCCCGGAACAGCATCAACCAAGCCCGGAGCAGCCAGGTCAGGATCGGCCAGGTCCGGAGTCGGCCTGACCTGGAGCAGCCAGGCCCAGAGCAGCCGGGTTGGGAGCAGCCAGGCCTGGAGCAGCAGCTGCCAGGCAGGGAGTGGCCAGGTTCTGTGCGGCCGGGAACGAGCAGCCAGGTCCAGAGCAACCAGGCCTGGAACAACCAGGCCCAGAGCAGCAGCAGCCAGGCAGGGAGAGGCAGTGGCCAGAACCAGAGCAGCTGGTTGTGGAGCGGACCAGAGCAACAGAGGCCAGGCCCGGAGAGCCAGGCTCAGAACAGCTCGCTCCTCGCCTGCCCCCGCCCCAAGGCTGCCTCTCAGACATGGCTGGAAACTTTGGGGGGAACTTGAGGGTCTGCTGAATCAAGTGATAAAGGCTTAGATCTGGATGTGTTGAGTTAGTATAGCAATAGGGTGTTGATCTGTGAGTGCCTTGTGTGGGGTCTGGATGAGGTTGGTTGATCCATTTGGAAATGTCTTTTGTGTGAAGTGTATCCTTGGGCATGTGGAGGTATTATTGATTTGAGAAAATGCTAAGTAACTGATTTACTATCTGAAAAATTTAAAGTTCTGAAAGTTTAAGGTCTCTTGCCAAAAAAGAGGTTTTAAAGCTAACACCTTAATTTTAATGGAGAAAGGGGAGGACAAGCCCTTCCCACCCAGAACAGGTAATCTAATTCCAACCAGCAGCTATCTTTAAACAATTGTTCATTTACATTTGAATGGCTACTGCTTTTGATAGCCTAAGGGCATGTTTACTTGTAAACAAGTGTGCTTCTCAATTCCCAGGGCAGAAAAAACAAGGTTTAAAATTATTAGATTTTAAAATTTATTCTTAGAAGTGTAAAAGTTTATTAATTAAAAAAAACAACAACAAAAGGAGATTGAAAAACCTGATGAACAGTATTAGCTGTTGATTGTAGTAGAGTCGGAGATATGGGAGGGGAGTGGAATGATAGTTCTCGGGGAAAGGGGGTGTGGTGGATGTGGGAAGAGACTGAATATAAACTGTGCACCTATGGATGAGGACAATTGGGGGTGGGGAGGGGGCAGAGGGTGAGGTGGGAACCTGTTGGAGGGGGGAAGAAATGAGGAACCTTTGTAATAATATGAACAATAAAGATTGATTAAAAAAAAAGACATCGTGTGAAAGAGAAGAAAAAAATTAGATGCCTCCTATATCCCCATATATGCTGGGATCAAACATGCAAACTGGAACCACAAAGTCAAGCAGTATTTCTTTCAAGGCCATGGGCAACAATGCACTTATAAGCCAATATTGGTCAAAGCATGATTTTCTACCATTATGCTGTCCCTCTGAAAGCATAGAAAGGTTGGGATTCAGACGATATTTGTAAACTCTATGATGATGGATCATAATTGTGCTTGACATTCATTCCTGGAAGTGAAAATAACCCCCCCACCAAAAAAAGAAATACAAAAAAACTAAGGTATGAAAGAAAAATATCTTTACTAAAAAGTCATAAACCAGAACAGAAGACAGTAAGAAATTTGCAGGCCGATAAATTATAAACTAAAAAAATTCATAAAAGCATAATGTGAGACTCACAATGTCCCTGAAAGTGGTAGCACTCATTAGCTGAGGGTGGGTGCTCTGGACAAACCCTGGGTCAGTTGTATTACCCAGTCAAAGAGAAAGAAATGAAGATACTCTCAAGAGCTGGAATAATCATAATGTTCTCAACCACAAGTGAAAACATAGAATTCATTTCTCCTGAACACATAGGGGTTGGGACTGACACACACTCTTCAGGTGGGCCAGGTGGTAGGAGTGAAATCTCTTCAGCCAAAATGTATCAGGCAGTAGATCTGGGCATGTCCTTAAAGCCTCACTTGTACTGGAAACACATGAGGAATATAGTACAGTGTATATTCCATTAAAAAGTTTTAAATTCAGAAAAATAGGTCCCAAACAGTCCCCTTCAGTGTTGTTATTTTTAGTGAACAAAATGAACCATTCCATGCAAATTTAATTCTTCTCTCCAGTGTGAACACTCAGATGTTTAATAAGTCTAGATTTTTGGCTGAAAGACTTCCCACATTCAGCACATTCAGATGGCTTCTCTCCAGTGTGAACTCTCTGGTGTGCAATGAATGTACTTTTTTCACGGAAAGACTTCCCACATTCAGTACACTCATTTGGCTTCTCTCCAGTGTGAACTCTCGGGTGTTTAATGACTGCACTTCTTTCACTGAAGGACTTCCCACATTCACTACACTCTCCAGTGTGGACTTTCATATGTTTAATAAAGTGAGATTTTCAGCTAAAAGTCTTGCCACATTCAGTACATACATATGGCTTCTGTCCAGTGTGGACTTCCAGATGTATAATAAGGTTAGATTTTTGGCTAAAAGATTTCCCACATTCAGTACACTCATATGGCTTCTCTCCTGTGTGAACTCTGAGGTGTGCAGCGAGTTGAGCTCTTAGACGAAAGGAAAACCCACATTCACTACATTCATATGGCTTCTCTCCATTGTGAAGTTTCAGATTCTTAATGAGGTTACATTTTTTGGCTAAAAGACTTACTACATTCAGTACATTCATATGGCTTCTCTCCAGTGTGAAATACCTGGTGTTTAATGAGTGCACTTCTTTTATTGAAAGACTTGCCACATTCACTGCACTCAATTGGCTTCTCGCCAGTGTGAACTTTGATGTGTACATTGAGATGGGCTCTTAGATGCATCATTACATGCATCATTACAGAAGGTTTTCTGCTCAAAGTATGCTGAATGTGACTCAGTCAGGTGCAAAGTATCTTTTAACACAGAGAAACACTGCTTGCACAGAAGTGTCTTCTGGGTGGCTGAAGCGTCTAAGAAGCCATGTCCTGTGGCTCTCCTTGTATACATACACTATGATCAGAACAGGCCTCCTCATCATCCATTTTATGCCAACAACCTGAAAAGTGAGAAATGGTGCAAAAATTAATGTTGATTGTGTGACAGGGGGAAATTCCATTGCAAAACTGTGTTACACATCACAGGTTGGTTCCATACAATTGTCTGAAAATAAAAGATGTGCAGGAAGGATGGATAAGAGGCTCTTGTGACTTTTTGGGCTAATGAAGATCCAAACACAGGGAGGCCTCACCATAAATATGACACAAACATGGCAAGCACCACATGGATTAGAATATGGATTTCCAGCTCATCCTTCAACTAACAGCATTCACCATGGTTTATCTGCTGGGGACCAGGAGAGCTGTGTAAGAGGTTGGTTCCCTCTTATGCCAAATAAAATTCAATGAAGGAGTAGCTGGTTTTGAAAACTACTTAGCACATATGTGCTCCTCGTAATACATGTGCTAGTCAATTTTGCAGAATACTGCAGAAGCACTAGTGGAGAATAACAGGTGGTGAAGTAGTGAGCAGTCAGCACTGGGCCAGAGCAACACAGCTTACTATAATATACAGGGAAGAAAATGTTACAACGTTGTAATGGGGGCCTTACAAGAACAGCCCATGGTTCATGTTGGTAAAAACTATAACATGGCAGAAGCTGCCACAAAGAACCCTTACCTAGAGAAAGAGGTCAGAAGTTGAAGCTGTGCATGTGGACATTGTCAGCCTCCCTTGAAAGAGAAAGTCCACACTGGGACCATTAAGCTCATTGCAAGATGTATCACTTCCTAACAATGTACTTTTTGAGATAACAGGTGTTATGAATGATCATGGAGTCCTTTGTTCAGGCTGGAAGTCTCAGCACATTTGACAGGATTGTGTGGGAAATTAGCAGAGGCAATGTTCTGGCTGTTGGAAAGAGAAAGCTATGCCTGAGGAATAAAGGAAGAGAGGTCATCACTTCAGGTCACTAGGATAATTTGAGGGTCTTACCTACAGATGATACAAGTGTATACACTTCCAACATCACATCGCAGTACAGAAGTCTCTGAGCCTCATCCAGGAGCCCCCATTCCTCCAGAGAGAAGGCATTGGCCACGTCCTCAAAGTTCACATCCTGTCATAATGGGGACAGTACTGCTCATGATCAGAGTCACTACTAATATTTCAAGTCTATTTACTACCCACCCTCCACACCCATCTGCTATTTCCACTCTTCACATCTGAGAAAATACCCGACCTTCATCCCATGAAAGCCACCATCTTCTTATATTCGTGCTGATATTTTTCTTCCAACAGCAATTAAGGCAGTTGAGTAGATAGGAGAAACCTGAGCTCTAGACCTCCCATGTACGCCACGCTGCCTCTTATCAATATATTGGGTGTCAAAAACATAGGTTAGGGAGGGATATTGGCCATAAAGTCAGTATGAGTGATTTGATAGTGTTTTCTCAGAAGATAGCATTGTAGTCCCTCAGATTGTTCCTCTAAGACACCAAAAACATGGCATCTCACTTTACCCTCTTGACCCCAATCCCAATGTTGTGAGGCCATTGCTTTGTACTACCTGCTGCACATACCCTGTTTCCCAAAAAATAAGACAGTGTCTTATAATAATTTTTGCTCCCAAAGATGCACTAGGTCTTATTTTCAGGGGATGTCTTATTTTTCCATGAAGAAGAATACGGTACACATTTATTGTTAAATGAAAAAAAACGAAATTTATTACCTGTATATGGTATGGTAGTATGGTACACAAACCAGACAAACTGTGAATCCTACAGTATCAAGAATTTACTCATTTATTCAATAACAATCATGTTATCATCTTCTGGAATATCATCATAACAATCCAATTCCTGAATTTCCTGATGAATTTCTTGTGACTCCATTTCTTTCAGAATCAGTGGACCAAATCTCTCATGTTTACCTTAGGGGGGGCTTATTTTCAGGGGAATGCCTTATATTTCACTCAGAAGGAAACCTGTAAGTAGGTCCTATTTTCAGAGGATGTTTTATTTTCAGGGAAACACGGGTAGTTCCTTAAACAACACTCATCTCACACAGCTTCCTTCCCAGAGGCACAACTTCAAAGGAAATGCAAATATGCCATGTTGTGGATAAATTATTTCCTAATCACCTTCTTTTCCAAAATTACATTTCACCAACTCCAAAATATAGTTCTCTCTTATGCTTCTTCCTTACCCATGCCAGTGGAGTTTTATAAGCCTGGGTAACAGGCTTATAAAACTCCACTACGTCAAACCAGTGTGTCAAACCAACAACAAAAGGCAGGTGGTTAGTTAAATGTCACCTAAGCTCTTAACCTAGAATTTAGCACCCAGGCACCTCTATTTACAGGCAATTACCCAGAAGTTCACCTTATTGTTTCATCCAGAAACCACCAGAAATAGAATCTTCCTTCAGTCCTTCATATCAATGTCATGGTGCTGTGGCCATGAATTCACATTCCCTCACCAGGTGCACATCACTCTTTCTACTATACTTCTCTCATGCCTGCACTTCAACAGCCCTGGCCTCAGCACTTCCCCACACTCATCTGGCCTTTTACTTATTACTCAGCATGTGTGTTCAGATAATGGTTGCCATATTGAATCAGGATCAAGCACTACACAGACTCTGATAGTCCACACTCGTAGAGGCAGCCTGGATACCTGCTATGTAGGCCTCTCACCATGACTGTTTACTTCCTTCAACCTCAACAATTAAGAACAATAATCAGATCTCAGCTATTTATTGCCCACTTCCTTTTATGCTTCACTTGATGTCTCTTCACTAGCCATAGCCAACAACCCTCACTTAACCTCCACTCAAGTCCCAGCCCTGATGGCCCTCTGCACCATGTCCAGTGAGTCTCATAGATGACCACTCAAGCCTTCTAGCTAATCCACAACACTGACTACAGCACCCCACAGCTAGGCCACACCAATAGTCACAACAAAATCCTTGTGAGAGTTTAGAGAAGTTAATATGTACCATCCCTAGTCTCATCTTATTTAAATTACTCTTTAACCAGCACTAATCTCAAGTTCACTCATTTTTTAAAGGCTTTGGCCACTGCTAAACAATTTCTTTCCCTCACACGTTACATGCAACTTCTGACCCTGTGCTGCGCTGTGACTCCCACTTCTCACAAACAGTGGCCCCAGGAAGAAAGCCAGTCCTCAGGCTCACACTGTCCCTTCTGAACTACCACTACCATTACAAACTTGACCATAATTCCCTGTATTAAAGTGATATACTGTCCTAGATGATTTTGGTGAGCATAGACCCATGCACTGGTGTGAGGTCAGATGCCAGGGTTTTGGGCTGGATCCAGAGTAGAGATTGTGCAGGAGGCATCCAATCCTTTTTTTTTTTTTTTGCTCATCCCTATTGCTCTGTCTCTCTCACTGCCCCCCCCCCCCATCCTTTCTACATCTAAAATCAATATATATATAAAACATACCTGCAGGTTGCTGATTCAGCTCACTGTTTACTCCAAGCATTTGCCCATTATGGAACCTATGTCTGGAAGACCTCATACTAACTACATTGGTTGCAAGAAACAAGGTCCACATCATGAAGCCCTAGTCCTGGCCTTAGGATTCTGGGCTTAGTGTCTGTTCAAAGTCCTCAGGTCCAAGGGCTACAAGAGAGGCTGACAGTCCCAGAACTCTACTATCTCAGGGGTGTGAAGCACTGAAATAAGTTCCACAAACCTGTATACATAATTATTTATGTTTTTTCAGGAATTTGTGGAAAGATTATGGTCTGTTGGGAGTCTGGCAACCAGCACGCTCTATGGGCTCAGGCTGCACAGTATCCTTGCCCAGCCCAGAGGCCAGGTGCCCTCCAGAAGCCTGTATGATCTCAGGGCTCAGACCTCAGTGCTTTCTCTTTCCAGTTCCTTTATCATTTACAGGACTTTCCCTTCCTGTCCACAGCTGCTTTCTTTTGTCTTCTAGTCTGTTTTTCCTCTGAGCAATGTTAGGAAAAGTTAGAATTCTGCCTCCGAAAATGTCCCTCTTTTTTTCACAACTATCTATGGCCCCAGCGTTCTGAGAATGAAAGTAAAACTCCTCATGCAGATACCACAGCTCAGATCTTTGTTTCCTTTACACCCCAAACAGGCCTGGGTTTCGCAATTCTCCCTGCTCAGTCCCACCATCATGTCCTTATAAGATGGCAGTGCCGCCTTTATCCCTCTTCCCCATCACCCATGTGTCACCAGGAGGGACTCACCATCCTGAGCGCGGGGACCTGGGCGGCAGAACCTAAGAGGACTGCTCCATAGGCTGGAGGGTTCAGGGGGGTCAGTTTGCAGGGACCCTGTGAGCAGAAAGGAACCAGGAGGCACGGAGATGCCAATCTCGGGCTGTTGGGGCTCCAGGCGCCTCAAACACACCTTGCACTGCAGGCAGTGGCCTCCCAGGCCTCCTTCTACTCACCTTTGGTGCCCCGAAGCCTGAGAATCTGTGAACAAAAAACCTAAGAAGTTAAAATGACCACTGTGAGGAGGAAAGCAGAAGTCCCGCCCCAACTGGATGCACAGGCTATAAAATTCCCTTTGGCTCCGCCCACACTTGTGCAGTTCTTTTTGGGTAATGTAGTTTTCTAAACAGTGGAGCCCACTAGAAACCAAACCAATGAGTTAGGTGAATACAAGTGTTGTGGCAGAGAGAGTGATGGCTGGGGAGCAACAAGATGCATCCATAGGCTTGGCTCATTGCAAAAGGTGGACAGATCTCCTAGGAGAAGAGGATCGTAGGACTGCAAGTGATCCACCAAAAATACACAGGGGGAAATTGGAGACATTTGTAATAGTATCAACAATGTAAACTGCACGTATTTTTTTAAATAATGAAGCCCAGCTGGTGTGTCTCAATGGTTGTGCATTGACCTATGAACCAGGAAGTCGTGGTTCTTTTCCTGGTCAGCAGACAACATGGGTTGCAGGCTCAATTCCCAGTGTGGGGGTGGAGTCGTGCAGGAGGCAGCTAATCAGTGATTCTCTCACATCATTGGTGTTTCTGGCTCCTTCTTCTATAATAAAAAACTAATTTAAATATATATATATATATATATATATATATATATATATATATATATATTTAAAATTTAAGTTAATTACACTTATATAAAATGTTTTAAAAATGTTTAAAACTTGTCATTTTCCAATAACTCAGCTGTATAATTATGAATGTTCTCATGCATATTCATTGCTACTGTATCAAGTGCTCTAAAAATAAAATATGATGCACTAATGAAATATCTTAAGTGAATGTTCAATGGCATCATTTTGGCAGTTTGACGTGCCAAACTGTGGTGATGAGTATTTACACCAGCAAAATCCTGCTTGCCTATATTTGCTGTCACTGAGGTGAGGCTGGTCCTCCCAAGAAACGAGGAAAGGGATGGTTGTGTCTATATAGGGTTGTCATCTTAATTTTCTAACAACAGAGGGATATCTAAGATTTATATGGATCCACATTTCAAGGTGTTACTTAGGTGTATGTATAACTGACGAGCAAGGGAATGCACTTTTCTAATGTGCACTATTTCCTAGACCTCACTTAATGTATTATTAAATGCTTATACTTAAAGACCACCAGTAGAGAATGTAAAACAATGTAATTAAACTTATAAGTGTATTGTATGAGTGGGTTATAACTCATACGTAAAGTAAAAATTGAGAAAAAATATTTTGTATATAGAATTCCAAACCAAGAATTCCATATGGCAAAGAAGTCACTTGAGTCATTGAGGAACAAGTGAAATTCAAACGTATGTCTTAGAGGCTGCAATGTCTTCCTGTTGGTTAAAATAAGAAATTAACTTTTTTTAAAAAAAGAAAGAAAAATAAATTAACTTTAAAAGTAGACAAAAATCCCGAGCAGACATTTTGCCAAAGGAGATAAAGACAGTGTAAAGAATTGCATGAAGGAATGATCACCACCAAACATTTTTAGGGAAATGGAATTAAAAGAAAATCAACAATACTCACTGATGGGGCTAGTATTGAAAAAGATTAACCTTCACATGCTCTGGCATGGTTACAGAAAAAAAAAACCGGAATTTTCATTACTGTGGGTGGTGGGAAGGCCAAGTGATTGAACCACTTTAGATCACAGTTCCCCACATGTTAAAATGTGACACACTCACAGTCACCTGGAACAGAATGATACCTAAGACAAACACCTATAGAAAGAACAGAATACAACACCCCCAGTTGTTTAATTAAAAAGTTGTTTTGAATATATTTTATTAATTATTTTACAGAGAGGAAGGTAGAGGGATAGAGTGAGAAACATTGATGAGAAAGAAATATTGATTAACCGCCTCCTACACAAGCTAATGCTCTTTGCACAGACCCAAACCAGTTAGGGCCCAGATGAATTATCTGTCTGTTTGGCATACTCACATCAACAAGCTTACTTTTTTCCCATCCAAGATGTGGGAAACAGAGAACCCTATTTCATCTGTGATGTTTTTCAGCTTTACATCATGTTCAACTTCACCAAATAGTGTACATTAGAAAAGTGCATTTCCAGTTATACATAATCTAAGGAAAGCCTTGCAATGTGGTCCCATATAAATCATAGATATCCCTTTGCTATTATAAAATTAAAATGGTGACCCTATATAGGCATGGCATCCCTATCCTCATTTCTTGGGAGGACCAGCCCAGCCTCAATGGCAGCAAATATTGACAAGCAATGAAGACTATTGCCATCAGCTCAGCCAGTGTGGCTCAGTGGTTGAGCATCAACCTGAAAGTGAAGATTGGAAGTCAATATTGGAATCTTGGTCAGGGCACATGCCCAGTTTATCGGCTCATTCCATAGAGCAGGGTGTGCAGGAGGCAGCTGATCAATCATTCTATCTTATCATTGATCTCTCTCTCTTTCTTTCTCTTTCTTTCTCTCTCTTTCTCTCCGTTCCTCCCTCCCTCCCTCCCTTTCTCTCCAAAATCATAAAATTATATATTAAAAACAACAACAACAAACTATTGCCGTGAAATTCAACAGGAATGCTGACTGCTTACGAAAGGCACATCCTGAAATGGATTGCAGGATTATTGTTCCTCTAGCTCTGACTTCTTGCCTGTTGAGAAACTAACTTATATAAACACCCTAAAGGGGTAAGGTAATGCACACTGGCCACAGTAAATAATAAGCCAATACTGGACAAAAAGTGATTTCTTGCCATTATTCTGTCCCTTCCAAACCATTTAAAATCCCTTCCAAACCATTTAAAATTTGGGATAAACACAATATCTATTCATCTCTTCCTGCTGAAAGATCATATTTTTGCTTTCAAATCATCTGTGCCAGTGAATCAAGCCAAAACTAAAGATACAGATATAAAAACACCTTACAAAAAATAAGCCAGAGCACAGGAGAGCAAGTGTCTGTAGGTTGGTGAATTAGAATCCCCCCAAATTTATCAAGGCATAAGGTGAATACCACTATGTCCCTGAAAGAGGTGGTAATTCTTAGCTGAGAAGGGGTGCTCTGGATGAATCCTGGGTCAGGTCCATTTTCTAGTTACAGAGAATTGAATGAAGATACTGCCAACACCTTGGAGGAACCATAATTACTTCCAGCACAAGTGAAGACACAGAATACATTCCCATGAGCACCCAGAGATGGTGACTGATGCATACTCCTCAGGTGAGACGGGTGTTAGAGGTGAAATCTCTTCAGCGACAAACACAATGATATCATTTGGGTGGTACATTAGCAAGTACAACACAACTTTAAGTCTCACTTGTATCTGAAATTTATTAGGTATTTAGCAGACTGCATGTTCCCACGAAAGGAGTTTACATTCATGTAAAGGGTCTCAGAGAGCCCCTTAAGTGTTCTCATAATGTGTGAGAAAAATAAAACATTCCCTGCATATTTAAAGGCTTTTCTCCATTGTGAATGCACTAGTTAAATCAGACATTTGAGTAAAGGACTTCCCACATGGTTTTTCTGTAGTGTGAGGTGAACATTTTGATGTATGGTGAGGTGAGACCTTTGACTTAAATGCTTCCCACACTCACTACACATATATGGCTTCTCTCCAGTGTGAACTCTGTGGTGTCTAGTGAAGTCAGACAAGTAACGGAAGTACTTCCCACAGTCACTACACTCATACCACTTTTCTCTAATGTGAACTCTGTTGTGTTTAAGGAGAGCAGTGCTTTCACTGAAGACCTCTCCACAATCAGTACACTTATCGGGCTTTTCTACAGTGTGAACTCTCCCATGTTGAGAGTGGTTAAAGATTTGTGTGCACACTTTCCCACATTTATTATACTCATAAATCTTATCTCCAGAGCAGAGATCTTTTGATAAGCAACTTTCTGTTTCTGACTGACAGCTATTTCACATTAAACTCACTGGTGATGTCTTTTTCACTGAGACATTCCTGTGTAATATTATTGTTTCTGTGTGGCTATTCAGTGTAAAAAGTGGCCTGGTGCTGGAGAAGCCCTGAGATGGCTGGGGAGTCTTCCCCAACCTCCCTACTAGCTGCAGGCACCCCAGATAAGCAGAAGTAGCAACTGGTTCCAAGTGAGGCACTCTCCATATCTTCTTTCCAGGGCTTCTCTCCACTAACTTCCTTCTGTTGCTGATGAGGCTTTGCACTGAAACACAAGTCTCTCACACACACATCACTTAAGAAAACATTCTTCACAAAGTATGCCACTTATAACTCAGTCAGATGAAAAATATATTTTAACACTTAGAAACGTGGCTTACACAGATGGGTCCGCTGCATGCCTGGAGCTTTCATGGAAGCCTTGACCTGAGAATCTCCTATAGGTACACTATGCTCAGAATAGGATTCCACATCATCCATTTTATGCCAATGACCTGAAAACAGAAAAATGATGAGGAAATGAATGTTGACTGTGATGACAGGGGAAAGTCCCATTTTAAAAGTGTGTGGCACCTAATACTTTGGTTTCATGCAATTGGCTGAATATAAAAGACCTGAACGATAAATTGATAAGAAGCCCTTGTGAAGTTCTTGACCATTGAAGATCAGAAAACAGGGGTGATCTAAACAGAAATAGAGCAAAAACCTGGCAAGCACCACATGGAATAGAATATCCAGCTCATTGTGCTGCTAAGAGCATTCAGTAGATCTTATCTGCTGATGACATGGGCAAGCTGTGCAGAAGGTTGGTTACATCTCATTCCATGTAAAATTCAACAAACAAGTAGTTGGTGTTTGAGGATTTTTAAAGCATGTATCGATATGTGCTCCTTATAACACTTGCAAAGATCCATGTAGTAGTATACTGCAGAAAGAGATGTGAAGAGTAATAGGTGATATAAAAGGACACAAAAGCAAAAGTAGATAATGTTAGGAAGTCACCAATGAAATGACAAGTAAGCAGTGTCAAGTGTGGAAAAGAAAGGACTAAATGAGTTGTGGCCATTGGAACCTGCACCAAACACTGTTGTACAGGAGCAGGTTCCTGGTATAATCTTAACACCTTCCTGATGTTATACCTCCCCCAGGTTGCCACTCAGCTGAGCTAAGCATCTTCTAGTAACATCTTGTACCTTCACCCTAGAGAAACCCAGGGTTCTCCCTGAACCTCATTTTCTAGAAGTATGTACAAACTAAATATTCTAAGTATCAAGTGAAAGACAATATAGGTGAGAAACCATCACTTGCCCATATCATTCAGCTTGCAATAGTATTCAGGGAAAGTAATATTACAAACAACAATTGGAGAGTCTCACAAGAACAGCCCCTGGTTCATGTATGTAAAGAAGATTCCTGGCACAGGCATTCACCAAGGTCCTTACCTACGGGAAAAGTTTAGAAGTGGAAGCCCTGGATCTGGATATAGTCACCCTCCCCTGGGAGTGGAAGAGCAGGAGGGACCTGTTAAACTGTTTGTAAGATCGCTGATACCCAGACACCTCCTGCAGTCTCTGAAGTAACTGGTGTTAGGGAGGTTTATGGAGTCTATTGCTCAGAGCACTCTGCCTAGCTCAGCACTGGCAGACACAGCCCATTTGACAAGACAGTGGGGGAAATTAGCTGATCCCTTGGTATTGCCGAGAGAGAGAAAGAGAGAGAGAGAGAGAGAGAGAGAGAGAGAGAGAGAGAGAGAGAGAGAGAGAGAGAGAGAGAGAGAGAGAGAGAGAACTATGCCTGGAAAATAAATGAAGAGTGGGCATCACTTCCGGACACTAGAAGAGATGTGAAGGTCTTACCTAGGAATGATGCAAGTGGAAACACTTCCACCATCCCATAACAGTATATACATCTCTGAGACTCATCAAGGATCTCCCACTCCTCCTCAGAGAAGGCAATGACCATGTCCTTAAAGTTCATATCTTGTCATAATGGGCACAGAACATAACATGATAAGATTTTCTATTGAGATGACATATCTGTCATACTCCCCACCCTGCACATCCATCTTCTCCCTCTACTCTTCACATCAGAGAAGATAGCAGGCCCTATCACCATTAAAGTCAATCTCTCCTATATTCCTTCTGATGCTGTGTCTTTCATAAGCATGAAGGCAAATCCTCAGCCTCAATAACCAAATTCTTACAAGGTGGTTTTCTAGTCCATCACTCTCTTTCACTCATCACAACATGCAACACTCACAAGCCACTTACTGATCTGTACTAAGTGGCCTGGGTTTCAAGAAGGAAAGGCACCAGCACTCAAGGATGGAGGTAAATGGAGTGAGGCTGAGTAGAAGTCTTAAAGCAATATGGAGGCACGAAGGTCTCAATACTGACTGTTGCTACTGAACAAGCTCCACACAAACCACTGAATCGTGGGGACAGTGCCTCTGAAGCCTGGTCCTACTTGTGACCCAGCACAGGAATCTATAGGTTCACAGAACAAAAAGGTCACAATGAGCACCTGGAAGCAACACCCAAATCAATCAGCACTGGATAATACCCCTGGCCTGGGCTTTCATTGGCTAAATGCAGCCATAATTAGGCTTGCTGCCCTTTGGGTAACTTACTTTTTCAGGCCCAACAGGTGGAATTAGGATCTCAATCACTGACTGATCATTGCAAATATTGGTGTTGGGGTTCCCGAGTGCTGCCGGAAAATGACAAATTTAGAATTTGGGGGCTTGCCGCAGGTTGATTGGAAGTGTTGTCTGTTTTGAGTGATCTCTTGTTTTGAGATATAATTTCAGATTTCATGAAGTTTAGAATGCTCCCTGAGGTGAAAAGCATTATTTCAATTATTCTTGAAGACCACAAATCTAATGGGTATACTGTTTTTAAGTTTCTTTATTTGATTTTTGTAGAGAGAATAAAGGAAAGGAAAAGAGGAAAACACTGATTGGTGCCTCCTGCATGGCACCCACCCACCCACTGGGATTTCACTTAGAAAACTTGTGCCTCACCAAGAATATAACTGGTAACTCCTTGGCAAGCTACTCATTTCCTGAGGTTTGTGCAGACAATGTTTGGCAAATTAAAACTGGGTGAGGTACTACCTTCACTCAGATGGTCCACACTCAAGACACAGCCTTGATTACTGCTATGAAGGTTTCTCTACTATTTTTTTCCTTCAACCTCACTTAATTGAGAACCACATCATATCTCAGATATCACATTCACTGGTGATTCACTTGATGTTTCTTCATCAGTCACAGCCTTCATCGTTCAAGTACCACCTCCTATGGCTCTTATTGCCTTACCCTGTGAGTCTCACAGGTGACAACTGAAGCCCCTAAGGAAATCTACAGACTTATACAAACACTTTGACCCAGGGTCACAACAAATTCCTGTTGAGTGTTTAAGTGATACTGGCAGCAGACCCAGTCTCACCCTTTGGACTAAGTCTATCATGAGTGCCATTAACAAATAAAATGGTGATCTACACCTCCTCCCTGGTTATACACTCCCAACAACCTTTATAACATGTCGTCACCCTTAAATGTTCCTCAGAGTACCAGACACTCATGAAAAGCTCTATGGATTATTTCATACCCTAACGGGTCTAATATAAAAGGCTTTGTATCCTCAAAGAACATTACTCTTTTTATTATGAATTTCTCCATCTCAGTTGATGGTGCTTCCATAATTCCAGCTATTAAATTTAAACCTTCATGACATCTTTATCAATTACCCCTCTCCCCCCTTAACCTCATCATTAGAAAATGCTGGTGGCAAAATTTAAACAGATTAAGAATCCAATTGCTGGTACCCCCTCCATCTGTTACCATCAAAGTCACCAAGACTATCATAGAAGCTTAGTTCCTATTATTTCTACCACCCCCCTCACACCTATATTTTTTATTATGTTTTAGCCACAGGGAATCTAATGAGACCCAGGTCAGATCACCTGCCTGTACTGCTCCAAATCTCCCATTTCCTCCGTCACCGGCAGAACACACATCTGAACTTTCACAAAGCTACTCTAGCCCAGATTCCTATCCCAGAATCACAAATTCCTTTTTTTTGAAAAATGAAGAATACCTGCTTGTCCCTGACCCAGCTCAGTCTTCACCTCAAGCCTTTGCACATTCTGGAAACTGTGCCTGGGAGGACCTCCAACATCTCATTGCACTGATTGCCAAAAACAGGGACCACTCACAGGACCCTAGATCTGGATTTAGGATTCTGGGATTAGTGTTTCCAGGTCCAAGGACTAGAACAGTTGTAAGGCAGTCTCTGGATCATAGAAGAATGAGGCCCTAAAGCCAGCTCCACAAATCAGTACCCCCGAGAGTTGTTTCATTTGCAGAAATTTGTGGAAATAGAAATGTGTGTTGAGAGCCTGGCAACGACCACCAGGATCCATGGGCTCAGGCTGCTCAGTACCCTTGCCCAGCCTATATGGCTGCATGACCTGAAGATGACTGCATTACTTCAGGGCTCAATTCGCAGTGCACATTCTTGCTAATAACTTTATTTTATATATATATAGGATTTGTTCCTGTCCCTAACTGCTGTCCTCTCTCTTCTAGTCTGTTCTTCTTCTGAGCTGCTAAGGAAAGTTATAACCCTACCTCAGACAATGTCCCTCTTTTGTTCGGGACCATCCATGGTCCTGTTTCCTGAGAATGAAAGTAAAATTCCTTATTTGAAACTTTGCCTCATCTTCTTTGTTGCCTTTAGACACAAAACAAGGCCTGAGTTCCCAAAATCCTTCCAGCTCTGTCACACTACTAAATCTTCACATGATGGTATTGCAGCCTGTCACTGTCTTTCCCCATCATACTCTGTGTTACCCAGGAGCAACTCACTGTCCCTCATGCTGCGACCTGAACTGCAGGACCCGAGAGGCACTGGCACCCAAGACTGGAGGGTTAAATCAGGTGAGCCCAACTCTGTAAGCAGAGAGGAGTCTGGGAGGCACAGAGGCCCTGATCCTGGCCTGTTTGTACTCAACAAGCCTCAAATGTCTGAACTTAATGGAGGCCTGGTGCTCTGAAGCCTATCTCTAGAAAGAGACCAAAGAGGTCTCTAGAAAGAGACTTGACCACCAGGTAAAGACAAGGAAGTCCAGCCCTAATCACGTGCACCTGGATAGTATGCCTCTCGCCAAACTTTTATTGGCTAAACCCAGTCATAATTAGGTGCAAATCCTTTTAAATATACTGTTTGAATTCTTCCAGGTGGAATTTGCATTCAAATTTGTAACAGGTATGGTGCGGTGAGAGCTTTTCCGTGTTCTTGTCTTGTGAAGCCAAAGAATGAAATCACTGACCAGAATATTTCAGCAAAAATGTGTCAAATTTATTGCAAGCAGATTCAGACTCCCCATGCAAGGAGGGGGCCCAAGAATGCGTTGGTCATGAAGACTTGTGGACTAGGGGTAGATATTTGCTATAAGCTTGGTCTCCATCTATCCTGGTCATCACCTGATTGGTTCCCTCTCTTATTACTTCCCATCAAGGAACCTGAAATTTTCCTGTTTCTATGCCTCAATTCACCTTATTGTTGAAGACCCTCCCTAATTCTCCATGCCCTTTGCTTTGAGTTCAGAAACATTTTATTGTTTCTGCATGGTTGATGTCTATCATTAGGCTTGTTCAAACTGCCGTGTCTGCCCCTGCCCATGTTACACCTGCCTTTGTTTTGCACTGGCCCCCTGACCTGTCTGCTTATGTGTCAAGCTAACTTTTCTCACAGTCACTCACTGACTATGGTGAATGTTGGGTTTTGGGAGCTGGAGTGTCACTGGAAAATGACTACGTTTGGCTTCAGTGGCTTTTGGCAGGTGTCTGGGGAGTGTTGTCTAAAATTGACTTTTTGTTGGGAGGTATTATTTCAGATTCTGTGAAGCTCAGAAAGATCCTTGAGGTGAAATGTATTATTTCAATTACTCCTGAAGAGCACAAATCCTAATAGATTTATATAAACATTATTTAATTGTTTTTAAAGAGAGAGGAAGGTAGAGAGCGAGAAATAAATTCTCATCAGCTGGCTTCCACAAGCCCTCACACTGAGGATGCCCCCCCCCCCACTTCATGTGTCCTCACTGATAATCCAACTGGAAACCTTTCTGTGAATGGGTCCATACTCTTCCAACTGAACCATCCCTAGAGGCCAATTTCTTATTTTTAATATAAAAATATCACATGATAAAGAGAAAAACAGATTATGAAAGATTATACATAAGCCTATCCTATTTGTTTAAAACAAAATTAGAAAGGATTCTAAGATCCATTATATTGATTCTCTTAGACAGACTTCTGAGTTCAGAGTATTCAAATAACTGTTCTAGAGAGTTAGCTCTAGAGTTAACAGTATGTTCTTGAAAACTCAAAACCTTAAATATTTTGTTCCTTTTTAAATTCTCACCAGATTATAGGTTTATTTATTGGAGAGAGAGGAAGGGATCAATAGAGAGAAGAAAAGCAATATTGATTTGAGAGAAAATATCAATCGGTTACCTCTCATCAATGACCCAAGCAGAGATGGACCTGCAACCTAGGTATGTGTCTTTACTAGGAACCAAACCTGTACTTTTATTTGAATGGGTATATAAAACAAAACTCCAAGTAACTTAGCCACATAGCCGGGAAAGCACCTTAATTCTTTCTAATTCTTTCAAGACAGTGAATTAGTTTGACTCAACATTTGGGGAATTGTTTGTTTTGCTGTTGTGTGTTGGTTGTATGTGTGAATCTGCTTCCCCTTTGAGTGTTCCTAATTGTATCTGCGTCTGTTTGCGTCCTCTTTGTGTCTGTGTTCTGTGTCCATACGAGTCTGGTCAGGTGTGTGCTTGTATGTGTCCATTGTGTGTGGATATGCCCTGTGGTACATGCTGTGTGACCCTGTATTTTCTTATCTGTGCATTGTTGTGTGTAGGTTCCCAACAAGGTGTTACTAGTGTCTACACTGTGGGTCCCCATGAGCCTTGCCATAAGCTCTGCATGTGAGTGCCCACTATAGGCTGTGAGTGCTCTGTACCTGAATGTTTTCCCTGCTTCTGTTGTCTGTATGTTTCCCTATGAGTTTGTGTGGCTGCACGCCGTGGCCACAGGCAGCTTCATAGGAAATCTCCTGAGTGGTGATGGAGAGGACAATATGTTCTTCCTGAACTCCAGACTGAGCAACTTTTGTCCCTGCTATTCCAGGCTCTGGTTTCCTCTTGGGGGGTCGCATCTCAGGCCCCAAGGATGGAGGAAGTGAAGGGTCAGTTCATCGAACCCTAGGCTGGCAGAAGATGGGGACCTAGGGAAGAGTCTGATGACAGAAAGGACTTATAGAGTGTGGAGGTGCTGTTTTGGGAAGACTCTAGGCCTTTGAGGAGGTCTGAGGGATCCTGGTTTCCTGGAAATTTAATAAGTGGGTGTGTCCATATGGGGAGAGCTGAGGGGGTAAATTCCTAGGTCCCTGAGACCCCCTTGGGAATGAGGAATTGGATACCCATGGTACAGCCTGGGGTTCCTTTGGGACTGCCAGTCCCTGGAGAGCAGGTCATCTCCTTGCTCATGGGAAATCCTGGCCAACACCTTATTGATGAAGGTGCCTAAGCTGCTCTGAGCATCACTCCTGGGTCTCCAATCTCTGATCATCTACTGAGTGTGCATGATCGCCTGGTAACAAGGGGGCCAGGAGGCAGAATGTGTTCAGTGCTCTCTGAAGTGGGAATGGGGAAAATATGAAGGGACCACACTTAGCACAGGTTCCTGCACAGAATGAAGGGAAACCACAGGATCACCATGGATGTTAGTGTCAGCGTTTTTCCAATCAGCTCCACGTGATGGAGCACTCACCTGGGCAATGCAAATGACAAAGAATCTTGGAGGCAGTGTAGTGACAACTGTTAATATAAAAGAACATGGACACTGGAATGCTTGCGGTCCAGTAACCTTCCCAGTCTATAATATTAAAATGTGGTCTTCACGCCCACCACAATGGGGGAACCCTGGCAGCAGGGATTTACCTCAGAAGTGGGTTCTGATATTTTGCCAATGATATCTGAACAAACTCCTTCTGTTTGAAGTTCAAAACTATGAATATTAAGTTTTGGGCAGCTGGGGGACAAAGTCTGGGTGGACGAGGAGAAAGCAAACTGTCCTCACTTACTTCCACTGTCATTTCTTACCAGTCCCCACTCCTCTCCTTTTCCCCTAGGCAGCCTTAAAATAGGCTGGCACCATGTGTTTCCTTCCTGTGGCTCATCAAGTTCCTTTCCTGCTACAGACCCTGATGTTGGCTACAGCCAGTGATATGCTTTGACCAATAAAATGTGGGAATCAAGCCTGTAACCTTTAACAGAAGAGTTTGGAACCAGTGAGACCGGCCACCCTCTCTGTCTATCTCTGATAACACCCAGCAGGAACCTACATGTTGGCTGCTCCTTTATCCTGATTCCAGTAGAATCAGGGTGTTCATGTGCTATGAACAAGAAAGATACCTTCTTTACCCTAAGCCACTAAAGCTTTGAAGGTGCTCATTACCCACAAAACATCGAGCCTGTCCTAATGGAAATGCATCTCTGATTCCACCCTCTAAAAGGGGGGAGAGCCTAAAATTAGAAGTCAAAGCAAGGTGGTTACAGACACATGAGTTTTTCTTCCAGCCCTGCCTTTATTAACTCTACAAAGGATCAATTTATATTGAGATCTGAGCCTCAATTCCCTCCCCATCAAATAGATGGTGAAACCATCTCAGATTGCAAAGAGGATTAAATGAAACAATAATTCATGTGAAGCATGGAATCAAAGCTCGGCACTTGTAGTAAACATTCAGTAACTCTTAGCTCCTTAACATCACAATGTGTACTGATGACAGACATGCAGACAATATAGAAAATGTCAATATGTTGGCCTATATATCCTTTCACATTTTTTATTTTAAACCAGTTGGATATATTCCATCATAGCCTGCTTTTCCTCTTAATAATGTAATGTTTTGATGGTAAAAAAAAAAAGCCAAGCTGAAATGTCTCAGCTTGTTGAGCGTAATTCAATGCACAGAAAAATTATTGGTTCAGTTATTATTTGAGGGCACCTGCTGTGGTTATGGCCTGTAGCCCATTAGGGGGTCATGGAGAAGGAAGACACTCTGTGTTTCTATAATTATTCTCTCTGTAAAAGTCAATTAAAATACCTTTGCAAATATTTATCCATTTAGATCTGTTATCTTAAGAAATAATTGAAATAATACTTTTCACCTGAGGGAGCATTCTAAGAGTCATGGAATCTGAAATAATGTTTCCAAACAGGAGTTCAGTTTTGTAGACAACACTCCCTAGAAACCTGTGACGATCTCCTAAAACCTAAAGTTGTCAGTTGCCACTTGCACTTACCACAACAATATTCCCAATGGTCAGTGGGTGATTGGGAATCCTAGTGCCACATGCAAGGCTTGATTGCTACATTACCCAAAGGGCCATGCACTAAGGGAGGGCTGGGTTTAGTCAATGAAGCCCAGGAGAGGCGCATTATCCCTGTGCTCATTGGTTTCAGTTTGACTTCCAGAGTCTTTCTCTTGGTGGTGAATTTGACATATGCAGTCTGTTCTCAGAATCAGAGTCTCCAGTGCTGAGTCAGGAGCCATCAGAGGCTTTCCCCCCGCAGTGCAGTTGTGTGTCTGAGGAAGGTTGAGTAACAGGACAAGATTGAATTCTCTTTGCCTCCCAAACGACTTTCTGCTTCCAGAGTTCAACTCAGCCTCACCTCATTTACTCTCCAAACTTGGGTGTTGGTGCTGACCAGTCCTATAGTCCAGGTCTCAGTGTGTGAACAGTGAGTTACTTGAGGTTGCCACATGGTGTGACTGGATGGGAGAAGGTGACAGGCTGAAAAGACACCATGTAAGGCTGTGGTGATATGACTGAGGAGGGATGATTGGGGAAATCACAGTCTGTTTTATACGTAAAGGCAGCAAAGATGAAGCAAAGTTTTGTGTGAGGAGTTTTACTTTCATTTGCAGAAAACTGCTGACATTAATGACTGTGATACAAAGAGGGGCATGGTGTGAGTTAGGTTTCTAACTTTTCTCAAAACTTCTCAGAGGAAGAACATACTAGAAGAGAGATGATAGAAGTTAGGGACATGATGGAGAAGTCTTGTGAAAGCTCTGATGTAATGCAGGCATCACCGGGTCTGGGGCTGGGCAAAGGCCCTCAGCAGCCTGAGACTCTGGTCCTGGTGGTGGTTTCCAGACTCTCAACATACCTTCACTTTCACCAGATTTCTGCAGATGCAGAATCACTTAAGGGAACTGGGTTGTAGAGCTTATTTCAGGGCCTCCAAATCTTGTGGCATGTGAAAGAGTGTGTCCTGGGAATGTGCAGCCACTCTTCTAGCTCTGTGACCTGGGGACCTTGATGGGACACCCACCCCAGAATTCTAAGTCCAGGACAAGGATCTTATGACTGGTTCTTGTTTTTGGAAACCAGTGGAATGGGATGTGAGAAGTTTTGCCAGTCAAGGGTTCCTATATGGGTAAAGGCTTGGAGTGAAGACAGAGCACATTCCGGAATCCTGAGGTGTTCCCCCCACCTTTTCCTTTTAATTAGGAACTGGAAACAATGGGACAGGAGTCAGGTCTTGAGTAGTTTTGTGGAGTCTGTTCTGTAAGTGATGGGAGCAATGGGGTAATGGAACCTTACACACGTGATGTCACTTCCTCAATGACAGGACAATACAGACGCTAGAACTCTGGTCAACAGGCACCCAAATTCCTTAGCCAGGCACCTATCACCTCACTTGACTGCAGACCTTGGAACAAGCTGGTCTCCAGGTGGTCTCAGGGTGTGTCTTTGGAAGAGCTTACCACAAAAGCTGTCTCACTCACCATAGACAGTGGCTCTAGTCTTCCTTCTGACTCCTGCTGTCACTCACAGTGTGTAACCTTGGGTAACATATGACAGCTTAGCGCCTGCCAATCTAGGGAGGCCACACATGGGAGCACGTGTGTGGACAGAAGTCCTTGCTACTTGGTAGACATATCATATCATATCTGTCCTTGCCACTGTGTGTGTAGGGGGGGAAGGGGATGAAACGAGGGGGGTGTGGTTCTCCCGGGCTTGGCAGCGGTTATGTCTGGAGGTCTGACCTGAATCTATTTCTCTCCCCATATTACCTTGTTGTTTGGCGTGGCTGGCGGTGCTCTAAGCAGGTGCCGCCAATCTGCCTGCCTCTGAGCGGGAAGACCCTGCTGGGTCTCTCATGTGCTCATCTCGGGTCACAGGCGGCACAACGAGAAGCTCCCCTGCCCACTGGAAAACTTAGGCGCTGAGGGGTCACTTTCTCCCTTCGTGGCTTCAAATCTGTTCAGACACCCTCGGTCATGGCCAGGGAAGACAGTGTTATGGTGGGTTTTCATTGGGGGGGGGGCCCAGCAGGTTTCTGATGGGACGGGGCCTGGACACCAGACACTGTCCTTTCAGAGCTCCACCCGGATGTCATGGCGAGGCCCATGGAACCTCGGTGGACAGGCACAACTTCTCCAAGTCCCTGTGCAGGAGCTAAGACCGGACCACCAGCAGCGTGGGGCAGAGCTGAGGGTGGGCACAGCGGGTGCTGCACCCCAGGATTAAGATGACCAATGAGAGCCGATTGCACATTCCCACTGGAGTGTTCAATGTTCCACTGTGACTTACTTATTCTTTGTAAATCCTCACCTGGATATTTTCCCACTTATTTTTGGAGAGTGGAAGGGACAGGTAGAGACAGGGAGAAACACTGATGTGTGTGTGAGAGAGACACCCATGTCAGGGAGAAACACTGATGTGTGTGTGAGAGAGACACCCATGTGGGGGAGGCAGCCACATCAACTGGCTGCCTCCCCCACCCGCGTGGACCAGAGCCAAGATGGAGCTTGCACTCAGGTGCGTGGACCTGATCAAACCCAGGACCTAGGCGCCCCACCCACGGAGCCAACCCGGCTGGGGGCTTTCCTTGTTTAAAGAAACCCAGACTCCCATTCCCCACCTCGAACCACGTGGCAGGATGTAAAGTCAGTCCCCATATATTTGGGAGAATGTTTTTGAAGTGGGATGTTGTTTGACTTCACCATAGGCCCTTAGCATCTTGCATTTTCCTACTTTTGATGGTTTGCCTCCGGGACCTGTGTAGCCAGCCATCAGCCAAAAGGGGCCCCGGAACTTCTCCCAGAGGAAACTGCCTGCCAGGCAAGGGCTGGAAGGCTCAGACCCACCTGGAGGGCGGCGCTGCAACTGCTAGCATTTCACACCCAGAACACCTAGACCAGCAACCCCAGGGCGGCTCCGGCTCCAGCCCTCCTGCGCCATGCACAGCCCAGCTCCTGGCTTTTGGCTCTCTGGGCCCGCAAGCTGCACACCTTTCTGGGCTCCTGCTCCAGGAGGCCGCTCAGGCAGCTCCCTGCTCACACCTGAGGCACCTCTTCTATTGGCCGCTGGCGCCAGGCGCCCTCCCCGGACCACCGCTGATTGGCTGGTCTTGGGCATTTAATGGGAGGCGGGCAGGAGTGGACTCCTCTTCCAGCTCCATCTGTGACCTCCAGGAAGATAGGTAGGGCAGTGGGCTTTGGCAGCATCCCCGCCTCGATCCCTCCCCAAAGGAAGGCGATGTCCCCCCAACACGGACCGCCCACCCGTGGTCCCTCGGCTCCCAGTCAGGGTCTGCCTCACCTCCAGGCACAGCGCTCCCCGCGCTGCGTCCCTCCCGCAGCCACGCCCCGCTACACCTGGGCTTGGCCTGCCCTCCCACTGGCAGGTGGCTCTGCTCGGAGCCCGCCCAGCCTGTGGGTCCTCGGCCCTGGGCAGCGGGAGTGGAACCTGCCCCAGGCCCACTGCGCCTGCCCCCTTACCTCCCCCCCGCACCCCTAGGGAGGGAGCTGCCAGAAGGAGGCCGCCTTTCTGATCCTGCACTGAGGCCAGAACCCAGTCACCCTGGACTTCTCTTCCAGCTTCCCCAGCCTTGTTCTGCATCCCCTGGACTCCCTTTGCCGGCTAGTAGCCGCGTGTTCCTGCCAAGCCTTGGAGACCACAGGCAGAGGCTGGTTCAGAGCAACGGCGTTCTGTGGGGTCTGGCCGGACCTCGGGTGGGATGAGAGTTAGCCAGGCCCTTCCCCAGGAGGCGCACACCGCAGCCCCCACAGGTGTTGGTGTTTGGCGTGGCTGGCGGTGCTCTAAGCAGGTGCCACCAATCTGCCTGCCTCTGAGCGGGAGGACCCTGCTGGGCCCTTCTCCGAAATTAGGCTGAGCTGACCCCCCTGGCTGCCAGGGACCCCAAGTGGGGTGGGGCCTCAGGAACATGGTTGTGCTGCCTTTTGCTGACTTACGCTGTTTAAAACTTGCTTTTCTCTTAAGCAGTCTGAGGTACAGAGAAAGGGATCGGAGCAAAATGTCCCCGCTAGACCCTTCACCTACCTTGTGCAAAGCATCCTCAGGCCATATTCCCGTTCCAGGTGGAAGCTTCTGGAACCTGAATCTATTTCTCTCCCCATATTACCTTGTTAGTTTTCAACATCACTTAGTATTCTCTTTTTGAAATTTAATGGAAAGAGCTTGGAGTGGCAGGTCCTGTTCTTCCAGAACGGCCCCAGGAAGGGAGGGAAGCAGGCGGCTCAGGCACGGCTTCCTGGCTTCGGGGTCTGACTATCGATAGCTTTCAGGGAAGAGAGCAGAGGCCTGGGGACCGGGAGAGGACCCAGGAAGGTGGCCCTGCCAGCTGGTCTTCCCTAGATGAAGGCAGCCTCACGCCCTCTCCGTCCTGTCCAGTGAAAAGCTGACCCTCGTGGGTCCTGGACCATGGAGCTAGGGATCTGAAGCAGAAGGGGAAATAGGCGAGCACAGACAACCTCGCCTTTGACGTAGCCCATGTCTGCTATCCATCCATGACCTATGACCCCAAGTGGCCAGAGGGGAGGCAGGAAGAGGTTCCCAGGAGGTGACCAAGGTCCTGTTGCTCCTCCCTAGGGATCTACACCCTGACCTGGGACAAGATGGACTACTCACCCTTCAACCCACTGGGTGATGCTGGGGACGCCCATCCCCCAAGCCTGTGAGTGAGGGGGTATGGGAAGACCCAGGATCAGAAATGCCAGTAGGCACCCTGAGGAGGGGAAAGGGGGGCTATTGTAACATCTCAGGAGAGAGCGCAGGGCTGGGTCACCCATGGCAATCCCCTCCATGGAGACTAGAGGAGAAAACATCCTGTCCTTGCCCAGCGCCGAGGGCCCCTGTGCCTGCGGTTTCTGGGATGGAGCCTGGGCTGCGCAGCCGCACCTTCCAGCTGCTCTGGGGACAGCTGCTCAGCGGCCCCCGCTGTCGTGTCATAAAGAAGCTTAGCCGTCCCCAGGGGCAGCCGCCCATCTAGCCCTGGGCCTGGCTCTCTGATGAGGAGGCACAGGGCAGATGGCAGCTGCACCCTGTCGACTCCGTCTCTTCAGGCAGGTGCTGCCAGCCTCAGGACTTCACACGTGTGTGGCAGAACATGGTAGGGACAGTGGGGACTGTGGGACCAGTGGGTGAGGTACGTAGTGTGTGCCTGAGGAGGAGCACATCTTCTGCAGTCCCAACTGTTTGAACATTGTCATCAAGCAGAGGGAGGCAGGTGGTGACTGGATGGGACACACTGCTGCCCACCCGAATCCCACAGGCCCCCCAGCTGAAGGGGACTGTGAGGCAGAGGCCCGCCCGGCAGCTCGACTTCTCCAGATGCTCAGCTTGAGCTCCCAGGTGGTCTTTCTTTTCCTTCCAGGAGGGACCCGTGACTCCTCCAGAGCTAGCAGCTGCCCCCAGAGCCCACAGCCTGTGCTGCCAACTCAGCGCCAACCCGGGGCTAATTGTAATTGTGGGATCTGGGGGCAGAGGGAGAGGTTTTAGGCTGGCCCTCCTTCCCTGAGCCTCCTCATCCCCTGGCTGGCTGTCTCAGGTGTGTGCACCGAGCTTCTCCCCTCTCACACTTGCTCCCCAACCCCTTTCTCCCCAGATGTGGCTCAAGAAACTCAGGGACAAAGAGCGCAGGCTGCAGAGACCACCGCGCGGGCAGAAAAGCCCTGGAGTCCACGCTTTGCTCCAGGAACAGGGAGTCTCCGCCCCTCAGCCCACGCCTGTGGACCCTGCCTTCCAGGAGGGCCTTGTGCTCCCTGCCAGCCCCTTGCTCCCTCCGCACAGCCCCTGGCAAGTCTTCCCAGCAGCAGGTGCCAGCGCCTCCAGCTACAGCCAGGCCTGGTGGCACCCCGAGCAGGGCTTCCAGGACATGGTCCCCGCTGCACCTGAACCTGATGCTGCTCCCGCTCCAGATCCAGCTCCAGGCGAGGCCACAGTCTGGCCTCAGGTCCCAGATGATGAAGACAATGACGAAGACGATGCCGAAGCTGCCCGGAATACCTCCCCACTCCCTGATTTCACAGAGGTGTTCTCTGTCCTAGCGGGCTTGGAGGAGCCCTTCACCCCCAGGCCCTGGTTTGACTTTGTGGGTGACAGCAGCGTGAATGTTTTCCAGGTAATGGAACTCCCAGAAAGTCCGTCCCCGCCAAGTCCTACAGGTGCCACGGCACCCTAGGTGACCAGATGTGCGCCCATGTGGGCCGGGCAGGAGAAGCGCTGGCCAATGCTTCTTGGCCTCCAGTTGCTCATTTCTGAGAGGAAGGAAGAGGGATTAAGAGAGAGAAACATCAATGACAAGAGAACCATTGATCGGCTGCCTACACAACCTGGTCATGTACCCTTGACTGGAATCGAACCCAGGGCCCTTCAGTTCGCAGGCTGACACTATCCACTGAGCCAAACCAGCTAAGGCTTTCTTGTTGTTTTGTTGGTTTCTTTTGCTGTGCAGAAACTTTTTATTTTGACGTACTTCCATTTGTCTATTTTCTCCTTAGTTTCCATTGCCTTAGGTAGTAACTCTTTAAGCACCTTAATTCTTTTTTTTAAAAATAAATCTTTATTATACGTATTATTACAAATGTTCCTTTTTTCCGCCCTCCATTGCTCCCCTCCACCAGGTTCCCACCCCACCCTCTGCCCTTTCCCTACCCCTCATTGTCCTCATCCATAGGTGCACAGTTTATGTTCATTCTTTTCCCACCTCCCCCTCTCCCTTTTTCACCGAGAATCATCAGTTCACTCCCCTTCCATACCTCTGATTCTATTATATTCAACAGTTAATATTGTTCATCAGATTTTTTTTTTAATTTCCTTGGTTTTTAGATTCACTTGTTGATAGTTATGTATTTGTTGTTCATAGTTTTGTGTTTTTTTTTTTTAATATATTGATTTTTTTTTACAGAGAGGAAGAAAGAGGGATAGAGAGCTAGAAACATCAGAGAGGAAGAAAGAGGGATAGAGAGCTAGAAACGTCAATGAGAAACGTGGACCAGCTGCCTCTTGCACACCCCCTACTGGGGATGTGCCCGCATCCAACATACATGCCCCTGACCGGAATTGAACCTGGGACCCTTCAGTCCACAGACAGACGCTCTACCATTGAGCCAAGCCAGTTTCGGCTGTTGTTCATAGTTTTTATCTTTATTTACTTTCTCTTCAGAAAGAACCCACTTCAACAATTCATATAATTCTGGTTTGGTGATGATGAACTCCTTTAGCTTTTTTTTTATTATTGTTATTATTGGTGAAGCTCTTTATCTGGCCTTCGATTCTGAGTAATAGCTTTGCTGGGCAGATTATCTTTGGCTGTAGGTTCTTACTATTCATCACTTTGAATATTTCTTGCCATTCTGGTCTGGCCTGCATGGTTTCTGTTGAGAAATCAGCTGACAATCTTATAGGTGCTCCTTTATAAGTAACTACCTGCTTTTCTCTTGCTGCTTTTAATATTATCTCTTTCTCTTTTGCTCTTGGAATTTTAATTATGATGTGTTTTGGTGTGGTCTTCTTTGGATTCCTTTTGTTTGGAGTTCTGTGCACTTCCTGGACTTGTAAGTCTAATTCTTTCACCAGGTGGGAGAAGTTTTTTGTCACTATTTCTTTCAGTATGTTTTTGATATCTTGTTCTCTCTCATCTTCTGGGAACCCCATAAATTTGATTTTGGTTCGCTTGAAGTTGTCCCAGAGGTTTCTTACATTATTTTCAACTTTCTGGATTCTCTTGTCTTCTTGCTTCTGCGGAGGAATGTCTTTTGGCTCTTTATGTTCCAAATCTTTGACTTGATTCTTGCGGTCTTCCATTCTGCTTCTAGGACTCTGTATATATGTTTTATTTCAGACAATGTATTCTTTATTTCTTGTTGATGCCCCGACCCACGGGGCACAACAACGTGGGGAGAGGGAGGACGTGAAGGATGAAAAGAAGGGACAGGGGAAATGTAGAAATGGAGGCAAGACAGAGTTCTGATCAAGCCTCAAACTTTATTTTTGGAATAGCAGTATATATACAGCAGGAACAAAGGGGGGCATGGTTGCTACGCAGCGGGGTCTTTGACAATGTATAATTGGTTTAGGCACTGAGTGACAAGGTGGTAAGGTATCTGGTAATACAGGATTGGCTAACTGCCAGGGCGGAGTAACATTCCAAGGCTGAGCTAGCTATGGGGGAGGATCAGAAAGGGGAGTTGCAGAGATCCCCCCGAGCAAGATGGGCTAAGCGGCAGGTTATCTTTAGCTTCTGGCCAAACCCGCAGGGCACTGCATAACTTCTGCTAGAAGGAACTTAATTCTAAGATGGAGTTGTATTTTCTTAAGACAGAGTTGCTTGTCTCAACTCTGATGGCTCCCAACAGTTGATCCCTCATTATTTCTTGTTGATTCCTTATTATTTCTAGTTGATACCTTTTCATATCCTCATAGGTCTTGTTTATTTTATCGGCCTTTTCTAGGAAATTCTTGGAAAACCTTATAAGCGTGGTTTTGAACTCTATATCCAGTCACTTTTTGTTCTCCATTTCTTTCGTTCGTGATCTATTTCCTTGTCTCGGCATTTTCACAGCTTCCCTGAGGTGGTAGCCTTAAAAGTCTCTGTGTTCTGCTTGGATGGGGCAGAGTTTCATGGTGGAGCCTACAACCTTGGCTTCCATCAGTTATGTCAGCCATGCCCTATGCGGCTCCTGAATCTCAGGGTTTCTCAGGGTCCTTCGGTACTCCCTGCAAGCACCTCTAAGAGTGAGGTGCCCTCGAGTTTTGCCTGCTACCAAACAGTCTAGTCTCTCCCTCAATGAGCCCGGAATTGGGGTTCAGTTCAGTTGGAAGTGGCGTTCAGAGCAGTCTGGAGCTTTTGTATCCTTCCCACCAGGGCAATCCTCCAGCACAGTCAACCGTCCCTTCTCTGTGTGCAATGTGAGCCTCTGGGGGCTCTGCCTTTTGCCGCTCCCCTGAATTTCTGCTTTACAGCCCAGTATCCCTCTGTATGAGCCTGGGTCACTGGGGTCTGGCCTTGAACTGGGGTTCAGAGAAGTCAGGACTGGGGCCCAGCATAGTCCGGAGCTTTTTTCTCCATCCCGCTAGGGAAATCTGGCAGCAGAGTCAACAGTCCGTCCTCTGCGCGCAATGTTCGCGCCTCCAGGGGCTCTGCCTTTGGCTGCTCCCCTGATATTCCACTTCACAGCCCAGGCTTCCTCTGTATGTGCCTGGTTCCCCAGGGTCTGGCCTAGAACTAGGGTTCAGTGCTGTTGGGTCTGGGGCTCGGCACAATCTGGAGCTTGTATCTCCTTCCCACTAGGGAATGCCAGCCAGGCACTCAGCCTCTCCCTCCTCTCTGGCTCCATTCTCTTTACGTGTGCAGCGTGTCTCCGTACCTTAAGCTTTTACAGCTCCTCTAATTTTCCTTCTGGTTTTCTCTTTCTTTCTTGTTGTAGAATTTCCAGTCAGTTGACTTTCCTGTAGCTCTATGGTTTTTAGTATCTCCAGATTTGGGGTATTATAAATAAATTTTCAAGGAATATGGGGTTCAGTTCTTTATATAAATGTATGTTTTACTTATCTAACTGTTGTAGTGTAGGTGAGGGTTTTACTTTTTAAGACATGCAACTGTGAACTGAAATGATTATTCCCTTTGCCTTTCCAGATACCCACAACGATAAAAATTTTAGTTTTTCTTTATCCCTGTGAGCTCATGCAATATTTAATATTTTTAAATTTCAGGCCTGAAAATCAGCATAGTGTTAACTTGTTTTGTTTTAAATCCATTCCCCTAAGACATTTTAAATATATATATATATATATATATATATATATATATATATATATATATATATTTAAATATAAATATAAATATATATATATATATATATATATATATATATATATATATATATATACAATTGATATTTTATAGAGAGGCAGAGAGAGAAATAAACAGAAACTTTGATCAGCTGCCTTCTGCACACCACCTACTGGGGATGTGCCCACAACCAAGGTACATGCCCTTCACTGAAATCAAACTTTTCTTTTTCTTTTAAAAAATATATTTTACTGATTTTTTTACAGAGAGGAAGAGAGGAATAGAGAGTTAGAAACATTGAGGAGAGAGAATGATCTATCAGCTGCCTCCTGCACACCCCCCACGGGGGATGTGCCCACAACCAAGGTACATGCTCTTGACCGGAATTGAACTCGGGACCCTTCAGTCCGCAGGCCGATGCTCTATCTACTGAGCCAAACTGGTTTCGGCTCCCTAATACTTTTTATGGTGAGCATTTGTTTATGTATGTATTTATACTGCCTTTATCTCTTTGGTTGAAAAGTCTGGTCAGAAAATTTTGCAATTTTTAAAATGAGTTCAGCATCCAAGAAATCTTATTTCTTTCAGAATCCCAGCTTTAATAAGTATTCCCTCAAAATCTTCTGAACTCATGTTGTAAAATCTTTTCTGTATGTAGTCAAGAACTCACATACCTTAGGCAAACCTGGACACCTGTTTTAGGCTGATTATGCCTGGGGCATCCTCTATAAAGACAGGTCATGACATGACTTTGCTTACAACCCTTGTGAGAAAATGTGATGGCCTACACTCACTTTGGTGTTGTTGAGTCAAATCAAATATTTAAAAAAATATTTTATTTAATTTGTAGAGAGAAAGGGAGAGAGAGAAACATCAACGATGGAAAAGAATCATTGTCCACCTGTCTTCTGCATTCCCCCTCCAAGAATGGAGCCAACAACCTGGGCATGTGCCTTGACCTGATATGGAACCAATGATAATTTAATTTCTAGGTACATGCACCACCACTGAGCAACACTGACAGTGCACACTGTTCTTTTGTTGTAGTTGTTGACTCTATTACAGATCTTTCCAGTTTCCCCCATACCACTCCCACCTTTTCCCCCTCTACCCTGCTGCCTCCTCTTCTAGGCCCTCACCATATTATTGTTATGTCCATGGGCTATGCATCTATGTATGTACAGTATTAATTTTTTTCAATAACTTTATAGAGTGAAAGGGCGAGGGAGAGCTAAAAACATCAATGATGAGAGAGAATCATTGATTAGCCACCTCCCGCATGATTCCACCCCCACACTGGAAATTGAGCCTGCAACCCATGTTGTGCCCTGACCAGGAAAAGAACCATGACTTCCTGTTTCATAGGTCAATGCACAACCATTGAGGCAGATCAGCTGGATTTCATTATCTTAAAAAATATACGTGTAGTTTACATTGTTGATATTATCACTAATGTCTCCAGTTTCCCCCTGTGTGTATATCCTTGGTGAATCTCTTACAGTCCCACTACCCTCTGCTTCTAGGACATCTGTAAGTCTTTTGGAGTTAGCCTATGGACACATCTTGTCCCTCCCCAGCCATCACACACTCTGCCACAATACTTGTATTGAGAGGGCAGGGCGGGGCGAGGATGAGCTCCCGACTCCGCTCCGCAGGGCGGAGTTATTCCTAGCCCTCACCCAACCAATCAGGGTTAGCCGAGGCAGTGACATCACCACTGACCTGAGTAAAACCCCTGGACTGGGCGAAATTCGCGCTCTTCCGCCATGCTGCCGGCGTGAGTGGGACAGAGCCCATGCTAGCATGAAAAAGGCTCTTTTGTTTATTGCATCGGACTCGGCTCCCTGGTGGTTCTTGGGGATCATGAAGTCTGGGCTAACAGTATTCACCTAACTCTTTGGTTGGGTTTCTAGCTTGACTCAGCTGTTTAGAAAACTACATTACCCAGAATGAACTGCACAAGTGTGGGCAGAGTCAAAGGGAATTATGATGTGCTTGCCTCTGGTTAGGGCGGGATTTCCTCCTTCCTCCTCCAGGTGGCCATTTTAACATTTTTAAGTCTTTGTTCACAGATTCTCTGGCTTCAGGGCACTGGTAAGGAGTAGAAGGAGGCCTGGGGGGCAGCTGTCTGTGATACAGGGTGTGTCTGAGGCACATGGAGATCCAACAGCTCAAGTTTGGCACCTCCGTGCCTCCCTGACTCCTCTCTGCTCACAGTGTTTCCTTCCACAGCATGACTCTACGACCCCTCCAGCCTGGGGAGCAGGCCACTCAGGTCCTGCTGCCTAGGTCCCAGTGCTCAGGATGGTGAGTCCCTCCTGGTGACACATGGGTGATGGGAAGAGGGTAAAAGGCGGCAGAGTCACCTTGTAAGGAGGTGATGGTGGGACTAAGCAGGGAGGATTGGGAAACCCAGGACTGTTCTGGGTGTGAAGGCAACAAAAAGATGAGCTGTGGTTTTGCGAGTAATTTTACTTTCACTCTGATAAAGCTGGGGCCATAGATGGTTGTATGGAAAGAAAAAAGAGGGAGAATTAATCAGGTAGGATTCAAACTTTTCTTAACATTGCAAAGTGGAAGAACAGACTAGAAGATAGAGGACAGCGGTTGTGGACAGGAAGAGGCAGTCCTGTAAATAATAAGGGAACTAGAAGAGTGAGTACTGAGACCTGAGATTATACAGGCACCTAGAGGGCACCTGGCCTCTGGGCAGGGCAAGGGCACTGAGGAGACTCAGCCCATAGAGCCTAGTGATTGCCAGGCTCCCAATAGACCATAATCTTTCCACAAAATCCTTTAAATGTAGAATTGATTAGGTGTATGGGTTTGTGGAACTTATTTCAGAGCTTCACACACTTCTGGACCCTGAGATGGAGTTCTGGGACTGTCAGCCGCTCTTGTATCCCTTTGACCTGGGCACTTTGAACAGACACTAAGCCCAAAATCCTAAGGCCAAGAGTAGGGTTTCATGATGTGGACCTTGTTTCTGACAACCAGTGGAGTGATCAGTGTGAGGTCCTCCAGACATAGGTTCCAGAATGTGCAAAGGCTTGGAGTAAACAATGAGCGGAATCAAGAACCTGCAGGGTATGTTTATAAAAATACATATATATTTTTATTGATTTTAGATGTAGAAAGGATGGGAAGGGCAGTGAGAGAGACAGAGCAACAGGGATGAGCAAAAAATAGGTATTGTTTGCCTCCTTCAAATATCTACTGTGGATCCAGCCCACAACCCAGGCATGTGACCTCATACCAGTGCATGGGTTAGTGCTCAACAAACTGAGATACATCATCTAGGACAGTACAGGGAATCATTTTCAGGTTGGTAATGGGAGTAGTAGCTCAGAAGGGACAGTGGGAACCTGAGGACTGGCTTTATTCCTAAGGCCGCTGTTTGTGAGAAGTGGGTGTCACAACACAGCACAGGGACAGAAATTGTCATGTAGAGTGTGGGGAACAGATAATCATTTAGCAAGCCAAAGCCTTTAAAATATGAGTGGACTGAGATTAGTGGAGGTCAAAGAGTAATTTAAACAAGATGATACTAAGGCTGGTACATATCAACTTTTCTAAACTTTCACCAGGATTTTCTTGTGAATCTTTGTGTGGCCTGGCTGTGGGGAGTTGCAATCAATGTTGTGCATTAGCTAGAAGGCTTGAGTGGTCATCTGTGAGACTCACTGGGCATTGTGCATGAAATATAGTGGCAATCATACTTTAGTTAAAACTGCTGTTTGAATTTTAACCCTGCTAAGTCTGGCTCCTGCCTGATTAAACACGGAATACTTACCTCAGCTTCCAGGTGAAGGCCTGGAGGCTAAGGCAATTTTCCTTTGCTTGGGACCAGGACCACAGGATATTGATTCCCACTGACTCAGTAGCTTCATGGATAGAAACTGTAGATAACTTTTAGAGACTAACTGCTGAGCTCTGCTTCTGTGTTGGCTATCACAAGATAGGGCCACATTCCAATGTCCAGCAGGATGTGACTTGGAACCAACCTGCGGGCTGTCCCCAGTCTTTAGAATTTAGTCTTTAAGATTTAGGAACAAAGGATAATTCTTGTGGTTTAGGCCTTTAAAAGACTTGCCAACACCTGGAACAGTGCAGTCATGTGGAGACCACCTGCGTGTGGTGCTCTCGCGGCTGTCCTGCCCAGATAATTCAAGAAATCCTTGCCTGCTTTTTGAAATTAATCATCAGCCTCTGGTGGTCTTATTTTGAACCCAGGATTCAACCCCACAACATTTGGAAGCCCCAGCCAGATACCCAAGAGTGAGGAGAGAGGTACCCCCCAGAAGGGGCAGGAGGCTCTCCCGCCAGCAGGAGGAGAGAGGGACCCCTCAGCAGGGCAGGAGGCTCTCCCTCCAGCAGGAGGAGAGAGAAACCTCCCAGGAGGGGCAGGAGGCTCTCCTTTCTCTCAGGGACCTTAGCTGGACACAGAAGCCTCAAGGATTTATTGAAATCGGGGAGACCAGTCTCATAAGGTAAGGTGCCCAGGTTAAGGTTGAGATCTCAAAAAGGGTAAGGGTCCTTGGAGGGCTGGACGCGGCTTAACCTCCAGGCTCTGGCCAGAGCACACGATGGTGTCTTCGGCTGGGGAGGACAATACAATGTCCTCCGCCCCAAGTGTCCTGATGAGTTGTCTTGTGTTTTGTCATGTTTTATGAGTTGTCTTGTGTTTTGTTGTGTTTGTGTCAGACCTATTTGTTTTGTGTTTTGGTTTCAACAAAATGTTCAAGGTTCATTTATGTCTCTGTGTACCCCTCTACCATGTGTTTTGAAAAATTTCCAGGACTTCAAGAAATGGGAGGACGAATACAGCTCTGATGTCAATGCCAATCTGTAGGATAACTTTCCCCTCTCAGTTCCTAGAGTATTAGTCTTGTTTCCTTTGTCCGATATGAGTGCCATTTCTGTTTTGCTGAAACACTGTAATAGTACTTGTTTACTGAAAAGGTCTAAGTACACATGTTTGTTTGATATTTTGTTTGTTTGCTTGGGTATAAATTTTTTGTTCATGTAAGTGTGAAAATCTGTGAAAAAGAAAAAAAAAAGAGAGAGAAAGAAAGAAACCTTTAATTCGTTTAAAGCTGAGTGCTCTGATGGCTAGCAAACTGCCCTGAGTGGCCACTGGGATTCCTTTTTCCCAGGGGTGCTTTGCTTTCATTCAGAGGGGAATCAGCGCAACTAACAAGATTTATATGTTAATTAATTTAAAGGTATGAAGTTGTAACAATTGTGGTACAAAAAGTTAAAAGCAGAGACCAAATTCTAAAGTTAACTATTTACAAGAAGGAAGTTTGAGCTGGCAAAGTCACCAAGTCTGCCCAGAAGCTCAAAAACGAAATGAATTTTATTTCAAACACCTGCCTTCACCCTGTCTGGTGGAAGAAAGGTCTCAGAACTGTTTGTTTCAATTGGCCATCTAAGTTTAATGTGATTAATGATTACAGTACATTATAAAATCTTTAAAAGAAAAGGAAAATATTTTGAGGGCAACTTGGTCCTTGTATATGTGTGTCAACTCTTAAGTTATAGTTTTAAAACCAGTAATATTAATGGAAACACATGCAGAGGAGCTTTTCAGAACATTCAAGGAGTCTGATTGCAGTATAGAGGTCACCGGTTCCCCCCATGCCACCTTCATCAGTAGGAAGCAAGCGATTTTTCCAGAGGACTGCCAGATGAAAACCTCCTGGTGGGAGTACCGCCTTCACTACCTGGGACCCGCCTGGTGTAGTAGCTAGAGGCAGCAGGAGCGAGGGGAGAAATTCCCTTGTCAACCCCTGTGCCCCAATGAGACCCAAAACCCCCTGGTGACTGCTTGGGCACTTTTCACCGTGTTCTATTAGGGGGCTTAAAGGCGCAGTTAGAAATTCCATTCCCCTTTCCAGGCTTATCAGAATCTGAGATCTTAATATGTAGGGGAAATGTGGCAGTTTAAATTTCAAGCGGCTGGAGGCCTGGGAACAGGGTGCTGAGCCTGATCCCTCCTCCCTCGGTCTTTTCTAAATATTTTAAAATAATAGGAGGTTTGAGGCATGGTTATGCATTTTTGAAGAACATAGAAGGTTTGAAGTAAAGTTTTTTGTGAAGGTTGTACACGTTATGAGAAGGTGAACAAGAAAGGGCTAAAAGGAAGAGAAAGCCCGCAACCAATAGGACAATGGACGAAAGGACATCCTGGCAGGTTAGCTAGAGAGGCAAAAAGGGAGACTTAGACTTCAAAGGTTTTGCTTTTTTCTAACTTAGAGGAAGAGTACTGACAGGACAGGGCTCCTTTCCATTAAGCCCCCATGCGTAACCTTAAAAATGAGAGGCAAACATATTAATTTCTTGGTGAGCACTGGGGCAGTTTATTCAGTCTTGACAGAGCTGATGGGCCCTCTCCATCAGACAAACTGACTGTTTTCCTTGGACATCAAGAAGGACTGTAGACCTAAGAGGGAACACGTACTTCAAAAACGCAGCCGCTGAACTGGACTGAAATAGAACAACGGGCCTTTGAGGGGCTAAAGAAGGCTCTCGTCTCAGCACCTGCCCTAGCCTTGCCAGATGTCACGAAGTGAGTGAGGTAAGGGGCATTGCCAAAGGGGTTCTTACTCAGACTCTAGGTCCCTGGAAGAGACCTGTTGTCTATCTGTCTAAGAGGCTAGACCCTGTGGCAGCAGGGTGGCCAGTGTGCCTCTGGGCTGTGGCCACCAAAGCATTGTTGGTGATGGAGGCAGATAAGCAGACTGTGGGCCAGGAGCTAGCCGTAACAACACCCCATGCCATTGAGGCCCTCCTTTGAGATGCTCCAGAGAGATGGATGTCAAACACCAGAATCACCCAGTGCCAATCTATTCTCCTGGACCAGCCCTGCATCGGGTTCCATAAGACACTGGCCGTCAACCCTGCCAGCCTACTTCCAGATGATCCAGAGGAACCCATTCATGACTGCATAGAGGTAACAGACACAATACTGACAGATGTCCTGCCGTCATCACCAGATGAGGTACTGTACACTGATGGGAGCAGTTATGCTCAGGATGGGATCTGATATACAGGAACAGCAGTAGTCACCATGGACCACACCATTTGGGCACAGTTCCTGAACAGAGGAACATCAGTAAACTTTTGGCCTTAATCTAGGCCCTTTGATAGGGACACTGTGCCATCCACCGGGAAAAAGGGTTACCAACTCCAGCCAGAAAGGACATTATTTTAGCCTTATTTGAGGCCATCTGACTCCCAAAAGCAGTTGCAATAGTGCACTGCAAAGGACATCAGAAAGGGGAGACAATTGAAGCCAGAGGAAATAGAGCCACAAACCAAACTGCTAAGGAAGATGCCCAAAAACCAGTGGGGCCTTTACAAGTCTTAGTAACCCTGCCGAACCTCGACCTACACCAAACAAGAGAAGAAATTGGCTTAACAGAAGCAAGCCATCAAAGGACCAGGTGGTTGGTGGACCCTACCAGATGACAAACTGTTGGTCCCAGAGGTTCTAGGTCAGATGTTAGTTGCCCAGTTACACCAAGTTACCCACTTAGGTGTCACCAAGACTTCTAAACTTCTGTGAGACAGGTACTACCACGCTTAAATAAGATAATTAGAAGCCTAGTTGCTACAAGTACTATCTGTGCACAGGTAAATGCTAAGATAGGAGGGTCCCCCTGGGAATTTGGGCCCCAGAGAAATTCCCCAGGAGAGCATTGGGAGGTGGATTTTGCAGAGATTAAGCTACCAGCATTAAGGTACAAGTATATGCTAGTTTTTATAGACAACTTCTCAAATTAGGTTGAAGAATAGGATAGAAACTGCCTCTATAATAGTCAAGAAGTTATTCCAGGAGATTATACTGAGATTCAGGCTGCCAGTAGTCATAGGATCAGATAACTGCCCAGCCTTTGTAGCAAGGTATCTCAAAGTATAGCTCAAACCTTAGTACAGGCATGAGCAGTACTCTAAAAAGTTTAATTAAATTTGTCCTGGAAACCAGTGAAAATTGGACTAACCCCCTGCCCTTCACCCTCTTATGGGCCAGGTGTACCCTCTACCAGGAGAGGTCCCCCCCATTTTTGAGATCATGTATGGTAGACCTCCTTCCTCCTTCCTCCTTCCTGGGGTCAGGGAAAAACTGAAAGCTAGAATTCATAACCATTCCTTGCTCAAGTCCTTATAGGCTCTGCAGTTTACCTGGAGAGCCACCCATAAGCTTGTTCCAGATGCACTGTCAATGCCCACCATGGACCCTGTATACCCCTTCCTGCCCGGAGACTCAGTGCGGGTAAAGAAGTTCACAACCTGAAAGGGACTCTACACTGTTATCCTGAGCACGCCCACAGCTGTTGAAGTAGATGGCACCCAACTCTGGCTACACCACTCCCAGCTCCTGCACAGAAAACAACCTGGATCCTGGCAACCAGTAGTGAGATCCCTAGTCTGGGTTCCACACAGGCCAGGAGGAGACTTGATACCTGCAGGAGGGGAATTGGACTTCAGTGAGGACAGCACTAATGGGAACTGTGGTACTAAGGGTTTTGGTAACTGTAAGAATATTTTTTGCTAGCCAATGAGAAAGTCCAGGGCTAAGTAAGACAAAATGTGCTAGGGTACTGGAGAGCAAGGAAGTAGGATGAGTCAATAATTTGACTCATGCACATAAAAACCAGTGGGGAATGAAATATAGTGGCAACCATACTTTGGTAAAAACTGCTGTTTGAATTTTAACCCTGCTATGTCTGGCTCCTGCCTGATTAAACACAGAATACTTACCTCAGCTTCCAGGTGAAGGCCTGGAGGTTAAGGCAATTTTCCCTTGCCTGGGACCAGGACCACAAGAGTTTGATTCCCAGTGACTCAGTAGCTTCATGGATAGAAACTGTAGATACTAACTGCTGAGCTCTGCTTCTGTGTTATCGGCTATTGCAAGATAGGGCCACATTCCAATGTCCAGCAGGATGTGACTGAGAACCAACCCTGCGGGCTGTCCCCAGTCTTTAGAATTTAGCCTTTAAGATTTAGGAACAAAGGAAAATTCTTGTGGTTTAGGCCTTTAAAAAACTTGCCAACACCTGGAACAGTGCAGTCATGTGGAGATCACCTACGTGTGGTGCTCTCGCGGCTGTCCTGGCCAGATATTTCAAGAAATCCTTGTCTGCTTTTTTAAATTAATCATCAGCCTCTGGTGGTCTTATTTTTAACCCAGGATTCAACCCCACAACAGTGCAGGGGGCCATCGGGGCTGGGACTTGAGTGAAGGTTAAGTGAGTGTTTTTGGCTGTGTCTAGTGAAGGGACATAAGTGCAGCATAAAAAGAGGTGGGCTGTAGATATTTGAGATCTGATTGCTGTTCTTAATAGTTGAGGTTTAAGGAAATAAACAGTCATGGAGAGAGGTCTGCATAGCAGGAATCAAGGCTGTGTTTATTCATGTGGATTATCAGAGTCTGGGCAGTGCTTGATCCTGATTCAATATAGCAACCATCCTCTGAAAGTGCAAGTTTGAGAGAAGTGTGGTAGAAAGAGTGACGTGCGCTCAGAGAGGGAATGTGACTTCATGGCCAAAGCACCATGACATTAACATAAGAGTGACTTAATTAAGAGTCTATTTCTGGTGGTTCCTGTATTTATCTTCTGGATAATTGCCTGTAAATAGAGGTGCTTGTGTATTAAATTCTAGGTTAAGAGCTTAGGTGTCATTTAACTAACCACCTACCTTTTGTTTTTGGTTTGACACACTAATTGAAAGGAATGAGATAGCATTCATCAGTGTTACCCAGCCTTGCAAATCTCCACTGGCATGGGTAAGGAAGAAGGGTAAGAGAGAACTAGATTTTTGAGGTGATAAAATATAATTTTGGAAAAGAAGGTTATTAGGAAAAAAACTTATCCACAACATAGCATATTTGCATTTCCATTGAAATGGTGCCTCTAGGAAGGAAGCTGTGTGAGAGAAGTGTTGTTCAAAGAACTATGTGCAGCAGGTAATACAAAGCAATGGCCTCACCACATTGGGATTGGGGTTAGGAGGGAAACATGTGATGCCATGTTTTTGGTATCTTAGAGGAATAATCTGAGGGACTAGAATGCTATTTCCTGAGAAGAAAGTATGAAATCACTCACACTGTCTTCATGGCCAATATCCCTCACTAACCTGTGCTTTTGACACCCAATCTATTGATAAGAGGCAGTGTGGCGTACATGGGAGAGCCCGAGCTCAGTTATCATTTATCTACTCAACTGCCTTAATTGTTGTTGGAAGAAAAATATCAGCACGAATATAAGAAGACAGTTCCTTTCATGGAATGAAGGCCTGGCATTTTCTCAGATGTGAAGAATGGAAAGAGCAGATGGGATTGGAGGGTGGTTAGTAGAATAGACTTATAATATTGGGAGTGACTCTTATCATGAGCTGTACTGTCCCCATTATGACAGGATGTGAACTTTGAGGACGTGGCCATTACCTTCTCTCAGGAGGAATGGGGGCTCCTTGATGAGGCTCAGAGACTTTTGTACTGCAATGTCATGCTGGAAGTGTTTGCACTTGTATCATCTGTAGGTAAGACCTTCAAGTTTTCCCAGTGTCCTGAGGTGATAATCTCTCTTCTTTTGTTTCTCAGGCATATCATTCTTTCTTCCACAGCCAGAACATTGCCTCTGCTAATTTCCCCCACTGTCCTGTCAAATGTGCTGTGGCTGCCAGCCTCGTCAAAGGACTCCACGATCATCCATAACATCTGTTATCTCAAAAAGTACATTAAGTGGTAAGGAGTCAGGCGTCTTTCACTGAGATTAATGGGTCTCAGTTTGCACTTTCCTTTCATGGTAAGCTGACAGTGTCCACATGCATGGCTTCAACTTATGCACTCTTTCTCTAAGAAAGGGTTTTTTTGTAGCAGCTTCTGCCATGTTACGTTTTTATCGACACGAACCATGGGCTGTTCTTGTAAGGCCCCCATTCAAATGTTGTCATATTTTCTAGCAAGCTGTGTTGCTCAGTCCCAGTGCTGACTGCTCACTACTTCATCTCCTGTTCCTCTACACTGGTGCCTCCGCAGTATTCTGCAATATTGACTTGCACATGTGTTAGGAGTTGCACTTACATATGTGCTAAATAGTTTTCAAAACCAGCTACTCCTTTATTGAGTTTTACTTGGATTAGATGGAACCAATGTCTTGCACAGGTCTCCCGATCCCCAGCAGATAAGCCATGGTGAATCCTGTTAGTTAACGTATGAGCTGGAGATTTATATTCTAATCCATGTGGTGCTTCCCATGTTTGTATCATACTTCTATTGAAGCCTTCCTGTCTTGGTATCTTCATTATCCTAAAAAGTCACAAGATGTGCTCGCTTCGGCAGCACATATACTAAAAAGTCACAAGAGGATAATAAAGATCATTATAAACTGATGAACCAAAAGATAGATATAGAGACAGTAAAGCAACAAGCAGATTGTCAAATTACAACGGGGAGGGGAGGAGGGTCTGGGGGAGACAATAAATCAACCCAAGGACTTGTATACATGCATATAAGTAAAACCAATGGACATAAAACTCTGGGGAGGGAGGGGATACATGGGAGGGAAGGAGGGGGGCAAAAAAAATCAATAAAATATGTAAAATAAATAAATAAATTAATTAAAAAAAGTCACAAGAGCCTGTTATTCATCCTTCCTGCACATCTTTTATTTTCAAACAATTTCATAGAACCAACATGTGATGTGTAACATACTTTTGCAATGAGATTTCCCTTGTCACACAATTAACATTCATTTTCTCACCATTTCTCACTTTTCAGGTTGTTGGCATAAAATGGATGATGAGGAGGCCTGTTCATCTATACAAGGAGAGTCACAGGACAGGGTTTCTAAGACAGTTCCAGCCACCCAGAGGACCCTTCTGTGTAAGCAGTGTTTCTCTATGTACAACGTATTTTGCACCTAACTGGTTCACATTCAACATACTTTGAGAAGAAAGCTTTCTGTAGTGATGCATGTGTTGGAGACTTCTGTTTCAGTGCATATCCTCACCTGCAGCAGAGGAATGAATATGGAGAAGAGGCCTGGAAACAAGCTATGAACAGGGCATCCTATGTGAGCAGGTACAGCTTCTACGTATTGATGGTGCCTTCAGTTAGCAGGGGGATTGGGGAAGATTTGAGATACAATTCAGAGCTTCCCCAACAACAGGCTACTGTCAATACCGAGGGCCTATACTGTTGCAGTGAGGTTTCACAGGAATTTCTTGATTTTAAAAGTCATCACTAGTGGGGTGACTGTGAAAATTCTGCCAGCCATATCCCGAAAGCTATTCAGTGTCAAGGTGAATATTTTGGAGAAGCGATTTATGAGTGTAGTAAATGTAGAAAGTCTTTTATCCAAAAAAATCTCACCTTATTATACATCAGTAATTCCACACTGGAGAGAAGCCATATGATTGTACTCAATGTGGGAATTCTTTTATCCGAAAATCTCACCTTATTATACATCAGAATGTCCACACTGGACAGAAGCCATATGAGTGTACTGAATGTGGGAAGTCCTTCAGTGAAAGAAATGCACTCATTAAACACCAGAGAGTTCACACTGGAGAGAAGCCATACGAGTGTACTGAATGAGGGAAACCCTTAATCCAAAAATCTAGTCTTATTAAACATCTGAAAGTTCACACTGGAGAGAAGTGTTAATGTTCAGGAATGTTTTTTTATTCACTTAAAATAACAACACTGAAGGTGACTGTTTGGGACCTATTTTTTTTAATTAAACCCTTTTCATGGAACATATAGTGTACTGTATTCCTCATGTGTTTCCAGTACAAGTGAGGATTGAAGGACATGCATAGATCTACTACATTATACATTTATAGCTGAAGATTTTTTTGTTTGTTTTTTTAATTGAATTATGCTTTTATGAATTGTTTTACTTTCTAATTCACCAACCTGTAAATTGCTTACTGTACCCTGTCTGGTTCATGATTTTATAGTAAAGATACTTTTCTTTAGTACCTTAATTTTTTTATTTTTTTATTTTTTTGGTTATTTTCACTTCTAGGGATGATTGTCAAGCACAATTATGATATATCATCATAAAGTTAACAGCTATTGTTTGGAGTTAACAGATATTGTTTGAATCCCAACCTTTCTGTGCTTTAGGAGGGACAGCATAATACCAAAAAATTACTCTTTGGCCAATATTGGCTTATACTGCATTGCTGCCCCAGGCCTTAAAAGAAAGTCTGCTTGATTTAATGGTTCCAGTTTGCATGTTTGATCCAAGCACATATGGGGATGTAGGAGGCATCTGATTTTTTTCTCTCTCTCTCATAATGATTTCTCTCAATATCTCTCTTCTTCTCCCCCTCCCCCCAACCCCCCTCTCTCAAAATTTCCTCAGATGAGGATTACCAAAAAAATCCAAACATACACTCTGGTTCCCTAAGAGGAGGCCTCTGCTTGCACAGCCTACCTTTACTCACTCTTTCTTGCCTTTGCCTGGGACATTCCCACTATAGCTGGGCACACTGTGTCCTTCCCATGGTTTAGAAGAGCAGAGGCCCAGTCAAGGCCCTGGTGGGAATTTGGGTTCTGTGTCTGTCTGAAATGTGCTGGTCAGGGCTCTTCCATCTCCATCCAGACTGCTTCTCCCCACACACTGGGCACTTTCCTAATGCCAATGAACTCATATCTGTATCTGGGAGAAGCCCCTTGATGCTTTAGACCCCCAAATCAGTTCATCTTTAGAGTCCTACCTCCAACAACCCACTCACACCCTTGATACCCAATGGTGTTTAAGTCTCTTTTCCATTTTAGGGATTATTTTGCACATTGATTTTATCAAAAATAAAGCTCTCCTCTCACCTTATTCAGACAGTCCTGGAGGTAGTGTGGATGATACAGAAGATGGTGCTGTATATTTTCAGTGGTGAGAACAAGCTGCAATACAATCATTTCTACAGGGAGAGGCTTGGTCTCAATATAATTCCATGTTTTGAGAATGAGATGTGATTGGTGTACCCCCTTCGTAAGTTTTTTAAAAAAATATAATTTATTGATTTTGTACAGAGAGGAAGGGAGAGAGATAGAGAGCTAGAAACATCGATGAGAGAGAGTCATCAATCAGCTGCCTCTTGCGCACCCCCTACTGGGGATATGCCCGCAACCAAGGTACATGCCCTTGACCGGAATCGAACCCGGGTCCCTTCAGTCCCCAAGCCGACGCTCTATCCCTTGAGCCAAACCGGTTTCGGCGAGCCAAACCGGTTTTGGCCCCCCTTCGTAAGTTTTTCCTTTGCATTGAAGACCTAAAATGAGGTGATAATTTTTGGTTTATGGGGAATAGTGTGCTGCTATGATGTATGGTTGAGGGGAAGAGAGGTTGGGTTCCTGTGAACATGCTTTTGCCACCTTATCAGCTAGGTTCCTTGAGTGTGTGGATTAGGAAGCTCTAGTGATGAGAACGTGAAGCAAGTTGGATGGAGGGTCAGCAGCCATGGGTGAACATAATGGACATATATAAAGACTGAAGCTGTGGATACTGTTGAGCCTTACTGTTTCAGATGCTGTAAATGCATAGTCCTCTATCTTTGGGAATTGGCATTTAGTGAAGGACAATCCACAAAGAATGGACTAGGATACCTGTGATTGGTAAAAGCAGTATGGGGGAAGGTGAAACTAGAGTTGGTCAGTGGAGACTTCACTGAAGAGTTCTGTGAAGGGCTGGCAGGCTCCAGGTGGTATTCTTTAGGGAGCATGCCCTTTGCATTTGCAAGCTGAATGGAAATCACTCTGGCTACTTTTCAGAAAGTGGTAATAAATAAATAAATGGTGGCCAATTAAGCAGTAGTATTGTGAATCTCATCCTGAGCCCAATTGAAAATATAACTACATCAAAGAACAGCTATTTGGTATTAACAAATTAGATACAGTTGAGCAGACCATTTACAACTAGGAAGGGCAGATGAAAATGCAAGAACTGGGAAGTGGACTTTTGAGGGACATCAAGCCAGTGTGTCAAGAGGGTGAGCAGAAAGCAGTGTTGCACCAAAGCTGTGTCTCTTCAAGAGGTGGGTAACACCCAAATGCATAATGGAAAAGCCACAGGGCAGCTGGCGGCTCTGGAAACTGGACCAAAGGCAAAAGCCCCAAAATGCTGCCCCATGACAGGAGGGCCAAACAGTGTGGGGCTGGGGAGAGACAAAAGTGTTTCATTATTTTGGTTTGGTTTTGTCTTTTTTTTTTTTTTTATTTGTTAAACCCAGAAAACAGGAGTTTTCTATTGCAAACACTCACCTGGGGCTTTGGAGTTGGGAGAGAGGCTCAGGCTTAAGGTGCCTGAGGAGAAAAGCAGGACAGGGAGACATAGCCAAGAGTCCTGCATTAGGACATTCTTTTTTTTTTTACTTTAAATTTCTTTATTTTTAAAATTATTATGCAAGTCTCCTTTCCTCCTTCCCATTGACCTCTATCTACATGTCCCTACCCAAAAGCACATGCCCTCACCCTTTTGCTGTCTATGCCAACTGGTTGTGCTCATATACAAGCATACAAGTTCTTGGTTAACCTTTGACACCTTCCTCTCCTGTGCCTTCCCTCTTAGTTTGAATGGTCTGTTAAATGCTTCTATGACACTGACTATTTTTGTGCATCAGTTTATGTTCGTTATATTGCACAAATGAGTGAGGTCATGTGATATTTATCTTTCTCTGATGGCTTTATTTCCCTTAACATAATGCTTTCTAGGTCCATTCATGCTGTTGCAAATAATAAGATTTCCTTTTTTGGTAGCAGCATAATATTCCATTGTGTAGATGCACCACAGGTTTTTAATCGACTCATCTACTGCTGGGTATTTAGGCTGTTTCAAGTAGCTCTTATAACTACCATTGTGCTGCTATGAACATAGGGGTGCATATATGCTTTCTGACTGTTGTTTCTGACTTTTGGGGATATATTGCTAGAAGTGTGACATACTTAATCTTCTAAACCTAAGAGGCCTTTTCTCCCCAGAAGACCTAACCTATCCTAGTAGACTCAGTGAAGCAGATACTTCCTGCCACATCCAGCATGTTGAGCTTAACAGAAAAATAAGCGGCAGTCTGAGTAGTCCCAAAGAGCCTTCAGTGTCTGTATAGGAAGAGGGACTGGTCTGTCCTTCTATTCTTGGAATCTTATCTAATAAAAGAGCAATATGCAAATTAACCATCATTTCATTACAACCACAAGCCATGCATGTAAACCAATCAGGACTGACTATGCAAATTAACCCAAAAAAGATGGCTGTGGCCAGAGAGAGAGAGCAGGAAGGAGGCTTGGGTTTTCCTAGTGATGGAGGTAGCCAAGCTTTCCACACACCCTGGCCAGCCCAGGCCTCTGCTTTAGGATACGAAGTTTCAATTATAGCAGATACATAAATCATAACAGAAATGGTACAGGCACAGAGCTAGAGAGAGCAGGGAGCTATGGTTGCCCCCAGTGATGGAAGAAGTCAAGCTTCTGCAGTCCTGGCCTGCTTTGACCTCCAGTTAAGGCTACAAAGTTTCCCTTATAGAAAATAAATAAATTTCAAAAGAAATGGCTGCTGCCACAGAGCAAGCAGAAGGTGTGGCTCCACCCCAGGCTACAAAGTTTCAATTGTAGTAGATAAATCCCAGATACCATTGCCTCTGCTTGGGGCACTGGGGGGGCATGGCCCGCCTGCAAATTGCCTCAGGACCCCTGCTCAGGTCCACCTATGTCCAAAGGTAACCCCCATCCTGATCTGGGACACCCTTCAGAGCAAACCAGCTAGCTCCCACCCATGCAACAGATCTCTGTTATATCTAATGAAAGTAATAGGCAGATTGACCATCACTCCAACACACAGGATGGCTGCCCTCCCCCCGCAGGATCAAAGATCCTTCCCCCATATGAACACAATATGGCCACCACAAGATGGCCAGCAGGGGAGGACAGTTGTGGATGATCCTGCCAGCCAGGGAGGGCAGTTGGGAGGGATCAGGCCTGCAATGGAGAGTAGTTGGAGGTGATCAAGCCTGCAGGGGAGGGTAGTTTGGAGTGACTAGGCTGGCAGAGGAGGGCAGTTGGGGGCAAATAGGTTTTCAGGGGAGCAATTAGACATCGATCAGGCTGGCAGGGCAAAGCAGTTGGGTGCAATCAGGAACGCAGGCAGGTGAGCAGTTGGGAGCCAGCAGTCCTGGGTTGTGAGAGGGATGTCCAAAAACCCATTTAAAAGGGCAGTCAGGCCCTAACAGGTTTGGCTCAGTGGATAGAGCATTGGCCTGCAGACTGAGGGGTCCCAGGTTCGATTCCGGTCAAGGGCATGTGCCCTGGTTGTGGGTAAATCCCCAGCAGAGGGTGTGCAGGAGGCAGCTGATCGATGTGTCTCTCCCATGGGTGTTTCTAACTCTCCCTTCTTCTCTGTAAAAATAAATAAATAAAATATATATATTTAAAAATAAATAGAAGGGTAGTTGGACATCATCCAAGGGGTCCCATATTGGATGGGTTGCAGGCTGGATTGAGGGACACACCTCCCTCACACCCTATGCATGAATTTTATGCACCAGGCCTCTAATCAGGCTGATAAAAACTCCAGGTTGCCAGCCAACCCCATATATATATATATATATATATATATATATATATATATATATATATATGAATCTCTAACCAACCAAGGCCAGAACAATATTTTGGACACGTGGAGGAGCAACTCTGGGTCAGGAAAACTACCTATCTTATTCCCTGAAAGAAAATCAGCACCATGTCCACCTAAAGCCCTGTCAGAAAAAGATGCTTGAGTCATTAAGACTGACAGTCAGAGGAAAGGCAAAGAAGGCATATTGGCTATGCCTGCTTACAGTAATAACCTGTGCATACAGACACAGCAGAGGACCAATGTGTCACTTGCAGCTTTATACAGGGAGCTAAAAGCCAAAAGACAGTGTCTGACAGGGGCCAACAAAGGAAGCCCAGGATAAGTAGACAGAACAAAAAAGTGGGGTGCAAAACCAGCGGCCATGGGCACTATAACTCAGCTGAAGTGAATGACACTTCATCTTTTTATTTTAATTATATTAAAATTTTATTGTTGTTTTTACTTTTATCTTTTCTGCACCTTTTTCTCTCTCACTTCTCTTATGCCCCCTTTTCACCTTTTACCCAGTTTAGGTTTTCTATTTCATTTTCCCCTTTTAAATAACAAATCTACTTTATTTTCTTAATTGGTGTGTTATTATTCGTCTCTGTTGGTTTATTCATATATCTAATTTCCACTTCTCTTGACCCTATTCCAATCCCCTTCTCTTTTCTTTATCGTCATTATGCTTTTTATTTTCATTCTCTCTTCTTGCTCTTCTCCCAATTTTTAACTTACTTCATTTCTTAAAGTTAGGCCTTAATGCTGTCTCCTCTAATCTCCTTATCAAAAAATTTAATTTAATTTAATTTTTGCTTTCTTTTTTCATCTTTTCATGCTCTGTTCTAAACTGGTCGCTCGCCTATTTATCCCATTCCTTAACTATATATTCTTTAAGCTAAGCATCTACCACCCCTATTTTTTTCTGTGTGTTTGTGACTTTTGTTTTGCGTGTGTTTTCCCCCTTTTCTTTCTTTGTTTCTTTCTTTCTTTGTTTCTTTCTTTCTTTGTTTCTTTCTTTGTTTCTTTGTTTCTTCCTTCCTTCCTTCCTTCCTTCCTTCCTTCCTTCCTTCCTTCCTTCCTTCCTTCCTTCCTTCCTTCCTTTCTTTCTTTCTTTCTTTCTTTTTTTTTTTTTTTTTTTCTCCTGGGTACCATTCTTGCTCTCTTTTCTAATTATGTTTTCTCTTTTTCTCTTATGGTCACTTTTATTGGGGTTTTAGATGTCTTGTTTACATTCATGTTCTCTTCCTTCTGTGTCATGTCTTGTTCTGTTGTATTTTGTGCTTTTGGCTCAGTGCCTCCATAAACTTTGGCATAAGGTGGTAGGACATAAGCCACATAATCAGAACCCTAAGAGCAGGCTCCATCCATGAAGTGGTCAATAACATTAAAAACCTAATTACATAAGAATAACCCACATATATCAAGTAGGATGCCTTTCTAGAATACCCAGTCCTGGTGACCTGAGAGACTCCATCACTGGGTATTACAAAACATCTGGTACATAAGACTAATTAAAAATGTGAATGGCATAGCTGTTTGATTAATATATAATCAATTAAAAGGGAATAGAACAAATGGGGAGAAAAACACCCCCAAATGTAAGACAGGGAAGAATCACCATATTAATTAGTATGTGAATTTCCAAACCAACAACTCTGAACCTATTTACAACACTGCATACTTACCTCCTGACTCTGTGATTGCTCTTTCTGCCTTCCCCAACCTTCCATGCAGGCATTCTATTACTAGATTAGTTTATATTTTTCATAATTTTATAAGCAATATAAGGTGTGTATACTTTAACAAATATTAGTATCTTTCATTCCACACAGTCACTTTGAGATTCAATACCAATTCTTATATGAATAATTAATTATTACTAGAGGCCTGGTGCATGAAATTCATGCACAGAGGGAAAAGGGGTCCTCTCAGCACAGCCTGCACCCTCTCGAATTTGGGATATCCCTCTCACAATACAGGACTGCTGGCTCCCAACTGCTCGCCTGCCTGCCTTCTTCATTGTTCCTAACCACTTCTGCCTGCCAGCATGATCAACCCCTAACCACTCCCCTGCCAGCCTGATTGATGTCTAACTGCTTCCCTGCCAAATTCCTCCCTATGCTGGCCTGGTCACCCCCAACTGCCCCCCCTTGCGGCCTGGTCCCTCTCAAATGCCCTCCCCTGCTGGCCATTTTGTGATGGTCATATTGCATGCACATAGGGGCAAAATCTTTGACCACATGGGGGCAGCCACCTTGTGTGTTGGAGTGATGGTCAATCTGTATATTCCTCTTTTACTAGATAGGATCAAGGCCAGGTGCATGGATGGGGGCCAGCTGGTTTGCCCTGTGGGTGTCTCAGATCAGGGTGGGGGTTCCATTGGAGTGTGGGGCAGCCTGGGCAAAGGGCCTGTGTTGATTTTCAGGCCAGCAATGTGCAACAGTGACCCTAGTGAAGTTCCTCATATCCGTGGTTTATTTACCTCCTGCAATTAAAACTTTGTAGACTGGAGTGGAGCCAAGCCTTCTGCTCCCTCCTTGGAGGCAGCCATTTCTGTTGGAATTTATTTAACTTCTATAATTGAAACTTTATAGCTTAAGTGGAGGTCTGGGCTGGCCAGGGTATGTGAAAAGCTTAGCTTCCTCCATCGCCAGGGAAACCCAAGCCTTTCTCCTTTGCTCTCTTCCTGACTACAGCCATCTTGGTTGGGTTAATATGCAGTCAGTCAGTCCTGATTAGCTGATGGGCATGGCTTGTGGGTGTAGCCTAGTGATGGTGAATTTGCATATTACTCTTTAATTAGATAGGATTAGAATCCCAATGCACAAAAATCTGTGCACTTTGGCAGAGGGTTCCCTCAAGCAGGCCTGCACCCTCTTCCATTCTAGGACCCCTTGGGTGATGACCCCTTGGGTGATGAGCCTAGTCCCATAGCAGATAGAAAGAACACCTGAGAGTTGCTCGGGGAGTGTTAATTGGCAAACTAAGGGGTAGCAGAACTCTGAGAAGGTGGGAGACTGCTAGACAGGGTTCCCTGACCAAGCAGCCTGCACTGTGGCAGAGACCTCTCCTGGAGATAGAGGCTCAGAGGGAAAACTTCATCTTGCAAGGAAAAGTGGATCTTATTTGAGGCCTAAAAAACCTACAACAGTGGAGACCACCGAACAGCTGTGGTGCCCCAATCAGCACAAATATGTGGATTCAAAGGACTTCTTCAATCACCCACAGAAAGGAGAGAGAGAACTACATAACCAGACATCCCGAAAAGAGAGACCATGTGGAGACAAAGAAATAGCCCACACATGAAAGAAAAGCAGGCATCACCAGAAAAGGAAATAAACGAGTTAGAGACAAGCAACCTATCAGAGCAAGAATTCAGAGAAATCATCATAAGATGGCTAAAAATAATGGAAAAATATAAACTAATCTATTTGATAATATGAGTAAGAACCAAGAGGAAATGAACATGAACCAAGAAGAAATGAAAAATGAGATCGCTATTGTAAAGAACTTGATAGAAAGCATCAAGAGTAGACTAGAAAAAGCAGAGGACCCCATCAGTGAAGTAGAAGATGAGAAGGAAAAAAATACCCAATTAGAGCAGCATCTAGAAAAAATAAAATAAAAAGCAGGAGGAGAGCCTAAGGGAACTTTGGGACAATATAAAACAAAATAATATAAGAATAATAGGGGTTCCAGAAGGAAAGGAAACTGAGGAAGGCATAGAAAAACTGTTTCAAGAAATATGACAGAAAACTTTCCTGAGATAGAGGAGAAAAACCACAAAATCTAAGAAGCTCACAGAGTACCAAGCAAAATGAATCCAAAAAGACCCACGCCAAGGCACATTATAATTAGTTAGGCAAATGCCAACGACAAAGTAAGGATATTAAAAGCAGCCAGAGAGAGAGACAGAAAGTTACATATAAAAGAACCCCTATCAGACTAGCAATTGATTTCTCAACAGAATCTCACCAGGCCAGAGGGAATGGAATGAAATATACAAAGTCATGGAAAACAAGGATCTGAATCCAAGAATACTGTACCCAGCAAGGCTATCAATCAAAATTGAAGGTGAGCCGAAACTGGTTTGGCTCAGTGATAGAGCATCAGTCTGCGGACTCAAAGGTCCCAGGTTTGATTCCAGTCAAGGGCATGTACCTTGGTTGCGGGCACATCCCCCATAGGGGGTGTGCAAGAGGCAGCTGGTCAATGTTTCTGTCATCGACATTTCTAGCTCTCTCCCTTGCTCTCTGTAAAGAATCAAAAAATATATTTAAAAAAAATTTGAAGGTGAAATCAGGAGCTTCACAGACAAAAAAAGACTATGGAATTTATCACCACCAAACCAGCAAAGCAAGAAATGCTAAAGGGTCTGCTATAAAAATAAAAAAGAAATAGGAAGCAAAGAAGGAATAAAAATGGCAACAAATAAGTACTTATTAATAATAACTTTAAATGTAAATGGATTAAATGCCCCAATCAAAAGTCATAGAGTAACAGATTGGATAAGAAAACAAGACAAATATATCTTCTGTCTACAAGAATCCCACTTAAGAAAAAAGATTCACACAGACTGAGGGTGAAGGCATGGAAAAAAGTTTTTAATGCAAATGGAAAAAAAAGCTGGGGTAGCAATAGTTATATCTGACAAATTAGATCTCAAAGTTAAGGACATAACAAGAGATAATGAAGGGCACTTCATAATACTAAAGGGAGAAATCCAACAAGAAGAATTAACTATGGTAAATATATATGCACCAATACAGGAGCACCCAAATACATAAAAAAAACAAACAAACTGCTGGAGCACATTAAGGGAGAGATTAATAGCAATACAATCATAGCAGGAGGTTTCCTCTAGCCAGACTAACCAAGAAACAAAGAGAGAGGACCAAAATAAAATCAGAAATGAAAGGTGAAATAACAACAGACCCCACCGTAAAACAAAGCATTGTTACAAAATACTACAAACAACTCTACTCCAACAAACTGGACAAACTGGAGGAAATGGACATATTCCTAAAAATATATAACCTTCCAAAACTCAATCAGGAAGAACCTAAAAATCTCAATAAGCCATTAACTTTGGAAGAAATTGAAGCAGTCATCAAAAAGCTTCCAGCAGCCGAAGCCGGTTTGGCTCAGTGGTAGAGCGTCGGCCTGCGCACTGAAAGGTCCCAGGTTCGATTCCAGTCAAGGGCATGTACATTGGTTGCGGGCACATCCCCGGTGGGGGGTGTGCAGGAGGCAGCTGGCCGATGTTTCTCTCTCCTCAACGTTTCTAGCTCTCTCTCTCCCTTCCTCTCTGTTAAAAATCAATAAAATATATTAAAAAAAAAGCTTCCAGCAAACAAAAGCCCAGGGCCAGGTGGCTTCACAGGGGAGTTTTATTAAACATTCAAGGAAGAACTAAAACCTCAGACTATTCCAAAAAATTCAAGAGGAAGGAACGCTTCCAAGCTCCTTTTATGAAGCCAGCATCACTCTAATACCAAAACTAGATAAAGACAACACAATGAAAGAGAATTACAGGCCAATATCCCTCATGAACATAGATGCCAAAATCCTCAACAAAATTTTAGTAAATTGGCTCCAGCAGCACATCAGAAAGATCATACACCATGACCAAGTAGGATTTATTCCGGGAATGCAAGGATGGTACAATATCCACTAATCAATAAACATGATACATCACATAAACAAATTGAGATATAAAAATCATATAGTCATGTCAATTGACGCAGAAAAAACATTTGATAAAATCCAATATGCTTTCCTGATAAAAACTCTCAACAAGATTAGAATAGAAGGATCATAACTCAACATAATAAAAGCTATATATGATAAACCCACAGCAAACGTCATACTCAATGGGCAAAAACTAAAACCATTTTCTCTAAGAATAGGAACAAGACAGTGATGTCCTCTCTCACCACACGTGTTTGATATAGTACTGGAAGTACTAGTCATTGCAATTAGACAAGAAGAATAAATATAAGGCATCCAAATTGGAAAAGAAGAAGTAAAATTGTCCTTATTTGCAGATGATATGATTTTGTACATAAAAAATTCAAAACTCCATCAAAAACTAATAGACTTGGTAGTAGGGTACAAAATTAACACCAACAAATCTATGGCATTTCTAAATACCAATAATGAACTTAAACAGAGAGTAAAAAATCAATCCCATTTACCATCTCACCAAAAAAAAACTAAGATACCTAGGAATAAACTTATCTAAGGAGGTAAAAGTCCTATATGCAGAAAACTACATGACACTGAAAAAAGAGAAGAAGATGTAAACAGATGGAAGAACATACCATGTTCATGGATTGGTAGAATCAACATCATCAAAATGTCCATACTTCCCAAAGCAATTTATAGGTTTAATGCACTCCCCATTAAAATACCAATGGCATACTTCACATACCTAGGAAGAACGCTCCAAAAATTCATCTGGAACAACAACAAAAAAAAGACCCTGAATAGCCACAGCAATCCTGATAAAGAAGAATAAAGTAGGAGGTATCTCAATACCAGATTCCAAGCTGTATTACAAAGTCACTGTTCTCAAAACAGCCTCTTACTGGCACAAGAACAGATATATAAATCAATGGAATAGAATAGAGAATCTAGATATCGACCTAAACCTCTATACTCAATTAATATTTGACAAAGAAGGCATGTACATACAATGGAGTCGAGACAGTCTCTTTACTCAATGGTGTTGGGAAAATCAGACAGATACATGCAAAAAAATGAAACAAGATCACCAGTTTACACCATACACAAAAATAAACTCAAAATGGATACAAGACTTAAACATAAGATGGGAAACCATAAAAATACTAGAGGCATCCACAGGCAGCAAAATCTCAGGCATATGCCAAAAGAACTTTTTCACTGATACTGCCCCTAGGGCAATGGAAGCTAAAGATAAAATAAACAAATGGGACTACATAAAAATAAAAAGCTTTTTTACAGCAAAAGAAACCATCAACAAAACAAGAAAGTCCACTGTATGGGAGAACATATTTGTAAATGTTATCACTGATAAAAGTTTAATCTCCAACATCTCTAGACAGCTTATACAACTTAATAAAAGGAAGATAAATGATCTAATTGAAAAATGGGCAATGGACCTAAATAGAATCTTTTCAAAAGAAGACAGAAGGAAGGCCAAAAGGCACATGAAAACATGCTTAAAGTCACTAATTATCTGAGAGATACAAATCAAAACAACAATGCGGTACCAACTCACATCTGTCTGAATGGCCAACATCAACAAATCAACCAACGACAAGTGCTGGGGAGGATGTGAAGAAAAAGGAATCCTCATGCACTGCTGGTGGGAATGCAGACTGGTGCAACCACTGTGGAGAACAGTATGGAGTTTCCTCAAAAAACTGAAAAAAGAACTCCCATTTGTCCCAGTAATCCCACTCTTAGGAATATATCCTAAGAAACTAGAAACACCAATAAAAAAGGATATATGCACCCCTATGTTCATAGCAGCACAATATACAATAGCTAGGATTTGGAAACAGCCTAGGTCCTCGTCAGCAGATGATTGGATAAAAAAACTGGTATATTTACACAATGGAATTCTATGCTGCCATAAAAAAGAAGGAATTCTTATCATTTGCAGCAACCTGGATGGAATTGGAGAACATCATGCTGAGTGAAATATGCCAGTCAATGAAAGAAAAACACTACATTATCTCACTCATTCATGGATAATAAAGAACATTATAAACTGATGAACAAAAAGATAGGTACAGAGACAGTAAAGCAACAAACAGACTGTCAAATTACAGCGGGGAGGGGAAGGAGATATGGGGGAGATAAGAGATTAACTAAAGGACTTGTATACATGCATATAAGCATAACCAATAGACGAAAAACTCTGGGGAGGTAGGGCATGTATGGGATTTGGGGGAGGGAGAATGGTAAGATATGTACACATATAATACCTTAATTAAAAAATGAAAAAAAATTATAGGCATGAAAACCAGTGCAGTATTAACTTTTTTGATTTATATGAATTTCTCTGAGAAATTTTTATGGTGAGCATCTCTTCATACATTTATTTACACTATCTTGATCTCTTTTATTGAAATGTCTGTTCAGAAACTTTTGCCTATTTTAAAAATGAAATTATGATTTAACCAATAGGAAGACAGTTAATCAGCTAAGACATCTGTATTCACTCCACTCATTCTTCGCTGACTCAACTGACTTCTTTTTTATTTGGTATTATATCTTTTAATTATATGGAAGCGATATTGTTTTTCTCCAATTTTATTCTATGTGCAATTTAAAGCCCACTTGCATGATAAACTCATAAGTTAATAATTTTGCTAAAATTCACTACTATTAAGTTTAAAGGTAAAGCATTCAATAGTATATATTATGTGAAGTATTTGTATTATTTATTAATTTTTCTGGTATAAATACTATAATCATCAACACTTTCAAACTTCCAAAGTGATAGCACTGAACATGGTTCTGATAAGATATTTCATTAGCAAATCATTATATTTTATTTCCAATTTATTGATAATCCCCTGCCAACCTATGTGCCCCTCACTGCCCTCCCCTGCAGGTCTGGTCACTCCTAACTGATCTCCCCTACAGGCCTAAGCCCTCCCCCCCCCCCCAAGTGCCCTTCCATGAAGGCCTAATCACCTCTAACTTCCATCCTTGACAGCCTAGTCAACCCTAACTGCCCTCACTTGCTGGCTTGATCACCCCAACTGCCCTCCTTTGCAGGCCTGGTCCCTCCCTACTGCCCTCCCCTTCTGGCCATCTTGTGGTGGCCATCTTGTGTCCACATGGGAGCAGCCATCATGTGTGTTGGAGTGATGGTCAATCTGCATATTACTCTTATTAGATAGTATAGCGGTCTGGTGCATGGGTGGGGATCAGTTGTTTTGCCCTGAAGGGTGCCCCGGATCAGGGTGGAGTTCCCTTGGGACATGGAGTTTCCTGGGCAAGGGGCATGTGGAGGTGTGCAGGCCGGCCACACCCCCCGGTGACCCAGGCAGAGGCCCTGATATCTGAGATTTACTTATTTTCTACAATTGAAACTTTAGTCTGGAGCAAACCAAACCCTGCAGCAGCCATTTCTGTTGGGATTCATATACCTTCTATAATTGAAACTTTGTAGCCTTAAGAAGAGGGCTAGGCGGGTTAGTGCTGCAGAAGCTTGGCTTCCTCCATCCGAGGGGAAACCCTAACCTCCTGCTCTTTCAGCTCCATGGCTGCCACCATTTCTATTTCTATTTATTTATCTTCTATCATTGAAACTTTGTAGCCTTCAGTGGAGGTCTAGGCTGGCAAAACTAGGGAGAAACCTAGACTTCTTCCATTGCTGGGGAAACCCAAGCCTCCCTCCTCCTCTCTATGGCTGCAGCCATCTTGGTTGTTAATTTGCGTATTTGCTCCTGATTGGCTGTTGGGTATGGCTTGTGGGTATAGCAGAGGTATGGTTAATTTGCATATTACTCTTTTATTAGATAGGATGATCTTTTTTTTTTTTTTTAAGTCAGGATACACTCTCTCCTAGATTCCTCACAAGTTTCAAGTACAAGTGAGGCTTTCAGGAGCTGCCTACACTGGCTATCCTGCCCTGGTCTACTATGTGATTGATATCACTGTGAAGGTTTATGGCTGAAGTGATTTCTCTATCACATGAACAGTGTGAATCAGTCACAATCCCTGCATGCTCTCCTGTGCTTCAATAAATTCTCAATAGTCTGAACACACCTTAGGAAGTTTAGCATACTGGATAAAGTATTAGCCTGCAGGCAGAAGGGTCCTGGGTTTAATTCCAGTTAAGGGCACATGCTAGGGTTGTAGGCTTTATCCCCAGTGAGGTGCATCCAGAAGACAGTTAATGTATGATGGCCTCTCATCATTGATGTTCCTATCTCTACCTCTCCCTCTCTAAATAAATAACAAAATTCATTTTTATAAAGGAACAATTGGCAGCCAAAACCAGTTTGGCTCAGTGGATAGAGCATCGGTCTGCTGACTGAAAGTTCCCAGGTTTGATTCTGGTCAAGGGCATGCACCTTGGTTGCAGGCACATCCCTAGAAGGTGATGTGAAAGAGGCAGCTGATCGATAATTCTCTCACATTGATGTTTCTAACTTTCTATCCCTCTCCCTTCCTCTCTGTAAAAAAAAAAATCAATAAAATATATATATATTTTAAAAAGGAACAACTGACAAAAATTTAAAGTAATAGATTTGTAAATAAGTAAATACATAAATAAATACTCTGAACCCCTGGCAGGGTCTTCATTCCTTCCTCTCTGACTAGGGAATGGGCCTGACTCAGGGTTTGTCCAGAATGCCCATCTACAGCAAAGAAGTAGTCTCTCTTAAGGTGGTTCTCACATTGTGCTGTGATGATTGGCTTTTGTTCTAGTTCACCATTCTGAACCCCACTGGATCTGGTTTATGACATTTCAGTAAAGGTGTTTTTTCTGTTGTACTTTTAATTGTGCTGGTAGTAGAGCCTGACCCACTTGATGGACCCCAGTCCAAAAGCTACCACATGGTGCCAGCCTCTTTTGGGTTGCTCAGGGGCAAAGGAGAGGAGTAGAAACTGGTAGAGAATGGCAGTGAAAGTCAATATGGTTTGTTGGCTTTCTTCTAATCCACCTAGACATTGTCCTTGAGCTTCCCAAACCCCAAGGTTTATAGGTTTGAACTTCAAATAAGGAGTTTTGGCAGATATCATTGGCAAAAAAAAAAAATCAGTACCACTCCTGAGTGTGACCCTGAGTAACTCCCTGCTGCCTGGGTCCCTCATTGGTGGGTGTGAAGACAACAAATTAAGAGAGGTGACTGGGAAGGTTACTGGACTGCAAATATTCCAGTGGCCATGTTCTCTTATATTCACAGCAGTCACTACGCTGCCTCCAAGCCTTCTTCTCATTTGCATTGCCCAGGTGAGTGCTCCATCAGATGGGGCTGATTGGAAAAAGGCTGACATTAAAATCCATGGTGATCCTCTGGTTTCCATTCATTCTGTGCAGGAACCTGTGCTAAATGTGGTCCCTTCATATTTTCCCCATCCCCACAGCAGAGAGTACTGAGCCTATACTACCTCCTGGCACTGGTGTTACAGGGAGACCATGTACACTCAGTAGATGAGCAGAGATTGGAGGTCTAGGAGTGATGCTCACAACAACCCAGGCACCTTCCTCTATTACCTGTTAGCCAAGATATCCCATGGGGAAGAGAGTGACATGCTTTTCAGGAATTAGGAGTCCCAAAGGACCCTAATCCCTCTCTTGGGTATCCAGTTCCTTATTCACAAAGGGGACTTAAAGACCTCTGAATCTTCCCCCTCAACCCTTCCCTATATGCACACACCCACTTTTAAAATTTCCAGGAAACCAAGATTCTCCCACTCCTTGAAGGCCTACTGTCTTCCCAAAACAGCATCTCTAGCCTCTTTCCCAAGTCCCCATCATCCACCAGCCTAGGGTTCCATAACTGACCCTTCACTTCATTCATTTTAGGGGCCTGAAATCCGACCCCCAAGGAGACACCAGAAGCTGGAAGACCAGGGACAGAAGTAGCTCAGCCTGAAGGACAGGGAAGAACATATTGTCCACTGAATCACCCTTTGTGAGATTGCCTATGTAGCTGCCTGTTGTCAGGGTGAATAGCCACACAACTCACAGGGAAACATACAGACAACAGAAGAAGGGAAGTACTCAGTTACAGAGCACTCACAGCCTATGGTGGGCTCTCATGTGCAGAGCTTATGGCCAGGCTCACAGAGACCCACAATGTAGACACTAGTAACACCTTGTTGGAAACATACACACAGCAGCACACAGGTAAGAAAATACAGGGTCACTCAGCATGTACTGCAGGGCATATCCACACACAATAGATACATACATGCACACACCTGATGAGACTCATATGGACACAGAACATAGACACAAAGAGAACACAAATACATTTAGGAACACTCAAAGGGGAAGCAAATTCACACATATAACCAACATGTAACATGCAAAACAAACACCCCCAAATGCTGAGTCATTCAGTGTTTTTAAAAAAACATATTTTATTGGTTTTTCACAGAGAGGAGGGGAGAAGCATAGAGAGTTAAAACATCAATGAGAGAGAAACATCTATCAGCTGCCTCATGCACACCCCCCTACTGAAGATGTGCCTGAAACCAAGGTACATGCTCTTGACAAGAATCTAACCTGGGCCCTTGAGTCCACGGGCTGATGCTATATCAACTGAGCCAAACCAGTTAGGGCTAATTCACTGTCTTGAAGGAATTAGTAAGAATTAAGGTGCTACTCTGGCCATGTGGCTCAGTTGCTTGGAGCTTCATTTCGTATGCCCATTCAAATCAATGTGCAGGTTTGATTTCTGGTGAGGGCACATTCCTAGGTTGGGGATTCCATCCCTTGTTGGATCATTTTTAGGGGGCAACCAATCAATATTTCCTCTCTCATCCATGTTCCTTTTGTTCTCTCTATTGTTCCCTTCCTCACAAATCAATGAACCTGTCCTCTGGTGAGAATTTAAAAAGAAAATCAAAAAACTATTTAACGTTTTGAGTTTTCAAGAACATAGTGTTTACTCTAGAGCCATCATTGTAGAACAGTTATCTGAATACTCTGAATTCAGAAGTCTGTCCTCTTTCCCAAATCAGACTAAGAGAATCAGAAGTACGGATCTCAGAAAACCCCACACTCAGGGTCATAGCAATTATCCCCACCTTGCATTTATTTAAGCACTAAAATCCAATGATTTCTGAATAAACTCATCTGTTTCTTTTTTGAACATAGGTTAGTTAGTCTTTGAGTGATAAGCATTAACTTTCCCATGGAAACAGCTGTTTCTGGGGGTTCCAATATAGGTTGGGACACTGGAGTGGGTACAACTCATGGTGAACTAGGAACTGTGCTTTCCTTAGAGAAACCACATTTTTAATGTCCAAAAACACAGCCAGGGCAGTGGGAAGCATGCTTCAGCCACCTTTCCGTCCTTCCTAAAGCAGAGATTACCTTTGAGCACATTTGGAGAATGATGTAGGATTTGCAAAGATGGTTTTAGGAGACAGATGTATTGCAAATATCTCCACATTATCAGATATTTCATCTATTGCATATTCTGTCTCATTATTGTGACCTTTGGCAAGATTTTTAAAAATATATTTTTATTGATTTCAAAGAGGAAGAGAGAGGGAAGGATAGAAACACCAATGATCAGAATCATTGATTGGCTGCCTCCTGCATGCCCCCAACTGGGGACCAAGCTATAACCTGGGCATGTGCCCTTGACTGGAATCAAACCCAGGACCCTTAAATGTACAGGCTGACTCTCCAGATTCTGAGCCAAATAAGATGGTGCTGGTAGGATTTTTAAAGTTCTGTGAAAATTTACCATTATTATTGACTCCTTGCAAATTTCTATATTTGTCATTTTCCTTGTGGTGAGTATAGTAAAATACCTTTCAGAAACACTTTTAATCATAAATAAGTAAAAATATTGAAACCACTGGGCTCTTTATTTACAGTCAGTACTGTCAATTTCCCTCTGGGCAATGATTTTGCTGAAGGTTCCCCACATTCGCTTTTGAAAAGGCAGCCTGAGGCTCAAGGCAGACTGTGAGGCCTCTTTAGAAGGTCATGGGTGTCTTCATTACATCCTAGGTCCCTGGGTCAGCATGTCCTTTAGTGTTGTAGGTCTCCCAACTGGGCCTTGTGTTGGAGCCAGTTCTGTGCAGCTGTGTATTTGGAAGTGAGCAGGTGCATGCGGGCCTTTCATCCTGAGGGAATGAGGGTAGATGCATGGGTATGGAGCCTGCCCAAAGAGTGCCCCTGTCCCATATTCGTCTCTCCCCTCTTCTTGAAGTAGGAGCCTGGACACCTTCCAGAAGTACTTTGAGGAACTGCTGGGGAAGAACATGGCCCTTGAGGCTTCACAGGTTCAGAGGATGAACCAGGCCAACCAGCTGTCAGAAGGGAACTGGAGCAGCTGTCAGAAGGTAGGTAGCAGGCCTGGTGCTGGGGAGCCAACCTAGCTGTGGCTTCTCCCTCACCCAGGGAGCTGAGCTGTGGACTCTGAATCTGATGTGTCAGCCCATCCACACCCAAGTCATTAGGGCCATTGAGAACTGTTCCATTGCCATTCTCCCCAAGGAGAACATTAAGGGTCTGGTAGCCTTGAAGTCAGGACATGATCTCCAAAGTTAGTGTTGCCAGTTTTCTCAGCTCCATGTGTACATTTCTATGAGCTTCTGGATGACAGCATTCTGACCCTCAGAGGCTGTCTGAGATCTGTCCATGGGGGATGGAAAGCTCTGGATGGCAAAATCCTTGCCCAGTGATCATTGGCCTCCATTATAACAGTAACCTGGCCATGATTTCCTCCATTCATTTCATAATCGGGCAGATGAGTGGGGTCTGGTCTGTATCTCCATGGCAGGGGTTGCTAACTGTCTCTTTCTCAGGACTCTCCCTCTCACTCTTATGTTTGGGCCCCTCTTAGCACCCAGACAAGGTGTGAAGTTGGCCATGGGAAGGTGGGTGGGGTGGCAGGCAGTGCAGCAGGGAGCCTGGTCACTCAGCAAACAGGAAGACAGATCCTGTGCTCAACACCAGCACTTGTGCACCTGAGAATATACGGAAGCTGTGCTTAGAGCTCTGCAGAGCTCAGGAAGGCCTTGGGCTGGTTTGGGAAGGGGCTGCTTTTCCAATTCTGATCAACATCCCTAAGCATCACAGAAAGACTGTTGAAAGCAGTTGGATATTCCTTCTCTTCAAGTTTTCCCATCAGCTCCAAACCTAAAGTCAGTTCATTGAACAGTGCATATGGGTGAGAAGTTAGTTCTTTCTGTGGTTTGATGTCTTGGCACTCCTGGGCCCTGGTATGAGCAAAACAAGAATCCATGCTCTGGGAGTTCAGGGTCATGGGGAGCACACTGCCCCTGGGTGGAACACACAAGTGCTGCAGGTGGCAGGGACCCTCTCAGACCAAATGTTTTTTCAGAGACCAGGGTGGCTGGTGGGATTGGAAAGCCCCACTGATGTGGGCACTGCGTGTAGTTTGTGAGCTTTGACAGGCCAGGGCCTGGAACATTTTAGTGTTCCCACAGCTACTTCTTAGCTGGCAGCCCAGGTACAAAGTATGGATGAACTTTTGTGTGGCTGGTGTGGTGGGTTCTTGAGTTCAAAAGGCTCAGCATCCAGTCCTGGTTCTCTGACTGCTGGCCAGGTGACTTCTTTTAAACCTCAGTTTTATTATCTGCAAAATTTGGGCAATGAAGCTGCATCCCTCGAAAGAGGAGACAGTGAAGCTCTACACTGGCCTGGCCCACAGGGTGCCAACATAAGATGGCTGTCCTTGCACCCTGGTCTTATTAAAGATATTCATTGCTCTGGCTTTTGGGATGATCTTGAGCATAGCACCCTGGAGAAAAAAAATTGTTTGTTTTCCCCATAAATGGTCGTGTCATCATGAGAACATCTGGGGCGCTGGCCTTTGGGGTAAAAAGGCTTGTCATCAGTTCTTGTAGGTATCTCACCATTACTTCCCAGAAGTGCAGCGCCTTGGCAAAAGGTATTGAGGTCAGGAGGTAGGCAGTGGTGAGTGCAGGTCAGTGAGCATCAAAGGCCACAGATCTGCATGCTGGAAAGTGGTTAAAATGCTGAACTCTGTGTTGTATATATTTCACCCCAATTTTCTCCAAATATATATTTTATTGATTTCATAGAGGAAGAGGAAGGGAGAAGGAAACATCCTTGATGAGAATCACTGAACAGGGGACTCCTGCAACTCCCTACTAGGGATGGAGCCTGCAACCTGGGCATGAGCCCTGACCTGGAATTGCACTGTGACCTCCTGACTCATAGGTCAATGTGCAACCACTGAGCCTCAGTGATCAAGGCCACCCCAATTTTTACAAGTGTAATTTTTAAAGGGAAGGGTGCAAAGGTACCATTTGGATGAACACAGGTTGTGACTTAGTGAAGTTTTAGGCTGTTAGTGTCCTTTATAGCCTTGTCAGGATGAATCCTTTAGAGTGTTTTTCATGTGTTGAGAGCATGCGCTTATGTGTGTGGAGCACTGTGCTGGAGTTGGGGCCATGACAGTTTGTTTGCGCCCCTGCTGAGCTCCCCATTGTTCTGAGTCTTCAGTCTGTTCTGGCTTCTGGGTCTGTGATGCTGTCCTTTGTGGGTAATGAGAAGGTCCAGTATGATGTGCCGTGGTGAAAGCCAGGTCCTTCCAGCCTGGGAGGGGGGTGTGAATAGGAAGCAGGCAGGTGCAGCCCTAGGAGTAGTGCACTGTTGGGAGGCTCCCAAGGCCAAGGATGTGGTTTTAGAGGGACAGATGAGAGAATGCCTGACCCTCATACATTCATTTACCCACAGTCACACCCCTGCTGGTGGCAGGAAGGGGTTGGGAACTCCCATTCCTCTCGGGTCTGTGCTCCCCTTTCTGTTCTGCATTCAAGCAGTTTAAAACCAAGATGGAAACCTGTCCTTTTCTATGTTTATGTTTTTATCTCATGTAGACTTTTCCAAGCAATTTAGTTCTGTCACATTCTTTCTTCAATGCAATCATAAAATCTCAAAATGAACTCTTTATCCAAAGGACCTTGCCCAGGGATGGCAGCAATGGGCACACACCCCAGAGTCTCTCTCCCCCACATACATACTGGCCAATGATCATGCCTGCCTCACCCCCAGCTAATCCCCCAACTCTGAGGGCTGGAACAGACCAGGCCACCACTTTGCCATCTCTGAAAACCTTGAATAGACAGGCTAGAATTAGTAAAAAGTGGTTCCACCATCTTGAAGCTTTGCATTGACACCTTCACAGAAACCTGCTTTCTTAAGCTCTGGGTGATGGGAAAGCCCTAGATCACCTTTTTGGTTTCTTATACCCAAGTTACTAAGAATGTTACCAGTGGTATACAAGGAACTTAGCCAATGAGTGGTCAGAAAAGAAGTTTCCTCTGTAGTTCACACCAATCTTCTCTGATCTTTGGCTCTGACCCTGCCAAGGCCTAAAGCTTCCAGTTCTGAGCAGGTAACCCCAGCTGTCTCCAATCGACCAGCTATTCCCCTGGACATGGTGGCAAGCCTCTGGCCTAGGCTCAGGCCTTGTGCAAGTACCCCCAGCTTGCTCGAGAGCCAGGTTCCACCCCCACCAAGGTGGAAAGCCTCTGACCAAGGACCTGGCCCTGGGCAGGAACCCCCAGCTGGCTCTGATCACTGTCAAAGAACCCCAGCTGGCTCCAATAGCCTGGCTCCACCCCCAGCCATAGTCGCAAGCCTCTGGCCTAGGCTTGGGTGTTACAGAGGTATAGTTAATTTGCATATTACTCTTTTATTACATATTCAGAGATAAAGGAATGAAAATCCAGCCAAGAGCTCAGAAAATTCATAATTTACTCAAGCACAACCGTAGAGTATGGGTGGGTTGTAACTGGTATACATTCTTTAGGTAAGCCAGGTGGTACAGGTGAAATAGCTTTTACACAAACATTTGCACTGACATATATCAGGTAGTAGTCCGGAGTAGGTTAGCAAGTGTGATAGAGGTTCTGAAAGCCTGACTTATGCCAGAAATGTATGAGGAAATTAGCAGAGTGTATCCTATCTAGGAAAAGAGTAATATTCAAATTGACCATCACTCCAACACACAATATAGCCACCCCCATGTAGTAAAAAATGGCCACCACAAATGGCTGGCAAGTAAAGGCTGTTGTGGGTGACAATGCCAGCAAGGGAGGGCAGTTGGAAGGGACTAGATCTGCAAGGTTGGGCAGTTAAGGGTGCCGCAGTCAGCAAGGAAGGGCAGTTAGAGGCAATAGAGTTGTCAGAGGAGTATTTACGTGTTAGACTGCAGGGGAGTGGTTATAGGGTGATCATGCTGACAGGCAGAAGAAGTTAGGGTCAAACAGGCAAGCAGGCAAATGGTTGGGAGCCAGCAGTCCTGGGTTGTGAGAGGGAAGTCCAAACAAGCAGTTGAACCTACCTCTAGGGGTCCCAGATTAAAGTGTGCATAGGCTGGGCTGAGGGACACCCTCCTCCATGCATGAATTTCATGCACCAGGTCTCTAGTGTTCTGATAAAAGGGGTTTTTATTCAGGTAAGTGGTGATAAAGGCTTCTCCTTTGGTGTGGTTACTCTCAGTGAGAAAGTAAAACATTTCCTGAAAATTTTATTCTTTCCTTCAGTGTGAACTCTCATGTGTTGAAATAGGACAGATTTGTAAGAAAAAGATTTCCCACATCCCATCCACTCATGAGGCCCTTTTGCAGTGTGAACTCTGTTAGGTTGCATATGAATAGAGCTTCTAATGAAGGACTTCCCATAATCACTACACTCATCCAGCTTTTCTCCAGTGTGAACTCTCTGGTGCTCTCTGAGTGTGCAGGTGTGACTAAATGATTTTTCACAATCACTACACTCATATATCTTTTCACCCATGTGAGTCCTCTGATGTTTTGTGAGAGCATATTTCTCACATTCACTACACTTATAAGTTTTTCACCAGTGGGAATGTCTGATGTACAGTGATGATAAAACTATGATTAAAGGACTTCCCACAGTCACTACATTAATGTGACCTTTCTCCAGTGTGAACAATGTAGTGTTGAATGAGGTGAGGTTTTGAATGAATTCCCACAATCACTACACTCATATGGTTTTTCTCCAGTGTGAATTCTCTGATGCTTTGTTAAAGCAGATTTTTGCCTAAATGATTTCCCACATTCAATGCACTCATAAGGTTTTCTCCAGTGTGAACTTTCTGGTGCCCTGTGAGAGTGAAGATGTGCCTGAATGACTTTCCACAATCACTACACTCAGATGTCTTTTCTCCAGTGTGAATTCTCTGATGCTTTGTGAAAGCAGAGTTATCTCTAAATGATTTCCCACATTCACTACACTCATAAGGCTTTTCTCCAGTGTGAACTCTTTGGTGCACTGTGAGAGTGGAAATTTGTCTAAATGACTTCCCACAATCACTACACACATATGGTCTTTCACCACTGTGAACTCTCTTGTGGCACAGGAGGTGATAACTCCTATTAAATGATGTTCCACATTCACTGCATTTGTAAGGTTTTTCTCCCATGTGAACTCTGCGGTGACTAGTGACCTATGATTAAACAGCTTCCCACAATCAGTACACTCAAATGACTTTTCTTTATTGTTAACTCTCCTATGTCTATTGAGATTTGAGATACATCTGAAAACTTTCCACATGTATTACACTTATAATCCACTACTTCAGAGCAGACACCCTGATGTTGCACAAGGTTCTGTTTGTGGCAGGCATCTTTCTCACATTCATCCCTTTGGTAATGCCATTTTCTATCAGGAAATTCATCTGAAATCTCACGATTGTGTGGCTCCTCATTGTTGACAGTGGCCTGAGCCTGAAGAAGTTCTGAGATGTCTAGGAAGTCTTCCCCATCCTCCATACTGAATGAAGACACCCCTGCTAAATAGAAGCTGCACCTGGTCACAAATGAGGCCCTGTCCACAGCTTCCTTCCAGGGCTTCTCTCCACTGGCATCTTTGTGTTGCTGGTGAGGGTTTTCACTGAAACAGAAGTCTCTCACACATGTCACTGAAGAATGCTTTCTGATCAAAGTCTGCTGCTTGTGACTCAGCCAGGTGCAGAATATCTTAATACAGAGAAACACCTCCCACAAAGAGGGGTCCTCTGAGTTGTTGAAGCTGTCTCAGAAGCACTATCCTGTGACTCCTCTTGTGGAGATTCACTCTGCTCAGAACAAGCCCCTGCATCATGCGTTTTATGCCCACACCTGAAAATAGAAAAATGATGATGAAATAAATGTTATCTGTGGTGACAGGGAGAAATTTCTTAATAAAAGTGTATCACACATAAAGCATTGGTTATGACAGCAACACATCTGTAGGAAGGATTGATAAGATGCTGCTATGATGCTCTGTGCCACTGAATGTCACCATACATGGAAGATCTCAAACAAAATATTAATCAAACATGGCAAGCACCACATGGAACAGCAGCTGGATCATCTGATAATTCTTAGGCTACCAGTGTTCAACAGGACTTGTCTGCTGTTGACATGGGCAAGCTATGAAGAATGTTGCTTACATCTTATTCCACGTAAAATTCAAGAAAAGAGAAGCTTGTGTCAAGGTCTAGTGAAACACCTATGTGCATCTCATAACAAACATGCAGGTCATTATTTGAAAATACAGCAGATAGAGCAGTTCAGAAGAACAGGTGATGGGAAAAGGGTAAAATGGTAAAGGTAACCAGAAACCAGGAAGTCACAGATTAAAAGATAACTCAGGGAAATGTCAAGGAAGGCAAGGAAAAGGGATAAATCAGCTGTTGCCAGTGGCACATCAATATAAACTTTGTTGGACAGTAGCAGGTTTCTGGTATGGTCTAAACACCACATTTATATCACACTTTCCATGAGTTGCAATTGAAGAGACAACTGTTTAGATCATCAAGCATGTTAACCCTGTGAAACCAGATGGGTTATCTTTGTGTCTTCTGTTGTACAAGCTCATAAAACACAGATATTGTGAGATTTACTGAAAGACAATAGAGGTGAATAGGTAGCACCTGTCCAGAGCAATAAAGCATGCAGTAATATTCAAGTAACATAACATTACAATTAATGGAAGGAGGTCTTTGAAGAATCACCCTTGGTTTATGCAAGTGAAGACCATAACTTGGCACAGTCAGTCACAAAGAGCCTTTAGATGAAAATAATGGTGAAGTAGAAGCAATGTATGTGGACATAGACACCTCCCAGAATGAGAAAGTGCAAGCCTGTGCCCATGAAACTGTTTGTAACAATCCTGACTCCCAGACACTTCTTGCACTATTTGACACTATGGATATGAGGGATATTCATGGAATCCTTTGCTAAGATCTTTCCAAATGACTCAGCACTCTCAGTCACAGCACATTTGTCAGCATAATGAGATAAAATAGAGGAGCTCATGGTCTAGGAGTGGGAGAGAGAAAGCTCACATTGGAGAATAAAGGAATAGAGGACATCACCCCAGTACACTAGGAGAATTGTGAAGGACTTACCTACATATGATACAAGTGCAAAAACTTCTAGCATCATCTTGCGGTATAGAAACCTCTGAGCCTCATCAAGGAGCTCCCATTCCTCCTGAGAGAAGGTGATGGCCACGTCCTCAAAGTTCATATCCTATCACAATGGGCACAGTTCAGTCCATGATTAGTTCCTCTACTATGATGTTATGTTCAAACTCCCCAACTCCCATATCTGTCTTCTCTCTCAAATCCCTACATAAGAAAAGGACCCAGGACTTTCTGCTATCAAAGTCCATCTTTCCTTATATTCCTACTGATGCTGTGTTTTCCCACAACAATGGTAGATAATAATATACATTTTACCTGCACTCTGAGACTCACATGTATGTCACACTGCCCATTTTCATCACAGTGGGTGTCATGAACACAGGGTAGGGAGAGATGGTGTCCATAATGAGAGTGTGAGGATTTTACTTGATGCTTATCAGTCAATGTCCTGTTGTCCTCCAAATTCCTATTTTAAGACCCTGATAATTATGATATCTCACTTCAATCCTTTGATCCCAATCCCAGAATGCTGAAGCCATTATTTTGCACTGCCTCTTGGTCATAATTCATTGAACCACACTTCTCTCATGCAGCTTCATTCCCAGAGACACAAATTAAATGTAACACAAATATGCCATGGTGAGCACAGTTTATTTCCTAATCATCTTCTTTTCCAAAATTTGAATCCACCACCTCGGTAATATATTTTTCTCTTATCATTCTGCTTTCCAAAGCCAGCAGAGATTTTCAAGCCCAAAGGATGGTGATGTATGCTATCTCATTCCTATTGATCATTGCAACAGCCCTCAACAACAAGAGGTCGGTAGACACACATATTTCACCTAACCTTTAGACCAGGGATGTACAACCACAATACACCCACTTTTTAGGAATTAACCTGAAAATTCACCACTCTGTAATATCATCAGGTAATGGAGATGGTTGCTTTTCATGCAGGTCACAGTGGGCTCAGCGTTCCAGGGAGGCACGCAAGATATTGAAGATATTGATCAGACAACCTTCATTCCCTCTTATTTAAATGCCATGGCTCTTCAGCCATGAAGGCATATGCCCTCTCCAACGGAAAAGCATTCTTTATCCCACACATCTCTCACACCTTCACTCCCACATCCACAGAACCCAAGTCATCTTCTTGAAATCCTACTCGCTGTTCAGCATTTGTGGTATAAATACTGCTTGACAAATTCAAATAGGTATGAGTTATACCCCAACTTGGAGAGTCCACACTCATTAGCCAGCCTTCAGTCCTACAATGAAGGCCTTTCTCCCTGATTGTGCTTTCTTACAACCTCACCTATTGAGAAACTCACCATGTCTCATATCCAGATCCCACCTCAACTAGCACTGCACCTGATCTGCCTTCACATGTCACAACCTTCATCCCTCAGGTCCCATATCATATATCTCTCTACCCCATAGTTAGTCTCACTGATGACCACTCATGCCCTATGCAAATCAACTAGAATGAGGAAAATAACCCAGGAGAAAACTCATAGCAATATCCTGTTATTTGTTTAACAGGTACATATGTAACAGTTGCACTCTCATCTTGTTTCATTTCTCTTCAGTTTCCAATTAAAAAAGAAGAAAAAAGATGATATGTTTTTTCTAGGGACTAGTGTAGTCCCTACACTCTGCCTACATTTAAAGAAGTATTCATCCTGAACTGTCTCAGAGTTCCAGTTGCTCGTGAACTGCTCCCTGAAATATCATAACTCTAATAGGTAAAATTTAAAAGTTTTGGTATCCCTAGTGAACATTACAGTTTCTACTGTGAATATCTGCATTTCAGATGATGGTCCTTCCATATCTCAAGTTGCCAATGCAATCTTTCATGTCATCCTTGACTCTTTCTTCTCCCTTAGCCTCTAATTTAGAAAATACTGGCGGCCACATCTGAAACACCAATCCGGAATCCAAAGATTATTTCACCTCCACAGCCACCCCAGTGGCCAATTACTATGACACTAACCAGGATGATCACAGCAGCACCCATCCTAGTCTTTCTACTGCCTCCATCCCATCTGTATTGTTCAGCATGCAGCAGACACTGGGAGTCTAAGGATCAAATACCCTGCCTCTATTGCTCCAAACCTTCCATTGCTCCGATTACCTACAGAACAGACTTCCACATTGTCATAAAGCTACTCAAGACCTGACTCCTGTTCCATTGTTTCCAGTTCCTTATTCAAAGGAAAAAAGTGGGGGACACCTTAGGGTTCCTGAATGAGCTCAGTCTTCATTCCAAGCCTTTACCCATATAGGAACCCATGACTGGAAAATCTCACATACAATTTCACCGGTTTCCAAAAACAGGGACCAGTCATATGATCCTAGTCCTGGACTTAGAATTCTGGGCTTGGTATCCCATCAAGATCTCCAAATCAAAGACCTAGAAGAGTGGCTGGACATTCCCAGGACTCAACTATCTCAGAGGCCACAGATTGAGAGGCCTTGAAATAAGGCCTCCCAATCCCCTTAAGTGGTTCTGCATTTGCAGGAATCTGGTGAAAGTAACCTTCCATTGAGAGCCTGGAAACCACCACCAGAACCCATAGTCTCAGGCTGCTCAAGGCCCTTGCCCAGCCCCAGACCCTGTGATGCCTGCATTACAACAGGGCTTTCACAGGACTTTTCCATTCTGTTATTCCTCAACTGTGGATATTTTTTTCATTGACTTTCAAACAGTGTGGAAGGGAGGGGAGGAAACAGAGAAATATGGCTATCAGAGAATCACAGTGATTGGTTGCCTCCAGCATACACTGTGACTAGGGCTGGGAACCTGAAACTAGGTACATGCCCTTCACTGGAATCGAACCCTGGACCTTTCAGTCTGCAGGCTGACACCCCATCCACTGAGCCACACCAGCGAGGCCTGGAGATGGTTGCTCTCCATGCAGGTGTCAGTGAGCTCAGAGTTCCAGGGAGGCACGCAAGATATTGAAGATATTGATCAGACAATGAAGCAGTACCCCAGACTCCAGGCAGATGACGCCCAAAGCATGTCATGGGGACAGAAGGAACCACCCAGCAGCCCTTGGCCTCTTCCTCCAAGGCTGTGGGTTCCTAGGTCTGTTTGCTCCCCCCATAGGTGCCTCTTGGAGCACCCCTTACCCAACAGTGCCAGAGGGGGGAACTGTTGCCTGTGAGTGAGACCAGGTGAAGTCCTGGAAACGTGGGTAAGGGTTCCCTTCTCCCCACCCAGGACCACCACATAGCCGGGCGCATCTCAGCTTGTGCTCAACCCTAAGCACTGTGTGGCCCAGCGCTCCGCACCACCGACCCTGTCTGGGGGCCCAGCTTCCTAAGGTGGGTCTTCCCTCAGCTGGGTGTCCTCCAGTCTCCAGGCAACAGTGTGGAGGGGGGTGGCACCAGCGGCCTCATTTACATATGCCACCTCTCGGCCTATGAGCGGCTCGGGGGCTCTGGAAGTGACCTTGACCAGGCTGGGAGGGCGCCCCGGACCCCCGCAGGCGGCCACGGAATAGCCCGCGGGCACCAATCCTGGTTCCCTGGGCGGCGCGTCCCCAAGGCTCAGGGCAGAGACCGCTCAGTTCCGGGACGCCTGGCCCCCTGGTCTGTGAGGAGACTGAAGAAGCAGTTCCTCCGAGCCGCCAGGTGGGGGCGCGGGAAAGTGGGGGGCGTCCTGCGCCCCTCAGGCCCCGGGCTTCCAGCGCGCGTGTGCCTAGCGATGGGCCCGCTGAATGCGCCTCCCTCTGGGCCTGGGTTCTCCACCGCCTTCCTCCCCCTTCATCTCTCCCTGTCGCCCCGGCCTGGCCCCCAGGTGGGGGGACACTTAGAGTCAATAGTGTTAGACCCGCCCCACAGAGGAGGGTGCCTCCTGGAGAGCTTCCTGGAGGAGGAGGCTATGATTGGGAGAATGAAGTAGGAGGAGTAATTGAGGTTGGGGGCTGGGGGTTGGGAGGAAAGAGGAAGGGTTTTCTGTGCTGAGGAAACAGGAAAACTGGCCTGGAGGCCTGAGATTGGTGTGTGTGGACACTGGAGTATGTGGACACTGGTGTGTGTGGACATTGGTGTGTGAGGACATTGGTTTGTGCGGACACTGGTTTGTGCAGACACTGGAGTGTGCGGACACTGGTGTGTGTGGGCAGTGGTGTGTGTGGACACTGGTGTGTGTGTCCCAGGCCTGGGAGGGCTCCTAGCGAGCTCTCCACCCAAACCCTTCCTCAGCCCAGGGCGGCCCCACTTGGCCTGCCTCCTGGCCACGTGCGGGGTGCCCTCACTTGGGGTGGCCTCCCTGGAGGGACTTCCTTCGGGCACTTCCTCTCTCAGTCCTTCCTCCCTCAGCCTGAGCTCCTGCTCCAAAGTGAGCAGCGTGAGGCTTTAATAAAAAAATAAAAAAAGGAAAGAAAAACCTTGGCCGGTGTGGCTCAATGGATAGAGCATCAGCCTGTGTATTGAAGGGTCCTGGGTTCAATTCTGATTAACGGCACACGCCCGGGTTGCGGGCTCAATCCCCAGTGTGGGGCATGCAGGAGGCAGCTGGTCTAGGATTCTCTTTCATCTTTGATGTTTCTCTGTCTTGCTCTCTTTCTATAAATCATTTAAAAATATCTTTTAAAAAGAGAAACTGGGCTAACCAGGGCATATCTTTCTCCCAAAGAAGTTGATGGTTGTCAGCAAACTGCAGCTCGCGAGCCACAAGCAGCTCTTTGGCCCCTTGAGTTTTAGCAAAGGCCAACTTAGGAGTACCCTCATTAAGTTAATAACCATGTAACTACCCATATAGTTTAAGTTTAAAAAATTTGGCTCTCAAAAGAAATCTCAATCGTTGTACCTTTGATATTTGGCTCTGTTGATATTGAGTCTAAGTTGGGGGTTCGATCCCCTGTGGGGTGTGCAGGAGGCAGTTGATCCATGATTCTCATCACTGATGTTTCTATCTCTCTCTCCTCCTTCATTCCTCTCTGAAATTAATACAAACAAATGTGTTTTTTTTAATCCTTGAAAAAATTTTCATATCTGCCTAAGATAACATGACTACTTTTTACAATTTCTATAGGTATTTCCTTGTGTATGCACACTAATGTGTTTTACTCAGTTGTCCATTGCTAGATATGGCAGTAATTCCAAATTTCCATGATGATAATGTCATAAATTTACTAGCACTCATATATATATATATATATATATATATATATATATATATATATATAAACATATATTTTTATTGACTTTTTACAGAGAGTAAGGGAAAGGGACAGAGAGTTAGAAACATCAATGAGAGAGAAACATGCATCAGCTGCCTCCTGCACACCCCTCACTGGGGATGTACCCACAACCAAGGTACATGCCCTTGACCAGAATCGAACCTGGGATCCTTCAGTCTGCAGGCTGATGCTCTATCCACTGAACCACACCAGCCAGGGTTATATTTTCATTTCTTGTGCTGCTTCTTGAATTCCTATCAAATAAGTTCAAAGAGTGGAATTGTCTCAAAAAGCTTGATCATTTTCATTTTTATGGATGCTCGAAAGTATTCTCTAATAAGGCCCTGGCCGGTTTGGTTCAATGAATAGAGTGGTCAGTGGACTGAAGGGTCCCGCGATCGATTCCGGTCAAGGGCACATAACTGGGTTGCAGGCTCGATCCCCAGTAGGAGGCGTGCAGGAGGCAGCTTATCCATGATTCTCTCTCATCGTGGATGTTTTTCTTTCTTTCTCCCTTCCTTTCCAAAATCAATAAAATATTTATATACTTTTTAATCCTTGAAACACCCCTGCGGAAGGAAGCCAGTCCTGCCCTGGCTCTCGGAAGCCACCCCTGGAGTCAGTGCTTGCTTCTGTCAGAGGGAAAGGTCACAGGGTCACTCGGGTGGGCAGCCGCTGCGTTGGTCTTTATTTTATTTTATTTCAATATATTTTATTGATTTTTTTACAGAGAGGAAGGGAGAGGGATAGTTAGAAACATCAAATGAGAGAGTAACATTGATCAGCTGCCTCTTGCATGCCGCCTACTGGGGATGTGTCTGCAACCAAGGTACATGCCCTTCACCAGAATCGAACCCGGGACCCTTCAGTCCATAGGCCGATGCTCTTTCCACTGAGCTGCAACGGTCAGGGATGCTTGACTCTGTAACTGAGCTGGCCAAGGAGCCCCTGTGTGGACCAGAGGCGGAAACAGCTTAATTATTTTTCCATACTTCTGTATAGTTGGCCAAAAGCATACATACATATATATACAGACATATGTTCCATTTCTCTTAATGGTGGAAAAAGTGGGGTCTTGCAATTTCGAGGTAACCGGGTTCAACTAGATCCCCTCCAATAGAATGTGGGGCGATCTTTGTGTTCCTTTGTCAATTCGGGAACCCCATCGTTTTGCTTGAAATATTTCATCAGGGCTGTTGGGTTTTTCGTTCTTTTTTTAAAAAAAATCACCTCTTAAAAAAAATATACATATATATATAATTGCTGTTAGAGAGGAAGGGAGAGGGAGAGAGAGATAGAAATATCAGTGATGATGCACTAACCGGTTTGGCTCAGTGGATAGAGCATCGGCCTGCAGACTGAAGTGTCCCAGGTTCGATTCCAGTCAAGGGCATGTACCTTGGTTGCAGACACATTCCCAGTGTGGGCTGTGCAGGAGGCAGCTGATTGATGTTTCTCTCTCATTGATGTTTCTAACTCTCTATCCATCTCCCTTCCTCTCTGTAAAAAAAAAAAATCAATAAAGTATATTTAAGAAAAAATAAACATCAGTGATGAGAGAGAATCATTGCCCCCCACTGGGGATCAAGCCTGCAACTCTGGTATGTGCCCTGACAGGAACTGAATCTGGGACCCTTTAGTCCTCAGGCTGATGCTCTATGCAATGAGCCAAAACAGCCAGGGCAGGGGCTTTGGTTTTCACACAAAGGTTCTCTCCTTCCCGCATCTCAGCCCCAGGATGCTGCCGGGGTTGGATGGGGAGCCCGCAGGACCTGCTGGTGGCAGGTGAGGGTGCTGGCCCAGGTCGGCACCGCTCCCCAGCTGGGAGAACTGCCCCTCGGGCCCCACCTCTGTGGCCCCAGCCTCTGCCTTGGGGTTACCAGGTCTCTGCACTGCTTTTATAAGAAATTGATTTCAGCCCAACCTGTGTGACTCGGTGGTTGAGCTCTGACTTATGAACCAGGAGGTCACGGTTCCATTCCCAGTCAAGGGCACATGCCTGGGTTGTGGGCTACATTCCCAGTTGGGGGTGTGCAGGAGGCAGCCAATTCATGATTCTCTGTCATAATTGATGTTCTCTCTCTCTCTCTCCCTCTCTGAAAGCAATCTATGCTAATAAAAGCATAATATGCTAATTAGACCAGACAGTCAAACAACCTTCTGGACATCCTTCTGAAAAAAGCTGCAGAGACAGAAGCCGAGGCCAAGGAGATTTGCGGCAATCAGGCAGGCAGTAGATCACTTAGGGGCGATCAGGCCGTCAGGAGAACAGTTAGGGGGCAATCAGGCTGGAGGGGAGCAGTTATAGGGGAATCATGTTGGCAGGCAAAGACAGTTAGGCACGATCAGGCCTACAGGCAGAAGGAGTTAGGGGTCAGCAGGTAGGCAGGCAGAGGGTTTAGGGGCAATCAGACAGGCAGGCAGGAAGTTAGGAGCCAGCGGTTCCAGATTGTGAGAGGGACTGACAGTCAGATAACCCTTGAGGGGTCCCAAATTGGAGAGGGTGCAGGTTGGACTGAGGGCCTCCCTCCCCACCTCCCTCTTCACAAATTCCGTGCCCCAGGCCTCTAGTATATATATATATATATATATATATATATATATATATATATATATATATATATATATATATATATATATATTTAAAGGAGTAGGAGAAAAGATCTGTCCATAGTCCTGTGGCCTGTGGGGTCATGACTAGAAGTGTCGTGGGTCGGGAGGAGGTGATAGCTGGAGGGCCAGTCACAGATGGGGATCCAGAGCACAGGGTATCCTTCTGGCTCTGACAGGGGCCCTGGCACAGGTGCTGCCACCTGTTGGAGGAAGTACCGCCTCCTTTCCAGGAAAGGAGAGTTCCGGGCACAGGAACACTACCTTCCCTGTGGCTTGGGACCATGGGAACCTAGAGGTCACAGGTCCCCTTTGGGAGCCACAGCACACTAAACGGGGGGCTACATCTTCCCAGATACCCAGTCACTCTCCTGACCCATGCAAGGTTGCATGCTGTGCTTAGAAATCTGTTGGCCTCGCCCATTGGGAGCCATATCTTTTTTCAAATCTTCAAGTGTAACTATTTGACTGTATTTTGTATTGATTGACTTTAGAGCTAGAGAGGAAAAGATGAGAGACAGAAAGAAAAAAGAGAGAGAGCAGGGGAGGGGAGAAGAGATTGATTTTTTGTTCCACTTATACACTCATTGGTTGATTCTATTTTTTAAAATGTTTTATTGATTTTTTTTACAGAGAGGAAGGGAGAGGGATAGAGAGTTAGAAACATCGATGAGAGAGAAACATCAATCATCTGCCTCCAGCACACTCCCACCTGGGGATGTGCCCAAAACCAAGGTATATACATGCCCTTGACCGGAATTGAACCTGGGACCCTAGATTCTGGAGGCTGACGGTCTATCCACTGAGCCACATCAGTCAGGGGGCTTGATTCTTGTTTGGGCCATGTCCGGGATCGACTCACCACCTTGGCATATGGAAACGATGTTCTAACCAGCTGAGCTCAGGGCCAGGGCCACATTGGAATATTTTAGAAAACAGGAGAGTTTATTTTATAAAGTTCACATGTTCTGATACCAAAGCATGACCAAAATATATAAAGGAAGTGGTTTCATTCTTAAATGAAACAGATGCAAGACTCTTAAAGAGTAGCAAGCTCCATCCAGCCATAGGATAAAACCATATGGCAAGCATATCACATTCAGATGCTAAAACGGGCCAGATAAATAAGTCTAAGCCCTGACCAATGTGGCTCAGTGGACAGAGCGTCGGCATGTGGACTGAAGGGTCCCAGGTTTAATTCCGGTCAGGCATGTACTTTGGTTGTGGGCACATTCCCAGTCGGAGGTGTGCAGGAGGCAGCTGATCAATGTTTCTATCCCTCTCCTTTCCTCTCTGTAAAGTCAATAATATATATATATTAAATATATTTGGGCCGCAAAAAACCAAAAGCTTCCATTCTCATAGAAACGTAGGTTTATCTCCATAAAGAAATGCTGAATACAAAGGGCCTAGATAGAGGAGTTATCATTCACAGAACATTTTAAATAAAAATCAGAAAGTAACATTTTAAATAAAAATCAATTATTTTTTCTTGAACATGAACTCAGCAGACCCTGAGTCACTGCACTGTTGAATATGAGTCACACAAATAAACCTATTTTTCTCGTTCTCCGAAAGCGAGATATTTCCTGTTGTGCACACCAAGCAGGTCTGTCTGAGACGAAGGACGTGGCCATCGGCTGCTAGAACATTTGCTGCCGGTATCCGTGGGGAGAGATGGTGCGTGTAAGGCATGTGAGGGATGATAATGTAGTTCGCTGACAGTCATCAGTCCTTAGCGAACGTTGTGGCTCATTATAATTATGTACACTAGGATACTGTAAAAATGAAATTACAAAATTTTTATTAAAAGCTTTCTTACATTCCATGATATTGGCTGGGCTGCATGTGGCCTGTGGGCCGTGAGTTGGACATGATTGCTATATAACACATACATAAGTGTGGTTTATTTAAGGCAGTCAGACGTCATTCTTCTTTAAAAAATATTTTTATTTATTTCAGAGAGGAAGGGAGAGGAAGAGAGAGATAGAAACATCAATGATGAGAGAATATCATGGATCGGCTGCCTCCTGCACGCCCCCTACTGGGGATCGAGCCTACAACCTATGCACGTGCCCTTGGCCTGAATCTAACCCAGAACCTTTCAGCTTACAGGATGAAGCTTATCATTCATTTTTTAAAAAATTTATAAAATTAATCATTTTATTACTCAAAAAAATATGAACCAGTTATAATTGAAGTGAAAAAAAATTTTCTGGGGGGGATGGGGAACTAGATACTTTTTATTTTATTTTATTTTATTTTATTTTATTTTATTTTATTTTATTTTATTTTATTTTAAATCAATCTTTATTGTTCATATTATTACAAAGGTTCCTCATTACTTCTCCCCTCCACCAGGTTCCCACCCCACCCTCCGCCCCCTCCCCATCCCCCATTGTCCTCATCCATAGGTGCACAGTTTATGTTCAGTCTCTTCTTCCCTCCCTTTCCCCAATAGTAAATCCCTTTTCATATAGTAAATCAGTTACTTAGCATTTTCTCATATCAATAATACCTCCACATGCCCAATGATACACTTCACACAAAAGACATTTCCCAATAGGTCCACCAGCCTCATCCAGGCCCCACCCAAGGCACTCACAGATCAACACCCTAGCCCTATACTAACTCAACACATCCAGATCTAAGCCTTCATCACTTGATTCAGCAGACCCTCAAGTTCCCACAAAAGTTTCCAGCCATGTCTGCGAGGCAGCCATGGGGCAGGGGCAGGCGAGGAGCGAGCTGTTCCGGGCCTGGCTACTCGGGGCCTGGCCTCTGTTGCTCTGGTTCGTTCCACAACCAGCTGCTCCGGGTCTGGTCACTGCCGCTCCCAACCTAGTTGCTCTGGACTTGGCTGCTGCTGCTCCGGGCCTGGCCGCTCCCAGCCTGGCAGCCGCTGCTCTGGGCCTGGCCGCACCCGACCTGGCTGCTCCGGGCCTGGCCGCTCCCAGCCTGGCAGCCGCTGCTCCGGGCCTGGCCGCACCCAACCCGGCTGCTCCCCCGGGCCTGGCCGCTCCCAGCCTGGCAGCCGTGCTCCGGGCCTGGCCGCACCCGACCCAGCTGCTCTGGGCCCGGCTGCCCCGGGCCCGGCCTCTCCGAGCCTGGGCTCTCCCAGCCTGGATGCTCTGGGCTTGGCTACTGCTGTTCTGGGTCTGGCTGCTCCCACCCCGGCTGCTCTGGGCCTGGCTTCTCTGGGCCCGGCCACTCCGGGTCTGGTTGTTCCTGGACTTGCCACCCTGGGCAAGCGCCTCCGCCTCAGGCCTGGCTGCCACTGCCCCAGGTCTGGCTGCTCCAGTGCTGGCTGTTGATGCTCTGGTTCTGGCTGCTGCTGCTCTGGGGCCTGGCCGTTGCTGCTCTGGGCCTGGCTGCCACTGTCTTGTGCCAGGCCACTCTAGGCCTGGCCGCCGCTGTTTCAACATTCTGTCCTTTTTTTTTTTTTTTTTTTTTTTAAACGCATTTATGTTGCAATGTTGGCTGTTGAGTTGAGTTCTGACTTAGTCTTTGATTTTTCAAGAACTTCTTTGTATTCTTTCTTAAGTAATTTTACTATCTTTTGCTCTCACTTGATTTCTTCACATTGAGAACTTCTTTGGTTTCTTCCTCCTTGTCCTGGGAGCTCAGCAGGTTGGCCTGTGGCCCCCCTTTGTTCTCCGCGGGCTCCTGCGCTGCTTCAGCCTGTTGCCAGGGACAGTGCTGCCCAGGAAGCAGCCCCCGGCCTTGGCTCCATTGCCCACGCTCAGCGGTGGAAGGCTCAGGGGCACCCCACCCCCAGAGGCCCCGTCGCCCGGCTCCTTGCTGGTTCCCGGTTGGCCGGCATCCAGCAGGGGCTCCTGCTCCCTGCTGTGTTCCCCCAGCCCGGAGCTTTTTTTCTCCTTCCCGCTAGGGGAGTCCAGCATCAGAGTCAACAGACTGTCCTCTGTGAGCAGTGTGCGCGAGTCCTTGGGCCCGGCCTTTCGCCGCTCTCCCCGGACTCCACCTCACAGCCCCGTCTCCCTCTGCTTGAGTCTGGGTCCCCAGGGATTGGCCCAGAACTGGGGTTCGGAGCAGTCCGAACTGAGGCCTAGCGCCGCCAGAGGCCTTGTTTCTTCCGGCTAGGGTAACCCAGCATCAGAGTCAACATTCAGTCCTCTGCGCATTGCGCGCGACTCCGGGGGCCCTGCTTTTCACTGCTTTTCCGCCTCACAGCCCTGTCTCCTCCTGCCGGAGCCTGGGTCCCCAGGGTCTGGCCCATAACTGGGGCTCAGCGCTGCCGGTTCGGGGGGCTCAGCGCTGCCGGTTCGGAGGTTCAGCCCAGGCTGGGGGTTTTATTTCCTTCCTGCTAGGGAAGGAAAGGCAGCACCCGCCCTCTCCTCCTCTCTGGCTGTGACCTCTCCGCACGCGTGCGTGCGGGCGGGCGCGTAGCATGTCTCCGTACCTTAGGCTTTTTTTTTTTTTCCAGCTCCTCTGATTTTCCTTCTGGTTTTCTCTTTCCTTCTTGTAGAATTTTCAGTCAGTCGACTACCTGTAGCTCTGGGCAATGTCCACTCTACATCTTAGTTGTATTCCATTGAAATTGTTGTGTGCTGCTGCGGCTAGATGTCTACCCGAGCAGCCATCTTGGATCTCCGAAACTTTTCATTTTAAATACTCACCTGTGGATATGTTTTTATTTATTTTTAAATATATATATTTTATTGATTTTTTTACAGAGAGGAAGGGAGAGGGACAGAGTGTTGAGAAAGAAACATCCATCAGCTGCCTCCTGCACGCCCCCTACTGGGGATGTGCCTGCAACCAAGGTATATACCCTTGACCAGAATCAAACCTGGGACCCTTCAGTCCAAAAGCCAATGCTCTATCTACTGAGCCACACCAATTAGGCCGGATATTTTGTTACTGATTAGAGAGAGAGAGGAAGAGAGAAATATCTATCGGCCACCTTTTGCAACCTAGGTATGTACCCTGACAGCAATCGACCCTGAGACCTTTCAGTGTATGGGGAAGCACTCCAACTACCTGAGTGACACTGGCCAGGGTGAAACTTGATACTTGAAGTTTATCTGGTTGAACTTCAGGAAATTTTGTGAGAAGAGGAAGTTTTGAAATAGAAGCATAATGAGGAGGAAGTTCCTATATTGGGTGTTTACATTTATTTAAATCCACCCGTACTAATAAAAGGGTAATATGCTAATTAGACCAGGAGACCTTCTGGACAAAGCCATGGTGGTGGGGCCTAGGCAGAGGCAGTTAGGGGCAATCAGGCCAGGAGGGGAGGGAAGTTGGGGTGAATAGGCCAGTGTGGGGGAGGGGCAGTTAGAGGCAAGAATTCTGGCACGGGGGCAGTTGGGAGAGAGAAGGCTGATAGGCAGAGTGCTTAGGAGCAATCAGGTAGGCAGAGAGGTGAGTGGTTGGGAGCTGAGGTCCCGGATTGCGATAGGGATGTTTGACTGCTGGCAGTCGGACATCCATCGAGGGGCCCCAGATTGGAGAGGGTGCAGGCCGGGCTGAGGGACACCTTCCCTTGCTTGAATTTTGTGCACCTGGCCTCTGGTGTTTCTATAAAGGGAGATGACATTCAGATAAGTAGGTCCCAAAGTATTTCCGTCAGTGTTGTCATTCTGTGTAAGAGATAAAATATTCCCCGGGCATTTAAGGCGTGTTTTATCAGGCACATTTGTGGATAAAATATTTCTTACATTCATTACACTGAAAATGTTTTTCTTCAGCGTGAACTCTATGGTGTTGGTTGAAGTTGGACATGTATCTGAAGGATTTCCCACAATCACTATACTCATATGGTTTTTCTCCAGTGTGAATAAACTCTGTGCTGTTGAAAGAGGTTACCAATTTGACTGAAGGACTTACCACAATCACTACATTGATGTGGCTATTCACCAGTGTGAACTCTTTTGTGGTAAAGGAGTTGTACCTAAAAGATTTTACACATTCAGTACACTCACAGTTTTCCTCCAGTCTGAACTTTTTGATGTTCAATGAAATTACAGCTAATGCTTAATGACTTACCACTATCAGTACACTCATATAGCTTTTTTGCGAGTGTGGACTTTCTTTTGAGTAAAGAGGAGATTCTTATGCTTATATGATTTCCCACATTCACTAAACTCAAAAAGTTTGTCTTCTGTGTGAACTCCATGGTGTTCAGGTAGAGAAGCACTTTGATGAAAGTGCTTCCTAAAATCATTCACATTCAAAGGACTTTTTTTTTTTAGTGTGAACTCTCCTGTCAATTGAGGTTAATGACATATCTAAAACCTCTCCCACATTTGTGATACTCATATGTCACTCCACCAGAGGAGTCATCCTGGTGTTGTACAAATTTATATTTGTGGCTTACAGCATTTTTACATTTGTCCCACTGGTGATCAGTTTTTCCACTGAGAAATTTCTGTGAAAACTCACTACCACTGTGAGGCTGCCTGTGCTAAGAGATGCCTGGGGCTGCAGCAGTGCTAAGATGGATGAGAAGTATTTCCCTTGCTCCCTAGCGGTTGAAGGCACCCCTGAGATATAGCAGGTGCATCTGCGCACAAACGATGTGGAGAGAAGTCCTGTCCAATTACTTCTTTCCAGGACTTCTCTCCACAGACATCCCTCTGTTGCTGATGATAGTTTACATGGAAAAAGAAGCCTCTAACACATGTGTCACTGAAGAAGGCTTTATGCTCAAAGTCTTCTGCTTGTGACTCAGTCAGGTTCAGACTATCTTTCAAAACTGAGAAAAGCCGCTTACATAGATGGGTCCTCTGAGTTGCTGGAGCTCTTGGAAGCCATGGCTTTTGCATCCACTTGTATAGACACACTCTCCTCAGAAGAGGCCTTCTCCTGATCCATTTTATGCCAATACCTGAAAACAGAAATATGGCGAGAAAATGAATGTTGACCACTGACATGGGGATGTCCCATTACAAAAGTGTGTTGCATTTGGCTTCATGCAACTGGATGAAAACAAAAAGTTTCCAGGAAGGACTTATAGGATGCTGCAATGAAGTTCTGGGCTACTGAAGATCAAGATCAAGGAAGACCTCAAATGAAATATGACACAAGCATGGCAAGCAGCACATGGAACAGAATAGGGACCACCTGCACATTCCTCTGCTAAAAGCATTCAGCAGAGATTGTCTGCTGGTGACATGGGCAAGCTGTGCAGAAAGTTGATTACATCTTGTTCCACATAAAACTTAGTAAAGGAATAGCTTGTTTTTGAGGTCTACTTAAGCATGCATGCACACCGCATAACACATGTGCAGGTCAATGTTGGAGAATACTGCAGAGATGCAAAAAGGCCACAAGGTGAAGGTAGTCAAAAGCCAGGAAGTCACAGATGAAATGACAAGTCAGAAAAGTGTGATGTATGGGATAGAGGAGGTAGAAATGGACTCTTACCCATCTGATGCTCTATCCATTGAGCCAAATTGGACAGGGCCCTGAATGCTGGATTTTAAAAATTGATATAATTTTTGAATCCAGGAAGCAGGGAAAGGGGAGTTCCTGGGGATGGTGGTGGGGGAAGAGGGGATGTAGGAAATTTGGGGTGTCAGTGAATTCAGTGGCAGAGGAGTACAGGCCACATGCAGGGAGCACAGGCTTCCGGCAGACCCTCCTGCAGGGCGCACCTGGCCCCAGTGTAGGCATCTCACCTTTTCTACTTAGCTGAGAAGGAGATAGACATGTTGAGTGCACTGGGATACCTTCTCAGGGGCTGTGGCCTGACGTTTTTTGTGTCCAGAGTGGAGGCGGCCATGATTATGTAACACACACACACACACACACACACACACACACACACACACGTTGGAAGATGTGTCAGCTGAAGCCAAACAGCATCCCACACATGCTGGCTCTGCCTTAAGGAGCCTACACACTGAGGGGAGTGATGGGGGTGACTTTTATACCCTGATTCTGGAGTAGCCCAAAGTGCTAGAGGTGACACTTCAAGATGTCAATGTTCAACCATGCCTTGGAATAGCGTCTATTGTGAAGTTGGTTGTGGCAGTGGACAGTGATCACCTGGGAGTTAAGCGCCAGCAGGACCCTGCCAATGGGAGGCGCTTAGATCATGTAGGAGGGGCTTAGCTCCTATGTGATCAACAGGATCCTATCAGTGGAAGGGGCTTACCTTTTGTGTGAGGAGTGTAGCTCATGTGGGAGGGACTTTGCTCCTTTGTGACCAGCAGGTTTCTGACAGTGAGAAGGACTTAGCTCCTGAGTCAGCAGCAGGATCCTGACAGTAGGAGGGGCTTAGCTCCTATGTGACCAGCAGGATTTTGCTAGTGGGAGGGGCTTTTATGTTCTGTCTCTTTTTCTCTGGGAAACAAAGACAGAAAATGAAATGCTGCTCCTGTGAGCTCCCATTGACCACCTGACTACAGAGGGGACACCTTGCTGATCAGACATCACTTTTCCCTTTGTCAGAAGGGTGTTGATATAAGCCAAAACCCCTTCACTTATATTCATTATGCTAGGCCTATGTAAGACAATTTTCTGTTAACCAAACCTGGACAAACAATAGGGTAGATTTTTTTTGTTTTTTTTTTTTGTTTTATTTTGTTCACCTCTCACTTTAATGCACAGGGTACCATGCATACTTCATAGGATATAACTCATTCTCAAAAATGTCTTTAGTAGCCAGGTGGCCATGGCTCAGTGGTTGAGCATTAACCTATGAAGCAGGAGGTCATGGTTCATTCCCAGTCAGGGTACTTGCCCAGATTACAGGCTTGATCCCCAGTGGGAGGCATGCAGGATGCAGCCAGTCCATGCCTCCTCTCATCATTGATGTTTCTATCTCCCTATCCCTTCCTTTCTGAAATCAATAACAATATATTTTTTAAAAAGAAAAAAAAGGGAGAGAGAGAGAGAGAGAGAGAGAGAGAGAGAGAGAGAGAGAGAGAGAGAAAGGAAAGAAAGAAAGAAAGAAAGAAAGAAAGAAAGAAAGAAAGAAAGAAAGAAAGAAAGAAGCCGGGACCAGTTTGGCTCAGTGGATAGAGCGTCGGCCTGAGGACTGAAAGGTTCCGGGTTCGATTCCGGGCAAGGGCATGTACCTTGGTTGCGGGCACATCCCCAGTGGGAGGTGTGCAAGAGGCAGCTGATCGATGATTCTCTCTCATCGATGTTTCTAACTCTCTATCCTTCTCTCTTCCTCTCTGTGAAAAATCAATAAAAAATATTTAAAAAAAGAAAGAAAGAAAGAAAGAAAGAAGGAAAGAAAGAAAGAAAGAAAGAAAGAAAGAAAGAAAGAGACAATGGGAGGGATGGTGGAGATGAAAGGCAGAGAGCTAGAGGGAGTGGTTCCCACTGGTTGGGACCCTGCATCCCCGGGCGGGCACTGGAGGCTCTTACCGAATCCGCAGCTTCTTCTGCAGCATCTGCAGGATGTCAGCCGACTGCTGGTGATAGTCTGGAGGCACCTGGACAAACTGGGCCAACTGGCCAACTTGCTCTACCTGCAGGGAAGGGGATGTTAGTACTTGGACCCTGGAGCCCATGGGGGCTGGAGGTGGGACATGAGCCCAGGGACCAGGCCTTGCAGGGAAGCCCCATCCACCTTGGCTCATTTAATGTCACAGGAGCTGGTGAGCATCATTCAGATCCATGAGGAATAGAGCTAGTGATGCCAGCCACACATGTGCACATGGAGTTCTGATTATAGATGTGTTTTAACTCAATAAAATGCCAACTAAATCACAGAGAGAATATTCTCAGATTTTTTATGCTATAAAGTTCTTCGATCTGAGAGCATTGGCCTATAGACCAAAGGGTCCCGGGATCCATTCTGGTCAAGGGCACGTACCTTGGTTGCAGGCTCCTCCCCGGCCAGGGCCCTGGTCAGTGCACCTGCAGAAGGCAACCGATAGACATTTCTCTCACATGGATGTTTCCCTCTGTCTCTACCTCTCTCTTCGACTCTCTCTATAAATCAACTAGTGATCTGTTGCAGGAATATTCCTGCAAGACTTACGGCCCACCACCACAACCTCTCTCCCTCTCCCACCTCTCCCATGTGGCGGACAGGGCCTCAACTTCATGTGATCCCAGTAGACTGCCACCTCTGTCCTCAGGAAAGTGAATTTCTATTTTAACACCCCATTTGTAACCTGTGTGGCATTGCAGAACATGAAAAGGAATCATGGAAGAGAACTAAATGAACATTCTTTTCGTTTTGTTTTGAATCCTTATGTGAGGATATTCCTTCTATTGTTTTTTTTTTTTTTTTTTTTTTTTTTTTTTTTTTTTTTTTTTTTTTTTTTTGAGAGTGGAAGGGAGAAAGAGACAGAGAAAGAAACATTGATGTGAGAGAGAGACATTGATTGGTTTGCCTTTGCACATGACCCAACTAGGGTTGGGATAAAGCCTGAAACCAAGGTACATGCCTGAAATTGGGACCCTTCCATCCACAGACCTATGCTCTTTGCACTGAGTCAAACCAGCTAGGGCTAAATGAACATTCTTTGAAACACTATGGGGCTGAGAACGTCGAAGGGGACACCAGCAGCTCTTCTCTCGCATGATTATGTCATGGAGAGATGCATTTGACACTAGGCACTTTCCCCATTCCTGGCTGACATCAGGAAAGACATGCATCCTGGGACGCTGTGCACACACATAGTAGGTGCTCAATGCAACCAGAGGAGAGGTGGTTACTAAGCTGAGTCTATTGTCCTGTGGAGGCCCCCAGCTGTATTCAGGCCATAAGCACCAGCTGTGTGTGGTGGCCTCTGCTTATCAAATCACACTTAGAATGAGATACTGGGACATGGCTGCTGTGGCTCAGTGGTTGAGTGCTGACCTAGAAATCAGGTTATAGTTCAATTCCAGTCAGGGCACATGCCTAAGTTGCAGGCTGGATCCCCAGTAGGGGGCATGCAGGAGGCAGTTGATCCATGATTCTCTCTCATCATTGATGTTTCTCTCCCTCTGAAATCAATTAAATATATCTCTCTATATAAAAGGCTAAGTGGCTGACTATACATTCATCTGACTGATTAGCTAGTATATATGACGCACACTAGCAATTTAAAAATAAATAATGACTCGCGCATATGCAATACAAATATAGCTGTCATTGGTGCCAATCATGCACATTTTAATTTTATAATAGTACTAGAGGCCTGGTGCATGAAAATTGATGCACTGGAGAGGGGGTCCATCAGCCCAGTCTGCCCTCTCTCATAGTCTGGGAGCCTTTATGTGCAGGAGGTGACCCAGCTATCAGGGGAAGGTGATGCCCCCATCACAACTCTGTCTTCCACTGCTGGCAGTTCAAGCTTTGGCTGGCCCTCCTTACCTGAGCCTTGGGTGGCCCTGAGAGGCTGAACAGCTGCCATCCGAAGCTTGCCTGTGCCTCAGGCTGGCTCTGGGAGGCTGGGGAACTGGGGGATTCTGGAGGCAAGTGCTGAGGGGGCTGGGGTCACCATTTTGAGGGCGTGACAGTCAGTTAGCATATCCCCTCCTTGTTGGCTGTGGGCACCACCATCTTTGTGAGGGTGTGATGGTCAATTAGCATATTACCTCTTTATTAGATAGATATACTATTTTGACATTTAATTTTTTCAGTAACATATGTACCTCAGGAATCTTTCTTCTAATTAATTTACTTTCAATGTGAATGAATCCATGCACTGGGCCACAAGTATCTCTGGAAAATTTTATAACAAAGGCTCCCAGAGCTTCCCCACAAACATACAATGTTTTCATTCCCAGGAGGGTCTCCTGCTTGGAGTCAATACTTACATCATTTTCTAAAAAATTAAACATGCTTCTCCCTGCCATGTCCTTGGACTCCTCGAACTTTTCCATTGCTTGTGTGATCTCATTGTTGGGGATCTTTCCGACAAGCTTCCTTTTATAATCTAGTCCAGGCGGTGGCCCTCCAGCCTCTTCAGTTGGTTCTGAGGGAGAGGAGACAGATCTGGAGCTGCTATCTTGGCACGTGGCCCAGGGAGGCCTGCCGTGCCTCTACAAGGAAGGTCATTACTTTTTCTCAGTCTACATTTAGGGAGGAAGAACCCAGTTACTTTTTTCTTTTTGGTGGGCCCCTCAGCATCTAGGAGAGGTTTCTTTCCCTGTAAATTATCAAGGAATATTTATGAAGTAAACGAATGGATGTTTGGATGGATGATAGCATACATGGATGAATGGATGCATGGATTCATGGAGGGATTATAGCATAAATGGATAGATGGATGGATGGGTGGATAGATGGTTGGATGGATGATAGCATAAATGGATGGATGGATGGATGGATGGATGGATGGACAATAGCATAAATAAATGGATGGATGGATGGATGGATCATAGCATCCTATATAATAAAGCACTAATATAGTAATTAGACCAAACAATAAAGTGACCATCCAAATGACAACTGGCATTCCAGACAACCTTCCTGATGAAGTCGGCTGTGAGGGCTGGCTGGGGCTGTGAGGGTCAAGACCCTTGCACAAATTTTGTGCATTGGGCTTCTAGTAAATGGATAGATGGGTGGATTGGTGGATGGATAGGTGGATGGATGGATGGGTGGATGGATGAATGGGTGGATTATAGCATGAATGAATGGGTGGAAGATCAGATAAGTGGATTGCTGGGTGAGTGATAGCATAAATGAGTGGATGGATGGATGGATGGATGGATGGATGATAGATGATTGTAAATATGGAACATAAGGACACAGTATTGACACTCAGATTCCATTTTCAAATTTTTTAACAGGACCCCTCACTCCAGCTCTCTTAATGTCCTTAATTTCCAACCAGATTAACTATAGCAAAAACAGGGATATGTCTTCTGGCACTATTGTCAAATCCTTATTAAGAAGTAGATGATAAAAACACACATCCCTAATATTTTCTAGAGCTAGCATGTCGAATGCATGGCCTGCTGTCCACATGCAGCCCACAACAAGTATTTTTGTGGCCCAGCCAATATAAAGATATGTAAGGAAGGTTGTAATAAAAATTTTACAACTTAATTTTGACAATATCATATTATAGATAACTAGAGGTCCCAACGCACAAAAATTCGGGCAAGAATGGGCCTACCTTCCCCTGGCTGCCAGCACCACCTTCACTCCAGCAGGAGCCGCCTTTCTGCCTCACCCACACTGCCCAGAGGCTCAGAGCAGCTGAGGCGGTGCTGAACGCCTGTGTTGTTGCCATGGCAATGGCACAAGCAACTAGCCTCAGTCACTTGGAGCCTGCGTATGCAAACTAACACACCATATTTGTTGGATTAATTTACATACTCACTCCTGATTGGCTGGTGGTCTTCACAAAGTTACAGTCAATTTGCATCTTACTCTTTTATTAGTGTAGATTCTTAATAACTAACTGCAATGTTTGCTAATGACTGGTTACAATCATTGTGTTGTATTTATTTCCCTTACCTTATGAACAGATGCACCATTTCTCTCTCCTAATACTAACAGTGAATATTTTAGCAGCCAATGGCCACATCATTATTCTTGGACTGACTTGTTTGGTGAGCACAACAGAAAATATCTCGCTTTCAGAGAACAATAAAAATGGGTTCATTTGCATAAACACTTATTCAGTTGTGCAGTTATTCAATATCTCCTAAGTCAATGTATAAGAAAAAATATTTGTATTAAAATGGCCTATTATTTTATGTGAATGATGACTTATTTATTTCAGCCCTTTGTATTCAACATGTCTCTATCAAAATAAACCTACCTTTTCATGAAAATTGAAACCTTTTTTTTTTTTTACAGCCCATGTTAGCTTTGAGTTTGACATGCTTGTTCTGGAGTAATTGTGTGTCTCCCATAAGGTTCCCCAACAGTTACAAAATGAGTTGAATAAACACTACCATGAACAAAACACACACCTCCTCTTGTGTGTGAGCACCATATGGCCATTTTAGAAAGCCTTCCAATATGAAATAAAGTCCTGGAAATTAATGACCACTTGTGCCATGTATCAAAAGAGGCAATGAGGCCTGAGTGGTATGGCTCAGTGGTTGAACATCAACCTAAAACACAGGTCAATTTGATTCCTGGTCAGGGCACATGCCTGGGTTGTGTGCTCAGTCCCAGTAGGGGATGTGCAGGAGACAGTGGATCAATGATTCTCTCCCATCTTTGATATTTCTCTCTCTCTCTTAAATATATATATATATATATATATATATATATATATATATATATATATATATTAAAGATGCAATGAGGTTATTATTTTCATTGTAAAAAATACACTCCACAGTTTAAGAATCATGTGCTGTGAACAATGGTTGTGGAAATAAGTACCCTTAGCTTGGTTACTTTCTGGATTCAATAATCCACAAGATAGCCCTAGATTGTGTGGCTCAGTGGATAGAGTGTCAGCCTTCAGACCTAAGGGTCTGGCATTCCATTCTGGTTGTAGGCTCCTCCCCAGCAGGGGTGGTGGTCAGTGTGGGAGAAGGAGGCAACCAGTTGATATGTTTTTCTCACATTGATGTTTCTCTCTGTCTCTCCCTCTCTCTTCCACTCCCTCTAAAAGCCAATGGAACAGCCTTAGCTGTTTTTGGCTCAGTAGATAGAGTGTCAGCCTGTGGACTTAAGGGTCCTGAGTACAAATCAGCCAAGACACATGCCTGGATTTCAGGCTCACTCCTTTTTGGGGGGCATACTGGAGGCAACCGATTAAAGATTCTCTCTCTTCACTGATCTTTCTATCTCTCTCAAACTGTTTCTCTCTGAAATCAATAAAAAAATTTTAAAATAAATTAAAAGCAATGGAACAAATATCCTCAGATGAGGATTAAAATAAGTAAACACCTTTACCATAACACACACACACACACACACACACACACACACACACACACACACACACATAAACACACACACACAAACGCACACACAAACACACACACACACACAGCTACAGCATAAAGGGCTCATGGCTCTGGGGCTCCCACCCAGGGGGCCAGGTGAACATCACTGAGTGCTTATCTGTGTCACTGCCCACATTAAGGTGATGCTGTTGGTGGCTCCCTACAGACAAGTCCCCACAGTTTTAACTACAAACATCATTTTATATAGCAATGCCGGGGTTTTATAGCTGAGAAAACTTACTGAAATCTGTTTTAAATCTTCATCATGGACTAACTGGAGATGATCAATAAAGATTTCCTTGACATTAATATCAAAGAATTTTTTCACCTTTGTCATCGGCTTCATGGCCTTGCCCATTTCGATCATCGCACTGCCTGGGACAGAAGCACAAATAAAAAGTGTTCGTCCATGGAGCACCCAGAGGTTGGAGGCACTATTCACTTCTTGCCCAAGGTATGTGGGTGATGGTTTATTTAACAACGTCTTTGCTGAGGGACTGACTCAGAAAAAAATAAACACAAAAACTTTCTCTTTCTTTAAACATATTTTTTATGGATTACAGAGAGGAAGGGAGAGGGAGAGAGAGAAACAGCAATGATGAGAGAGAATCACGAATTAGCTGCCTTCTGCATGGCCCCTCCTGGGGATCAAGCCCACAACCTGGGCATGTGCCCTTGACTGGAATCACACCGTGACCTCCTGGTTCTTAGGTCAAAACTCAACCACTGACTATTACATATAATAAAAGGCTAATATGCAAAAGACCAGTGGAACAAGCAGAACAATGGGTTGCTATGATGTGCACTGATCACCAGGGTTCATGTGTGGAACATGGAGAGCGTTGGTCACAGTGGGATGGTGGAGTAGGTAAATGTGGGTGACAACCAGGGCGAGCCTTTGGTGGTTACTGAAAATTCTTTGCTCTAGTGTGCTGAGGTCCTGCCTGGTGCTCAGACCGATTGCCAGCACTGGCCACACTCACACCCATTGCTGGTGCTGGAGCCACACTTGTATCCACATGAGTAGCCAGAGCTGATCCTGATTGCTTAGCACCTTTAGTGGTGTGAGAATTGGCTGCCAGCTGTGATCTCTCAGGGCTTCTCCACCTCCTCCTGCTCCTGAGGGGAGATCTGGGCTGGCAGCTGCCACTTGCACCCGCTGCTAGTGCCAGAGTTGCTGCTTGAACCCACTGCCGGTGCTGGCCCCAATTACTTGGCACCTTCAGAAGCCATAGCAGGAGGGGCTGGGCGGAGGTATGGAGGATGGGCTGAGACCTCCCCTTGTACCAAATACCAGACCTCCCCCTCTACCAAAGTTTCTTTCAAGGTGCATGATTTCATGCACTGTGTAACTAGTAATCCTATCTAATAAAAGGGTAATATGCAAATTGACCATCACTCCAACACATAAGAGGGCCTCCCCCATCTGGACACAAGATGGCTGCCACAAGATGGTAGGGAAGTTGTGGGTGACTAGGCCAGCAAGGGAGGGTAGTTGAGAGGGACCACACCTGCAAGGGAGGGCAATTGGGTGGGACCAGACTGGCATGGGAGGGTAGTTAGGGGTACCAGGTTAGCAAGGTAGGGCAGTGTAGGGTGATTGGGCCAGCAAAGAAGAGCAGTTGGGGGCAACCAGGCCTGTAGGGAAAGACAGTTGGGGACAACCAGGTTGGCAGGGGAGGGCAGTTAAGGTGACCAGACCAGCATGGGAGGCAGTTATGGGAAATCAGGTGAGCAGGGAAAGGCAGTTAAGGGCAACCAGGCTTTTAAGGGAGGGTAGTTAAGGGTGACAAGGCCAGCAGGGGAGGGTAGTTAGGGGTGACAAGTTGGCAGGGGAGGGCAGTTAGGGGCAATCAGGCTGGTAGGGGAGCAGTTAGGCATCGATCAGGCTGGCAGGGGAGTGGATAGGGGGTGATTAGGCTGGTAGGCAGAAACTTTAGGGGCAATTAGGCAGGCAGGCAGGTGAGCAGTTGGGAGCCAGCATTCCTGAATTGAGAAGGACAATCCCCATGCATGAATTTCGTGCACCAGGCCTCTAGTAATTATAGTGATTAAAACATTTTTTATTGAAAAATGAATGTTTATTGCATGTAATCTTCTACACTAATAAAAAAAACATGCAAATTGACCATCTTTCTGCTACACCCATCAGCCAAGCAGGAGCGAGTATGCAAATTAACCCAATAAAGATGGCAGCGGCCATGGAGCTGACAGGAGCAGAGACTTAGGTTGCCCCCCGTGACAGAAGAAACCAAGATTCCCATGCACCCTAACCTCTGCTGAAGGAGTGGCTGGAGAAAAAAAAGGGGGCTAAGAGCCTGGGTCATCAGGGGCAGCCCAGGCTTCCAGCCTGCTGTGGCCACCACTCATGGAGTGGCTGGGGGCCTGGCTTTCTGAGGGGGATGGAGTAAGAGTCCCTGCTGGGGCGCATGGCCTGCCTACAAACAGCTATCAGTCCCTCACCAGGCACCCAGTGAGGACCACCATCCTGAAGGGGATGTGGCCAGACAAAAAACAGCCCTCAGCATCTTACCCAGGCTGGCCATGCCCCCATGGGGTGAGGGTCCCCGCTGGGGGCATGGCCAGCCTGCAAACAATCACCAGACCCTCACCCAGGCTGGCCAGGCACCAGCAGGAACCTTCACCCTAAAGGTGGTGTGGCCAGCTTGAAAACAGCCCTCAGTCCCTCACGCAGGCTGGCCTACCCCTCCAGTAGAGGCCCTCATCCCTTGGGGGCATGTCTGGCCTGCAAACTACCACAGGACCCTCACCCAGGCTGCTCCACACCCCAAGGGAGACCCCACCCTGATCTGGAACACCCATCAGGGCAAACCAGCCAGCCCCCACCTTTGTACCAGGCCTCTATCCTATCTAATAAAAGAGTAATATGCAAATTGACCATCACTTCAACACACAAAATGGCTCTACCCATGTGGTTAAAAGTAATTGTCCCCATGTGGACATAAGATGACCACCACAAGATGGCCTGAAGAGGAGGGCAGTTAGGGGTGCCCACCCGTGTAGGAGAGGGCAGTTGAGGGGAAGACAGGCTGCAGGGGAGGTCAGTTGGGGGCGATCAGGCCAACAGGGAAGGGCAGTTGGGGTGGAACCAGGACTGCAGGGGATGGCAGTTGTGAGGAACACAGGCCTGCAGGGGAGGGCAATTGTGGAAAAGTAGGGCAGTTGGGAGGGGCCAGGCCTGCAAGGAGGGAAGTTAGAGTCTACCAGGCTGTCAAGGGAGGGTAGTTCAGGGTTATGGGCCATCTGGGGATGGCAGTTGGGGGGGGGCAACCAGGCCCGTTAGGGGCAATTGGGCTGTCAGCGAAATAGGCTTCCATCAGGCTGGCAAGGGGAGTGGTTAGGGTGTGATCAGGGTGGCAGGCAGAATGGTTAGGGGCAGTAAGGTAGGCAAGTGAAAGGTTGGGAGCCGACAGACCTGGATTGTAAAAGGGATGTCCTATTGCCTGTATAGGCCTGATAGGATCCCAGATTAAAGAGGGTGCAGGCTGGACTGAGAGAGTGAGGATGCAGGCTGGACTGAGAGACAACTGCCCCCATTTTCCCCCACCCCCCCCACACGAATTTTGTACACCAGGCCTCTAGTAAACAATAAAAGGATTGAGTCCTCCTCAGGGCTAAGCACCCACCAATAAAGATGCCAATAGGAATGAATGAACATCTCATCTCAGCTTTTGTTTCGAGGTCCTCCAGGGGCCTCTCCCTGGATCATTCTGAGGGAAAGTCACCTGGATTCTTCCTGGTGTGGAGGAAGCCTGGCAGTGTCCTGCAGGGAGCTCCCAACAGGATGGGCAGCCATGCCGAGTGTGGCCCGCTAAGGGCATCAGCTAATCAACATTCATTTGCAAGAGGGTGACCTCGAAGCTGTGCACAATGAGGTGGCAGGTTCTCTTAAAAACATCCTGGTCCCTGGCCGGTGTACTCAGTGGGCAGAGTTAGATTCCGGTCAAGGGCATGTACCTGGGTGGCAGGCTTCTTGGGTCGGGACCGGACCCTGGTCGAAGCTCATGAAAGAGGCAACCAATCAATGTGTTTTTTTGCACATTGATGTTTCTCTTCTCTCACTCTCTCTTCCACTCTCCCTAAAAATAAAAAAAATAAAAATTATCCTTAGGTGAAAATTAACATAAACAAACAAACAAAAATCATTTCGCAGCCAGCCTGCATGGCTCAATATTTGAGCATCAACCTAGGAACCAGAAGGTCACAGTTTGAGGCCTGCTCAGGGTATACCTGGGATCCCTAGTAGGGGGCATGCAAGAGGCAATCAAACCATGATTCTCACCATGGATGTTTCTCTATCTCCTTTCCTTTCTGAAATCAATCCAAAAAAGAAAAGAAGAGAAAAAGAAAGTCTTTGTGTATAATTTACAGGCGACAGAGGCTGCCCGCCCTCCAGGCCCTGCACACTCATCGAAGTTGAGTCCTCACCCAGGTCGTGGCCGTACTTGAGCATGCAGTTGCCCAGCAGGCCCAATGGCTGTGGGCACTCGAGGGCCTGCCCCTGGTTGTGGATCTTCGACGCTGGGCGGAGCATGCCCAGCTTCGCTCTGTATACTTTAAGACAGGATCATTTGTAATTCCTTCAAGGGACAGGGCAGTCTCTCACACTGGCACAGAGCATGAGCCAGCAAGATTGAGTGACATGTCAGAGATCCAAGGTGCCAAAGGGCCACAGTGACCTATTTATTCTTTCCTGTGATTGGCACATGCATCACCCAGGTGGGTGCTTAACGAATGGTTGCAGATTCATGTGGGAAACGGAAATTGTCCACACAAGGCAACCAGGCTATATCAGGACCTCTCTCTCTGTCTTAACTCAAAATTTATTTATCCCTAGTCTGTATGGCTCAGTGGATAGGGCGCTGGCCTGCAGACTGAATGGTCCCGAGTTCCATTCTGGTTAGAGCACATCCCAGTGAGGGGTATACAGGAGGTAGCCGATCCATGATCTCTCTCATCATTGCTGTTTTTGTCTCTGTCTCATTCTCTCTTACTCTCTGAAATCAATAAAAATGTATTTCAAAAAGTAAATGAGCCCTAGTTGGTCTGACTCAGTGGATACAGTGTAGGCCTGTGGACTGAAGGGTCCCAGGTTCAATTCTGGTGAAGGGCATGTACCTTGGTTGCAGGTATCCTGGCCTTGATCGGGGTATGTGCAGGAGGCAACCCATGGATGTGTCTCTCTCACATAGATGTTTCTCTCTGTCTCCCCCCCTCCCTTCCAATCTCTCTAAAAATCAATGGAGAAAGCATATAGTAAGAGGGGAGAAACCAAGATGGCGGCATAAGTGAACACCTATACTGCTGCCTTGCACAACAATTTCAAAACTACTAGAAAGAAAAAGAAAAGGGCACTGAAACGCAGGGCAGAGGTGCAGAGACACAGAGAGGTGCACTCTCGAGAGGAAGGGGCAGGTAGGTGAATACAAGGCTGGCTTTCTCTAACCAGAGCAAATCAAAGGCTCCCCATAGTGCTAAAATCCAGTCCTGGATGAGACACATACAGGGAGAAACTGTACTGTCTGGCAGCGGGCAAGGCCCGAGAGCAGCTTTCTCTCAGAGGTGTGTTCAGCCATAGCCTCAGGGCACTGAGACCCTGGGGAACTATGGGAGACAGAGGTGCAGAGACGCAGAGATATGCATGCACAAGAGGAAAGGCCGGGCGGCTGGATACTTGGCTGCCTTGATTATTCTGAAGGGAAACAGAGACTCACGACTGCACCATACTCCAGTTCCAGGGGAGACTTTGGGTACCACACTCATTTGGGGAAAAACTGGACTGTCTGGCAGTGGGCAAAACTCAAGAGCAGCTTTCTTTCAGAGGTGCATGCAGTGATTGCCTAGGGGCACGGAGACCCAGAGGAACTGTGGAAGATAGAGGTGAGGAGGCACGCTCGTGGAGAGGGCTCGGGCAATTGAACATGTGGATGCCTTTCTCGTTCTGGAGGGAAACAAAGCTTCCCGAACTACACGTACTCCAGTTCCAGGTGAGACTTTGGGTATCCACACTCATTCACTAAGAAATAGGACTGTCTGGCAGCGGGCAAAGCTTGAGAGCAGCTTTCTCTCAGAGGTGCGAGCAGCCATTGCCACAGGACACTGAGACCCAACCCTTTTAAGGTAGGGATGATGGGAAACCAAGGCTGCCTGCTCTGCTCTGATACCTCACCCCATCCAAACTGAGCACAGAAGCTCTCCCAGTGGAGACACTGCTGATCCTCACAGCCAATTGGTTTGTAGGTCAACTCCGCCCAGTGATACCAACAACAATCAAGGCTTAACTACAACAAGACTGTGCAGCCCATAAATCTGTACACAAGACTGTCCACTTTGGGAAGTTTGAGCCACTTGGCCCAAAAGACACTTGGCACACAAAGCAACTCCATAAACTCAGGGAAGCAGCTAAAATGTGGAGACAAAGAGGAAGATCACAAATGAAAGAAACTGAGGAAAGCAGAAGACTGGACATAGTTAAAAATCACATTTATAAGGTTACTCAAGAATCTGCTAAAAACCTGTGAGGAACTTAGTGAGATCTTTGAAGATCTTAATGAGAATGCAAAAAAAAAAAAAAAAAAAAAAAAGGACCAGTCAGAAATTAAGCAATATGCTGTATGAAATAAAGAATATACAGAAATTCAACAGTAGATCAAAGGACCGTAAGAATCAAAGATTTGAAACATGAGGAAACAAAAAAACACCCAACCAGAAAAACAAAAAGAAAAAAAGAATCCAAAAATATGAATATAGTGTAAGGAGCCTATGGGACAATGTTAAGCGTACCAATATCCAAATAATGGGGGTGCCAGAAGTAGAGAGAAAAAAAAGTATTGAAAACCTGTTATAAGTAATAATGACAGAAAACTTTCCCTACCTGGTGAAAGAAATAGAATTACAAGCTCAGGAAACACACAGAACTCCAAACAAAAGGAATCCAAAGAGGACCTCACCAAGACACATCATAATTAAAATACCAAGGGCAAAAGACAAAGAGAATCTTAAAAGCAGCAAGAGAAAAATAGTTAGTTACCTACAAGGGAGTACCTATGTGACTGTCAGCTGATTTCTCAACAGAAACTATGCAGGCCAGAAGGAAATGGCAAGAAATATTCAAAGTGATGAACAGCAAGAACCTACAACCAAGATTGCTCTATCCAGCAAAGCTATCATTTAGAATTGAAGGTCAGATAAAGAGCTCCACAGACAGGAAAAAACTAAAGGAGTTAATTACCACCAAACCAGTATTTTATGAAATGCTAAAAGGTGTTCTTTAAGAAGAGGAAGAAGAAAAAGGTAAAGATAAAAATTATGAACAACAAATACATATCTATCAACAAGTGAATCTAAAAATCAAGTGAATAAAAAATCTGATGGACAGAATAAAGTGGTGAATATAATACAATTAGAGGCATAGAAAGGGATTGGACTGATAATTCTCAGGGAAAAGAGGGTGTGAGGGGTTCGGGAAGAAATTGGACAAAAATCTTACACCAATGGATGAAGACAGTGGCTGGGCTGGTGGTAGGGCATGGGGTGGAGTGGGCAATCAGGTGGAGGGGAGCTATGGGGGGGGGAAGAGGAACATATGTAATAATCTGAACAATAAAGATTTATTTTTAAAAAATCAATGGAAAATTATCCTTGGGTGAGGATTAACCACAACAAATCAGTATGTAAAAAAGGAGGAAATGTCTAAGTAAGCAGCAAGCATTTACAAAATGCTGAATGGATTCCTGAAGGGTCTCCTGCATGTCTTTGCTGAGCAATGTCCAGCTGCCAAACCAGGAGCCTTCCCAATGGATCCCAGGACTGTCCACTCTGCTTTCATCAGCCCAGGCAACCACTAAGTCGCTGGAGACTAGACATCATAAAACCGAATTTCAGCCAGCAGGTGTGGCTCAGGGATTGAGCATCAACCTGTGAACCAGGAGGTCACGATTCGATTCCCCATCAGGGCACAGGCCTGGGTTTTGGGCTCAATGCCCAGTGTGGGGTGTGCAGGAGGCAGCGGAGCAATGATTGTCTCTCACCATTGATGTTTCTCTCTCTGTCTCCCTCTCCCTTCCTCTCTGAAATCAATAAAAATATATTTAAAAAAAACACCAAAAACCACATTTCATGATTGAGACCCCAAGAACATTGATTCTAGATCACAGCAAGGGTGGCACAACCAACGTGGGTATTCAGTGTGTGTCACCATGAACGGGCAATAGGACAGTTCCAGCCATTGTCCCACATTACCTGGATTGGGCTGAATGTATTCTGTGGCTTTCAAACGAATTTCTGTAACAGCTTAGTTGGTGTTATTTTTTTCTAAAGAAAAGCACATAAAATGTTGGTGAGTGACAAATGGTGAATTCATAGGAAAACACAGACATGACTTTTTCCCACAACAAAGGGGATGAAATGGAGGATCCTAGCGATTCCTGGGGGCCCCAGGGACGGCCCACACAGGAGACCAGGGACAACTTCACAATAATTTCTGTGAAGGGTCGTTATGTGCCCTGGCCGTAGCTCAGTGGGTTGGAGCATCATCCTAGACACTGAACAGTCACGGGTTCAATCCCTGGATAGGGTGCATATGGGAGGCAGTGAGATGTTTCTCTCTCACATTGATGTTTCTCTCTTTCTTTCTTTCTCTCTAAAATCAATATAATATATCCTTAGGTGAGAATTAAAAAAAAAAAAAAACACGTTTTAGTGAGGAAGAGAAAAAGAGAGAGAGAAACATCAATGATGAGAAAGAATCATGAATTGGCTGCCTCTTGCATACTCCCTACTGGGGATCAAGTCCACAACCCAGGCATGTGCCCTGACCTGAATCAAACAATGACCTGGTTTATAGGTTAATGCTCAACCACTGAACCACACCAGTTGGGGTGAAATACATTTTAAAAAAAGGAGTCCCATTGTACTTCCCCAATGCTTTCACATGCATGAATGTTCCCATAACTGTCACACAGAAATGCCAGGTGAGCAGCGCTCTGGGTGTCACCCTGTGTCATAGTCAGAAAAAGTGAACCCACCCATCCAGGCGCTGAGGCCGGTTACAGGGCAGTGCCAGGACCTGGTGATGCATCATACAGCTGTCATGCCCAGGGGACACAGCCAGGGCTTCCATGTGGGGTATCAATATGATTCCATGTGAGGATCTCAGCCAAGAAACATACTCTCCAAGGTGCATAACTACGATGCTCGGGCTTTTTAACAGCTTGCTGAGACTGCCCATCTTGCTCAGCCGGTGTGCTTCAGTGGTTGAGGTCGAACTATGAACCAGGAGGTCACAGTTTGATTCTCAGCCAGGACACATGCCAGGGTTGTGGGCTTGATGTCCATGAGAGGTGTGCATGAGGCAGCCAGTCGATGATTCTCTCTCATCATGGATGTTTCTATCTCCCTCTGTCTATCTCTCTGAAGTCAATAAGATTGTATATCCTATATAATAAAAGCCTAACAGGCCAATTGACCAAATAACAGAACGATTGGTCACTATGAGATGCACTGACCACCAGGGGGCAGATGCTTAACACAGGAGCTGCCCCCAGCCTGCAAGGCCCTATGCCAGCCAAAGCGGGGTGCCAGCATGGGCCCCCTGATCACCCTATTGATCACCCCACACATTGGCCCTGATAGCCAGCCAGGCACAGGGAACCTACCTGTGCACAAATGTACACAGGGCCTCTAGTCTACAGTAATAAAAAGGGTAATATGCTAATTAGACCAGGGGACGTTCAAGACATCCTTCCCAACACAGCCATGTGGCAGAGCTGAAATAGAGGTGGTTAGGGGCCATCAGGCCAGGAGGGAAGGGCAGTTGGGGGTGATCAGGCCAGTGGGGGGAGGCTCGGTTGGGGGTGATTAAGCAGGCTGGGGGCAGCTGGGGGCAAGCAGGCCAACAGCAGAGTGGTTAGCGGCAATCAGGCAGGCAGGTGAGCGGTTAGGATCCAGCAGTCCTGGATTGTGAGAGGGATTCCCAGACTGAAGAGGGTGCAGGCCAGGCTGAAGGACACCCTCCAAACCCCTCCCACACAAATATCGTGCACTAGGCCACTAGTATGTGTGTGTGTGTGTGTGTGTGTGTGTGTGTGTGTGTGTGTAAAGACTGCCCATCTTTTGAGCATTCTGTGCTTTGTCCACCAGAGAGAATCAGCAAGCTGTATCCATGCTCCTCCATAATTAAGCCCCTCATTTGGGCTTAAACCTGGGAAAAAACTGCCTTTTGGGTCACAGGATCCACACCTGTGTATGAGCAACCTAGACTCCTCATAGTATCAGTGTGTCTCATCTCACAACTACAGTCAAATTTATTTCCTTTAAAAAAATTTCCCTCTAGATTGCTGCCTCTCTTTTTAAAAAGAATTCGTATTGTTGAAATTATTACTTATGTCCACTTTTCCTCCAGTTTTTCCCCTCCAGCCCACTGCTACCTTCTGACCCAGGCCCTCACCACCCCATTGTCTGTGTTCCTGGGCCATGCACAGATGCATGCAAGGTCCTTGTCTGATTACCTCCCCTGCCTTCCCTCCGAGGTTCCACACTCTGTTCCATGCTTCCATGTGCACATCCATCTGTTTGGTATTTTCTTACTTAGACTCCACATAGGAGTGAAATCATGTGATGAGACTCACATTCTTCACACAATTGACATAAAGTTGCTCTTACCCTTTCCATGTCAAGAAAGTAGTCATCTAGTTTCGTGCCTTCAATGCCTTTCATTTTTTCTCTAATTTTCTGCAGAAATAAAGACAAGTAAGTATAATATACAATGATTTGTGATCAAAGTATCTGATGCAAATTATCTCTCTTTTTTACACACACACACACACGCACACACACACACACACACACACACACACACAAACACGCACACACACCACTCTCAGATTCAGCCTTTTTAAATTTCATTTGTTCATTATTAAAATGTGTTTTTATTGTCTTCAGACAGGCAGGGAGAGGGAGAGAGAAATAACAATGATGAGAATCATGGATCAGGTGCCTCCTGCACACCCACACTGGGGATCCAGCACCCAGGCATATGTCCTGGCCAGGAATGGAATTTGGGACGCTTTGGTCTGCAGGCTGTCACTCTATCCACTGAGCCAGACAAGCAAGGGCTGCACTAATATTTTTAAATCTCCATTTAGGTTGGAAAGGCCAAAAGGTATGTAACCCTTACCTTATCAGGAGATGTGCCTGCCCCCAGAGTCCAGCAACTGGTATGAGGTGTCTCCATGGAAACTAGTCTTGGGTATTTTCATGGGAACTAGTCTGTAATGTCTCCATGGGAACTTGCCTGGGGTGTCTCTATGGCAATTTGACTGGTGTGTCTCCATGGCAACTGGTATGGGGTGTCTCATGGGAATTAGTCTTGGGTGTCTCCATGAGTACTAGTCTGGGGTGTCTTCATGGGAACTGGTCTGGGGTGTCTCCATGGGAACTAGTCTGGGGTGTCTCTATGGCAACCTTGACTGGCTTGTCTCTATGCGAACTGGTCTGGGATGTCTCCATGGGAATTGGTCTGCGGTATCTCCATGAGTACTCATCTGGGGTTTCTCCATGGAAAATGGTCTGGGGTGTCTCCATGGGAACAAGTCTCCAGTGTCTCCAAAAGTACTAATCTTGGATGTCCCGATAGGAACTGGTCTGGGCTGTCTCCATGGGAACTGGTTTGTGGTGTCTCCTTGGCAACTGGACTGGTGTATTTCCATGGAAACTGGTGTGGGATGTCGCAATGGAAACTAGTCTTGGGTGTCTCCATGGGAACTTGTCTGAGGTGTCTCCATGGAAACTGGTCTAGGGTGTCTCCATGAAAACTGAAGTGGCATGTTGTCATGGCAACTGGTATGGTGTGTCTGCATGGCAACTGATATGCTGTGTCTCCATGGGAACTATTCTCGAGTGTCTCCTTGGAAACTGTACTGTCGTGTTTCCATGGGAATTGGTATGGGGTGTCTGCATGGCAACTGATATGGGGTGTCACTATGGGAAATAGTCTGTAATATCTCCATGGGAACTGGTCTGGGGTGTCTCCATGAGTACTGGTCTGGGGTGTCTCCATGAGAACTGGTCTGGGGTGTCACCAAGGGAATTGGTCTGACATGTCTCTATGGCAACTGGACTGCAGTGTATCCATGGCAACTGCTATGGGGCGTCTCCATGGTAACTAATCTTGGATGTCTCCATGGCAACTGGACTGGCGGGTTTCCATGGAAATTGGTATGGGGTGTCTCCATGGGAACAAATCTCCCGTGTCTCCAAAAGTACTAATCTTGGATGTCCCGATAGGAACTGGTCTGGGCTGTCTCCATGGGAACTGGTTTGTGATGTCTCCATACCAACTGGACTGGCGTGTTTCCATGGCAACTTGTATGGGGTGTGTCCATAGGAACTAGTCTTGGGTGTCTCCATGGGAACTGGTGTGTGGAGTCTACATGAAAACTGGTCTGCATTGTCTCCATGCCAACTTGACTGGCTTGTCTCCATTATAACTGGTCTGTGTTACTCCGTGACTAATAGTCTGCGGTTTCTCAAAGGGAACTGGTCTGGGGTGTATCCAAGGCAACTGGACTGGCATGTTTTCATGGCAACTGGTATGGGGTATCTCCATGGGAACTAATCTTGTATGTCTTCATGGGAACTGGTCAGTGTGTCTCCATGGCAACTGGATTAGCATGTTTCCATGGAAACTGGTATGGAGTGTCTCTATGGGAACAAGTCTCCAGTGTCTCCAAAAGTACTAATCTTGGGTGTCCCCAGAGTAATTGGTCTGGGGTGTCTCCATGGGAACTAGTGTGTTGTGTCTCCTTGGCAACTGGACTGGCGTGTTTCCATGACAAGTGGTATGGAGTGTCTCCATGGAAACTAGTCTTGGTTGTTTCCCTGGGAACTCCTCTCAGGTGTCTCCATTGGAACTGGTGAGGGTTTCTCCATGGGAAATGGTCTTGGGTATCTCCATGGGATCTGGGCTGAAGTGTCTACATGACAACTGGTCTGGCATGTTTCTATGGCAACTCCTATGATGTGTCTCCATAGAAACTGTTCTGGGGTGTCTCCATGGCAACTGTTCTGGGGTGTCTCCATGGAAACTGGTCTGGCTTGTCTCAATGGAAACGGATCTGGGGTGTCTCCATGGCAACTGGTCTGGGGTGTCTCCATGGAAACTAGACTGGTGTGTTTCCATGGCAACTGGTCTGAGGTGTCTCCATGGCAACTGGTATGAGATATCTCCATGGGAACTATTCTTGAGTGTCTCCATTACTACTGGTATGGGGTGTCTCCATGGCAACTGGTCTGGAGTGTTTCCATGGAAACTTGTCTGGAGTGTCTCAATAGAAACTGGTCTGGGGAGTCTCCATGTGAACTGGTCTGGGGTATCTCCATGGCAACTGGTCTGGGGTGTCTGCATGGCAACTGGACTGGCGTGTCTCCATTGAAACTGGTTTTGCATGTTTCCATTGCAACTAGTATGGGGTTTCTCCATGGGAACTAATCTTGTGTGTCTCCATGGGAACTGGTCAGTGTGTCTCTATGGCAACTGGACTGGCATGTTTCCATGGAAACTGGTATGGGGTGTCTCTATGGGAACAAGTCTCCAGTGTCTCCAAAAGTACTAATCTGGGGTGTCCCAGAGGAATTGGTCTGGGTTGTCTCCATGGGAACTGGTGTGTGTCTCCTTGGCAACTGGACTGGCTTGTTTCCATGACAAGTGGTATGGAGTGTCTCCATAAAAACTAGTCTTGGGTATTTCCCTGGAAACTCCTCTGGGTTGTCTCCATGGGAACTGGTGAGGGTTTCTCCATGGGAAATGGTCTTGGGTATCTCCATGGGAGCTGGGCTGAGGTGTCTACATGGCAACTGGTCTGGCGTGTTTCTGTGGCAACTCCTATGAGGTGTCTCCATAGGAACTGTTCTGAGGTGTCTCCATGGCAACTGGTCTGGGGTGTCTCCATGGGAACTGGTCTGGCTTGTCTCCATGGAAACTGGTCTGGGGTGTCTCCATGGCAACTGGTCTGGGGTGTCTCCATGGAAAGTAGACTGGCGTGTTTCCATGGCAACTGGTCTGGGGTGTCTCCATGGCAACTGGTATGAGATGTCTCCATGCGAACAATTCTTGAGTGTCTCCATGAGTACTGGTATGGGGTGTCTCCATGGCAACTGGTCTGGAGTGTTTCCATGGGAACTTGTCTGGAGTGTCTCAATAGAAACTGGTCTGGGGAGTCTCCATGTGAACTGGTCTGGGGTATCTCCATGGGAACTGGTCTGGCATGTCTCAATGGGAACTGGTCTGGGTTATCTCCATGGCAATTTGTCTGGGGTGTCTGCATGGCAACTGGACTGGCGTGTCTCCATTGAAACTGGTTTTGCATGTTTCCATGGCAACTGGTATGGGGTTTCTCCATGGGAACTAGTCTCAGGTGTCTCCATGAGCACTGTTCCTTGGTGTATCCAATGAAACTGGTCTGGGGTGTCTCCATGGGAACTGGTCTGGAGGTTCTCCAAGCCAACTGGTCTGTCATGTCTCCATGGCAACTATACTGGGGTGTTTCCATGGCAGCTAGTATGGGGTGTCTCCATGGTAACTAGTCTTGGTGTCTCCATTGGAACTGGTCTGGGGTGTCTTCATGGCAACTGTACTGGTGGGTTTCCATGCAAACTCGTATGAGGTGTCTTGATGGGAACAAGTTTCCATTGTCTCCATAAGTACTAATCATGGGTGTCCAAATAGGAACTGGTCTGTGGTGTCTCCTTGGGAACTGGACTGGATTGTTTCCACGGCAACTGGTATGGGGTGTCTGCATGGGAACTAGTCTTGAGTGTCTTCATGGGAACTGCTCTATGGTGTCTCCAAGGGAACTGGTAGGGTGTATCTCCATGGCAACTTGACTGGCGTTTCTCCATGGAAACTGTTCTTGGATGTCTTCATGGGAACTGTCTGGGTGTCTCCAAGGGTACTGGTCTGGTGTGTCTCCATGGGAACTAGTCTCTGGTGTCTCCATGAGTACTGGTTTGTGTTTCTCCATGAGTACTCATTTGGGGTGTCTCCGTGGAAACGAGTCTGGGGTTTCTCCATGACAAGTGCACTGGCATGTTTTCATGGCAACTGGAATGGGGTGTCTCCATGGGAACTGTTTTGGGGTTTCTCCATTGGAACTGGTCTGGGTGTCTCCAATGCTACTGGACTGGGGCATTTCCATTGCAACTGGTATGGAGTGTCTTCATGGAAACTAGTCTTCATTGTCTCCATGAGTACCGGTTTGTGGTGTCTACAGGGGAACTGTTCTGGTGTGTTTCCATGGCAACTGGACGGGGGTGTATCCATGGCAACTAGACAGATTTTTTTTTAATGATATGTAAGAAATGTTTTAATAAAATTTCGTAACTTAATTGTTACAGTATCCTGTTATACATAATTATGAATGACAAACTACCACCTTTGCTAATGACTGATTACTGTAATCATTTTGCAATCAATTCTCTTACATGCCTTATGCGCAGGCTCACCATTGCTTTCCACTAATATTACCAGTGAATATTTTATTTTATTTTATTTTTTATTTTTTTTAAATTTATTTATTTATGTATTTATTTAATATATTTTATTGATTTCCCCCCCTCCCTCCCTTCATTACATACCCTCCCTCCCCGGAGTTTTATGTCCATTGGTTGTACTTATATGCATGTATACAAGTCCTTCGGTTGATCTATTATCTCCCCCAGATCCTCCTCCCCTCCCTGCTGTAATTTGACAATCTGCTTGTTGCTTTACTGTCTCTATATCTATCTTTTGGTTTATCAGTTTATAATGTTCTCTATTATCCATAAATGAGTGAGGTCATGTGGTGTTTCTCTTTCATTGATTGGCTTATTTCACTCAGCATGATGTTCTCCAATTCCATCCAGGTTGTTGCAAATGATGAGAATTCCTTCTTTTTTTAAGGCAGCATAGTATTCCATTGTGTAGATGTAGCATAGTTTTTGGATCCAATCATTTGCTGATGGGCACCTAGGCTGTTTCCAAATTCTGGCTATTGTAGATTGTGCTGCTATGAACATAGGAGTGCATATATCCTTTCTGAATGGTGTTTCTAGTTTCTTGGGATATATTCCTAGGAGTGGGATTACTGGGTCAAATGGGAGTTCTATTTTCAGTTTTTTGAGGATACCCCACACTGATCTCCACAGTGGTTGCACAGGTCTGCATTCCCACCAGCAGTGCACGAGGATTCCTTTTTCTCCACAACCTCGCCAACACTTGTCGTTTATTGATTTGTTGATGTTGGCCATTCTGACAGGTGTGAGATGATACCGCATTGTTGTTTTGATTTGCATCTCTTGGATAATTAGTGACTTTGAGCATGTTTTCATGTGCCTTTTGGCCTTCCTTCTGTCTTCTTTTGAGAATATTCTATTTAGGTCCATTGCCCATCTTTTTAATTGAATCATTCATTTTTCTTTTATTTAGTTTTATAAGCTGTCTGTAGATGTTGGAGATTAAACCTTTATCAGTGGTAATATATGCAAATATGTTCTCCCATACAGTGGGCTTTATTGTTGTTTTGTTGACGGTTCCTTTTGCTGTAGAAAAGCTTTTTATTTTGATGTAGTCCCATTTGTTTATTTTCTCTTTAGCTTCCATTGCCCTAGGGGCAGTATCAGTGAAGAAGTTCTTTTGGCATACGTCTGAGATTTTGCTGCCCGTGGATGCTTCTAGTATTTTTATGGTTTCCCATCTGATGTTTAAGTCCTGTATCCATTTTGAGTTTATTTTTGTGTATGGTGTAAGTTGGTGATCTAATTTCATTCTTTTGCATGTGTCTGCCCAATTTTCCCAACACCATTTATTGAAGAGACTGTCTTGACTCCATTGTATGTTCATGCCTCCTTTGTCAAATATAAATTGAGCATAGTGATTTGGGTTGATATCTGAGTTCTCGATTCTATTCCATTGATCTATGTCTGTTCTTGTGCCAGAACCAGGCTGTTTTTTTAGAACAGTAGCTTTGTAATACAGCTTGAAATCTGGTATTGAGATCTCTCCTACTTTACTCTTCATTCTCAGGATTGCTGTGGCTATTCGGGGTCTTTTATTGTTCCAAATGAACTTTTGGAGAGTTCTTTGTAGGTCAGTGAAATATGCTGTCGGTATTTTAATGGGGAGTGCATTGAACCTATAAATTGCTTTGGGAAGTATGGACTTTTAATGATGTTTCTACCAATCTGTGAACATGGTATGTTATTCCACCTGTTTACATCTTCCTCTATCTCTTTTTTCATTGTCGCTTAGTTTTCTGTATATAGTTCTTTTACCACCTTAGTTAAGTTTATTCCTAGGTATCTTAATTTTTTTGGTGCGATGGTAAATGGAAGTGCTTTTTTAGTCTCTGTTTCTGTAATTTCACTGTTGGTGTATACAAATGCCATGGATTTTTTGGCATTAATTTCGTATCCTGCTACATTGCCAAATTCATTTACTACGTCAATTAGTTTTTTATGGAGTCTTTTGGGTTTTTTATGTACAATATCATGTCATCTGCAATAAGGATAACTTTCCTTCTTATTTTCCAACTTGGATGCCTTTTTTTCCTCCTCTTGTCTAATTGCAATGGCTAGTACTTCCAGTACTATGTCAAACAGGAGTGGCGAGAGTGGGCATCCCTGTTTTGTTCCTGTTCTTAAAGGGAATGGTTTTAGTTTTTGCCCATTGAGTATAATGTTGGCTGTGGGTTTATCATATATAGCTTTTATTATGTTGAGGTATGATCCTTGTACCCCCACCTTGTTGAGAGTTTTTATCAGGAAAGGGTGTTGGATTTTATCAAATGTTTTTTTTTTTGCATCAATTGATATGACTATATGATTTTTATCTTTCAATTTGTTTATGTGATGTATCACGTTTATTGATTTGTGGATATTGTACCATCCTTGTATTCCTGAAATAAATCCTACTTGGTCATGGTGTATGATCTTTGTGATGCTCTGCTGGAGTCGATTTGCTAGAATTTTGTTGAGGATTTTGGCATCTATGTTCATGAGGGATATTGTCCTGTACTTCTCTTTCATTGAGTTTTCTTTATCTGGTTTTGGTATTAGGGTGATGCTGGTTTCATAGAAGTACTTTGGAAGTGTTCCTTCCTCTTGAATTTTTTCGAATAGTCTGAGGAGGATAGGTTTTAGTTCTTCTTTGAATGTTTGGTAAAACTCTCCTGTGAAGCCATCTGGCCCTGGGCTTTTGTTTGCTGGAAGCTTTTTGATGACTGTTTCAATTTCTTCCCAAGTCACTGGTCTATTGAGATTTTTAGATTCTTCCTGATTGAGTTTTGGAAGTTTGTATTTTTCTAGGAATATGTCCATTTCCTCCAGGTTGTTCAGTTTGTTGGAATAGAGTTGTTTGTAGTATTTTGTAACAATCCATTGTATTTTAGTGGGGTCTCATGTTATTTCACCTATTTCATTTCTGATTTTGTTTATTTGAGTCCTCTCTCTTTGTTTCTTAGTTAGCCTATCTAGAGGTTCATCTATCTTGTTTATCCTTTCAAAGAACCAGCTCTTGGTTTTGTTGATCTTATGTATTGTTTCTTTGGTCTCTATGTTGTTATCTCCACTCTGATTTTTGTTATTTCCTCCCTTCTGCTTACACTGGGCTTTTTTTGTTGCTCTTTTTCTAACTCTTTGAGTTGTAGAGTAAGATAATTTGTTACCATTTTTTCTTATTTATTTATTTATTTATTTATTTATTTATTTTTGCAATAGGCTTGTAGGAATATGAACTTCCCTCTCAAGACTGCTTTTGCTGTGCCCCATAGAGTTTGGATTGTTGCGTTTACAATGTCATTTGGTTCCAGGATGTTTTTAATTTCTTCCTTGATTTCTCTGGTAACCCAGTCCTTATTTAATAACATGCTGTTTAGTCTCCATGTGTTTGATTTAATTGGGTTATTTTTATTGTAGTTAATTTTCAGTTTTATGCCATTATGGTTTGAGAAGATACTTGATATGATTTCTATCTTCTTGAACTCGAAGAGACTTTGCCTATGTCCCAACATGTGGTCTATCTTTGAGAATGTCCCATGTGCACTTGAGAAGAATGTATATTCTCTGGCTTTAGGGTGCAATGTTCTGACGATGTCGATTAATTCCATCTGGTCTAGTGAGTCATTTAGGATTGATATTTCTGTGCTGATTGTTTGTTTAGATGATTTGTCGAAGGGTGACAGTGGGGTATTAAAAATCTCCTATCTATGATTATATTTCTATTAATCTCCCCCTTAATGTCCTCCAGCAATTTTTTTTAAGTATTTGGGTGTTCCCATATTGGGTGCATATATATTTACCAGGGTTATTTCTTCTTGTTGGATTGCTCCCTTTAATATTATGAAGTGGTCTTCATTATCTCTTGTTATGTCCTTCACTCTGAGATGTAATTTGTCATATATAAGTATTGCTATTCCAGCTCTTTTTTTTTTCATTTCCATTCCCCTGGAAAACCTTTTTCCATCCCTTCAGCCTCAGTCTGTGTGCGTCTTTTTTTCTGAGGTGGGTTTCTTGTAGACAACAGATGTATGGGTCTTGTTTTCTTATCCAATCTGTTACCCTATGTCTTTTGATTGAACCATTTAATCCATTTACATTTAAGATTATTATGGATAGGTACTCATTTGACGCCATTTTTATTCTATACCCATGTTCCTTCTTCACTTCCTATTTCTTTATTTTTACAGTAGACCCTTTAGAATTTCTTGCATTGCTGGTTTGGTGGAGATAAATTCCTTCAGTCTTTTTTTGTCTGTGAAGCTCCTGATTTCCCCTTCAGTTTTGATTGATAGCCTTGCTGGGTACAGTATTCTTGGATTCAGACCCTTCCTTTGCATGACTTTGTATATTTTATCCCATTTCCTTCTGGCCTGATAAGTTTCTGTTGAGAAATCAGTTGCTAGCCTGATTAGGGTTCCGTTGTATGTAACTTTCTGTCTCTCTCTGGCTGCTTTTAAGATTCTTACTTTGTTGTTGTCGTTTGCCAATTTAATTATAATTTGCCTTGGCGTCTGTCTTCTGGGATTCATTTTGCTTGGGACTCCGTGAGCATCTTGGATATGTGTGGTTTTTTTCTTCTCTATCTCAGGAAAGTTTTCTGTCATTATTTCTTGAAATACTTTTTCCATGTCTACCTCAGTTTCCTTTCCTTCTGGAACCCCTATTATTTGTACATTATTTTGTTTTGTATTGTCCCAAAGCTCCCGTAGGCTCTCGTCCTGCTTTTTAATTTTTTTTTTTTCTAGAAGCTGCTCTAATTGGGTATTTTTTTCCATCTTGTCTTCTAGCTCACTGATGCGGTCCTCTGCTTCATCTAGTCTACTCTTGATGCTTTCTATTGAGTTCTTCATGGTAGCGATGTTATTTTTCATTTATTCTTGGTTCTTCTTCAATTCCTCTTGGTTCTTCTTCAATTCCTCATGGTTCTTCCTCATTTCTTCTTGGTTAGAGTCAAATTTCTCTTCAATTCTTTCTAGCCATACTATGATCATTACTCTGAATTCTTCCTCTGGTAGGTTGCTTGCCTCTAAATCGTTTACCTCCTTTTCTGGTGATGCCTGCTTTTCTTTCATGTGTGGGCTATTTCTTTGTCTCCCCATGGTCTCTCTTTTAAGGATGTCTGGTTATGTGGTGTTCCTTCTCCTGTGTTGATTTAAAGGCACAAAATACAACACTACCAGGTACAACACAAGAGGCACTTAACAGGAATGTATTTACGATATTAATAACCTCTAATAAAGGTGACCACTACAGAAAGGCAAATTAGGGAATAGGAGAGAAGGAATAAAGGCAAAAAAATAAAATAAAGAAAAATTAAATAAATAAATAAATAAATAAAGAGGGATAAAGAGATAGAAAAAGAAGAAAAAATTTAATGACAAAATGAAGTAGTTGGAAAACAGGGAAAAAAGAAAAGAGAGAGATTGAGATGTTTTCAATGCAGCTGGTCTGGGGTATCTCCATGGGAACTGGTCTGGGGTGTCTCCATGGCAACTGGACTGTCGTGTTTTCATGGCTAGTGGTATAGGGTATCTCAATAGAAATTATTCTCGGGTGTCTCCAATTGAACTAGTCACCGGTGTCTCCATGAGTACTGTGCTTGTTGTCTCCACAAATACTTGTCTGGGGTATCTCCATGGGAACAGTTCTTGTGTATCTCCATGGATACTGGTCTGGGGAGTCTCCATTTGAACTAGGGTGTCTACATGGGAACTGGTCTGGCTTGTCCACATGGGAACTGGTCTGGGGAGTCTCCATTTGAACTGAGGTGTCTGCATGGAAACTGCTCTGGGGTGTCTAATGGAAACTGGTCTGAAGTGTCTCCATGCCAACTGGACTGGCATGTTTCCATGGCAACTTGTATGGGGTGTCTCCATGGGAACTAGTCTTGGGTGTCTCCATGGGAACTGGTTTGTGGAGTCTACATGAAAACTGGTCTGCAGTGTCTCCATGCCAAGTTGCCTGGCTTGTCTCCATTGGAACTGGTCTGTGTTACTCCGTGAGCACTGGTCTGGGGTTTCTCCAAGGGAACTGGTCTGGGGTGTATCCAAGGCAACTGGACTGGCCTGTTTCAATGTCAACTGGTATGGGGTGTCTCCATGTGAACTAATCTTGTGTGTCTCCACGGGAACTGATCTGTGGTTTCTCCATGGGAACTGGTCTGGTGTGTCTCTGTGGCAACTGGACTGGCATGTTTCCATGGAAACTGGTATGGGGTGTCTCCATAGGAACAAGTCTCCAGTGTCTCCAAAAGTACTAATCTTGGGTGTCCCTAGAGGAATTGGTCTAGGGTATCTCTATGGAAACTGGAATGTTGTACCTTCTTGGCACCTGGACTGGAGTGTTTCCATGACAAGTGGTATAGAGTGTCTCCATTGGAACTAGAATTGGTGGTTTCCCTGGGAACTCCTCTGGGGTGTCTCCATGGGACCAGGTAATGGGGTTATCCATGGGAAATGGTCTTAGGTGTCTCCATGGAAACTGTTCTGGGGTGTCTCCATGGGAACTGGGCTGTGTCTACATGGCAACTGGTGTGGCGTGTTTCCATAGCAATTCCTATGAGGTGTCTCCATGGGAACTAGTCTTGGGTGTCTCAATGGGAACTGGTCTGTAATGTCTCCATAGGAACTGGTCTGCAGTGTCTCCATGGCAACTTGTCTGCCATGTCTCCTTGGTACCTGGTCTGAGGTATTCTATGGGAACTGAACGGTGTCTCCATAGCAACTAGTCTGCGGTGTCTCCATAGCAACTGGTATGCGGGGTCTCATGGGAATTATTCTCATGTTCAGGTGTATCCAGGGAAAATGGTCTGAAGTGTCTCGATGGCAATTGGACTGGCGTGTTTCCATGAAAACTGGTATTGGGTGTCTCTATGGGAACTAGTCTTGGGTTTCTCCATGGAACTGGTCTGTGGTGTCTCCATGGACAATGGTCTGGTGTGTCTCTATGAGCAAATGGACTGGTGTGTCTTCATGGGAACAGAGCTCCGGTGTCTTCATTGGAACTGGTCTGGGGTTTCTCCATAGCAGCTAGTCAGGGGTGTCTCCATAGAAACTGGTATTGGGTGTCTCATGGGAACTAGTCTTGGTTGTCTCCATGAGTACTGGACTGGGGTGTATCCATGGAAACTGGTCTGGGGTCTGTCCATGACAACTGGACTAGCCTGTCTCCATGGCAACTTGTCTAGGGTGTCTCCATGTGAACTGGTCTGGGGTGTCTACATGGCAACTGGTCTGGGGTCTGTCCTTGGCAACTGGACTGGCCTGTATCCATGGCAACTGGTCTATGGTCTCTCCATGGGAACTGGTCTGGGTTGTCTTCATGATAACTGGTATGAGGTGTCTCCATGGGAACTAATCTTGTGTCTCCCCATGGGAACTGGTCTGTGGTGTCTCCATGGGAACTGGACTGGCATGATTTCATGGAAACTGGTATGTGGTATCTCCATGGGAACAAGTCTCCAGTGTCTCTAAAAGTACTAATCTTGTGTGTCCCCAGAGGAACTGGTATGGGGTGTCTCCATGGGAACTGGTCTGTGGTGTTGCCTTGGCAACTGGACTGGCTTTCTTCCATGGCAACTGGTATGGGGTGTCTCCATGGGAACTAGTCTTATGTGTTTCCATGGGAACTCGTCTGGGGTGTCTCCATGGGAACTGGTTGGGGGTTTCTCCATGGTAAGTGCTCTTAGGTGTCTCCATGGGAACTGTTCTGGGGTGTTTCCATGGGATTTGGTCCGAGGTGTCTCCATGGCAACTGGACTGGCGTGTTCCCATGGTAACTCATATGAGGTGTCTCCATGGGAACTAATCCTGGTTGACTCCATGGAACTGGTCTGTAATGTCTCAATAGGAACTGCTCTGGGCTGTCTCCATGGCAACTTGACTGCCATGTTTCCTTGGGAACTGGTCTGGTTTATTCTATGGGAACTGGTCTGGGGTGTCTTCATTGGAACTGGTCAGGGGTGTCTCCATAAAAACTGGTATTGGGTGTCTCATGGGAACATGTCTCGTGTCTCTCCATGAGTACTGGACTAGCCTGCCTCCATGGCAACTGGTCTTGTGTGTCTCCAAGGGAACTGGTCTGTAATGTCTTCATAGAAACTGGTCTGGGTTGTCTCCATGGCACCTTGACTGCCATGTCTCCTTGGGACCTTGTCTGGGTTGTTTTATGTGAACTGGTCAGGGGTTTCTCCATAACAACTATTCTTTGCTGTCTACATAGCAACTGGTATGCAGTGTTTCATGGAAATTAGTCTCGGGTGTCTCTTGAGTACTGGTCTGGCTGTCACCATGGGAACTGGTCTGAAGTGTACATATGGGAACTGGTCTGATTTGTCTCCATGACACCTGGACTGGCATGTTTCCATGGCAACTGGTATGGGGTACCTCCATGGGAACTAGTCTTGGGTGTCTCCATGGGAGCTTGTCTATGGTGTCTCCATTTGAACTGGTTTCTGGTGTCTCCATGACAACATGACTGGCATGTCTCCATGGGAACTGGTCTGGAGTGTCTCCATGGCAACTGGTATAAGGTTTTTCCATAAGAATTGGTCTGGGATTTCTCCATAGCAACTAGAGTTGGGTGTCTCCATAGCAACTGGTATGTGGTGTCTCATGGGAACTAGTCTCAGTGTCTCCATAAGTACTGGTCTTGGATGTCTCCATGGTAACTGGTCTGGGGTGTATCCATGGCAACCTGACTGACTTTTCTCCAAGGGAACTGGTCAGGGATGTCTCCATGGGAACTGGTCTGGGGTGTTTCCATGGCAACTGGACTGGCGTGTTTCCATGGAAACTGGTATGGGCTGTCTCCATGGGAAAAAGTCTCCAGTGTTTCCAAAAGTACTAATATTGCTTGTTCCCAGAGGAACTGGTCTGGGGTGTCTTCTTGACAACTGGACTGGTGTGTTTCCATGGCAAGTGGTAGGTGGTATCTCCATGGGAACTATAGTTCTGGTGTCTCCCTGGCAACTGATATGGGGTATCTCCATGAGAACTAGTGTCAGGTGTCGCCATGAGTATTGCTGTGCATTGTCTCCATTCGAACTGGTCAAGGGTGTCTCCATGGGAATTGGTCTGTGGTGTCTCTATAGGAACTAATGTCAAGTGTCTCCATCAGTACTGTTGTGGGGTGTCTCCATGGGAACAGGTCTAGGGTGTATCCAGGGAAACTAGACTGGCTTGTTTCCATGGCAATTGGTCTGTGGTGTCTCCATGGCAACTAAACTGGCGTATCTCCATTGAAATTGCTCTGGTGTTTCTCCATGGGAACTGGTCTCAGGTTTCTCTATAGAAACTTTTCTGGGTGTCTCCATGGCAACTGGTTTATTGTGTTTCCATGGCAACTGGTATAGGTGTCTTCATGGGAACTATTCTAGGGTATCTCCATTAGTACTGTTCTGGGATGTCTCCATGGGAACTGGTTTGGGGTATCTCCATAGGAACTCATCTGAGAAGTCTCCATGGGAACTGGTCTGGGGTGTCTCCATGTGAACTCTTCTCGGGTTTCTTCATGGGAACTGGTATGGGGTGTCTCCATAGCAACTAGTCAGGGGTGTCTCCATGGAAACTGGTAGGGGGTGTCTCATGGGAATTTGTCTTGGGTGTCTCAATGAGTACTGGTCTGGGGTGTATCCATGGGAACTAGTCTTGGGTGTCTCCATGGGAACTGGTCTGGGGTGTCTGCAAGACTACTGGTCTTGGTGTCTCCAATTGAACTAGACTCTGGTGTCTCCATGAGTACTATTTTGGGTGTGTCAATGAGTACTCATCTGGGGTTTCTCCATGGGAACCGGTCTGGCCTGTCTCAATGGAAACTGGTCTGGGGAGGCTCCATGTGAACTGTTCTGGGGTGTCTCCATGGGAACTGATCTGTGGTGTCTCCATGGCAGCTGGACTGGCATGTTTCCATGGCAAGTGGTATGGGGTATCAGAAGGAGAACTAGTCTCCGGTGTCTATATGAGTACTGGTCTGGGTGTCTCCAATTGAACTAGTCACCGGTGTCTCCATGAGTACTGTTCTGGGTGTCATAACGTGTGCTTGTCTGGGCTATCTCCATAGAAACTGGTCTGGCATGTCTCAATGGCAAATGGTCTGGGGTGTCTGCTTGGGAAATTGTCTTGGGTGTGTCCATAGCAACTGGTCTGGGGTTTCTACATGGCAACTGGTATGGGGTATCTCCATGGCAACTAAACTGGCGTGTGTCCATTGAAACTTGTCTGAGGTGCTAACATGGGAACTGATCTCTGGTGTCTCTATGGGAACTGGTCTGAGGTGTCTCCATGGTAATATGAATGGAATTTTTCCATGGGAGCCAGATTGGGGTGTCTCCATGGGTTCTGGTCTGAGATGTCTCCAAGTCAACTGGTCTGGGGTATACCCATGGCAACTGGACTGGCATGTTTACTTGGCAACTGGTATGGGGTGTCTCCATGTGAACAATTCTCAGGTGTCTCCAGGGGAACTAGTCTCTGGATTCTCCATGAGTATTAGTATGTTGTGTCTCCTTGGGAACTTGTCTGGAGTATCTCGATAAAACGGGTCTGGGGTGTATCCATAGCAACTGGACTGTCTTGTTTCCATGGCAACTGGTATGTGGTGTCTCCTTGGGACCTAGTCTCGGTGTCTCCATGAGTACTGGTCTGGTGTGTCTTCATGGGAACTGGTCTGGGGTGTCTCCATTGGAACAGATCTGGGCTGTCTCCATGTGAACTGTTCTGGGGTGTCTTCATGGGATCTGGTTTGGGACATCTCCATAACAACTAGTCAAGGGTTTCTCCTTTGAAACTGGTATGGGGTGTTTCATGGGAATTAGTCTTGGTTGTTTCAATGGAAACTGGTCTGCTGAGTCTCCATGGAAACACCCCAGACCAGTCTCCATGTGAACTGGTCTGGTGTGTCTCCATGGCAATTGGTCTGGGATGTCTCCATGGGAAATGTCTCTGGTCTGGGGTTTCTCCATGGCAACTGGTCTGGGGTGTATCCATGGCAACAGGTTTGGCGTGTCTCCATGGCAACTGGACTGGCATGTTTACTTGGCAACTGGTATGGGGTGTCTCCATGTGAACTATTCTCATGTGGCTCCATGGAAACTTGTCTCCGGTGTCTCCATGAGTACTGGTATGGTGTGTCTCCATGGGAACTGGTCTGGGGTGTCTCCATGGGAACAGGTCTGGGCTGTCTCCATGTGAACTGTTCTGGGGTATCTTCATGGGATCTGGTCTGGGGAGTCACCATAACAACTAGTCAAGGGTTTCTCCATTGAAATTGGTATGGGGTGTTTGAATAGAACTAGTCTTGGGTGTCTCAATAAAAACTGGTCTGGTGATTCTCCATGTGAACGTCAAGGGTTTCTCCTTTGAAACTGGTATGGGGTGTTTCATGGGAATTAGTCTTGGTTGTTTCAATGGAAACTGGTCTGCTGAGTCTCCATGGAAACACCCCAGACCAGTCTCCATGTGAACTGGTCTGGTGTGTCTCCATGGCAATTGGTCTGGGATGTCTCCATGGGAAATGTCTCTGGTCTGGGGTTTCTCCATGGAAACTGGTCTGGGGTGTCTCCATGGCAACTGGACTTGCATGTCTCCATGGCAATTGGTCTGGGTGTCTCCATGGGAAATTGTCTTAGGTGTCTCAATAGCAACTGGTCTGGTGTGTCTCTATGGCAACTGGTCTGGGTTGTCTCCATGTGAACTGTTCTGGAGTGTCTCCATTGGAAGTGGTCTGGGGTGTGTCCAAGGCAAGTGGTCTGGGTTGTCTCCATGGGAATTGTTCTCGGTTGTCTCCATAGCAACTAGTTTGAAGTGTATCCATGGCAACTGGACTGGCATGTTTACTTGGGAACTGGTATCGGGTGTCTCCATGTGAACTATTCTTGGGTGTCTCCATGGGAACAAGTCTCCTGTGTCTCCAGGGAAACTTGTCTGGGGTGTCATCATAGCAACTGGACTTGAGTTTTTCCATGACAACTGGTATGGGATGTCTCCATGGGAACTAGTCTCGGGTGTCTCTATGAGTACTGTTCTGGGGTGTCTCCATGGCAACTTGTCTGAGACCCAGTAGACCAGTTTCCATGGTATACCCCAGACCAGTCTCCATGGCAACTGGACTGGTGTGTTTCCATGGCAACTGGTATGGGATGTCTCCATGGGAACTAGTCTCAGGTTGCTCCATGAGTACTGGTCTGGGGTCTCTGCATGGGAACTGGTCTGGGGTGTCTCCATGAGTACCAGTCTGTGGTGTCTCCAAGGGAACTTTTCTGCGCTGTCTCAATGGCAACTGGACTGGCATTTTACCATGGCAACTGTTATGGGGTTTCTCCATGGGAATTGGTCTTGGGTGTCTCCATGGGTCCTCTTCTGTGGTGTCTCCATGGGAACTGAACTGGCGTGTTTCAATGGCAACTGGTAGGGGTGTCTCCATGTTTACTAGTCTCAGGTGTCTCCAAGGAATCTGGTCTGGGGTCTCTGCAAGGGAACTGGTCTGGGGTGTCTCCATGAGTACCAGTCTGGGGTGTCTCCATTGGAACTGGTCTGGGGTGTCTCCATGGCAATTGGACTTGTGTGTTTCCATGGCAACTGCTATTGGCTGTCTCCATGAGATCTGTTCTGGGGTGTCCCCATGTGTACTTGTCAGTGGTGTCTCCATGGGAACTACTCTTGAGTGTCTCCATAGGAATTGGTCTGTGGTGTCTCCATAGGAAAAGGTCTGGCATGTCTCCAAGAAAACTGGTCTGGAGTGTCTCTATGGGAACTGGTCTGGGGTATCTCTAAGGGAATTTGTCTCAGGTGTCTAATGGCAACTGGACTGGTATGTTTCCAAAGCACCTGGTATGGCGTTACTCCATGAAAACTTGACTGGGGTGTCTCCATGGAAACTGTCCGTGGTGTCTCCATGGGTACTTGTCATTGGTGTATCCATGGGAACTGGTCTGGTGTGTCTCCATAGGAACTGTTCTGGGATGTCTCCAAGGGAACTTGTCTGCGGTGTCTCAATGGCAACTGGACTGGCATTTTACCATGGCAACTGTTATGGGGTTTCTCCATGGGAATTGGTCTTGGGTGTCTCCATGGGTCCTCTTCTGTGGTGTCTCCATGAGAACTGAACTGGCGTGTTTCAATGGCAACTGGTAGGGGTGTCTCCATGGGTACTAGTCTCGGGTGTCTCCAAGGAATCTGGTCTGGGGTGTCTCCATGGGAACTTGTCTGGGGTGTCAACATGGCAACTGGACTTGCGTGTTTTCATGGGAACTGGTATTGGGTGTCTCCACATAACTAGTCTCAGGTATCTCTATGAGTACTGATTGGGGTGTCTGCATGGGAACTGGTCTTGGGTGTCTCCATGACAAATGGACTGGAATTTTTCCAAGGCAACTTGTATGGGGTTTGTGCATTGCAACAGATATTTAGTGTCTCCATGGGAACTAGTCATGTGTGTCTCCATGATTAAAAGTCTGGGGTGTCTCCATTGGAACTGTTCTGAGGTGTCTCCATGGCAACTGGACTGGCGAGTTTCCTTGACAACTGCAGGGCACCTGATAAAGTGTGTCTCCATGGGACCTAGTCTCCAGTGTCTCCAAGAGTACTTTTCTGGGTTGTCTTCATGGGAACTGGTCTGTTGTGTATCCATGGGTACTGGTCTCTGGTGTCTCTATGAGTACTGGTCTGAGTGTCTCCATGAGTACTCGTCCGGCGTGTCTCCATGGGAACTGGTCTGGTGTGTCTTCATGGATATTGGCCAGGGATGTCTCCATGGAAACTGGGCTAGGGTGTCTCCATGGTATCTGGTTAGGGGTGTCTAAATGGAAACTGCACTGGCATTTTACCATGGCAACTGGTCTGGGGTGTCTCCATAGGAACTGGTCTGTCGTGTCTCCTTGGGAACTAGCCTCAGGTTTCTTGATCAGTGCTGGTATGGGATGTCTCCATGGGACATAGTCTGGGGTGTCTCCATGGGAACTGGTATGAGGTGTCTCCATGACAACTGGACTGTCATGTTTCAATGCAACTGGTATTGCATTTTTGCATAAGAGCTGGTCTAGGGTGTCTCCATGGGTACTTGTCTGTGGTGTCTCCATGGAAACTGTACTGGGGTGTCTCCATAGAAAATGGTCAGGGGTGTCTCCATAGGAACTAGCCTCAGGTTTCTTCATGAGTATTGGTCTGGGTGTCTTCATTGGAACTAGTCTGGGGTGTCTTCATGGGACCTGGTCTGGTGTGTCTACTTGACAAGTGCACTGGCATGTTTGCATGGCAACTGGTGTGGCGTTTCTCCATTGAAACTATTCTGGGGTGTCTACATGGGAACTTGTGTGTGGTGTCTCCATAGGAATTGGTCTGGCGTGTCTCCATGGGAACTGGTCTGGGGTGACTCAGTAGAAACCAGTCTGGCATTTCCAAGAAAACTGATCTAGGGTGTCTCCATGGGAACGATCTGGGTTGTCTCCATGAGATCTGGTCTGGCTTGTCTCCATGGAAACTGGACTGGCATTTTACCATGCCAACTGGCATGGGGTTTCTCCATTGGAACTGGTATTGGGTGTCTCCATGGGTCCTTGTCTGTGGTGCTTACATGGGAACTTGTCTGGGGTGTCTCCATTGGAACTGGTTTGGGCTCTCTCCATGGGAACTGGTCTGGGTTGTCTCCATGGGAACTGGTCTGGGTGTCTCCATGGCAACTGGATTGGCGGGTTTCAATGGCAACTGGTTTGGGGTGTCTCCATAGGGACAAGTTTCGGGTGTCTCCATGGAGACTAGTCTCGGGAATCTTGTCTGGTGTGTTTCCATGAGAACTTGTTTGGGGTGTCACCATGGCAACTGGACTGTCGTATTCCCATGGCAACTGGTATGGGGTCTCTGCATGACAACTGATATGGGGTGTCTCCATGGGAACTATTATCAGGTATCTCCATGAGTACTGATCTGGGGTTTCTCCATGAATACTGATCTGGGGTTCTCCACTAGTACATGTTTGTGGTGTTTCCATGAGAACTGGTCTGTGGTGTCTTCATGGGAACTGGTCTGTGGTGTCTTCATGGGAACTGGTATGGGGTGTCTCCATGGGAACTGGACTGGCCTTTTTCCATGGCAATAGGTATTGTGTGTCTTCATGGGAACTAGTCTCAGGTTTCTCCATGAGTATAGGTGAGGGTGTCTGCATGAGTATTGTTCTGGCGTGTCTCCATGGCAACTGGACTGGCATGTTTCCATGGCAACTGGACTGACGTGTTTCCATGTCAACTGGTATGGGGTGTCTGCATGGCAACAGATATGTGGTGTCTCCATGGGAACAAGTCACGGGTTTCTCCTTGAGTTCTGGTCTGGTGTTTCTCCATGGGAACTGGTCTGGGTGTCTCCATCTAAACTAGATTGTGGTGTCTCCATGGTAACCTGAATGGGGTGTCTCCATGGCAACTTGTATGGGGTTGTCTCCATGGGAATAAGTCTCAGGTATCTCCATGAGTACTGGTCTGGGGTCTCTCCATGAGAACTGGTGTGTGGTGTCTCAATGGGAACTTGTCTGGCGTGTCTCAATTAAAATTAGTCTGGGGTTTCTCCATAGGAACTGGTCTGGGGTGTCTCCATGGGAACTGGTTTGTTTGTCTCCAAGGAAACTGGACAGGTGTTTTACCATGGCAACTGCTATGTATTTTCTCCATAGGAAATAGTCTTGTGTGTCTACATGAGTACTGATTTGGGGTTTCTCCATGGGAACTGGTCTGTTGTATCTCCATGGGAACTTGTCTGTGGTATCTCCATGAGAACTGGTCTGGGGTGTCTCTCTGGGAAATGGTCTTGGGTGTCTCCATGGTAACTGGATTTGGGTCTCTCCATGTCAACTGGTATGGGGTGTCTTCATGGAAACTTGTCTCAGGTATATCTATGAGTACTTGTTTTAGGTCTCCAGGGCAAATGGACAGGCATTTTACCATGGCATCTGCTATAGAGTTTCTCCATTGGAAAAGTCTTATGTGTCTCCATGAGTACTGATCTGGGGTTTCTCCATGAATACTAGTCTGGGTGTCTCCAAGGGAACTAGTCTGAGGTGTCTCCATAAGAACTGATCTGGTGTGTTTCATTGGAAAATGGACTTCCATGTTTCCATGGCTATTGTATGGGGTGTCTCCATGGGAACTAGTCTCAGGTGTCTCAGTGGGAACTGGTCTGTGTTCTATCCAAGGGAACTGGTCTTGGGTGTCTCCATGGCAACTGGACTGGAGTGTTACAATGGCAACTGTTATTGGGTGTCTGTATGGCAATTGGTATGGGGTGTCCCTATGGAAACTAGTATCATATGTCACTATGAGTACTGATGTGGGGTGTCTCCAGGAAAAATGGTCTGGGTTGTCTCCAAGAGTACTGGTCTGGGGGGACTCCATGGTCACTTGTCTCGGGTGTATTAAGGAGGACTGGTCTGAGGTGTCTCCATGGGAACTGGTATGAGGTTTCTCCATTGGAACTAGTCTTATGTGTCTCCATGGGAACTGGTCTGTGGTTTGGGGTTTTTCCATGACAAATGGACAGGGGTGTCTCCATGGTAACTGCACTGGCATGTTTCCATGGGAACTGGTCTGGGATGTTCCCATGAAAACTAGTCTTGGTTGTCTCCATGAGTACTGTTCTGGGTTGTTTCCATGATTACTTGTCTGGGGTGTATCCATGGGAACTTGTCTGGTGTGTCTCCATGGGAACTGGTCTATTGTATTCCATGAGTACTGGTCTGGTCTGCCTCCATGGGAACTTGTCTGGAGTGTTTCCATTGAAACTGGACTGGCTTATTTACATGGAAACTGGTATAGTATGTCTCCATGGGAACTAGTCATGGGTGTATCCATGAGTACAGGTATGGTGTCTCCAGGGGAACTGGTCTGAGATGTTTCCATGGCAACTGCACTGGTGTGTCTCCATGGGAACTGGCCTGGCGTGTTTCCATGACAACTGGTCTGGGGTATCTACATGGGAACTAGTCTAGGTTGTCTCCATTAGTACTGGTCTGGGGTGTCTCCATGGCAACTGGTCTGGGGTTTCTCCATTGCAACTGGACTGGCGTTTTTCCATTGCAACTGGTCTTGTGTGTATCCATGGAAACTGGTATGGGGTTTCTTCATGGGAACTTGTCTGTGGTCTCTCCATGACAACTGATCATGTGTGTTTCCATGGCAACTGGTATAGTTTGTCTCCATGGGAACTAGTCTCGGTTGTATCCTTGAGTACAGGTCTGGGTGACTCTATGAGAACTCATCTAGGATGTCTCTATGGCAACTGGACTGGTTTTGGGGGTCTTCAAGGAACTGGTCTGAGGTTTCTCCATGGCAACTGAACTGCGTGTGACATGGCAACTGGTATGGTGTATCAACTAGGGAACTAGTCTCGGTGACTCCGTGAGTACTGGTCTGGGGCGTCTCCAGGTGAACTGGTCTGAGATGTCTCCATGTCAACTTGACTGGCGTGTTTCCATGGCAACTGGTATGGTGTGTCTCCTTGGAAACTAGTCTCGGGTGACTCCATTGGAACTGGACTGGGTTGTCTCCATGGGAACCTGTCTGTGGTGTCAGCATGGCAACTGGACTTGCCTGTTTTCAAGGCAACTGGTATTGGATGTCTCCATGGGAACTAGTTTCGGGTTTTCCATAAATACTGGTTAGGGTGTCTGCATGGGAACTCGTTTGGTTTTTCTCCATGGCAACTGGACTTGAGTGTTTCCATGGCAACTTTTAAGGGATGTCTGCATGGAAACAGATATGTGGTGTTTCCCTGGCAACCTGTCACAGGTGTCTCCATGTGTACTGGTGTGAGGTGTCTTCATGGGAACTGGTCTAGGGAGTCTCCATGTGAACTGGTCTGGGGTTTCTTCATGAGTACTGGTCTTGGTTGTCTCCATTGAAACTATTCTCGGGTGTCTCTATGAGTACTGGCCTGGGTGTCTCCATGAGTACTTGTCTTGGGTGTGTCTATGTAACTGGTCTGGGGTGTTTCCATGGAAAATGGTCTGGGGTGTTTCCATGGGAACTGGTCTAGGATGTCTCCATGGGTACTTGTCTGTGGTGTCTCAATTTGAACTGGTATGGGGTGTCTCCATAGGAACTGGTCTGGGGAGTTTCAATGGGAACTGGTCTGAGGTGGCTCCATGGCGACTGGACTGAAAATTTTCTATGGAAACTGATATGGGGTGTCTCCATGGGAACTAGTCTCGGCTTTCTCCATGGGAACTTTCTGGGGTGTCACCATGGCAACTGTACTTGCGTGTTTCCATGGAAACTGATATTGGGTGTGTCCATAGAACTAGTCTCAGGTGTGTCTGCATGGGAACTTTTCTGGGGTGTCTCCATAGCAACTGGACTGGCTTTTTTCCGTGGCAACTGGTATGGGGTGTCTACATGGCAACTGATATGTGGTGTCTCCACGGGAACTAGTCACAGGTGTCTCCATGAGTACTGGTCTGAGGTTTCTCCATGTTAGCTGATATGGGGTTTCTCCATCGGAACTGGTCTGTGGTGTCTTCATGGGAACTGGTCTGAAGTGTCTCCATGGGAAGTATTCTGTTGTGCCTGCATGTGACCCAGTCTGGGGTGTCTCCATGAGACCTGGACTGGCATGATTCCTTGGCAACATTTATGGGGAGTGTGTACGGCAACATATCTGTGGTGTCTCCATGGGAACTAGACATGGGACTCAATGAGTCCCAGTCTAGGTTGTCTCCAGGGGAAGTACTCTGGGGTGTCTCCATTGCAACTGGACTGGCGTATTTTCATGACAACTGGACTGGCGTGTTTCTATGGCAACTGCACGGCAACTGATATGGGGTGTCTCCATGGGACCTAGTCTCCAGTGTCTCCATGAGTACTGGTCTGGGTTGTTTCCTTGGGAACTGGTCTGTGGTGTCTCCACAGCAACGGTTATGGGGTGTCTCCATGGAAACTAGTCTGGGTGTCTCTAAGAGTACTGGCCTGGGTGTCTCCATGAGTACTCTTCTTGGGTGCCTCTATGAGAACTTGTCTGGCATGTCTCCATGGAAACTGGTCTGCGGGGTCTCCATAGGAACTGGTCTAGGTTGTCCACATAGGAACTGGTCTGGGGTGTCTCCATGGGACCTGGTCTGGGGTGTCTCCATGGGAAATGGTTTGGGTTGTCTCCATGGCAAATGGACTGGCATGTTTCTATGGCAACTGTGGGGCAATTGATATGGGGTGTCTCCATGGGATATAGCATTCGGTGTCTCCATGAGTTCTGGTCTGGGTTGTTTCCATGGGAACTGGTCTGTGGTGTCTCCATGAGTACTAGTCTGGGGTTTCTCTATGGAAACTAGTCTCGGGTGTTTCTATGAGTACTGGCCTGGATCTCTCTGCTTTGGTGTCTCTTTGGGAACTGGTTTGGCGTGTCTCCATGGAAACTGGTCTGGGGTGTTTCCATGGGAACTGGTCTGTGGTGTTCCCATGGGTACGTGTCCTTGTTGTCTCCATGGAACTGGTCTGCGGTTTCTCCATAGGAACTGGTTTGGGGTGTCTCCATGGGAACTGGTCTGGGTTGTGTCCATGGGAAGCGATCTGAGGTGTCTCTATGACAACTGGACTAGCATGTTTCAATGGCAACTGGTATGGGGTTTCTCCATGGGAACTAGTCTCAGGTGTCTCCATGGGAACTGGTCTGCAGTGTCTCCATGGCAACTGACCTGGAGTGTTTCCATGGCAACTTGTATGCTGTGTCTCCATGGGAATTCATCTTGAATTTATGCATGGAAACTGGTCTGGGGTGTTTCCATGGGGACTTCTCTGGAGGAGTCACCACGGCAACTGGACTTGTGTGTTTTCATTGCAACTGGTATTGGTGTCTTCATGGGAACCAGTCACAGGTTTCTCCACGAGTACTGGTTAAGGTGTCCACATGGGAACTCATCTGGGGTGTCTCCATTGCAACTGGACTGGCGTGTTTCCATGGCAAATGGTAAGGGGTGTCTGCATGGAAACAGATATGTGGTGTCTCCATGGAAACTAGTCCTGGTTGTCTCCATGTGAACTGGTGTGGGGTTTTTCCATGTGTACTAGTCTTGGTTGTCTCCATGGAAACTAGTCTCAGGTGTCTGTATGAGTTCTGGCCTGGTTGTCTCCATGAGCACTTGTCTTGGGTGTCTCTATGGGAACTGGTCTTGGGTGTCTCCATGGAAACTGGTCTGGGGTGTCTCAATGGAAACTCGTCTGGGGTGTTTCCATGGGTACTTGTCTGTGGTGTTTCCATGGGACTGGTCTGGGGTGTCTCCATGGCAATTGGACTGGCGTGTTTCCATGGCAAATGGACAGGCCTGATTCTATGGCAACTGCAGGGCAATTGATATCGGGGTGTCTCCATGGGACCTAGTCTCTGGTGTCTACATCATTACTTGTCTGGGTTGTCAACAAGGGAACTGGTCTGTGGTGTCTCCATGGAAACTGGTCTGAGGTGTCCCCATGTGTACTGTTCTGGGTGTCTCCATAAGTAGACATCTGGCGTGACTCCATGGGGTCTCATCTGGTGTGTCTGCATGGGAACTGGTCTGAGGTGTCTCCATGGTAGTTCTACTGGAGGTTTTACATGGAAACTGGTATTGGGTGTCTCCATGGCAACTACTCTCAGGTTTCTTCATGAATACTGGTCTCTGGTGTCTGCATGGGATGTGGTCTGGGGTGTCTCCATGAGTACCAGTCTGGAGTGTCTCCATGGGAACTGGTCTGGGGTGTCTCCATGGCAACTGTACTGGCATGTTTCTATGGCAACTGGTATGGGGTGTGTGCATGGCAACAGATGTGAAGTGTCTCCATGGAAACTAGACATGGATGTCTCCATGATTACGTGTCTTGGATGTCTCCATGGGAACTGGTCTGGGGAGTCTCCATGAGTAATGGTCAGAGTGTCTTTATTTGTACACGTCTATGGTGTCTCCATAAGAACTGGTCTGCGGTGTCTACATGGTAACTGGTCAGGGGTGTCTCCATATCAACTGAACTGGCATGTTTCCATGGCAAATGGACTGGCGTGTTTACATGGGAACTGCAGGACAACTGATATGGGGTGTCTCCATGGGACCTATTCTGTGGTGTCTACATCAGTACTGGTCCGGGTTGTCTCCAAGGGAACTGGTTGTGGTTTCTCCATGGGAACTGCTCTGGGGTGTCTCCATGAGTACTGGTCTGGGGTGTCTCCATGAGTAATGGTCAGAGTGTCTTTATTTGTACACGTCTATGGTGTCTCCATAAGAACTGGTCTGTGGTGTCTACATGGTAACTGGTCAGGGGTGTCTCCATATCAACTGAACTGGCATGTTTCCATGGCAAATGGACTGGCGTGTTTACATGGGAACTGCAGAACAACTGATATGGGGTGTCTCCATGGGACCTATTCTGTGGTGTCTACATCAGTACTGATCCGGGTTGTCTCCAAGGGAACTGGTTGTGGTTTCTCCATGGGAACTGCTCTGGGGTGTCTCCATGAGTACTGGTCTGGGGTGTCTCCATGGAAACTAGTCTCGGGTGTGACTGTGAGTATTGGTCTGGGTGTCTCCGTGGGAACTGGTCTCAGGTTTCTCCATGAGTACTGGTCTGCGGTGTTTGCATGGGAACGGGTCTGATGTGTCTCCATGAGTACCAATCTGGAGTGTTTCCATGGGACGAGGTCTGGGGTGTCTCCATGGCAACAGGACTGGAGTGTTTCTAAGACAACTGGAGTGGCCTGTTTCCATGGCAACTGCAGAGCAACTGATATGGGGTGTCTCCATGGGACCTAGTTTCCGGTGTCTCCATGATTACTGGTCTGGGTTGTCTCCATGGGAACTTGTCTGTGGTGTCTCCATGGGAACTGGTCTGAGGTGTCTCCATCAGTACTGGTATGGGGTATCTACATGGAAATTAGTTTTGGGTGTTTCTATGAATACTGGCCTGGTTGTTTCCAAGAGTACTAGTTTGGGGTGTGTATATAGGAACTACTCTGGCTTGTCTTCATGTTAACTGGTCTGGGGTGTCTCAAAGGGAACTGTTCCTTGGTGTCTCCATAGGAACTGGTCTGGGGTGTCTCCATGAGTACTGTTCTGGGGTGTCTCCATTGGAACTGGTGTCAGGTTTCTCCATGAGTACTGGACCATGGTGTCTGCATGGGAATGGGTCTTGGGTTTCTCTATGAGTACCAGTCTGGGGTGTCTCCATGGGAACTGGTCTCAGGTTTCTCCATGGCAACTGGACTGGCATGTTTCCATGGCAACTGGACTGGCGTGTTTCCATGGCAACTGCAGGGCAACTGATATGGGGTGTCTCCATGGGACCTAGTCTCTGGTGTCTACATTAGTACTGATCTGGGTTGTCTCCAAGGAAACTTGTCTGTTGTGTCTCCATGAGAACTGGTCTCAGGTGTCTCTATGAGTATTGGCCTGGTTGCCTACATAAGTACTAGTCTGGGGTGTGTACATGGGAAATGGTCTGGGATGTCTTCATGGGAACTGGTCTGGGCTGTCTCCATGAGAACTTGTCTGGAGTGTCTCCATGAGTACTGGTCTGGTTTGTCTACAGGGAACTAGTTTTGGGTGTCTCCATGAATACTGCTCTGGTTTTCTCCATAAGTACACTTCTGAGGTGACTCCATGGGGTTTCTCCATGGCAACTGGACTGGCCTTTTTCCATGAAAATGGTTATTGGGTGTCTCCATGTGTACTACTCTCAGGTTTCTCCATGAATACTGGTCTGTGGTGTCTGCCTGGGAAATGGTCCGGGGGATCTCCATAGCAACTGGAGTGGCATGTTTCCATGGCAACTGGTATGGGGTGTATGCATGGCAACAGATATGTAGTGTCTTCATGGAAACTAGACATGGATGTCAACATTAGTACAAGTCTGGCGTGTCTCCATGGGGACTGGTCTGGGGTGTCTCCTTGGGAACTGGCCTTTGGTGACTCCATGAGTACTGGTCAGGGTGTTTCCATGAGTACACGTCTGGGGTGCCTCCATAGGTACTGGTCTGGGGTGTCTCCATGGTAACTGGTCAGGGGTGTCCCCATGGCAACTGAACTGGCCTGTTTCCATGGCAAATGGACAGGCCTGATTCCATGGCAACTGCAGGGCAACTCATATGGGATGTCTCCATGGGACCTAGTCTCTGGTGTCTACATCAATACTTGACTGGGTTGTCTCCCAGGGAACTGGTTGTAGTGTCTCCATAGGAACTGTTCTTGTGTGTCTTCACGAGTACTAGTCTGGATTGTCTTTATGGGAACTGGATGTGGTGTCTTCATGGGAACTTCTCTGAGGTGTCACCATTAGTACTGGTCTGGGGTGTCTCCATGGAAACTGGTCTGAGGTGTCTTTATGGGAACTACGCTGTGTTGTCTCCATAGAAATGGGACTGGCATGTTTCCATGGCAAATGGTCTGGCGTGTTTCCAGGGCAACTGCAGGGCAACTGATATGGGGTGCCTCCATGGGACCTTGTCTCTGGTGTCTACATCAGTACTAGTCAGGGTTGCCTTCAAGGAAACTGGTCTTCAGTGTCTCCATGGGAACCGGACTTGCTTTTTACCATGAGCACTCGTATGGGGTTTTTCCATTGGTACTGCTCTGGGGTGTCACTATGGATACTTGTCTGTGGTGTTTACATGGGAACTGGTCTGGGGTGTTTCCATAGGAACTGGTCTGGGGTGTCTCCATTTTAACCGGTCTTGGGGGTCTCCATGTGAACTTGTCTGAAGTGTGTCCATTGCAACTGGACTGGCATATTTCCATGGCAACTGATATGGTGTGTCTCCTTGGGGACCAGTCTCGGGTGTCTCCATTGGAACTGGTCTGGGATGTCTCCATGTGAACTGGTGTGGGGTGTCTCCATGAAAAGTAGTCTCGAGTATCTCTATGAGTATTGGCCTGGGTGTCTCCATGGAAACTGGTCTGGGGTGTCTCCATGGAAATTGGTCTGAGCTGACTTTATGGGAACTAGTCTGGGGTGTCTCCATAGCAATGGCACTGGACTGTTTCCAAGGCAAATGGACCGGCGTGTTTCCAGGGCAACTGCAGGGCAACTGATATGGGATTTCTCCATGGGACATAGTCTCCATGAGTACTGGTCTGGGGTGTCTCCATAGAAACTAGTCTTGGGTGTTGCTATGAGTACTGGCCTGGTTGTCTCCATGAGTACTATTCTGGGGTGTGTACATGGCAACTACTCTGGTTTGTCTCCATGGAATCTGGTCTGAGGTGTCTCCATGGGAACTGGTCTGGGTGACTCCATGGGAACTGGTCTGGGGTGTCTCCATGGGAACTGGTCTGGGGTGTCTGCATGAGTACTGATCTGGGTGTCTCCATAAGTACACATCTTGTGGGACTCCATGGGAACTGGTCTGGAGTGTTTCCTTGGGAACTGGTCTGGGTGACTCCATGAGTCCTGGTCAGGGTGTCTCCAGGAGTACAAGTCTGGGATGTCTCCATAGAAACTGGTCTGGGGTGTCTCCATGATAACTGGTCTCAGGTGACTCCATGGCAACTTAAATGGTCTGTTTCCATGGTAAATGGACTGGCGTGTTTCCATCAGCACTGAAGCGCAACTCATATGGGGTGTCTCCATGGGACCTAGTCTCTGGTGTCTACATCAGTACTGATCCAGGTTGTCTCCAAGGGAACTGGTTGTGGTGTCTCCATGGGAACTGGTCTCCATGAGTACTGGTCTTGGTGTCTCATTGGAAACTAGTCTCCTGTGTCTCTATGAGTATTGATCTTGGTGTCTCCATGAGAACTGGTTTGGGGTGTCTCCATAGGAACTGGTCTCAGGTTTCTCCATCAGACACGTCTGCGGTGTCTGCATGGGAGCGGGTCTGGGCTGTCTCCATTAGTACCATTCTGGGGTGTCTCCATGGGACCTGATCAGGGGTGTCACCATGGCAACTGGACTGGCATGTTTTCTTGGCAACTGGTATGTGATGTGTGCATGGCAACAGATATGTAGTGTCTCCATTGTAACTAGTCATGGATGTCTCCTTGAGTACAAGTCTGAGGTTTCTCAATGGGAACTGGTCTGGGGTGTCTCCATGAGAAATCGTCTGGGGTAAATCTATGAGTACTGGTCAGGGTGTTTCCATGAGTACACATCTGTGGTGTCTCCATAGGAACTGTTCTGGGGTGTCTCCATGTAAACTAATACTAAGAGTACTGGCCTGGTTGTCTCCATGAGTACTAGTCTGAGGTGTGTACATGGGAAATTTGTGGCTTGTCTCCCTGGAAACTGGCCTTGGGTGACTCCATGGGAACTGATCTGGGGTGTCTCCATTGGAACTGGTCTGGGGTGTCTCCATGGGTACTGCTCTGGGATTTCTCCATGAATACTGGTCTGGGATGTCTGCAGGGAACTAGTCTCTTGTGTCTCTATGGGAACTTGTCTGGTTGTCACCATGGCAACTGGACTTGCCTGTTTCTATGGCAACTGGTATTGGGTGTTTCCATGGGAACTGGTCTGGGGATTCTCCATAGGAACTGGTCTGGGATGTCTCCATGTAAACTAGTTTCGGGTGTCACTGAAACTAGTATTGGGTATTGGGTGTCTCCATGGGAACTAGTTTCAGATTTCTTAATGAGTACTGGTTGGGGTGTCTGCATGGGAACTGGTCTGTGGTGTCTCCATGGCAACTGAATTGGCGTGTTTCCATAGCAACTGGTATGGGGTGTCTGCATGTCAACAGATATGTTGTGTCTCCATGGGAACTGGTCACCGGTATCTCCATGAGTACTGGTCTGTCTCCAAGGCAACTGGTCTGGGATGTCTCCATGGAAACTGGTCTGGGGTGTCTCCATGAGAACTGGTCTGGATTCTCTCCATGAGCCATGGTCTGGGGTGTCTCCCTGAAAACTAGTCTTCGGTTTCTCCATGAGTACTCATCTGGGGTGTCTCCATGGAAACTTGAAGGTGTTTTTCCATTGCAACTGGACTGGCGTGTTTTCATGGAAACTGGTATTGGTTGTCTCCATGAGAACTACTCTCAGATTTCTCCAAGAATACTGGTCTGGAGTTTCTCTATGAGTAATGGCCTGGGTGTCTCCATGAGTACTCATCTGGGGTGTCTCCATGGGAACTGGTCTGGCGTGTCTCCATGGAAACTGTTTTGGGATGTCTCCATCATAACTGGTCTTGGGTGCCTCCTTGAAAATTGGTCTACTGTGTCTCCATGGAAATAGGATGGGCGTTTTACCATGGCAACTGCTGTGGGGTTTCTCCATGGGAAATGGTCTGGTGTGTCTCCATGGGTACTTTCTGTACTGTCTCCATGTCAACTGGTATGGCGTTTCTCCATGAGAACTGGTCTGGTGTGTCTCCATAGGAACTAGTCTGGTGTGTCTGCATGGGACCTGGTCTGGTGTGTCTCCATGGGTACTTTCTGTATTGTCTCCATGTCAACTGGTATGGCGTTTCTCCATGAGAAATGGTCTGGTGTGTCTCCATGGGTACTTGTCTGTGATGTCTCCATAGAAATTGGTCTGGATTGAGTCCATAGGAACTCATCTGGGGTGTCTCCATGAGAACTGGTCTGAGGTGTCTTCATGGGAACTAGTCTGGTGTGTCTGCATGGGACCTGGACTGGGGTGTCTCCATGGCAACTGCACTGGCATGTTTCCATGGCAACTGGTATGGCGTCTTTCGTGGAAAATGGTCTGGTGTGTCTTCATGGGCACTGGTCTGCGGTGTCTTCCTGGGTACTTGCCTGTGGTGGCTCTATGGGAACTGGTATGGGGAGTCTCCATTGGAACTGGTCTGGGCTGTCTCCATGGGAACTGGTCTGAGGTTTCTCCATGGCAACTGGATTGGCATTTTTCCATGGTAATTGGTATGGTGTCTCTCCAAGGGAACTAGTCTTGGGTGTCTCCATTGGAACTGGACTAGGGTGTCTCCATGGAAACATGTCTGGGGTGTTACCATGGCAACTGGACTTGCGTGTTTTCATGGGAACTGGTATTGGGTGTCTCCATAGGAACTAGTCTCTGGTTTCTCCATGAGTACTGGTCTGTGGTGTCTCTAGGAAAACTGGTCTGGGGTGTCTCCATTGGAACTGGTCTGAAGTGTCTCCATGCCAACTGGACTGGTGTGTTACCATGGCAAATGGTATGGGGTGTCTGCATGGCCACTGACATGGGGTGTATCCATAGGAACTAGTCTTTGGTTTTCCATGGGAACTTGTCTGGGTGTCTTTGTGGGATCTGGTCTGGGGTGTTTCCATGGGAACTGGGCAGGGGTGACTCCATGAGTATTGGTTAGGGTGTCTCCATGTGTACACATCTGGAGTGTCTCCATAGGACCTGGTCTGGTGTGTCTCCATGGAAACTCGTCTGGGGTGTCTCCACAGCAACTGGACTGGAGTGTTTCCATGGAAAATGGACTGGCCTGATTCTATGCCAACTGCAGGGCAACTAATATGGGAAATCTCCATTGGACCTAGTCTCTGGTTTCTACATCAGTATTGTTTTTGTTGTCTCCAAGGGAACTGGTTGTGGTGTCTCCATGGAACTAGTCTGGAGTGTCTCCATGAGTACTAGTTTGGGATGTATCAATGGAAACTAGTCTCAGGTGTCTCTATGAGTATTGGCCTGAGTGTCTCCATGAGTACTTATCTGTGTTGACTCCATGGGAACTGGTCTCAGGTTTCTCCATGAGTACTGGTCTGCAGTGTCTGCATGGGAACGGATCTGCGGTGTCTCCATGAGTACCAGTTTTGGGTGTATCCATGGGAACTGGTCTGGGGTGTATCCATGGGAATTGGACTGGCATGTTTCCTTGGCAACTGGACTGGAGAGTTTCCATGCAATTTCAGGGCAACTGAAATGGGGTGTCTCCATGGGACCTAGTCTCTGGTGTCTATATCTTTCCTGCTCTGGGTTGTCTCCAAGGGAACTGATCTGTGGTGTCTGCATGGGAATTGGTCTGAGCTTTCTCCATGGCAACTGGACTGGCATGTTTCCATGAAAACTGGTATTGGGTGTCTCCATGGTAACTACTCTCAGATTTCTCCATGAGTACTGGTCTGTGGTATCTTCATGGGACCTGGTCTGGGGTGACTCCCTAGCAACTGGACTGGCATGTTCCCATGGCAACTGGTATGGGGTGTGTGCATGGCAACAGATATGTAGTGTCTCCATGGAAACTAGACATGGATGTCTCCATGAGTACCAGTCTGGGGTGTCTAGATGGGAACTGGTCTGGGGTGTCTCCTTGGGAACTGATCTGGGGTGACTCCATTAGTACTGGTCAGGGTGGCTCCACGAGTACAAGTGTGGGGTGTCTCCATAGAAACTGGTCTGGGGTGTCTCCATGGTAACTGGTGTGGGGTGTCTCCATGGCAACTGAACTGGCCTGTTTCCATGGCAAATGGATTGGCGTGTTTCCATCGGAACTGAAGGCAACTCATATGGGGTGTCTCCATGAGACCTAGTCTCTGGTGTCTACATCAATACTGGTCCGGGTTGTCTCCAAGGGAACTGGTTGTGGTGTCTCCATGGGAATTGGATTGGGGTGTATCCATGAGTACTGGTGTGGGGGTGTCTCCATGGAAACTAGTCTCAGGTGTCTCTATGAGTACTGCCCTGGGTGTCTCCATCTGTGTTGTCTCCATGGGAACTTATCTCAGGTTTCTCCATGAGTACTGGTCTGCAGTGTCTGCATAGGAATGGGTCTGGGGTGTCACCATGAGGACCAGTCTTGGGTGTCTCAATGGGACCTGGTCTTGGTGTCTCCATGGCAACTGGACTGGCGTGTTTCCATGGCAACTGGACTGGCGTTTGTCTCTGGCAATTGCAAGGCAACTTATATGGGGTGTCTCTATGGGGCCTAGTCTCTGGTGTCTACATAATTACTGGTCTTGGGTGTCTCCATGGAAACTATTTTCGGGTGTCTCTATGAGTATTGGCCTGGTTGTCTCCATGAATACTAGTCTGGGCTGTGTACATGGGAACTAGTCTGGCTTTTCTCCATGGAAACTGGTCTGGGGTTTCTCCATGGAACTACTCTCAGGTTTCTCTATCAGTATTGATCTCTGGTGTCTGCATGGGACCAGGTTTGTGGTGTCTCCATGGCAACTAGACTTGCATGTTTCCTGGCAACTGATATGTGGTTTGTGCATGGCAACAGATAGGTAGTGTCTCCATGGGAACTAGTCATGGTTGTCTCCATGAGTACAAGTCTGAGGTGTCTCCATGGAACTGATCTGGGGTGTCTCCATGAGAACTGGTCTGGGGTGACTGCATGAGTACTGGTCAAGGTGTCTCGATGAGTACACGTCTGGGGTGTCACCATAGTAAGTGGTATGGGGTGTCTCCATGTAAACTAAGTGTCCCTAAGAGTACTGGCCTGGATGTCTCGATGAGTACTTGTCGGGGTGTTTACATGGAAACTCATGTGGCTTGTCTCCATGGAAACTGGTCTATGGTGTCTCCTTGGGAACTGGTCTGGGTGTCTCCATTGGAATTGGTCTGGGTGTCTCCATGGGAACTGGTCTGGGATGTCTCCATGAATACTGGTTTGGGATGTCTGCAGGGAACTAGTCTCAGGTGTCTACATGCTAACTGGTCTGGTGTGTCTCCATGGGAACTTGTTTCGTTTGTCACCATGGCTACTGGACTTGCCTGTTTCTATGGCAACTGGTATTGGGTGTCTCCATGGGAAATACTATCAGGTTTCCATGAGTACTGGGTGGGGTGTCTGCATAGGAACTGGTCTGTGGTGTCTCCATGGCAACTGAATTGGTGTGTTTTCTTGGCAACTGGTATGGGTTGTCTGTATGGCTACAGATATGTTGTGTCTCCATGGGAACTGGTCACCAGTGTCTCCATGAATACTGGTCTGAGGTGTCTCCATGGAAATTGGTCTGAGGTGTCTCCATGGGAACTGGTTCGGGGTCTCTCCATGAGCAATGGTCTGGGGTGTCTGCCCGGGAACTAGTCTCCGGTTTCTCCATGAGTACTCATCTGGGTGTCTCCATAGTAACTGGACTGTGTTTTTCCATTGCAACTGTACTGGCATGTTTCCATGGAAATTGGTATTGGGTGTCTCCATGGAAACTACTCTATTTCTGCATGAATACTGGTCTGGATTGTCTCTATGAGTAATGGCTTGGATGTCTCCATGAGTACTCGTCTGGGGTGTCTCCATGGGAACTGTTCTGGCGTGTCTCCATGGAAACTGGTCTGGGATGTCTCCATCTGAACTGGTCTGGGGTGCCTCCTTGGGAACTGGTCTATCATGTCTCCATGGAAATAGGATGGACGTTTTACATGGCAACTGCTGTGGGGTTTCTCCATGGGAAATGATCTAGTGTTTCTCCATTGGTACTTGTCTGAGGTATCTCCATGGGACTTGGTTTGGGTTGTCTCCATAAGAACTGGTCTGGGGTGTCTTCATGGGAACTGGTCTGGGGTGTTTCCATGGGAACCAGACTGGCTTCTTACCATGGGCACTGGTATGATGGTTTTTCATTGGTACTGGTCTGGGGTTTCTCCATGGCAACTGGATTGGCATATTTCCATGGCAACTGGTATGGTATGTCTCTAAGGGAAATAGTCTTGGGTGTCTCCAATGGAACTGGACTAAGGAGTCTCCTTGTAAACCTGTCTGGGATGTCACCATGGCAATTGTACTTGTGTGTTTTCATGGCAACTGGTATTGGGTGTCTCCATGGGAAATATTCTCAGGTTTCTCCATGAGTAATAGTTGGAGTATTTGCAGGGGAATTCGTCTGGGGTGTCTCAATTGCGACTGGACTTGGGTGTTTACATGGCAACTGGTATTGGGTGTTTCCATGGGAACGAGTCTCAGGTTTCTCCATGAGTACTGATCTGTGGTGTCTCTAGGAAAACTGGTCTGTGGTGTCTCCATAGGAACTGGTCTTGGGTGACTCCATCGTAACTGGACTGGTGTGTTTCCATGGCAAATGGTATGGGTGTCTGCATGGCAACTGAAATGAGGTGTATACATGGGAACTAGTCTGTGGTGTCTACGTGGGAACTGGTCTGCGGTGTCTCTATGGGAACTGGTCTGGGGTGTTTCCATGGGAAATGGTCAGCGGTGACTCCATGAGTACTGGTCATGGTGTCTCCATGTGTACATATCTGGGGTGTCTCCATAGGAACAGGTCTGAGGTGTATCCATGGCAACTGGACTGGAGTGTTTCCATGCAATTGTAGGGAACTGATATGGGGTGTTCTCATGGGACCTAGTCTCCGGTGTCTACATCTTTACTGGTCTGGGTTGTCTCCAAGGGAACTGATCTGTGGTTTCTCCATGGGAACTGGTCTGAATTGTCTCCATGAGTATTGGTCTGGGGGGTCTGCACGTTATCCAGTCTCCAGGCATCTTATCAGGTGCCTGAATGGCAACTGATAAGGCTTGTCTTCATAGGAACTAATCTCAGGTGTCTCCATGAGTACTGGTCTGTGGTGTCTCCATGGGAACTGGTCTAGGGTGTCTCCATGGGAACTGGTCTGAAGTATCTCGATGGGAACTAGTCTGGGGTGTCTGCATGCTACCTCATCTGGGGTGTCTCCATGACAATTGGACTGGCATGTTTCCATGGCAACATGTATGGGGTGTGTGCATGGCAACAGATATATGGTGTTGCCATGGGAACTAGTCACGGGTGTTTCCATGAGTACTGGTCTGAGGTGTCTTCATGTGAACTGGTCTGGGGTGTCTCCATGGAAACTTTACTAGTGTGTTTCCATGGCAACGACTGGCGTGTTTCCATTGCAACTGGTATGAGGTGCCTCCTTATAAAATTGACTGGCTTGTTTCCATGGGAGACAGACTCGGGTGTCTATATGAAAAAGGGACTGGGGTGTCGCCATGGCAACTGGTATTGGGTGTCTCCATGGGAATTAGTCTAAGGTTTCTACATGAGTACTGGTTGGGGTGTCTGCACGGAAACTAGTCTCAAGTGTCTCTATTAAAATTGGTCTGGGGAATTTCCATGGGTACTTGTGTTGGGTGTCAACATGTCAACTGGACTTGCGTGTTTCCATGGCAACTGTTATTGGGTGTCTCCATGGGAACTACTCTCAGGTTTCTCCATGAGTACTGGTATGGGGTGCCTTTATGGTACCTGGTCTGGGTGCCTCCTTGGCCAACTGGACTGTTGTGTTTCAAGGAAACTGGTACGGGGTGTCTGCATGGAAACAGATATGTGGTGTCTCCAGGGGAAATTCTCTCAGGTGTTTCCATGAGTATTGGTCTGGGGTGTCTCCATGAGAACTGGTCTTGGGTCTCTCCAAGAGCACTGGCCTGGGGTGTCTGCAAGGAAACTAGTCACGGAAGTATTTATGAAAATTGGTCTTGGGTGTCTCCATGGGTACTTGTCTAGGGTGTCAACATAGCAACTGGACTTGTGTGTTTCTATGGCAACTGGTATTGGGTATCTCCATGGAAACTACTCTCAGGTTTCTCCATGAGTACTGGTCTGGGGTGTCTGCATGGGTTCTGGTTTGTGATGTCTCCATGGCAACTGGACTGGCATGTTTCCATGGCTACCGGTATGGTGTGTTTGCATGGCAACAGTTATGTGGTATCTCCATGGGAACTAGTAATGGGTATCTCCATGATTACCACTCTGGGGAGTCTCCATGGGAACTAGTTTGGGGTGTGTAAATGGCAACTGAAGTGGCATGTTTCCATGACAAATGTATTGGCCTGTTTCCATGGCTACTGCAGGGCAACTGATAAGGGTTGTCTCCATGGGACCTAGTCTCCAGTGTCTCCATGAGTACTGGTCTGTGTTGTCTCCATTTATAACTGGTCTGTTGTGTCTCCATGGGAACTGGTCTCTGGTGTCTCTATGAGTCCTGGCCTGTGTGTCTCCATGAGTACTCATCTGGGTGGTCTCCATGGAAACTGCTCTGGGGTGCCTCCAAGGGAACTGTCTGGGGTGTTTCCATGGGAACTAGTCTCGGCGGTGTCTCCAAGGAAACTGGACTGGCGTTTAACCATGGCAACTGGTCTGGGGTGCCTGCATGGCAACTGATACATTGTGTCTCCATGGGACCTAGTCTCGGGTTGTCTCCATAAGTACTTGTCTGGAGTGTCTCCATGGGAACTTGTCTGGGGTGTCTCCATGGGAATTGGTCTGGGGTGTCCCCATGAGTACTTTTCTGGGGTGTCTGCACTTTAACTAGTCTCTGGTGTCTCCATGATTACTGGTATGGGTGTCTCCATAGAAACTAGTCTCGGTTGTCTTTATGAGTACTGGCTTGTGTGTCCCCATGAGTACTCATCTGGGGTGTCTCCATAGGAACAGGTCTGGCATGTCTCCAATTAAACTGGCCTAGGGTGTCTCCATGGGAACTGGTCTGGGGGATCTCCATGGGAACTGGTCTGGCTTGGCTCCATGAAAACTGGACTGGCATTTTACAATAGCAATTGGTATGGGGTTTGTCCATGGGAACTGCCTTGGGTGTCTCCATGGGTTCTTGTCTGTGGTGTCTCCATGGGAATTGGACTGGGGTGTCTGCACGGAAACTAGTCTCGGAAGTATCCATGAAAACGGGTCTCGGGTGTCTCTATGGGTACTTGTCTGGGGTGTCTCCATGAGTACTGCTCTTGGGTGTCTGCATGTTACTTCTGTCTGGTGTCTCCATGAGAAGTGGTTTGGTTTCTCCATGGGAACTGGTCTGGGGTGTCATCATAGGAAATGGTCCGGGGTGTCTCCATAGGAACTGGTCTGGGTTGTCTTATGTGAACTGGACTGGCGTTTTACCATGGGCACTGGTATGGGGTTCATCCATGGGTACTGCTTTTGGGTGTCTGCATGGGTATTTGTCTGTGGTGTCTCCATGGGAACTGGTCTGTTTTGTCTCCATAGGAACTGTTCTGGGGTGTCTCCATGATAACTGGTCTGGGCTGTCTCCATGGGAAATAGTCTGTGGTTTCTCTGTAGGAATTGCTGTGTGGTGTCTCCATGGGAACTGGTCTGAGGTTTCTCCATGGCAACTGGACTGGCGTGTTTCCATGGCAACTAGTATCGGGTGTATCCATGGGAACTAGTTTCGCGTGTCTCCATGGGAAATGGTCTGGGGTGTCTCCATGGGAACTTTTCTGGGGTGTCACCGTGGCAACTGGACTTTAGTGTTTTCATGGCAATTGGTATTTGTTGTCTCCACAGAGCTAGTCTCAGGTTTCTCAATGAGTACTGGTTGGGGTTTCTGCAGGAGAAGTGGTCTGGGGTGTCTCCATCGCAACTGGACTGGCATGTTTCCAGGGCAACTGGTATGGAGTTTGTGCATTGCAACAGATATGTGGTTTCTCCATGGGAACTAGTCATGGGTGTCTACATGAGTACCAGTCAGGGGTGGATCCATGGGAACTTTTCTGAGGTGTCCCCATGGCAATGGACTGGCGTGTTTCTATGGCAACTGGACTGGATTGTTTCCATGGCAACTGCAGGGCAACTGATTTGGGTTGTATCCATGGGACTTAGTTTCCAGTGTCTCAGTACTGGTCTGTGGTGTCTCCATGGGAACTGGTCTGGGGTGTTTCCAAGGGAACTTGTCTGGGATGTCCCAATGGCAACTGGACTGGCATTTTAACATGGCAACTAGTATGGGGTTTCTCCATTTAAACAGGTCTGTGGTGTCTCCATGGGAACTTGTTTGGGTGTCACCATGGCAACTGGACTTGTTTCCATGGCAACTTGTATTGGGTATCTTCATGGGAACTAGACTCAGGTTTCTCCATGAGTACTGGTGGAGTTGTCTGCTAGGAAACTTGCCGGAGATGTCTCAATGGCAACTGGACTGGCATTTTAACATGGCAACTGGTATGGGGTTTCTCCATTTAAACAGGTCAGTGTTTTCTCCATGGCAACTGGACTGGGGTGTCTCCATGGCACATGGACTGGCTTCATTCCATGGCGACTGGTATGGGGTGTCTCCATGGTAACTAGTCTCAGGTTTCTCCATGAGTACTGGTCTGGGGTGTCTCCATGGGAAATGGTTAGGGGTTCCTCCATATGAAGTGGTCTGCCGTGTCTTAAAGGAAACTGATCTGCCCTCTCTCCATCGGAACTGGTTTGTTGTGACTCCATGGCAACTGGACGAGCGTTTTAACATGGCAACTAGTATGGGGTTTCTCCATGGGAACTGGTCTGCGGTGTCTCCATGGGAACTGAACTTGGGTGTCTCCATAACAACTTGACTGGTCTGTCTCCATAGCAATAGGTATGGGGTGTCTCCATGGGAACTAGTCTCAGGTTTCTCCATGAGTACTGGCTGGGTTGTCTAAATGGGAACATGTCTGGGGTGTCTCCATGAGTACCAGTCTGTGGTTTCTCCATTGGAACTTGTCTGGGGTATCTCCATGGCAACTGGACTTGCGTGTTTTCATGGCAAGTGGTATGGGTTGACTCCATGTGAACTGGTAAGGTGTGTCCTCATGGGTACTTGAAAGTGGTTTCTGCATGGGAACGGCTCTCAGGTGTCTCCAGAGGAACTGGTCTGGGGTGTCACCATGGAATTAGGACACGTTTTACCGTGGCAACTGGTAGGGAGTTTTTCCATGGGAAATGGTCTGGGGTGTCTCCATGGGAACTTGTCAACATGGCAACTGGACTTGATTGTTTTCATGGCAACTGGTATGGGATGTTTCCATGGGAACAAGTCTCAGGTTTCTGCATGAGTACTGGCTGGGGTGTCTGCATGGGAACGGGTCTGGGGTGTCTCCATAAGTACCAGTCTGGGGTGTATCCTTGGAACTGTTCTGGGGTGTCTCCATGGTAACTGGACTTGCATGTTTTCATGGCAACTGGTATAGGCTGTCTCCATTGGAACTGGTCTGAGGTGTCTCTATGGCAACTGGACTGGTGTGTTTCCATGGCAAATGCTGGGCAACTGATAAGGTGTGTTTCCATGGGACCTAGTCTCCAGTGTCTCTATGTACTGCTCTGGGTTGTCTCCATGGGAACTGGTCTGTGGTGTCTCCATGGGAACTTGTCTCTGGTGTCTCTATGAGTACTAGCCTGGGTGTCTCCAGGAGTACTCGTATGGCGTATCTCCATGGGAACTGGTCTGGGTGTCTCCATGGGAACTTTTCTGGGGTGTCTCCATGGGAACTTTTCTGGGGTGTCTCCATGGGAACTTCTCTGGGGTGTCTAAATGAAAACTGGAATTACCATGGCAACTGATATGGGGTTTCTCCATGGGAACTGGTCTAGGGTGTCTCCATAGGAACTGATCTGGTGTGCCTCCATGGAAACTGGTCTGGGGTCTCTCCATGGAAACTGGTCTGAGGAGTCTCCATGGCAAATGGAGTAGCATGTTTCCATGGCAACTGGTATAGGGTGTCTTCCTGGGAACTAGTCTTTCGTGTCTCCATCGCAACTGGTGTTGCATGTTTCCATTGCAAATGGTCTTGGGTGTCTCCATTGAAACTGGTCTGGGGTTTCACCATGGGAACTTGGTGTATCCATGACAACTGGACTAGCGTGTTTCCATGGCAACTGGTATAGAGTGTCTAGTCTCACGTTTCTCCATGACTACTGGTCTGGGATGTCTCCATGAGGACTGGTCTTCGGTGTCTCCATGGAAAATAGTTTCATTTGTCATCATGAGGACTGGCCTAGATGTCTCCACAAGTACTCATCTGGAGTGTCTCCAGGGGAACTGGTCTGGGGTGATTCCATGGGAACTGGACTGGCGTTTTACCATGGCAACTGGTATGAGGTTTTTCCATGGGAACTGGTCTGGTGTGTATCCATGGGTACTTGTATGTGGTGTCTCCATTGGAACTGGTCCTGGGTGTCTCCATGGGAACTGGTCTAGGGTGTCTCCATGGGAACTAGACTGGCCTGTGCCCAGAGCAACAATATGTGTTTTTTCCATGGCAACTAGTCTCGGGTGACTCCATGGGAACTGGTCTGGGGTTTTTCCATGACAACTTGATGTCGTGTCTCCATGGCAACTGGTCTGTGGTGTCTCCATGGCAACTGCACTGGGCTGTTTCCATAGCAACTGGTATGGGGTTTCTGCATGGTAATTGATATGAGGTGTCTACATGGGAACTAGTCTCAGGTGTCTCCGTGCGAACTAGTCTGTGTTCAATCCATGGCTACAGGTCTTGGGTGTCTTCATGGCAACTGGACTGGCATGTTACCATGACAACTGTTATGGGGTGTCTGCATCGCAACAGATATCTGGTGTCTCCATGGGAACTAGTCACAGGAGTTTCCATGAGTACTGGTCTGTAGTGTCTCCATGGGAACTGGACTGGCTTGTCTCAATAGGAACTGTTCTGGGGTGGTTCTATAGTAACTCGTTTGGGATGTCTCCATGTGAACTTGTCTGAGGTGTCTCCATGACAACAGGAATGACGTGTTTCCATGGCAACTGGTATGGTGTGTCTCCATGGGAACTAGTCTCAGGTATCTCCCTTGGAACTGGTCTGGGTGTCCCCATGGGAACTTGTACGGGGAGTCACCATGGCAATTGGACTTGTGTGTTTTCATGTCAACTGGCATTGGGTGTCTCCATGGGAACTAGTTTCTGGTTTCTCCATGAGTACTAGTTGGAATGAATGCATGGGAACTGGTCTGGGGTGTATCCATGGCAGCTGGAGTGGGATGTTTCCATGGAAACTGGTATGGGGTGTCTGCATGGATACAGATATGTGGTGTCTCCATTGGAAATAGTCTGGGGTGTCTTCTTGGGTACTTGTCTGTGGTGTCTCCACTGGAACTGATCTGTGGTTTCTCCATAGGAGCTGTTCTGTGGTGCCTCCATGAGAACTTCTATAGGGTGTCTCCATGGGAAATGGTCTGAAGTTTCTCCATGGCAACTACTCTGGGGTGAACGCATGGCACCTGGTCTGGGGTGTCTGCATGGCAACTGGACTGGCATGTTTCCATGGCAATTTGTATAGGTTGTGTGCATGGAAACAGATATGTGGTGTCTCCCTGCGAAATAGTCATGGGTCTCTAAGAATACAAGTTTGGGGTGTCTGCATGGGAACTGGTCTGGGGTGTCTCCATGGCTACAGGACGGGCATGTTTCCATGGCAACTGCAGGGCAACTGATATGGGGTGTCTCCATGGACTAGTCTCTGGTATCTACATCAGTACTGGTCTGGTGTGTCTCCTGATTACTGGTTTGGGTATCTCTATGGAAACTAGTCTCATGTGTTTCTATGAGTACAGGTCTGGGTGTCTCCATGAGTACTGGTCTTGAGTGTCTCCATAGGATTAGTCTGGCATGTCTCCATAGAAACTGATCTGGGGTGTCTCCATGGGAACTGATCTGGTGTGTCTCCATGGGCACTTGTTTGTGGTGTCTCCATGGGAACTGGACTGAGGTTTTTCCATTGGAACCGGTGAATTTTCTCCAATGCAACTGGCCTGGAATGTTTCCACAGCAACTAGTATGGGGTGTCTTCACGGGACCTAGTCTTTGTTGTCCCCATGGGAACTGTTCTGGGGTATCTCCATGGGAACTGTTCTAAAGTGTCTCCATGGCAATTGGACAGGCGTGTTCCATGGCAACTGGACTGGTGTGTTTCCATGGCAACTTCAGGGAAACTGATATGGTGTGTCTACATGGGACCTAGTTTCCAGTGTCTCCATAAGTACTGGTCTGGTTTGTCTCCATGGGAACTGGTCTGGGGTGTCTCCATGGAAACTAGACTTGCATTTTACCATGGCAACTGGTATGGGGTTTCTCCATGGAAAATGGTCTGGGGTTTCTCCCTAGGAACTAGTCTCGGGTGTCTACAATGGAACTAGTCTGGGGTGTCTCAATGGGAAATTTCTGAGGTGTCACCATGGCAACTGGACTTGAGTGTTTCCATGGCAACTGGTAATCAGTGTCTCCAAGAGAACTAGTCTCATGTTTCTCCATGAGTACTGGTTAGGCTGTGTCCAGGAGAACTGGTCTGTAGGCTCTCCATGGGTACTTGTCTGTGGTGTCTCAATTGCAACTGGTCTGGGGTGTGTCCATAGGAACTGGTATGGGGTGTCTCCATGGGAACGGGTCTGGGGTGTCTGCATGGCAACTTGAGTGGAGTGTTTCCATGGCAACTGCAGGGCAATTGATATGGAATGTTTCCATGGGACCTAGTTTCCAGTGTATCCATAAGTACTGGTATGGGTTATTTGCATGGGAACTGGTCTGTGGTGTCTCCATGGGAACTGGTCTCCCGTGTCATATGAGTACTAGTCTTAGTTTCTCCATGAGTACTAGCTTGGCGTGTCTCAATGTGAACTGGTCTGGCGTGTCTCCATGGAATCTGGTCTAAGAAGTCTCCATGGTAACTGTTCTGGGGTGTCTCCATGGAAACTGGACTTGCGTTTTGCCAGGGCAACTGGTATGGTGTTTCTCCATAGGAAATGATCTGGACTGTCTCCATGGGTACTTGTCTGAGGTGTCTCCATGGGAACTAGTCTCGGGTGTCTCCATTGGTACTGGTCTGTGATGTCTCCATGGGAACTTGACTGGGGTGTCAACATGGCAACTGGATTTGAGTGTTTCCATGGCAACTGGTATTGGGTGTCTTCATGGCAATAGTCTCAGGTTTTTTAATGAGTATAGCTGGGGTGTCTGCATGGGAACTGTTCTGGTGTGTCTCCATGGCAACTGGACTGGCGTGTTTCCATGGCAACTGCAGGGCAACTGATATGGTGTGTCTCCATGGGATCTAGTCTCCAGTGTCCCCACGAGTACTGCTCTGGGATGTCTCCATGGGAACTGGTCTGTGGTGTCTCCATGAGAACTTGTCTCTGGCGTCTCTATGAGTACTGGCCTGGGTGCCTCCATGAGTACTCGTCTGGAGTGTCTCCATGGGAACTGGTCTGTGGTGTCTCCATGGGAACTGGTCAGGAGTATCTCCATGGAAACTGGACTGGCATTTTACCATGGCAACTGAATGGGGATTCTCCATGGGAAATGGTCTGGGGTGTCTCCATGGGTACTTGCTTGAAGTGTCTCCAAGGGAACTGGTCTGGGTTGTCTCCATAAGAACTGGTCTGAGGAATCTCCATGGCAACTGGACTAGCACTTTACCATGGCAACTAGTATGGTGTTTCTTCATGGAAAATGGTCTGGGGTTTCTCCATGGGAACTAGTCTAAGGTGTCACAATGGAAACTGTTATGTGGTGTCTCCATTGGAGCTTGTCTGGGGTGTCATCATGGAAACTGGACTTGAGTGTTTCCATGGCAACTGGTATGGGATGTCTCTATGGGAACTAGTCTCAGCTGTCTCTATGAGTACTGTTATGGGGTGTCTCCATGGAAACTTCTCTGAGGTTTCTCCATACAACTGGACTGGCATGTTTCCATGGCAACTGGTATGGGATTTATCCATGGGAACTAGTCTCAGGTTTCTCCATGAGTACTGGTTGGGGTGTATGCATGGGAACTGGTCTTGGGTGTCTCCATGAGTACAAGTCAGGGGTGTTTCCATTGGAACTGGTCTGGGGTGTCTACATGGCAACTGGAATTGCGTGTTTCCATGGCAACTGGTATGGACAGTCTCCATGGGAACTAGTCTCGGGTGCCTCCAAGGGAACTGATTTGGGTTGTCTGCATAGGAACTTGTCTGAGGTTTCACCATGGCAACTGGACTTCAGTATTTCCATGGCAACTGGTAATGGTTCTCTTTATGGGAACTAGTCTCAGGTTTCTCCATGAGTACTGGTTGGTTTGTCTCCATGAGAAGTGGTCTGTGGTGTCTGCAAGGGTAGTTGTCTGTGGTGTCTCCATTGCAACTGGTCTCAGGTGTATCTATAGGAATTGGTCTGGGGTGTCTCCATGGGAACTGGTCTGGGGTGTCTCCATGGAAACTGGTCTGAGGTGTCTTCATGGGAAGTAGTCAGGAGTGTCTGCATGGCAACTTAACTGGCGTGTTTCCATGGCAACTGCAGGGCAACTGATATGGCGTTTCTCCCTGTGAACGAGTCTCCAGTGTCTCCATGATTACTGCTGTAGGTTGTCTCCATGGAAACTGGTCTGAGGTGTCTCCATGGGAACTGGCCTCTGGTGTCTCAGGGAGTACTGGCCTGGGTGTCTCCGTGAGTACTGGCCTTGCATGTCTCCATGGGAACTGGACTAGAGTGTTTCCATGGCAACTGGTATTGGGTCTCACCATGGGATCTAGTCTCAGTTTTCTCCATGAGTATTGGTTGGGGTGTATGCATAGAAAGAGGTCTGGGGTGTCTCCATGAGTACCAGTCTGGAGTGTTTACATTGGAACTGGTCTGGGGTGTCTCCATGGTTACTGGTCTGGTATATGTCCATGTGAATTGGTCTGAGGTGTCTTTATGGCAACGAGACTGGTGTGTTTCCATGGCAACTGGTATTGGGTGTCTCCATGAGAACAAGTTTCGCGTGTCTCCAAGGGAAATGGTCTGAGGTGTCTTCATGTGAAATATAATAGTCTGGTTTTTCTTCATGAGACCTGGTCTGGGATGTCGTCTTGGCAACTGCACTGGCATGTTTCCATTGCACCTGGTATGGCGTTACTCAATGGAAATTGGTCTGGGGTGTCTCCATGGAAACTTTCTCTGGTGTCTCTATGGGTACTTTTCATTGGTGGCTCCATGGGAACTGGTCTAGTGTGTCTCCATAGGAACTGGTCTGGGGTGTCTCCAAGGGAACTTGTCTGGGGTTTCTCAATGGCAACTGGACTGGCATTTCACCATGGCAACTGTTATTGGGTTTCTCCATGGGAACTGGTCTTGAGTGTCTCCATTTGTCCTCTTCTGTGTTGTCTCCATGGGAACTGGACTGGCATGTTTCAATGGCAACTGGTAGATGTGTCTCCATGGGGACTAGTCTCCATTGTCTCCACAGCATCGGGTCTGGCGTGTCCCCATGGAAACTTGTCTGGTGTGTCACCATGGCAACTGGACTTCCATGTTTTCATTTGAAGTGGTATTGGGTGTCTCCACACAACTAGTCTCAGGTTTCTCAGTGAGTATTGGTTGGGGTGTCTGCATTGCAACTGTTCTGGGGTGTCTCTATGACAACTGGACTGGCATGTTTCCATGGCAACTGTTATGGGGTTTGTGTATTGCAAAAGATATATGATGTCTCCATGGGAACTAGTAATGTCTGTCTCCATGAGTACCAGTCTGGGATATCTCCATGGGAACTGGTCTGTTGTGTCTCCATGGAAACTGGACTGGCATTTTACCATGGCCACTGGTATGTGGTTTCTCCATGGGAAATGGTCTTTGGTGTCTCCATGGGTACTTGTCTAATGTGTCTCCATGGGTACTGGTCTGGGCTGTCTCAATGGGAACTGGTCTGATGAATCTCCATGGCAACTGGACTAGCGTGTTTCCATGGCAACTGGTATGGGGTGTCATTATGGGAACTAGTCTTGGGTGTCTCCATTGGAACTGGTCTGGGGTGTCTCCATGGGAACTAATCTCAGGTTTATCCATGAGTAGTCTTTGGGGTGTCTGCATGGGAACTGATCTGTGGTGTCTCCATGGCTACTGGACTAGCGTGTTTCCATGGCAAGTGGTATGGGGTTCCTGCATGGCAACTGATATGGGGTGACTCCATGGGAAATAGTCTCAGGTGTCTCAATGAGTACTGTTCTGGGGTGTCTCCCTGGGAAAGGTCTGGGTTGTCTCCAAAGGAACTGGTCTTGGGTATATCCATGGCAACTGGTCTTGCATGTCGCCATGGAAACTAGTCTGGTGTGTCTCCATGGGAACTGGTCTGGGTTGTAACCATGGCAACTGGAAATGCATGTTTCCGTGGCAACTCCCTTTGGATGTCTCCATGGTAACTTGTCTGAGGTGTCTCCATAGCAACTGGACTGGTGTGTTTCCATGGCAAGTTGTATGGGCTTCTCCATGGGACCTATTCTCAGGTTTCTCCATGAGTACTGGTCTGGGGTGTCTGCATGAGAACTGGTCAGGGGTGTCTTCATGAGTACTAGTCTTTGGTGACTCCTTTGGAACTGGTCTGGGGTGTGTCCTTGGGAACTCATCTTGGGTATCTCCATGGAAACTAGTCTGGGGTGACTCCATAAGAACTGGCCTGGGGTGTCTCCATGGCAATTGAACTGGCGTGTTTCCATAGTAACTTGTATGGTGTGTCTTCATGGGAACTAGTCTCAGATTTCTGCATGGGAATTGGTCTGTGGTGTCTCCCTGGGAAATTATCTGGGGTGTCTCCATGTCATCTGGCCTTGGGTGTTTCCATGGTAACTGTTATTAGGTGTCTCTACAGAAGTCGTCTCAGGTTTCTCCATGAGCACTGGTTGGGGTGTCTGTATGGGAACTGGTCTGGGGTGGCTCCATGTCAACTGGACTGGCATGTTTCCATGGCAACTGGTATGGGGTTTGTGCATGGCAACAGATATGTGGTGTCTCTATGGGAACTAGTCATGGGTCCATGAGAACCAGTCTGGGGTGTCTCCATGACAACGGGACTGGCATGTTTCAATCGCAACCGGACTGGTGTGTTTCCATGGCAACTGGTATGGTGTTTATCAATGAAAAGTGGTATGGTGTGTTTCCATGGGTACTTGTCTGTGGTGTATCCATGGGAAATGGTTTTGGGTTTTTCCATAAGAACTCGTTTGCTGTGAATCCATGAGAACTGGTCTGGCGTGTCTTCATGGGAACTAGTCTGGGGTGTCTGCCTGGACTTGGACTGGGGTGTCTCACTGGCAACTGCACTGGTATGTTTCCATGGCAACTGTTATGCCATTTCTCCATGGAAATTAGTCTGGGGTGTCTCCATGGGAACTGGTCTGCGGTGTCTCTATGGGTACTTGCCTGTGATGGCTCCATGTGAACTGGTTTGGGGTTTCTCCATAGGAACTGCTCTGGGCTGTCTCCATGGGATCTGGTCCTAGGTGTCTACATGGCAACTGGACTGGCGTGTTAAAATTGCATCTGTTATGGTGTGTCTCCATTGGAACTAGTCTCCAGTGTCTCCATGGGATCTTTTCTGGGGTGTCTCCATGGGAACTTGTCTTGTGTGTTACCATGGCAACTGGACTTGGGTGTTTCCATGGAAACTGGTATTGGGTCTCTCCACAGAACTAGTCTCAGGTTTGTCCATGAGTACTGGTTGGGGTGTCTGCATGAGAACTGGACTTGGGTGTCTCCATGACAACTGGACTGGCATGTTTGCATGGAAACTGGTACGGGGCTTGTGCATTGCAACTGATAAGTGATTTCTCGATGATAACTAGTCATGTGTTTCTCCATGAGTACCAGTCTGGTGTGTCTCCATTGGAACTGTTCTGAGGTGTCTCCATGGCAACTGGACTGGCGTGTTTCCATGGCAACTGCAGGGCAACTGATAAGGTGTGTTTCCATGGGACCTAGTCTCCAGTGTTTCCAAGAGTACTGCTCTGGGATGTCTACATGGGAACTGGTCTGTGGTGACTCCATGGGAACTTGTCTCTGGTGTCTCTATGAGTACTGGCCTGGGTATCTCCATGAGTAATCGTCTGGCGTGTCTCCATGGGAAGTGGTCTTGCGTGTCTCCATGGATACTGGCCTGGGGTTTCTCCATGGAAACTGGTCTGGGTTGTCTCCATGGGTAGTGGTCTGGGGTGTCTGCATAGGTACTTTTCTGAAGTTTCTCCATGGGAACTTGTCTGGGGTGTCTCCATATGAATTGGTCCAGGGTGTCTCCATGGGAACTAGTCTCAGGTTGCTCCATGAGTTCTGGTCTGGGTTTTCTGTATGGGAACTGTTCTGGGGTGTCTCCATGAGTGTCTCCATCGGAACTAGTCTGGGGTGTCTCCATCGGAACTAGTCTGGGGTGTCTCCATCGGAACTAGTCTGGGGTGTCTCCATGGCAACTGGACTTGCATGTTTCCATGGCAACTGGTAGGGGCTGTCTCTATGAGAATTGGTCTGGGGTGTCCCCATGTGTACTTGTCCAAGTTGCCTTCATGGGAACTGCTCTCGGGTGTCTCCATAGGAACTAGTTTGGGTTTTCTCCATTGGAACTGGTTGGGGGTATCTCCATGGGAACTTGTCTGAGGTTTCTTCATGGGAACTAGTCTAGGGTGTCTGCAAGGCAACTGGTCTGGGGTATCTCCAGGACAACTGCACCGGCATGTTTCCATTGCACCTGGTATGGCGTTACTCCATGGAAACTTGTCTCTGTTCCTCCATAGAAATTGTGGTTTCTCCATGGGTACTTGTCATTGGTGTCTACATTGGAACTGGTCTGGTGTATCTCCCTAGGAACTGGTCTGGTGTGTCTCCAAGAGAACTTTTCTGGGGTGTCTCATTGGCAACTGAACTGGCACTTTACCATGGCAACTGTTATGGGGTACTCCATGGGAACTGGTCTTGGGTGTCTCCATAGGTCCTCGTCTGTGGTTTCTCTATGGGAACTGGACTAGCATGTTAAAATGGCAGCTGGTTGGGGAATCTCCATGGGGACTAGTCACGGGTCTCTTCAAGGGATCTGGTTTGGGGTGTCTCCATAAGAACTTGTCTGGGGTGTCACCATGGCAACTGGACTTGCGTATTTCCCTGGGAACTGGTATTGGGTGTCTCCACAGAACTAGTCTTCAGGTTTCTCCATGAGTACTGGTGGGGTGTTGGCATGGGAACTCGTATGTCCCCATGACAACTGGACTGTCATTTTTCATGGCAACTGGTATGGGGTTTGTGCATTGCAACAGATATGTGGTGTCTCCATGGGAAGTAGTCATGTGTGTCTCCATGAGTACCAGTCTGGGGTGTCTCCATTGGAACTGTTCTGAGGTGTCTCCATGGCAACTTGTCTGGGGTGTTTCCATGACAACTGCAAAGCAACTGATGAGGTTTGTCTCCATGGGACCTAGCCTCCAGTGTCTGTAAGAGTACTGCTCTGGGTTGTCTTCATGGGAACTTTTCTGAGGTGTCTCCATGGAAACTGGACTGGCGTGTTTTCATGCAATTGGTATGGGATGTATCCCTGGGAACTAGTCACAGGTTGCTCCATGAGTACTGGTCTGATGTGTCTTCATGGGAACTAGTCTAGGGTGTCTGCATGGGACCTGGTCTGGGGTATCTCCATGGCACCTGCACTGGCATGTTTCCATTGCACCTTGTATGGCGTTACTCCATGGAAACTGGTCTGGGGTGTCTCAATGGAAACTGTCTGTGGTGTCTCCATTGGAACTGGTTTGGTGTGTCTCACTAGGAACTGGTCTGGGGTGTCTCCAAGAGAACTTATATGCGGTGTCTCATTGGCAACTGAACTGGCACTTTACCATGGCAACTGTTATGGGGTTTCTCCATGGGAACTGGTCTTGGGTGTCTCCATGTGTCCTCATCTGTGGTGTCTCCATGAGAACTTGTCTCTGGTGTCTCTATGAGTACTGGCCTGGGTGTCTCCTTGAGTACTTGTCTAGCATGTCTCCATGGGAACTGGTCTTGCGTGTCTCCATGGATACTGGCCTGGGGTGTCTCCATGGAAACTGGTCTGGGGTGTCCCCATGTGTACTTGTCAGTGGTTGTCTAAATGGAAACTGAACTTGCATTTCACCATGGAAACTGGTCTGAGATGTCTCCATAGGAAGTGGTCTGCGGTGTCTCCATGGGTACTTTTCTGAAGTTTCTCCATGGGAACTTATCTGGGGTGTCTCTATAGGAACTGGTCTGGGGTGTCTCCTTGGGAAATAGTCTCGGATGTCTCTATGAGTATTGTTCTGGGGTGTCTCCATGGAAACTTGTCTGAGGTGTCTCCATGGAAACTGTAGTGGCATGTTTCCTTGGCAACTGGTATGGGCTGTCTCCATGAGAATCGGTCTGGAGAGTCCCCATGTGTACTTGTCAGTGGTGTCTCTACAGGAACTGCTCTAGGGTGTATCCATAGGAACTAGTTTGGGGTTTCTCCATTGGAACTGGTCTGGGGTTTCTCCATGGGAACTGGTCTGAGGTGTCTTCATGGGACCTAGTCTAGGGTGTCTGCATGGGACCTGGTCTGGGGTATCTCCATGGCACCTGCACTGGCATGTTTTCATTGCATCTGGTATGGCATTACTCCGTGGAAACTGCTCTGGGTGTCTCCATGGAAACTGTCCGAGGTGTCTCCATGGGTACTTGTTATTGGTGTCTCCATGGGAACTGGTCTGGTGTGTCTCCATAGGAACTGGTCTGGGGTGTCTCCAAGGGAACTTGTCTGGAGTGTCTCAATGGCAACTGGACTGGCATTTTACCATGGCAACTGTTATTGGTTTTCTCCATGAGAACTGATCTTGGGTGTCTCCATGGGTCCTCTTCTGTATTGTCTCCATGGAACTAGACTGGCATGTTTCAATGGCAACTGGTAGGGGTGTCTTCATGGGGACTATTCTCCGGTATCTCCACGGGAATGGGTCTGAGGTGTCTCCATAGGAAGTTGTCTGGTGTGTCACCATGGTAACGACTTGCGTGTCTCCCTTGGAATTGGTATTGGGTATCTCCGCATAACTAGTCTCTGGTTTCTCTATGAGTACTGGTTGGGGTGTCCACATGGGAACTGGACTGGGGTGTCTCCATGACAAATGGACTGGCATGTTTCCATGGAAACTGGTATGGGGTTTGTGCATTGCAACTGATATGTGGTTTCTCCATGAGAACTAGTTATGTGTGTCTCCATGAGTACCAGTCTGTGGTGTCTCCATTGGAACTGTTCTGAGGTGTCTCCATGGCAACAGGACTGGCGTGTTTTCATGACAACTGCAGGGCAACTGACGAGGTGTGTCTCCATGGGACCTAGTCTCCAGTGTCTCCAAGAGTACTGCTCTGGGTTGTCTCCATGGGAACTGGTCTGTGGCGTCTCCATGGGAACTGGTCTCTGGTGTCTCAATGAGTACTGGCCTGGATGTCTCCATGAGTACTCCTCTGGTGTGTCTCCATGGATACTGTCCTGATGTGTCTCCATGGAAATTGGTCTGGGGTGTCTCCATGGGAACTGTTCAGAGGTGTCTAATGGAAACTGGACTTGCGTTTTACCATGGAAACTTGTTTGGGGTTTCTCCATGGAAATTTGTCTGAGGTGTCTTCATGTAAACTGGACTCGCATGTTTCCATTGCAATTGGTATGGGATGTATCCATGGGAACTAGTCTCAGGTTGCTCCATGAGGACTGGTCTGGGGTGTCTCCATGGCAACTGGTCTGGGGTGTCTCCATCAGTACCAGTCTGGTGTTTCTCAATTGGAACTGGTCTGGGGTGTCTCCATGGCAACTGGAATTGCGTGTTTCCATGGCAACTGGTATGGGCTGTCTCCATGAGAATTGTTCTGGGGTGTCCCCATGTATACTTGTCAGTGGTGTCTCCATGGAAACTGCTCTCGGGTATCTCCCTATAAACTGGTCCAAGAGAACTTTTCTGGGGTGTCTCAAGGGCAATTGGACTTGCGTGTTTCCCTTGGAATTGGTATTGGGTGTCTCCACAGAACTAGTCTTCAGGTTTCTCCATGAGTACTGGTTGGGGTGTCTGCATAGGAACTTGTCTTGGGTCTCTTCATGACAACTGGACTGGCATTTTTCCATGGCAACTGGAATGGGTTTTGTGCATTGCAACACATATGTGGTGTCTCCAGGGGAAGTAGTCATGTGTGTCTCCATGAGTACCAGTCTGGGATGTCTCCATTGGTAATGTTCTGAGGTGTCTCCATGGCAACTGGACTGGGGTGCTTCCATGAAAACTGCAGGGCAACTGATGAGGTTTGTCTCCATGGGACCGAGTCTCCAGTGTCTGCAAGAGTACTGCTCTGGGTTGTCTCCATGGGAACTTGTCTGGGGTATCTCCATGGAAACTGGACTGGCATGTTTCCATGCAACTGGTATGGGATGTATCCATTGGAACTAGACACAGGTTGCTCCATGAGGACTGGTCTAGGTTGTCTGCATGGGACCTGGTCTGGGGTATCTCCATGGCAACTGCACTGGCATGTTTCCATTGCACCTTGTATGGCGTTACTCCATGGAAACTGGTCTGGGGTGTCTCCATGGAAACTGTCCATCGTGTCTCCATGGGTACTAGTCATTGGTGTCTCCATGGCAACTGGTCTGGTGTGTCTCCCTAGGAACTGGTCTGGGGTGTCTAATGGCAACTGAACTGGCATTTTACCATGGCAACTCTTATGGGGTTTCTCCATGGGAACTGGTCTTGGGTGTCTCCATGGGTCCTCGTCTGTGGTGTCTCCATATGAACTGGACTGGCGTGTTTCAATGGCAGCTGGTTGGAGAATCTCCATGGGGACTAGTCATGGGTCTCTCCAAGGAATATGGTCTGGGGTGTCTCCATGGGTACTTGTCTGGGGTGTCTCCATGAAAACTGGACTGGTGTATTTTCATGCAGCTGGTATGGGATGTATCCATGGGAACTAGTCACACGTTTCTCCATGTATACTGGCCTGGGGTGTCTCCATGGAAACTGGTCTGGGTGGTCTTCATGAGAACTGGTCAGGGGGGTCTAAATAGCAACTGGACTGGCATTTCACCATGGCAACTCGTCTGGGGTTTCTCCATGGGAACTTGTCTGGTGTGTCTCCATAGGAACTGGTCTGGGGTGTCTCCATGGGAACTCGTTTTGGTGTTTCTATGAGTACTGGCCCAGGTGTCTCCATGAGTACACGTCTGGGGTTTCTCCGAGGAAACTGGTATAGAGTGTCTCCATGGGAACTGGTCTCAGGTTTATTCATGGCAACTGAACTAGCATGTTTCCCTAGCAACTGGTATGGCATGTTTCCATGAGAACTTGTCTAGGGTGTCTCCATGGGTAGTTGTCTGTGGTGTCTCCATGGAAACTGGTGTGGCTTGTCTCCATGTAAACTGGACTGGAATTTTACCATCGCAACTGATATGAGGTTTCTCCATTGGAACTGGTCTTGGCTGTCTCCATGGGTCCTTGTCTGTGGTGCCTTCATCGGATCTTCTCTGGGGTATCTCCATTGAAACTGGTTTGGGTTGTCTCCATGGGAACTGGTCTGGGTTATCTCCATGGAAACTGGTCTGAGGTGTCTCCATGGCAACTGGACTCGCTGGTTTCAATGGCAACTGGTTTGGGGCGTCTCCATAGGAACTAGACTCGTTTGTATCCATGGTATCTGGTATGGGGTGTTTCCATGAGAACCAGTCTGGGGTGGCTCCATTGGAACTGTTCTGAAGTGTCTCCATGGCAACTGGACTGGTGTGTTTCCATGATAACTGCAGGGCAACTGATAAGGTGTGTCTCCATGGGACCTAGTCTCTGGTGTCTGCAAGAGTACTGCTCTGGATTGTCTCCATGGGAACTGGTCTGTGGTGTCTCCAGGGAACTGGTCTCTGGTGTCTCAATGAGTACTGGCCTGGGTGTCTCCATGAGAATTGGTATGGGGTGTCTCCATGGATAATAGTCTCATGTGTCTCTTTGAGTACTGGCCCTGGTGTCTCCATGAGTACACGTCTGGGGTTTTTCCGTGGGAACTGGTCTACAGTGTTCCATGGGAAATGGTCTGAGATGTCTTCATGGCAACTGAGCTAGCATGTTTCCCTGGCAACTGGTATGGCATGTTTCCATGAGAACTGGCCTGGGGTGTCTCCATAGGAAATAGTCTGGGGTGTCTCTATGGGAACTGGTCTGGGTTGTCTCCATGGCTACTGGTTTGGTGTGTATCCTTGGCAACTGCATTGGCATGTTTCCATGGCAATTGGCATGGCGTTTCACCATGGAAACTAATATCAATTGTCTCCATGGAACTGGTCTGTGGTATCTCCATGGATACTTGTTTGTGATGTCTTCCTGGGTACTTGTCTTGGGTGTCTCCATAGGAACTGATATTGGGTGTCTCCATGAGAACTGTCTGTGGTGTCTCCATGGCAACTGAACTGTCGTGTTTCCATGGCAACTTGTATGCTGTGTCTCCATGGGAATTAGTCTCGAATTTCTGCATGGCAACTGGTCTGGGGGGGTTCCATGGGAACTTGTCTGGGGTGTCACCAAGGCAACTCTACTTGCGAGTTTCCATGGCAACTTCAGGGCAACTGATATGGGGTGTCTCCAAGGGACCCAGTCTCTGGTGTCTACATCAGTACTTGTCTGGGTTGTCTCCACGGTAACTAGTTTGTGGTGTCTCCATGGGAACTGATCTCGGGTGTCTCCAAAGGAATTGGTCTGGCATGTCTCCCTGGCAACTGGACTGGCATATTTCTATGGCAACTGGACTGGCCTGTTTCCATGGCAAATGGTATGTTGTGTCTGCATAGCAACTGACATGGGGTGTATCCATTGGAAATTGTCTGGTGTGTCTCCATGGGAACTTGTCTAGGGTGTCTCCATGGTACTGGTCTGGGTTTTGTCCATGGGAACTGGTCTGTGGTGTCTCCATGTGAACTGGTCTCTGGTGTCTCTTTGAGTACTGGCCAGGGTGTCTCCATGAGAACTTTTCTGGGGTGTGTACATGGGAAGTGGTCTGGGATGTCTCTATGAGAACTGGTCTTGGGTGTCTCCATTGGAACTGGTCTGGGGTGTCTCCATAGGAAGTGGTCTGGGTGTCTCCATGGAAACTGGTCTCTGGTATCTCTATGAGTACTGGCCTGGGTGTCTCCATTAGTACATACCTGGGCTGTCTCTATGTGAACTGGTCTGGCATGTCTCCATGGAAACTGCTCTGGGATGTTTCCATGGGAACTCGGATAGGGTGTTTTCATGCGATCTTGTCTGGGGTGTCTCCATGGAAACTGGACTGACGTTTAACCATGGCCACTGGTATGGTGTTTCTCCATGGGAAATGGTCTGGGGTGTTTCCATGGGTACTGGTCTGTGGTATCTCCATAGGAACTTGTCTGGATGTAACCATGGCTACTGGACTTGCGTGTTTCCATGAAAACTGGTCTTAGGTGTCTTCAGGGGAAGTGGTCTGTGGTGTCTCCATGGGAACTTGCCTAGGATGGCACCATGGAAACGGGACAGGCGTGTTTCCAAGGCAACCGGTATGGGGTGTCTACATGACAACTGAGATGTGGTGTCTCCATGGGAACTAGTCACGGATGTCTCCATGAGTACTGGTCTGAGGTTTCTTCATGAGAACTGGTATGGGGTGTCTCCATAGGAACTGGACTGTGGAGTCTCCATGGGAACTGGTCTGAAGTGTCTCCATGGGAAGTAGTCTGGGGTTTCTGCATGGGACCCAGTCTGGGTTGTCTCCATGGCAACTGGACTGGCAACTTTTATGGGGCGAGTGCATGGCAACATATATGTGGTGTCTCCATGGGAACTAGACATTGGCCTCCATGAGTCACAGTCTGGGTTATCACCATGGGAACTACTATGGGGTGTCTCCATGGCACCTGGACAGGTGTATTTTCATGGCAACTAGACTGGCGTGTTTCCATGGCAACTGCAGGGCAACTGATATTGGGTGTCTCCCTGGGACCTAGTCTCCGGTGTCCCCATGAGTACTGGTTTGGGTTGTTTCCATGGTAACTGGTCTGTTGCATCTCCATAGCAACTGTTATGGGTGTCTCCATGGAAACTACTCTGGGTGTCTCTATGAGTACTGGCCTCGGTGTCTCCATGAGTACTTATCTTGGGTGTCTCTATTGGAACTGGTCTGACATGTCTCCATGCAAACTGGTCTGCAGTGTCTCCATGGGAACTGTTCTACATTGTCCCCATAGGAACTGGTCTGGGGTGTCTCCATGGGACCTGGTCTGGGGTGACTCCAAGGCAACTGGACTGGCATGTTTCCATGGCAACTTGTATGGGGTTTGTGCATGGCAACAGATATGTGGTGTCTCCATGGGATCTAGTCTCCAGGGACTCCATGAGTACTGTTCTGGGTTTTGTCCATGGGAACTGGTCTGTGGTGTCTCCATGTGAACTAGTCGCTGGTTTCTCCATGAGTAATCCTCTGGGGTATATCCCTGGGAAGTGCTCTGGGGTGTCTCCATTGGAACTGGTCTGGGGTGTCTCCATAAGAACTGGTCTGAGGTGTCTCCATGGGAACTGTTCTCTGGTATCTCTGTGAGTACTGGCCTGGGTGTCTCCATTAGTACTCATCTGGGGTGTCTCCATGATAATTGGTCTGGCATGTCTCCATATAAACTAGTCTGGGTTGTCTCCATGGGAACTCATGTAGGGTGTTTCCATGTGATCTGGTCTTGGGTGTCTCCATGGAAACTGGACTGGCGTTTAACCATGGCTATTGGTATGGGGTTTCTCCATGGGAAGTCGTCTGGGGTGTCTCCATGGGTACTGGTCTGTGATATCTCCATAGGAACTTGTCTGGGGTGTAACCATGGCTACTGGACTTGCGTGTTTCCATGGAAACTGGTCTTGGGTGTCTCCAGGGAAAATAGTCTGTGGCGTCTCCATGGGAACTTGCCTAGGCTGGCACCATGGCAAATGGACTGGCATGTTTCCATGGCAACTGGTATTGGGGTTGTCCATGGGAACTAATCTTAGGTTTCTTCCTGAGTGCTGGTTGTGGTGTTTCCATGGGAACTGGTCTGGTGTGTCTCCATGGAAACTGGACTTGCATGTTTCCATGGCAACTGGTCTGGAGTGCTACCTTGTAACATTGACTGGCCTGTTTCCATGGGAGCCAGACTCGTGTGTCTATATTGGAAATGGACTGGGTGTCTCCAAGGTAACTGCTATTGTGTGTCTCCTTGGGAACTAGTTAGGTTTCTCCATTAGTACTGGTTGGGTGTCTGCATGGGAACTGGTCTAGGGTGTTTCCATGGCAACTGAAGGGACCTGTTTCATGGATACTGGTAAGGCGTGTCTGCATGGAAATAGACATGTGTTGTCTCAATGGGAACTAGTCTCAGGTCTCTTCATGAGTATTGGTCTGGGGTGTATCTATGGAAACTGGTCTGTGGTTTCTCCATGAGAACTGGTCGGGGGTCCCTCCATGATCACTTGTCTGCGGTGTCTGCATGGGACCACGTCTGTGGTGTCTCCATGGCAGCTGGACTGGCCTGTTTCCATGCAACTTTATGGGTGTCTCCATGGGAACTGCTTTAGGATGTCTCTATGGGTCCTGGTATAGGGTGTCTCTATGAGTACTGGTTTGTGTTTCCCCTTGGATATTAATCTTGGTTGTCTCCATGAGTAGTGGTCTTGGGTGTCTCCATGGAAACTGGACTGGCGTTTAACCATGGCGACTGGTATGATGTTTCTCCATGGGAAATGGTCTGGGGTGTCTCCATGGACTTGCTTGTTTCCATGGCAACTAGACTTGCGTGTTTCCATAGCAACTGGTATGGGGTGTCTGCATGGCAACCGATATGGGGTGTCTCCATGGGAACTAGTCTCAGGTATCTCCATGAGTACTAGTCTGGGGTGCCTCTGTGGGAACTTGTCTTGGGTGTCTGCATGTTAACTAGTCTTGGGTGAACCAATGAGTTATAATCTTGGGTGTCTCTATGGGTACTGGTCTGGGGTGTCTATGGGAACTGGATTCGGGTTTTAACATGGGCACTGATATTGGGTTTCTCCATGGGTACTGGTCTGGTGTGTCTCCATGGGTACTTGTCTGTGGTGTCTCCATGGGAACTGGTCTGGGTTGTCTACACAGGAAGTGGTCTTGGGTGTCTCCATGGTAACTGGTCTGAGGTATCTCCATGGCAACTGGACTGGCATGTTTCCATGACAAAGGTTATGGTTTGTCTCCATGGGAATTAGTCTCTGGTGTTTTCATTGGGCCTGGTCTGGTGTGCCTCCATGGGAACTTGTCTGGCGTGTCACCATGGCAACGGGACTTGCGTTTTTTTCATGGCAACCGGTATTGGGTATCTCCATAGGAACTAGTCTCAGGATTCTCCATGAGTACTGGTGGTGTGTCTGCATGGGAAATGGTCTGGGGTGTCTCCATGGCACCTACTGGTGTATTTCCATGGAAAATTGTACAGGGTGTATCCATAGAGATACCCGAGACTAGTTCCCATGGGCACACACCATACAGGTTGCCATGGAAAAACGCCATTCCAGTTTTCATGGAGACACCTCAGACAAGTTCACATTGAGAGAACCCAGACCAGTTACCATGGAGACACCACAGACAAATACCCATGGATACAATCCAGACAAGTTCAAATGGAGAGAGCCCAGACCAGTTCCCATAGAGACACCACAGACAAATGCCCATGGATTAACCCCATACCAGTGCCCATGGTAAAACGCCAGTCCAGTTCACACAAAGACAACCCAGACCAGTTCCTATAGAGACACCCAAGACCAGCTCCTATGGCGACATCCCAGACCAGTTCCCATGGAGAAAGCAAACCATTGTTCCTGAAGACACCACATATCCGTTGCCATGCAGACACTCCAAACCAGTTGCTATGAAAACACGCCAGTTCAGTTGCCATGGAGACACCCCAGACCAGTTCACATGCAGACACCCCAACCAGTACTCGTGGAGAAACCTGAGACTAGTTCCCACGGAGACACCCAATACAGATGCCAGGGAAACTCGCAAGTCCAGTTGCCATGGTGACACCCAGACAGGTTTCCATGGAGACACCCCAGACCAGTTCCCCTGGAGAAAGAAAACCACTGCTCATGGAGACACCAGAGATAAGTTAACGTGCAGACACCCCAGAGCAGTACTCATGGACACACCCCAGACTAGTACTCATGGAGACACCCGAGACTACTTCCAATGGAGACACCCCATATCAGTTGCCATGCAGGCAACGCATACCAGTTGCTATGGAAACACATCAGTCCAGTTGCATGGAAACACAAGAGTACAGTTGCTATGGAGACACACAAGACCAGTTCCCATGGAGACACCTCACACCAGTACTAATGGAGACACCGGTGAATAATTCCCATGGAGACACAACATATATGTTGCCATGTTCAGCTACAATGGAGACGCCCCAGACCACTTCACATGCAGACACCCCAACCAGTACTCATGGAGAAACATGAGAGAAGTTCCCGTAGAGACACTCAATACAGTTGCCATGGAAACACGCTAGTCCAGTTGCCATGAAACATGACAGTCCAGTTCCCATGGAGACACCCCAGACCAGTTCCTATGGAGAATCCCCAGACCATTTCCCATGGAGACTCTACAGACAAGTACCCATGGAGACACCGCAGACCATTTGCCATGGAGACAACCAAGACTAGTTTTCATGGAGAAACGTTATACATTTTGCTATGGAAACATGCCAGTGAATTTGCAAAGGAAACATCCCAGACCTGATCCCATGCAGACACCCCAGACTAGTTCCCTTGAAGACACCTCACACCAGTTCCTATGGAGACACCAAAGCCAGTACCTATAAGACATCCCAGTACAGTTCTCGAGAAACATCATACCAGTTGCCATGGAATCATGCCAGTCCAGTTGCCATGGAGACACCTCAGACCAGTTCCAATGTATATACCCTAGAGCAGTTCCCATGGAGACAACCCAAACCAATAATCATGGAGACACCATACACTATGTCCCATGGAGACACCCCATATCAGTTGCCCTGCAGTTGCCATAGAAACATGCCAATCCAGTTGCCATGGAAACATGCCAGTCCAATTGTCATGGAGACACCCCAGACAAGTACTCATGGAGACACCTGAGACTAGTTCCCATGGAGATACCCAATATCAGTTTCCCTGCAGATACCCCATACCAGTTGCTATTAAACACGCAAGTCCAAGTGCCATGGAAACAAGCCAGTCCAGTTGCCATGGAGACACCTCAGACCAGTACACATGGATACACACGTGACTAGTTCCCATGGAGACACCACATATGTAGTGTAGACACTGGGGTGTCTACATAGGAACTGGTCTGGCTTGTCTCCATGAGTACTGGTCTTGGGTATCCCCATAAAAACTGGACTCGGGTGTTTCTATGAGTATGGGTTTGGGTGTCTCCATAAATACTGGTCTTGGGTATCTCTATGGGAATTGGTCTGGTGTGTCTTCATGGAAACTAATCTGTGGTGTCTCCATGGAAACTGGTCTGGGGTGTCTCCATGGGTACTGCTCTGGACTGTCTCTATGGGAACTGTAGACACTCAATACCAGTTGCCATGGAAACAACCCAGTCCAGTTGCCATGGAGACACCCAAGACCAGGTTCCAGGCATTCACCCCAGAAAAGTACTAATGGATAAACATGAGACTAGTTACCATGGAGACACTCTTATCAGTTGCCATGAAAACATGCCAGTCCAATTGCCATGAAAACATGCAAGTATAGTTGCCATGGTAAAACCTAAGACCAGTTCCCATGGAGACACCCCAGACAAGTTCCTATGGAGACACCCACGACCAGTTCCCACGGAGCCACCACAGACAAGTACCCATGGAGACACCACAGACCCGTTCCCATGGAGAACTCCATACCAGTTGCCATGGAAACATGCCAGTGCAGTTGGCATGGAGACACCCCACTCCAGGTCCCATGCAGACTCCCCAGACTAGTTCCCATGAGGACATCTCAAACCAGTTTTTATGGAGAAACCTCAAACGAGTTCTTATGGACGCACCCCAGACCAGTTCCCATGGAGACACCCCAGACCAGATCTCGTGGAGAGACATGCCAGTCCAGTTGCCATGGAGACACCTCAGACCGGTTCCCATGGAGACACCCAAGACCTGTTCCAAAGGTGACACCACAGACCAGTTCCATGGAGACACCTCACACCAGTACTAATGGAGACACCCGTGATGAGACTGGACTGGGGTGTCTCCATGGCAAATAGAGTGGCATGTTTCCATGGAAACTGTTATGGGGTGTCTGCATGGGAACAGATATGTGGTGTCTCCATGGGAACTAGTCTGGGGTTTCTTCTTGGGTACTTGTCTGTGATGTCGTCTTTGGAAACTGTTATGGGGTGTCTGCATGGGAACAGATATGTGGTGTCTCCATGGGAACTAGTCTGGGGTGTCTTCTTGGGTACTTGTCTGTGGTGTCCACATGGGACCTGGTATGGGGTATATGCATGGCAACAAGGCTGGTATGTTTCCATGGCAACTTGTATAGTGTGTGTACATGGCAACAGACATGAGGTATCTCCTTGGGAACATTTCATGTGTCTCCATGATTATCAGTCTGGGGTGTCTCCATGCAACTGGTCTGGTGTGTCTCCATGGCAACTGGACTGGTGTGTTTACATGGCAACTGCAGGGCAACTGATATGGTGTATCATCATGGGACCTAGTCTCCGGTGTCTCCATGAGAACTGGTTTGGGTTGTCTCTATCGAACTGGTCTATGGTGTCTCACTGTGAACTGTTCTGGGGTGTCAACATAGGAACTGGTCTGGTTTGTCTCCATGAGTACTGGTCTTGGGTATCTCCATGAAAACTAGACTTGGATGTCTCTATGAATATGGGTTTGGGTGTCTCCATAAATACTGGTCTTGGGTGTCTCTATGGGAATTGGTCTGGTGTGTCTCCATGGAAACATCTGTGGTGTCTCCATGGGAACTGGTCTGGGGTGTCTCCATGGGTACTGCTCTGGACTGTCTCTATGGGAACTGTACTGGGGTGTTTCCATTGGAACATGTCTGAGGTGTCTCCATGGAAACTGGCCTGGAATATTTCCAGGGCAACTGGTATGGGTGTCTTCATGGGAACTAGACTCGGGTGTCTCCATGGGTACTGGTTTAGGGGGTCTCCAAGGCAACTGAACTGTCGTGTTTCCATGGTAACTTTTATGGTGTGTCTCCATGGGAACTGGAATGGCATTTTTCCAGGGCAATTGGTATGGGGATTGTGTATGGCAACAGATATGTTGTGTCTCCATAGGAAATAGTCATGGATGTCTCCATGACAACTTGACTGGCATGTTTCCATGGCAACTGGTATAAGGTACCTTCCTGGCAACTGATATGGGGTGTCTCCATAGGAATTAATTCTAGGGTATCTCCTTGAGTACTAGCCTGGGGTGTCTCCCTGTAACTGGTCTAGGGTGTCTCCATTGGAACTGGTCTTGGGTATCTCCAAGGGAACTGTTCTTAAATGTCTCCAAGGAAAATGGTCTGGGGTGTCCCCATGGCAACTGGACTTATGTCTTTCCATGACAACTGCTATTGTGTGTCTCAATGGGATTTAATCTAGGGTGTCTCTATGAGTATTGGTCTGGGGTGTCTCCATGGGAACTTCTCTGGGGGGTATCCATGGGAACTGGTCTGGGGTCTCTCCATGAGTACTGCTCTGGGATGTCTGAAAGTTAACTAGTATCTGGTGTCTCCATGAGTAGTGGTTTGAGTCTCTCATGGGAACTCGTCTGGGGTGTCTCCATAGCAACTGGACTTGCGTGTTTCCATGGCAACTGGTCTGGGGTGCTTCCTTGTAAAACTGAATGGCTTGTTTCCATGGGAGCCAGACTCGTGTGTCTATATTGGGAAAGGACTGGGGTCTCCCCATGGCAACTGGTATTGGTTGTCTCCATGGGAACTAGTCTCAAGTTTCTCCATGAATACTGGTTGGGATGTCAGCATCGGAACTGGTCTGGGGTGTCTCTATGGCAACTGGATGGGAGTGTTTCATAGAAACTGGTACAGGAGTCTGCATGGAAACAGATATGTGTTGTCTCCATGGGAAGTAGTCTCAGGTCTCTCTATGAGTATTGGTCTGAGCTTTCTCCATGGAAACTGGTCTGGGGTTTCTCCATGAGCACTGGTCTGGGGTGTCTGCATGGCAACTAGACTGGCATGTTTCCATGGCAACTTTATGGGGTTTATCCATGGGAACCAATCTCAGGTGTCTGCATGAGTACTGGTCTGGGGCATCTCCATGGGATCTGCTTTAGGATGTCTCCATGGGTGCTGGTTTAGGGTGTCTCCATGGAAACTGGACGGGCATTTAACCATGGCAATTGGTATGGGGTTTCTCCATGGGAAATGGTCTGGGGTGTATCCATGGTTACGGGTTTGAAGTGTCTTCATGGGAACAGGTCTGGAGTGTCTCCAAAGGAATTGGTCTGGGATATCTCCATGGAAACTGGTCTTGGGTGTCTCCATGAGAATTGATCTAAGGTGTTTCCATGGCAACTGGTATTGGGTATCTCCATGGGAACTTGTCTCAGGTTTCTCGATGAGTACTGGTTGGGCTGTCTGCATGGGACGAGTCTAGGGTGTTTCCATGGGAACTGGTCAGGGATGTCTCAATGGCAACTGGGCTGGTGTGCTTCCATGGCAACTGGTATTGTGTATCTCCATGGAAACTTGTCTCAGGTTTCTTGATGAGTACTGGTTGGACTGTCTGCATGGGACTAGTCTAGGGTGTTTCCATGGGCACTGGTCTGGGTTGTCTCTATGGCAACTGGCCTGGGGTGTTTCCATGACTACTGCAGAGCAACGGATATGGTGTGTCTCCATGGGACCTAGTATCCAGTGTCTTCATGATTACTGGTCTGGGTTGTCTCCATGGGAACTGGTCTTTGTTTTCTCCATGGGAATTGGCTGGGGTGTCTCCATGAGTATGGGTCTGGGTTTTTCCACATGAACTGGTCTGGGGTGACTCCTTGGGTACTTGTCTGTGGTGTCTCCATGGGAACTGGTCTGGTGTGTCTCCATAGTACCTGGTACTTGGTGTCTCCATGGGAACTTGTCTAGGGTGTCTCCATGGGAACTTGTCTGAAGTGTCTTGATGGGAACTAGTCTGGGATGTCTGCATGGGACCTCGGCTGGGGTGTCTCCATGGCAACTGGACTGGCATGTTTCCATGGATATTTGTGTTGGTGTGTGTATGGCAACAGATATGTAGTGTCTCCATGAGTTCTGGCCTGGGTTTCTCCATGAGTACTGTTCTGGGTTGTCTCCATGGCAATTTGTCTTGGGTCTTTCATGGGAACTGGTCAGGGGGGACTCCACTGGAACTGTTCTGTGGTGTCTCCATGGTAACTGGTCTCTGGTGTCTCTATGAGTACTGGCCAGGGTGTCTCCATGCGTACTCATCTGGTGTATCTCCATGGGAACTGGTCTAGGTGGCTCTATGGCAACTGGCTGGGCGTGTTTCATGGAAACTGGTACAGGGAGTCTGCAAGGAAACAGATATGTGTTGTCTAAATGTTAACTTGTCTCAGGTCTCTCCATGTGTACTGGTCTGGGCTGTATCCATGGGAACTGTTCTGGGGTTTCTCCATGAGAACTGGTCTGGGGTCCCTCCATGAGCACCAGTCTGGGGTGTCTCCATGGGACCTTCTCTGTGGTGTATCCATGGCAACTAGACTGGCATGTTTCCATGGCAACTGGACTTGCGTGTTTCCATGGCAACAGGTCTGGGGTGCCTCCTTTCAAAATTGATTGGCTTATTTCCATGGGAACCAGACTCGTGTGTCTCCATTGGATATGGACTGGCTTGTCTCCACGGCAACTGGTATTGTGTGTTTCCATGAGAACTATTCTCAGGTTTCTACATAAGTACTGGTTCGGGTGTCTGCATGGGAACTGGTCTGTGGTGTATCCATGGCAACTGCACCGGCATGTTGTTACTGGTCTGGGGTGTCTCCATGGGAACTGGTCTGGGGTGTCTCCATGAATACTTGTCTAGGGTGTCAACATGGCAACTGGACTCGCGTGATTCCATGGCAACTGGTATTGGGTGTCTCCGTGGGAACTACTCTCAGGTTTTCCATGAGTACTGGTCTAGGGTGTCTGCACGGGAGCTGGTCTGTGGTGTATCCATGCCAATGGACTGGCATGTTTCCATGGCAACTGGTATGAGGTGTGTGTATGGCAACAGATATGTGGTATCTCCATGGGAACTAGTCATGGGTGTCTCCATGAGTACCATTCTGGGGTGTCTCCATGGGAAATCATCTGTGGTGTCTCCATAGGAAATAGTCTGGCATGTCTCCAATAATACTGTTCTTGGGTGTCTCAATGGGAACTGATCTGTGGAGTCTCCATGGCAACTGGACTGAGGTGTTTCCATGAGTACTGGTTTGGGGTTTCTCCCTGCAAAATGTTCTCTGGTGTCTCTATGAGTACTGGCCTGGGTGTCACCATGAGTACTCGTCTGGGGTGTCTCCATGGGAACTGGTCAGGGTTGTCTCCATGGGTAAGTGTTTTTGGTGTCTCCATGAGAACTAGTTTGAGGTGTCTCCTTGGGAACTGTTTTGAGGTGTCTCCATGGTAACTGGACTAGCATGTTTACATGGCAACTGGTATGGGTTGTCACCATGTGAACTACTCAAGGGTGTCTCCATGGGAACTGGTCTGAGGTGTCTCCATGGGAACTGGTCCGGAGTGACTCAGTGCCAACTGTACTTAAGTGTGTTCATGGCAACTGGTATGTTGTGTCTGCATGGCAACAGATATGTGGTGTGTCCTTGGGAATTACGTGTGTCTGAGTTTTGGGTGTCTCCATGGCAACTGGACTGGCGTGTTTCCTTGGCAACTGGTAAAGGGTGCATGCATGGCAACTGATATTGGGTGTCTCCATGGGAACTAGTCTCAGGTGTGTCCATGAGTAGTAGTTTGGTGAGTCTCCATGGGAACTTGTCTGGGGTGTATCCATTGGAACAGGTCTGAGGTGTCTCCATGAGTACTGGTATGTGATTTCTGCACATTAACTATTGTCTTGTGTCTCCATGAGTTTTGGCCTGGGTTTCTCCTTGGGAACTGGTCAAAGGTGTTGCCATAGGATCTCGTCTGGTGTGTCCCCATAAGAACTGGCCTGGGATGTCTTTATGTGATCTGGACTGGTGTTTTACCATGGGAACTGGTATGGGATTTCTCCATGGGTACAGGTCTGAAGTTTATCCATAGGTACTGGTCTGCGGTGTCTCCATGGAAATTGGTCTGGCTTATCTCCATAGGAACTGGTCTGGGTTGTCTGCATGGCAACAGATATGTGGTGTCTCCATGGGAAATAGTCACATGTGTATCCATGAGTATGGTTTGAGTAGTCTTCATGGTAACTGGTCTAGGATGTCTCCATGGAAACTGGAGTGGCTTGTTTCCAGAGCAACTGGATTGCGTGTTTCCATGGCAACTGTTATGTGGTGTCTGCATGTCAACTAATATGGGGTGTCTCCATGGGAACTAGTCTCAGGTATCTCCATGAGTATTGGTCTGGGTTGGTTCCATGGGAACTTGTCTGTGTTTCCATGGGAACTGGACTGAGGTGTCTCCATGAGTACTGGTCTGGGGTTTCTCCCTGAAAAATAGTCTCTGGTGTGTCTATGAGTACTGGCCTGGGTGTGTCCATGAGTACTTATCTGGGGTGTCTCCATGGGAACTGGTCTGGCATATCTCTATGAAACTGGTCTGGGGTGTCTAGATGAAAACTGCTCTGGGTTGTCTCCATGGGAAATGATCTGAGGTGTCTTCAAGGCAACTGGACTAACATGTTTTCATGGCAACTGGTATGGCGTTTCTACATGAGAACTGGTCTGCAGTGTCTCCATGGTATTTGTCTTTGGTTTCTCCATGGCAACTGGCAAAGATGTCTTCTTGAGAACTGGTTTGTGGTGTCTCCATGGGAAGTGGTCTGATGTGTCTCCATGGCAACTGAACTGTCGTGCTTCCATGGCAACTGGTATGGGGTATGTCCATGTGATCTAGTCTTGGGTGTCTCCATGGGAACTGGTCTGTTGTGTCTCCATGGGAACTTATCTGGGGTGTCACCATGGCAACCTGAATTGGGTATATTCATGGCACTGGTATTTGATGTCTCTAGGGGAACTAGTCGCAGGTTTCTCCATGAGTACTGGTTGGGGTGAATCCATGGGAACTGGTCTCCAGTGTCTCCATGGGAACTGGTCTGGGAGGTCTCCATGGCAACTAGACTGGCGTGTTTCCATGCAACTGGACTGGTGTGTTTCCATGGCAACTGGTATTGGCTGTCTGCATGGCAACTGTTGTGGGGTCTTCATGGCAACTAGACTGGCGTGTTTAAATGGAAACTGGCATGGGGTCTGTCCAAGGGATCTAGTCTTGGGTGTCTCCATAGGAAATGGTCTCGCGTGTCTCCCAGAAAACTGGTCTGTGTTAGCTCCATGGGAACTTCTCTGGGGTGTCTCCATGGGAACTGGTTTGTGGTATGTCCATAAGTACTGGTCTGGAGTGTCTTCATGTTAACTAGTCTTTGTGGTCTCCATGAGTAGTGGTCTGGGTTTCGCCATGGGAACTGGTCTAGGGTGTTTCCATAGAAACTGTTCTGGTGTTTCTCCATAGGAATTGGTCCTGGGTGACTTTATGTGAACTGGACGGGTGTTTTACCATGGGAACTGGTAAACAGTTTCTCCATGGGTACTGGTCTGGGGTGTCTTCATGGGTACTTGTCCTTGGTGGCTCCAAGGGAACTGGTCAGGCGTGTCTCCATAGGAACTGGTTTGAGGTGTCTCCATGGTAACTGCTCTGGGCTGTCTCCATGTGAACTGGTCTGAGGTGTCTCATGACAACTGGAATGGCGTGTTTCCATGGAAACTGGTATGGTGTGTCTCCATGGGAACTAGTCTCAGGTATCTCCATTTGAACTGGTCTGGGGTGTCTCCTTGGGGATTTGTCTGGGGTCTCACCATGGCAACTGGAGTTGTGTGTTTTCATGGCAACTGGCATTGGGTATCTCCATGGGAACTAGTCTCAGGTTTCTCCATGAGTACTGGTTGGAGTGAATGCATGGGAACTGGTCTGAGGTGTATTCTTGGGTACTTGTCTGTGGTGTCTCCATGGGAACTTGACTGTGGTGTCTCAATTGGAACTGGTCTAGGTTGTCTATATGGGAACTAGTCTGGAGGTGTCTGTATGGGACCTGGTCTGGGGTGTCTGCCTGGCAACTGAAGTGGCATGTTTCCATGGAAACTTGTATAGGGTGTGTGCATGGAAACATATGTGGTGTTTCCTTGGGAATTGGTCATGAGTACCAGTCTGGGGTGTCTCGAGAACTGGTCTGCGGTGTCTCCATGGCAACTGGACTGGCATGTTTCCATGGCAACTGGACTGGTTGTTTCCATGGCAACTGCAGGGCAAATAATATGGGATGTCATCCTGGGACCTAGTCTCCGGTGTCTCCATGAGTACTGGTCTGGGTTGTCTCAGTGGGAACTGGTATGGGGTGTCTCCATAGGAACTGGTCTGAAGTGACTCCTTTGGAACTTGTCTGGGGTATCACCATGGAAACTGGACTTGTGTGTTTCCATGGCATCTGGTATTTGGTGTCTCCACAGAACTAGTCTCATGTTTCTCCATGAGTACTGGTTGGGGTGTCTGCAAGGGAACTGGCTGGAGGTGTCTCCATGGCAACTGGACTAGCATTTTTTCATGGCAACTGGTATGGGGTTTGAGCATTGTAACAGATATGTGGTGTCTCCATGAAAACAGGTCTGCGGTGTCTCCATGGGAAATAATCTGGGATGTTTACATGGGAACTGGTCTGCGGTATTTCCATGGGTCCTTGTCTGTTGTTTCTCCATGGGAACTGATCTGGGGTGTCTCTAAAGTAAATGTTCTAAGGTGTCAAAATTGGAATCAGTTTGGCATGTCTCCAAGAAAACTGTTCTGGGGTGTCTCCCTGGGAACGGGTAGAAATTTCTCCATGGGTACAGGTCTGGAGTCTATACATGGGTACTTGTCTGTGGTGTCTCCATTGGAACTGGTCTGCCTTGTCTCCTTAGGAACTGGTCTGGGTTGTCTGCATGGCAACAGATATGTGGTATCTCCATGGGAACTAGTCACATGTGTATCCATGAGTATGGTCTGAGGTGTCTCCATGGTAACTGGTCTGGGGTGTCTCCATGGAAACTGGAGTGGCTTGTTTTCATGGCAACTGGATTGCGTGTTTCCATGACAACTGTTATGGGGTGTCTGCATGTCTACTGATAGGCTGTGTCTCCATGGGAACTAGTCTCAGGTGTTTCCATGAGTATTGGTCTGGGTTGGCTGCATGGGAACTGGTCTGTGTTGTCTCCATGGGAACTGGACTGAGGTAATCCATGAGTACTGGTCTGGGGTTTCTCCCTGAAAAATAGTCTCTGGTGTGTCTATTTGTACTGGCCTGGGTGTTTCCATGAGTTCTCATCTGGGGTGTCTCCATGGGAACTGGTCTGGCGTGCCTCTATGAAACTTGTCTGGGGTGTCTCCATGAAAACTGCTTTGGGGTGTCTCCATGGGAAATGATCTGAGGTGTCTTCATGGCAACTGGATTAGCATGTTTTCATAGCAACTTGTATTGCGTTTCTTCATGAGAACTGGTCTGGGGTTTCTCCCTGGTATTTGTCTTCTGTGTCTCTGTGGTTACTGGTCTGAGGTGTCTTCTTGGGAACTGGTTTGTGGTATCTCCATGGGAACAGGTCTGATGTGTCTCCATGGCAACTGGACTGGCATGTTTTGGTGGCAACTTGTATAGGGTGTGTGCATGGCAACAGACATGTGGTATCTCCATGAGGACATTTCGTGTGTCTACATGATTACCAGTCTGGGGTGCCTCCATTGAACTGGTCTGGTGTGTCTCCATGATAACTAGACTGGTGTATTTACATGGCAACTGTAGGGCAACTGATATGGTGTGTCATTGGACCTAGTCTCCGGTGTATCCATGAGTACTGGTCTGGGTAGTGTCCATGGGAACTGGTCTCTGGTGTCTCACTGTAAACTGTTCTGGGGTGTCTACATAGGAATTGCTCTGGTTTGGCTCCATGAGTACTGGTCTTGAGTATCTCCATGGAAACTAGTCTCAGGTGTCTCTATGAGTATGGGTTTGGGTTTCTCCATGAATACTGGTTTTGGGTTTCTCTATGTGAAATGGCCTGGCGTGTCTCCATGGAAACTGATCTGTGGTGTCTTCATGAGAACTGGTCTGGTGTGTCTCCATGGAAACTGATCTGGGGTGTCTCCATGAGAACTGGTCTGGGGTGTCTCCATGAGAACTGGTCTGGTGTGTCTCCATGGAAACTGATCTGGGGTGTCTCCATGGGAACTGGTCTGGGGTGTCTCCATGGGTACTGGTCTGGGCTGTCTCCATGGGTACTGTACTGGGTTGTTTCCATTGGAACATGTCTTAGGTGTCTCCATGGCAACTGGTGTAGCATGTTTGCATGGCAACTGGTATCAGGTTTGTGCATGGCAACTGATATGTAGTGTCTTCATGGGAACTAGTCATGGATGTCTCCATGAGTACCATTCTGGGTGTCTCCATAGGAAATGGTCTTGGGTGTCTCCATGGGAACTGGTCTGCGATGACTCCATGAGTACTCGTCAGGGTGTCTCCTTGAGTACATGTCTTGGGTGTCTCCTTAGTCCCTGGTGTCTCAATAGCAACTGGTCTGGAGTGTTTCCATGGCAACTGATATTGGGTGTCTCAATGGTAACTAATCTCAGGTGTTACAATGAGTATTGGTCTGTGTGCCTCCATGAGTACTTGTCCGGGGAGTCTACATGGGACCTGGTCTGGGGTGTTTCAATTGCAACTGGACTGGCATATTTCCATGGCCACTGGTATAGGGTGACTGTAAGGCAACTGATATGAGGTGTCTCCATGGGACCTAGTCTCAGGTGTCTCCTTGACAATTGGACTGGGATTTTTCCATATCAACTGGTTGGGGTGTCTCCATGGGAACTAGACTCGGATGTCTCCATGAGTAATGGTTTAGGGTGTCTCCATTGGAACTAGTCTTGGGTGTCTCCATGGGAAATGATCTGTGGTTTCTTCATGGGAACTGGTGGGGGTTTTCCATGGCAAATGGACAGGGGTGTATCCATGGTGACTGCACTGGAATGTTTCCATGGAACTGGTCTGGGATGTTCCCATGGGAATTATTCTCAGTTGTCTCCATGAGTACTGTGCTGGAGTGTCTCCATGTGAACTGGTGTGGGGTGTCTCCATGGCAACTGTGCTGGCTTGTTTCCATTGCAACTGGTTTGGGGTGTCTCCATGGGAACTGAACTCGCGTTTTTCCATGGCAAGTGTTATGGGGAGTCTGCATGGCAACTGATATGGGGTCTTTCAATGGGAACTAGTCTCGGGTGTCTCAATGAGTACTTTCCGGAGTGTCTCCATGAGAACTGGTCTATGGTGTCTCCATGGGAAACTGGTTGGGGGTTTCTCTCCGAGTGCTGATCTGGGGTATCTCTATGGGAAATAGTCTAGGGTGTCTCCATGAGTACTGGTCTGTTTTTCTCCAAAATTACCCTTCTGAGGTATCTCCATGGGAACTCATCTGGGGTGTCTCCATGGGAACTTGTCTCAGTGTCTCCCTAGGATCTGGTCTGAGGTGTCTCTATGGCAACTAGAGTGGGGGTTTCCAACGCAAATGGTATGAGGTGTCTCATGGGAACTATTGTCACGTGTCACTATGAGTAGTGGTCTGGGGTGTCTCTATGGGAATTGGTCTAGGGTGTCTTCAAGGCAATTGGACTGGTGTGTCTCTAAGACTACTGGTCTGTTTGTCTCCATGAGTATGCGACTGGGGTGTCTCCATGACAACTGAATTGGCAAGTTTCCATGGCAACTGGTAATGGTTGTATCCAGGGGAACTAATCTCAGGTATTTCCAGGAGTACTGGTCTGGTGTGTCTTCAAAAGAACTGGTTTGGGGTGTCTCCATGCAAACTAGTCTTCGGTGTTTCCATGAGTACAGGTTTTGGGTTTCTTCAAGAGAACTGGTCTGAGGTTTCCCCATGCCAACTTGACTGGTGTGTTTCCATGGCAATTTGTATGGTGTGTCTCTTAGGGAACTACTCTCAGTTTCTCCATGAGTACTGGTCTGGGGTGTCTCCATGTGAACTGGTCTGAGATGTCTCCATGACAACTTGACTGGCGTGTTTCCATGGCAACTGGTATTGTGCATCTCCTTGGGAACTAGTCTTGGGTGTATCCATTGGAACTGGACTCTGGTGCCTCCATGGGAACATGTCTGTGTTGTCACCATTGCAATTGGACTTGCCTGTTTTCATGGAAACAGATATGTGGTGTCTCCATGGGAACTAGTCACAAGTGTCTCCATGAGTACTGGTGTGAGGTGTTTCCTTGGGAACTGGTCTAGGGAGTCTCGATGTGAACTGGTCTAAGGTTTTTCCATGAGTACTGGTCTTGGTTGTCTCCATGGAAACTATTCTCGGGTGTCTCTATGAGTACTGGCCTGGGGGTCTCCATGAGTACTTGTCTTGTGTGTCTCTATGGAACTGGTCTGGGCTGTCTCCATGAAAACTGGTCTGGGGTGTCTCCATGGGAACTGGTATGAAATTTCTCCATGGGTACAGGTCTGGAGTGTATCCATGGGTACTTGTCTGTGGTGTCTCCATGGGAACTGGTCTGCCTTGTCTCCATAGGAACTGGTCTGGGTTGTCTGCATGGCAACAGATATGTGGTATCTCCATGGGAACTAGTCACATGTGTATCCATGAGTATGGTCTGAGGTGTCTCCATGGTAACTGGTCTGGGGTGTCTCCATGGAAACTGGAGTGGCTTGTTTTCATGGCAACTTTTATGGGGAGTGTGCATGGCAACATATATGTGGTTTCTCCATGGGAACTAGACATTGGTCTCCATGGGAAATACTATGGGGTGTCTTCATGGCAACTGGACTGGTGTATTTTCATGGCAACTGGACTGGAGTGTTTTCTTGACAACTGCAGGGCAACTTATATGGGTGTCTCCATGGGACCTAGTCTCTGGTGTTCCCATGAGTACTGGCTTGAGTTGTTTCCATGGGAACTGGTCTGTGGTGTCTTCATAGCAACTGTTATGGGTTGTCTCCATAAAGTAGTCTGGGTGTCTCTATGAGTACTAGCCTGGGTGTCTCCATGAGTACTCGTCTTGGGTGTGTCTATGGGAACTGGTCTGGAGTGTCTCTATGGAAACTGGTCTGTGGTGTCTCTATGGGAACTGGTCAAGGTTGTCCCCATAGGAACTGGTATGGGGTGTCTCCATGAGAAATGGTCTGGGTTGTCTCTATGGCAACTGGACTGGCATGTTTTCATGCCAACTGGTATGGGGTGTCTGCATGGCAACTGGACTGGCGGAATTTCATGGCAACTGGACTGGCGTGTTTCCATGGCAACTGTGGGGTAATTGATATGGGGTGTCTCCATGGGATCTAGCATTCGCTGTATCCATGAGTACTGGTCTGGGTTGTCTCCATGGGAACTGGTCAGTGGTGTTTCATTGGGAATTCGTCTGGAGTGTCTCCATGAGTACTGCTATTGGGTTTATCCATTGAACCTAGTCTTGGGTGTCTCTATGAGTATTGGTTTGGTTGTCTCAATGAGTACTGGTCCTGGGTGTCTCTATGGGAACTGGTTTGGGGTGTCTCCATGGAAACTGGTCTTAGGTGTCTCCATAGGAACTGGTCTGGGGTTTCTCTATGGCAACTGAACTAGCGTGTTCCCATAGTTACTTGTATGGTGTATCTTCATGGTCTGGGGTGTCTCCATGACAACTGGTATGGTGTTTCTCAATGAGAATTGGTATGGGGTATCTTCTTGGGTACTTGTCAGTGGTGTTTCCATGGGAACTGGTCTGGGGTGTCTCCATAGGAACTGGTCTTTGGTGTCTCAAGGGAACTGGTCTATGGTGTGTCTATGGGAACTTCTCTGAAGTGTCTCCATGGGAACTAGTCTGGGTGTCTGCATGGGACCTGGTCTCTGGGTGTCTGCATGGCATCTGGACTGGCATTTTTCCATGGCAACTTTTATAGGGTGTATGCATGGCAACAGATATGTGGCGTATCCATGGGAAATAGTCATGAGTCTCCATGGGTACAGTCTGGTGTGTCTCCATAGGAACTGGTCGGGGGTGTCCCTACTTCAAGTGGACTGGCATGCTTCCATGGCAACTGCAGGGCTAGTGATATGGGGTGTCACCATGGGACTTAGTCTTCGGTATCTCCATGGGAACTGATCTGTTGTGTTTCATTGGGAATTGATCTGGAGTGTCTCCACGAGTACTGGTATTGTGTTTTTCCATTGAAACTAGTCTCCGGTTTCTCTATGAGTACAAGTATGGTGTCTCGATGACTACTGGTTCTCAGGTTCTCTATAGGAACTGGTCTGGTGGGTCTCCATGGAAACTGGTTTGGGGTGTCTCCATGGGACCTGGTCTGGGGTGTCTCCATGAATACTTTTCTGTGGTATCTCCTTAGGAACTGGTCTGGTGTGTCTCCATAGGAACTGGTCTGGGATATCTCCATGGCAACTGAACTGGCGTGTTCCCATAGTTACTTGTATAGTGTTTCTTCATGGGAACTAGTATCAGATTGCTGCATGGGAACTAGTCTGGGGTGTCTCCCTGGGAACTGGACTTGCGTGATTCCATGGCAACTGGTATTGGGTGTCTCAACAGAACTAGTCTCAGGTTTCTTCATGAGTACTGGTTTGGGTGTCTGTATGGGAACTGGTCTGGGGTGTCTCCATGCTAACTGGACTGGCATGTTTCCATGGCAACTTGTATAGGGTGTGTGCATGGCAACAGACATGTGGTATCTCCTTGGGAACATTTTGTTTGTCTCCATGATTACCAGTCTGGGTTGTCTCCATGTAACTGGTCTGGTGTGTCTCCATGACAACTGGACTGGTGTGTTTTCATGGCAACTGTAGGGCAACTGATATGGTGTGTTGTGGGACCTAGTCCCCAGTGTCTCCATGAGTACTGGTCTGGGTAGTGTCCATGGGAACTGGTCTCTGGTGTCTCACTGTAAACTGTTCTGGGGTGTCTACATAGGAATTGCTCTGGTTTGGCTCCATGAGTACTGGTCTTGGGTATCTCCAGAGAAACTAGTCTCAGGTGTCTCTATGAGTATGGGTTTGGTTGTCTCCATGAATACTTGTCTTGGTTATCTCTATGGGAATTGGTCTGGGGTGTCTCAATGACAACTGGATTGTCAAGTTTCCATGGGTACTGGTAATGGTTGTATCCATGGAAACTAATCTCAGGTGTTTCCGGGAGTACTGGTCTGGGATGTCTTCAAGAGAACTGGTTTGGGGTGTCTCCATGCGAACTAGTCTCTGGTGTCTCCATAAGTACAGGTTTTGGGTGTCTTCAGGAGAACTGGTCTGAGGTTTCTCCATGGCAACTTGACTGGCCTGTTTCCATGGCAGCTGGTATTGTGCGTCTCCTTGGGAACTAATGTCAGGTGTTTCCGGGCGTACTGGTCTGGGGTGTCTTCAAGAGAATTGGTTTGGGGTGTCTCCATGGGAACTAGTCTCCGGTGTCTCCATGAGTACAGGTTTTGGGTGTCTTCAGGAGAACTGGTCTGAGGTTTCTCCATGGCAACTTGACTGGCGTGTTTCCATGGCAACTGGTATTGTACGTCTCCTTGGGAACTAGTCTCGGGTTTCTCCATTGGAACTGGACTGGGGTGTCACCATGGGAACCTGTCTGTGGTGTTACCATTGCAATTGGACTTGCCTGTTTTCATGGAAACTGGTACTGAGTGTCTCCATGGGAACTAGTATCGGGTTTCTCCATAAGTACTGGTTAGGGAGTCTGCATGGGAACCCGTATGGGTTGTCTCCATGATTATCAATCTGGAGTGTCCCCATTTCAAGTGGACTGGCGTGTTTCCATGGCAACTGCAGGGCTACTGATATGGGATGTCACCATGGGACTTAATCTTCGGTGTCTCCATGAGTACTGGTCTGCGTTGTCTCCATGGGAACTGATATGTGGTGTTTCATTGGGAATTGGTCCGGAGTGTCTCCATGAGTACTGGTATTGGGTTTCTCCATTGAAACTAGTCTCCCATGTCTCTATGAGTAGGATTCTGGTGTCTTGATGACTATTGGTCCTGATGTTCTCTATAGGAACTGGTCTGGCGTGTCTCCATGGAAACTGGTTTGGGCTGTCTCCATGGGAACTGGTCTGGGGTGTCTCCGTGAGTACTTTTCTGTGGTATCTCCTTAGGAACTGGTCTGGGGTGTCTCCATAGGAACTGGTCTGGGGTGTCTCCATGGCAACTGGACTGGTGTGTTTCCATATTAACTTGTATGGTGTGTCTTCATGGGAACTAGTATCAGATTTCTGCATGGGAACTGGTCTGGGGTATCTCCCTGGTAACTTGTCTGGGGTTTCTCCATGGCAACTGGATTTGCATATTTCCTTGGAAACTGGTATTGGGTGACTGTACAGAACTAGTCTCAGTTTTCTCCATGAGTACTGGTTTGGGTGTCTGTATGGGAACTGGTCTGGACTGTCTCCAGGTCAACTGGACTGGCGTATTTCCATAGCAACTGGTCTGGGGTGTCTGCATGGGAACTGCTATGGGATGTCTCTTTGGGAACTAGTATCGGGTATCTCCACGAATATGGGTCTGGGGTGTCTCCACGGGAGCTAGTCTGGGGTGTCTCCATGGGAACTGGTCTGTGGTATTTCATTGGGAATTGGTCTGGAGTGTCTCCATGAGTACTGATATTGGGTTTCTCCATTGAGTTTAGTCTTGGGGGTGTCTATGATTATGGGTCTGGGTGTCTCAATGAGAACTGCTCTGGGGTGCCTCTATGGGGACTGGTCTGGGGTGTCTCCATAGCACATGGACTAGCTTTTTTCCAAGGCAACAGGTATGGGGTGTCTCCATGGTAACAAGTCTCAGGTTTCTCCATGAGTACTGGTCCGGGGTGTCTCCATGGGAACTGGTCTGGAGTTTCTCCATGGGAACTGGTCTGGCATGTCTCAAAGGAAACAGATCTGGATTGGTCCCATAGGAACTGGTCTGTGGTGACTCCATGGCAACTCGACTGGCATTTTACCATGGCAACTGGTATGGGATTTCTCCATGGTAACTGGTCTGCCGTGTCTCCATGGGAACTGCTATGGGGTGTCACCATGGTAACTAGTCTCAGGTTTTTCCATGAGTACTGGCTTGGTGTGTCTTTATGGGAAATGGTCTGGGGTTTCTCCATGGAAACTGTACTGGCATGTTTCCATGGCAAGTGGTATGGAGTGTCTGCATGGCAACAGATATGTGGTGTCTCCATGGGAACTAGTCATGGTTGTCTCCATGACTACTGGTCTGCTGTTTTTCCATGGGAACTGGTCTGTGGTGTCTCCATGGGAACTAGACTGGGGTGTTTCCATGGCAACTTGAATGGCATTTCTCCATGTCAACTTGTATGCGGTTGTCTCCATGGTAATAAGTCTCATGAGTACTGGTCTGGGGTATCTCAATGGGAACTAGTCTGTGGTGTCTCCATGGGAACTGGTCTGGTGAGTCTGAATGGAAATTGGTCTGGGGTGTCTCCATAGTCACTGGCTTTGGGTGTCTCCATGGGAACTGTTTTGGAGTGTCTCCAAGGCAACTGGACATGCATTTTACCATGCCAACTGCTATGGAGTTTCTCTATTGGAAATAGTCTTATGTGTCTCCATGAGTACTGATATGCCGTTTCTTCAAGGGAACTGTTCTGGTGTGTCTCCATTGGAACTTGTCTGTGGTATCTCCGTGGAAACTGGGGTGTCTCCATGGAAACTGGTCTCTGGTATCTCTATGAGTACAAGTCTAGGATGTCTCCAGGGAACTCTTCTGGGTGTCTCTCGACAACGAGTCGAGACACACCAGACCTATTAACATGAAGACAACGCACACCTGTACTCATGGAGAAACCTGAGACTTTTCCCCATAGTGACCCCCCATTACCAATTGCCATGAAGACAAGCCAGTCATGGCTTGTCGGGTATCATGGAGATACCCGATACTTGTTCCCATAGAGACCATGGCAACTGCTATGGGGTTTCTCTATGAGAAATAGTCTTGTATATCTCCATTAGTACTGTCATGAAGACATAACAACGAGTCTGTCGTATTTCCATTGCAACTGGTCTGGGGTGTCTGCAGGGGAACTGATATGGGATGTCTCTATGGGAACAAGTATCGGGTATCTCCATCAATACTAGTCTGGTGAGTCTCCAAGGGAACTAGTCTGGGGTTCCTCCATGGGATCTGGTCTGGTGTGTCTCTATCAGTACTGGTCATGGGTGTCTCCATGGGAACTTGTCTTGGGTGTCTCCAAGAGTACTGGTCCGGGTGTTTTCATGAGTACACATCTTCTGTGTCTCCATGGGAACTGGCCTATGGTGTCTCCATGAAAACTTCTCTGGGGTTTCTCCATAAGAACTGGTCTGGTGTGTGTCCTTTGAAAATGGACTGGTGTGTTACCATGGCAATTGTTATGGGGTGTCTGCATGGCAACAGTTATGGGGTGTCTGCATTGGAACTGGTAATGGGAGTCTCCATGAGTACCTGTCGGTAGTGCCTTCATGGGAACTGGTATGGCTTGTCTCCTTGAGAACTGGACTGGGGTGTCTCCATATCAACTTGTCTGCTATGTCTCCATTGCAACTGGTATGGGGTGTCAACATCGGAAAAATCTCAGGTTTCTCCATGAGTATTTGTGTGTGTGTTGTCTACATGGGAACTGGTTTGGTGTGTTTCCATAGTAACTGGTCTGGTGTGTCTCAATGAAAATTGGTCTGGGGTGTCTCCATAGGAACTGGTCTTCAGTGTCTTAATGGGAACTGGTCTGGGGTGTCTCTAAGGCAACTGGACTTGAGTTTCAACATGGAAACTGGTATGGGGTTTCTCCATGGGAACTAATGTTGTGTGTCTCCATGAGTACTGATCTGGGATGTGTCCACGGGAACTGGTCTGGGGTGTCTCCATGGGATCTGGTTGGGGTTTTTCCATGGCAACTGGACTGGCATGTTTCCATGGCAAATGGTATTGAGTGTCACCATGGGAACTAGTCTCAAGTGTCTCTATGGGAACTGTTCTGTGATGTCTGCATGGGAATTGGTGTGGGGACTTTCCATGGCTACTGGACTGGCGTGTTTCCATGGTAACTGATATGGAGTTTCTCCATGGGAACTAGTCACAGGTGTTTCCACGAGTACCGTTCTGTAGTGTCTCAATGGGAACTTGTCTTGTTTGTCTTCATGAGAACTGGACTGGGGGGTCTCCAAAGCAACTTGACTGGCTTGTCTTCATGGCAATTGGTAATGGGGGGTCACTATGGGGAAAAGTCTCAGGTTTCTCCATGAGTACAGGTGTGCGTTGTCTTCATGTTAATAGGTCTGGTGTGTCTCCATGGTACCTGGTCTGGCATTTCTCAATGGAAATTGGTCTGGGGTGTCTCCATGGGAACTGTTCTGGGGTGTCTCCATGGGAACTGGTTTAGCGTGTCTCATTGGAAATTTATCTGGGGTGTCTCTGTGGGAACTGGTCTGGTGTGTCTATCTTGGAACTGGTCTGGGATGTCTCCATGGAAACTGGAATCCATTATCTCTATGAGTACTAGTCTTAGGTTTCCAGGGGAACAGGCCTGGGGTGCTTCCATGGCAACTGGAATGTGGAGTCTCCATGGCAATTGGACTGACGTGTTTCAATGGCAAATGTTCTGAGGTATCTCCATGGGAACTAGTCTCAGTTGTCTCCATGAGTACTGGTATGGGGTGTCTCTTGGGAACTGGTCTAGGGTGTCTCAATGGGAAATGGTCTGGGGTGTCTCCAAGGCAACTGGACTAGCTATTGACCATGGCAACTGCTATGGGGTTTCTCTATGAGAAATAGTCTTGTATATCTCCATTAGTACTGATCAGGGATTTCTCCCTGGGAACTGGTCTGGTGTGTCTACCTTGGAACTGGTCTGGGATGTCTCCATGGAAACTGGTCTCCATTATCTCTATGAGTACTAGTTTTAGGTTTCCAGGGGAACAGGTCTGGGGTGTTTCCATGGCAACTGGACTGCGGAGTCTCCATGGCAATTGGACTGACGTGTTTCAATGGCAATTGTTCTGAGGTGTCTCCATGGGAACTAGTTTCAGGTGTCTCCATGAGTACTGGTATGGGGTGTCTCTATGGGAATTGTTCTGGGGTGTCTCCATAACAACTGGTCAGGTGTATTTCCATTGCAACGGGTCTGGGGTGTCTGCATGGGAACTGGTTGGGGATTTCTCCATGGGAATTTATGGGCTGTCTCCATGTCAACTGCACTGGCATGTTTCCATGGCAACTGGTATTGGGTATCTCCATGGGAACTAGTCTCATATTTCTCCATGAGTACTGGTCTGGAGTGCCTGCATGGGAACTGGTCTGGAATAGAGTGTTTAAAGGCAACTGGACTGGCGTGTTTCCATGGCAAATGGTATGGGGTGTATGCATGGCAACTTATATGGGATGTCTCCATGGGAATTAATATCGGGTATCTCCATGGCAAATGGACTGGCGTGTTTCTATGTTAACTACTATGGGGTGTCTTCATGAGAACTTGTCTGTGGTGTATCCATGGCAACTGGTGTTGCATGTTTCCATTGCAACTGGTGTTCTGTGTCTCCATGGGAAATTTTCTGGAATTTCACCATGGGAACTTGATGTGATGTATCCATAGCAACTGGAGTATCGCTTTTCCATGGCAACTGGTATGTGTTGTGCCCATGGGAACTAGTCTCAGTTTTCTCCATAAGTACTGGTCTGGGTGTCTTAATGAGTACTCCTCTTGGGTGTCTCCATGGGAACTGGTCTGGCTTGTCTCCATGAAAACTGGTCTAAGGTTTCTCCAAGTGAACTGGTCTGAGTTGTCTCCATGGGAACTGGTCTGGTGTGTCTCCATGGCAAACAGTATGGGGTGTCTCCATGGGAAGTAGTCTCAGTGGTCTCAAGTTAACTGGTCTGTGGTCTCTCCATGGGAACTGGTCTGGGGAATGTCAATTGCTACTGGACTGGCGTGTTTCCATGGCAACTGGTATGGGGTGACTCCATGGGAACTGGTATGGGATGTCTCCATGGCAACTGGACTTGGGTGTTTCCATGGCAACTGGTATGGGTTGTCTCCATGGAAACTGGTCTCGGGTATCTCTATGAGTACTAGTCTTAGGTATCCAGGGGAACAGGGCTCGGGCGTCTCTATGGCAATTTGTCTAGTATGTCTCCATGGCAACTGGAATGGGGTGTCTCCATGGGAACTAGTCTCAGGTTTCAAATTGACTACTGGTCTGGGGTGTCTCCATGTGAACTGGACTGGCATGTTTCCATGACAACTGGTATGGCATTTCTCAATAAGAGCTGTTCTAGAGTGTCTCCTTGGGTACTTGTCTTTGGTGTCTCCATGGAAACTGGTTTGTGGTGTCTCCATAGGAAATTGTCTGTGTTGTCTCTATGGGAACTGGTCTGGGGTGTCTCCATAGGAACTGGAATGAAGTGTCTGCATGGTAACTGGTCCTGGTAGCACTATGGTTGCTTGTCTGTAGTGTCTTCAAGGGAACTGGTTTGGGGTATCTCCATAGGAAATGGTCTCCATAGGAACCCTTATTGCGTGTTTCCAATAAAACTGCTCTAGTGTGTCTCCATGGGAACTGCTCTGGGGTGTCTCCATGGGAACTGGTCTGGCTTGTCTCCATGGAAACTGGATTGGCATTTTACCATGGAAACTGTTATTGGGTGTATGCATGGCAACTGGTATGTGGTGTATCCATGAGAACTGGTCTCAGGTGTATCCATGAGTTCTAGTCTGGGGTGTCTCCAAGATAACTGGTCTGGAGTGTCCCCATTACTACTGGTCTGGGATGTCTGCAGAGGAATTAGTCTCCAGAGTCTCCATGAGTACTGGTCTGGGGGACTCCATGAGTAAACATTTTCAGTGTCTCCAAGGGAACTGTTAAGTGGTGTCTTCATTGGAACTGGTCTTGCGTGTCTCCATGGAAACTGGTCTGGGTTTTCTCCATTGGAACTAGTCTGGCATGTCTCCATGGGAACTCATATGGTGTGTCTCCACGGCAAGTGGACTGGCATTTTACCATGGCAACTGGTATGTGGTTTTTGCATGGTAAATAGTCTTGTGTGTCTCCATGAGTACGTATCTGGGGTTTTCCATGGGAACTCGTCTGCTGTATCTCCATGTCAACTTGTCTGGGCTGTCTCCATGGGAACTGCTCTGTGCTGTCTCCATGGAAACTGGTCTGTTTTATCTCCTTTGGAACACTTCTTGGGTGTCTCCATAGCAAATGGACTGGCGTGTTTCCATGGCAATTGGTATTGTGTGTCTCAATGGGAACTAGTCTCTGGTGTCTCCATGGGAAATGGTCTGTTTTCATCATGGCAACTGGACGGGGGTGTCTCCATGGCACTTGGACTGGCTTGATTCCATGTAAACTGGTATGGGGTGTCTCCATAGTAACTAGTCTCAGGTTTCTACATGAGTACTGGTCTGGGGTGTCTCCATGGGAACTGGTCTGGGCTTTCTCCATGGGAAGTGGTCTGGCATGTGTCAAAGGATACTGATCCGGTGTGTCTCCATGGGAACTGGTCTGTGGTGACTCCATGGCAATTGGACTTGCGTTTACCATGGCAACTGGTATGGGGTTTCTCCATGGTTACTGGTCTTCGGTGTTTCCATGGGAACTGGACTTGGGTTTCTCCATGACAACTTGACTGGCGTGTGTCCATGACAACAGATATGTGGTGTCTCTATCGGAATTAGTCACAGGTGTCTCTATGAGTACTGGTCTGGTGTTTCTCCATGGGAACTGGTCTGGGGTGTCTAGATGGAAACTATACTGGGGTGTCTCCATGGAAACTTGAATGGCGTGTCTCCACGGCAACTTGTATGGGGTTGTCTCCATGAGAATAATTCTCAGGTATCTCCATGAGTACTGGTCTGGGGTGTCTCCATGGAAACTGGTGTGTGGTGTCTCCATGGGAAGTGTTCTGACATGTGTGAATAGAAATTGGTTTGGCGTGTCTCCATAGAAAATAGTTTGGGTTGTCTCCATGCGAACTGGTTTGGGGTGTCTCCTAGGCAACTGGTTGGTGTATCTCCATGGCAACTGGACTGGCATTTTACCATGGCAACTCATATATGGATTCTCCAATGGAAATAGCCTTTTCTGTCTCCATGAGTACTTAACTTGGGTTTTCCATTGCAAATTCATCCAATGTGTCTCCATGTGAACTTGTCTGGGGTGTCTCCTTGGGTACTGGTCTGGGCTTTCTCCATGGGAACTGATCTGGGGTGTCTCCATAGCAACTGAACTGGCGTGTTTCCATGGCAACTGGACTGGCTTGTTTCCATGGCAGCTCCATGGGAACTAGTCTCGTGGGTCTCCAATGGAACTGGTCTGTGCTTTCTCCATAACAACTGGTCTGAGGTGTCCCCATGGCACATGGACTGGTTGTTTCCATGGCAACTGGCATGGCGTGTCTCCATGGTAACAAGTCTCAGGTTTCTCCATGAGTACTGGTCTGGGGTGTCTCCATGGGAAATGGTCTGGGGTTTCTCCATGGGAACTGGTCTGGCATGACTCAAACTGATCTGGGGTGTCCACATAGAAAATATCTGTTGTGATTCCATGTCAAATGGACTTGCATGTTTCCATGGCAACTGGTATGGGCTGTCTCCAGGAGAACTGGTCTGGGGTGTCTCCATGGGTACTTGCCTGTAGTGTCTCCATGGGAACTGGTCTCGGGTGTCTCCATAGGAACTGGTCTGAGGCGTCTTCATGGGAACTAGGCTGGAGTGTGTGCATGAGACCTGGTCTGGGGTATTTCCATGGCAACAGCACTGGCATGTTCCCATGGCAACTGGACTGGCTTGTTTCCATGGCAGCTACATGGCAACTGATATGGTGTGTCTCCATGGGACCTAGTTTTCAGTGTCTTTATGAGTACTGCTCTGAGTTGTCTCCATGGAATCTGTTCTGTGGTGTCTCCATGGGAACTGGTCTCTGATGTTTCTATTAGTACTGGCCTGGGATGTCTCCATGGGAACTTGTCTTGTGTGTCTCCATGAACTGGACTAGCATTTTACCATGGCCACTGGTATGGTGTTTCTCCATGGGAAAGGTTCTGGGTTGTCTCCATGGGAACTGGTCTAGGGTGTCTCCATGGGACCTGGTGTGGGGTGTCTTCATGGAAACTGGTCTGTGGTGTCTCTATGGGAAATTGTCCCGGCTGTCAACATGGCAACTAGATGAGTGTTTCCATGGCAACTGGTATTGTCTTCATGGGAAGTAGTCTTGGGTGTCCCCATGGAAACTAGTCTGGGGTATGGCAACTGGACTAGCGTGTTTCCATGGCAACTGGTATTGGGTGTCTCCATGGGAACTAGTATTGGGTTTCTCCATGGGAACTCATCTGGTGTTTCTTCATGGGAACTTGCCTGGCCTGTCACCATGGCAACTGGACTTTGGTTTTTCCTTGGCAACTGGTATTGGGTGTCACCATGGGAACTAATCTCAGGTCTCTGCATGAGTACTGGTTGGGGTGTATGCATGGGAACTGGTCTGGGTTGACTGCTTGGGAACTGATCTGAGGAGTCTCCATGGGAACTGGACTAGTGTGTTTCCATGACAACTGGTATGGGTGTCTCCATTGGAATTAGTCTTGGTTTTCTCCATGGGAACTGCTCTGGGTGTCTCCATTGGAACTTGTCTGAGGTGTCACCATGGCATATGGACTTGAGTGTTTCCATGGCAACTGGTAATGGGTGTCTCCATGGGAACTAGTCTCAGGTTTCTAAATGAGTACTGTTTGGGTTGCCTCCATGGGTACTTTTCTGTGGTGTCTCCATTGGAACTGGTCTGAGGTTTTTTCATGGGAACTCGTCTGGAGTGTCTGCATGGCAACAGGACTGGCATGTTTCCATGGCAACTTCAAGGCAACTGATATGGGGTGTCTCCATTGGACCTAGTCTCCAGTGTCTCCATAGGTACTTGTTTGGGTTGTCTCCATGGGAACTGGTCTCAGGAGTCTCCATGACAGCTGGTATGGTGTTTCTCCATGGGAACTAGTCATGTGTGTCTGCATGGGAACTGGTCTGTTGTGTCTCCATGGGAAATTGTCCGGGGTGTCAACATGGCAACTGGATTTGTGTGTTTCCATGCCAACTGGTATTGGGTCTCTTCATGGGAACTAGTCTAAGGTTTCTCCATGTGTATAGGAGGGTGTGTCTCCATGGGAACTGTTCTGGCTTTTCACCATGGCAACTGTACTGGCGTGTTTCCATGGCAACTGGACTGGCGTGTTTTCATGTCAACTGCTATTGGGTGCCAGCTAGGCAACTGATATGGGGTGTTTCACTGGGTACTAGTCTGGTGTGTCTCCATGGGAACTGGTCAAGGTGACTCCATTCGAACTTGTCTGGGGTGTCACAATGAAAACTGTACTTCCATGTTTCCATGGGAAGTCGTATTGTATGTCTCCACAGAATGAGTCTTAGGTTTCTTAATAAGTACTGGTAAGGTTGTCTGCATGGGAACTGGTCTGAGGTGTCTCCATGACAACTGGACTGGCATGTTTCCATGGCAACTGTTATGTGGTTTGTACATTGCAACAGATATATGGTGTCTCCATGGGAACTAGTCATGTGTGTCTCCATTTGTACCAGTCTGGGGTGACTACATGGGAACTAGTCTGAGGTGTCTCCATGGCAACTGGACTGGCATGTTTCCATAGAAACTGGACTGTATTGTTTTCATGGAAACTGGAATGGCGTGTTTCAATGGCAATTTGTATTGAGTGTCTCAATATATGGTGTCTTTTGAGGAACTAGTCCCGGGTGTCTCCATAAGTACAGGTGTGGGGTGTTACCATTGGAACTGCTCTGGGTTTTCTCCATGTGAACTTGTGTAGGGTTTCTCCATGAGTACTCGTCTGCATTGTTTCCATGGTAACTTCTCTCGGGTGTCTCTATGAGTTTTGGCCTGTTTGTCTCCAGAAATACTTTTCTTGGGTGCCTCTATGGGAACTGGTCTGGGATGTCTCCATGGGAAATGGACTGGGGTTTCTCCATGGGAACCTGTCTGGGGTGTCACTGTAGCAACTAGACTTGCTTGTTTTCATGGCAACTAGTATTGGGTGTCTCCATCGGAACTAGTCTCAGTTTTCTCCATGAGTACTGGTTAGGGTGTCAGCATGGGAATTCATTTGGGGTGTCTCCATGGCAACTGGACTTGCGTGTTTCCAGGGCAACAGGTAAGGGGGGTCTGCATGGAAACAGATATGTGGTGTCTCAATTGGAACTAGTCCCTGGTGTCTCCATACATACTGGTGTGAGTTTTTTCCATGAGAACTGGTCTAAGTTGTTTCCATGTAAACTGCTGTAGGCTTTCTTCATGAGTACTGGTCTTGGTTGTGTCCATGGAAATTAGTCTTGGGTGTTTCTATGATTTCCGGCCTGGGTGTCATCATGAATATTTATCTTGGGTGTCTCAATGGGAACTGGACTGGCGTGTCTCGATGGAAACTGGTCTGGTGTGTCTCCATAGGAACTAAACTGGGGTGTCTCCATGGGAACTGGACTGGGGTGTCTCCATGAGAACTGGTCTGAGGTGTCTCCATGGCAAATGGACTGGCATTTTTCCACGGCAACTGGTATGGGGTGTCTCCATGGGAACTTGTCTTGGGTGTCTCCATGGGAACTTGTTTGGGGTGCCACCATGGCAACTGGACTTGCGTGTTTCCATGGCAACTGGTATTGGATATCTCTATGGGAAGTACTCTCAGGTTTCTCTATGAGTACTGGTCTCTGTTGTCTGCATGGCACCTGGGTTGTGGTGTCTCCATGGCAACTGGACTGGCATGTTTGAATGGCAACTGGTATGTCGTGCGTGCATGGCAAAAGATATGTAGTTTCTCCATGGGAACTAATTATGGATGTCTCCATGAGTACCAGTCTGGCTGTCACCATGGGAACTGGTCTGGGGTTTTTCCATGGTAACTGGTCTGGGTTGTCTCCATGGCAACTGGACTGGCGTGTTTCCATGGCTACTGGACTGGCATGTTTCCATGGCAACTGCAGGGCAACTGATATGGGTGTCTCCATGGGACCTAGGCTCTGGTGTCTACATCAGTACTTGTCTGGGTTTTCTCCAAGGTAACTGGTCTGTGGTTCCTCCCTGGGAATGGCTCTGGTGTTTCTCCATGTGTACTGGTCTGTGGTTTCTGCATTAGACCTGGTCTGTGGTGTCTCCATGGCAACTGGACTGGCATGTTTCCATGGCAACTGGTATGGGTTGTGTGCATGGTATTAGATATGTAGTGATTCCATGGAAACTAGACATGGATGTCTCCATGATTACCATTATGGGGTGTCTTTGTGGGATCTTGTGTGGGGTTTCTCCATAGAAACTAGTCTTCGGTGTCTCTATGAGTACTAGTCTGGGGTGTGTACATGGGAACTAGTCTGGCTTCTCTCCAGGGAAACTTCTCTGGGGTGCCTCAAAGAGAACTGGTCTGCGGTGTCTGCATGGGAATGGGTCTTGGGTGTCTCCATGAGAACTGCTCTGGGGTGTCTCCATAAGACTTGGTCTAGTGTGTTTCCTTAGAAAATGAACTGGCATGTTTCCATGGCAACTGGACTGGCGTGTTTCCATGGCAACTGGTCTGGGGTGTCTCCATGGGAACTGCTCTGGCTTGTCTACATTGAAACTGTACTGGCATTTTACCATAGCAACTGGTATGGGTTTTCTCCATTGGAACTAGTCTTGGGTGTCCCCATGGGTACTTGTCTGTAGTGTCTTTATGGGAACTGATATGGTCTGGGGTGTCTGCATGGGACTTGGTCTAGGGTGTCTCCTTGGCAACTGCACTGGCATTTTTCCATATCAACTTGTATGGCCGTTCTCCAAAGAAACAATTCTGGGGTGTCTCCATGGGAATTGTTCTGTAGTATCTCCATGGGTACTTATATGTGGTGTCTCCATGGGAACTGGTTTGGGCAGTATCCATAGGAACTGGTCTGGGTTGTCTCCAGGGGAATTGGTCTGGCTTGTCTCCATGGAAACTGGACTGGCATTTTACCATGGCAAGTGGTATGGGGTTTTTCCCTTGGAACTGTACTGGGTGTTTCCATGGGAAGTGGTCTGAGGTGTGTCTATTGCAAATTTACTAGTGTGTTTAATTGGTAACTGGTATGGGGTGTCTCCATGGGAAGTAGTCTGGGGTGTCACGATGACAACTGGACTTGCATGTTTTCATGGCAACTGGATTGGCCTTTTTTCATAGCAACTGGTATGAGGTATCTGCATGGCAACTGATATAGGGTGTCTACATGGGAACTAGTCTCAGGTATCTCCATGAGTACTGGTTTGGATGTCTCCATGAGTAATGGTCTAGGGTTTCTGCATGAGAACTGATCTGGAGTGTTTCCATTGCACTTGAACTTGCGTGTTTTCCATAGGACCTGGTCTGGGGTGTCTCCATTTTAACTGGATTGTCTTGATTCCATGGCCACTGGACTGGCGTATTTCCATGGCAACTGGTATGGGATGTCTGCATGGCAACTGATATGGGATGTCTCCATGGGAACTAGTCTCAGGTATCTCCTTGAGTACTGGTTTGGGTTCTCCATAAAAACTAGACTGGCGTGTTTCCATGGCAACTGGAATGGCGTGTTTCCATGGAAACTGCAGGGCAACTGATATGCGGGTTCTCCTTGGGACCTAGTCTCTGTTGTCTCCATGCGTTCTGCTCTGGGTTGTCTCCATGGGAACTGGTATCTGGTGTCTCCATTGCAACTGTTCTGAGGAATCTCAATGAGTACTAGTATGGGGTGTCTCCCTGGAAAATAGTCTCTAGGGTCTCTATGAGTACTGGCCGGGGTATCTCCATGAGTACTCATCTGCGGTGTCTCCATGAGAACTGGTCTAGTGTGTATCCATGGGAACTGGTCTGAGGTGTCTCCATGACAACTGGACTGGCATGTTTCCATGGCAACTGTTATGTGGTTTGTACATTGCAACAGATATATGGTGTCTCCATGGGAACTAGTCATGTGTGTCTCCATTTGTACCAGTCTGGGGTGACTACATGGGAACTAGTCTGAGGTGTCTCCATGGCAACTGGACTGGCATGTTTCCATAGAAACTGGACTGTATTGTTTTCATGGAAACTGGAATGGCGTGTTTCAATGGCAATTTGTATTGAGTGTCTCAATATATGGTGTCTTTTGAGGAACTAGTCCCGGGTGTCTCCATAAGTACAGGTGTGGGGTGTTACCATTGGAACTGCTCTGGGTTTTCTCCATGTGAACTTGTGTAGGGTTTCTCCATGAGTACTCGTCTGCATTGTTTCCATGGTAACTTCTCTCGGGTGTCTCTATGAGTTTTGGCCTGTTTGTCTCCAGAAATACTTTTCTTGGGTGCCTCTATGGGAACTGGTCTGGGATGTCTCCATGGGAAATGGACTGGGGTTTCTCCATGGGAACCTGTCTGGGGTGTCACTGTAGCAACTAGACTTGCTTGTTTTCATGGCAACTAGTATTGGGTGTCTCCATCGGAACTAGTCTCAGTTTTCTCCATGAGTACTGGTTAGGGTGTCAGCATGGGAATTCATTTGGGGTGTCTCCATGGCAACTGGACTTGCGTGTTTCCAGGGCAACAGGTAAGGGGGGTCTGCATGGAAACAGATATGTGGTGTCTCAATTGGAACTAGTCCCTGGTGTCTCCATACATACTGGTGTGAGTTTTTTCCATGAGAACTGGTCTAAGTTGTTTCCATGTAAACTGCTGTAGGCTTTCTTCATGAGTACTGGTCTTGGTTGTGTCCATGGAAATTAGTCTTGGGTGTTTCTATGATTTCCGGCCTGGGTGTCATCATGAATATTTATCTTGGGTGTCTCAATGGGAACTGGACTGGCGTGTCTCGATGGAAACTGGTCTGGTGTGTCTCCATAGGAACTAAACTGGGGTGTCTCCATGGGAACTGGACTGGGGTGTCTCCATGAGAACTGGTCTGAGGTGTCTCCATGGCAAATGGACTGGCATTTTTCCACGGCAACTGGTATGGGGTGTCTCCATGGGAACTTGTCTTGGGTGTCTCCATGGGAACTTGTTTGGGGTGCCACCATGGCAACTGGACTTGCGTGTTTCCATGGCAACTGGTATTGGATATCTCTATGGGAAGTACTCTCAGGTTTCTCTATGAGTACTGGTCTCTGTTGTCTGCATGGCACCTGGGTTGTGGTGTCTCCATGGCAACTGGACTGGCATGTTTGAATGGCAACTGGTATGTCGTGCGTGCATGGCAAAAGATATGTAGTTTCTCCATGGGAACTAATTATGGATGTCTCCATGAGTACCAGTCTGGCTGTCACCATGGGAACTGGTCTGGGGTTTTTCCATGGTAACTGGTCTGGGTTGTCTCCATGGCAACTGGACTGGCGTGTTTCCATGGCTACTGGACTGGCATGTTTCCATGGCAACTGCAGGGCAACTGATATGGGTGTCTCCATGGGACCTAGGCTCTGGTGTCTACATCAGTACTTGTCTGGGTTTTCTCCAAGGTAACTGGTCTGTGGTTCCTCCCTGGGAATGGCTCTGGTGTTTCTCCATGTGTACTGGTCTGTGGTTTCTGCATTAGACCTGGTCTGTGGTGTCTCCATGGCAACTGGACTGGCATGTTTCCATGGCAACTGGTATGGGTTGTGTGCATGGTATTAGATATGTAGTGATTCCATGGAAACTAGACATGGATGTCTCCATGATTACCATTATGGGGTGTCTTTGTGGGATCTTGTGTGGGGTTTCTCCATAGAAACTAGTCTTCGGTGTCTCTATGAGTACTAGTCTGGGGTGTGTACATGGGAACTAGTCTGGCTTCTCTCCAGGGAAACTTCTCTGGGGTGCCTCAAAGAGAACTGGTCTGCGGTGTCTGCATGGGAATGGGTCTTGGGTGTCTCCATGAGAACTGCTCTGGGGTGTCTCCATAAGACTTGGTCTAGTGTGTTTCCTTAGAAAATGAACTGGCATGTTTCCATGGCAACTGGACTGGCGTGTTTCCATGGCAACTGGTCTGGGGTGTCTCCATGGGAACTGCTCTGGCTTGTCTACATTGAAACTGTACTGGCATTTTACCATAGCAACTGGTATGGGTTTTCTCCATTGGAACTAGTCTTGGGTGTCCCCATGGGTACTTGTCTGTAGTGTCTTTATGGGAACTGATATGGTCTGGGGTGTCTGCATGGGACTTGGTCTAGGGTGTCTCCTTGGCAACTGCACTGGCATTTTTCCATATCAACTTGTATGGCCGTTCTCCAAAGAAACAATTCTGGGGTGTCTCCATGGGAATTGTTCTGTAGTATCTCCATGGGTACTTATATGTGGTGTCTCCATGGGAACTGGTTTGGGCAGTATCCATAGGAACTGGTCTGGGTTGTCTCCAGGGGAATTGGTCTGGCTTGTCTCCATGGAAACTGGACTGGCATTTTACCATGGCAAGTGGTATGGGGTTTTTCCCTTGGAACTGTACTGGGTGTTTCCATGGGAAGTGGTCTGAGGTGTGTCTATTGCAAATTTACTAGTGTGTTTAATTGGTAACTGGTATGGGGTGTCTCCATGGGAAGTAGTCTGGGGTGTCACGATGACAACTGGACTTGCATGTTTTCATGGCAACTGGATTGGCCTTTTTTCATAGCAACTGGTATGAGGTATCTGCATGGCAACTGATATAGGGTGTCTACATGGGAACTAGTCTCAGGTATCTCCATGAGTACTGGTTTGGATGTCTCCATGAGTAATGGTCTAGGGTTTCTGCATGAGAACTGATCTGGAGTGTTTCCATTGCACTTGAACTTGCGTGTTTTCCATAGGACCTGGTCTGGGGTGTCTCCATTTTAACTGGATTGTCTTGATTCCATGGCCACTGGACTGGCGTATTTCCATGGCAACTGGTATGGGATGTCTGCATGGCAACTGATATGGGATGTCTCCATGGGAACTAGTCTCAGGTATCTCCTTGAGTACTGGTTTGGGTTCTCCATAAAAACTAGACTGGCGTGTTTCCATGGCAACTGGAATGGCGTGTTTCCATGGAAACTGCAGGGCAACTGATATGCGGGTTCTCCTTGGGACCTAGTCTCTGTTGTCTCCATGCGTTCTGCTCTGGGTTGTCTCCATGGGAACTGGTATCTGGTGTCTCCATTGCAACTGTTCTGAGGAATCTCAATGAGTACTAGTATGGGGTGTCTCCCTGGAAAATAGTCTCTAGGGTCTCTATGAGTACTGGCCGGGGTATCTCCATGAGTACTCATCTGCGGTGTCTCCATGAGAACTGGTCTAGTGTGTATCCATGGGAACTGGTCTGAGGTGTCTCCATGACAACTGGACTGGCATGTTTCCATGGCAACTGTTATGTGGTTTGTACATTGCAACAGATATATGGTGTCTCCATGGGAACTAGTCATGTGTGTCTCCATTTGTACCAGTCTGGGGTGACTACATGGGAACTAGTCTGAGGTGTCTCCATGGCAACTGGACTGGCATGTTTCCATAGAAACTGGACTGTATTGTTTTCATGGAAACTGGAATGGCGTGTTTCAATGGCAATTTGTATTGAGTGTCTCAATATATGGTGTCTTTTGAGGAACTAGTCCCGGGTGTCTCCATAAGTACAGGTGTGGGGTGTTACCATTGGAACTGCTCTGGGTTTTCTCCATGTGAACTTGTGTAGGGTTTCTCCATGAGTACTCGTCTGCATTGTTTCCATGGTAACTTCTCTCGGGTGTCTCTATGAGTTTTGGCCTGTTTGTCTCCAGAAATACTTTTCTTGGGTGCCTCTATGGGAACTGGTCTGGGATGTCTCCATGGGAAATGGACTGGGGTTTCTCCATGGGAACCTGTCTGGGGTGTCACTGTAGCAACTAGACTTGCTTGTTTTCATGGCAACTAGTATTGGGTGTCTCCATCGGAACTAGTCTCAGTTTTCTCCATGAGTACTGGTTAGGGTGTCAGCATGGGAATTCATTTGGGGTGTCTCCATGGCAACTGGACTTGCGTGTTTCCAGGGCAACAGGTAAGGGGGGTCTGCATGGAAACAGATATGTGGTGTCTCAATTGGAACTAGTCCCTGGTGTCTCCATACATACTGGTGTGAGTTTTTTCCATGAGAACTGGTCTAAGTTGTTTCCATGTAAACTGCTGTAGGCTTTCTTCATGAGTACTGGTCTTGGTTGTGTCCATGGAAATTAGTCTTGGGTGTTTCTATGATTTCCGGCCTGGGTGTCATCATGAATATTTATCTTGGGTGTCTCAATGGGAACTGGACTGGCGTGTCTCGATGGAAACTGGTCTGGTGTGTCTCCATAGGAACTAAACTGGGGTGTCTCCATGGGAACTGGACTGGGGTGTCTCCATGAGAACTGGTCTGAGGTGTCTCCATGGCAAATGGACTGGCATTTTTCCACGGCAACTGGTATGGGGTGTCTCCATGGGAACTTGTCTTGGGTGTCTCCATGGGAACTTGTTTGGGGTGCCACCATGGCAACTGGACTTGCGTGTTTCCATGGCAACTGGTATTGGATATCTCTATGGGAAGTACTCTCAGGTTTCTCTATGAGTACTGGTCTCTGTTGTCTGCATGGCACCTGGGTTGTGGTGTCTCCATGGCAACTGGACTGGCATGTTTGAATGGCAACTGGTATGTCGTGCGTGCATGGCAAAAGATATGTAGTTTCTCCATGGGAACTAATTATGGATGTCTCCATGAGTACCAGTCTGGCTGTCACCATGGGAACTGGTCTGGGGTTTTTCCATGGTAACTGGTCTGGGTTGTCTCCATGGCAACTGGACTGGCGTGTTTCCATGGCTACTGGACTGGCATGTTTCCATGGCAACTGCAGGGCAACTGATATGGGTGTCTCCATGGGACCTAGGCTCTGGTGTCTACATCAGTACTTGTCTGGGTTTTCTCCAAGGTAACTGGTCTGTGGTTCCTCCCTGGGAATGGCTCTGGTGTTTCTCCATGTGTACTGGTCTGTGGTTTCTGCATTAGACCTGGTCTGTGGTGTCTCCATGGCAACTGGACTGGCATGTTTCCATGGCAACTGGTATGGGTTGTGTGCATGGTATTAGATATGTAGTGATTCCATGGAAACTAGACATGGATGTCTCCATGATTACCATTATGGGGTGTCTTTGTGGGATCTTGTGTGGGGTTTCTCCATAGAAACTAGTCTTCGGTGTCTCTATGAGTACTAGTCTGGGGTGTGTACATGGGAACTAGTCTGGCTTCTCTCCAGGGAAACTTCTCTGGGGTGCCTCAAAGAGAACTGGTCTGCGGTGTCTGCATGGGAATGGGTCTTGGGTGTCTCCATGAGAACTGCTCTGGGGTGTCTCCATAAGACTTGGTCTAGTGTGTTTCCTTAGAAAATGAACTGGCATGTTTCCATGGCAACTGGACTGGCGTGTTTCCATGGCAACTGGTCTGGGGTGTCTCCATGGGAACTGCTCTGGCTTGTCTACATTGAAACTGTACTGGCATTTTACCATAGCAACTGGTATGGGTTTTCTCCATTGGAACTAGTCTTGGGTGTCCCCATGGGTACTTGTCTGTAGTGTCTTTATGGGAACTGATATGGTCTGGGGTGTCTGCATGGGACTTGGTCTAGGGTGTCTCCTTGGCAACTGCACTGGCATTTTTCCATATCAACTTGTATGGCCGTTCTCCAAAGAAACAATTCTGGGGTGTCTCCATGGGAATTGTTCTGTAGTATCTCCATGGGTACTTATATGTGGTGTCTCCATGGGAACTGGTTTGGGCAGTATCCATAGGAACTGGTCTGGGTTGTCTCCAGGGGAACTGGTCTGGCTTGTCTCCATGGAAACTGGACTGGCATTTTACCATGGCAAGTGGTATGGGGTTTTTCCCTTGGAACTGTACTGGGTGTTTCCATGGGAAGTGGTCTGAGGTGTGTCTATTGCAAATTTACTAGTGTGTTTAATTGGTAACTGGTATGGGGTGTCTCCATGGGAAGTAGTCTGGGGTGTCACGATGACAACTGGACTTGCATGTTTTCATGGCAACTGGATTGGCCTTTTTTCATAGCAACTGGTATGAGGTATCTGCATGGCAACTGATATAGGGTGTCTACATGGGAACTAGTCTCAGGTATCTCCATGAGTACTGGTTTGGATGTCTCCATGAGTAATGGTCTAGGGTTTCTGCATGAGAACTGATCTGGAGTGTTTCCATTGCACTTGAACTTGCGTGTTTTCCATAGGACCTGGTCTGGGGTGTCTCCATTTTAACTGGATTGTCTTGATTCCATGGCCACTGGACTGGCGTATTTCCATGGCAACTGGTATGGGATGTCTGCATGGCAACTGATATGGGATGTCTCCATGGGAACTAGTCTCAGGTATCTCCTTGAGTACTGGTTTGGGTTCTCCATAAAAACTAGACTGGCGTGTTTCCATGGCAACTGGAATGGCGTGTTTCCATGGAAACTGCAGGGCAACTGATATGCGGGTTCTCCTTGGGACCTAGTCTCTGTTGTCTCCATGCGTTCTGCTCTGGGTTGTCTCCATGGGAACTGGTATCTGGTGTCTCCATTGCAACTGTTCTGAGGAATCTCAATGAGTACTAGTATGGGGTGTCTCCCTGGAAAATAGTCTCTAGGGTCTCTATGAGTACTGGCCGGGGTATCTCCATGAGTACTCATCTGCGGTGTCTCCATGAGAACTGGTCTAGTGTGTATCCATGGGAACTGGTCTGAGGTTTCTCCATGGCAATAAGACTGGCTTCTTTCTATGACAACTGTTATGGCATTTCTCCATAAGAGCTGGTCTAGGGTGTGTCTATGGGTACTTGTCTGGGGTATTTCCATGGAAACTGTTACGTGGTGTATCCATTGGAAATGGTCTGGGGTGTCTCCATGGGAAATGGTCTCGGGTGTCTACATGGGAACTGGTCTGATTGTCTTCATGTGAACTAGTCTGGGTAGTATGCAAAGGGTCTGGTCTGGGGTGTCTCCTTGCCAACTGCAATGGCATGATTCCATGGCAACTGTACGGTGTTTTTTCATCGAAAATAGTCTGAGGTGTCTCCATTGGAACTAGACTGCGGTGTATCCATGGGAACTGGTCCATGGTGTCTCCATGAGTACTTGTCTGTGGTGTCTCCATGGGAACTGGTCTGGGGTGTCTCCATAGGAACTGGTCTGGCGTGTCTCCATGGGAACTGGTATGGTGTATCTCCATGGCAACTGGTCGGGCATTTTACCATGGCAACTGGTATGTGGTTTCTCCATGCAAAATAGTCTTATGTGTCTCCATGAGTACTTATCTGGGGTTTTCTATGGGAACTCGTCTGCTGTGTCTCCATGTGAACTTGTCTGGGGTGTCTCCATGGGAACTCATCTGTGCTGTCTTCATGGGAACTGGTCCTGGGTTTCTCCAAAGCAACTGGACTAGCGTGTTTCCATGGCAATTGGTATTGTGTGTCTAAATGGCAACTAGTTTCCGGTTTCTCCATGGGAACTAGTCTGTGTTTTCTCCATGGCAAATTTACTGGGGTATCTCCATGGAATATGGACTTTCTTGATTCCATGGCAACTGGTATGGAGTGTCTCCATGGTAATAAGTCTCAGGTTTCTCCATGAGTACTGGTCTGGTGTGTCTACATGGGAACTGGTTTGGTGTTCCTCCTAGTGAAGTGATCTGGCGTGTCTAAAAGGAAACTGCTTTGGGGTGTCTCCATGGGAACTGGTCTGTCGTGACTCCATGGAAACTGGACTTGCATTTTACCATGGCAACTGGTATAGGGTTTCTCCATGAAAACTGGTCTTCGTTGTCTCCATGGGAACTGACCTTGGGTGTCTCCTTGACAACTGGACTGGCGTGTCTCCATGAGAAAAGGTATGGAGAGTCTCCATGGGAACTAGTCTCAGGTTTTTCCATGAGTACTGGTTTGGTTGTCTCCAAGGGAAATGGTCTTGGGTGTCTCCATGAGTACTGGTCTGGTGTTTCTCCATGGGAACTGGTCTGGGGTGTCTCCATAGGAACTGGACTGCAGTGTCTCCAGGGCAACTTGAATGTCCTGTCTCCATGGCAACTTGTATGGGGTTTTCTCTATGGGAATAATTCTCAGGCATCTCAATGAGTAGTGGTCTGCAGTGTCTCCATAGGAATTGGTGTGTGGTTTCTCCATTGGAAGTGGTCTTGCTTGTCTGAATGGAAATTGGTCTGGGGTGTCTCTATAGGAACTGGTTGGGGTGTCTCCATGCGAACTGGTTTGGCGTTTGTCCAAGGCAACTGGTATGGTTTGTTTCCATGGCAACTGGCCTGGCATTTTACATTGGCAACTGGTATGTGGTTTCTCCATGGGAAATAGTCTTGTGTGTCTCCATGAATACTTATCTTGGGTTTTCCATGGGAACTCTTCTGGTGTGTCTCCATGTGAACTTGTCTGGGGTGTCTCCCTGGGAACTGGTCTGGGCAGTCTCCATGGGAACTGGTCTGGGTTGTCTACAGAGAAACTGTTCTGGCTTGTTTCCATGGCAATTGGTATTGTGTGTCTCCATGTGAACTAGTCTTGTGTTTCTCCATTGGAACTGGTCTGTGTTTTCTCCATGGCAACTGGTTTCTGGGGTCTCCATGGCACATGGACTGGCTTGTTTCCATTGCAACTGGTATGGTGTGTATCCATGGTAACAAGTCTCAGGTTTCTTCATGAGTACTGTTCTGGGGTTTCTCCATGGTAAATGGTCTGGGGTTTCTCCATGATAACTGGTTTGGCGTGTCTCAAAGGAAACTGATCTTGGTTGTCTCTATAGGAACTGGTTAGTTGTGACTCCATGGCAACTGGACTGGCGTTTTACCATGACAACTGGTTTGGGGTTTCGATAGGATCTAGTCCTCGGTGTCTCCATGAGAACTGGTCTGTGATGTGTCTATGACAACTGGTGTTGCATATTTCCATTGCAACTGGTCTTAGTTGTCTCCAGGGAAAATTGTCTGGGGTGTCACTATGGGAACTTGATGTGGGGTATCCATGGCAACTGGACTGGCATGTTTCCATGGCAACTGGACTGGCGTATCTCCATGGGAACTGGTCTTGGGTGTCTCAATGAGTACTGGTCTGGGATGTCTCCATGGATACTAGTCTCCATTATTTCTATGAGTACTGGGCTTGGTGTCTCCATCAGTACTCATCTGGGTTTTCTCCAATGGAACAGGTCTGGGGTGTCTCCATGAATACCACTCTGGAGTGACTCCATGGGAACTGGTCTGGGGTGTCTCCATGGCAACTGGACTGTCGTGTTTCCATGGAAACTGGACTGGCATGTTTCCATTACAACAGCAGGGCAACTGATATGGGATGTCTCCATGAGACCTAGTTTCTGGTGTTTCCATGAGTACTCATCTGGGTTGTCTCCATGAGAACTGGTCTCCAGTTTCTCCATGAGTACTGGTCTGTGGTGTCTGCATGGAAACTGGTCTGGGTTGTCTCCATTGGAACTGTTCTGGGGTGTCTTCATGGCTACTGGTCTGCTCTGTCTCCTTGGGAACTGCTCTATGGTGTCTCCATGAGTACTGGTCTGGGGTGTCTGCTTGGGAACTGGTCTGATGTTTCTCAATGGCAACTGGACTTGCATGTTTCCATGAAAACTGGTATTGGGTGTCTCCATGGGAACTACTCTCAGGTTTCTCCATGAGTACTGGTCTATGCTGTCTGCATGGGAACTGGTCTGGGGTGTCTCCATGGCAACTGGAGAGGCATGTTTCTATGGCAGCTGGTTTGGGGTGTGTTCATGGCAACAGATATGTACTGTCTCCGTGGAAACTAGACATGGATGTCCCCATGAGTACCAGTCTGTGGTGTCGCCATGGGAACTGGTCTCGGGTGTCTCCTTGGGAACTGGTCTGCGGTGACTCCATGAGTACTGAGGGGAACTGATATGGGTGTCTTCATTGTACCTAGTCTCAGGTGTCTACATAAGTACTGGTCCAAGGGGACTGGTTGTCTCCAAGGGAACTGGTGGTGTCTCCCTGGGAACGGGTCTTGGATGTCTTCATGAGTACTGATCTTGGGTGTCTCCATGGTAACTAGTCTCGGGTGTCTCTATGAATATTGGTTTGGGTGTCTCCATGAGTACTAATCTGGTTTGTCTCCATGGGAACTGGTCTCAGGTTTCTCCATGAGTACTGGTCTGCGGTGTCTCCGTGGGAACTGGTCTGGGGTGTCTCCATGAGTACTGGTCTGGGGTGTCACCATGGGAACTGGTCTAAGGGTTCTCCATGAGTACTGGTCTGCGGTGTCTCCATGGGAACTGGTCTGGAATGTCTCCAAGGCAACTGGACTGGCATTTTACCCTGGGATCTGGTATGGGGTTTCTGCATAGGTACTGGTCTTGAGTGTCTCATGGGGTTTCTGCGTAGGTACTGGTCTTGAGTGTGCCATGTTTCCATGGCAACTGGACTGGCATGTTTCCATGGCACCGGCAGGCAACTTATATAGGGTGTCTCCATGGGACCTAGTTTCCGGTTTCTCTATGGGAAATGGTCTGCGGTGTCTCCATGGGAACTGGTCTGAGGTGTCTCTATCAGTACTGGTATGGGGTGTGTCCATGGTAACTAGCCTCGGGTGTTTCTTTGAGTACTGGCCGGGTTGTCTCCATGAATACTAGTATGGGGTTTGTACATGGGAACTACTCTGGCTTGTCTCCATGGAAACTGGTCTGTGGTGTTTTCATGGGAACTGGTCTATGGTGTCTCCCTGAGTACTGGTCTGGGGTGTCTCCATGAGTACTGGTTAGGGTGTCTCCATAAGTACACGTCTGGTGTGACTCCATAGGAATGGGTCTGGGGTGTCTGCATGGGACCTGGTCTGAAGTTTGTCAATGGTAACTGGACTGGCGTGTTTACATAAAAATTGGTATTGGGTGTCTCCATGGGAACTATTCTCAGTCTTCTCCATGTGTATTGGTCTGTGGTGTTTTCATGGGACGTGGTCAGTGGTTTCTCCATGGCAACTGGACTGGATGTTTCCATAGCAACTTGTATTGTGTTTATCCATGGGAACTAGTCTTCAGTGTCTCCAAGGGAACTGGGGTACCTGCATGGCAACTGATATGGGGTGTCTCCATGAAAACTAGTCTCTGGTGTCTCCATGAGTACCAACCTGGGATGTCTCCATAGGAACTGGTCTGTGGTGTCTCCATAGGAATTGGTCTGGGGAGTCTCCAAGGCAACTGGACTGGCATTTTACCCTGGGATCTGGTATGAAGTTTCTGCATAGGTACTGGTCTTGAATGTCTCCATGGGTACTTGTCTGTGGTATCTCCATGGGCACTGGTCAAGGCTGTCTCAATGGTAACTGGTCTGGGGTGTCTACATGTGAACTGGTCTGAGGTGTCTCCATGGCAACTGTACTGGCATGTTTCCATGGCAACTGGTATGGCATTTCTCCATGGGAACTGGTCTGGGGTGTCTCCATGGGTGCCTGTCTTTGGTGTCTCCATGGGAACTGGTCTGGGCTGTCTCAATATGAAATGGTCTGCGTTGACTCCAAGCGAACTGGTCTGATGTGCCTTCATGGGAACTAGTCTGTGGTGTCTGCATGGGTTCCATTGGGGTGTGTCCTTAGCAACTTTACTGGCATATTTTCTTTGCAACTGCACTGGTATGTTTCATTTGCATCTGGTATGGCTTTTTTTCATGGGAACTAGTCTGCGGTGTCTCCATGGGTACTTGTCTGTAGAGTCTCCATGGGAACTGGTCTGGGGTGTCTCCATAGGAAACAGTCTGGCATGTCTCCAAAAAAAACTGGTCTGGGGTGTCTCCATGAGAATTGGTTTGGAGTGTCTCCATGGCAACTGGACCGGCATGTTTCCATGGCAACTGGACTGGCATTTTTCCATGGCAACTGCATGGCAACTGATATGGGGTGTCTCCATGGAACCCAGTCTCCACAGTCTCCATGAGTACTGATCTGGGTTGTCTCCATGGGAACTGGTCTGTGGTCTCTCCATGTGAACTGCTCTCAGGTGTCTCTGAGTACTGGCTGGATGTCTCCATGAGTAATTGTCTGGGGTGTCTCCATACGAACTGGTTTGTTGTGTCTCCATGGAAACTGGTATGGGGTGTCTCCATGGGAACTGGTCTGGGTTGTCTCCATGGGAACTGGTCTTGCGTGTCTCCATGGAAACTGGTATGGGGTGTCTCCATAGGAACTGGTCTGAGGTGTTTCCTTGGGAACTGCTCTGGGTGTCTACATGGGAACTGGTCTGGTGTCTCTCCGTGGAAACTGGTTTGAGGTGTCTCCATAGAAACTGGTCTGAGGTGTCACCTTGGGAACTGCTCTGGGGTGTTTCCATGGGAACTTGTCTGGTGTGTCACCATTGCAACTGCACTTGCGTGTTTCCATGGCAACTGGTATTGGGTATCTCTATGGGAACTATTCAGGGGTCTCTCCATGAGAACTGGTGTGAGGTGTCTCCATGGGAACATCTCAGGTTTCTCCTTGGCTACTGGACTGGCGTGTTTCCATGCAACTGGACAGGCTGGTTTCCGTGGCAACTGGTATGAGGTGCCTGCATGATAACTGATATGGGGTGTTTCCATGGGAACTAGTTTCAGGTGTCTCCATAAGTACTAGTCTGGGATGTCTCCATGGGAACTTGTCTGTGGTGTCTTTATGTGCACTGGACTGGCTTTTTACCATGGGCACTGGTATGGGTTTACTCCATGGATACCGGTCTGGGGTGTCATCATGGGTACTTGTCTGTGATTTAACCATGGGAACTGGTCTGATGTGTCTCCATGACAACTGTAATGGCATGTTTCCTTGGCAACTGGTATGGTGTGTCTCCATTGGAACTAGTCTCAGGTATCTCCATTGAAACTAGTCTGGGATTTCTCCATGGGAACTTGTTTGGGGTGTCACCATGGCAACTGGACTTGTGTGTTTTCTTAGCAACTGGCATTGGGTGTTTTCATGGGAACTACTCTCAGGTTTCTCCATTAGTACTGGTTAGGGTGAATGCATGGGAAATGGTCCGGGGTGTCTGCATAGCAACTGGAGTGGCGTGTATCCATGGAAACTGGTATGGGGTGTTGAATGTTAACAGATATGTCTCCATGGTAACTAGGCAGGGGTGTCTCCATGGGAACTGGTCTGGGGTGTCTGTGTAGGAACTCGTCTGTGCTGTCTCTATGGGAACTTATCTAGGGTGTCTCCATGAGAACTGGTCTGAAGTGCCTTTTGTTGAACTAGTCTGGGGTGTCTGCATGGCAACTGGACTGGCATGTTTCCATGTCAACTTGTATTGGGTGTGTGCATGACAACAGATATGTGGTGTCTCCATGGGAACTAGTCATGGATCTCCATGAATACCAATCTGGTGTGTCTCCATGGGAATTGGACTGGCGTGTTTCCATGGGAACTGGACTGGCATGTTTCCATGGCAACTGCAGGGCAACTGATATGGGCTGTCTCCTTGGGATCTAGCCTCCCGTGTTTCCATGAGTACTGGTCTGGGTTGTCTCCATGGGAACTGGTCTGTGGTGTCTTACTGGGAACTGGTCTGGGGTGTCTCCATAGGAGCTGGTGTGGTGTTTCTCCATGAATGCTGGTCTTGGGTGTCTCTATGGAAACTAGTCTCTGGTGTCTCTATGAGTACGGGTCTGTGTGTTGAAGTGTACTGGTCTTGTGTGTCACTATGGGAACTGTTCTGTCCTGTCTCAATGGAAACTGGTCTGGGATGTCTGGGAAGTGGTCTTGGGTGTCTCCATGAGTACTTGTCTGTGGTATCTCCATGGTAAATGGTCTGGGGTTTCTCCATAGGAACTCGTCTGTGGTGTCTCCATGGGAACTGGTCTGTAGTGCATCCATGGGAATCGGTCTGAGGTTTCTCCATGGCAATTTCACTGGATTGTTTCCATGGTACTGGGATATGGTGTCTACATGGGAACTTTTCTTCAGTGTCTCCATGAAAACTGGTGTGGGGTATGTCCATGACAACTGAACTGGCGTGTTTTCATAGAAACTTTTATGGTGTGTCTCCATGGGAACTATTCTTGTATTTCTGAATGGGAACTAGACTGGGGTGTCTCCATTGGAACCTGTCTGGGGTGTCTCCATGGCACATGGACTGGCGTGTTTCCATAGCAACTGGTATTGCGTGTCTCCACAGAAAAAGTCCCATATTTCTCCATGAGTACTGGTTGGGGTATCTCCATGGGAACTGGTATGGGGTGTCTCCCTGCCAACTGTACTGGCATGTTTCCATGGCAACTGGTATGGGTTTGGTGCATTGCAACAGGTATGTGGTTTCTCCATTGGAACTAGTCATGGGTATCTCCATGAGTACCAGTCTTGGGTTACTCTATCAGAAGTGGTCTGGTGTGTCTCCGTGGAAACTAGTCTGGGGTATCTCCCTGGGTACTGCTTTGGGGTGTCTACATGGAAACTGGTCCAGATGACTCTTTGGAAACTGGACAGGCATTATACCATGGCAACTGGTATGGGGTTTCTCCATGGGAAATGGTCTGTGTGTCTCCATGGGTACTTGTCTAAGGTTTCTCCATGGGAACAGATCTGGGGTCTCTCCACAGGAACTGGTTTTCAGTTTTTCCAGGGGAATTGGTCTTGGGTGTCTCCATGGGAACTGATCTGAGGTGTCTCCATGGAAACTGGACTGGCATGTTTCCATGGCAACTGGTATAGGCTGTCTTCATGGGAACTAGTCTGAGGTTTCTCCATGAGTTCTGGGATGGATTGTCTGTATGGAAACTGGTCTGGGGTTTCTCCATGAGTACCAATCTGCGGTGTCTCCATAGGAACTCGTCTGGGATGTCTCAATGAGGACTGGTCTGGGGTGTCTCCATGCGAACAGGTCTGAGATGTCTTCATGGGAACTAGTCTGGAGTATCTGTATGGGACCTGGACTGGGATATCTCCATGGCAACTGGACTGGCGTGTTTCAATGGCAACTGGTATGGGGTGTCTCCATGGGAACTAGTCTCGGGTGTCATCATGGAATTTGGTCTGTGGTGTCTCCATGGGAACTTGTTTGGAGTTTCTCAATGGCACCTGGACTGGCCTGATTTCATGGAAATTGGACTGGCATGTTTTCATGGCAAGTGGTATGAGGTGTCTTCATGGCAACTGATATGGGTTGTTTCCATGGGAACTGGTCTCTGGTGTCTCCATGAGTACTGTTCTGGGGTGTCTGAATGTGAACTGGTATGGTGTGTCTCCATGACACATGGACTGCCGTGTTTCCATGGCAACTGGCATGGCGTGTCTTTTTGGGAACTTGCCTTGGCTATCTCCATGGCAACAAGACTGAGTTTTTCATTGGTAACTGGTATGGGTTGTCTGCATGGCAACAGATATGTGGTGTTTCCATGGGAACTAGTCTCTGGTGTCTCCATGAATATTGGTCTGGGTTGCCTCCATGGGAACTGGTCTGTGGTGTCTCCATGGGAACTGGTCTGAGGTGACTCTGTCAGTACTGTTCTGGGGTTTCTCCCTAGAAAATAGTCTTGGATGTCTCTATTGGAGTAATGGCCTGGGTATATCCATGAGTACCAATTGGGGTGTCACCATGGGAACTGGTCTGTAGTGTCTCCATAGGAATTGGTCTGGGGTGTCTCCATGGGAACTAGCCACATGTGTATTTATGAGTACTGTCTGTGGTGTCTCCATGGGAACTGGTCTGGGATGTCTCCATGGCGACTGGACTGGCTTGTTTCCATGGAAACTGGACTTGTGTGTTTCCATAGCAGCTAGTCTAGGGTGTCTACATGTCAACTAATATGGGGTGTCTCTGTGAGAACTACTCTCAGGTTTCTCCATTAGTATTGGTTAGGGTGAATGCATGGGAACTGGTTTGTGGTGTCTCTATGGCAACTGAAATGGCATGTTTCCATGGCAACTGGTATGGCAACAGATATGTGGTGTCTCCATGGGGACTAGTCATGGTTGTCTCCATGAGATCCTGTCTGGTGTGTCTCAATTGGAACTGGTCTAGTATATCTCCATGGAAAGTGGTCTGGGTTTCTCCATGGGAACTGGTCTGGGGTGTCTCCATGGGAACTAGCCACATGTGTATTTATGAGTACTGTCTGTGGTGTCTCCATGGGAACTGGTCTGGGATGTCTCCATGGCGACTGGACTGGCTTGTTTCCATGGAAACTGGACTTGTGTGTTTCCATAGCAGCTAGTCTAGGGTGTCTACATGTCAACTAATATGGGGTGTCTCTGTGAGAACTACTCTCAGGTTTCTCCATTAGTACTGGTTAGGGTGAATGCATGGGAACTGGTTTGTGGTGTCTCTATGGCAACTGAAATGGCATGTTTCCATGGCAACTGGTATGGCAACAGATATGTGGTGTCTCCATGGGGACTAGTCATGGTTGTCTCCATGAGATCCTGTCTGGTGTGTCTCAATTGGAACTGGTCTAGTATATCTCCATGGAAAGTGGTCTGGGTTTCTCCATGGGAACTGGTCTGGGGTGTCTCCATGGGAACTAGCCACATGTGTATTTATGAGTACTGTCTGTGGTGTCTCCATGGGAACTGGTCTGGGATGTCTCCATGGCGACTGGACTGGCTTGTTTCCATGGAAACTGGACTTGTGTGTTTCCATAGCAGCTAGTCTAGGGTGTCTACATGTCAACTAATATGGGGTGTCTCTGTGAGAACTACTCTCAGGTTTCTCCATTAGTACTGGTTAGGGTGAATGCATGGGAACTGGTTTGTGGTGTCTCTATGGCAACTGAAATGGCATGTTTCCATGGCAACTGGTATGGCAACAGATATGTGGTGTCTCCATGGGGACTAGTCATGGTTGTCTCCATGAGATCCTGTCTGGTGTGTCTCAATTGGAACTGGTCTAGTATATCTCCATGGAAAGTGGTCTGGGTTTCTCCATGGGAACTGGTCTGGGGTGTCTCCATGTAAACTGGACTGGAATTTTACCATGGCAACTGGTACTGGGTTTCTCCATGGGAAATGATCTGGGGTGTCTCCTTGGGTACTTTTCTGAAATGCCTCCAAAGGAACAGGTCTGGAGTCTCTCTTAGGAACTGGTCTGGGGTTTTTCCAGGCTAACTGGTCTTGGGTGTCTCCATGGGAACTGGTCTGAGGTGTCTCCAAGGCAACTGGACTGGCATGTTTCTATGGCAATTGGTATGGAGTGTCTCCATGTGAACTAGTCTCCGGTTCTCTATGGGGACTTGTTTATGGTGTCTCCATGGGAACTTGTCTGGGGTGTCACAAGGGTAACTGGACTTGCGTGTTTCTATGGCAACTGGTTTTGGGTGTCTCCCTGGGAACTAGTCTCAGGTTTCTCAATGAGTACTGGTTGGGGTGTCTGCATGGCAACTGGTCTGGTGTGTCAACATGGCAACTGGACTGGTGTGTTTCCATGGAAAATGGTACGGGGTGTTTGCAAGGAAACAAATATTTGTTGTCTCCTTGAGAACTAATCAAGGTGTCTCCATTACTATTGGTATGAGGTTTCTCCATGGGAACTGGTCTGGGGTGTCTCCTCGCATCCTTGTCTGTGGTGTCTCCATGGGAACTGGTCTGGGGTGTCTCCATGGGAACTAGCCACATGTGTATTTATGAGTACTGTCTGTGGTGTCTCCATGGGAACTGGTCTGGGATGTCTCCATGGCGACTGGACTGGCTTGTTTCCATGGAAACTGGACTTGTGTGTTTCCATAGCAGCTAGTCTAGGGTGTCTACATGTCAACTAATATGGGGTGTCTCTGTGAGAACTACTCTCAGGTTTCTCCATTAGTACTGGTTAGGGTGAATGCATGGGAACTGGTTTGTGGTGTCTCTATGGCAACTGAAATGGCATGTTTCCATGGCAACTGGTATGGCAACAGATATGTGGTGTCTCCATGGGGACTAGTCATGGTTGTCTCCATGAGATCCTGTCTGGTGTGTCTCAATTGGAACTGGTCTAGTATATCTCCATGGAAAGTGGTCTGGGTTTCTCCATGGGAACTGGTCTGGGGTGTCTCCATGGGAACTAGCCACATGTGTATTTATGAGTACTGTCTGTGGTGTCTCCATGGGAACTGGTCTGGGATGTCTCCATGGCGACTGGACTGGCTTGTTTCCATGGAAACTGGACTTGTGTGTTTCCATAGCAGCTAGTCTAGGGTGTCTACATGTCAACTAATATGGGGTGTCTCTGTGAGAACTACTCTCAGGTTTCTCCATTAGTACTGGTTAGGGTGAATGCATGGGAACTGGTTTGTGGTGTCTCTATGGCAACTGAAATGGCATGTTTCCATGGCAACTGGTATGGCAACAGATATGTGGTGTCTCCATGGGGACTAGTCATGGTTGTCTCCATGAGATCCTGTCTGGTGTGTCTCAATTGGAACTGGTCTAGTATATCTCCATGGAAAGTGGTCTGGGTTTCTCCATGGGAACTGGTCTGGGGTGTCTCCATGTAAACTGGACTGGAATTTTACCATGGCAACTGGTACTGGGTTTCTCCATGGGAAATGATCTGGGGTGTCTCCTTGGGTACTTTTCTGAAATGCCTCCAAAGGAACAGGTCTGGAGTCTCTCTTAGGAACTGGTCTGGGGTTTTTCCAGGCTAACTGGTCTTGGGTGTCTCCATGGGAACTGGTCTGAGGTGTCTCCAAGGCAACTGGACTGGCATGTTTCTATGGCAATTGGTATGGAGTGTCTCCATGTGAACTAGTCTCCGGTTCTCTATGGGGACTTGTTTATGGTGTCTCCATGGGAACTTGTCTGGGGTGTCACAAGGGTAACTGGACTTGCGTGTTTCTATGGCAACTGGTTTTGGGTGTCTCCCTGGGAACTAGTCTCAGGTTTCTCAATGAGTACTGGTTGGGGTGTCTGCATGGCAACTGGTCTGGTGTGTCAACATGGCAACTGGACTGGTGTGTTTCCATGGAAAATGGTACGGGGTGTTTGCAAGGAAACAAATATTTGTTGTCTCCTTGAGAACTAATCAAGGTGTCTCCATTACTATTGGTATGAGGTTTCTCCATGGGAACTGGTCTGGGGTGTCTCCTCGCATCCTTGTCTGTGGTGTCTCCATGGGAACTGGTCTGGTGTGTCTCCGTAGGAACTGATCTTTGATGTCACCATGAAAACTGGTCTTGGGTGTATCCATGGGAACTTGTCTGTAGTGCATCCATGGGAACCGGTCTGAGGTGTCTCCATGACAATTGCCCTGGATTGTTTCCATGCTACTGGTATTGGGTGTCTACATGGGAACTAGTCTCGAATGTCTCCATGAAAACTGGTCTGGCGTGTCTCCAGGGCAACTGAACTGGCGTGTTTCCATAGTAATTTTTATCGTGTGTCTCCATGGGAACTATTCTCAGATTTTTGCATGGGAACTGGTTTGGGGTGTCTCCATTGGAACTTGTCTGGGTGGTCATGATGGCAACTGGACTTGCGTGTTTTCATGGCAACTGGATTGGCCTGTTTTCACGTCAAATGTTATGAGGTATGTGCATGGCAACTGAAATAGTGTGTCTCTGTGGGAACTAGTCTCGGTTGTCTCCATGAGTACTGGTTTGGATGTCTCCATGAGTACTTGTCTAGGTTGTCTGTATGAGAACTTGTCTGGTGTGACTCCATGACACATGGACTTGAGTATTTTCATTAGCAACTGGTATGCAGTGTCTCAATGGGAACTAGTCACGAGTGTTACTATGAGTACTGGTCTGAGGTGTCTCAATGGGAACTGGTCTGGGGTGTCTCCATGGCAACTGGCCTGGCTTGATTGCATGGGAACTGGACTGGCGTGTTTCCATGGCAACTGGTATGGGGTTTCTGCATGGCAACTGATATGGGGTGTCTTCATGGGACCTAGTCTCTGGTGTCTCCATTGAAACTGGTCTGAGGTGTCTCCATGGCAACTAGCCTGGCATGTTTCTGTGAAAAGTGGTATGGCGTTTCTCTATAAGAGGTGGTCTATGGTGTTTCCATGGATACTTGTCTGTAGTTTCTCCATGGAAACTGGTCTGGGGTGTCTGCATGGGACCTGGTCTGGGGTGTCTCCTTGGCAACTGCACTGGCATGTTTCCATGGGAACTGGTATGGAGTTTCTCCATTGAAACTAGTCTCCTGTGTCTCCATAGGAACTGGTCTGTGGTGTCTGCATGCTAACTGGTCTTGGTGTCTCCATGGGTACTGGTCTGAGTGTCTTCATGGGAACTGGTATGGGGTGTCTCCATGGCAACTAGTCTGGCTTGTCTCCATGGAAGCTGGACTGGCATTTTACCATGGCAACTGATATGGGGTTTCTGCATGGCAACTGATATGGCTTGTCTCCATGGGAACTAGTCTCAGGTGTCTCCATGAGTACTGGTCTGGGCTGTCTCCATGTGAACTGGTCTGGGGCATCTCCATGACTACTGGTCTGGGATATCTGCAGGGGAACTAGCCTTAGGTGACTCCATGAGTACTGTTCTTGTCGTCTCCATGGGTATACCTCTTCGGTGTCTCCATGGGAACTAGTATGTGGTGACTCCATTGGAACAGGTCTGGCGTGTCTCCATGGGAACTGGTAAGGTGTGTCTCCATGGCAACTGGACTGGCATTTTGCCATGGCAAACGGTAGGTGGTTTCTATATAAGAAATAGTTTTGTGTGTCTCCATGAGTACTTATCTGGGGTTTTCCATGGGAACTAGTCTGCTGTTTCTCCATGTGAACTTGTTTGGGGTGTCTCTATGGGGACTGGTTTGTTTTATCTCCATGGTAACTGGTCTTGCGTGTCTCCAAAGCAACTGGAATGGCGTGTTTCCATGTCAATTGGTATTGTGTCTCAATGGGAACTAGTCTCTGGAGTCTCCATAGGAACTTGTCTGTGTTTTCTCCATGGCAACTGGACTGGGAAATCTCCAGGGGAATCGGTCTTGGGTGTCTCCATGGAAACTCGTCTGGCTTGTCTCCATGGAAACTTGACTGGCATTTTACCATTGCAACTGGTATGTGGTTTCTGCATGGCAACTGATATGGCTTATCTCCATGGGTACAAGTCTCAGGTATCTACATGAGTACTTATATTGGGTGTCTCCATGGTAACTGCTCTCTTGTGTCTTTATGGAAACTAGTCTCAGGTGTCCCCATGAGTACTGGACTGGGGTGTTTCCATTGGGACTGGTCTGCGGTGTATGCATGGTAACTGGTCTTGGTGTCTCCATGTGTACTGTCTGTAGTGTCTTCATGAAAACTGGTCTGGGGTGTCTCCATAGGAAATGATCCGGGGTGTCTCCATGAGAACTGGTCTGGGGTGCCTCCGTGGGAACTGGTCTGAGTGTCTTCATGGGACCTAGTCTGAGCTGTGTGCATGGACCCTGGTCTGGGGTGTCTCCTTGGCAACTGCACTGGCATGTTTACATTGCAACTGGTATGGTGTTTATCCATCAAAATTAGTCTGGAGTTTCTCCATGAAAACTGGTCTGCAGTGTATCCATGGGTACTGGTCTGTAGTGTCTTCACAGGAACTGGGCTGGGGTGTTTCCAGAGGAAGTGGTCTGGGGTGTCCCCAGGGAAACTGGTCCACGGTGTCTCCATGGGTACTTGTCTGTGGTGTCTCCATGGCAACTGGTTTGGATTGTCTCCATGGAAATTGGACTGGCATTTTACCATGGCAACTGGTATGGGGTTTCTGCATGGCAACTGGGTGTCTCCATGGGAACTAGTCTTAGGTGCCTCCATGAGTACTGGTCTGGGTGTCTCCAGGGGAACTGGTCTGGGGTGTCTCCATGAGTACTGGTCTGGGGTGTCTCCATAGGAACTGGTCTGCGGTGTCCCCCTGACTACTTGTCTCGTATGTCTGCAGGGGAACGAGTCTCGGGTGTCTCCATGAGTACTGGTCTGGGGGTCCCCATAAGTACATGTCTTCGGTCTTTTTATGGGAACTGGTATGTTCTGTCCCCATTGGAACTGGTCTGGCGTGTCTCCATGGGAACTGGTATGGTGTGTCTCCATGGCAACTGGACGGGCATTTCATCATGACAACTGGTATGTGGTTTCTCCAAGGGAAATAATCTTGTGTATCTCCATGAGGACTTATCTGGGTGTTCCATGGGAACTCATCTGCTGTGTCTCCATATGAATTGATCTTTTATATATCCATAGGAACTGGTCTTGGGTGTATCCATAGCAACTGGACTGGCATTTTTCCATGGCAATTGGTATTGTGTGTCTCCATGGGAACTAGTTTCTGGTGTCTTCATGGTAACTGGTTTGTTTTTCTCCATGGCAACTGGACTATGATGTATCCATGGCACATGGACTGGCTTGATTCCATGGCAACTGGTTTGGTATATCTCCATGGTAACTAGTCTCAGGTTTCTCCATGAGTACTGATCTCAGGTGTCTCCATGGTAAATGCTCTGGCATTTCTCCATGGGAACTGGTCTGGCATGTCTCAAAAGAAACTGATCTGGGGTGTCTCCATGGGAACTGGTCTGTTGTGCTTCCATGGCAACTGGACTGGCATTTTACCATGGCAACTGGTATGGGGTTTCTCCATGGGAACTGGTCTCTGGTGTCTCCGTGGGAACTGTACTTGGGTGTCTCCATGACAACTTGATTGGCGTTTCTCCATGGCAACAGGTATGGGCTTCCTCCATGGAAATTAGTCTCAGGTTTTTCCATGAGTCCTGGTCTATGGTCTCACCATGGGAAATGGTCTTGGGTGTCTCCATGGCAACTGGTCTGAATATCTTCATGCGAACTAATCTGGGATATCTGCATGGGATCTGGTCTGGGGTGTCTCCTTAGCAACTACTCTGGCATGTTTCCATAGCAACTGGTATGGCGTTTCTCCATCAAAACTAGTCTGGGTTGTCTCCATGGGAACTGGTCTGTGGTGTCTGCGTGGTAACTGGTCTTGGGTCTCCATGGTGACTTGTCTGTAGTGTCTTCATGGGAACTGGTCTATGTGTCTCCATGGGAAATGGTCTTGGGTGTCTCCATGGGAACTGGTCTGGGTGTCTCTATGGGAAATGGTCTGGGGTGTCTCCATAGGTACTGGTCTGTAGTGTCTCCATGGGAACTGGTTTTCGTTGTCTCCATGGGAACTGGTCTGGCTTGTCTCCATGGAAACTGGACTGGCATTTTACCATAGAAACTGGCATGGGATGTCTGCATTGCAACTGATATGGGGTATCTCCATGGGAACTGGTCTGGGGTGTCTCCATGACTACTGTTCTGGGATGTCTGCAAGGGAACTAATCTCGAGTGTCTCCATGAGTACTGGTCTGGGGTCTCCATAAGTACAAGTCTTCGGTGTCTCGAAGGGAACTGTTATGTGTTGTCTCCATTGGAACTGGTCCGGCGTGTCTCCATGGTAACTGTTATGGTATTTCTCCATGGCAACTGGTCTGGTATTTTAGCTTGGCAACTGGTATGTGGTTTCTCCTTGGGAAATATTCTTGTGTCTCTATGAATATTTATCTGGGGTTCTCCATGGGAACTGGTATGTGCTATCTCCATGGGAACTGGTCTTGGGTGTCTTTATGGGAACTGGTCCGGGGTGTCTCCATGAGTACTAGCCTCGGGTGTCTCCATGGAAATTAGTCTCCGTTGTCTCTATGAGTACTGGTTTGGGTTGTCTCCATGGGAACTGATCTATGGTGTCTCCATGGGAACTTGCCTGAGGTGTCTCCATGAATACTGGTCTGCGGTGTCTCCATTGAAACTGAACAGGCGTGTTTCATGGCAACTGGACTGGCATGTTTGCATGGCAAATGGTATGGGGTGGCTGCATGGCAACAGACATGGTGTGTGTCCATGTGAAATAGTCTGGGGTGTTTCCATGGGAACTGTTCTGGTTTGTCTCCTTTGAAAATGGACTGGCTTGTTTCCATAGCAGTTGGTATGTGGTGTCTGCATCGCAACAGATTTGAGGAGTATACATGGGAACTAGTCACGGGTGTGCTCATGAGTACTGGTCTGTGGTGTCTCCATAGTAACTGGACTGGGGTGTCTCCATGGGAACTTGCCTGAAGGTCTCCATAGGACTGGTCTGTGGTGTCTTCATGGGAACTGGTCTGGGGTGTCTCCATAGGAAGACGGGTGTCTCCATAAGTAGACGTCTGGGTTGACTCCATGGGACCTGGTGTGGGGTGTCTCCATGGTAACAGGACTGGCATGTTTCCATGGAAACTGGTACTGGGTATCTTTATGGGAACTACTCTAAGGTTTGTCCATGAGTAATGGTCTCTGGTATCTGCAGGAGACCTGGTCTGGGGTGTCTCCATGAGTACCATTCTGGAGTGTCTACATGCGAACTGGTCTGGGGTGTCTCCATGGCAACTGGACTGGCATGTTTCCATGGCAACTGGTATGGTGTGTTTGTACATGGCAACAGATATATAGTGTCTCCATGGAAACTAAACTTGGATGTCTCCATGAGACCAGTCTGGGGTGTCTCCATAGGAACTGGTCTGGGGTGTTTCCTTGGGAACTAGTCTTCGGTGTGTCCATGAGTACTGGTAAGGGTGTCTCCATGAGTACCAGTCTGGGGTGTCTCCATAGGAACTGGTCTGTTGTGTCTACATGATAACTGGTCTGGGGTGTTTCCATTGCAACTGAACTTTCCTGTTTCCATGGCAAATGGACTGGCGTGTTTCCATGGGAACTGCAGGGCAACTTATATGTGATGTGTCCATGAGACCTAGTCTCTGGTGTCTACATCAGTACTGGTCTGGGTTGTCTCAAAGGGAACTGATCTGTGGTGTCTCCATGGGAACTTGCCTGAGGTGTCTCCATGAGTACTGGTCTGGGGTGTCTCCATGGAAACTGGTCTGGGATATTTCCATAGGAACTGCTCTGCAGTGTCTCCATGGGAACTGGCCTAGAGTGTCTCCATGGAAACTGAACTGGCGTGTATCATGGCAACTGGACTGGCGTGTTTGCATGGCAAATGGTATGGGGTGGCTGCATGGCAACAGACATGGTTGTATCCATGGGAAATAGTCTGGGTTGTCTCCATGGGAACTGGTCTGGTGTGTCTCCTTTGCAACTGGACCAGCTTGTTTCCATAGCAACTGGTATAGGGTGTCTGCATGGCAACAGATTTGTGGAGTATCCATGGGAACTTGTCACGGGTGTGTTCATGAGTAGTGGTATGGGTTGTCTTCAAACTGATCTGTGGTGTCTCCATAGTTACCGGACTGGGTTCTTACCATGAGCACTGGTATGGGGGTTTTCCATTGGTACTGCTCTGGGGAGTCACTATGGGTACTTGTTTGTGGTGTCTACATGGGAACTTGTTTGGGGTGTCTCCATAGTAACTGGTCTGGGTTGTCTCCATGGTAACTGGTCTTGGGGATCTCCATGTGAACTGGTCTGAGTTGTCTCCATGGCAACTGGACTGGCATATTTCCATGGCAACTGGTATGGCGTGTCTCCTAGGGAACTAGTCTCAGGTCTCTCCATGAGTACTGCTGTGAGGTGTTTCCATGAGAACTGCTCTGGGTTTTCTCCAGGTGAACTGGTATAGGGCTTCTCCATGATCACTGGTCTTTGTCTCCATGGAAATTAGTATTGGGTGTTTCTAAGAGTTCTGGCCTGGTTGTCTCCAGGAATACTCATCTTGGTTGTCTCTATGGGAACTGGTCTGGGGTGTCTCCATGGGAACTGGTCTGGCGTGTTTCCATGGGTACTTGTCGATTGTATCTCCATCGTCACTGGTCTGGGTTGTCTCAATGGTAACTGGTCTGGGGTGTCTACATGTGAAGTGGTCTATTTCTCCATGGCAACTGGACTAGTGTGTTTCCAGGGCAACTGGTATGGGGTGTCTCCTTGGGGACTAGTGTACAGTGTCTCCATTGGAACTGGTCTGGGATGTCTCTAAGGGAACTTGTCTGTGGTGTCACCATGGCAACTGGACTTGCGTTTTTTCATGGGAAGTGGTATTGGGTGTCTTAATTGGAACTAGTCTCAGGTTTCTCTATGACTACTGGTTGGGGTGTCTGCATAAGGACTGGTCTAGGGTGTCTCTATGGCAACTTGACTGGCGTGTTTCCATGGAAAATGGTACAGGGTGGCTGCATAGAAACAGATATGCTGTGTCTCCATGGGGATTAGTCACGGGCATCTCCAGGAGTACTGGTGGGAGGTATCTCATTCGGAACTGGTCTGGGGTGTCTCCCTGAGTACTTCTCTGTGGTATCACCTTGGGAACTGGTTTGGGGTGTCTCTGTAGGAACTGGTCTGTGGTGTCACCATGGGAAGTGGTCTAGGATGTCTCCAAGGGAACTGGTCTGAAATGTCTCCATGAGAACTAGTCTCCGGTGTCTGTATGGGACCTGGTCTGGGGTGTCTCCATGGCAACTAGACTGGCATGTTTCCATGGTAACTGGTATGGTGTGTGTGCATGGCAACAAATAGTGTCTCCATGAGAATTACTAATGTATCTCTACATGAGTACCAATTTTTTTTGTCTCCATGGGTACTGGTCTCAGGTTTTTCCTTGAGTACTGGTCTGCAGGGTCTGCATGGGAATGGGTCTGGGGTGTCTCCATGAGTACCATTCTAGGGTGTCTCCATGGGAACTGGTCTGGGGTGTGTCCATGGCAACTGGTCTGGCATGTTTCCATGTCAACTGGATTGGCGTGTTTCCATGGCAACTGCAGGGAGACTGACATGGGTTGTCTCCATGGGACCCAGTTTCCTTTGTCTCCATGAGTACTGGTTTTTGTTGTCTCCATGGGAACTGCTCTGTGGTATCTCAATGGGAACTTGTCTGAGGTTTCTCCATGAGTACTGGTCTGGGGTGTGTCCTTGGAAACTAGTCTCGGGTGTTTCAATCAATACTGGCCAGGTTGTCTCCATGAGTACTAGTATGGGGTGTGTACATGGGAAGGCGTCTGGCTGTCTTCATGGAAACTTGTATGGGGTGTCTCAATGGGAATTGGACTGGGGTGTCTCCATGAGAAATGGTCTGGGTGTCTCCGTAAGTACACTTCTAGGGTGACTCCACGGGAACGGGAGTGGGGTGACTCCATGAGTACTGGTCTGAGGTGTTTTTAAGGCAACTGGTCTGGGGTGTCTCCATGGAAACTGGTCTAGGGTGACTCCATGGAAACTGGACTGGGGAATCTCCATGGGAACTGGTCTGGGGTGTCTCCATTGCAACTGGACTGCCATGTTTCCATGGATAATGGACTAGCGTGTTTCCATGGCAACTGCAGGGAAAATAATATGGGGTTCACCATGGAACCTAGTCTCTGGTGTCTACATCGGGACTAGTCTGGGGTGTCTCCATGGGAACTGGTCTGGTGTTCCTCCATGGCAACTGGACTGTCGTGTTAACATGGCAACAGGACTGGACTGGTGTGTTAAAATGGCAATGGGACTGGCGTGTTTCCATGACTACTGCAGGGCAACTGATATGAGGTGTATACATCAGTACTGGTCTGGGTTGTCTTCAAGGAAACTGGTCTGTGGTGTCTCCATGGGAAATGGACTGGATTTTTACCATGAGCACTGGTATGGGGTTTTTCAATTGGTATTGCTATGGGGGGGGGTCACCATGGGTAATTGTTTGTGCTGTATCCATGGACACTGGTCTGGGGTGTCTCCATGTTAACTGGTCTTGGGGGACTCTGTGTGAACTGGTCTGAGGTGTCTCCATGGAAACTGGTCTGGCAAATTTCCATGGCAACTGTTATTGTGTGTCTCCTTGGCAACTAGTCTCAAGTGTCTCCAATGGAACTGGACTGGGGTGTCAATGGGAACCTGTGTGGTGTGTCACCATGGCAACTGGACTTGCGTGTTTTCAAGGCAATTGTATTCTGTGTCTCCATGGGAATTACTCTCAGGTTTTCCCGTTAGTACTGGTTACAGTGTTGGCATGGGAACTCGTCTGGGGTGTCTCCATGGCAACTGGATTGCATGTTTCCATGGCAACTGGACTAGCGTGTTCATATGGCAACTGGTATTGGGTGTCTCCATAGACCTAGTCTCAGGTTTCTTCATGAGTACTGGATGGGGTGTCTGCATGTGAACTGGTCTGGGGTGTCTCTTTTGCAATTGGACTGGCTTGTTTCCATGGCAACTGGTATGGGGTGTCTGCATGGCAACAGATATGTGGAGTATCCATGGGAACTAGTCACGGGTGTGTTCATGAGTACTCGTATCGGTTGTCTTCAAGGAAACTGGTCTGTGGGGTCTCCATAGAAACCGGACTGGCTTTTTAACATGAATAATGATATGGGGTTTTTCCATTGGTATGCTCTGGGGAGTCACTATGAGTACTTGTTTGTGGTGTCTACATGGGAACTTGTCTGGGGTGTCTCCATATTAACTGGTCTGAGTTCTCTCCATGGTAACTAGTATGGTGTGTCTCCTTGGGAACTAGTCTAAGGTATCTCCATGAGTACTGCTGTGAGGTGTTTCCATGAGAACTGGTCTGGGTTTTCTCCATGTGAACTGGTCTAGGGTTTCCATGAGTACTGGTCTTCTTTGTCTCCATGGAAACTAGTCTCGGGTGTCTCTATGAGTTCTGGCCTGGTTGTCTCCAGGTATACTCGTCTTGGGTGTCTCTATGGGAACTGGTCTGGGTGTCTCGATGGAAAGTGGTCTGGGGTGTCTCCATGGGAACGGGTCTAGCGTGTTTCCATGGGTACTTGTCTGTGGTGTGTCCATGGGAACTGGTCTGGGTGTCTCCATAGGAATTGATCTGAGGTGTCTACATGGTAACTGGACTTTGTTTTCTCCATAGGAACTGGTTTGGGTTGTCTCCATGGCAACTGGACTGGCATGTTTCCATGGCTACTGGACTAGCGTGTCTACAAGGCAACTGCAGGGCAACTGATATGAGGTGTCTCCATGGGACCTAGTCTGTGGTGTTTACATCAGTACTGGTCTGGGTTGTCTCCATGGTAACTGGTCTGTGGTGACTCCATGGGAACTGGTCTGGTGTGTCTCCATAGGACCTGATCTGTGGTGTCTCCATGGGAACTGGTCTGGGGTGTTTCCATGAGAACTGGTCTGAGGTGTCTTCATGGCAAATGGACTGGCATGTTTCCTTGGCAACTGGTATGGGGTGTCTCCATGTGAACTAGTCTCGGGTGTCTCCATGAGAACTTGTCTGGGGTGCCACCATGGCAACTGGACTTGCGTGTTTTCATGGCAACTGGTATTGGGTGTCTCTATGGGAAGTACTCTCAGGTTTCTCTATGAGTACAGATCTCTGGTGTCTGCATGGGAACTAGTCTGTGGTGTCTCCATAGCAACTGGACTGGCATGTTTGAATGGCAACTGGTATGGCGTGCGTGCATGGCAACAGACATGTAGTGTCTCCATGGAAACTTGTCATGGATGTCTGCTTGAGTACCAGTCTGGGTTTCTCCATGGGAAGTGATCTGGGGTGACTGAATGAGCACTGGTCAGGGTATCTCCATTAGTGCACGTCTGGGGTGTCTCTATAGATACTGGTCTGGGGTGACTCCATGGTAACTGATCTGGGGTGTCTCCATGGCAACTGGTCTTGCGTGTTTCCATGGCAACTGGAGGGCCACTGCTATGATGTGCCTCCAAAGACCTAGTCTCTGGTGTCTACAAAAGTACTGGTCTGGCTTGTCTCCAAGGGAACTGGTCTGGGTTGTCTCCATGAGTACTGGTCTGGGTTGTCTCCATGAATACTCATCTGAGTTGTCTCCATGGGAACTGTTCTCAGGTTTCTCCATGGGAAACTGGCTGGCTTTTTACTATGGGCACTGGTAGGAGGTTTGTCCATTGGTATTGGTCTGGGTTGTCTCCATGGGTACCTGTCTGTGGTGTCTCCATAGGAACTGGTCTGGGGTGTCTCCATAGGAGCTGGTCTGAGGTGTCTCCATGGCAACTGAACTGGCTTGATTCCATGGCAAATGGTATGGTGTGCCTCCAGGGGAACTTTTCTCAGGTGTCTCCATTTGAACTGAACTGGGGTGTCTCCATGGAAACCTGTCTGGGGTATCACCAAGGAACTGGACTTGCGTGTTTTCATGGCAACTGGTATTGGGTGTCTCCATGGAAATAAGTCTAGGGTTACTCCATGAGTACTGGTTAGGGTGTCTGCATGGGAACTCGTCTGAGGTGTCTCCATGGCAATTGAAATTGTGTGTTTTCGTGGCAATTGGTATTGGGTGTCAACATGGGAACTAGTCTCAGGTTTCTCCATTAGTATTGGTCTGTGGTGTCTCCAGGAAAGTGGACTGGGCTGTGTCCATAGGAACTGTTCTGGGGTGTCTGCATGGGAACTGGTCTATGCAGTCTCCATGGCAACTGGACTGGTGTGTTTCATGACAAATGGTATGGGGTGACTGCATGGCAAATTTTCTCAGATGTCTCCATGGGAATTGGTCTGGGGTGTCTCTGTGGAAACTGGTCTGGGGTGAATCCATGAGTACTGGTCAGGTTGTCTCCATGAGTACTGGACTGGAGTTTCTCCATGGAAATTAGTTACAATTGTCTCGATGAGTACTGGCCAGGGTGTCTCCTTGAGTACTCATCTGAGTTGTCTCCATGGGAACTTGTCTCCAGTTTCTCCACGAGTACCAGTCTGCGGTGTCTGCATGTGAACATGTCGGGGGTTTCTCCATGAGTACCAGTCTTGAGTGACTCCATGGGAACTGGTCTGCGGTGTCTCCATGGATACTGGACTTGCGTATTTCCATGTAAACTGGACTGGCTCGATTCCATTACAACTGCAGGGCAACTGATATGTGTTGTCTCCATGGAACCTAGTTTTTGGTGTCTCCATGAGTACTGATCTGGGTTGTCTCCATGGGAACTGGTCTGTGGTGTCTCCATGGGAAATTGTCTGAGGTGTCTCCATGGGTACTGGTCTGGGGTGTCTCCATGGAAACTTAATTGGCAAGTTTCATGGCAAATGGACTGGAGTGTTTGCATGGCAAATGGTATGGGGTGCCTTCATAGCAACAGACATGTGGTGTATCCATGGGAAATAGTGTGTGGTGTCTTCATGGGAACTGTTCTGGGGTGTCTCCATGGGAACTGGACTGGCCTGCTTCCATGGCAAATGGAATGGCATGATTCCATGGCAACTGCAGGGCATCTGATATGGGATGTCTACATGTGATCCAGTTTCTGGTTTCTACATTAGTACTGGTATGGGATGTCTCCAAGGGAAAAGGTTGTGGTGTTTCCAAGAAACTGGTCTGGGGTGTCTCCATGGAAACTAGTCTCCTTTGTCTCTATGAATATTGGTCTGGGTGTCCCCATGAGTACTCATCTGGGTAGTCGCCATATGAACTGGTCTCAGGTTTCTCCATTAGAACTGGTCTGGGTTTCAACATGGGAACCAGTCTGAGGTGTCTCCATGAGAACCAATCTGGGGTGTCTCCATGGGAACTGGTCTGGGTTGTCTCCATGGCAACTGTACTGGCGTGTATCCATTGAAACTGGACTGGCGTGTTTCAATGACAACAGCAGGGAAACTGATATGGGGTGTCTCCATGAGACCTGGTTTCCTGTGTCTCCATGAGTACTCGTCTGGGTTGTCTCCATGGAAACTGGTCTCCGGTTTTTCCATGAGTACTGGTCTGCAGTGTCTGCATGGAAACAGGTCTGGGGTGTCTCCATGAATACCAGTCTGGAGTGACTACATGGGAACTAGTTTGGGGTGTCTCCATGGGAACTGGACTGTATTGTTTCCATGGAAACTGGACTGGCATGTTTCCATGACAACAGCAGGGAAACTGATATTGGGTGTCTCCATGAGATCTAGTTTCCGGTGTCTCCTTGAGTTCTCCTCTGGGTTGTCTCCATGGAATTGGTCTCCGGTTTCTCCATGAGTATTTGTCTGCAGTCTCTGCATGGGAACTGGTCTATGGTGTCTCCATGGGAACTGGTCTGGTGTGTATCCATGAGTACTGGTCTGGGGTGTCTCCATGGAAACTGGTCTGGGTGTTTCTATGTGTACTGGCCTGCTTGTCTCCATCAGTACTAGTCTGAGGTGTGTACATGGAAACTAGTCAGGCTTGTCTCCATGGAAATTGGACTGGCATTTTACCATGGAAACTGATATGGTGTGTCTGCATGGCAACTGATATGTGGTGTCTCTATGGGAACTGGTCTGGAGTGTCCCCATGAGTACTGGTCTGGGTTGTCTCCATGAAAACTCATCTGGGTTGTCTCCATCGGAACTGATCTCACATTTCTCCATGGGAACCTGGCTGGCTTTTTACTTTGGGCACTGGTACGGGGTTTGTCCATTGGTAATGGTCTGGATTGTCTCCATGTGTACCTGTCGGTGGTGTCTCCTTGGGAACTGGTCTGGTGTGTCTCCATAGTAGCTGGTCTGAGCTGTCTCAATGGAAACTGAACTCGTATTTCCATGGCAACTGGTATGGTGTGCCTCCATGGGAACTAGTCTCAGGTGTCTCCATTGGAACTGAACTGGGATGTCTCCATGGAAACCTGTCTGGGGTGTCACCATGGAACTGGACTTGTGTGTTTTCATGGCAACTGGTATTGGGTGTCTCCATTGGAACAAGTCACGGGTTACTCCATGAGTACTGGTTAGGGTGTCTGCATGGGAACTCGTCTGAGGTGTCTCCATGGCAACTGGACTTGCATGTTTTCATGGCAACTGGTATTGGGTGTCTTCATGGGAACTAGTCTCAGGTTTCTCAATGAGTACTGCTCTGTGGTGGCCTCAGGAAAACTGGTCTGGGGTGTCTTATTGGTACTGGCTTTGTTGTCTCCATGGGAAATGATCTGTGGTGTCTGGTGTCTCAATGTGAACTGGTCTCTGGTGTCTCTTTGAGTACTGGCCAGGGTGTCTCTATGAGTACTCATCTGGGGTGTCTCCATGGGAACTGGTCTGACGTGTCTCCATGGAAACTGTTCTGGGCTGTCTCCATGGGAACTTGTCTGGGGTGTGTCCATTGGACCTGTTCTGGAGTGTCTCCATGGGAACTGGACTGTCGTGTTTCCCTGGCAATTGGTATGGGGTGTCTCCTTGTGAACTAGCCTTGGGTGTCTCAATGGGAACTGGTGAGTGGTGTTTCCATGAGAACTTGCCTGGGTGTCTCCATGGCAACTGGACTTGTGTGTTTCCAGGGGAACTGGTATTGGGTGTCTCCAAGGGAACTAGTCTCAAGGTTCTCCATGAGTACTGGTTGGGGTGTCTGCATGTGAACTGGTCTGGGGGATCTCCATGGCAACTGAACTGGTGTGTTTCCATAGCAACTGGTATGGCGTGTCTGCAGGGCAACAGATATGTGGTGTTTCCATAGGAACTATTCACCGGTGTCTCCATGAGTACTGGTGTGAGGTGTCTCCATGAGAACTTGTCTGGTGTGTCTCCATGTAAACTGGACTAGAGTTTCTCCTAGGAAACTGGTCTGCAGTGTCTCCATAGGAACTGGTCTGAGGTGTCCCCTTGGGAACTAATTGGGGTGTTTCCATGGGAACTGGTCAGAGGTGTCTCCATGGCTACTGGATTGTCGTGATTCCATGGCAATTGGTATGGGTGTCTCCATGTGAACTAGTCTCTGGTGTCTCCATGGAAACTGGATGGTGGTTTCTCTATGGGAACTTTTCTGAGTATCACCATTTGCAACTGGGCATGCGTGTTTCCATGGCAACTATATTCGGTGTCTCCATGGGAACTAGTCTCAGGTTTCTCCAAGAGTACTGGTTGGGGTGCCTGCATCTGAACTGGTCTGGGGTGTCTCCATGGCAACTGGACTTGCGAGTTTCATAGCAATCGGTATGGGGTGTCTACATGGCATCTGATACGGGTGTCTCCATGGGAACTAATCTCAGGTATCTCAATGAGTACTGGTATGCGGTTTCTCCATGGCAACTGGACTGGCTTGTTTCCATGGGAAATGGTTTTGTGTGTTTCATAGCAACTGGTATGGGGTTTCTGCATGGCAACTGATATGGGGTGTCTCAATGGGAACTAGTCTCAGGTATCTCCATGAGTATTGGTCTGGGATGTCTCCATTGGAACTGGTCAGGGATGTCTCCAAGACAATTGGACTGGCGTTTTATCATGGCAACTGGACTGCCATGTTTCCATGCCAACTGCAGGGCAACTGATATGGGGTGTCTTCAAGGGACCTAGTCTCTGGTGTCTCCATGAGTATTGGTCTGTCTCCATGTGAACTGCTCTGGTGTGTCTGCATTTTTACTGGTCTGAAGTGTCTCCATGGCAACTGGACTGGCATGTTTCCATGGCAACTAGTATGATGTGTTTTGAGAACTGGTCTGGGGTGTCTTATAGGTACTTGCTTTGGTGTCTCCAGGTGAAATGGTCTGTGGTGTCTACATGTGAACTGGTATCTGGTATCTCTTTGAGTACTGGCCAGGCTTTTTCTATGAGTACTCATCTGGGTTGTCTCCATGGGAATCTGTCTGGGGTGTTTCTATTGGAACTGGTCTGGTGTGTCTCCAATGGACCTGAACTTTCATGTTTCCCTGGCAATTGATATGGGGTTTCTCAATGTGAAATAGTATCGGGTGTCTCCATGGGAACTGGTCAGTGGTATCTCCATGGGAACTTGTCTGGGTGTCACCATGGCAACTCTACTTGCCTGTTTCCATGGCAACTGGTATTGGGTGTCTCCATGGGAACTAGTCTCAGTTTTCTCTATGAGTACTGGTTGGGGTGTGTGCATGTGAACTGGTCTGAAGTGTCTCCATGGCAATTGAACTGGAGTGTTTCCATAGCAACTGGTATGGCGTGTCTGCATGACAACAGATATTTGTTGTCTCCATGGGAACTAGTCACCAGTGTCTCCATGAGTACTGGTGCCTGGTGTCCTCATGGGAACTGGTCTGGTGTTTCTCCATGGAAACTGGTCTAGAATTTCTCCTAGGAAACTGGTCTGTAGTGCCTCCATAGGAACTGGTCTGAGGTGTCCCCTTGGGAACTGGTCTGGGGTGTATCCATGAGAACTGGTCAGAGGTGTCTCCATGGCTACTGTACTGTCGTGTTTCCATGGCAATTGTTATGGGGTGTCTCCATCTGAACTAGTCTCGTGTGTCCCCATGGGAACTGGTCAGTGGTGTCTCTATGGGAACTTATCTGGGTGTTACCATGGCAACTGGACTTGCGTGTTTCCATGGCAACTCTATTGGGTGTCTCCATGGGAATTAGTCTCAGGTTTCTCCATGAGTACTGGTTGGGGTGCCTGCATGTGAACTGGTCTGGGGTTTCTCCATGGCAACTATCCCCGTGTGTTTCCATAGCAACTGGTATGGGGTGCCTGCATGTCAACTGATATGGGGTGTCTCCATGGGAACTAGTCTCTGGTTTCTCCATGAGTACTAATCTGGTGTGTCTCCATGAGTACTGCTCTGGGGTGTCTGTACATTAACTTGTCTGTGTTGTCTCCATGAGCACTGGTTTGCTTTCTCCATGGGAACTGGTCTGGTGTGTCGCCATAGGAACTGGTCTGGGGTGTCTCCATAGGAATTGGTCTGGGTTGTCTTTATGTGAACTGGATTGGCATTTTACTATGGGCAGTGATATGGGGTTTATCCATGGGTACTGGTCTGGGGTTTCCATAGGCATTTTTATGGGGTTTATCCATGGGTATTTGTTCTTGGTGTCTCCATGGGAAGTAGTCTGGCTTTTCTCCATAGGAAGTGGCCTGGGGTGTATCCATGTTAACTGTTCTGGGCTGTTTCCATGTGAACTTGTCTGAGCTGTCTCCATGAAAACTGGAATGGCGTGTTTCCATGGCAACCGGTATGGTGTGTCCCCGTGGGAACTAGTCTCCGGTATCTCCATTGGAACTGGTCTGGGCTGTCTCCATGGGAACTTTTCTTGGGTGTCACGATGGCAACTGGACTTGTGTGTTTTCATGTCAACTGGCATTGGGTGTATCCATAGAACTAGTCTCAGGTTTCTCCATGAGTACTGGTTGGGGTGAATGCATTGGGACTGGTCTGCGGTGTGTCTATGGCAAATAGAGTGGCATGTTTCCATGGAAACTGGTATGGGGTGTCTGTATGGAAACAGATATATGGTGTCTCCATGGGAACTAGTCTGGGGTGTCTTCTTGGGTACTTGTTGGCAGTGTCTCCATGGGATCTGGTCTGGGGTTCCTCCATAGGAACTGGTCTGTAGTGTCTCCATAAGAACTGGTCTAGGGTGTCACCATGGGAAATATTCTGAAGTGTCTCCATGGGAACATGTCTGGGGTGTCCGCATGGGACCTGGTCCGGGGTGTCTGCATGGCAACTGGACTGGCATGTGCCCATGGCAACTTGTATAGCGTGTGTGCATGGCAAGAGACATGTGGTATCTCCATGGGAACATTTCATGTATTTCCATGATTAACAGTCTGTGGTGTCTCCATGGAACTGGTCTGGTTTACATGGCAACTGCAGGGCAACTGATATGGTGTGTCACCATGGGACCTAGTCTCTGGTGTCTCAATGAGAACTGGTCTGGGTTGTCTCCATGAAAACTGGTCTCTGGTGTCTCACTCTGAATTGTTCTGGGGTGTCTACATAGGAACTGGTCTGGTGTGCCTCAATGAGTACTAGTCTTGGGTATCTCCATGAAAACTAGTCTCGGGTGACTCTATGAGTATGGGTTTGGGTGTCTCCATGAATACTGGTCTTGGGTTTCTCTATTGGACCTGGTCTGGCGTGTGTCCATGGAAACTGATCTGTGGTGTCTCCATGGGAACTGGTCTGGGGTGTCTCCATGGGTACTTGTCTGTGGTGTCTCCATGGGAACTGGTTTGGGGTGTCTCCATCGGTTCTGGTCTGGGCTGACTCCATGGGAACTGTATTGGGGTGTTTCCATTGGAATATGTCTGAGGTGTCTCCATGGAAACTGGCCTGGAATATTTCCATGGCAACTAGTATGGGGTGTCTTCATGGAAACTAGTCTCAGGTGTCTCCAAGGGAACTGGATTAGGGTGTCTCCAAGGCAACTGAACTGGCATGATTCCATGGTAACTTTTATGGTGTGTCTCCATGGGAACTGGACTGGCAGTTTTTTCAGGGCAACTGGTATGGGGATTGTGTATGGCAACAGATATGTTGTGTCTCCATGGGAACTAGTCATATGTTTCTCCATGAGTACCAGTCTGGGGTATCTCCATGACAACTGGACTGGCATGTTTACATGGCAACTAGACAGGTATGTTTCCATTTCAACTGGTATGGGGTTTGTGCAAGGCAACAGATATGTGGTGTCTCCATGGGAACTAGTCTTGGGTGTCTCCATGAGTACCAGTCTGGCATGGATCTATGGTAACTGTTCTGAGGTGTCTCCATGGCAACTGGACTGGAGTGTTGCCATGACAACTGCAGGGCAACTGATATGGGTTGTCTTCATGTGACCTAGTTTTCAGTGTCTACAGCAGTACTGGCCTGGGTTGTCTCAATGGGAACTGGTCTGTGGTATCTCCATGGGAACTGGTCTCCTGTGTCTCTATGAGTACTGACCTGGGTGTCTCCATGAGTATTTGTCTGGTGTGTCTCCATGGGATCTGGTCTAGGGTGTCTCCATGGAAACTAGACTCGTTTTACAATGGCAATTCGTATGGGGTTTCTCCATGTAAAATGATCTGGGGTGTGTCCATTGGTAGTTATATGAGGTGTCTCAATGGGAAATGTTCTAGAGTGTCTTCAGAGGAACTGGTCTGAGGAGTCTCCATGGTAACTGGTATGGGGTTTCTCCATGGGAACTAATCTAGGGTGTCTCCATGGGAACTGGTCTGTGGTGTCTCCATGAAAATTTTCTGGGGTGTCAACATGGCAACTGGTCTTGTTTCCATGGTAACTGGTATTGGGTGTCTTCATGGGAACTAGTATTAGGATTCTCCATGAGTACCTGTTGGGCTGTCTGCATGGGAACTCTTCTGAGTACGAGTCTGGGGTTGATCCATGGGAACTGGTCTGAGGTGTCTCCATAGCAACTGGACTGGCATGATTCCATGGCAACTGGACTGGTGTGTTTCCATGGCAATTGCAGGGCAACTGATCTGCAGTGACTCCTAGGGACCTATTCTCCAGTGTCTCCATGGATACTGGTCTGGGGTGTCTCCATGGGAACTGCGCTGGGGTGTCTCCATGGGAACTGGTATTGGGTGTCTCCATGGCAACTAGTCTCAGGTTTGTCAATGAATACTTGTTGGGGTGTCTGGATGGGAACTGTTCTGGTGTGTCTCCATGGGTACTAGACTGGCGTGTTTCCATGGCAACTGATATGGGGTTCCTGCATGGCAACTGATATGGGGTGTCTCCATGGTAACTAGTCTTTGGTGTCTCCATGAGCACTAGCCTTGGGTGTCTCCCTGGGAACTGGTTTTGCATGTCTCCATGGAAACTGGTCTGGTGTCTCCCATGAGAACTGATCTGGGGTGTCTCCATTAGAAATAGTCTGGGTTGTCTCCATGACAACTTAACTTGCATGTTTCAATGGCATCTAGTATGGGCAGTCTCCATGAGAACTGGTCTGGGGTATTTCCATGAGTATTGGTTTAGGGCGTCTCCATAAAAAAGAGTCTCATGTGTCTCTTTGAGTACTGGTCTGGGTGTCTCCATGAATACACGTCTGGGGTTTCTCCATGGGAACTGGTCTAGAGTTTCTCCATGGGAACTGGCCTGAGGTGTCTCTATGGCAACTGGACTAGCATGTTTCCCTGATAACTGGAATGGCATTTTTCCATGAGAACTGGTCTAGGTTGTCTCCATGGGTCCTATCTGTGGTGTCTCCATGGGAACTGGTCTGGGGTTTCTCCATGGGAAATGGTCTGGGGTGTCTTCATGGGAACTAGTCTAAGTCTCTTCATAGGAAATAGTCTGTAGTGTCTGCATGGGAGCAGGTCTGGGGTGACTCCATGGCAAATGGACTGGCTGGATTCCATGGCAACTGGTCTGGTATGTTTCCATGGCAACTGGTATGGTGTGTCCGCATGGCAAATGATATGGGGTTTCTCTATAGGAACTAGTCTCAGGTGTCTCCATGACTACTGGTCTGGGGTTCCTCCATGACAACTGGACTGGCCTGTTTCCATGGCAAATGCAGGGCAACTGATATGGTGGGATGTCTCCATGGGAACTGCGCTGAGGTATCTCCATGAGTACTAGTATGGGGTGCTTCTTGGAAAATAGTCTTGAGTGTCTCTATGAGTACTGGCCTGAGTGGCTCCCTAAGTACTCGTCTTGGGAGTCTCCATGGGAACTAGTTTGGCATGTCTCCATGGAAACTGGTCTTGGGTGTCTCCATGGTAACTGGTCTTGGGTGTCTCCATGGGAACTGGACTGAGGTTTATCCATGGGAACTGTACTGGCATGTTTCCATGACAACTGGTATGGCATTTCTCCATAATAGCTGGTCTAGGGTATCTCCATAAGTACTTCTCTGGGGTGACTCCATGGGAACTGGTCTGGGGTGTCTCCATGACAACTTGACTGGCGTGTCTCATTGGCAACAGGTATGGGGTGTCTCCATGGAAGCTTGTCTCAGATTTTTCCATGATTCCTGGTCTGGGGTGTCTCCATGGGAAATGGTCTTGGGTGTCTCCTTGGCAACTGGTATGAGTGTCTTCATGGGAACTGGTCTGGGGTGTCTCCATGGGAACTGGTCTTTGCTATCTCTATGGTAACTGGTCTTGAGTGTCTCCGTAGCAACTGGAATGGAGTGTTTCCATGGCAATTGGTATTGTGTGTCTGAATGGGAACTAGTCTCTGCTGTCTTCATGGGAACTAGTCTGTGTTTTCTCCATGGCAATTGGACTGGGGTGTCTCCATGGCACATGGACAGGCTTGTTTCTATGGCAACTGGCATGGGGTGTCCCCATGGTAACTAGACTCAGGTTTCTCCAAGAGTAATGGTTTGGGATGTCTCCATGGGAACTGGTCTGTGGTTTATTTATGGCAACTGGTCTGGCATGTCTCAAAGGAAACTGATCTGGGGTGTCTCCATGGGAACTGGTCTGTGGTGACTCCATGGCAAATGGACTAGTGTTTTACCATGGCAACAAGTATGGGGTGTCTCCATGGAAACTAGTCTCAGGTTTTTCCCTGATTCCTGGTCTGGGATGTCTCCATGGGAAAGGGTATTGGGTGTCTCCTTGGCAACTGGTACTAGTGTATTCATGGGAACTAGTCTGGGATGTCTACATGGGACCTGGTCTGCAGTGTCTGCAGGGTAACTGGTCTTGGTGTCTCCATGGGTACTTGTCTGTACTGTCTTCATGGGTACTGGTCTGGGCTGTCTCCATGGAAACTGGGCCACAGTGTCTACATGGGTACTTTTCTGTGTTGCTCCATGGGAACTAGTCTGGCTTGTCTTCATAGAAACTGGACTGGCATTTTCCCATGGCAACTGGTATGGGGTGTCTGCATGGCAACTGATATGGGGTATCTCTATGGAAACTGGTCTGGGGTGTCCCCATGACTACTGCTCTGGGATGTCAGCAGGAGAACCAGTCTCGGGTGTCTCCATGAATATTGGTCTGGGGGTCTCCATAAGTACACGTCTTCAGTGTCTCCAAGGGAATTGTTATGTGGTGTCTCCATTGGAACTGGTCTGGCATGTCTCCATGGTAACTGTTATGGTGTGTCTTCATGGCAACTGGACTGGCATTTTACCTTGGCAACTGGTATGTTGTTTCTCCTTTGGAAATATTCTTGTGTGTCTCCATGAGTACATATCTGGGGTTCTCAATGGGAACTCGTCTGCTGTGTCTCCATGTGAACTTGTCTGGGGTGTCTCCATGGGAAATCGTCTGTGATATCTCCATGGGAACTGATCTTGGGTGTTTCCATGTGAACTTCTCTTGGGTGTCTCCATGGGAACTAGTCTGTGCTGTCTCCAAGGGAACTGGTCTTGTGTGTCTCCGTAGCAATTGGACTGGCTTGTTTCCACAGCAACTAGTATTGGGTGTCTCCATGGTAACTAGTCTCAGGTTTTTCTATGGGAACTGGTCTGTGGTTTATCCATGGGAACTGCTCTGGCATGTCTCAAAGGAAACTGATCTGGGGTGTCTCCATTGGAACTTGTCTGTGGTGACTCCATGTCAACTGTACTAGCCTTTTACCATTGCTACTGGTATGGGGTTTCTCCATGAGAACTGGTCTGCTCTGTCTGCATTGGAACTGTACTTGGGTGTCTCCATGACAACTTGACTGGCGTGTCTCAATGGCAACAGGTATGGGGTGTCTCCATGGAAGCTTGTCTCAGATTTTTCCATGATTCCTGGTCTGGGATGTCTCCATGGGAAATGGTCTTGGGTGTCTCCTTGGCAACTGGTATGAGTGTCTTCATGGGAACTAATGTGGGGTGTCTTCATGGGACCTGTTTTGGGGTGTCTCCTTAGCAACTGCACTGTCATGTTTCCACGGCAACTGGTATGGCATTTCTCCATCCACACTAGTCTGGAGTCTCTCCATGGGAACTGGTCTGCGGTGTCTGCATGGTAACTGGTCTTGGTGTCCCCATGGGTACTTGTCTGTACTGTATTCATGGGTACTGTTCTGGATTGTCTGCACAGGAACTGGTCTGGGTGTCTTCATGGAAACTGGTCTGGGGTGTCTCCATAGGAACTTGTCTGTGTGTCACCATGGCAAATGGACTTGCTTGTTTTCATGGCAACTGTATTGGGTGTCTCCATGGGAACTAGTCTCAGGTTTCTCCATGAGTACTAGTCTTGGGGTCTCCATAAGTACATGTCTTTGGTGTCTCCAAGGGAACTGTTATGTGGTGTCTCCATTGGAAGTGGTCTGGCGTGTCTCCATGGTAACTGGTATAGTGTGTCTCCATGGCAACTGCACTGGCATTTTACCTTGGCAACTGGTATGTGTTTTCTCCTTGGGAAATATTCTTGTGTGTCTCCATAAGTACATATCTGGCATTCTCCATGGGAACTCGTCTGCTGTGTCTCCATGTGAATTGGTCTTGGGTATCTCTATGGGAACTGGTCTGTGCTATCTTTATGGAACTGGTCTTGGGTGTCTCCATGTGAACTTGTCTTGGGTGAATTTGGGAACTGGTCTGTGCTATCTCCATGGGAACTGGTCTTGGGTGTCTCTGTAGAAACTGGACTGGCTTGTTTCCATGGCAACTGGGATGGCTTTTCTCCATTGACACTAGTCTGGGTTGTCTCCATGGGAACAGGTCTGCAGTGTCTGCATGGCAACAGGTCTTGGTGTCCCCATGGCTACTTGTCTGTACTGTCTTCATGGGTACTGGTCTGGGTTGTCTCCACAGAAACTGGTCTGGGGTGTCTCCATGGAAACTGGTCCACAGTGTTTACATGGGTACTTTTCTGTGTTGTCTCCATGGGAACTCGTCGGGCTTGTTTCCATGGAAGCAGGACTGGCATTTTCTCATGGAAACTGGTATGGGGTGTCTACATGGCAACTGTTCTGGGGTGTCCCCATAAATATTGTTCTGGGATCTGTGCAGGGTAACTAGTCTCGGGTGTCTCCCTGAGTACTGGTCTGAGGGTCTCCATAAGTACACGTCTTTGATATCTCCAAGTGAAATGTTATGTGGTGTCTCCATTGGAACTGGTCTGGCATATCTCCATGGTAACTGGTATGGTGTGTCTCCATGGCAACTGGACTGGCATTTTATCTTGGCAACTGGTATGTGGTTTCTCCTTGGGAAATATTCTTGTGTGTCTCCTTGAGTACATATATGGCATTCTACATGGGAACTCATCTGCTGTGTCTCCATGTGAACTTGTCTTGGGTGTCTCCATGGGAAATGGTCTGTGCTATCTCCATGCGAACTGGTCTTGGGTGTCTCCGAAGCAACTGGACTGGCTTGTTTCCACGGCAACTTCTATTGGGTGTCTCCATGGTAACTAGTCTCAGGTTTCTCCATGAGTACTGGTCTGGGGTGTCTCCATGGGAACTGGTCTGTGGTTTATCCAAGGGAACTGGTCTTGCATGTCTCAAAGGAAACTGATCTGGGTGTCTCCATGGGAACTGGTCTGTGGTGACTCCCTGGTAACTGGACTAGCGTTTTACCATGGCAACTGGAATGAGGTTTCTCCATGGGAACTTGTCTGCAGTGTCTGCATGGTATCTGGACTTGGGTGTCTCCATGACAACTTGACTAGCGTGTCTCAATGGCAACAGGTATGGGGTGTCTGCATGGAAACTAATCTCAGGTTTTTCCATGATTCCTGGTCTGTGGTGTATCCATGGGAAATGGTCTTGGGTGTCTCCTTGGCAACTGGTATGAGTGTCTTCATGGTAACTAGTCTGGGGTGTCTACATGGGACCTGGTCTGGGGTGTCTCCTTGGCAACTGCACTGGCATGTTTCCATGGCAACTGGTATGCGTTTCTCCATTAAAACTAGTCTGGGGTGTCTCCATGGGAATTGGTCTTCGGTTTCTGCATGGTAACTGGTCGTGTTGTCTCCATGGGTACTTGGCTGTACTGTTTTCATGGGTACTGGTCTGGGGTGTGTCCACAGGAACTGGTCTGCGTGTCTCCATGGGTACTTTTCTGTGTTGTCTCCATGGGAACTGGTCTGGCTTGTCTCCATGGAAACTGGACTGGCATTTTCCCATGGCAACTTGTATGGGGTGTCTGCATGGCAACTGATATGGGGTGTCTCCATGGGAACTAGTCTCAGGTGTCTCCATGAGTACTGGTCTAGGGTGTCTCCATAGGAACTGGTCTGGCGTGTTTCCAAGAAAACTGTTTTAGTGTGTCTCCATGGAAAAGGGACTTGGGTGTTTCCATGGGAACTGTTCTGGCTTGTATCCATGGAAACTGGGCTGGCATTTTACCATGGCAACTGGTCTGGGGTGTCTCCATAGAAACTGGTCTGGCATGTTTCCAATAAAACTGGTCTAGAGTGTATCCATGGTAACTGGTCTGGCTTGTCTCCATGAAAACTGGACTGGCATTTTACCACAGCTACTGGTATGGATTTTCTCCATTGGAATCAGTCTTGGGTTTCTCCATGGGTCCTTGTCTGCGGTGTCCTTATGATAACTTGTCTAAGATGTCTCCGTAGGATATGGTCTGGTTTTTCTCCATGTGAACTGGTCTTGGGTGTCTCCATGGGAACCAGTCTTTCTTTATGGGAAGTAGTCTGGGTTGTCTACATGGGACCTGGATTGGGGTGTCTCCTTAGCAATTGCACTGGAGACAACTGGTATGGCCTTTCTGTGGCAACTGGTATAGCCTTTCTGTGGCAACTGGTATGGCCTTTCTCCACGGAAACTAGTCTGGGGTGTCTCCATGGAAACTGGTCTGCGGTATCTCCATGGCAACTGGTATAGCCTTTCTCCACGGAAACTAGTCTGGGGTGTCTCCATGGGAACTGGTCTGCGGTATCTCCATGGGTACTTGTCTGTGGTGTCTCCATGGGAACTTGTCTGAGATGTCACCATGGCAATTGGACTTGAGTGTTTCCAGGGCAACTGGTATTGGGTGTCTTCATGGGAACTAGTCTCAGTTTTTTTGCATAAGTACTGGTGGGGGTGCCTGCATGGGAACTGTTCTGGGGTGTATCCATGGTAACTGAACTGACCTCTTTCCATGGCAACTGGTGCCTGCAAGGCAACTGACAAGGGGTGTCTCCATAGGAATTAGTCTCGGTTGTTTCCATGAGTACTAGTCTGGGGTGTCTCCATGAGTACTGTTCTTGGGTGTCTGCATGTTAACTTGTGTCTGGTGTCTCCATGAGCAGTGGTTTCGTTTTTCCATGGGAACTAGTCTTGGTTGTCTGCATGGGACCTGGACTGGGGTGTCTACTTATCAATTGCAGTGGCATTTTTCTGTGGCAACCAGCATGGTCTTTCCCCACGGAAACTAGTCTGGGGTGTCTTCTTGGCAACTGGTATGAGTGTCTTCATGGGAACTAGTCTGGGGTGTCTACATGGGACCTGTTCTGGGGTGTCTCCTTAGCAACTGCACTGTCATGTTTCCATGGAAACCTGTATGGCGTTTCTCCATCAACACTAGTCTGGGGTGTTTCTATGGGAACTGGTCTGCGGTGTCTGCATGATAACTAGTCTTGGTGTCTCCATGGGTACTTGTGTGTACTGTCTTTATGGGTACTGGTCTGGGTTGTCTCCACAGGAACTGGTCTGGGGTGTCTCCTTGGAAGCTGGTCCACGGTGTCTACATGAGTACTTTCCTGTTTTGTCTCCAAGGGAACTGGTCTGGCTTGTCTCCATGAAAATTGGACTGGCATTTTCCCATGGCAACTGGTATGGGGTGTCTGCATGGCCACTGATTTGGGGTCTCCATGTAAACTGGTCTGGGGTGTCTACATAGGAACTTGTCTGCGTGTCACCAGGGCAACTGGACTTGCGTGTTTCCATGGCAACTGTATTGGGTGTCTCCATGGGAACTGGTCTCAGGTTTCTCCATGAGTACTTGTCTGGGGGTCTCCATAAGTACATGTCTTTGGTGTCTCCAATGGAACTGTTATGTGGTATCTCCATTGGAACTGGTCTGGCGTGCCTCCATGGTAACTGGTATGGTGTGTCTCCATGGCAACTGGACTGGCATTTTACCTTGGCAACTGGTATGTTGTTTCTCCTTGGGAAATATTCTTGTGTGTCTCCATTAGTACTTATCTGAGGTTCTCCATGGGAACTCGTCTGCTGTGTCTCCATGTGAACTTGACTTGGGTGTCACCATGGGAACTGGTCTGTGCTATCTCCATGGGAGCTGGTCTTGGGTGTCTTCATGTGAACTTGTCTTGGTTGTCTATGGGAACTACTGCTATCTCCATGGGAACTGGTTTTGGGTGTCTCCTTAGCAACAGGACTGACTTGTTTCCATGGCAACTAGTATGGTGTGTCTCCATGTTAACTAGTCTCAGGTTTCTCCATGAGTACTTGTCTGGGGTGTATCTATGGGAACTGGTCTGTGGTTTATCCATGGGAACTACTCTGGCATGTCCCAAAGGAAACTGATCTGGGGTGTCCCCAGGGGAACTGGTCTGTGGTGACTCCATGGCAATTGGACTAGCGTTTTGCCATGGCAACTGGTATGGGGTTTCTCCATGAGAACTGGTCTGTGGGGTCTGCATGGGAACTGGACTTGGGTGACAATTTGACTGGCGTGTCTCATTGGCAACAGGTATGTGGTGTCTCCATGGAAACTAGTCTCAGTTTTTTCCACGATTCCTGGTCTGGGGTATCTCCATGGGAAATGGTCTTGGGTGTCTCCTTGGCAACTGGTATGAGTGTCTTCATGGGAACTAGTCTGGGGTGTCTACATGGACCTGGTCTGGGATGTCTCCTTGACAACTGCACTGGCATGTTTCCATGGCAACTGGTATGGCGTTTCTCCATCGAAACTAGTCTGGGGTGACTCCATGGGAACTGGTCTGAGGTGTCTCCATGGAAACTGGTCCACAGTGCCTGCATGGGTACTTTTCTGTGTTGTGTTCATGGGATCTGGTCTGACTTGTCTCCATGGAAACTGGACTGGCATTTTCCCATGGCAACTGGTATGGGGTGTCTGCCTGGCAACTGATATGGGGTGTCTCTATGGGAACTATTCTCAGGTGTCTCCATGAGTACTGGGTGGGGTGTCTCCATAGGAACTGGTCTGGCGTGTTTCTAAGAAAACTGCTCTTGTGTGTCTCCAAGGAAAAGGGTCTGGGGTGTTTCCATGGGAACTGTTCTGGCTTGTGTCCATGGAAACGGGGCTGACATTTTACCATGACAACTGGTATCAGTATTCTGCATTGAAACTTGTCGTGGGTGTCTCCATGGGTCCTTGTCTGTGGTGTCTTTATGGGAACTGGTCTGGGGTGTCTCCATAGGATATGGTCTGGGGTCTCTCCATGGGAACTGGTCTGTCTTCATGGGAACTAGTCTGGAGTGTCTACATGACTACTGGTCTGCAATGGTTGCAGGGGAACTAGCCTCGGGTGACTCCATGAGTACTGGTCTGGAGGTCTCAATGAGTATACATCTTTGGTGTCTCCACGGGAACTGTTATGTGGTGACTCCATTGGAGCTGATCTGGCGTTTCTCCTTGGAAACTGCTCTAGGTTTTCTCCTTGGGTACTGGTTTGGGTTTTCTACATTGGAACAGGTCTGGCGTGTCTACATAGGAACTGGTATGGTGTGTCTCAATGGCAACTTGACTCTCATTTTACCATGGCAACTGGTATGTGGTTTCTCCTTGGGAAATAGTTTTGTGTGTCTCCATGAGTACATACATGGGGTTTTCCATTAGAACTCGTCTGCTGTGTCTTCATGTGTCTTCATGTCTTCATGCTGTGTCTTCATGTCTCCATGGTAACTGGTCTGTGTTTTCTCCATGGCAACTGGACTGGGGTGTCTCCATGGCACATGGACTGGCTTGATTCCATGGCAACTGGTATTGGGTGTATCCATGGTAACTAGTCTCAGGTTTCTCCATGAGTACTTGTCTGGGGTGTTTCCATGGGAACTGGTCTGGGGTTTCTCCATGGGAACTGGTCTGGCATGTCTCAAAGGAAACTGATCTGGGGTGTCTACATGGGAACTGATCTGTGGTGACTCCATGGCAACTGGATTGGCATTTCCCATGGCAACTGGTATGGTGTTTCTAGATGGGAACTGCTCTGCGGTATCTCCATGACACTTGATTGGCATGTCTTCATGGCAACAGGTATGGTGTGTCTCCATGGTAAAAAGTCTCAGCTTTGTCCATGCGTCCTGGTCTGGGGTGTCTCCAGGGGAACTGGTCTTGGGTGTCTCCATGGGAACTTGTCTGGCTTGTCTCTATGGAAACTGGACAGGCATTTTACCATTGCAAATGGTATGGGGTTTCTCCATGGCAACTGATATGGGGTGTCTCCTTGGGAACTAGTCTCAGGTGTCTCCATGAGTACTGACCTGGGGTGTCTCCATTGGAACTGGTCTGCAGTGTCTGCATGGTAACTGGTCTTGGTGGGTCCACGACTACTTGTCTGTAGTGTCTTCATGAAAACTGGTCTGGGTGTCTCCATGGAAAATGGTCTGAGTGTCTTCATGGTAACTAGTCTAGGGTATCTGCATGGGACCTGGTCTGGGGTTTCTCCTTTGCAACTACTCTGGCATGTTTCCATGGCAACTGGTATAAAGTTTCTCCTTCGAAACTTGTCTGGGGTGTCTCCATGGGAACTGGTCTGCGGTATCAGCATTGTAATTTGTCTTGGTTTCTCCATGGGTACTTGTCTGTAGTATTTTCAAGGGAACTGGTCTGGGTGTCTCCATAGGAAATGGTCAGGGGGTGTCTCCATGGGTACTTTTCTATAGTGTTTTGATGCGAATGATCTGGGGTGTTTCCACAGGAACTGGTCTGGGGTGTCTCCATGGAAACTGGTCTATGGTGTCTCCATGGGTACTGGTCTGTAGTCTCTCCATGGGAACTAGTCTTGGGTGTCTCCATGGGAACTGGTCTGTCTTGTCTTCATGGAAACTTGACTGGCATTTTATCATGGAAACTGGTATGGTCTGTCTGCATGGCAACTGATATGTGGTGTCTCCATGGGAACTAGTCTGGGGTTTCCCCATGACTACTGTTCTGGGATGTCTGCAGGGGAACTAGTCTCAGGTGTCTCCATTAGTACTGGTCTGGGTGTCTCCATAATTACAAGTCTTTGGTGTCTCCAAGGGAACTGTTATGTCGTGTCTCAATTGGAAACGGTATGGTGTGTCTCCATGGCAACTGGACTGGTATTTTACCTTGGCAACTGGTATGTGGTTTCTCCTTAGGAAATAGTTTTGTGTGTCTTCATGATTACAAACGCAACTGATATGGCATGTCTCCATGGAAACTAGTCTCAGGTGTCTCCATGACTACTGGTCTGGGATGTCTCCATGGGAACTGGTCTGCAGTGTCTGCATGGTAACTGGCCTTGGTGTCTCCATGTGTACTTGTCTGTAGTGTCTTCATGAAAAATGATCTGGAGTGTCTCCATAAGAAATGATCTGGGGTCTCTCCATGAGAACTGGTCTTGGGTGTCTCCATGGGAAATGGTCTGAGTGTATTCATGGGAACTAGTCTGGGGTGATTTCATGGGACCTGGTCTGGGGTGTCTCCTGGAAACTGCACTGGCATGTTTACATGGCAACTGGTATGGCGTTTATCCCTCCAAACTCGTCTGGGGTGTCTCCATGGGAACTGTTCCAAGGTGTCTCCATGGGAACTAGTCTCAGGTGGCTCCATGAGTACTGGTCTGAGGTTTCTTCATGGGAACTAGTCTGGGGTGTCTCCATGGGAACTGGTATCATGTCTCTCCATGAGTACTGGTCTGGGTGTCTCCATGCGAACTGGTCTGCGGTGTCCCCATGACTACTAGTCTGGGTTGTCTGCAGAGTAACGAGTCTCCGGTGTTTCCATGAGTACTGGTCTGGGGGTCTCCATGAGCACATGTGTTCGGTCTTTCAATGGGAACTGGCATGTGGTGTCTCCATTGGAACAGATCTGGCGTGTCTCCATAAAAACTGGTCTGGCATGTCTCCATGAAAACTGGTATGGTGTGTCTCCATGGCAACTGGACTGGCATTTTATCATATCAACTGGTATGTGGTTTCTCCAAGGGAAATAATCTTGTGTGTCAACATGAGTACTTGTCTGGGGTGTCTCCATGGGAACTGGTCTGTGGTTTATCCATGGGAACTGGTCTGGCATGTCTCAAAGGAAACTGATCTGGGGTGTCTCCATGGTTACTGATCTGTGGTGACTCCATCGCAACTGGACTGGCATTTTACCATGGCAACTGGTATGGTGTTTCCCCATCGGAACTGGTCTGGTGTCTCCATGGGAATAGGACCTGGTTGTCTCCATGACAACTTGACTGGCATGTCTCCATGGCAACAGTTATGTGGTGTCTCCATGGAAACTAGTCTCAGGTTTTTCCATGAGTCCTCTTCTGGGTGTTTCCATGGGAAATGGTCTTTAGTGTCTCCATGGCAATTGGTCTTAGTGTCTACATGGGAACTAGTCTGGGGTGTCTTCTTGGTAACTGCACTGGCATGTTTCCATGGCAACTGGAATGGCATTTCTCCATTGAAACTAGATTGGGGTGTCTCCATGGGAACTGGTATGAGGTGTCTTCATGGTAACTGGTCTTGGTGTCTCCCGGGGTACTTGTCTGTAGTGTCTTCATGGAAACTGGTCTCGGGTGTCTCCATAAGAAATGGTATTGGGTGTCTCCTTGGGAACTGGTCTGGCGTGTCACCATGGAAACTAGTCTGAGTGTCTTCATGAGAACTAGTCTGTGTCTGCATGGAACCTGGTCTTCGGTGTCTCCTTGGCAACTGCACTGGCATGTTTCCATGGCAACTGGTATGGTGTTTCTCCTTCAAAACTAGTCTGCGGTGTCTCCATGGGAACAGGTCAGTGGTATATCCATGGGTACTATTCTGTAGTGTCTTCATGTGAACTGGTCTGGGGTGTCTCCACTGGAACTGGAATGGGGTTCCTCCAATGGAACTGGTTTTGGGTGTCTCCTTGGAAACTGGTCCACAGTGTCTCCATGGGTACTTGTCTGTGGTGTCTCCAAGGAAACTGGTCTGTGTTGTCTCCATAGAAACCGGTCTGGCATGTTTCCAATAAAACTGGTCTAGATTGTCTCCACAGGAACTGGTCAGGGGTGTCTCCATGGGAACGGGTCTGGGGTTTCTCCATGGGAACTGGTCTGGCTTGTCTCCATGGAAACTGGACTGGCATTTTACCATAGCAACTGGTATGGATTTTCTCCATTGGAATATGTCTTGGGTGTTTCCATGGGTCCTTGTCTGTGGTTTCATATGATAACTTGTCTAAGGTGTCTCCATAGGATATGGTCTGGGTTTTTTCCATGGGACCTGGTCTTGGGTGTCTCCATGGAAACTGGTCTTTCTTCATGGGAACTAGTCTGGGTTCTCTGCATGGGACATGGACTGGGGTGTCTCCTTAGCAACTGCACTGGCTTTTTTCTGTGGCAACCAGCATGGTCTTTCTACAGGGAAACTAGTCTGGGGTTTTTCCATGGGACCTGGTCTGCGATATCTCCATGGGTACTTGTCTGTGGTGTCTCCATGGGAACTTGTCTGAGGTGTCACCATAACAACTGGTATTGGGTGTCTTCATGGGAACTAGTCTCAGTTTTTTTTCCATGAGTACTGGTGGGGGTGTCTGCTTGGGAACTGTTCTGGGGTGTTTTAATGGCTACTGGACTGGCCTGTTTCCATGGCAACCGGTATGGAGTGCCTGCATAGCAACTGATATGGGGTGTCTCCATGGGAATTAGTCTCGGGTGTTTCCATGAGTACTGGTCTGGGGTGTCTCCATGAGTACTGCTCTTGGGTGTCTTCATGTTAACTTGTGTCTGGTGTCTTCATTTGCAGTGGTTTGATTTCTCCATGGGAACTGGTCTGGTGTGTCTCCATGGGAACTTTTCTGGGGTGTCACCATGGCAAATGGACTTGAGTGTTTCCATGGAAACTGGTATTGGCTGTCTTCATGGGAACTCGTCTCAAGTTTCTCCATGAGTACTGGTGGGGGTGTCTGCAAGGGAACTGTTCTGGGGTGTTTCCATGGCAACTGGACTGGCGTTTTTCTATGGCAAGTAGTATGGGATGCCTACATAGCAACTGATATGGGGTGTCTCCATGGGAATTAGTCTCGGGTGTCTGCATGAGTACTAGTCTGGAGTGTCTCCCTGGGAACAGGTCTGGGGTGTCTCCATGGGAACTGGTCTTGGGAATCTCCATGGGAACTGGTCTGAAATGCCTACATAGTAACTGGTCTGGAGTGTCACCATGGCAACTGGACTACATCTTTTCATGGCAACTGCTATTGGGTGTCTCAATAGGATCTAATCTCGGGTGTCCTTAAGAGTACTGGTATGGGGTGTCTCCAAGGGAACTTGTATGGAGTGTCTCCATGGTAATTGGTCTGGGTTGTCTCCATAGGAACTGCTCTGGGGGTTCTCCAACTGGACATCTTTCCATGGCAACTGCTATTGGATGTCTCAATGGGATCTAATCCTGGGTGTTTCTATGAGTACTAGTCTGGGCTGTCTCCATGTGAACTTGTTTTAGGTGTCTCCATGACAAATGGAATGGCGTGTTACTATGGCAACTTGTATGTGTGTCTCAAGGGGAACTACTCTCAGGTACCTCCATTGGAACTGGTTTGGGGTTTCTCCATGGAAACTGGTCTGGGGTTTCTCCATGGAAACTGGTCTGGGGTGTTGCGATGGCAACTGGACTTACATGTTTTTATGGCAACTGCTATTGGGTGTATCAATAGGAACTAGTATTGGGTGTCTCTATAAGTACGGCCTGGGGTGTCGGCATGGTAACTCGTCTGGCATGTCTCCATGACAACTGGAATGACGTGTTCCCATGGCAACTGGTATAGTGTCTCTCCATGGCAATTAGTCTCAGTTTTCTCCATGAGTACTGGAAGATGAATGCATGGGAACTGGTCTGGGGTGTCTCCATGGGAACTTGTCTGGGGTGTCACCAAGGCAACTGGACTTTTTTTTTTTTTTCATGACAAGTGTCATTGGGTGTCTCCATGGGAATTAGTTTCAGTTTTCTCTATGAGTACTGGTTGGGGTGAATGCATGGGAACTGTTCTAGAGTGTCTCCATGGCAACTGGACTGGTGTGTTTCTATGGCAACTGGTATCGGGTGTCTCAATGGGAACTAGTTTCGCCTGTCTCCATGAGAAATGGTCTGGGGTATCTACATGGGAACTTTACTGGAGTGTCACCGTGGCAACTGGACTTTTGTCTTTCCATAGCAACTGGTATTGGTTGTCTCCACAGAACTAGTCTCAGGTTTCTCAATGAGTACTGGTTGGGGTTTCTGCAGGGGAACTGGTCTGGCGTGTCTCCAGGGCAACTGGAATGGCATGATTCCATGCAACTGGTATGGGTTTTGTGCATTGCAATAGGTATTTGATGTCTCCATGGGAACTAGTCATGGGTGTCTCCATGAGTGTCTCCAGTCTGGGTGGATCCATGGGGACTGTTCTGAGGTGTCTCCATGTCAACTGGACTGGTGTGTTTCCATGGCAATTGTACTGGAGTGTTGCCATGACAACTGCATGTTAACTGATATGTGTTGTCTCCATGGGACCTAGTTTCCAGTGTATAAATAAGTGCTCATCTGTGGTACTCCATGGGAACTGGTCTCTGGTGTCTCTATTAGTACTGTCCTGGGTGCGTCCATAAGTACTCGTCTGACATGACTCCAAGAAAACTGGTTTGGCGTGTCTTTATGGGAACTGGTCTGGGGTGACTCCAAGGGAACTTGTCTGTGGTTTCTCCATGGGAACTGGACTTACGTGTTTCAATGGCAACTGGTAAGGTGTTTCTCCATGGAAAATGGTCTGGGGTGTATCCATGGGAACTGGTATGTGGAATCTCCATAGCAACTGGACTGACATTTCTATGGCAATTGCTATGGGGTTTCTCCATGGAAACTAGTCTCCGGTGTATCCATGGAAACTAGTCTGTGGTATCTCCATGAGAAATTGTCTGGGGTGTTACCATGGCAACTGGACTTGAATGTTTCTATGGCAACTGGTATTGGGTGTCTTCATGGGAACTAATCTCAGGTTTCTCCATGAGTACTGGTGGGGGTGTCTGCATGGGAACTGTTCTGGGGTGTTTCCATGGCAACTGGTTTGAGGTGCCTGCATGGCAACTGATATGGGGTGTCTCCAATGGAATTAGTCTCAGTTGTCTCAATGAGTCTGGTGTGTCTCGCTGGGAACTGGTCTGGAGTGTCTCCATGGGAACTGGTCTTCGGTATCTCAATGGGAACTGATCTGAAATGTCTCCATGAAACCGTGTGGGATGTCACCAGGGCAACTGGTATTACGTCTTTCCATGGCAACTGCTATTGTGTGTCTCAATGGGAACTAATCTCAGGTGTCTCTATGAGTACTGGTCTGGGATGTCTACATGTATGGGGTGTCTCCATGGGAACTGGTTTGGGATTATTCCATGGCAAATGGACTGTCGTGTTAAAAGGGAACTATCTGGGGTGTCTCCATGGGAACTTGTCTCAGGTGTCTCCAAGAGTACTGACATGCATGTTTTCATGTGTACTCAGCTTGGGTGTCTCCATGGGAACGAGCCTGTGGTGTCTCCATGAGAACTGCTCTGGGGTGACCCCATAAGAACTGGTCTGGTGTGTTTCCTTCGAAAATGGACTGGCATGTTTCCATGGCAAATGTATGGGGTGTCTCCATGGGAACTAGTCTCTGGGGTCTGCATGGTAACTCTACTGGCGTGTTACCATGGGAATTGTTATTCGGTGTCTGCATGGGAACAGGTATGTTGTGAATCCATGGGAACTGGTAATGGGAGTCTCCATGAGTACTGGTCGTTAGTGACTTCATGGGAACTGGTCTGGCTTGTCTCCATGAGAACTGAACTGGGGTGTCTCCATGGCAACTTGTCTACCGTGTTTCCATTGCAACTGGTATGTGGTGTCACCAAGGGAAAATGTCTCAGGTTTCTTCATGAGTACATGTCTGCGGTATCTACATGAGAACTGGTCAGTTGTGTCTCCATGGTAACTGGTTTGAGATTATTCCATGGCAAATGGACTGGCGTAGTTAAAATGGCAACTGGTATGGAGTGTCTCCATGGGAACTGATCTCCAATGTCTCTATAGGAACTGGTCTGTGATGTCTGCATGGGAACTGGTCTCGGGTGTCTCTATGGCAAATTGACTGGCCTGTTTCCATGGCAAATGGTATGGGGTGTCTCTATGGAAACTAGTATCAGGTGTCTCTATGAGTACTGTTATGGGGTGTCTGTATGGCAACTGGTCTAGGGTGTCTCCATGGGAACTGGTCTCCAATGATTTTCCATGGCAAATGGACTGGCGTGTCTCCATGAAAACTTGTATGATGTGTCCTTATGGAATCTGGTCTGTGGTGTATCCATGGGAACTGGTCTGAAGTGTGTCCATGGAAACTATGAGTACGGGTTTCAGTTCTCCAGGGGAACAGGTCTGGGATGTTTCCATGGCAACTGGACTGGGTTGTCACCATGGCAACTGTAATGGCCTGTTTCCATAGCAACAGATATTGGGTGTCTCCGTGGGAACTAGTCTCAGGTTCCTCCATGAGTACTGGTCCTTTCTGATTCCATGGGAACTGGTCTGAGGTGTCTCCATGGAAACTGGACTTGCGTGTTTCCATGGCAACTGATATTGGGTGTCACCATGGGAACTAGTCTCAGGTTTCTCCAAGGTAACTGGTCTGGGGTGTCTCCATGTGAACTTGTCTGAGATGTCCACATGGCAAAGAGACTGGCGTGTTTCCCTGGCAACTGGTATCCGGTGTCTTCATGGGAACTAGTTTCATGTGTCCCCATGAGAAATGGTTTGGGCTTTCTCTAAGGGAACTAGTCTCGGGTGTCTTCACGAGACCTGGTCTGGGGTGTTTCCATGAAAACTTGTCTGGGGTGTCACCATGGCAACTGGACTTGCGTATTTCCATGGCAACTGGACTGGCGTGTTTCCATGGCAACTGGTATGGGGACTCTATGGCAACTGATATGCGGTGTCTCCATGGGAACTATTCTCAGGTATCTCCATAAGGACTGGTCTGGGGTGTATCCATGGGAACTGGTCTGGGTGTCCCATGATTACTGGTTTGAGGTGTCTGCATGGGAACTAGTCTCGGGTGTCTCCATGAGTACTGGTCTGGTGGTCTCCATGAGTACATGTCTGGTGTCTCCATGGCAATTTGTGTTATCTCCATAGGAACTGGTCTGGGGTGTCTCCAAGAAAACTGGTATGGTGTATCTTCATGGCAACTGGACTGGCATTTTAACATGGAAACTGGTATGTGGTTTCTCCATGGGAAATAGTCTTGTGTGTCTCCACGAGTACTTATCTGTGGTTTTCCATGAGAACTCATCTGGTGTGTCTCCATGTGAACTTGTCTGTGGTGTCTTCATGGGAACTGGTATGGGATGTCTCCATGCAAACTGGTCTGGGGTGTCTCTATAGCAAGTAGACAGGCCTGTTTCCATGGCAATTCATATTGTGTGTCTTCAAGGGAACTACTCTCAGGTTTCTCCATGAGAATAGGTGGGAGTGTCTGCATGGGAATTGTTCTGGCGTGTCTCCATGGCAACTGGACTGGCATGTTTCCATGGCAAGTGTACGGGCGTGTTTCCAAGGCAACTGGTATGGGGTGTCTGCATGGCAACAAATATGTGGGGTCTCCATGGGAACTAGTCACGTGTTTCTCCATGAGTACTGTTCTGATGTTTCTCCATGGGAACTGGTCTGGGGTGTCTCAGGTTCTAGACGGGGGTGTCTCCATGGCAATTTGAATGGAGTGTCTCCATGGCAACATGAATGGGGTTGTCTCCATGGGAATAAGTCTCAGGTATCTCCATTAGTACTGGTCTGGGGTCTCTCCAAGGGAACTGATGTGTGGTGTCTCCATGGGAACTGGTCTAGTGTATCTCAATGGAAATTGGTCAGGGGTTTCTCCATAAGAACTGGTCTGGGTGTCTCCATGGGAACTGGTTTGGGGTGTCTCCAAGGCAACTGGATTGGTGTTTTACTATGGCAACTGCTATGGAGTTTCTCCATAGGAAATAGTTTTGTGTGTTTCCATAAGTACTGATTTGGGGTTTCTCCATGGGAACTGGTCTGTTGTGTCTCTATGGGAACTTGTCTGAGGTATCTCCATGGGAACTGGTCTGTGGTGTCTCCATGGGAATTGGTCTGGGGTGTCTCCATGGGAACTGGACTAGGGTGTTTCCATGTTAACTGGGGTCTGGGGTGAGTCCATGGAAACTGGTCTCAGGTATATCTATGAGTACTTGTCTTAGGTGTCCAGGGCAACTGGACAGGTGTTTTACCATGGCAACTGCTATGGAGTTTCTCCATTGTAAATAGTCTTTTTGACTGGGGTTTCTCCATGAATACTAGTCTGGGGTGTCTCTAAGGGAACTAGTCTGGGGTGTCTCCATGGGAATTGGTATGGGGTGTCTCCATGAGAACTGCTCTGGGGTGTCTCCATAAGAACTGGTCTGGTGTGTTTCCTTTATAAATGGACTGTCATGTTTCCATGGCAACTCTATGGGATGTCTCCATGGGAACTAGCCTCAGGTGTCTTCATGAGTACTGGTCTGAGTGTCTTCATGGGAAGTAGTCTGGGGTGTCTGCATGGGACCTTGTCTGGTGTGCCTCCTTGACAACTGCACTGGCATGTTTAATTGGCAACTGGTATACCATTTCTCCTTTGAAATTATTCTGGGGTGTCTGCATGGATACTTGTCTTGAAGTCTGTAGTGTCTTCATGGGAACTGGTCTGTGGTGTCTCCGTTGGAACTGGTCTGGGGTGACTCCATCGGAACCGGTCTGGCTTGTTTTCAAGAAAAATGGTCTAGGGTGTCTCCATGAGAACTGTCTGAGTTGTCTCCAGGGGATCTTGTCTGTCTTGTATGCATGGCAAATGGACTGGCATTTTACCATGGAAACTGGTTTGGGGTGTCTCCATGGGAACTAGTCTCGGGTGTCTCCATGGGAACTTGTCTGAGGTGTCACCACGGTAACTGGACTTGCGTTTTTCCATGGCAAATGTTATGGGGTCTCTGCATGGCAAGTGATATGGGGTGTCTCCATAGTAACTATTCTCAGGTATCTCCATGAGGACTGGTCCAGGGTGTATCCATGGGAACTTGTCTGGGGTGTCCCCATGAGTACTGGTCTGAGTTGTCTTCATGGGATCTAGTCTCGGTTGTCTCCATTAGTAATGGTCTGGGGGTTTCCATGAGTACATGTCTGCGATGTCTCCATGGCAACTTGTCTGTAGTGTCTCCATGGGAACTGGTCTGCGGTGTCTCCAAGAAAACTGGTATGGTGTATCTGCATGGCTACTGGACTGGCATTTTAACATGGCAACTGGTATGTGGTTTCTCCATGGGAACTAGTCTCGGGTTTCTCCATGAGAACTGGTTAAGGTGTCTGCATGGGGACTTGTTTAGGTTTTCTCCATGGAAACTGGACTTGCGTGTTTCCATGGCAAATTTTAAGGGTTTTCTGCATGGTAACAGATATGTGGTGTCTTCATGGGAACTAGTCATGTGTGTCTCCATGAGTACTGATCTGGGGTTTCTTCATGAATACTAATCTGTGGTCTTTCTAATGGAACTAGTCTGGGGTGTCTCCATGGGAACTGGTCTGGGGTGTCTCCATAAGAACTGGTCTGGTGTGTTTCCTTGGAAAATGGACTGTCATGTTTCCATGGCAACTCTATGGGGTGACTCCATGGGAGTTAGGCTCAGGTGTCTCCAGGGGAATTGGTTTGTGTTCTATCCATGGGAACTGGTCTTGGGTGTCTCCATGGCAATGGACTGGCGTGTTACCATGGCAACTGTTACTGGGTGTCTGCATGGCAACAGATATGCTGTGTCTCCATGGGAACTAGTTTCGGGTGTCTCCATGAGTACTGGTTTGGATGTCTCCATGAGTACTGGTCTAGGGTGTGTGTATGTGAACTGGTCTGGTGTGTCTCCATGGCACATGGACTTGCTTGTTTTCCATGGAAACTGTATGGGGTGTATCCATGGGAACTAGCCTCAGATTTCTTCATGAGTACTGGTCAGGGGTGTCTCTATGGGACCTGGTCTAGTGAGTCTCAATGGGAACTGGTCTGAGGTGTCTCCATGACAACCGGAATGGCATGTTTCCATGGCAACTGGGATTGCGTTTCTGCATAAGAGCTGGTCTGGGCTGTCTCCATAGGAAATGGTCTGGGGTGTCTCCATGGGAACTAGCCTCAGGTTTTTTTATGATTACTGGTCTGAGTGTCTTCATGTGAAGTAGACTGTTGTCTCTGCATGGGACCTGGCTGTTGTGCCTCCTTGACAACTGCACTGGCATGTTTAATTGGCAACTCTTATGCCATTTCTCCATTGAAACTATTCTGAGGTGTCTCCATAGATACTTGTCTTGAAGTCTGTAGTTTCTTCATGGGAACTGGTCTGTGGTGTCTCCATAGCAACTGGTCTGGGGTGTCTTCATGGGAACTTGTCTGTGATGTCTCCATTGGAACTGGTCTGGGGTGACTTCATCGGAACCGGTCTGGCTTGTTTCCAAGAAAAGTGGTCTAGGGTGTCTCCATGGGAACGGTCTGGGTTGTCTCCAGGGGATGTTGTCTGGCTTGTATCCATATCAAATTGACTGGCATTTTACCATGGCAACTGGTTTGGGGTGTCTCCATGGGAACTAGTCTCGGGTGTCTCCATGGGTCCTTGTCTGTGGTATCTCCATGGGAACTTGTCTGAGGTGTCACCGTGGCAACTGGACTTGCGTGTTTCCATGGCAACTGTTATGGGGTCTCTGCATGGCAAGTGATATGGGGTGTCTCCATAGGAACTATTCTCAGGTATCTCCATGAGGACTGGTCCGGGGTGTCTTCATGGGAACTAGTCTCGGTTGTCTCCATGAGTACTGGTCTGGGAGTTTCCATGAGTACATGTTTGCTGTGTCTCCATGGCAACTGGTCTGGGGTGTCTTCATGGGAATTGGTCTGGGGTGTCTCCAAGAAAAATGGTATGGTGTATCTGCATGGCTATGGGACTGGCATTTTAACGGCAACTGGTATGTGGTTTCTCCATGGGAACAAGTCTCGGGTTTCTCCATGAGTACTGGTTAGGGTGTCTGCATGGGAACTCATTTAGGTTTTCTCCATGGCAACTGAACTTGCGTGTTTCCATGGCAAATTTTAAGGGGTTTCTGCATGGATACAGATATGTTGTGTCTCCATGGGAACTAGTCACAGGTGTCTCCATGAGTACTGGTGTGAGGTTTCTCCATGGGAACTGATCTAGGGAGTCAACATGTGAACTAGTATGGGAATTTTCCATGGGTACTGGTCTTGGTTGTGTCCTTGGAAACTATTCTTGTGTCTCTCTATGAGTATTGGCCAGGGTGTCTCCATGAGTACTTGTCTTGGGTGTCTCTCTGGAACTGGTCTGCGGTATCACCATGGGAACTTGTCTGTGGTGTTTCCATTTGAACTGGTATGGGGTGTCTCTATAGGAACCAGTCTTGGTTTCTCCTTTAGGAAATAGTCTGGTGTATTTCAATGAGAACTAGTCTGAGGCGTCTCCCTGGCGACTGAACTGAAATGTTTCCATGGCAACTAGTATGCTGTGTCTCCATGGGAACTAGTATCTGCTGTCGACATGGGAACTTGTATGGTTGTCACCATGGCAACTGGACTTGCGTGTTTCCATGGAAACTGATATGGGGTGTCACTATAGAACTAGTCTCAGTTTTCTCCATGAGTACTGGTCTGCAGTTTCTGCATGGGAACGTGTATGGGGTGTCTCTATGAGTACCAGTCTGAGTATCTCCATGGGACCAGGTTTGGGTGTCTCCATGGGAACTGGACTGGCATGTTTCCATGGCAACTGCAGGGCAACTGATATGGGGTGTCTCCATGGGACATAGTCTCTGGTGTCTACATCAGTACTGGTCTGTGTTGTCTTCAAGGAAACTGGTCTGTGGTGTCTCCATGGCAAGCGGACTGGCTTTTTACCATGAGTACTCGTATGGGTTTTTTCTATTGGTACTGTTCTGGGGTGTCACTATGAGTACTTGCCTGTGGTGTCTCCATAGTAACTGGTCTGGGGTGTCTCCTTGGCAACTGAACAGGCCTGTTTCCATGGCAAATGGACTGTGTGTTTCCATGGGAACTGCAGAGTAATTCATATGGGGTGTCTCCATGAGACCTAGTCTCTGGTGTCTACATTAGTACTGTTCAGGGTTGTATCCAAGGGAACTGGTCTGGGGTGTCTCCATGGTAACTGGTCTGGGATGTCTCCATGGCAAATGGACTTGAGTGTTTCCGTGGCAACTAGATTGCCTTGTTTCCATGACAACTGTAGGGCAACTGATATGGGGTTTCTTCATCAGACCTAGTCTCTTGTGTCTACATTAGTACTGGTCTGGGTTGTCTCCATGGAAACTAGTCTCAGTTGTCTCTATGAGTACTGGCCAGGGTGTCTCCATGAGTACTCATCTGGGTTGTCTCCATGGGAACTGGTCTCAGGTTTCTTTATTATTACTGGTCTGGATTGTCTCCATGGAAAATGGTCTGGGTTGTCTCCATGGAAACTGGACCGTTGGGTTTCCATGCAACTGGTATGGCATGTATCCATCGGAACTAGTCTCAGGTTGCTCCATGAGTACTGGTCTGGGGTGCATGCATGGGAACTGGTCTGAGGTGTCTCCATGGCAACTGGACTTGCGTTTTTCCATGGCAACTGGTATGGGCTGTATCCATGAGAACTGGTGTGTGGTGTCGTCATGTGTACTTGTCAATGGTGTCTCCATGGGAACTGCTCTCGGGTATCTCCTTAAGAAATGGTTAGGGATGTCTCCATGAGAACTGGTTGTTGTGTCTCCATGGGAAGTGGACTAGTGTTTCCATGGCAACTGGTATTGAGTGTCACCATGGGATCTAGTCTCAGGTTTCTCCATTAGTACTGGTTTGGGTGTATTCATAGGAAGTGGTCTGGGATGTCTCCATCAGTACAAGTCTTGGGTGTTTCCATTGGAACTGATCTGGGTATCTCCTTGGTAACTGGTCTGGAATGTCTCCATGCGAATTGGTCTGAGGTGTCTCCATGTTAACGGGACTGGCGTATTTCCATGGCAACTGGTATCAGGTGTCTCCATGGAAACTAGTTTTGGATGTCTCCAAGGGAAATGGTCTGAGGTGTCTTCATTGGAGCTAGTCTGGATTGTCTGCATGAGACCTGGTCTGGGGTGTCTCCTTGGCAACTGCACTGGCATGTTTCCATGGCCCCTGGTATGGTGTTACTACATGGAAACTTGTCTGCGGAGTCTCCATAGAGTTGCCATGGAGACACTTCATATCAGTTGCAATGCAGACACCACATAGCAGTTGCCATGGAATCATGCCAGTACAGTTGCCATGGAAACACCCCAGACCAGTTCCCCTGCAGACATCAGACCAGTACTCATGCAGCACCCAAGGCTAGTTCTCAAAGGGACACCCCATACCAGTTGCCATAGAAACGTGCCAGTCCAGTTGCCATGGAGACACCCCAGACAAGATCCCATGAAGAAACCCCAGAAAAGTTCCCATGGAGACACAAGACTCGTTCCCATAGAAATACTGCAGTCAAGTTCCCACGGAGACACCTCAGATGTGATGCCATAGAGAAACCACAGACCTGTTCTAATAGAGACACCCCAGACCTGTACTCATGGAGACACCTGAGGCTAGTTTCCATGGAGACACCCAATACCAGTTCCCATGTCGACACCCCAGACCAGTTTCAATGGAAACACATCATTACTGTTCCCAAGTAAACAACCCAGTGCAGTTCCCATGGAGATACCCCTACTCATGGAGACAACCAAGACTAGTTCCCATGGGGAAACCGTAGACCAGTTGACATGGAAACATGCCATTCCACTTGCCATGGAGACACCTCTGACCAGTTCCCATGGAGAACCTCAGAGCAGTTCTCATGGAGACACCCCAGACAGTACTCATGGAGACACACAATACTAGTTCCCATGGAGACATCCCTGTTGCTATAGAGACACCACACAACAGTTGCCATGGTGACACTCCAAACCAGTCCCCATAAGACAACAAAGACTAGTCCCCATGGAGACACCCAATATCAGTTGCCATACTGACACCCCATACCAGTTGCCATGGAAACATGGCAGTCCAGTTGCCATGGAGACACGCAAGACCAGTTTCCATTGAGACACCCCAGATCAGTACACCTGAGACTAGTTTCCATGGAGACACCCAATACCACTTCCCATGGAGACACCCCAGACCAGTTTCAATGGAAACACACCATTACTCTTCCAAAGGAAACAACCCACAGCAGTTCCCATGGAGACAACCCAGACCAGTTCTGATGGAGACACCCCAGACCAGTAAACATAGAGGCACCTGAGACTAGTTACCATTGAGAGATCATATATCTATTGCCATGCAGACTCCCCATACCAGTTGTCATGGAAACATGCCAGTCCAGTGCCATGGAGACACCCTAGGCAAATTTCCATGGTGAAACTCCAGAAAAGTTCCCATGGAGAAACACCAGACCAGTACTCTTTGAGATACCGGAGACTAATTCCCATGGAGACATCTCAGACCAGTTCCCATGGAGTCACCCCAGACCAGACCCCGTGGAGACACCCCATACCACTTCCCATGGAGAAAATTCATACCATTTGCCATGTAAAAACTCCATACCAGTGCAATGGAATCATGCCAGTCCAGTTGCTATAGAGACACCCCAGACCAGTTCCCATGGAAACACACCAGTCAAGTTGCCATGGAAAAACATAAGACCAGTTTCCATGGAGACAACACAGACCACTTGCCATGGAAACATGCCAATCCAGTTTTCATGGACACACCCTTGTCCAGTAGCCATGGAGACACCCAGACCAGTTTCCATGGAGACAAGCCAGACAAGAACCCATGTAGACACCCAAGAACAGTTCCCTTCTTGAAACACCAAGTCAGTACTCATGGAGAAACCTGAGACTAGTACCCATAGAGAAACAACATATCAGTTGCCATGGTAAAATGCAAGCCCCGTTGCCATGGCGACACCCCAGACCAGTTCTCAGGTATATATGCCAGACCAGTTCCCATGGAGACACCCAGACCAGTTCCTATGGAGACACCGGATACTAGTTCCCTTGGAGACACCACATATCTGTTGCCATGCAGACAACCCCATACCAGTTGTTATGGAAACATGCCAGTCCAGTGCCATGGAGACACCCCAAACAAATTCCCATGGAGAAACCCCAGAAAAGTTCCCATGAAGTAACTCCATACCATTTGCCATCGACACACCCCATACCAGATGCAATGGAATCATGCCTGTCCAGTTGCTATAGGGACACCCCAGAACATTTCCAATGGAAACACACCAGTCAAGTTGCCATGGAGAAACATAAGACCAGTTCCCGTGGAGACAACCCATACCACTTGCCAAGGAAACACGATAGTCCAGTTTTCATGGACAAACCCTTGTCCAGTAGCCATGGAGACACACTAGATCAGTTCCCATGGTGACACCCCATACCAGTTGCCATAGAAACTTGCCAGTCCAGTTGCCATGGAGACATCCCAGAAATGTTCCCTTGGAGAAACCCCAGAACAGTTCCCATGTAGACAAACAAGACCAGTACTCATGGAGACACCGGAGACTAGTTCCAATTGAGACACCACATAACATTTGCCATGGAGACACCGCAGACAAGTTCCCATGGAGAACCCCCATACCAGTTCCAATGGAGAAACCCCAGACCAGTTGAAATGGAAACACGCCAGTTCAGTTGCCTTGAAGAAACCCCAGGCAAGTTTCCATGGAGAAGCCCCATACGCGTTCTCAAGGAAAGACCCCAGACGTGTTCCATGGAGACACCCCAGCCTAGTTCCCATGGAGACACACCAGACCAGTTCCAATGGAGACCTCCTATAGCAATACGCATGGAGATAACCCAAACCAGTTCCCATAGAAAAACCACAGACCCGTACTCATGCATAAACCTGAGTCTAGTTCCCAAGGAGACACCCCATACCAGTTGCCATGGAAACACGCCAGGCCAGTTGCCATTGTGACACCCCAGACCAGTTCCCATGGAGACACCACAGAACAGTTCCCATGGCGACACCCCTGTCTGACTCCTATGAAAACATGCCAGTCTAGTTGCCATAGAGACACCCAAAACTATTTTCCATGGAGACACCTCTGACCAGTACTCTTGGAGACACCAACTTGTTACAATGCAGAGACACCATACCAGTTACCATGGAGATACTCCAGACCAGTTCCCCTGAAGTCACTTGAGATTAGTTCCCATGGAGACACCAAATACCAGTTGCCAGGGAAAGACTCCAGTCCAGTTGCCATGAAAACACGCCAGTCCAGTTGCCAAGGAGACATCCCAGACCAGGTACCATGTAGACAACCCACAGCAGCACTTATGGAGACACCCCAGAAGAGATCCAATGGAGACGCCCCAGACCAGTACTCATGGAGACAAACGAGACTATTTCCCATGGAGACACCCCATATCCATTGCCATACAAACACCGCATACCAGTTACCATGGAAATGGGCCAGTCCTGTTGCCCAGGAAACAAGCCAGTCCAGTTTCCATGGAAACAGACCAGTCCTTTGGCCATGGAGACACCCCACACCAATTCCCATGGAGAGACCCCAGAGCAGTTCCCATGGAGACAACCCACGCCAGAACTCATGGAGACATCCGAGACTAGTTCTCATGGTGACACCCCATATCAGTTGCCATACATAAACCCAATATAAGTTGGCTTGAAAAGACACCAGTCATTTTGTTATAGAGAGACCCCAGACCACTGACCATGGAGATAACCTAGACCAGTTTTTACAGACACACACAAAAACCATTTCCAGGCAGACATCCCAGACCAGTTCCAATGTAGACAGCCGAGACTAGTTCTCATTAAGACACCCCATACCAGTTGCCATGAAAACAGGCCAGTCCAGTTACCATAGAGACACCTCAGACCTGTTCCAATGTAGTAACCCCAACCAGTTCCCATGGAGAAACCTAAATCCATTTCCCATGTAGACACCCCAGACCAGTTCCCAGGGAGATACCACATACCAGTACTCGACACTCGAGACTAGTTCCCACTGAGACTGCCCATAACATTTCCCATGGAGACACCCCATACCAGTTGCCATTTAAATACGCCAGTCCAGTTTCCATGGAGACACCACAGACCAGTTCCATGGAGACACACCAGACCAGTTCCCATGAAGATACCCTAGAGCAGTACTCATAGATACACCTGAGATGAGTTCACATGGAGACACCCCATAACAGTGACCATGGGACACACCAGAACAGTTCCCATGGAGATACCCCAGACCAGTATTGTTGGAAAAATCTAATACTTGTTCCCCTGGAGACACACCATATCAGTTGCTATAGTGACACCGCAGACGAGTTATCATGGAGAAACCCAGACCAATTCTCATGGAGACACCGGAGATTAGTTCCCATGAAGACACCCAGACAAGTACACATGGAGACACCCCCGAATACTTTCCATGGATACACCCCATACCATTTGCCATGGAAACATGCCAGTTCAGTTGGCATGGAGACACACCACACAAGTTCCCATGGAGACACCTCAGACCAGTTCCCATTAGACACCCAAGAGCAGTACTCATGGAGACATCCTATACCAGTTGTTATGGTAACAGGCAAGTCCAGTTGCCATGGAGACACCCCAGACAAGTTCTGATGGAGACACAAAAGACCTGTTACAATGGAGACACCTCAGATCAGTTCCCATGGAGACACCCCAGGCAAGTTCACGAGAAGACACCCCAGACCAGTTTCCATGGAAACTCGCCAGTCCAGTTGCCATGGAGATACCACAGACCAGTTCAAATTGAGAAACCACAGATCAGTCCTCATGGAGACACTCTATACTAATTCCCAGGGGGTCACCCAGACCAGTTGCCTTGGAAACACACCACTCCAGTTACCACAGAATCACACCAGACGCATTTTCCTGGAGACACCACAAACCAGTACTCATGGAGACATCTGAGACTAGTTCCAATGAAGACACCCCATACCAGTTGCCATGGAAAGAACGTATACCAGTTGCCATGGAAACACATCAGTCCATTTTACATGGAGACACCACAGTCTTGTTCCCATGGAGACACCCCAGACTAGTACTAATGTAGGCACCCTATGGTAGTTCCCAGGGAGACTCCCCATAAGAGGTGACATGGAGACAACCCATACCAGTTTCCATGGAAACAGGTCAGACTAGTTCCCATGGAGACACCCCAGACCAGTACTTATGCAGACACTTGACACTAATTCATATGGAGACACCCCAGTGTGGCTTCCATGGAAACATGACAGTCAAGTTGCCATTGATACACCTCAGACCAGTTCTCATGGAGACACCCCATGCCAATTTTCATGGAGGCATCCCAGTCTTGCTCCCATGGAAACATGCCAGTCAAGTTGCAAAGGAGACACTCCAGACCAGTTCCCATGGGCACACACTAGACTAGTTCCCATGGAGACACCGTACACCATTACTAATGGAGATATCCTAGACAAGTTCCCAAGGAGACACCCCAGACAAGTTCCCATGGAGACACCACAGATTAGTATTCTTAGAAACACCAGAGACTAGTTCTCATGGAGACAAACCAGACCAGTTGCCATGGAAATATGGCAGTCCAGTTGCTATGAAGATATCACACACCAGTTCCCATAGAGACACCAAAGGCCAGTACTCATGGAGATACTCGAGACTAGTTCCCCAAAAGACACTCTAGATCAGTGTTTTTGGAGACACCCAGACTAGTTTCAATGGGGACACCCCAGAACAGTTGCCACGGAAACACACCAGACCAATTCTCCTGGAGACACCACAAAACAATTCTCATAGAGGCACAGGAGACTAGTTCCCATGTAGACACCCAATATCAGTTGCCATGGAGAGAAACCATACCAGTTGCCATGGAAACACGTCAGTACTGTTTCCATGAAGAAACCCCGGTCCAGTTCCAATGGAGACACCCAAGACCAGTACTCATTCGGGCACCCTAGGGTGGTTCCCACGGAGAATCCTCATACCAGGTGCCATGGAGACACCCCAGACCAGTTCCCATGGAGACTCCCCAGATGAGTATTCATGGAGACACTGGAGACTAGTTCCCATGTGAACACTCAGACCAGCACTCATAGAGACGTTTAATACTAGTACCAATAGAGACATTCCAGACCATTTCCAAGGAGACACCCCAGACCAGTACTTGTGCAGACACTTGAAAGTATCATAGTTCACATGCAGACACCCCAATCTGGCTCTCATGGAAACATGCCAGTCAAGTGGCCATGGATACATCCCACACCAGTTCCCATGGAGACACCCCAGACCAGTTCCCACAGATGCACCCAAGACTAGTACTCATGGATACAACCCAGATCAGTTTCCATGGACACATCCCAGATAATTTCCCATGGAGACACCTCACAGAAGTATTCATGGAGACACCGGAGACTAGTTTCCATGGAAAAACCCCAGATTAGTTGCAATGGAGACACCCCAGACAAGTTCCGATAGAGATACCACAATCTAGTTCAGACTTCAACATGCCAGTCAATTTGCCATGTAGACACCCCAGACCAGTTCACATGGAGACACACCAGACTAATTTCCATGGAAACACATCAGATCAATTCTCATGGAGAATCGCCAGTCGAGTATTCATGGAGACACCCAGAGGAGTACTCAAGGAGACACCTCATAACAGGACCCATGGAGACATCCCAGACCAGTTCCCATGGAAACAGCCAATACCAGTTTGCCATGGAATCATGCCAGGCCAGTTTCCTTTGAGACACCCAGTCCAGTTGCCATGGAAACACACCAGACCCATTCCTGTGGAGACACCACAAACTAGTACTCATGGAGGCACTCGAGACTAGTTCCCATGTAGACAACCCATACCAGTTGCCATGGAGACACCCTATACAAGTTGCCATGGAAACTCGCCAGTCCAGTTGACATGGAGACACACCAGACCAGATCCTTTGAGAAACCCCAGACCAGTACTCATGGAGACACACGAGGCTTGTTCCCATGGAGACTCCCCATACCAGTTGCTATTGAGAAAACACAAATCAGTTCACATGGAGACACCAGTTTCCATGGAGACACGTCAGACCAGTTCCCATGGTGACATCCAAGACCAGTACTCATGAAGGCAGCTTAGGATAGTTTCCATGGAGAATCCTCATACCAGGTGCCATGGAGACACCCCATTTTCCATGGAGATACGTCAGACCATTTCCCATGGAGACACCCCATACCAGTTCCCATAGAGACAACATACACCAGTACTCATGGAGAAACCGGAGACTAATTCCCATGGAGACACCCCATATCATTTACCATGGAAACACACCAGTCCAGCCGGCACCAGTTTGGCTCAGTGGATAGAACGTTGGCTTGTGGACTGAAAGGTCCCGGGTTTGATTCCGGTCAAGGGCATGTACCTTGGTTGCGGGCACATCCCCAGTAGGGGGTGTGCAAGGGGCAGCTGGTCGATGACTTTCTCTATCGTTTTTTCTAACTTTCTATCCCTCTCTCTTTCTCTCTGTGAAAATTCAATTATATATATATATATATATATATATATATATATATATAAACACACCAGTCCAGTTGCCATGGAGATACCCCAGACCAGTTCCCAAGGAGACACCCCAGACCAGTTCCCAGGGAGACACCCCAGATCAGTACTCATTGAGACACCTGAGACTAGTTCCCATGGAGTCACTCCAGATAAGTACTTTCGGAGACACCCTATACTAGTTGCAATGGGGACACCCAAGACCAGTTGCCATGGAAACATGCCACTCCAGTTGCCACGGAAACACACCAGACCAATTCTCCTGGAGACACCACAACCCAGTATTCATGGAGACACCCAAGACTAGTTCCCATGTAGACACCCAATACCAGTTGCCATGGAGAGAAACTATACCAGTTTCCATTGAAACAGGTAAGTCCAGTTTCCATGGAGACACCCCAGACCAGTTCACATGGAGACACGGCATATCAGTTGCCATGGAAATATCCCAGTCCAATTTCCATGGAGACTCCCCAGACCAGTTCACATGGAGACATCCCAGACTAGTTTCAGTGGAGACACATCAGACCAATTCCCATGGAGAAATGCCAGTCGACACCCAGACGAGTACTCAAGGAGACACCTCATAACAGGACCCATGGAGACATCCCAGACCAGTTCCCATGGAGACAGCCCATACCAGTTTGCCATGGAATCATGCCAGGCCAGTTTCCTTTGAGACACCCAGTCCAGTTGCCATGGAAACACACCAGACCCATTCCTGTGGAGACACCACAAACCAGTACTCATGGAGGCACAAGAGACTAGTTCCCATGTAGACACCCCATACCAGTTGCCATGAAAACACCCTATACAAGTTGCCATGGAACTCGCCAGTCCAGTTGACATGGAGACACACCAGACCAGATCCTTTGAGAAACCCCAGACCAGTACTCATGGAGACACACGAGGCTTGTTCCCATGGAGACTCCCCATACCAGTTGCTATTGAGAAACCACAAACCAGTTCACATGGAAACACCCTGGACCAGTTCCCATGGAGACACCCAAGACCAGTTGCCATGGAGAGAAACTGTACCAGTTTCCACTGAAACAGGTAAGTCCAGTGTACATGGAGACACCCCAGTCCAGTTCGCATGGAGACACCCAAGACCACTACTCATTGAGGCACCCTAGGGTAGTTCCCATGGAGACTCCTCATACAGGTCCATGGAGACACCCAGACCAGTTTCCATCGAGACACATCAGACCAGTTCCCATGGAGACAACCCAGATGAGTACTCATGGAGACACCCAAACCAGTACTCATGGAAACAATCAAGACTATTTCTCATGAGAACACCCAGACCATTACTAATGGAGACATTTAATACTAGTACCCATAAAGACATTCCAGACCATTTCTCCTGGAGACACCCCAGACCAGTACTTATGCATACACTTGTGACTAGTTTACATAGAGACAGCCTAATGTGGCTCCAATGGAAACATGCCAGTCAAGGAGCCATGGATATACCCCAGTTTAGTTCCCATGGAGACACCCAAGACCAGTTTCTATGGAGGCACCCAAGAGTAGTACTCATGGACACAACCCAGTTCAGTACCCATGGCAACCACCCAGACCAGTTCCCATGGAGATACCGCACACCAGTACTCATGGAGACACAGGAGACTAGTTCCCATGGAGACATCCCAGTCCAGTTCCCATGGAGACACCCAATCAGACAGACCAATTCCCATGGTGGCATCACAGGAAACATGCCAGTCAAGTGGCATGTTTCTACCATGGAAACATGCCAGTCAAGTGGGAATGGAGACACTCCAGACCAGTTCCCATGGAGGCACCCAAGACTAATACTCATGGACAACCGAGAACAGTTCTCATGGACAGACCCCAGACCCATTCCCATGGATACATCACACACCAGTACTCATGGAGACACCTGAGACTAGTTCCCTTGGAGACATCCCATACCTGTTGGCATGGAAACACACTAGTCCAGTTGTGATGTAGACACACCAAACAGTTCCCATGGAGACACCAAAGATCAGAACTCTTGGAGAAACCTGTGACTATTTCCTATGGAAACACCTCAGACCATTTGCCATGGAGACACCACACACCGTTTCCCATGGAGACACCCAATCAGACAGACCAAGCCAGTACACATGGAGACAGCCGAGACAAGTTCTAATGGAAACAACCAAAACCAGTTGTAATGGAGACACCCCAGACCAGTTCCAGTGTTGAAAACCCAGTCTGCCTCCCATGGCAGCACACCAGTCAATTTGCCATTGGGACAACCCAGACCAATTCCAATGGAGACAATACAGACCACTTCTTATGGAGACACCCCAAACAGGTACTCATGGAGACAACCCAGATCAGTTCCCATGGATACACCAAAGACCAGTTCCTATGAAGACAATGCACACCAGTACTCATGGAGACATCTGAAACTAGTTCCCAGGTAGACACCCCATACCAGTTGCCATGGAGAGAAACTATACCACTTGCCATGGAAACACGTCAGTCCAGTTTCCATGGAGACACCCCAGTCCAGTTCCCATGGAGACATGCCATAACAGTTGCCATGGAAACACGCTAGTCCTGTTTCCATGGATACACCCCAAACCAGTTTTTATGGAGACACCCAAGACTAGTACTCATGGAGACAACCGAGTTCAGTTCCTATGGATACACTGCAGACCAGTACTCATGGAGACATCTGAGACTAGTTTCAATGGAGAAACCCCATACCAGTTGACTTGGAAACACACCAGTCCAATTGCCATGGAGACACCCCAGACCACTTCCAATGGATACACACCAGAGCAGTTCCCATGGAGACACCACAAGCCAGTGGAGACACCTGAGTCAAGTTCTCATGGAGACAACCAATACCAGTTGTAATGGAGTCACCTCAGACCAGTTCCCTTGTTGACACCCCAATATGCCTCCCATGTCAATTTGCCATTGGGCCATGCCAGTCAATTTGCCATTGGGACACCCCAGACCAGTTCCCATGGAGACACCCGAGATCACTTCTTATGGAGACACCCCAGACTAGTACTCATGGAGACAACCCAGATCAGTTTCCATGAATACAGGGCAGACCAGTTCCTATGAAGACAATGCACACCAGTACTCATGAAGACATTTGAGACTAGGTCCCATGAAGACACCCCATACCAGCTGACATGGAAACACACCAGTCTAATTGACATGAAGACACCCCAGACCACTTCCCATGGAGACACCCCAGACCAATTCCCATGGAGACACCCCAGACCAGTACTCATGGAGACACCTGAGACTAGTTCCCATGGAGACACCCCATATAATTTCCCATGGAAACACTCCAGTCCAATTCCCATGGAGACAACACAGAACAGTACTCATGGAGATACGCCAGACCAGTTCCCATGGAGACACTCCAGAGTAGTACTCATGGAGACAACCCAAAGAAGTTCCCAAGGACAAACCCCATACCAGTTCCCATGGAGTCAACGCACACCAGTACTCGTGGAGACATGGGAGACTAGTTCCCATGGAGACACCCCATACCAGTTGCCATGGAAACACACCAGTCCAGTTGCCATGGAGAGACCCCAGAACAGTTCCCATGGAGAAACCCCAGACCAGTTCCCATGAAGACACCCCAGAGCAGTTCCATGGAGACACCCCAGACCAGTACTCATGGAGACACCTGAGACTAGTTCCCAAGTGGACACTCTAGATCAGTACTTTTGGAAATACCCAGAGTAGTTCCAATTGGGACACCCCAGAAAGTTGCCATGGAAACACGCCACTTCAGTTGCCACGAAAACACACCAGACCAATTCTCCTGGAAACACCACAAACTAGTACTCATGGAGACACCAGTTCCCAGGTAGACACCCTATATAAGTTGCCATGGAGTGAAACTATACCAGTTGCCATGGAAACAGGACAGTCCAGTTTCCATGGAGACATCCAGTCCAGTTCCCATGGATACACCCAAGACCAGTACTCATGGAGGCACCCTAGCCTAGTTCCCAAGGAGAATCCTCATACGAGGTGCATTGGAGACACCCCTGTGGGAAGCCGTGTTCCGTGAGGCCCGAGGGCAAGGATGGAGCATAGGGTAGGGACGCCTACCTGCTCTCCTACATGGGATTGAGCGCAGGGTAGGGACGCCTAACTGCTTTCCCCTAAGCCTTCAGGGTCAACTAGGTACAGGGCAGACCATAGCCCCATTGTTAGAGAGTGCGCGTGATGCACGACTTATCTGGATGTTCTCAGCTAGGCTGTTCTCAATGATATCTAACCAGATGCTTGCTCTATGTATCTTTTCCAAGAATGTCTTGAGCTGACAGATGCCTTGTCCTGGGAAAGGGGACTTGGAGAAATGCCCAGAAAAGCCGCATAAGTGTACGCCTGCAACTAATAAAGTTACTGCAGTCTCATCATGGACTAGCAGTCCTCCTGAAGTCCCGCTTTCTCTTGTCTTTATTTCTCCTAAAACCTCCTAGCCCTACCTCCAGGACCTGTGATGCGGGCTGGATCCGATAACTGGCGCCCGTGAACAGGGACCTGGAGACACTGGGTCAAAGTAGGAAGGTCGCCGTTGGTAAAGATCGCGACGAAACAGTGAGTAAAGGCGGATTGAGTTTTTTTTACATTCAGGAGTAATAAAATGGGGCAAGTACAGAGCAGGGATCTTTTTATACAGGTCCTGCACAGCATGCTTGTGTCTCTCGGTGCCTGTGTAAAGCATGGGACAAAGTAAAAGTGCACTTTAGAGTAAATGTTGAAGTCTATGTGATCACAAAATAATGTTGTTTATTGTTGAAATTAGAATCTTAGTATATGTATGGAATTTAAAATCTGTAATAAGTGGAACTCCACTGCTGAAACTGCCTCTGAAGCCGATAAACTCAAAGGCAGCTGGAGAGTGCGGGGCTATCCGCTCTCTCACATTAAGATTACTTGTTTAAAAATTATAAGAGAACTCACAGGGAAATGCAAATCTTGGCCAAATTGGGTATTAGTTATTATTTCAGAAAGCCAAAAAGGAAGAAAAAAAATGAGATCTGTCTATCTTTTAAGCATGAAAAGAAATTCAGCCAGATCTATTACTGAGGCTTCCCCTGAAGTAAGCATGATGTGGGGGAAGGGAGAGACATGAGGCGATCCAATGTAGAAGCCCGCTCTCCTAGTATATTAAATTAAAAATTTCCTTTCTTGCCATAAAAAAGTTTTTAAAGTTTAGAAATGCATCTGGGATATCTGTACACGTGTGAAGAGAAAGCTAGTATAAGACTAAATGCGTGTACGTCCGATTTCGGATATTAGATAGGTCTTGAACAAGCCTTAACTCTTTATAGGAGCTACAGAAATGAAAAACCCAGAACTGTTTCTTTTTCCTGAGAAAAACAGTGAAAAAATCTTCTTGAAAGAAATTCAAGCTAATTCCAGCAACAAGATTTGCATTTCCATAATAAAGAGTAGTTTTCAAAATGCTAATGAACCTTATTGAAAAGTTAACTTTTAAGGCCTTCAAGAAAATAAGTAAATTTGTCTCTGTCATAGAATTTATCCAAAGTAAAAACTTTATTAATGATAAAGATCTAAGTAGTCCAGGTAACTGGCTACATCCTTTGTTGAGGGAGGAAAGGGTAGAGGCCCTTCCCCCATCAGACAGTTAATATAGTGTCCTGCCAGTAGCCATCTTAAAGAATGTAATAATTTACAGTCAAATAAACAAAACCTAGTTTCCCAGAGCCACTGGCAAATAAAAATTAAAGTTTAAATTTACCTCACAAAAAACCTAGAGAACAGAATTGAATCTATTAATTGATTATGTCTTGTATTTTCCTTAGAAATATAAAATGTTATTAATCTAAGAACTACTAAATATATTTAAATTGCCAGCTGTAAAAATTTAGAGTACAAATTAAATTAGGAGAAATTATAGAGTTGTAGTGAATAAATACTTAAAGCATAAAAACTTATTTTTAAGAAAATAAAATGTTATATTTCTTCTAATAATTAGGAATTCAAAATAAGTTACTTATTATTGATCTAATTAAAAAGAGGATTAATTCTATGATCTCAGCAAAATTTTTTCTATACAAAAACTAGTCTAAATCTAATTGATATCTTAAGATAATAATAGATAATAATAACAGGTATTAAAATATTTAAATCACATATAGATATTTATTTGATGGTTTTTTCCATGTTAAAATTTCAAGGCATTAACAGAGATGATTCTTGGAAAGCTCCAAGGGCCCGGATTAATACAAGAAATTTATTCTCTCTTCTTATAGGAAAACTTTTTAAACAAATCTAATATACTTGAAATTGCATGGAAAGCCTTATCAAATAAAAATTAAAAGGTATATATTAAATATTATAAAAGTTTTTGCCTGTAAGAAAGGCAAAAACAATATAGTTCTTAAATATAGCCAAATTTTTCAACAGCAGTAGAATTTCAAGAAAGACAAAAGCCATGCTTTTGGATCAGACCAATAAAGTATCAAACCTATAAGTTTTACTGAATAAGTTTCTTTGCCATTATTTTTTTTAAATTAAAAATACCTACTTAAGTTACTTTATAAATTAGCTTTTACAATATAATCAATATCATATAAATTAAGTTACATGAGAAGCCAATGTTTTATAAGTAATTGAATTTTAACTGTATATGGCAGCCTACATTTTAATTAAGCTAAAGGCAAGGCAACATTTATAGCTTATGAATCCAAAAGTAAATTTGCTTTATTTTTAAAGTAAAGATACCTTACCATGATAGCAGTCAGCACCTGTACATTACTACAAGAGGCCCAAGAGAAAGGTTGGTGTACACACCCTCCTACATAGAAGTCAAAATATTTAATATTTTATATTCTACCGGGAACCCTGGCTTAGGGACTTAATTTATTTCTAACACAAGGAATAGTATTAACTACTACATTAAAAGAAATTTTTTATCTCAAGTATTAACCATTTTTACAGATAGATCCAGTTCTACAAAGGCTAGATATACTACAGCAGAGGAGCAAAGGTCCTTCAAACCTCTTATATTTCAGTAGAAATACAAGCTCTTATTTATGCCTTAACAGATTTTACTACAGAGCCCATCAATCTATTATATAATAATAGTACTTATATGGTAAATATATCAAAAATTATTAAAACAGCTACTATAAGGCACATTAATTCAGCATGTACTGACACCATTCAACAGCTATTTCAAGATATACAAGGGATCCTACATTCCTAGTCTAGCCCCTGCTTTATTGGACATGTACGGGCCCACTCTAAACTTTCAAGGCCCCTAGCTGCTGGTAATCAAGCAGTTGGACTCCTGGATACTGGTGCGGATGTTTCAGTAATCTCTGCTGATCATTGGTCCGCCGCATGGCCATTACAAGATACCAGTACATTCCTGCAAGGGATAGGGCAGAGTCAATCGCCCCAGCAAAGTAGCAGAATACTGACTTGGAAGGGTAAAGCGGGGGGGGGGTGTCGGGTACTTTCCAGCCTTATGTAGTGCCGTTTCTGCCCATTAACCTGTGGGGACGTGACATTATGGAGAAAATGGGTGTGTATCTTTGGAGTCCAAATACTACTGTGACAAATCAGCTAATGAATTAAGGGCTGCTTCCTGATCAAGGCCTTGGTAAGGAAGGGCAAGGTATAACCCAACCTATCCTCCCTAAGTGGAAGCCAGACAGAGCAGGCCTGGGACATTTCTAGCAGAGGCCATTGATTCTCCTGCTATTCATGCTGAAAAGATTCAATGGAAGTCTGATGACCCAGTATGGGTAGATCAATGGCCTCTGACTCAGGAGAAACTACAGGCAGCCCAGCAATTGGTGCAGGAGCAGTTACAATCTGGCATATTGAGCCCTCCAATTCTCCCTGGAACTCACCTATATTTGTCATTAAGAAGAAGTCAGGGAAATGGAGACTATTACAGGACCTAAGAAAAGTTAATGAAACCATGTTTATGATGGGGGCGCTACAACCCGGATTGCCATCACCTATCGCCATACCAGCTCAAACCTTTAAAATAATTGTGGATTTGAAAGATTGTTTTTATACTATCCCTCTGCATCCAAAGGATTGCCAGAGATTTGCTTTTAGTGTACCGTCTGTTAATTTGAAAGAGCCAATGACTAGATATCATTGGAAGGTGTTGCCTCAGGGCATGGCCAATAGTCCAACTTTATGCCAGAAGTTTGTCCAAATAGCTATAGCAAAGACTAGGCAGAACCATCCAGGGGTATATATCATCCATTATATGGATGATATCTTACTAGCTCATAAACAGCATGAAGAGTTGACAGCGGCCTATGGGCATATGCAGGAAGGATTAAGGCGGTATGGTCTGCAAGTGGCTAATGAAAAGGTGCAATTACAGCATCCATATGGATACTTGGGCTATACATTATACCCCAGACATTTCGTGCTGCAGTGAATCAGAATTAGAATGGCAGACTGTAGGACTTTGAATGATTTTCAAAAGTTGATAAGGGACATAAATTGGATTCGTCCTACCTTAGGACTCACTACAGGAGAGCTAAAGCCACTATTTGACATACTCAAAGGTGATTCTGATCCCACTTCACCAAGGCAGCTCACTAAGGAGGCTAGGCAGAGCTTACAAAAGGTTGAACTGGCCATTACTAACTCCCAGCTAACTTACTGTTCATACAGTGAACCTTGGCAGCTTTTAATTTTGGCAATTGCCCTTACTGCAACAGGTGTCCTATATCAGCACGGGGTGCTTCAGTGGTTACATGGAGCCGCCACCCCTTCTAAAGTTTTGGCACCATATTATGAGCTTGTGGCCGAAAAGATACAGCAGGGAAGGAAATGTAGCATCTTACACCTTGGACAAGAACCAGCTGCTATTGCTATTCCTTATACAGCCAAACAACTTGACTGGTTGCTAAACATGACCAATTCTTTTCCTCTAGCCTTGGCTCATTACACGGGAAAAATATTGCACCATTACCCTCCTGATTAAATTATTCACTATGCTTCTAGATCAACGTTCATCTTTCCTTCAATTGTAAAAGCTCAACCCATTCCCCAGGCGTTGTTAGTTTTCACTGATGGGTCATCAAATGGGACTGCGGCAGTCACTACCTTTGATTGCCAGCGTCTTGGAGTACTACTTATACCTCAGCTCAGCAAGTAGAATTATTCGCCATCAAGCAGGCTTTGACACTATATCCTCAACCTATCAATATCTACTCAGACAACCAGTATGCTGTGTTAGCTCTAAACCTGATAGAGACAGTACCCCATATTGCTGCTGCCAATGAGACAATACAGCAATTGTTTCAGGAGATTCAAGAAGTTTTACGCTCTCGCAAGCGAGCTTGCTTTATAGGGCATATTCGGGGTCACTCTCAGCTAGCAGGACCTTTAGCAGAAGGTAATGAGCTTGTGGACGGTCAAACGCAGGGCTGTTTCTTAGCCATCACTGATCCAGTCCCGGCAGCAAAAGACTCATTCGCTGCATCATCAGTCAGCGCAAGGACTTCGATGGCAATTTAAGATCTCACGCGAGGCCGCCAGGCAAATTATCCGTGACTGTCCTCAGTGTCCACAGCTGTTACCTATACCTCATTTTGGGGTGAACCCCCGCGGTTTAAAGCCCAATCAGTTATGGCAGATGGATGTTCAGCATGTTCCCTCCTTTGGAAAGCAGAAATCTGTTCATGTAACTTTAGATACCATCTCTCACTTTATCTTAGCATCACCTCAGACAGGTGAGGGAGCCAAGCATTGTATAGACCATTTATTATATTGTTTTTCCATTTTGGGTATTCCACAGCAGATTAAGACTGATAATGCACCTGCCTACTGCAATAAAAAATTTCAGCAGTTCTGCACAACTTTTAGAATCTCCCTTAAACATGGCATTCCTTTCAACCCACAGGGGCAAGGCATTGTGGAGCGAGCTCATCAAGAACTCAAAAATCAGCTTTTTAAAATTAAAAAGGGGGAGTATTATACTCACACCCCCAGGAATTTACTTAATCATATAATCTTTATTTTAAACTTTTTGCAAATGGACAAACACGGCCAGATGGCGGCTCAGCGGTTTTGGGAGCCCATACCAAAATGCTTTCCAGATGTATACTGGAGAGATCCACTGACTAGGGAATTACATGGGCCGAATTCAGTACTAATGTGAGGGAGAGGCTATGTTTGTGTTTTCCCAACAGGAGACAAGAATCCTTGGTGGCTACCTAAGCAGTGTGTGCGCCATGCCTCGAAGTCAGGTGGCAAAGCTGAGGGATCGACTGGACCGCCTGCGGCTGGGGCCATCTAGAAATGAAATGGGACTAATGTGGAGGACCTGCCACAGTAATGTGACAGTGTGCCAGGGAAAGCTGTGTGACTGGGCCAACACTGATAATGACTTTTGCCCCCAGAACCTAGTGACTGGACTTTGGACAATGGACAATATTACTTACCAAAGAGATTTGTGGAAAATGGTGGCCGCCATGGACTATATCACTGTCAGGAAGGAGAATGTGATGGTGCAGCCACAAAGGGGAGTCATTAGTGGCTCGGGGAGCAGCTGGAATGTGAGCGTGTCTGCATGTGTACCTGAACCTTATGCCTTGTTACGGGGTAATTTTAGTATTAGCCTAGATAATGAAACTGGAATAACCAGCATCGCCTGTAATAATTGTAGTCTAACTAACTGCATTAATGGCACTACCCCTTCCTTGTTAATCTTATATCAACCTGTATTTGTCCTCCTGCCAGTTAACACCACCCAAGAGTGGTACTCTGACTGGGGCTTGCTGTTCTTCAGACAGTAGAAAAGGCCTTAAGTCGAACGAAAAGATTTATAGGATTGTTAATAGCAGGTATCACTGCCTTAATCACTTTAATTGCTTCTGCCACTGCATCTGCCATATCGTTAACAACTTCCATTCAGACAGCAGACTATGTAAACAACCTGGCTTACAATGTAACGCAAGCACTACAAACCCAAGAGAACTGGGACAAGAAAATAGAGCAAAGGGTGAACGCTCTCTATGATGTTGTACAAACCCTAGGCGATGAGATTGTAAGCTTGGAGGTGAAAAGCTCTCTTAAGATGCCGCGCTGCATTCTCATGGATTTGCATAACACCAAAAGAATATAATGATTCTAAGTTTCCATGAGAAAATGTCAAAAGGCATCTTCAGAGTATATGGCATGATGCAAACACCTCCCTTGATTTGAGAATGTTGCATGGAGAAATCCAAAATTTGCTGAACGCACCAAAGCTTGATATAGATATAGCCCGAGAAGCCTCCGAGTTTGTATCCCGGCTACGGAACAACTTCCCAACTATAAGTGCTTTCCTTCATGGAGTAATAGGCCTAATTGCAGTAGCAAGTTTCCTGATACTTTTATGCATGTTGTTGCCTTTCTGTATAAGATTAATCTGTAAGCAAATGGACAAGTTAGCCATGGACATCCGCCTGCTTCAGCTGCATCAAGAGAAGGACAGCATCCCACTTGAGTTGTAATAAATTAAAAAGGGGGAGCTGTGGGAAGCCGTGTTCCGTGGGGCCCGAGGGCAAGGATGGAGCATAGGGTAGGGACGCCTACCTGCTCTCCCCTAAGCCTTCAGGTCAACTAGGGACAGGGCAGACCATAGCCCCATTGTTAGAGAGTGTGCGTGATGCACGACTTATCTGGATGTTCTCAGATAGGCTGTTCTCAATGATATCTAACCAGATGTTTGCTCTATGTATCTTTTCCAAGAATGTCTTGAGCTGATGGGTGGCCTTGTCCTGGGAAAGGAGCACTTGGAGAAATGCCCAGAAAAGCCGCATAAATGTACCGCGGCAACTAATAAAGTTACTGCAGTCTCATCATGTATTAGCAGTCCTCCTGAAGTCCCGCTTTCTCTTGTCTTTATTTCTCTTAAAACCTCCTAGCCCTACCTCCAGGACCTGTGACGCCGGCTGGATCCGGTACACCCCAGACCAATTTCTATGGAGACAGGTCAGACCAGTACCCATGGAGACACCCCAGATGAGTACTCATGGAGACACTCGAGACTAGTTCCCATGAGAACACTCAGACCAGTACTCATAGAGACATTTAATACTAGCACACATGGAGACATCCCAGACCATTTTCCATGGAGACACCCAATACCAGTACTTGTGCAGACACTTGAGACTAGTTCACATGGAGACACCCCAATCTGGCTTTCATGGAAACATGCCAGGCAAGTGGCCATGGATACACCCCAGACCAGTTCTCATGGAGACATGCCAGACCAGTTCCCATGGAGGCACCCAAGACAAATACTCATGGACACAACCCAGATCAGTTTCCATGGACACACCCCAGATCAGTTCCCATGGAGACACTGCACACAAGTACTCATAGAGACACCTGAGACTAGTTCCCATGGAGAAACCCCATACTAGTTGCTATGGAGACACCCCAGACAAGTTCCCTAGGAGACACCACAATCTGGTGCCGAATGAAACATGCCATTCAATTTGGCTCCATGTGAAAAAATACTCCATGTGAACTGGTCAGGTAGGCACCTCTGAACAGTTCACATGGAGACTTGGCATATCAGTTGCCATGGAAACATGCCAGTCCAGTTGCCAGGGAGACACCCCAGACCACTTCATATGAAGACACCCCAGACTAATTTCCATGGGGACACCTCAGACCAATTCCCATGGAGACATACCGGACGAGTACTCATGAAGACACCTCATACCAGGACCCATGGAGACATCCCAGACCAGTTCCCATATAGACAGCCAATATCAGTTGCCATGGAAACATGGCAGGCCAGTTGCCATTGAGACAGCCCAGTCCAATTGCCATGGAAACAGTCCAGACCCATTCCTGTGGAGACACCACAAACTAGTACTCGTGCAGGCACCAGATACTAGTTCTCATGTAGACACCCCATACCAGTTGCCATAGAGACACCCTATACAAGTTGCCATGGAAACATGCCAGTCCAGTTGACATGGAAACACCCAGACGAGTTCCCTTGAGACACCCCAGACCCATACTCATGGAGACACAGGAGGCTAGTTCCCATAGAGACTCTCAATTCCAGTTGCTTTTGAGAAACCCCAAACCAGTTCAAATGGAGACACCCCAGACCAGTTTCCATGGAGAAACCCAAACCAGTACTCATGGAGACACCTGAGAATAGTTCCCAAAAGAACACCCAGACCATGTTCCATGGAGAAAACCCAGACCAGTACTTATGCAGACACCTTAGACTAGTTCCCATAGAGACATTCTATATTAGTTTCTATGGAAACAGGCCAGGACAGTTTCTATGGAGACACCCCAGACCAGTTCCCATTGAGGCACTCACTAGTACTCATGGATACAACCCAGATCAGTTCCCATGGACACACCCCAGACCAGTTTCCATGGATACACCACACACCAGTACTCATGGAGACACCGGAGACTAGTTCCCATGGAGACACCCCATACCAGTTGCCATGGAAACACCACAGACCAATTCCCCTGGAGACAACCCAGGCCAGTACTCATGAATACACCTGAGATTAGTTCCCATGGAGAAACCCCATACCAGTTGCAATGGAGACACCCAAGTCCAGTTGCCATGGAGATACCCAATACCAGTTTCCATGGAGATACTCCAGCCCAGTTTTCTTGGAGACATGCCAGACCTGTTCCTACGGAGACACCTCAGACCAGTACTCATGGAGATACCAGAGACAAGTTTTTATGGAGATACCCCAGACCAGTATTCATGGAAACCCCATACCAGTTGCAATGGGGTTGCCATGGAGACAAGTTCCCATGGAGACACCACAAATCTGGTTCAGACTGAAACACGCCAGTCAATTTGCCATGTAAACACCCAAGACCAGTTCACATGGAGACAGGGCATATCAGTTGCCATGGAAACATGCCAGTCCAGTTGCCATGGAGACACCCCAGACAAGTTTCCATGGAGAAACACCAAACCAGTTCCCATGGAGAAACCCCAGATCATTACTCATGCAGACACCTGAGACTTGTTACAATGGAGAGATCCCATATCAGTTGCCATGGAGATGCCACAGACCAGTTCCCATAGATATCAAACAGACAAGTTCCCATGGAGACAGCCCAGACCAGTACTCATGGAGACACCCTAGACTAGTGTCCACGGGGACACCACAGAGCAGTTGCCATGGAAACAAGCCACTCCAGTTGCCACGGAAACACACCAGGTCAATTCTCCTGGAGACCACAAACCAATACTTATGGAGACACTCAGACTAGTTCCCTTGGAGAAACCCCATACCAGTTGCCATGGAAACATGCCAGTCCAGTTGCAATGGAGACACCACAGACCAGTACTCATGGAGATACCAGAGACAAGTTTTTATGGAGATACCCCAGACCAGTATTCATGGAAAAACCTGAGACTCGTTCCCATTGAGACACCCCAAATCAACTACCATGCAAACACCCCATACTAGTTACCAAGGAAACTGGCTAGTCCCGTTGCCTTGGAAACACTCCAGTCCAGTTGCCATGGAGACATGCCAGACTAGTTCCTATGGTGACACACCTGTCTGGCTCCCATGGAGAAACCCCAAACCATTTCCCATGTAGACACCCCAGAACAGTTACCATGGAGACACCACATACCAGTATTCCAGGACACTCGAGACTAGTTCCCACTTAGACTGTCCATGACATCTGCCTGGAGACACCCCATACCAGTTGCCATTTAAACACGCCAGTCTAGTTTCCCTGCAGACACTCCAGACCAGTTCCAATGCAGACACCCCAACCAGTACTCATGGAGAAACATGAGACTAGTTCTGTGGAGACACCCAAGACTAGTTGCCATGAAAACACGCAACTCCAGTTGGCATGGTGACACCATAGACAATTTCCCATGGAGATACCCCAGACCAGTTCCTATGGAGACACCCCTGACCAGTGCCCAATGAGATACCACAGACCAGTTCCCATGGAGACAACCCAGACCAGTACTCATGGAAACACTGGAGACTAGGTCCCATAATGTCAACCCATATCATTTGCCCTGCAGTTGCCATGGAAACACACCAGTCCAGTTGCCATGGAGACACCACAGACCAGTTCTCATGGAGACACCCAAGACTGTTACTCATGGAGACACCCAAGACTGTTACTCATGGAGACACACATGACTAGTTCTCATGGAGAAACCATATATCTGTTGCCATGCACATACAATACAAGTTTCCAGGGAAACATGCCACTCCAGTTGCCATGCAGACACCCCATACCAGGTCCCATGCAGACACTCCAGACTAGTTCCCATGGAAACAAGCTAGATCAATTCCTATTCAGACACCATAGACCAGTTCCTACGGAGACACCCCAGACAAGTTCCCATGCATTCACCCCAAGCAGTACTCATGGAGAAACCAGAGTCTAGTTCCCCTGGGGACACCCAATGCCAGTTGCTTTGAAAACACACAAGTCCAGTTGCCATGGTAACACACCAGACAAGTTCCCAAGGTGACACCCAAACCAGTTCAAATGGAGATACCCGAGACTAGTTACGATGGATACACACCATAACAGTTGCCATGGAAACACGCCATTTCAGTTGTCATGGAGACACCTCAGAGCAGTTCACATGGAGACAGCCCAGACCAGTTAACATGGAGACACCTCAAACCAATTCCTATGGAGACATGCCTGGCCATTACCCATGGAGAAACTGTTTACCCGTTCCCATGATAAAACGCCAGTCCAGATCACATAAAGGAACCCCGGACCAATTCCTATGGAGAAACCCCAGACCAGTTCCTATAGCAACACCCTAGACCAGGTCCCATCGCGAAACCCAGACAACTACTCATGGAGACACCAAAGACTAGTTAATGTGCAGACACCCCAAACCAGTACTCATGGACATACCACAGACCAGTTCCCATGGAGACACCCCAGACATTTTCCCATGGAGACACACCAAACTATTAATAGTACTCATGGAGACACCCGAGACTAGTTCCCATGGAGACATCCCATATCATTTGCCATGCATGCACCCCATAATAGTTGCATGGAAACAAGCCTGTCCAGTTGCCATGGAGACACCACAGACCAGGTCCCATGCAGACACCACAGAACTGTACTCATGGAGAATCCTGAGAGTAGTTCCCATGGAGACACACAATTCCAGTGGCTATGGAGACTCGGAACGCCAGTTGCCATGTTGACACCCAAGACAAGTACCCATTGAGACACCCCAGTGCAATTTTCATGGAGACACCTGAGACTAGTTCCCTTGCAGACACACCTGACCAGTGCTCATGGAGGGACCCCAGATCAGTTCTCATGGATACACACCAGACCAGTACTTAAGGAGAGATCTGAGACTAGTTCCCATTGAGACACCACAGATCTGTTTCCATGCAGACACCCTGTTCCAGGTTCCATGAAACATGCCAGTCCAGTTACCATGGAGATGCTCCAGACTAGTTCCCATGCAGACACCTCAACGAGTACACCTGGAGAAATCTGAGACTAGATGTCATGGAGACACCCAGTACCAGTTGCCCTGGAGACACCCAGTCCATTTCCCATATAAACACAGGAGTCTGGCTCCCAAGGAAACAAGCCAGGCAATTTTTCTAGGAAGCACCCCAGACCAGTTGCTATGGAAATAGGTCAGTACATTTGCCATGGAAACACACCAGTCCAGTTTCCATGGACACACCCAATATCAGTTGCCATGGAAACACGTAAGTCTAGTTGCCATGGTGACACCCCAGACAAGTTTCCATGGAGACACCACAGAACAGTTGCCATGGAAACATGCTAGTCCAGTTGCCATGGAAACACCACAGACCAGTTACCAAGGAAACAACCAAGACCAGTTTCCATAGAAACACGCAAGCCTGTTTCTATGGTTACATTCCAGACAAGTTCCTATAGAGATACTACAGACCAGTACCCATGGAGACAACCCAGACCATCTCCCACAAAGAAACCCCATACCAGTTGCCATGATTAAACAACATTCCAGTTTCCATGGAGACACCCCATATCAGTTGCCCTGCAGTTGTCATGAGTACTCAACTGGGTTGTCTCCATGGGAACTGGTCTTAGGTTTTTTTTTTATTAGTACTGGTCTGCAATTTCTGCACGGGAACTAGTCTGGGGTGCCTCCATAGCAATGGGACTGGCATGTTCCCATGGCAACTGGAATGGCGTTTTTTATGGCAACTGCAGGGCAACTAATATAGGGTGTCTCCATGGGACCTTGTCTCTGGTGTCTACATCAGTACTGGTCAGAGTTATCTCCAAGGGAACTGGTCTGTGGTGTTTCCAGGGGAACTGATCTGGAGTGTCTCCATAAGAACAGGTCTGGTGTGTCTCCATGGGAACTGGTCTGGGGTGTCCCCATGTGAACCGGACTGGCTTTTTACTATGGGCACTGGTATGGGGTTTTTCCATTGGCACTCATCAGGGGTGTCTAAATGGGTACTTGTTTGTGGTGTCTCCATGGGAACTGGTCTGGGGTGTCTCCATGGCAACTGGACTCACGTGTTTTCATGGCAACTGGTATTGGGTGTCTCCATGGGAACTGGTCTTGAGTTACTCCATGAGTACTGGTTAGGTTGTTGGCATGCGAACTCATCTGGGGTGTCTCCATGGCAACTGGTATTGGGTATCTCCATGGGTACTAGTGTCAGGTTTCTCCATGAGTACTGGTCTGTGGTGTCCTCAGGAAACATGCGATTCCAGTTGCCAGGGAGAAACCCAGACCATGTCTCATGCAGACACCACAGACCAGTACTCATGTAGAAACCTGAGAGGAGTTCCCATGGAGACACCCAATATGAGTTTTCATGTTAACATGCCAGTCCTGTTGCCATGGAGAAACCTCAGACCAGTTCCCATGAAGACACCCCATACCCAATCCCATGGAGTCACCCCAGATGTGTACTTATGGAGACACCCAGACCAGTATTCATGGAGAAACCCTAGACTAGTTCCCTGCAGACCATCCAGACCAGTACTCAAGGAGACATCCCAGACCAGTTCCCATGGAGACTCCTTAGATGAGTTCCAATGGAGAAACCCCAGACCAGTTCCCATGCAGACAACCCAGAACAGTTCCCTTAGAGACAACCCAGACCAGTTCACATGGAGACACCCCTGACCAGTTTCCATCGAGACAAGCCAGAATACTTCACATGTACACACCCTAGACTAGTACTTATGTAGAAAACCAGGCCAAAACTCATAGAGACACCCGAGACTAGTTTCCGTGGAGACAACCAAGACTAGTAGTCATGGAAACATCTCAGAACAGTTCCCATGGAGACACCAAAGACCAGTATTCATGGAGACACAGGAGACCAGTTCCCATGGAGACACCACAGACCCCAGACTGGTACTCATGGAGTCACCCCAGACCCGTTCCCATGCAGACACCGCAGACCAGTACTCATAGAGAAACCTGAGAACTGCTCCCATGGAGACACCCCAGAACAGTAATCATGGAGACACCCAGACCAGTTCCCATGGAGACACCCCATACTGCTACTCATGGATACAGCCATGTCTAGTTTCCATGGAGACACTACATATCTGTGACCAGGCACACACCCCCTACCAGTTGCCATAGAAACATGCTAGTCCAGTTGCCATGGAGACACCACAGACCAGGTCCCATGCAAACACCACAGAGCAGTACACATGGAGAAACCTGAGAGTAGATCCCATGGAGACACCCAATACCAATTTTTATGGAAACACGCCCATCCATTTACCATTGAGACGCTTCAGACCAGTTCCCATGCAGACACCCCAGACCCATTCACATTGAGTCACACCAGACGTGTACTTATGGAGACATCCAAACCAGTACTCATTGAGACACCCCAGACCAGTTCCCATGGAAACAACACAGAACAGTCCCCATGGAGACACCCAAGACCAGATTCCCTGGAGAGAAGCCAGACTAGTTGCCATGTACACACTCCAGACTAATACTTATGGAGACAACCAGGCCAGTACGCATAGAGAAACTGAAAACTAGTTTCCATGGAGACATCTCAGCCCAGTTCTCATGGAGACATCTGAGACCAATTCTCATGGTGACACCACAGATCAGTTCTCTTGGACCAGAAATGATGTAGACAACAGAGACTATGCCCCACGGAGACACCCCATATCAGTTGCTTTGCAATGGCCATGGAAACACGCCAGTCCAGTTGCCATGGAAACACCCCAGTCCAGTTGCCATGGAGACACCCCAGACTGGTACTCATGGAGAGACCCCAGACCCGTTCCCATGCAGATACTGCAGACCAGTACTCATGGAGAAACCTGAGACCAGATCCCATGGAGACAACCCAGATGAGTACTCATGGAGACCCGCAGGCCAATACTCATAGAGACATCTGAGATTAGTTTCCATGGAGACACTCCAGACCAGTACTCATGGAGACACCCCAGACTATTTCTCATGGAGACACCACAACCAGTTCCCTTGGAGACAACCCTGACCAGTACTGATGTAGACACCAGAGACTAGGTCCCATGAAGACAACCCATATAAAAAGCCCTGCAGTTCCATTTGCCATGGAAACATGCCAGACCAGTTGCCATGGAGACACCCCAGACAGGTTACCTTGGAGATACCACAGACAAGTACACATAGTGACTTGTCTATGGAAACACGCCAGTCCATTTGCCATGGAAACATGCCAGACCAGTTGCCATGGAGACACCCCAGACAGGTTACCTTGGAGATACCACAGACAAGTACACATAGTGACTCCCCAGAGCAGTACCAATGGAAAAACCTCATACCAGTGCTCATGGTAAAAAGCCAGTCCGGATCCCATAGAGACACCAAAGACCAGTTCCCTTAAAGACAATCTAGAACAGTACTGATGTAGACACGAGAGACTATGTCCCATGGAGACACCCCATATCAGTTGCCCTGCAATTGCCATGGAAACATGCCAGTCCCATTGCTATGGAGACACCCAAGACTAGTTCCCATAAGGACACCTCAGACCAGTTTCCATTGAGACATCCCAGACCAGTTTCCATGGAGATACCCTGGACTATACTCATAGAGATACTCAAGACTGCTTTTCATGGAGACACCCCAGACCAGTACTCATGGATACCTGAGATCAGTTCCAATGGAGACACCACAGACCAGTTCCCTTTGAGACACCCCAGGTCAGTTTCCATGGAGACAAGCCAGACTAGTTCCCATGTCACACCCCAGAATAGTACTCATTGAGACAACCAGCCCAGTACTCATAGAAACACCAGAGAATATTTTCCATGGAGACACCCAAGACCAGTACTCATGGCGACACCTCAAACAAGTTCCTATGAAGACACCACAGACTAGTTCCCATAAAGACAACCCAGACTAGTACTGATGGAGACACTGGAAACTAGGTCCCATGGAGACACCACATATCAGTTGACCTGCAGTTGCCATGGAAACACGCCAGTCCAGTTGCCATGGGAACACAACAGTCCAGTTGCCATGGAGACACCCCAGACAAATTCCCATGGAGACACTCCAGATTGGTAATTATGGAGACACACCAGACCCGTTCCCATGCAGACACCGCAGACAAGTACTCATAAAGAAACCTGAGACCAGTTCCCATGGAGACAATCTAGATGAGTACTCATGGAGACACCCAGGCCAATGCTCATGGAGACAACCAGACTAGTTTCCATGGAGACAACCGAGACTAGTACTGATTTAGACACAGGACACTAGGTCCCATCGAGTCACCCCATATCAGTTGCCCTGCAGTTGCCATGGAAACACGCAAGTCCAGTTGACATGGAAACACACCAGTCCAGTTACCATGGAGACACCCAAGACCAGTTACCATGGACACACCCAGACCACTTCCCATGGACACACCACAGACAAGTACCCATGGATACACCCCAGACCAGTTCCCATGGAGTCACCCCACGCCATAACTCACAGAGACAACCGAGACTAGTTTCCCTGGAGACAACCAAGACCAGTATGGAGAAACCCCACAACAGTTCACATGGAGACAACACAGACTAGTTCACATGGAGACATCACATATCTGTTTCCATGCAGAAACCCCTTATCAGTTGCCAGGGAAACACGCCAGTCCCGTTGCCATGGAGACACCCCAGACCAATTCCCATGGAGACACCCCAGAACATTCCCTATGGATGTTTCCATGGCAACTGATATGGGGTGTGTGCATGGCAACATATATGTAGTGTCTCCATGGAAACTAGACATGGATGTCTGAGTACTCATGGAGAAACCCAAGACAGTACTCATAGAGACAACCAAGACTAGTTTCCATGGAGACAAACCAGACCAGTACTGATGTAGACACAAGACACTAGGTCCCATGGAGACACCCCCTATGTCAGTTGCCCTGCAGTTGCCATGGAAACATGCCAGTCCAGTAGCCATGGAAACAAGCCAGTCCAGTTGTCATGGAGACATCCCAGACCAGTTCCAATGGAGATACCCCATACTGGTACTCATGGAGCCACCCCAAACCAGTTACCATGGAGACACCCCAGACCAGTTCCCATGGACTCACCACAGACAAGTACCCATGGAGAAACCCCAGACCAGTTCCCATGGAGAACTGCTCTGGGCTGTCTCCATGGAAACTGGTCTGGGGTGCGTCCATGAGTACTGATCAGTGTTGTCTGCAGGGAACTAGTCTCAGTTGTCTCCAGGAATACTGGTCTGGGTGTCTCTATAAAAAAAGTCTGAAGATCATTATAAACTGATAAACCAAAAGATAGATATAGAGACAGTAAAGCAACAAGCAGATTGTCAAATTACAGCAGGGAGAGGAGGAGGATCTGGGGGAGATAATAGATCAACTGAAGGACTTGTATACATGCATATAAGTACAACCAATGGACATAAAACTCTGGGGAGGGAGGGGGGAAATCAATAAAATATGTAAAAATAAATAAATAAATAAATTTTTAAAAAGTCTGGGGGGACTCTATGGGAACAGGTCTGGTGCGTCTGCACAGGAACTATGGAAACACCCCAGACCATTTCCCATGGAGACACCCCAGACCAGTTTTCATGGAGATAAGCCAGACTACTTCCCATGTACACACCCCATACTAGTACTTATGTAGACAACCAGGCCAATACTCATAGAGACACCCGAGAAAAGTTCCCATGGAGACACCACAGACCAGCTGCCATAAAGACTTCTCAGACCAGTTCCTATGGAGACACCCCATACCAGTTCCCATGGAGACACCTCAGACAAGTATGCATGGAGACACCTGAGACCATTTTCCATGGAGAAACACCATACCAGTTGCCATGGCAGAACGCAAGTCCAGATTCCATGGAGACACCCCAGACCAATTCTCATGAAGATACGCCAGAACAATACTCATAGAGACAACCAAGACCAGTTCACATGGAGACACAGCAGACCTGTACTCATGAAGAAACCTAAGACTGTTTCCCATGGTGACACCCCATTACCAGTTGTGATAGAGACACACCTGTCAAGTTGCCATGGAAAAACTCCAATCCATTACTCATGGAGACAATCTAGACTAGTTCCCATGGAGACACTACAGACCGGTACTCATGGAGTCTCCCTTGATTAGTCCCTATGGAGACACCAATTGCCATGGAATCACGCCAGTGCAGTTTCCATGCAGGCACCTCAGACCAGTACTGATGGAGAAACCTGAGACTAGTTCCATGGAGAAATCTAATACCATTTGCCATGGAAACATGCCAGTCCAGTTGCCTTGGAAACACTGTATTCCAGACCAGTTCCCATGCAGGCACCCCAGACCAGTACTCATGGGGAAATATGAGACTAGTTCCCATGGAGATACCCAATACCAGTTGCCATGGAAACATGCCAGTGCAGTTGACATGGAGACAGCCCATAAATTTCCCATGGAGAAATCCTGGACCAGTTCCCATGCAGACAACCCAGACCAGTTTCAATGTAAATACGCCAGACCAGTTGATATGGAGACACTCCAGAACAATTCCCATGGAGACACCCCAGACCACTACTCATGGAGACACCTGAGACCAGTTTCCATGGAGACACCTGAGACCAGTTGCCATTGAAACATGTCAGTCCAATTGCCATGGAGACTCCACAGTCCAGTTGCCATGGAAACACCCCAGACCTGTTGACCCTGGAAATCTAAGACTAGTACTGATAGAAATAGTGGAGACCAGTTCCCATGGAGACACCACAGAACAGTTCCTATAGAGACATCCCAGACTAATTTTCATTGAGACACGCCAAACCAGTTCCAATTGAGATACCCCAGACCAGTTCCCATGGAGACACTCCAGACCAATTTCCATTGAGAGACGCCAGAACAGGTTCCATGGAGACACACCAGACCAATTCCCATGGAGATACCACAGACAAGTACTCATGGAGAAACCTGGGACTTTTTCCCATAGTGACCCCCCATTACCAGTTGCAATGGTGACACACCAGTCAAGTTGCCTTGGAGACACCCCAGTCCAGTTCTCATGGAGACAACCCAGACCAGTTCCCATGGAGACACTACAGACCAGTCTTCATGGAGACTCCCACGACTAGTTCCCATGGATTCACCCCATACCAGTTACCATGGAATCAAGCCAGTCCAGTTGCCATAGAGACTCCTCACACCAGTTCCCATGGAGAGACCACAGTCCAGTTCCATGGGGATCCCTGAGACTACTTTCCATGGAGACAGCCCATACCATTTCATGGAAACACACCAGTCCAGTTGCCATAGAGAAACCTCAGACCATATCCAATGGAAACACCACAGACTAGTCCCCATGTAGAGACCCCATACCAGTTAACACGGAAACACGCCAGTCCATTTGCTATGGGGACACCCCAGACCAGTACAGATGAAGAAACATGAGACTAGTTCCCATGGAGACAAGCCATACCAGTTGTCATGGAAACATCCAAGTCCAGTTGCCATGTAGACACCCAGACCAGTTCCCATGGAGATACCACAGACCAGTTCCCAGAGAGAAACCTCAGATCAGTACTCATGGAGACACACAAGACTATTTCCCATGAAGAAACCACATAGCACTTGCCATGGTAAATAGCCAGTCCAGTTGCCTTGGAGACACTCCAGACCAGTTCCCATGGAGACACTGCAGACCAGTTCTTATAGAGACACCCCAGACTAATTTCCATTGAGACACGCCAATCCAGTTCCAATTGAGATACTCCAGACCAGTTCCCATGGATACACTCCAGACCAATTTCCATTGAGAGACGCCAGAACAGGTTCCATGGAGACACACCAGACCAATTCCCATGGAGATACCACAGACCAGTACTCATAGAGAAACCTGGGACTTTTTCCCATAGTGACCCCCCATTACCAGTTGCAATGTTGACACACCAGTCAAGTTGCCTTGGAGACACCCCAGTCCAGTTCTCATGGAGACAACCCAGACCAGTTCCCATGGAGACACTACAGACCAGTCTTCATGGAGAGTCCCACGACTAGTTCCCATGGATTCACCCCATACCAGTTACCATGGAAACAAGCCAGTACAGTTGCTATGGAGACTCCCCACACCAGTTCCCATAGAGAGACCACAGTCCAGTTCCATGGGGATCCCTGAGACTACTTTCCATGGAGACAGCCCATACCATTTCATGGAAACACACCAGTCCATTTGCCATGGAGACACATCAGACCATTTCCAATGGAAACACCACAGACCAGTCCCCATGCAGAGACCCCATAACAGTTAACACGGAATCACGCCAGTCCATTTGCTATGGGGACATCCCAGACCAATAAAGATGAAGAAACCTGAGACTAGTTCCCATGGAGACAAGCCATACCAGTTGCCATGGAAACAGGCCATTCCTATTGCCAGGGAGACAGCCCAGTCCTGTTTCCTTGCAGACATCTGAGACCAGTACTCATGGAGAAATATGAAACTAGCTCCCATAGAGACACCTCATTCCAGAAGCCATGGAAAAACGCGAATCCAGTTTCCATGAGGTCACCCCAGACAGGCTTCCATGGTGAAACCCCAGACCAGTTCCCATGGATACACCCCATACCTGTTGCAATGGAAACATGCCAGACCAGTTGCCATGGAGACAACCCAGACCAGTTCCCATGCAGACACCGAAGAACAGTTCCTATGGAGACACCCCAGACAAGTTTAGATGGAGAAATGCCATACCAGTTGCCAGGAAAACATGCCAGAGCATTTGCCATGGAGACAACCCCAGACCAGATCCTGTGCACACACCCCAGATTAGTTTCGATGGAGAAATGCCATACCATTTCCCATGGAGACAATCAAGACCAGTTTCCATGGAGACACCCCAGACCAGTTCCCATGCAGACATCATAGACAAGTTCCTATAGAGAAACTGAAGACTCATTTTCATGGAGAAACTCCATACCAGTTGCCATGGAAACACGCCAGTCCAGTTGCCATGGAAAAAACCTCAAACCAGGAACCACGGAGACACCCCAGACCAGTTCCCATGGAGAGACCCCAGATAAGTACTCATGGAGACACAGAAGATTAGTTCCCATGGAGAAACCAGTTCCCATGGTAAACGCAAGTCCAGTTTCTTTAGAGCCACAACAGACCAGTTCCCATTAAGGCACACCAGACGAGTTCCTATGGAGACACCCCTGACCGATTTCCACTGAGACACGCCAGACCAGTTACCATGGAGACACACCAGACCAGTTCCCATGTAGACACTGCAGATAGTACTCATGGAGAAACCTTAGACTTTTTCCCATGGTGAAGCCCCATACCAGTTGAAATGGAGACATGGCAGACAGGTCGCCATGGAGACACCATCAACAGGTACTCATGGAGACTCCCATTAGCAGTTCCAATGGAGACACCCCATATCTGTTGCCATGCCGACACCCCATAACAATTGCCATAATAACACACCAGTCCAGTTACCATGGAGACACCTGAGACTAGTTCCCATGGAGACACCCCATACAGTTGCCATGAAAGCATGCCAGTCCAGTTTCCAAGGAAACACACCAGACCAGTTCTTATGGAGACAGCCCAGAGCAGTTCTCATGGAGACACCACAGGCCAGTTTCCATGGAGACACACAAGATGAGTACTCATGAAAATACCCAGACCAGTACTCTTGGAGAAACCTGAGACAAGTTCTCATGGAGACACCCATGACCAGTACTGATGGAGATACCCCAGACCAGATACCATGGAGACACCCCAGACAAGTTCCCTTGGAGATACCCCAGACCAGTATTCATGGAGATACCCGATACTGGTTCCCATAGAGACATCCCATATCAGTTCCCACGCAGACACCCCAGACCAGTTGCAATGGAAATACGCCAGACCAGTTGTTATGGAGACACCCCAGAAGAGTTCACATGGAGATACCATAGAACAGTACTAAGAAATACAGCCAAGACTAGTTCCCATGGATACACCTCACACCATTTGCCATTGAAACACACTGGTCCAGTTGCCATGGAGACTCCACAGTCCAGTTGCCCTGGAAAAACCCCAGACCTGTTCCCCTGGATAACTAAGACTAGTACTCATAGAGATAACGGAGAACAGTTCCCATGGAGACACACCAGATCAGTTTCCATGGAGATACCCCAGACCATTTCCTATGTAGACACCCCAGACCAGTTCCCATGCAGACATCATAGACAAGTTCCTATAGAGAAACTGGAGACTCATTTCCATGGAGAAACTCCATACCAGTTGCCATGGAAACACGCCAGTCCAGTTGCCATGGAAAAACCTCAAACCAGGAACCATGGAGACACACCAGATCAGTTCCCATGGAGAGACCCCAGATAAGTACTCATGGAGACACACAAGATTAGTTCCCATGAAGAAACCATTTCCCATGGTAAAACGCAAGTCCAGTTTCTTTAGAGACACGCCAGACCAGTTTCCATTAAGACACGCCAGACCAATTACCATGGAGACACACCAGATCAGTTCCCATGTAGACACTGCAGATAGTACTCATGGAGAAACCTTAGACTTTTTCCCATGGTGACAGCCCATACCAGTTGAAATGGAGACATGGAAGACAGGTCACCATGGAGACACCCCAATCCAGTTCTCAAGGAGACAAGCCAGATCAGTTCCCATGGAGACACTATCAACAGGTACTCATGGAGACTCCCATTAGCAGTTCCAATGGAGTCACCCCATAACAATTGCCATGGTAATATTCCAGTCCAGTTACCTTGGAGACACCTGCGACTAGTTCCCATGTTCCCATGGAGTCACCCCATACAGTTGCCATGGAAACATGCCAGTCCAGTTTCCAAGGAAACACACCAGACCAGTTCGTACGGAGACACCCTAGAGCAGTTCTCATGGAGACACCACAGGCCAGTTCCCATGGAGACACAAAAGATAAGTACTCATGAAAAAACCCAGACCAGTACTCTTGGAGACACTCGAGACAAGTTCCGATGGAGACACTCATGACCAGTACTGATGGAGACACCCCAGACCAGATACCATGGAGAAACCCCAGACCAGTTCCCTTGGAGACACCCCAGACCAGTATTCATAGAGATACCCGATACTAGTTCCCATTGAGACATCCCATATCAGTTCCCATGCAGACACCCAGACCACTTTCAATGGAAATACGACAGGACAGTTGTTATGGAGACACCCTAGAAGAGTTCCCATGGAGATACCATAGAACACCCAGACTAGTTCCCATGGAGAAACCTCAGACCATTTGCCATTGAAACACACAGGTCCAGTTGCCATGGAGACTCCACAGACCAGTTGCCCTGGAAACACCCCAGACCTGTTCCCCTGGAGAACTAAGACTAGTACTCATAGAGATAACGGAGTCCAGTTCCCATGGAGACACGCCAGACCAGTTTCCATGGAGATACCACAAACAAGTTCCCATGGAGAAACCCCAGACCAGTTTTCATGGAGATACCACAGACAAGTTCCCATGGAGACACACCAGACCAGTTCCCTTGTAAACACTGCAGACAAGTACTCATGGATAAACCGTAGACATTTTCCCATGGTGGCACCCAATACCAGTTGAAGTGGAAACATGGCAGACAGGTCGCCATGGAGACACCCCAGTCCAGTTCTCAAGGAGACAAGCCAGACCAGTTCCCATGGAGACACTATCAACAGGTACTCATGGAGACTCCCATTAGCAGTTCCAATGGAGACACCCCATATCTGTTGCCAGGTAGACACCCCATAACAATTGCCATGGTAACATCCCAGTCCAATTACCATGGAGACACCTGAGACTAGTTCCCATGGAGACACCCCATACAGTTGCCATGGAAGCATGCCAGTCCAGTTTCCAAGGAAACATACCAGACCAGATCTTAAGGAGGCACCCTACAGCAGTTCTCATGGAGACACCACAGGCCAGTTCCCATGGAGACACACAAGATGAGTACTCATGAAAACACCCAGATCAGTACTCTTGGAGACACCCGAGAAAAGTTCTCATGGAGACACCCATGACCAGTACTGATGGAGACACCCCAGACCAGATACCATGGAGACACCCCAGACCAGTTCCCTTGGAGATACCTCAGACCAGTATTCATGGAGACACCCGATACTGGTTCCCATAGAGACATCCCATATCAGTTCCCAGGTAGACACCCCAGACCAGTTGCAATGGAAATATGCCAGACCAGTTGTTATGGAGATACCCCAAGAAGAGTTCCCATGGAGATACCATAGAACAGTTCTAAGGGAGACAGCCAAGACTAGTTCCCATGGAGACACCTCACACCAGTTGACATTGAAACACACTGGTCCAGTTGCCATGGAGACTCCACAGTCCAGTTGCCCTGGATACACCCCAGACCTGTTCCCCTGGAGAACTAAGGCTAGTACTCATAGAGATAACTGAGACTAGTTCCCATGCAGACATGCCAGACCAGGTTCCATGGAGATACCACAGATAAGTTCCCATGGAGAAACCCAAGACCAGTTCCTATCTAGAAACATAAGACCTGTTTCCATGGAGATACCACAGACAAGTTCCCATGGAGACACACTAGACCAGTTCCAATGGAGAAACACCAGATCAGTATTCATGGAGACACACAAGACTATTTCCCATGGAGAAACTCCACAACAGTTGACATGGTGAAATGCCTGTCCAGTTGCCTTGGAGACACGCCAAACCAGTTCCACGGAGGCACCCCAAAGCAGTTCTTATGGAGACACCCCAGACCAATTTCCATTCAGACACACCAGACCAGTTACCATGGAGACAACACACAACAGTTCCTGTAGAGAAACACCAGACCAGTACTCATAGAGACACCTGTGACAAATTCCCATGAAGACACCACATATTTGTTACTATGCAGACACCCAATAACAGTTGCCATGGAAACATGCGAGTCCAATTACCATGGAGACACCCAACAGCATTTCCCTTAGAGACATCCCAGACCAGTTCCCAAGGAGACACCCCAGATAAGTTCCCATGGAGATACCGCAGACCAGTTCCCATAGTGTAACTGCATATCAGTTGCCATGGTAAAACGCCAGTCCAGTTGCCATGGAGTCAACACAGACCAGTTCCCATGGAGACACTCCAGATCAGTTTCCTTTGAGACATGCCATACCAGTTCCCATGGAGAAAACCCAGACCAGTTCCCATGGAGCCACCACAGACAAGTAACCATGGAGAGAGCGTGGACCAGTTTCCAAGGAGACAACTCATGACCAGTTCCTGTAGAGACACCCCAGACCAGTTCCCATGAAGACACTACAGACAAGTACCCATGGAGACACCAAGACCAGGTCCCATGCAGACACCCCAGAATAGTTCCCATGAAGACACTCATACCAGTTGCCAAGGAGACACCGAAGACCATTTCCCATTAAGACACCCAAGACCAGGAATTAAAGAAAATCCTGAGACTAGTTCCCATGGAGACACCCCATACCTTACCATGGAGACACGCCAGTCCAGTTGCCATGGAGTCACCACAAACCAGTTCCCATGGAAACACCCCAGATCAGTTTACTTTGAGACATGCCAGACAAGTTGCAATGTATAATCCCCGACCAGTTCCCAGGGAGACACCCCAGACCAGTACTCATGGAGAAACCTTAGACTAGTTACCATGGAGACACGCCATACCAGTTGCCATGGAATCAAGCCACTCCATATGCCATAGAGAAACCCTAGTCCAATTGCCATGGAGAAAACACAGACAAATTCTCATGGAGACACCAGAGACTAGTTCCCACTGAGAAACACAATACCAATTTCCATGGAAACACACCAGTCCTGTTGCTACCGAGAAACCCAAGACCAGTTCCCATGGAGATAGCACAGACCAACCAGTTCCGATGGAGACAACAAAGACAAGTTCACATGGAGACACAGCAGATGAGTTCACATGGAGAACCCCAGATAAATACTTATGGAGACACACAAGAATATTTCCCACGGAGAAACCACATACCAGTTGCCATGGTAAAATGCCAGTCCAGTTGCCATGGAGACACACCATATCAGTTTTCATGGAGACACGCCGGAACAGTTCCAATGGAGACACCACATACCAGTTCCCTTGGAGACACCGAATACGTGTACTAATGGAGACCCCAAAACAAGTACTCATGGAGACACACGAGATTAGTTAACCTGCAGGCAAACAAGACCAGTAGTCATGGCGACACCCCAGACCAGTTGCCATGGAAACATCTTATATCAGTTGCCATGCAGACACCCCATACCAGTTTCCATGGTAAAATGCCAGTCCAGTTTCCTTGGAGACAAGCCAGACCAGTTCCCATGGAGAAACCCAAGTCCAGTTCCCATGAAGACACCACAGACCTGTACCCATGAAGACACCGTGGACCAGTTTCCATGGAGACACCACAGAACAGTTCCTGAGGAGACACCCCAGACCAGTTCCCATGAAGACACTACAGAACAGTACCCATGGATATACCGCAGACCAGTTCCCATGAAGACAGGCAGACCAGTTCCCATGGAGACACCTCGGACCATTTCCTTGGAGACACCTCAGACCAGTTCCCATGGAGACACCTCAGACCATTTCCTTGGAGACACCTCAGACCAGTTCCCATGAAGACACTACAGAAAAGTCACCATGGAGACCCAAGACCAGTTACCATGCAGACACCACAGACCAGTTCCCATAAAGATACCCCAGACTAGTTTCGATGGAGAAACGCCATACCAGTTGCCATGGAAACATGCCAGTTGCCAAGGAGACACCCAGACCAGGTCCCATGCAGACACCCCAGACTAATTCCCATAAAGACACTCAGACCAATTGCCATGGAGACACCCATGACCATTTCCCAAGGGGATACCCCAGATAAGGACTCATGGAAAAACCTGAGACAAATTCCCATGGAGACACCCCATACCTATTGCCATGGAGACACTCCAATCAAGTTGTCATGGAGACACCCAAGTCTAGTTACCATGGATACACCGCAGACCATTTCCCCTGGAAACACCCCAGACAATTTCACATGCAGACACAGCAGAAGAGTTCTTATGGAAATCCCCAGATAATTATTCACGGAGACACACAAGACTATTTTCCATGGAGAAACCACATACCAGTTGCCAAAACAAAATGCCAGTCCAGTTGCCGTGGAGACACACCATACCAGTTCCCAAGGAGATATGCCAGAACGTTTCAATAGAGAAAAACCTGAGCAGTTCCCATGGAGACAACCCAGACCAGTTTCCATGTAGACATGCAAGACTAGTTCCAATGGAGACAATACATACCAGTTCCCATGGAAAGAGTGAAGACATGTACTCATGGAGACCCTCAGACCAGTACTCATGGAGACACCCGAGACTCGTTCCACTGCGGACAGCCCAGACCAATAGTCATGGGGACACCCCAGACCAGATCCCATGAATTCACCCCAGACGAGTTCATGGAGACACCTGAGTCTAGTTCCCATGGAGACACCCCATTCGTTGCCATACAGACACTCCATACAGTTGCCATGGTAAAATGCCAGTCCAGTTTCCATGGAGACAAGGCAAACCAGTTCCCATGGAGACACCATAGACAAGTACCCATGGAGACACTGTGGACCACTTTCAATGAAGACACTACAGTCAAGTACTCATGGAGACACCAAGACCAGTTATCATGCAGACACCGCAGACCAGTTCCTATGGAGACATCTGAGACGAGTTTTGATGGAGAAATGCTGTACCAGTTGCCATGGAAACATGCCAGTGTAGTTGCAAAGGAGAAACTCCAGACCAGGTCCCTTGCAGACACCCCAGACTAGTTCCCATGAAGAAACTCAGACCAGTTCCCATGGACACACACCAGACCAGTTGCCATAGAAACACCCCAGACCAGTTTCCATGGAGAAACCACAGATAAGTACCCATGGAGACACGCAAGACCAGCTCTTATGGAGAAAAGCCATACCAGTTGTCATAGAAACATTCCAATCCTGTTGCCAAGGAGACACCTCAGACCAGATCCTATGGAGACACCAGAGACTAGGTCCCATGAAGACACCCCATATCAGTTGCCATGCAGACACCCCATACCAGTTCCCATGGAAAAACGCCAGTCCAGTTGCCATGGAATCAAGCCAGTCCAGTTTCCATGGAGACACCCCAGACCAGTTCCCATTGAGACACCTCAGACCAGTACTCATGGAGACACTTGTGACTAGTTCCCATTGAGACACCCCATATCAGTTTCCATGGAAAACACGCAATCTATGTGCCATGGAGACATACCAGACCAGTTCACATGCAGACAACTTAGATCATTACTCATGGAGACATCCAAACCAGTACTCATGGAGAAAGCCAAGACTAGTTCCCATGGAGACACCCTATTTCAGTTGCCATGCATATACCTTATACTAGTTGTCATTAAAACAGGCCAATCCAGTTGCCATGAAAACCGAAAGTCCAGTTGCCATCGTGACACCCCAGACTACTTCCTATGGAAAGACCCCATACCAGTTGCCATGGTAAAATGCCAGCCTAGTTTCCATGGAAACAATCCAGACAAGTTCCCATGGAAATACCCCAGACCCTTTTACAGGGAGACACACTAGAGCAGTTTTCTTGGAAACTTGTCAGATCGGTTCCTATGGAGACACCCCAGATCAGTTCCCATGAAGACACCTTAGACCAGTACTCATGGAGACACACGTAAATAGTACCATATATCTGTTGACATGCAGGCACCCCATACCAGTTTCCATGAAAACAGGCCTGTACAGTTGCCATGGAGCCACCCAAGACCAGGACCACTGGAGAAACACCAGACTAGTACCCATGGAGAAAGATGAGACTAGTTCCCATGGAGACACATCATACCAGATGCCATGGAAAACACGCAAGTCCATGTGCCATGGAGACACACAAGACCAGTTCACATGCAGAAACCTAGACCACTATTCATGGAGACACCCGAGACTAGTTGCCATGAAGACATACTATGTCAGTTGCCATGCAGATACCTCATACCAGTTGCCATGAAAACAGGCCAATCCAGCTGCCATGAAAACACGCCTGTCCAGTTGCCATGGTGACACCCCAGACAGGTTCCCCTGGAGACACCATACCAGATAAGGTGGAGACACCCAAGAGTCATTCCCATGGAGACACCCCATACCAGTTGCCATTGAAACACGCAATTCCATTTGCCATGGAGTCACCTCAGACCAGTTCCCATGGAGACACCCCATTCGAGTTACAATGGAGAAACCCCATTCCCCTTGCCATGGTAAAATGCCAGTCCAGTTTCCATGGAGATAAGCCTGACCAGTTCCCATGGAGACACCCCAGACCAGTTTCCATGGAGACACACTAGACTAGTGTTCTTGGAAAAACACCAGACCATATTCTATGGAGACACCCAAGACTAGTTACCATTGAAACACCTCAGACCAGGTTCCATGGAGACATGCCAGACTAGTTCCCATGGATTCATGCCAGACGAGTACTCATGGAGACACCCAGGCCAGTACTCAAAGAGACACTCGTGACTATTTTCCAAGGAGATATCCCATACTAGTACTCATGAAGATACCTCAGATCAGTTCTCATGGAGACACCGCAGACCAGTTCCCATGGAGACAACCCAGACCAGTATGCATGGAGACACAGAGACTAGGTCCCATGGAAACACAGCACATCATTTGCCCTGCAGTTGCGATAGAAACAGGCCAGTCCAGTTGCCATGGAATCATGTTAGTCCAGTTGTCATGAAGACACCCAAACCAGTAATCATGGAGACACCTGAGACTAGTTCCGATAGAAAAACCCCATATCAGTTGCCATGCAGACATACCATGACAGTTGCAATGGAAACACACCAGTCCAATTGCCATGGAATCAAGCCCGTCAAGTTGCCATGGAGTCACCCCAGACAAGGTCCCATGCAGACACCTCAGACTAATTCCCATGGAGACACCCCAGACCATTTCCTATGGGGAAACCCCAGACGACTTCCCATGGAGATACCACAGATAGGACCCATGGAGACACCCTAGACCAGTTCTCATGGAAAAACGCCAGACCAGTTCTCATGGAGACACACCAGACAAGATTTCATGGATACACGTATAACCAGTTCCCAGGGAGACACCCAAGACTAGTACTCATGGAGATACCCAAGACTAGTTCCCATGGAGACACCCTATATCAGTTGCCATGCAGGAACCCCATGCCAGTTGCCATGGAAACACGCCAGTCCGATTGCCATGGAAATACACCAGTCCAGTACCCATGGAGACACACGAGAACAGTTCCCATGCAGACACCCCAACTAGTACTCATGGAAAAACCTGAGACTATTTGCCATGGAGACACCCAATACCAGTTCCCAAAGAGACACCTGAGACTAGTTCCCATGGAAACATCCCATACCAGTTGCCATGGGAACAGTCTAGTCAAGTTGCCATGGAGACTCCTCAGATCTGTTCCCATGGAGACAACCCAGACCAGTATCCATGGCGACACTGGAGAGTAGGTCCCAAGGAGACACCGCATTTCAGTTGCCCTGCAATTGCCATGGAAACATACCAGTCCAGTTGCCATGGAAACACGCCAGTCCAGTTGCCATGGAGACACATCAGACCAGTTCCCATGGATCAACCCCAGACTGGTACTCAAAACAGTTCCCATACAGACACCCCAACAAGTATTCATGGAGAGTCCTGAGACTAGTTCCCATGAAGACACCCAATACCAGTTACCATGGAAACACTCAAGTCCAGTTGCCATGTTGACAACCCAGACACGTTCCCATGGAGACACCACAGACCAGTTCCATGGGGATCCCTGAAACTACTTTCCATGGAGACAGCCCATACCATTTCATGGAAACACACCAGTCCATTTGCCATAGAGACACCTCAGACCATTTCCAATGGAAACACCAAAGACCAGTCCCCATGCAGAGACCCCATACCAGTTAACACGGAAACACGCCAGTCCATTTGCTACGGGGACACCCCAGACCAATACAGATGGAGAAACCTGAGACTAGTTCCCATGGAGACAAGCCATACCAGTTGCCATGGTAACAGGCCATTCCTATTGCCAGGGAGACAGCCCAGTCCTGTTTCCTTGCAGACATCTGAGACCAGTACTCATGGAGAAATATGAAACTAGTTCCCATAGAAACACCTCATTCCAGAAGCCATGGAAAAACGCGAATCCAGTTTGCATGGAGTCACCCCAGACAAGCTTCCATGGTGAAACACCAGACCAGTTCCCATGGATACACCCCATACCTGTTGCAATGGAAACATGCCAGACCAGTTGCCATGGAGACAATCCAGACCAGTTCCCATGCAGACACCGAAGAACAGTTCCTATGGAGAAACCCCAGACAAGTTTAGATGGAGAAATGCCATACCAGTTGCCAGGAAAACATGCCATAGCATTTGCCATGGAGACAACCCCAGACCAGATCCTGTGCACACACCCCAGATTAGTTTCGATGGAGAAATGCCATACCATTTCCCATGGAGACAATCAAGACCAGTTTCCATGGAGACACCCCAGACCATTTCTTATGGAGACACCCCAGACCAGTTCCCATGCAGACATCACAGACAAGTTCCTATAGAGAAACTGAAGACTCATTTTCATGGAGAAACTCCATACCAGTTGCCATGGAAACATGCCAGTCCAGTTGCCATGGAAAAAACCTCAAACCAGGAATCACGGAGACACCCCAGACCAGTTCCCATGGAGAGACCCCAGATAAGTACTCATGGAGACACAGAAGATTAGTTCCCATGGAGAAACCAGTTCCCATGGTAAACGCAAGTCCAGTTTCTTTAGAGCCACAACAGACTAGTTCCCATTAAGACACACCAGACGAGTTCCTATGGAGACACCTCTGACCAATTTCCACTGAGACACGCCAGACCAGTTACCATGGAGACACACCAGACAAGTTCCCATGTAGACACTGCAGATAGTACATGGAGAAACCTTAGACTTTTTCCCATGGTGACAGCCCATACCAGTTGAAATGGAGACATGGCAGACAGGTCACCATGGAGACACCCCAATCCAGTTCTCAAGGAGACAAGCCAGACCAGTTCCCATGGAGACACTATCAACAGGTACTCACGGAGACTCCCATTAGCAGTTCCAATGGAGACACCCCATATCTGTTGCCATGCTGACACCCCATAACAATTGCCATGGTAACACGCCAGTCCAGTTACCTTGGAGACACCTGAGACTAGTTCCCATGGAGACACCCCATACAGTTGCCATGGAAGCATGCCAGTCCAGTTTCCAAGGAAACACACCAGACCAGTTCTTATGGAGGCACCCTAGAGCAGTTCTCATGGAGACACCACAGTCCAGTTCCCATAGAGACAGAAAAGATAAGTGCTCATGAAAAAACCCAGACCAATACTCTTGAAGACACCCCAGACCAGATCCCATGGAGACACCCCAGACTAGTTCCTTTGGAGAAAGCCCAGACCAGTATTCATGGAGATACCCGATACTAGTTCCCATTGAGACATCCCATATCTGTTTCCGTGGTAAAATGCCAGTTCAGTTTCCATGGAGACAAGCCAGACTAGTTCCCATGTACACACCCCAGACTAGTACTCATGGAGACAACCAGGCCAGTAATCATAGAAACACCGGAGTCTAGTTTTCATGGAGACAGACCATACCAATACTCATGGAGACACCCAGACCTGTTCCCATGGAGACACCCACACATGTTCCCATTCAGACACTACAGACCGATACTCATGGAAACACCCAGACCAATACTCATAGAGACACCCGAGTCTAGTTCCCATGGAGACACCCCATACATGTACTCATGGAGACATCCATGTCTAGTTTCCATGGAGACACTACATATCTCTTGCCATGCACACACACCATACCAGTTGCCATGGAGACACCTCCAACCAGTTCCCATGGAGACACCCCAAACCAGTTCCCATGGAGACACCCCAGACCAGTTCCCCTGGAGACATCACGGACAAGGACCCATGGAGACACCCAAGACCAGTTCCAATGGAGAAACCACATACCAGTTGCCATGGTAAAATGCCAGTCCAGTTTTTGTGGTGACAAGCCAGACATGATCCCATTAACACACCCCAGACCATTCCCTTGAAGACACCCTAGACCAGTTTTGTTGGAAACACGCCAAACCGGTTCCGTTGGAGTCACCTCAGACCAGTTCCCGTGGAGACTCCACAGACAAGGACCCATGGAGACACCATGGAGCAGTTCCAATGGAGAGACTACAGACAAGTATCCATGGAGACACCCCAGAATAGTTTCAATGGAGAAACGCCACACCAGTTGCCAATGAAACATGCCAGTGCAGTTGTCAAGGAGGCACACCTTACCAGGTCCCATGCAGACACCCCATACTACTTCCCATGAAGACACACAGACCAGTACTCATGAAGAAACCTGAGGCTAATTCCCATAGAGACATCCCAGACCATTTCCTATGGAGACACCCCAGACCAGTTTCCATGGAGACACCGCAGACAAGTACCCATGGAGACACCCTAGACCAGCTCTTATGCAGAAACGCCATCCCAGTTGCCATGGAAACATGCAAGTCCAGTTGTCATGGAGACACCTCAGACCAGTTTCTATTGAGACACACCAGATCAGGTCCCATGGAGACACCCCTGACCAGTACTCATTAAGAAATCTGAGGCTAGTTCCCATGGATACACCTCATACCAGTTTCCATGGAAAACACGCAAATCCATGTGCCATGGAGAAACACCAGACCAGTACTCATGGTGACACCCCAGAACAGTTCCCATGGAGACACCACAACCAGTTCCCTTGGAGACAACCCGGACCAGTACTGATGTAGACAGCAGAGACTAGTTCCCATGGAACACCCCATATGAGTTGCCTTGCAGTTCCCTTGGAAACATGCCAGTCCATTTGCCATGGAAACAGGCCAGTTCAGTTGCCATGGAGACACCCTGACCAGTACTCATGGAGTCACCCCAGACCACTTCCCAAGTAGACACCACAGAACAGTTCCATTGGAGACACCCCAGACTGGTACTCATAGAGACATCCACATCTAGTTTCCATGGAGACATTACATATCTGTTGCCATGCACACACCCTATAACAGTTGCCATGGAAAGACGCCAGTCCAGTTACCAAGGAGACATACCAGACCAGGTCCCATGCAGACACCACAGACCAGTACTCATGGAGAAACCTGAGAGTAGTTCCTATGAAAACAATACCTGTTTTCATGGAAACATGCCAGTACAGTTGCCACAGAGAAACCTCAGACCAGTTCCCATGTAGACACCCCAGACCTGTTCCATGTAGTCAACCCAAACTTGTACTTATGGAGACATCCAGATCAGTACTCATTGAGTCACCCTAAACCAATTCTTATGGAGACACCCCAGAACAGTTCCCTTTGAGACACATCAGACTTGTACTCATGGAAACACTGGAAACTTGGTCGCATGGAGACACCCAACTGATATGGAGAAACCACATACCAGTTGCCATGGTAAAATGCCAGTCCAGTTTTTGTGGTGACAAGCCAGACATGATCCAATTAACACACCCCAGACCATTCCCTTGAAGACACCGTAGACCAGTTTTGTTGGAAACACGCCAAACTGGTTCCATTGGAGTCACCCCATATCAGTGGCCCTGCAGTTGCCATGGAAACACGTCGGTCCAGTTGCCATGTAAACACGCCAATCCAGTTGGCATGGAGACACCCCAGATCAGTTACACTGGAGACACCCTCGACCAGTTCCTATGGAGACACCCCAGACCAGTTCCCATGGATATAACACTGACCAGTTCCCTTGGAGATAACCCTGACCAGTACTGATGTAGACACCAGAGACTATGTCCCACGGCGACACCCCATGTCAGTTTCCCTGCAGTTGCCATGGAAACACGCCATTCCAGTTTCCATGGAAACAAGGCAGTCCAGTTGCCATGGAGACACCCAAGACCAGTTCACTTGGAGACACCCCAGATCCGTTCCTATGGAAACACCCAGAGGAGTTCCCCTGGAGACACCACAGACCAGTTCCCTTGGAGATAACCCAGACTAGTACTCATGGAGACACCGGAGACTAGGTCCCATGGAGACACCCCATATCAATTGCTCTACAGTTGCCATGGAAACACGCCAGTCCAGTTGCCATGGAAACACAACAGTCCAGTTGCCATGGAGACACCCCAGACCTATTCCCATGGAGACACTCCAGATTGATAATCATGGAGACACCCCAGACGGGTTTCCATGCAGACACCACAGACCAGTACTCATAAAGAAACCTGAGACCAGTTCCCATGGAGACAACCCAGACCAGTACTGATGTAGACACCAGAGACTAGGACCCATGGAGACACCCAATATGACTTGCCCTGCAGTTCCCATGGAAACACGCCAGTCCATTTGCCATGGAAACAGGCAAGTTCAGTTGCCATGGAGACACCCCAGACAAGTAGCCATAGAGACACCCCAGAACAGTACCAATGGAAAAACCACATACCAGTGCTCATGGTAAAAAGCCAGTCCGCTTCCCATGGAGACACCGCAGACCAGTTTCCTTGAACACAATCCAGACCAGTACTAATGTAGACACCAGAGACTATGTCCCATGGAGACACCCCATATCAGTTGCCCTGCCGTTGCCATGGAAATATGCCAGTCCAATTTCTATGGAAACATACCAGTACCAATGCTATGGAGATACCCCTGAATAGTTCCCATAAAAACACCTCAGACCAGTTTCCAAGGAGACATCCCAGACTATTTTCCATGGAGACACCCAGGCCAATACTCATGGAGATACTCCAGACTACTTTTCATGAAGACACATCAGGCCAGTACTCATAGAAACACCCGAGACTAGTTTCCATGGAGAAACCCCAGACTAGTTCCCATGGAGACACCCCAAACCAGTACCAATTTAAAAACCCCATAACAGTGCCCTTAGTAAAAAGCCAGTCCAGTTGCCATGAAGTCACCCCAGACCCGTTTCCTTGGAGACTCCCCAGACCAGTTCTACTGGAGACAACACAGACCAGTTATCTTGGAGTTAACCCTGACCAGTACGGATGTAGACACCAGAGACTATGTCCCATGGAGAAACCCCATATCAGTTGCTTTGCAGTTGCCATGGAAACACGCCAGTCCAGTTGCCATGGAGACACCCCACACCAGTTTCCAAGGATCCACTCGAGACCAGTTCCCATGGAGACACCCCAGACCCGATTCTGTGGAAACACCCAGACGAGTTCCCCTGGAGACACCACAGACCAGTTCCTTTGGAGATAACCCAGACTAGTACTCATGGAGACACCGGAGACTTGGTCACATGGAGGCACCCCATATCAGTTGCCATGCAGTTGCCATGGAAACACTCCAGTCCAGTTGCCATGGAAACACAACAGTCCAGTTCCCATGGAGACACTCCAGATTGGTAATCATGGAGAAACCCCAGACCTGTTCCCATGCAGACACCACAGAGCAGTACTCATAAAGAAACCTGAGACCAGTTCCCATGGAGACAACCCAGATGAGTACTCATGGAGACACCTGGGCCAGTACTCATAGAGAAAACTGAGAATAGTTCCCATGGAGACACCTCATATCAGTTGCCATGCAGAGACCCCATACCAGTTGCCATGGATACACGCAAATCCAGTTGCCATGGTGACACCCCAGACAAGTTTTCATGGAAATACCCCAGACCAGATCCCATGGAGACACCCGAGACTAGTTCCCATAGAGATATCCCAAACCAATTACCATGGAGACACTCCAGACCAGTTCCCATGGATATAGCAGAGTCCAGTTCCCATGGAGACACCACAGACAAGGACCCATGGAGAAACCCAAGACCAGTTCCAATGGAGAAACCACATACCAGTTGCCATGGTAAAATGCCAGTCCAGTTTCCATGGTGACAAGCCAGACAAGATTCCATTAAAACACCCCAGTCCGTTCCCTTCAAGATACCCTAGACCAGTTTTCTTGGAAACACACCAGACCTGTTCCGTGGGAGTCACCCCAGACCAGTTACTATGGAGACACCACAGACTAGGACCCATGGAGACACAGTGGAGCGGTTCCCATGGAGACACCCCAGAATAGTTTCAATGGAGAAACGTCACACGAGTTGCCAATGAAACATGCCAGTGCAGTTGTCAAGGAGGCACACCTTACCAGGTCCCATGCAGACACCCCAGATTACTTCCCATGAAGACACTCAGAGCAGTACTCATAAAGAACACTGAAGCTAGTTCTCATGGAGACACCCCAGTCCATTTCCTATGGAGACACCCCAGACCAGTTTCCATGGAGACACCGCAGACAAGTACTCACGGAGACACCCTAGACCAGCTCTTATGCAGAAACGCCATCCCAGTTGCCATGGAAACATGCCAGTCCAGTTGTCATGGAGACATCTCAGACCGGTTCCCATTGAGACACACCAGACCAGTTACCATGGAGACACCCCTGACCAGTACTCATGCAGAAATCTGATGGTAGTTCCGATGGATACACCCCATACCAGTTTCCATGGAATACACGCAAATCCTTGTGCCATGGAGACACACTAGACCAGTTCACATACACACACCCTAGACCAGTACACATGGAGACATCCAAACCAGTACTCATGGAGACACCCAAAACTAGTTCCCATGGAGACACCGCATATCTGCTGCCATGCAGACACCCAGTAACAGTTGCCATGGTAACACACCAGTCCAGTTGCCATGGGGACACCCAAGACCAATTCCCATGGATAGAACAGAGAGCAGCTCCCATGTTGACAGCTGAGACTAGTTCCCATTGAGACACCCATACAGTTGCCATGGAAACATGACGGTCCATTTTCCAAGGAAACACACCAGACCAATTCTATGGAGACACCGCAGAGCAGTTCTCATGGAGTCACTCCAGTTGAGTACTAATGGAGACACCCCAGACCAGTTCCCATGTAGATACCCCAGACTAGTTCCTTTAGAGACACCACAGACTAGTATTAAGGGAGAAACCCCAGATAAGTACTAATGGAGACACACAAGACTATTTTCAATGGAGAAACTCCATAGCAGTTGCCACGGTAAAATGCCTTTCCAGTTGCCCTGGAGAGCTAAGACAAGTACTAATAGATATACCTGTGACCAGTTTTCATGGAGATACCCCAGACCAGTTCCCATGGAGACACCCCAGAAAAGTTCCATTGAAGACACCTCAGACAAGTTCCAATGAAAACAGGCCAATACAATTGCCGTGAAAACAGGCAAGTCCAGTTGCCATGGTAACACCCCAGACAAAAATCTCATGGAGACACCCAAAAAGATCTCCTGGAGTCACCCCAGACCAGTTCCCATGGAGACAAAACAGACATGTATCCATGGACACACTGCGGGCCAGTTTCCATGGAGACAACACAGAATAGTTTCAATGGAGAAAAGCCATGTCAGTTTCCATGGAAACATGCCAGTGCTGTTGCCATGGAGACACCCCAGACCAGGTCTCATGGAGAACCCCCAGACAAGTTCCCATGTAGACACTCCAGACCAGTTCCTATGGCGACACCCAAGAGAAGTTCCGATGGAGGCACCACAGACAAGTACCCATGGAGACACCCAGGACCAGTTCTAATGGAGAAACCTTATACCAGTCGCCATGGTCAAATGCCAGTCTAGTTTCCATGGAGACAAGGCAGACAGTTTCCATGGAGACACCCCAGACCAGTTCCCATGGAGACAATTGAGACTAGTTTCAATGGTGAAACGCCATGCCATTTGCCTTGGAAACATGCCAGTGCAGTTACCAAGCAGACACACAAAACCAGTTCCCATGGAGACACCCCAGACCAGTTCCCATGGAGACACCTCAGACCATTTACTATGGAGACACACTAGACCAGTGTCCATGGAGACACCACAGACAAGGACCCATGGAAACCCTAGACCAGTTCTCATGGAAACACGCCTTACCAGTTGCCAGGGAAACATGCTCGTTCAGTTGCCATGAAGACACCTCAGACCAGTTCCCATGGAGAAACCAAAGACATGTATTTATGGGGACACCCAGGCCAGTACTCAAAGAAACACACGAGATTATTTTCCATAGAGACACCCATAGATCAATTCTTATGTAGACACCCCAGAACAGTACTCATAGAGACACCCGAGACTAGTTCCCATGGAGGCACCCCAGACAAGTTCCCATTGAGACACCCCAGACCATTTTCCATGGAGACACACAGGCCAGTACTCATAGAAACACCAGAGAGCAGTTCCATGGAGACACCACAAACCAATTCCCATGGAGAAAACCCAGATCAGTACTCTTGAAGAAAGTGGAGACTAGTTTTCATGGAGAAACCACATACCAGTTGCCAGGGAGACTCCTCAGATCAGTTCCTACATAGACACTGCAGACCAGTTCCCATGTAGACACGCCAGACCAGTTCCCATGGAGACACCACCGACCAGTTCCCATGGAGACAACCCAAAGCAGTACTTATGGAGACACTGGAGACTAGGTCCCATGGACACACCTCATATTAGTTACCCTGGAGTTGCCATGGAAACACAGCAGTCCAGTTGCCAGGCAGACACTCCAGAATACTTCCCATGAAGACACATCAGTCCAGTTCCCATGGAGACACCCCAAACCAGTTCCCATAGAGACACCCTAGTCCAGTTCCTATGGAGACCCGAGACCAATACCAATAGAGACACCACATACAGGTACCCAGGAGACACCACAGAGTAGTTCTCATGGAGGCAGCCTAACCAGTAATCATGGAGAAACCTGACACTAGTACCCATGGAGACACACCTTATCAGTTGCCCTGCAGTTTTAATGGAAACATGCCAGTCCAGTTGCCATGGAGACAGCTCATAACAGTTCCAATGGAGAGGACCCAGACAGGTACTCATGGAGATACACATGACTTGTTCCCATGGAGACAACATATATCTCTTGCCATGCAGAGACCACATACCAGTTGCCATGGAAACATGCCATTCCAGTTGCCATGGATACATCCCAGACCAGTTCCCATGCAAACATCCCAACCAGTACTCATGCCGAAAACTGAGACTAGTTTTGTTGAGACACCCAATACCAGTTACCAGGGAAACACGCAAGTCCAGTTGCCATGGTGAAACCCCAGACAACTTCCCATGGAGGCACCCCAGACCAGAAACCGTGGAGACATCAAAGACTAGTCCCCTTGGAGACAAACCTACCTGTTGCCATTGAAAAACGACAATCCAGTTCTCAGATGAGGACCCATGGAGACACCCAAGACCAGTTCCCATGGAGAAACCCCAGACCAGTACTCATGGAGCAACCTGAGAATATTTCCCACGGATACATCCCATTCCAGTTGCATGGAAACATGCCAGTCCAGTTTCCATGGAGACACCTTAGAAAAGTACCCATGGAGACACCCCAGAACAGTACTCATAGAGACACCACAGAGCAGTGGTCTTAGGAGTTTCCATGAGAACTGGTCTGGGGTGTCTCCATGGTAATTGGACTGCCATATTTCCATGGCAACTGATATGAGCTGTCTCCATGGAAACAAGTCTCCTGTGTCTCCATGAGTACTGGTCTGCAGTGTCTCCAGGGGAACTGGTCTGAGTTGTTTCCGTGGAAACTGGATTGGTTTGTCTCCATGTTAACTGGAGTATTGTGTTTCCATGGGAACTGGTCTGGGGTGTCCCCATGGGAACTAGTCTCTTTCTCTCCATGAATACTGTTTTTGGGTGTCTCCAAGGGAGCAGGTTTGTGTTGTCTCCATGGCAACTGGAATGGTGTGTTTCCATTGCAACTGGTTGGGTTTTTCCATGGGAACTGCTGTGTGGTATCTTCATAAGAAATTTTATTGGGTTTCTCCATGGCAACTGTACTGATGTGTTTCCATTGTAACTGTTCTGCGGTATCCCCATGGGAACTAGTCTCAGTTGTTTCCATGAGTACTGTTCTGGGGAGTCTCCATGGGAACTGATCTGGGGTGTCTATATGGCAACTGGACTGGCGTTTTACATTGGCAACTGGTATGGTGTTTCTCCATCGGAAGTAGTCTCCGGTGTCTCCATGAGTACAGATTTGTGGTTTCTCCATGGGGAATGGTCTCAGGTGTCTCCATGGGAACTTGTCTGGTGTGGTTCCATAACAACTGATATGAGGTGACTACATGGAAACTAGTCTCAGGTGTCTCCATGAGTACCGGTCTAGTATGTCTCCATGGGAACTGGTCTGGGGTGTCTCAATGGCAACTGGACTGGAGTGATTCCATGGCAACTTGTATGGGGTGTCCGCATGGCAACTGATATTTTATTTCTCCACGGGAACTAGTCTCGGGTGTTGCCATAAGTTGTGGTCTGGGTTGACTCCATGGAAACTCGTCTGGGTTTCGCCATGGGAACTGGACTAGGGTGTGTCCATGGCAACTGCACTAGGGTGTCTCCATGAAAAGTGGACTGGCATGTTTCCATGGCAAGTGGTCTGGGGTGTCTCCATGGGAACTGGTCCTAGGTTTCTCCATGGCACTTGGAGTGGCGTGATTTCATGGCAACTGGTATGGGGTGTCTGCATGGCACCTGATATGAAGTGTCTCCCTGAGAACTTGTCTCAGGTGTCCACATGAGTACTGGTCTATGGTGTCTCCATGGGAACTGGGCTGGGGTGTCTCCATGCGTTCTTGTCTGGAAAGTCTACATGGGAACTGGTTTGGCGTGTCTTCATGGGAACCGGTCTGATGTGTCTCCATGGCAACTAGACTGGCGTGTTTCCATGGCAACTGGTAGCATGTGTCTGCATGGCAACTGCTATTGGGTGTTTCCATGGGGACTAGTCTCAGTTGTCTCTATGGGAACTGGTCTAGGGTTTCTCCATGGGAACTGGTCTGGGGTTTCGCCATGGCAACTGTTGTGTGGTGTCTCCATAGCAACTGGTCAGGGGTGTCTCCATGGGAACTGGTCTGAGGTGTCTTCTTGGCAACTAGACTGGCGTGTTTCCCTTGAAACTGGTCTGTGGTGGCTCCATAGGAACTGGGCTGTGGTTTCTCCATGGGAACTTGTCTGAAATGTCTCAATGGGAACTTATCTGTGGTGTCTCTATGGCAACGGGACTGACGTGTTACCATTGCAACTGTTGTGGGTGCTTCCATAGCAAATGGTATGGCATGTCTCAATTGAAACTAGTCTCCGATGTCTCCATGAGAACTGGTCTGGTGTGTCTCCATGGGAACTGTTCTGGGGTTTAACCATGGGAAATTGTTTGGGGTTTCTCCATGGCATTGGACTGGCATGTTTCCATGACAACTGGTATGGGGTGTCTGCATGGCAATAGATATGTGGTCTTGCCAAAACTGGTTTGGCTCAGTGGATAGAGCATTGGTCTCTGGACTGAAAGGTCCCAGGTTTGATTCCAGCCAAGGGCATGTATCTTGGTTGCAGGCACATCCCCAGTTGGGGGTGTGCAATAGGCAGCTGATCAGTGATTCTCTCTCATCGATGTTTCTAACTATCCCTCTCTCTTCCTTTCTGTAAAAAATCAATATAATATATATTTTAAAATAAAAAGATATGTGGTCTCTCCATGGGGACTAGTCTCGGGAGTCTCCATGAGTACTGGTCTGGAGTGTCACAATAGGAACTGGTCTGGGGTGTCTCCATTGGAACCTGTCTTGGGTGTCTCCATGGCAACTGAGCTGGGATGTCTCCATGGGAACTGGTCTGCAGTGTCGCCATGGGAACTAGTCTTGGGTGTCCACATCCGTACTGGTCAGCGATGTCTCCATGGAAACTGGTTTGTGGTGTCCCCATGGGTTCTTGTTTTGCGAGTCTCCATGGGAACTGTTCTGGGGTTTAACCATGGGTATTTGGGGTTTCTCCAGGGCATTGGATGGCATGTTTCCATGACAACTGGTATGGGGTGTCTGCATGGCAATAGATATGTGGTCTCTCCATGGGTACTAGTCTCAGGTGTCTCCATGAGTACTGGTCTGGAGTCTCTCAATAGGAACTGGTCTGGTGTGTCTCCATTGGAATCTGTCTGGGGTGTCTCCATGGCAACTGAGCTGAGATGTCTCCATGGGAACTGGTCTGCAGTGTCTTCATGGGAATTAGTCTTGGGTGTCCACATCAGTACTGATCAGCGGTGTCTCCATGGGAACTGGTTTGTGGTGTCCCCATGGGTTCTTATCTGGCGAGTCTCCTTGGGAACTAGTCTGGGTGTTTCCATGGAAACTGGACTGGTGTGTTTCCAGGGCAACTGGTCTGGGGTGTCTCCAAGCAGCCGGTAAGGGGTGTATCCCTGGGAACGAGTCTCGGGCGTCTCCATGTGAACTGGTCTGGGGTTTCCAAGGGAATTTGGGGTGTTTCTATGGAAACTGGACCAGTGTGTTTCCATGGCAATTGGTATGGGGTGTGTCCATGGCAAATGGTTTGGGATGTTTCAATTGTAACTAGTCTACGGTGTCCCGATGGAGAGTGGTCCGGTGTGTCTCCATGGAAACTGTTCTTGGGTTTCTCCATTGGATCTTCTCTGTGGTGTCTCAATGGCAACTGGACTGGCATTTGTCCATGGCAACTGGTATGGGGTGTCTGCATGGATACTTGAGACCAGTTACCATAGGGATGTCTCTATGGTAACTGGTCTCAAGTGTCTCAATGGGAACTTGTCTGGGGTGTCTCCATGGCAACTGTACTGGCATGTTTCTTGGCAATTGGTATTGGCTGTCTCCATGGAAACTAGTTTCCGGGGGAAGTGGTCTGTGTTGTTTCCATGGAAACTGGACTGGGTTGTCTCCATGTTAACTGGACTGCTGTGTGTCCATTAGAACTGGATTGGGGTGTCCCCATGGGAATCTAGTCTCGATTCCAAGACTACTGTTCTGGGCTGTTTCCATGGGAACTGGTCTTTGGTGTCTCCATGGCAAATGGACTGGTGTGTTTCTTTAGCAACTGGTCTGGGTTTTTTCTATGGGAAATGGTCTTTGGTAATTTCATGGGAATTTGTATTGGGTGTCTCCATGGCAACTGGACTGGCATATTTCCAAGGCAACTGGTCTGGGGTGTCCCCATGGGAACTAGTCTAGGTTGTATCCAAGAGTTCTGATCTGGGGTGTCTCCACTGCAACTGGACTGGCGTTTTACCATGGTAACTGTTTTGGTGTTTCTCCATGGGAACTAGTCTCAGGTGTCTCCATGAGTACTGATCTGCGGTGTTTCCATGGGAACAAGTCTTGGGTGTTTCCATGGATACTTGTCTGGTGTGTTTCCATGGCAACAAGTATCCTGTGTCTACATGGAAATTAGTCTCAGGTGTCTCCATGAGTACTGGTATGGGATGTCTCCATGGGAACTCGTCTAGGGTTTTGCCACTGGAAATGGTCTAGGGTTTCTCGATAGCAACTGGACTGGGGTGTCTCTATGACAACTGGACTATCATGTTTCCACAGCAAGTGGTATGGGGTGTCTCCATGGGAACTGGTGTGATGTTTCTCCATGGCAACTGGATTGGCATGTTTCCATGGCATCTGGTATGGGCTGACTCCCTGCAAACTAGTCTCTATTGTATCCATGAATACTGATCTGGGGTGTCTCCAGGAAAACTGGTCTGGGTTATTTCCATGGAAACTGGACTGGGGTGTCTCCTTGTTAACTGGACTGGTGTGTTTCCATGGGAACTGGTCTGGTGTGCACCCATGGGAACTGGTCTGTGGTATCTCTATGGCAACTGTACTGGTGTGTATCCATTGCAATTTGTCTAGGTTTTCTCCATGGTAATTGGTCTGTGGTTTCTCCATGTGAACTAGTCTCAGGTGTCCACATGGGAACAGTTCTGCGATGTCTCCATGGGAACTGGTCTGGGTTTTCTCCATGGATTCTTGTCTGGAGAGTCTCCATGGGAACTGATCTGGGTATTTCCATATAAACTGGACTTGGGTATCTCCATGGCAACTGAACTGGTGTGTTTCCAGGGCAACTGGTCTGGAGTGTCTCGAAGCAGCTGTTAAGGGGTATATCCATGGGAACGAGTCTCTGGTGTCTCCATGAATACTGGTCTGGGGTATCTCAATGGGAACTGGTCTGGGGTGTCTCCACGGTAACTGGTCTGAGGTGTCTCCATTGGAACTGATCTGGGGTGTTTCCATGGGAACTTGTCTGGGGTGCCCTGACCCACGGGGCACGACAACGCGGGGAGAGGGAGTACCTGTGGAGGATGAAAGAAAGGACAGGAGTCACGGAGAAATGGAGGCAAGACAGGGTTCTGATCAAACCTTTATTGCACAGTAAAAGGATGTAGATATAGTCAGGGAAAATGAGGAAGTTTCTCCAAGGACATCAGCGGGTAGCTAAGCAACTAAACCATAAATGTCAAGAATAGTTTATCTTCAACAGAGAATTTTCTGTTGTGTAGCTGTGTCCCAACTGCAGGATGTTCGATAAGCAGAGCTTGAGTAATAGCTGTCATGGGTTGTAGAAACAATGTATAGTAGGCCATCCAGGTGCATGCCTGGGAATACAGTTTCCCACAGTGCATGAGTTCTGGTAAGTCGTAAACTCAGTGTCTAAGATGGAGGTGTCATTTAAGATGAAGTCACTAATGCCAATTCTTTTTTGGCTCCCAACATCTCCTCTCTTTACGTTTTTTAAAGGGCGGGACTTAACCGTCTGACAGAGTATTGACCTGGTTTGCTCCTTGAAGGGACTGTGCCTGTTTGGTCTTTGGGATACTTATACCTGACCTCAACGCATGGTGGAGTCTCAACCAGGAGCTTGCCCAGGTACCAGATCGGTCCAATATCTTTTAGGAGTTCGATCTGATATCGGATCGGCCTAATATTTCTGACTTATGCGGAGGTCTTGGGACCCTCCTGTATATTTTTCAGGTATACTCCCGTATCCCCGTCTTTGACTACCAGTCCGCTAACCAAGGGTTTAAGCCAAGGACACAGGATGAGGAGAACTTGGCCAGAGAGAAACTTAGCCTTCAGACGGCATCTGGGCAAGTTTCAATCTCTTTGCAAACCAGGTTTACTCTCAGGGAAATCCAGAGGGGGTTGAATGTTTTTGACCTTCCCTTGCAATGTTTTGCTCTGCACTCAGATTGGTACCCAGACCCTTCCCTAAGTGGAGGGTAGGTAAGCATTCCTCTGGTCTTAATGCTGTCTCCGTGGGGAGGGAGCCATCATTAGGAATCTTTATTCTCGGTCGGTCGTGGCCTAGCGCTGGTAATGTATTTGAATTGGTTTGGTAAGAGCATTATCGATTTGCTGTTTTATAAAATCTGTTAACCTCCGAAAAGCCTAAGGGCCAAAGGATAGGATTAATATAAAGCCTATAAGGGGACCCAGGATGGGGAGAAGGTAGGGGAGGAATCCATTCTTAGTACAGTAAATCTCAGTAAATAGTTACAGACTTCTTGGCAAGACATAAAATGTTGCTCTCCTACTACATAAATTATTTCCATTCTACTGATAATGGCTATCCAAACAAGTCAGGGAACACTGTTTTTTAGGATACTAATAATAAAATTAAAATTTAAATAATAACAAAGTTCTAATATCAAAGTAATTTTAAACAATGCCAATGCAAAACTGAATTATATATATGTTATCATTTTTAAAATTTGAATGTTAAGAGCAAAACTTTAGCTATTTAAAAATTACAAAACAATAAGAGTGAAATTAAAACTATGGCTATGTTAACATTTTTAGCTACTAAATGAAAGAAAGTCTCTTGTGTTACTGATGTATATTTACTCAGAGACTTTTGACTTGGCTGTGCAAGACTTTATAGAACACTGGCAGCTAACAGATGCTAGCACGAGTAGGAACATGACTGAAGAAGTATCTGCTGCACTTTAGTCGTTTAACTTCTTTAGATGACTCTATGTTGGTACCTTGCATAGCTTTCAGGGTTTTTTTTTCTTCTTTTGCTTTGCTGTCATTAGGGCAGTCCTTAGTCCTTTTGAGTGAAGGGACACAGGAGCTGGTCTGAGTCCATTGTGGTGACACATGTAATGCTCCGGCACCTGAATTGGCTTTATCGCTCCTTCTGGAAAGATATAAAACACAACCTCTTCCCCACATTATTACTGAATCTGATAAAACTCTTTTCTGGTTTATGCTTCCTTCCACCTAGCTGACTCAGTGGAGACTATTGAACAGGAGGCCTGATGCCTTTCGCCTGCTGTACGATCTTCTGCATCACAATTTAAATTTTTTTTTAAAGTATAAAAGTATGACTGAGCTTCTCTTGAGGTGACACATAATATCTGTCTCCTCCTTTTTTGTTTTTTAAATGATCTTAAGAGTACGAATGGCTCTTTCTACTATTTTTTTTAATCAATCTTTATTGTTCCTATTATTACAAAGGTTCCTCATTTCTTCCCCCCTCCACCAGGTTCCCACCCCTCCCTCTGCCCCCTCCCCATCCCCCATTGTCCTCATCCATAGGTGCAGTTTATGATCAGTCTCTTCTTCCCTCAATTTCCCCAATAGTAAATCCCTTTTCAGATAGTAAATCAGTAACTTAGCATTTTCTCATATCAATAATACCTCCACATGCCCAATGATACACTTCACACAAAAGACATTTCCCAATAGGTCCACTAGCCTCATCCAGGCCCCACCCAAGGCACTCACAGATCAACACCCCAGTCCTAAACTAACTCAACACATCCAGATCTAAGCCTTCATCACTTGATTCAGCAGACCCTCAAGTTCCCACGAAAGTTTCCAGCCATGTCTGAGAAGCAGCCGTGGGGCAGGGGCAGGCAAGCAGCGAGCTGTTCCGGACCTAGCTGCTCAGGGCCTGGCCTCTGTTGCTCTGGTTCGTTCTACAACCAGCTGCTCCGGGTCTGGTCACTGCCACTCCCGACCTAGTTGCTCTGGACTTGGCTGCTGCTGCTCCGGGCCTGGCCGCTCCCAGCCTGGCAGCCACTGCTCTGGGCCTGGCCGCACCCGACCTGGCTGCTCCCCCGGGCCTGGCCGCTCCCAGCCTGGCAGCCACTGCTCCAGGCCTGGCCGCACCCGACCCGCCTGCTCCCCCGGGCCTGGACGCTCCCAGCCTGGCAGCCGCTGCTCCGGGCCTGCCTGCACCAGCCCCGCCTGCTCCCCCGGGCCTGGCCGCTTCCAGCCTGGCAGCCGCTGCTCCGGGCCTGGCCGCACCCGACCCGGCTGCTCCTCCGGGCCTGGCCGCTCCCAGCCTGGCAGCCGCTGCTCCGGGCCTGGCCGCACCAGCCCCGCCTGCTCGCCTGGGCCTGGCCGCTCCCAGGCTCTTTCTACTATTGAGTGATATTTATTTTACTAGATTTGATTAGGTTTAAGTTCTTGGGGATTTATTCCTAAGGTTGGATTAGGAAGTTGGATAATATACTGAGGACATTGCTAATAATAAAATATGGAAATTGCCATTTTCAAATAACATTTTATAGACTGAAAATTAAATGAAAAGTTCCTCTGAATTAATGTGCCTTATAATAACTGTTTTAATAATTTTTGCTATACTTGCCATATAAGTACTATTACTATAGGTTGATGGGCTTTGTAGCAAAATCTGTTAAGGCATAAATAAGAGCTTGTATTTCCATTGAAATACAAGAGGTTTGAAGGACCTTTGCTCCTCTGCTGTAGTATATCTAGCCTTTCTAGGCGGGATCTATCTGTAAAAATGGTTAATACCTGAGATAAAAATTTCTTTTAATGTGGTTGTTAATACTATTCTCTGTGTTAGATATAAATCAAGCCCCAAAGCTAGGGTTCCCGGTAGAATATAAAATATTAAGTATTTTGACTTCTATGTAGAAGGGTGTGTACACCGACCTTCCTTGCCCTTGGTCCTGGGCAACCTGTAGCAATGCACAGGTGCTGACTGCTATCATGGCAAGGTATCTTTACTTTAAAAATAAAGCAAATTTATATCTGAATTCACAAGCCACAAATGTTGCCCTGCCCCCAGCCCAACCAAAATGTAGGCGGCCACATTCAGTTAGGATTCAATTATTTATAAAACATTGGCTTCTCATGTAACTTAATTTATATGACATTTATTATATTGTAAAAGCTAATTTATAAAGTAACTTAAGTAGGTATTTTTAATTAAAAAAATAATGTCAAAGAAACTTATTCAGTAAAACTTATAGGTTTGATACTTTATTGGTCTGATCCAAAAGCATGGCTTTTATCTTTCTTGAAATTCTATTGCTGTTGAAAAATTGAGCTATATTTAAGAAATATATTGTTTTTGCCTTTCTTATAGGCGAAAACTTTTATAATATTTAATATATAGCTATTAATTTTTATTTGATAAGGCTTTCTATGGAATTTCAAGCATATTAGATCCATTTTAAAAAGTTTTCGTATAAGAAGAGAGAATAAATTTCTTGTATTACTTCGGGCCCTTGAAGCTTTCCAAAAATTATCTCTGTTAAGGCCTTGAAATTTTAACATGGATAAAACCATCAAATAAATATCTATATATGATTTAAATATTTTAATACCTGTTATTATTATCTATTATTATCTTAAGATATCAATTAGATTTAGACTAGTTTTTGTATAGAAAAATTTTTGGTGGAGATCACAGAATTAATCCTCTTTTTAATTAGATCAATAATAAGCAACTTATTTTGAATTCCTAATTATTAGAGGAAATATAATATTTTATTTTCATAAAAATAAGTTTTTATGCTTTAAGTATTTAATCACTACAACTCTATAATTTCTCCTAATTTAATTTGTACTTTGAATTTTTAGAGCAGGCAATTTAAATATATTTAGTAGTTCTTAGATTAATAATACTTTATATTTTTAAGAAAAATACAAGACATGATCAATTAATAGATTCATTTCTGTCCTCTAGGTTTTTTCTGAGGCAAATTTAAACTTTAATTTTTATTTGCCAGTGGCTCTGAGAAACTACGTTTTGTTTATTCGACTGTAAATTATCACATTCTTTAAGATGGCTACTGGCAAGACACTATATTAACTGTCTGCAGGGGGAAGGGCATTTTCCCTTTCCTCCCTCAGTAAAGGATGTAGCCAGTTTTCTGGACTACTTAGATCTTTATAATTAATATATTATTTATTTTTATTTTAATAATATCTTTGAGATTTTAGAATCAATTATAATTATTTTAAAGTATTTACTTTGTATAAATTCTATGTCAGAGACAAATTTACTTATTTTCTTGAAGGCCTTAAAATTTAACTTTTCAATAAGGTTCACTAGCATTTTGAAAACTACTCTTTATTATGGAAATGCAAATCTTGTTGCTGGAATTAGCTTGAATTTCTTTCAAGAAGATTTTTTTTTTCACCGTTTTTTTCTCAGGAAAAAGAATCAGCTCTGGGTTTTTCATTTCTATAGCCTTTGTAAAGAGTTAAGTCTAGTTCAAGACCTATCTAATATCTGAAATCGGACGTGCGCCCATTTTGTCTTATACTAGCTTTCTCTTTACACGTGTACAGATATCCCAGACACATTTCTAAATTTTAAAAACTTTTTTATGGCAAGAAAGGGAACTTTTAATTTATTATACTAGGAGAGCGGGCTTCTATATTGGATCGCCTCTTGTCTCTCCCTTCCCCCACATCCTGCTTACTTCAGGGGAAGTATCAGCAACAGATCTGGCTGAATTTCTTTTTATGCTTAAAAGATAGATCTCAATTTTTTTCTTCCTTTTTGGCTTTCTGAAATAATAACTAATACCCAGTTTGGCAAAGATTTGCATTTCCCTGCGAGTTTTCTTATAATTTTTATACAAGGCATTAAGTAGTCTGATTGCAAGTAATCTTAATGTGGGAGAGCAGATAGCCCTGCCCTCTCCAGCTGCCTTTGAATTTATCCACATCAGAGGCAGTTTCATCAGTGGAGTTCCACTTATTACAGATTTTAAATTCCATACATATACTAAGATTCTAATTTTAACAAAAAACAACACTATTTTGTGATCACATAGACTTCAACATTCACTCTACAGAGCACTTTCACTTCTAAGATCTTTTTTTTTTTCTAGCCTTAATTCTCCTTACCTTTAAAGATTCCTTAATACCCTTAAGGAAGAGCTCTTGGGAGCTCAATTTCTGTCCCATAATGATCACTCACTTACCTTCAGCAGATCAATCTCGCAGGGAGGCTAGTCCCATGGTGATCAGGAACTAGTCTTCACTCACGGGTCAATACCTCGCGGCCACTCAAGATGAACCTAGCTCACGCCCACTTCGTGGAGGTTCAGTGGTGCCTGGCCAGGGCTTCTCAAGTGGGTGTCCCCCACGGGGGTCCATTCCCTCATCCCACATTGGGCGCCAGATATGCCCAGACCCGCGGGGCACAACATCGCGGGGAGAGGGAGAACCTGTGGAGGATGAAAGAAAGGACAGGAGACACGGAGAAATGGAGGCAAGACAGGGTTCTGATCAAGCCTCATTTATTGCAGGGAAAAAAGATGTAGATATAGTCAGAGAGAATGAGGGAGTTTCTCCAAGGACATCAGTGGGTAGCTAAGCGACTAAACCATAAATGTCAAGAATAGTTTATCTTCAACAGAGAATTTTCTGTTGTGCAGCTGTGTCCCAACTGCAGGATGTTCGATAAGCAGAGCTTGAGTAATAGCTGTAATGGGTTGTAGAAACAATGTATCTTAGGCCATCCAGGCGCATGCCTGGGAGTACAGTTTCCCATAGGACATGAATTCTGGTAGGTCAGAAACTCAGTGTCTAAGATGGAGGTGTCTTTTAAGATGAAGTCACTAATGCCAATTCTTTTTTGGCTCCCAATACTGGGGTATCTCCATGGTAACTGGACTGGTGTTTTACCATGGCAACAGGTATCCTGTGTCACATGGAAACTAGTTTCAGGTGTTTCCATGAGTACTGTTCTGGGATGTCTCCATGGGAACTCATTTAGGGTTTTGCCACTGGAACTGGTCTAGGGTTTCTCCATAGCAACTGGGCTGGGGTGTCTCCATGTGAAATGTTCAGGGGTTTCTCCAAAGGAACTTCTCTGGGGTGTCTCCATGGAAACTGTACTGGGTTGTCTCCATGTTAACAGGACTGGTATGTTTCCATGGCAACAGGTATGGGGTATATCCATGGGAACTAGAATCAGTTGTCTCAATGAGTACTGGTCTGGAGTGTCTCCATGGGAACTGGTCTGGGGTGTCTCCATAGCAACTAGACTGGCCTGTTTCTATGTCAACTTTTATGTGGTGTATGCATGGAAACTGTTATGGGGTGTCTTCATGGGAACTTATATGGTGTGTCTCCATGAGTACTGGTCTGGGTTGTCTCTATGGGAACTTGTCTATGGTGTCTCCATAAGACAACTGGACTGGTGTGTTTCCATGGCAACTGGTATGGGGTCTCTCCATGGAATCTAGTTTTGCGTGTCTCCATGAGTACTGATCTGGGGGTTCCCCATGGGAACTGGTCTTGTATTTCTCCATGAGTACAAATCCTGGCTAGCTTCATGGGAACTGTTCTTCGGTGTCTTCATGGCAACTGGACATTAGTGTTTTCTTGAAAACTGGTATGGGGTGTGGCCATGTCAAATCCTATGGTGTCGCTCAAGGGGAACTAGTCTCCAGGAACTCCATGATAACTGGTCTGGTGTGTCACAATGGGAACTGGCCTGGTGTATCTCCAAAAGAACTGGTCTGTAGTGTCTCCATGGCAAATGGTCTGGCGTGTTTCCATGGCACTTGGTATGGGCTTTCTCCATGGGAACAAGTCTCCAGTGTCTCAAAGAATACTGGTCCGGGAGCCTCCATAGGATCTGGTCTGGGGGATCTCCATGGCAACTAAATGGAATGTTTCCATGGGAGCCAGATTTGGGTGTCTCCATGGGAACTGGTCTGTGGTATCTCCATGGGACCTTGTCTGTTGTGTTTCCATGGCAACTGGTCTGGTGTGTCTCTATGGAAACTAGTCTCAGGTGTCTCAATGTGTACTGGTCTTGGGTGACTCCATGGGAACTGGTCTGGGGTGTCTCCATGGCAACTAGACTGGCCTGTTCCTATTACATGCAGTGTCTGCATGGCAACTGGTCATGTTTTATCCATGGAAACTTGTCTAGGGTGCCTCCATGGGAACTGGTCTGGGGTATCCCAAAGTAACTGGTCTTGCATGTTTCCATGGATCTGGTATTGGGTGTTTCCATGGAAACTAGTCCTTGATGTCATCATGAGTACTGCTCTGGGGTGATTCCATGGGAACTGTTCTGGAGTTTCTCCATGGCAACTGGATTGTAGTGTTTTCATGGAAACTGGTATGAGGTGTCTTCATGAGCACTGCTCTAGGGTGTCTCCATGGGAACTGTTCTGGGATGTATGCATGGACCCTACACTGTAGTGTTTCCATGGAAACTGATATGGGGTGTGTCCATGGCAAATGGTATGGGGTGTGTCAATTGGAACTACTCTCCAGGGACTCCATGATAACCGGTCTGGTGTGTCGCCATGAGACCTGGTATGGTGTATCTCCAAAAGATCTGGTCTGGGGTGTTTCCATGGCAACGGGTATGGTGTTTCTCCATGAGAACAAGTCTCAAAGAGTATGGGTCTCGGGAGTCTCCATAGGAACTGGTCTAGGGGGTTTCCATGGCAAATAAATGGCATGTTTCCATGGGAGCCAGATTAAAGAGTCTCCATGGGAACTCATCTGGAGTGTCTGCATGACAACTACACTGGCGTGTTTCTATGGCAACTGGTATGAGGTGTTCCATGGCAACTAGTTTGGTCTGTCTCCATGGGAACTAGTCTCTGGTGTCTCCATGAGTACTGGTGTGGGGTGTCTCCATTGGAACTGGTTTGGGGTTTCTTTATGGCAACTGGACTGGTGTGTTTCCATTGCCACTGGTATGGGGTGTCTCCATCAAACAAGTCTCCAGTGTCTCCAAGAGTACTGGTCTGGGTGTCTCCATAGGAACTGGTCTGGAATTTCTCCAAGGACACTATATGGCATGTTTCCATGGAAGCCAGATTGGGATGACTCCCTGGGAACTGGTCTGGGTTGCCTCCAGAGGAACTAGTCTCGGTTGTATCCATGAGTACTGGTCTGAGTTCTATACATGGAAACTAGTCTGGGTTGTCTCCATGATGACTGGTCTGGGGTATCTTTATGGCAACTGGACTGGAGTTTTTCCTTGGCAACTAGTATTGTGTGTCTCCATGGAAACTATTCTTGGGTGTCTCCATGAATACTCATCTGGGGTTTCTCCATGCTAACTGCTTTGAAGTATCTCCATGAGTACTGGTCTGGGGTGTCTCCATGGGAACCTGTCTGGTTTGTCTCCATGAATTCTAGACTCTTGTGTTTCTATGGCAACTGCTATGGGGTGTTTCCATGGAAATGAGTCTTGGTTGTTTCCATATGTACTGATATAGGGTTCCTCCATGGTAACTGGTCTGGAGTTTCTCCATGGGAACTTTTCTAGGCTGTCTCCATGAGAAATGGCCTGGGGTGCCTCCATGTCCACGGGACTGGGGAGTTTCCATAGCAACTGGTATAAGATGTGTCCATGGAAACTAGTTTTTGGTGTCTCCATAAGTACTGATATATGGTTACTCCATAGGAACTGGTCTGGGGTGTTTCCATGGGAACTGGTCTGGGATATCTCCATGGGAACTGGCCTGTGGTGTCTCCATGGGTACTAGTCTCAGTTGTCTCCATGAGATCTAATCTGGGTGTCTCCATGAGTACTTCTCTACGGTTTCTCCATGGGAACATTTTGGATGTCTTAATGGAAACTGGTCTGTGTATCTCTAGGTGAACTGGTCTGAGGTGTCTCCATGAGAGCTCGTTTGGGGTGTCTCCATTGAAACTGGTCTTGGGTTTCTGCATGGCAACTGGACAGGCATGTCTTCATGGCAACTGGTCTGGGGTGTCTCCATGGGAACACCATGGGAACTTGTCTAAAATGTCTCCATGAGAACTGGTCTGTGTTTTCTCCATGTTAACATGTCTGGGTCATCTCCATGGCAACTGGACTGGCATGTTTCCATGGCAACTGCTATGGGGTGTGAACATTGAAAATGTTATGTGGTGTCTCAATGAGACCTAGTCTCCGATGTCTCCATGAGTACATCTCTTTTGTGTCTCCATGGAAACTGGTATATGGTGTCGCCATGGCAACTGGTATGGGGTGTTTGCATGGCAAGTGATATGGGATGTCTCCATGGGAACTCGTCACGGATGCCTCCATGAGTACTGGTCTGGGGTGTCTCCATTGGAACTGGTCTGGGGTGTCTCCATGACAACTGAACTGGCCTGTTTCCATGGAAACTGATCTGGGATGTCTCCATGGGAACTGGTCTGGTGTTTATGCACGGTAAATGGACTTGTGAGTCTTCATGGGAACTAGTCATGGGTGTCTCCCTGAGTGCTGGTCTTGTTGACTCTTGAGTACTTATCAGGGTTCTCTCCATGGGAACTGGTCTAGCGGTGTCTCCTTGGGAACTGCTCTGGGGTGTCTCCATGGAAACTGGACTGGGGAGTCTCCATGGGAACTGGTCTGGTGTTTTACCATGGCAGCTGGTTTGGTGTTTATCTATGCGAACTAATCTCTGGTGTCTCGATGAATACTGATCTGGGGATACTTCATGGGAACTTGTCTGCTGTTTCCATGTAATCTGGTATGGGTTGTTTTCATGGAAACTATTTCCATGTGTCTCCATGAGTACTGGTCTGGGGTTTCTCCATGGGAACTTGTCTGGGGTGTCTCCATGGCAACTAGACTGGCCTCTTTCTAGACAACTGGTATGGTGTTTCTCCAGGAAAACTGGTATGGGGTGTCTCCATGAATACTGGTCTGGGGTTTCTCCATGGGAAAATATGCAGGATATCTCCATGGAAACTAGACTTGAGTGTTTCCAAGGCAACTGGTTTGGGGTGTCTCCATGGAACTAGTGTTAGTTTGAGTACTGATATGGGGTTTCTCCATGGGAACTAGTCTGGGGTGTCTCCATGAGTACTGCTCTGGGGTTACTCCATGGGAACTGTCCTGGGGTGTCTCCATGGCAAATGGACTGCAGTGTTTACATGGAAACTGGTATGGGGTTTGTCCATGTTAAATTGTATGGTGTGTTTTAAGGGTTACTAGTCTTCACGGTCTCCATGATAACTGGTCTGGTGTGTCTCCACTGGAACTTGTCTGGGGTGTTTCCATGGCAACTGGACTTTGTGTTTCCATGGTAACAGGTATGGGGTGTGTCCATGGAAAATGGTATGGGGTATTTACATGTCAAATGATTTGGGATGTTTCAATTGGAACTAGTCTATGGTGTCTCCATGAGTACTGGTCTGGTGTGTCTCCATGGGAACTGTTCTGGCGTTTCTCCATGGGAAATTTTCTGGGTTGTCTCCACGGCAACTGGACTGGCGCATTTCCATGGCAACTGGTATTGGTTGTTTCCATGGGAACTCATCTGGGGTGTCTCCATGAGTACTGGTCTGGGTTCTCCAGGGGAACTTGACTGGCGTGTTTCCATGGAATCTGGTATGGGATGTCTTCATGGGAACTCGTCTGGAATGGCTCCATGAGTACTTGTGTCGGGTGTCTCCATGGGAAGTAGTCTCGGGTTTCTCCATGAGTGCTGATCTCAGTGACTCATGAGTACTCTTCTTGGGTGTCTCCATGGGAACTGGTCTTGAAGTTTCTCCATGGAAACTGCTCTGGGTTGTCTCCATGGGAACTGGACAGGGTGTCTCAGGGTTTCTCCATGGAAACTGCTCTGGGTTGTCTCCATGGGAACTGGACAGGGTGAAACCCCAGACCAGGGTGTCTCAGGGCAACTGGACTGGCGTATTACCATGGAAACTCGTATGGTGTTTTTACCTGGAAAATGGTCTGTGGGTTCTCTATGGGAACTTGACTGGGGTGTCTCCATGGGAACTTGGCAGGGGTATCTCCATGAAAGTGGACTTTGTGTTTCCATGGTAAGTTGTTTGGAGTGTGTCCATGGCAAATGGTATAAGTGTCTTAATTGGAACTAGTTCTCCGGTGTCTCCATGATTAATGGTCTGGTGTGTCTCCATGGGAACTGTTCTGGGGTTTCTCCATGGCAACTGGACTGGCACGTTTCTATGGCAACTGGTATGGGGCGTTTCGATGAGAACTATTCTCCGGTGTTTCCATGAGAACTGGTCTGATGTCTTCAGGGAAACTGGTCTGGGGTGTTTCCTTGGCAACTGGACTGGCATGTTTCCATGGCAACTCATCAGGCATTTCTCCATGGGAACTGGTCTGTGGTATCTTCATGGGAATTTGTATTGGGTTTCAAAATGGCAACTGGTCTGGCGTGTTTCCATGGCAACTGGTCAGGGGTGTCTTCATGGGAAGTAATCTAGGGAGTCTCCAAGAGTACTGATGTTGGGTTTCTCAATGGCAACAAGCCAGGTATGTTTCCATGGCAACTGGTATGGGGTGTCCCCATGGAAACTAGTCTCGGTTATCTCCATTAGTACTGTTCTGGGGTGTCTCCATGGGAACTGATGTGAGGTTCTGCATTGGAACGAGTCTCCTGTGTCTCCATGAGTACTACTCTTGGGTTTCCTAGGGAACTGGTCTGGGGGTGTTCCTATGGCAACTGGACAAGCGTGTTTCCATGGCAACTGGTATGGGGTGAATCCATGGCAAATGGTTGGGAATTTCAATTGGAACTAGTCTTCGGTGTTTCCATGAGTACTGGTCTGGTATGTCTCCATATGAACTGTTCTGGGGTGTCTCAATTGCAACAGGACTGGCATGTTTCAATGGCAACAGGTATATGGTGTTTCCATGGAAACTAGTCTTGGGTGTCTCCATGAGTACTGGTTTGGGGTCTCCAGGGGAACTGGTGTGGGGTGTCTCCATCTCAACTATCCTTGCACATTTCCATGGCAACTGGTATTGGTTGTCTCCATGGAAACTCATCTGGGCTGTCTCCATGGGAACTAGTCTCAGGTGTCTCCATGAGTGCTGGTCTGGCTGACTCATGAGTACTCTTCAGGGGTATCTCGGTTAGAACTGGGCATGGGAGTCTCCATGGGAACTGGTTTGGGGTGTCTCAATGGAAACTGGACTGGCATTTTACCATGCCAACTGGTATGGTGTTTCTTCATGGTAATTAGTCTCCAGTGTCTCCATGAGTACTGATCTGGTGTGTCTACATGGGAACTGGTCTTAGATGCCTGCATAGGAACTTGTCTGGTGTGATTCCATGGCAACTGGTAAGGGGGGTCTACATGGAAACTAGTCTCAGGTGTCTCCATGAGTACTGGTCTGTGTTGTCTCCATGGGAACTCGTCTAGGCTTTTGCCATAGGTACTGGTTTAGGGGTGTCTCAATGGCAACTGGACTGGCATGTTTCCATGGCAAGTGGTATGGGGTGTCTCCATGGGAACTAGTCTCGGGTGTCTCCATGAATACTGGTCTGGGGTCTCCAGGGAACTGATCTGGAATGTCTCCATGGCAACTGGACTGGCGTGTTTCCATGGCAATTGGTATTGGGTTGTTTCCATGGGAACTCATCTGGGGTGTCTCCATGGGAACTTGTCTGTGGTGTCTCCATAACAACGTGACTGGCGTGTTTCCATGGCATCTGGTATGGGGCGTCTCCATGGGAACTCTTCTGGCATGGCTCCAAGAGTACTGGTGTTGGGTGTCTCCATGGGAATTAGTCTCTGGTGTCTCCATGAGTGCTGATCGCAGTGATTCATGAGTACTCTTCTGGGGTGTCGCCATGGGAACTGGTCTTGAGGTGTCTCAATGGAAACTGTTTTGGGGTGTCACCATGGGAACTGGTCTGTGTACTCTCCATGGGAACTGGTCTGGGTTCTCTTGAATAATGTTCTGGGGTGTCTCCATGGGAACTAGTCTGATGTGTCTCCATGGCAACTGGACTGGGGTGTCCCCATGTGAACTAGTCTCCGTTCTCTCCATGAATACTGTTCTGGGGTGTATCCATGGGAACTGGTCTAATGTGTCTCTATGGCACCTAAACTGGCGTGTTTCCATGACAACTGGTAGGGTGTTTCTCCAGGGCAACTGGTATTGAGTGTGTCCATGGGGAGTAGTCTTGGTTGTCTCTATAGGAACTGGTCTAGGGTGTCACCATGTGAATTAGTCTGGAGTGTCACCATGGCAACCGTTGTGTTGTGTCTCCATAGCAACTCGTCTAGAGTGTCTCCATGGGAACTGCTCTGAGGTTTTTCCTTGGCAACTCGTTTTGGGCTTCTCCATGGGAAGTTTTCTCGTGTGTGTCCATGGGAACTGGTCTGGGTGTCTCCATGATAACTGCACTGGCTTCTTTCCATGGAAACTTGTCTGGGGTGTCTCCATGGGAACTAGTCTCCAGTGTCTACATGAGTGCTGCTTTGGCTGACTCATGAGTATTCTTCAGGGGAGACTAAATCGGAACTGGGCTGGAGAGTCTCCATGGGAACTGGTTTGAGATGTCTCCATGGCAACTGGACCAGTGTTTTATCATGGCAAGTGGTATGGTGTTGCTCCCTGGTAACTAATCTCGGGTGAATCCATGAGTACTGATCTGGGCTGGCTCCATGGGAATTGCTCTGGGGTATCTCCATGGGAACTTGTCTGGTGTGTTTCCATGGCAATTGGTAGGGGGTGTCTACATGGAAACTACTCTCAGGTGTCTCCATGAGTACTTGTGTGGGTTGTCTCCATAGGAACTCATCTAGGGTTTTGCTATTGGAACTGGCCTAGGGTGTCTCCATGGCAACTGGACTGGTGTGTTTCCATTGAAACTGGTCTGGGGTGTCTCCATGTTTCCATGGCAACTGGTCTGTGGTTTCAAAATGGGAACTTGTCTGGCGTGTCTCCAAGGGAACTGGTCTGGGTTGTGTCCTTGGAACTGGTCTGTGGTGTCCAAATGGGAACTGGTCTGGTTTGTACCCATGGCAACTTGACTGGAGTGTTTCCATGGGAACTGGTCTGGAGAGTCTCTATGGGAACTGGTCTTGGGTGTCTCGATAGCAAATAGTCTTGAGTGTACCATAGCAACTGGTATGTAGTGTCTAATGAGGACTGGTCTGGGGTGTCTCCATGGGAACTGGTCTGGTTGTATCCATGGCAATTGGACTCGTGTTTTTCCATGGCAACAGGTCTGGGGTGTCTCCATGGGAACTGGTCTGAGTTGTCACCTTGGGAACTCATCTGCCGTGTCTCCATGGCAACTGGCCTGGCATGTTTTTATGGTAACTGGTATGGGGTGTCTCAATGGAAACTAGTCTCTGCTGTCTCCTTGCAAACTTGTATGTGGTGACTCATGGCAACTGGCCTGGGGTGTCTCTATGTCCACTGGACTGACATGTTTCCATGGCAACTGGTTTGGCGTGTCTCCTTGGGAAGTAGTCTCAGTTGTCTCCATGAGTACTGGTCTGAGGTATCTCCATGGCAAATGAACTGGCATTTTTCCATTGCAATTGGACTGGTGTGTTTCCATGGCAACTGGTCTGGGGTGTCTCCATGGGAACTGGTCTGTGGTGTCTCCATGGCAGGTCGACTGGCATGTTTCCATTGCAAGTGGTATGGGGGATCTCCATGGGAATTAGTTTTGGGTGTCTAGATGAGTACTGCTCTGGGTGTCTCCACGTGTACTTGTCTGGGCTGTCTCCATGAGAACTGGGCTGGCATGTCTCAATGGCAAATGGTCTGGGGTGTCTCCATGGGAAATTGTCTCGGTTGTGCCCATAGCAACTGGTCTGGGGTTTCTCCATGGCAACTAAACTGGCTGTGTCTATTGAAACTGGTCTGGGGTATCTCCATGGAAACTAGTTTGGAGTGTCTCCCTGGCAACTGGACTGGCGTGTTTCCATGGCAACTGATATGGGGTATCTCCATGAGAACTAGTGTCAGGTGTCTCCATGAGTACTGCTGTGTGTTGTCTCCATTCAAACTGCTCAAGGGTGTCTCCATGGAAATTGGTCTGTGTTGTCTCCATGGGAACTAGTCTCGGGTGTCTCCATGAGTACTGTTGTGGGACGTCTCCATGGGAACTGGTCTGGGGTGTCTCTATGGCAACTTGAATGACATGTTTCCATGGGAGCCTGATTGGGGTGTCTCCATGGGGATTGGTTTAAGGTGTCTTCATGGAAACTAGACTGGCTTGATTCCATAGCAACTGGTATCAGGTGTCTCCATGGCAACTGATATGGGGTCTCTCCTTGGGAACTATTCTCGTGTGTCTTAATGAGTACTGGTATGGCGTGTCTCCATGGGAACTTGTCTGGGGTGTCTCCATGGGAACTGTTATGAAATGTCTCTATGGCAACTGGACTGGATATTTTCCATGGAAACGGGTATGGGGTGTCTCCATGGAAACTAGTCTCCAGTGTCTCCATGAATACTGTTCCGTGGTGTTTCTAGGGGAACTGTTCTGGGGTGTTTTCATGGAAACTGGACTGGAGTATCTCTATGGCAACTGGACTGACATGTTTCAATTGCAACTGGTCTGTGGTGTCTCCATGGGAACTGGTCAGGGGTGTCTCTATGGCTACTGTAAAGGCATGTTTCCATTGCAACTGATCTGGGGTATCATAGGAACTGGTCTGTGGTGTCTCCATGGCAACTTGACTGGCGTGTTTCCATGTCAAGTGGTGTGGGGTATCTTAGGTGTCTCCAAAAGTAGTAGTCTCGGGTGTCTCCATAAGTACTGGTATGGGTGTCTCCAATTGAACTAATCACCTGTGTATCCATGAGTACAGTTCTGGATATCTCCATGAGTACTTGTCTGGGGTTTCTCCATGGGAAGCAGTATGCCTTGTCTCAATGGAAAATGGTCTGGGGAGTCTCCATGTGAATTTGTCTGAGGTGTCTACATGGGAACTGGTCTGGCTTGTCTCCATGGGAAATCATCTGGTGTGTCTCCACAGCAAATGGACTGGCCTGTCTCAATGTCAAATGGTCTGGGGGATTTCCATGTGAAATAGTCTCAGGTGTGTCCATAGCAACTGGTCTGGGGTTTCTCCATGGTAAATGGTCTGGGGTGTCTCCATGGGAACAGGTCTCTGGGGTCTCTATAGAAACTTCTCTGGGTGTCTCCATGGCAACTGGTCTGTTTTGTTTCCATGGCAACTGGTATGGGTGTCTTCATGGGAACTATTCTTGGGTATCTCCATTAGTACTGTTCTGGGGTGCCTCCATGGGAACTGGTCTAGGGTGTCTCCTTGGTAACTGGACTGGTGTCTTTCCATGGCAACTGGTATGAGGTATCTCCATGATAACTAGTATCAGGTGTCTCCATGAGTGCTGGTATGTGTTGTTTCCATTTGAACTGGTCTATTGTGTCTCTATGGTAACTGCTCTGAGGTGTATCTATGGGAATTGGTATTTGGTGTCTCCATGGCAACTAGTCAGGGGTGTCTCCATAGAAACTGGTAGGGACTGTCTCATGGGAACTAGTCTCAGATGTCTCAATGAGTACTGGTCTGGAGTCTCTCCATGGCAACTGGTCAGGCGTGTCTCCATGGCAACTAAACTTGTGTGTTTCCATTGAAAATGGTCTGGTGTATACAGGGAAACTTATCTAGGGTGTCTCCATGGGAACTGGTCTGTGGTGTCTCCATGGCAACTTGTTTGGGGTGTCTGCATGAGTACTGGTCTGGGTTTCTCCATGGGAACTAGACTCGGGTGTCTAGATGAGTACTGGTCTTGGTGTCTCCAATTGAACTATTCACCGCTGTCTTCATGAGTACTGTTCTGGGTGTCTCCACGTGTACTTGTCCGGGCTCTCTCCATGAGAACTGGGCTGTCATGTCTCAATGGCAAATGTTCTGAGATGTCTCCATGGGAAATTCTTTAGGGTGTGTCCATAGCAACTGGTCAGAGGTTTCTCCATGGCAACTGGTTTGGGTTATTTCCATGGCAACTAAACTGGCGTGTGCACATTGAAACTCGTCTGGGGTGTCTCCACGGAAACTGGTCTTGGGCGTTTCCATATAAAGTGCTCTGGGGTGTCTCCATGGCAACTAGTTCTGGTGTCTCCCTGGCAACTGATATGGGGTATCTCCATGAGAACTAGTGTCAGGTGTCGCCATGAGTACTGCTGTGTGTTGTCTCCATTCGAACTGGTCAAGGGTGTCTCCATGGGAATTGGTCTGTGGTGTCTCCATAGGAACTAACGTCAAGTGTCTCCATCAGTACTGTTGTGGGGTGTCTCCATGGAACTGGTCTGGGGTGTCTCTATCAACTGGAATGGCATGTTTCCATGGGAGCCAGATTGGGGTGTCTCCATGGGAACTGGTCTAGGGTGTATCCATGGAAACTAGACTGGCTTGTTTCCATGGCAATTGTTCTGTGGTGTCTCCATGGCAACTAAACTGGCGTATGTCCATTGAAACTGCTCTGGGGTTTCTTCATGGGAACTGGTCTCAGGGTACTCTATAGAAACTTTTCTGGGTGTCTCCATGGAAACTGGTCTGTTGTGTTTCCATGGCAACTGGTATAGGTGTCTTCATGGGAACTATTCTAGGGTATCTCCATTAGTACTGTTCTGTGATGTTTCCATGGGAACCGGTTTGGGGTTTCTCCATAGGTACTCATCTGAGGAGTCTCCATGGGAACTGGTCTGGGATGTCTCCATGTGAACTCTTCTCGGGTTTCTTCATGGGAACTGGTATGGGGTGTCTCCACAGCAACTAATCAGGGGTGTCTCCATGGAAACTGGTAGGGGGTGTCTCATGGGAATTTGTCTTGGGTGACTCAATGAGTACTGGTCTGGGGTGTATCCATGGGAAATGGGTCTAGGGTGTTTCCATGGGAACTGGTATCGGGTGTCTCCAAGGCAACTAGACTGGCGTGTTTAAATGGCAACTGGCATGGGGTGTCTCCATGGGAACTAGTCTTGGGTGTCTCCATGGGAACTGGTCTGGGGTGTTTGCAAGACTACTGGTCTTGGTGTCTCCAATTGAACTAGACTCTGGTGTCTCCATGAGTACTATTCTGGGTGTGTCAATGAGTACTCGTCTGGGGTTTCTCCATGGGAACTGGTCTGGCCTGTCTCAATGGAAACTGGTCTGGGGAGGCCCCATGTGAACTGTTCTGGGGTGTCTCCATGGGAACTGGTCTGTGGTGTCTCCATGGCAGCTGGACTGGCGTGTTTCCATGGCAAGTGGTATGGGGTATCAGAAGGGGAACTAGTCTCGGGTTTCTCCATGGGAACTAGTCTCGGGTGTCTATATGAGTACTGGTCTGGGTGTCTCCAATTGAACTAGTCACCGGTGTCTCCATGAGTACTGTTCTGGGTGTCCTAACTTGTACTTGTCTGGGCTATCTCCATGGGAACTGGTCTGGCATGTCTCAATGGCAAATGGTTTGGGGTGTCTGCATGGGAAATTGTCTTGGGTGTGTCCATTGCAACTGGTCTGGGGTTTCTCCATGGCAACTGGTATAGGATATCTCCATGGCAACTAAACTGGCGTGTGTCCATTGAAACTGGTCTGAGGTGCTAAAATGGTAACTGGTCGCTGGTGTCTCTATGGGAACTGGTCTGAGGTGTCTCCAATGTAATATGAATGGAATTTTTCCATGGGTGCCAGATTGGGGTGTCTCCATGGGTTCTGGTCTGAGATGTCTCCAAGTCAACTAGAATGGCGTTTTTAAATCGTAGCTGGTATGTGGTGTCTCCATGGAAACTAGTCTTGGGTGTCTCCATGGGAACTGGTCTGTGGTGTCTCCATGGAAACTGGATTGGCCTGTTTCCATGGCAACTGGTATGGCTGGTCTGCTTGGCAACTGATATGGGGTGTCTTCATGGAAACTAATCTCAGGTGTCTCCTTGAAAAGTGGGCTGGCATGTTTCCATGGCAACTGGTATAAAGTCTCCTTTGTCTCCATGAGTACTGGTCCTTGGTGACTCCATTGAAACTAGTCTGTGGTGTCTCCATGGAAACTGGTCTGGGTGTCTTAATGAGTCCTCTGGGTGTCTCCAATTGAACTAGTCTCTGGTGTCTCCATGAGTACTATTCTTGTTGTGTCCATGAATACTCTTCTGGGGTGTCTCCATGTGACCTGGTCTGGCATGTCTCAATTGAAACTGGTCTGGTGAATCTCCATGTGAACTTGACTGGCGTGTCTCCTTGGCAACTGGTTTGGGGTTCTCCATAGGAACTGGGTGGGGTGTCTCCATGGCAACTGGACTGGAATGTATCCATGGCAACTGGTCAAGGCTGTCTCCATGTGAACTGTTCTGAGGTGTCTCCATTGGAACTGGTCTGAGGTGTCTCCATGGGAAATGATCTCTTTTGTCTCCATAAAATGGGACTGGGGTGTTTCCATGGCAAATGGGCAGGGTTGTCTCCATGGGAACTGTTCTCGGTTGTCTTTATAGCAACTGGTCTGGGGTATACCCATGGCAACTGGTCTACTGTGTCTCCATGGCAACTGGACTGGCATGTTTACTTGGCAACTGGTATGGGGTGTCTCCATGTGAACTATTCTCAGGTGCCTCCAGGGGACCTAGTCTCCGGATTCTCCATGAGTATTAATATGTTGTGTCTCCTTGGGAACTTGACTGGAGTGGCTCCATAGGAACGGGTCTGGGGTGTATCCATGGCAACTGGACTGTCTTGTTTCCATGGCAACTGGTATGTGGTGTCTCCTCGGGACCTAGTCTCAGTGTCTCCATGAGTACTGGTCTGGTGTGTCTTAATGGGAACTGGTCTGGGGTGTCTCCATTGGAACAGGTCTGGCCTGTATCCATGTGAACTGTTCTGGGGTGTCTTCATGGGATCTGGTATGGGGCATCTCCATAACAACTAGTCAAGGGTTTGTACTTTGAAACTGGTATGGGGTGTTTCATGGGAATTAGTCTTGGGTGTTTCAATGGAAACTGGTCTGCTGAGTCTCCATGTGAACTGGTTTGGCGTGTCTCCATGGCAACTGGTCTGGGGTATCTACATTGGAACTGGTCTGGGATGTATCCATGGCAACAGGTTTGGTGTGTCTCCATGGCAACTGGACTGGCATGTTTACTTGGCAACTGGTATGGCATGTCTCCTTGTGAACTATTCTCGCGTGGCTCCATGGAAACTTGTCTCCGGTGTCTCCATGAGTATGGGTATGGTGTGTCTCCATGGGAACTGGTCTGGGGTGTCTCCATGGGAACAGGTCTGGGCTGTCTCCATGTGAACTGTTCTGGGGTGTCTTCATGGGATCTGGTCTGGGCGTCTCCATAACAACTAGTCAAGGGTTTCTCCATTGAAATTGGTATGGGGTGTTTGAATAAAACTAGTCTTGGGTGTCTCAATGAAAACTGGTGTGGTGATTCTCCATGTGAACTGCTCTGGCGTGTCTCCATGGCAACTGGTCTGGGTTGTCTCCATGTGAACTGTTCTGGAGTGTCTCCATTGGAAGTGGTCTGGGGTGTGTCCAAGGCAAGTGGTCTGGGTTGTCTCCATGGGAATTGTTCTCGGTTGTCTCCATAGCAACTAGTTTGAAGTGTATCCATGGCAACTGGACTGGCATGTTTACTTGGGAACTGGTATCGGGTGTCTCCATGTGAACTATTCTTGGGTGTCTCCATGGGAACTAGTCTCCTGTGTCTCCAGGGAAACTTGTCTGGAGTGTCATCATAGCAACTGGACTTGAGTTTTTCCATGACAACTGGTATGGGATGTCTCCATGGGAACTAGTCTCGGGTGTCTCTATGAGTACTGTTCTGGGGTGTCTCCATGGCAACTTGTCTGAGACCCAGTAGACCAGTTTTCATGGGTATACCCCAGACCAGTCTCCATGGCAACTGGACTGGCATGTTTCCATGGCAACTGGTATGGGATATCTCCATGGGCACTAGTCTCAGGTTGCTCCATGAGTACTGGTCTGGGGTGTCTCCATGGAAACTGTCCGTGGTGTCTCCATGGGTACTTGTCATTGGTGTATCCATGGGAACTGGTCTGGTGTGTCTCAATAGGAACTGTTCTGTGGTGTCCTCAAGGGAACTTGTCTGCGGTGTCTCAATGGCAACTGGACTGGCATTTTACCATGGCAACTGTTATGGGGTTTCTCCATGGGAATTGGTCTTGGGTGTCTCCATGGGTCCTCTTCTGTCGTGTCTCCATGGGAACTAAACTGGCATGTTTCAATGGCAACTGGTAGGGGTGTCTCCATGGGTACTAGTCTCGGGTGTCTCCAAGGAATCTGGTCTGGTGTGTCTCCATGGGAACTTGTCTGGGATGTCAACATGGAAACTGGACTTGCGTGTTTTCATGGGAACTGGTATTGGGTTTCTCCACAGAACTAGTCTCAGGTATCTCTATGAGTACTGATTGGGGTGTCTGCATGGGAACTGGTCTTGGGTGTCTCCATGATAAATGGACCGGAATTTTTCCAAGGCAACTTGTATGGGGTTTGTGCATTGCAACAGATATTTAGTGTCTCCATGGGAACTAGTCATGTGTGTCTCCATGATTAAAAGTCTGGGGTGTCTCCATTGGAACTGTTCTGAGGTGTCTCCATGGCAACTGGACTGGCGAGTTTCCTTGACAACTGCAGGGCACCTCATAAGGTGTGTCTTCATGGGACCTAGTCTCCAGTGTCTCCAAAAGTACTTCTCTGGGTTGTCTCCATGGGAACTGGTCTGTTGTGTATCCATGGGTACCGGTCTCTGGTGTCTCTATGAGTACTGGTCTGGGTGTCTCCATGAATACTCGTCCGGCGTGTCTCCATGGGAACTGGTCTGGCGTGTCTTCATGGATACTGGCCTGGGATGTTTCCATGGAAACTGGGCTGGGGAGTCTCCATGAGATCTGGTTAGGGGTGTCTAAATGGAAACTGCACTGGCATTTTACCATGGCAACTGGTCTGGGGTGTCTCCATAGGAACTGGTCTGTCGTGTCTCCTTGGGAACTAGCCTCAGGTTTCTTCATGAGTGCTGGTATGGTCTCCATGGGACATGGTCTGGGGTGTCTCCATGGGAACTATTGTGAGGTGTCTCCATGACAACTGGACTGTCGTGTTTCAATGCAACTGGTATTGCGTTTTTGCATAGGAGCTGGGCTAGGGTGTCTCCATGGGTACTTGTCTGCAGTGTCTCCATTGAAATTGTTCTGGGGTGTCTCCATAGGAAATGGTCTGGGGTGTCTCCATGGGAACTAGTCTCAGGTTTCTTCATGAGTACTCGTCTGGGTGTCTTCATTGGAACTAGTCTGGGGTGTCTGCATGGGACCCGGTCTGTTGTGTCTACTTGACAACTGCACTGGCATGTTTCCATGGCAACTAGTATGGCATTTCTCCATTGAAACTATTCTGGGGTGTCTCCAAAGGAATTGGTCTGGGGTGACTCAGTAGGAACCAGTCTGGCGTTTCCAAGAAAAATGATCTAGGGTGTCTCCATGGGAATGGTCTGGATTGTCTCCATGAGATCTGGTCTGGCTTGTCTCCATGTAAACTGGAGTGGCATTTTACCATGCCAACTGGTATGGGATTTCTCCATTGGAACTGGTCTTGGGTGTCTCCATGGGTCCTTGTCTGTGGTGCCTACATGGGAACTTGACTGGGGTGTCTCCATTGGACCTGGTTTGGGCTCTCTGCATGGGAACTGGTCTGGGTTGTCTCCATGGGAACTGGTCTGGGTGTCTCCATGGCAAATGGATTGGCGGGTTTCAATGGCAACTGGTTTGGGGTGTCTCCATAGGGACAAGTCTCCGGTGTCTCCATGGGGACTAGTCTCGGGTGTATCCACGGAATCTTGTCTGGTGTGTTTCCATGAGAACTAGTTTGGGGTGTCACCATGGACTTGCGTGTTTCCATGGCAACTGGACTGTCGTGTTCCCATGGCAACTGGTATGGGGTCTCTGCATGGCAACTGATATGGGGTGTCTCCATGGGAACTATTCTCAGGTATCTCAATGAGTACTGATCTGGGGTTTCTCCATGAGTACAGATCTGGGGTTCTCCATTAGTACATGTTTGTGTTTTTTCCATGGGAACTGGTCTGTGGTGTCTTCATGGGAACTGGTCTGTAGTGTCTTCATGGGAACTGGTATGGGGTGTCTCCATGGGAACTGGACTGGCCTTTTTCCATGGCAATAGGTATTGTGTGTCTTCATGGGAACTAGTCTCAGGTTTCTCCATGAGTATAGGTGAGGGTGTCTGCATGAGTACTGTTCTGGCGTGTCCATGGCAACTGGACTGGCATGTTTCCATGGCAACTGGACTGATGTATTTCCATGTCAACTGGTATGGGGTGTCTGCATGGCAACAGATATGTGGTGTCTCCATGGGAACAAGTCACGGGTTTCTCCAGGAGTTCTGGTCTGGTGTTTCTCCATGGGAACTGGTCTGGGTGTCTCCATGTAAACTAGATTGTGGTTTCTCTATGGTAACTTGAATGGCGTGTCTCCATGGCAACTTGTATGGGGTTGTCTTCATGGGAATAAGTCTCAGGTATCTCCATGAGTATTTGTCTGGGTCTCTCCATGGGAACTGTTGTGTGGTGTCTCAATGGGAACTGGTCTGCCGTGTCTCAATGGAAATTAGTCTGGGGTGTCTCCATAGGAACTGGTCTGGGGTGTCTCCTTGGGAACTGGTTTGTTTGTCTCCAAGGAAACTGGACAGATGTTTTACCATGGCAACTGCTACGGATTTTCTCTATAGGAAATAGTCTTGTGTGTCTACATGAGTACTGATTTGGGGTTTCTCCATGGGAACTGGTCTGTGGTATCTCCATGAGATCTGGTTTGGGGTGTCTCTCTGGGAACTGGTCTTGGGTGTCTCCATGGTAACTGGATTTGGATCTTTCCATGTCAACTGGTATGGGGTGTCTCCATGGAAACTTGTCTCAGGTATGAGTACTTGTTTTAGGTCTCCAGGGCAAATGGACAGGCATTTTACCGTGGCAACTGCTATAGTTTCTCCATTGGAAAAGTCTTGTGTGTCTCCATGAGTACTGATCTGGGGTTTCTCCATGAATACTAGTCTGGGTGTATCCAAGGGAACTAGTCTGAGGTGTCTCCATAAGAACTGGTCTGGTGTGTTTCATTGGAAAATGGACTTCCATGTTTCCATGGCTATTGTATGGGGTGTCTCCATGGGAACTAGTCTCAGGTGTCTCAATGGGAACTGGTCTGTGTTCTATCCATGGGAACTGGTCTTGGGTGTCTCCATGGCAACTGGACTGGCGTGTTACCATCGCAACTGTTATTGGGTGTTTGCATGGCAACTGTTATGGGGTGTCCCTATGGAAACTAGTATCGTATGTCACTATGAGTTCTGATGTGGGGTGTCTCCAGGAAAAATGGTCTGGGTTGTCTCCAAGAGTACTGGTCTGAGGGGACTCCATGGTAACTTGTCTCGGTTGTATTAAGGAGGACTGGTCTGAGGTGTCTCCATGGGAACTGAACTCGCGTGTATCCCTGGAAACTGGTATGGGGTTTCTCCTTTGGAACTAGTCTTGTGTGTCTCCATTGGAACTGGTCTGTGGTGTCTCCATGGAAACTGGTTTGGGGTATTTCCATGGCAAATGGACAGGGGTGTCTCCATGGTAACTGCACTGGCATGTTTCCATGGGAACTGGTCTGGGATGTTCCCATGAAAACTAGTCTTGGTTGTCTCCATGAATACTGTTCTGGGTTGTTTCCATGATTACTTGTCTGGGGTGTATCCATGGGAACTTGTCTTGTGTGTCTCCATGGGAGCTGGTCTATTGTGTTCCATGAGTACTGGTTTGGTCTGCCTCCATGGGAACTTGTCTGGAGTGTATCCATTGAAACTGGACTGGCTTATTTCCATGGAAACTGGTATAGTATGTCTCCATGGGAACTAGTCGGGTGTATCCATGAGTACAGGTATGGTGTCTCCAGGGGAACTGGTCTGAGGTGTTTCCATGGCAACTGCACTGGTGTGTCTCCATGGGAACTGGCCTGGCGTGTTTCCATTACAACTGATCTGGGGTATCTCCATGGGAACTAGTCTAGGTTGTCTCCATCAGTCCTGGTCTGGGGTGTCTCCATGGCAACTGGTCTGGGTTTTCTCCATTGCAACTCGACTGGCGTTTTTCCATTGCAACTGGTCTTGTGTGTATCCATGGAAACTGGTATAGGGTTTCTTCATGGGAGCTTGTCTGTGGTCTCTCCATGGCAACTGATCTTGTGTGTTTCCATGGCAACTGGAAGAGGTTGTCTCCATGGGAACTAGTCTCGGTTGTATCCTTGAGTACAGGTCTGGGTGACTCCATGAGAACTCATCTAGGATGTCTCTATGAAAACTGGACTGGTTTTGGGGGTCTTCAAGTGAACTGGTCTGAGGTTTCTCCATGGCAACTGGACTGCGTGTGACATGGCAACTGGTATGGTATATCAACTAGGGAACTAGTCTCGGTGACTCCACGAGTACTGGTATGGGGTGTCTCCATGTGAACTGGTCTGAGATATCTCCATGTCAACTTGACTGGCGTGTTTCCATGGCAACTGGTAAGGTGTGTCTCCTAGGGAACTAGTCTTGGGTGTATCCATTGGAACTGGACTGGGGTGTCTCCATGGGAACCTGTTTGTGGTGTCACCATGGAAACTGGACTTGCCTGTTTTCATGGCAACTGGTATTGGGTGTCTCCATGGGAACTAGTCTCGGGTTTCTCTATGAATACTGGTTAGGGTGTCTGCATGGGAACTCGTTTGGGTTTTCTGCATGGCAACTGGACTTGTGTGTTTCCATGGCAACTTTTAAGGGGTGTCTGCATGGAAACAGATATGTGGTGTCTCCATGGGAACTAGTCACAGGTGTCTCCATGAGTACTGGTGTGAGGCTTCTCATGGGAACTGGTCTAGGGAGTCTCCATGTGAACTGGTATGGGGTTTCTCCATGAGTACTGGTCTTGGTTTTCTCCATGGAAACTATTCTCAGGTGTCTCTATGAGTACTGGCCTGGCTGTCTCCATGAGTACTTGTCTTGGGTGTCTCTATGGAACTGGCCAGGGGTGTCTCCACGGAAAATGGTCTGGGGTTTCTTCATGGGAACTGATCTAGGGTGTCTCCATGGGTACCTGTCTGTGGTGTCTCAATTTGAACTGTTATGGGGTGTCTCGATAGGAACTGGTCTGGGGTGCTTCAATGGGAACTGGGCTGAGGTGTCTCCTTGGCGAATGGACTGAAATGTTTCCATGGCAACTGGTATTGGGTTCTCCATGGGAACTAGTCTCTGCTGTCTCCATCGGAACTTGTCTGGGGTGTCACCATGGCAACTGGACGCGTGTTTCTATCGAAACTGATATTGGGTGTCTTCATATTTGTGTGTGTCTGCATGGGAACTTGTCAGGGGTGTCTCCATAGCAACTAGACTGGCGTGTTTCCATGGCAACTGGTATGGGGTGTCTACATGGCAACTGATATGTGGTGTCTCCATGGGAACTAGTCACGGGTGTCTCCATGATTACTGGTCTGAGGTTTCTCCATGGGAACTGGTATGGGTTGTATCCATAGGAACTGGTCTGTGGAGTCTCCATGGGAACTGGTCTGGAGTGTCTCCATGGGAACTAGTCTCAGGTGTCTCTATGAGCACTGTTCTGGGTGTCTCCTTGAGAATTCGTTTGGGGTGTCTCCATGGAAAATAGTCTCGTGTGTCTCTTTGAGTACTGGCCTGGGTGTCACCATCAGTACACGTCTGGGGTTTCTCTGTGGGAACTGTTCCGCGATGTCTCCATGGATACTTGTTTGTGGTGGGTTTATGGGTTCTTGTCTTGTGTGTCTCCATGGGAACTGGTCTGTGGTGTCTCCATACAAACTGGTCTGGGGTTTCTCCATGGAAACTGGTCTGGGGTGTGTCCATGACAACTGGACTGGCATGTTTCCATGGCAACTGGTATGGGGTTTATCCATGGGAACCAGTCTCGGGTGTCTCCATAGGAACTGGTCTGCGGTGTTTCCATGGCAACTGAACTGTCGTGTTTCCATGGCAACTGGTATGCTGTGTCTCCATGGGAATTAGTCTTGGATTTCTGCATGGGAACTGCTCTGAGGTGTTTCCATGGGAACTTGTCTGGGATGTCACCATGGAGACTGGACTTGTGTTTCCATGGCAACTGGTATATGGTGTCGCCATAGAACTAGTCTCAGGTTTCTCCATAAGTACTGGTCTGGGGTGTTTCCATGGGAACTTGTCTGGGGTGTCTCCATTGCTACTGCACTGGATGTGTTTCCATGGCAACTCATATGGGGTGTCTGGCAACATATATGTTGTGTCTCCATGGGAACTAGTCAACCGTTTTCTAAATGAGTACTGCTCTGAGGTGTCTCCATGGGAACCTGTCTGGGGTGTCTCCATGGGAACTGGTCTGCTGTGTTAACATGGCAACTGGAATGGACTGGCATGTTAATATGGCAATGGGATTGGGGACCTAGTCTCTGGTTTCTACATCAGTTCTGTTCTGGGTTGTCTCCAAGGTAAATGGTCTGTGGTGTCTCCATGGGAACCGGACTGGCATTTTACCATGAGAAATGGTTTGGGATTTTTCCATTGGTGCTGCTCTGGGGTGTCACCATGGGTAATTGTCTGTGGTGTCTCCATGGGAACTGGTCTGGGGTGTCTTCATAGGAACTGTTCTGGGGTGTCTCCATGTTTACTGTTCTTGAGGATCTCCATGTGAACTGGTCTAAGGTGTCTCTATGGCTACTGGACTGGTGTATTTCCATGGCAACTGGTATGGTGTGTCTCCTTGGGAAATGGTCTCCAATGTCTCCATTGGAACTGGACTGGGTTGTCTCCATGGGAACATGTCTGGGGTGTCACCATGGCAACTGGACTTGCGTGTTTTCATAGCAACTTGTATTGTGTGTCTCCATGGGAACTAGTCTCAGGTTTCTTCATGAGTACTGGTTAGGTTGTTGGCATGGGAACTTCTCTGGTGTGTCTCCACAGCAAATGGACTGGCCTGTCTTAATGTCAAATGGTCTGGGGTTTCTCCATGTGAAATTGTCTCTGGTTTGTCCATAGCAACTTGTCTGGGGTTTCTCCATGGCATATGTTATGAGGTGCCTCCATGACAAATAAACTGGCTGGTCTCCATTAAAACTGGTCTGGGCTGTCTCCTTGGGAACTGGTCTCAGGGGTCTCTATAGAAACTTCTCTGGGTGTATCTATGGCAACTGGTCTGGTGTTTCTCCCTGGCAACTGGACTGGCCTGTTTCCATGGCAATAGGTATGGGGTATCTCCATGAAAAATGGTGTCAGGTGTCTCCATGAGTATTGCTGTGTGTTGTTTCCATACGAACTGGTCTAGGGTGACTCCATGGGAACTAGTCTCAGGTGTATCCTTGATTACTGGTCTGGTGTGTGTCTACATGGAAACTCGTCTAGGGTCTCATGGGAACTTGTCTGGGGTGTCTCCATGGCAATTGGTCTGGTGTGTTTTCATGGCAACTGGTATGGGTGTCTTCATGGGATCTATTCTAGGGTGTCTCCATGAGTACTTGTTTGGGGTTTCTCCCTGCAAAATATTCTCTGGTGTCTCTATGAGTACTGGCCTGGGTGTCTCCATGAGTACTCGTCTGGTGTATCTCCATGGGAAATGGTCAGGGGTGTCTCCATTGGTACTTGTTTTTGGTGTCTCCATGGGAACTGGTAGAGGTGTATCCTTGGGAACTGTTCTGAGGTGTCTCCATGGCAACTGGACTAGCATGTTTACATGGCAACTGGTATGGGATGTCTCCATGTGAACTACTCTAGGGTGTTTCCATGGGAACTGGTCTGTTGTGTCTCTATGGGAACTTGTCTGGGGTGCATTCCTGGCAAACTGAATTGCATCTTTCCATGGCAACTGGTTTTGGGTGTCTCCATGGGAACTAGTCTCAGGTTTCTTCATGAGTACTTGTTGAGGTTTCTGCATGGGAACTGGTCTTGGGTGTCACCATGGCAACTGTACTTGTGTTTCCATGGCAACTTGTATGGGGTGTCTGCATGGCAACACATATGTGCTGTTTCAATGGGAACTACTCACGTGTGTCTCCATGAGTACTGGTGCGTGGTGTCTCCATGGGAATTGGTGTTGGGTTTCTCCATGGCATCTGGACTGGCGTGCTTCTATGGCAACTAGTAAGGGGTGCATGCATGGCAACTGATATCGGGTGTCTCCATGGGAACTAGTCTCAGGTGTTTCCATGAGTATTAGTCTGGTGTGACTCCATGGGAACTTGTCTGGGGTGTATCCATTGGAACAGGTCTGAGGTGTCTCCATGAGTACTGGTATGTGGTGTCTGCACATTGACTAGTGTCTGGTGTCTCCATGAGTTTTGGCCTGGGTTTCTCCATGTGAACCGGTCTAGGGTGTTGCCATAGGATCTGGACTGGGGTGTACCTATAGGAACTTGTACGGGGTGTCTTTATGTGATCTGGACTGGTTTTACCATGGAAACTGGTCTGAAGTTTCTCCAAGGGTTCTTGTCTGTGGTGTCTCCATGAGAACTGGTCTGGCTTGTCTCCATAGGCACTGGTCTGGGTTGTCTGCATGGCAACAGATATGTGGTGTCTCCATGGGAACTATTCACATGTGTATCCATGAGTATGGTCTGAGGTGTCTCCATGGTAACTGGTCCGAGGTGTCTCCATGGAAACTGGAGTGGCTTGTTTCCATGGCGATTGGATTGCGTTTTTCCATGGCAACTGTTATGGGGTGTCTGCATGTCAACTGATATAGGGTGTCTCCATATGAACTAGTCTCATGTGTCTCCATGAGTACTGGTCTGGGGTTTCTCCCTGAAAAATAGTCTCTGGTGTGTCTATGAGTACTGGCCTGGGTGTGTCCATGAGTACTCATCTGTGGTGTCTCCATGGGAACTGTTCTGGGGTGTCTCTATGAAACTGGTCTGGGGTGTCCCCATGGGAACTGCTCTGGGATGTCTCCATGGGAAATGATCTGAGGTGTCTTCATGCCATGTTTTAATGGCATCTGGTATGGCGTTTCCATATGAGAACTTGTCTGCAGTGTCTCCATGGTACTTGTCTTCGGTGTTTCCATGGGAACTGATCTGAGGTGTCTCCCTGGGAACTGGCCTGATGTGTCTCCATGGCAACTGGACTGTCCTGCTTCCATGGCAACTGGTATGGGGTTTCTCCATGTGAACTAGTCTTGGGTGTCGCCATGGTAACTGGTCTGTAGTGTCTCCTGGGGAACTTGTCTGGGGTGTCACCATAGCAACCTGAATTGGGTTTATCCATGGCAACTGGTATTGGGTGTCTCTAGTGGAACTAATTTCAGGTTTCTCCATGAGTACGGGTTGGGGTGAATGCATGGGAACTGTTCTGCGATGTCTCCATGGAAACTGGATGGGCGTTTTTCATGGAAACTGGTACAGGGAGTCTGCATGAAAACAGATATGTGTTGCCTCCACAGGAACTAGTCTCACGTATTTCCATGTGTACTGGTCTGTGATGTCTGCATGGGAACTGGTTTATGGTGTCTCCATGGGAACTGGTCTGAAGTGTCTCCATGGGAACTAGTCCGGGGTGTCTGTACGGCAACTGGACTGGCATGATTCCATGGCAACTTTTATAGGGTGTGTGAATGGCAACAGATATGTGGTGTATCCATGGGAAATAGTCATGGGTATCCATAAGTACCAGTCTGGTGTGTCTCCATGGCAACTGGACAGGCCTGTTTCCATGGAAAATGGACTGGAGTGTTTCCATGGCAACTGCAGGGCTAATGATATGGGTTGTCATCATGGGACCTAGTCTCCGGTGTCTCCATGAGTACTGGTCTGGGTTGTCTCATTGGGAACTGGTCTGGGGTTTCTCCATAGGAACTGGTCTGAGGAGTCTTCATGGGAACTTGTCTGGGGTATCACCATGGACACTGGACTTGCGTGTATCCATGGCAACTGGTATTAAGTGTCTCCACAGAACTAGTCTCATGTTTTTCCATGAGTACTGGTTGGGGTGTCTGCAGGGGAACTGGTCGAAGGTGTCTCCATGGCAACTGGACTAGCATGTTTCCATGGCAACTGATATGGGGTTTGAGCATTGCAACAGATATGTGGTGTCTCCATGGGAACCAGACATGGGTGTCTCCATGAGTACTAGTCTGAGGTGTCTCCATGGGAACTGGTCTGGCTTGTCTCCATAGGAACTGGTCTTTGTTGTCTGCATGGCAACAGATATGTGGTGTCTCCATGGGAACTAGTCACATGTTTATCCATGAGTATGGTCTGAGGTATCTCCATGGTAACCGGTTTAGGGTGTCTCCATGGAAACTGGAGTGGCTTGATTCCATTGCAACTGGATTGCGTGTTTCCATGGCAACTGTTATGGGGTGTCTGCATGTCAACTGATATTGGGTGTCTCTATGGGAACTAGTCTCAAGTGTCTCCATGAGTATTGGTCTGTGTTGGCTGCATGGGAACAGGTCAGTGATGTCTCCATGGGAACTCGACTGAGGTGTCTCCATGAGTACTGGTCTGGGGTTTCTCCCTGAAAAATAGTCTCTGGTGTGTCTATGAGTACTGGACTGGGTGTGTCTGTGAGTACTCATCTGTGGTGTCTCCATGGGAACTGGTCTGGCATGTATCCATGGGGAATGATCTGAGGTGTCTTCATGGCAACTGGACTAGCATGTTTTCATGGCAACTGGTATGGTGATTCTTCATGAAAACTCCTCTGGTGTGTCTCCCTAGTCTTGTCTTTCGTGTCTCCATGGTTACTGGTCTGAGGTGTCTTCTTGGGAACTGGTTTGTGGTGTCTCCTTGGGAACTGGTTTGATGTGTCTCCATGACAACTGGACTGGCAGGTTTCCATGGCAACTGGACTGGCGTGTTTCCATGGCAACTGGTATGGTGTTTCACCATGAGAACTGGTCGGGTGTGTCTCAATCGGTACTTGTCTGTGGTGTCTCCATGGGAACTGGTCTGTGGTTTGTCCATAGGAACTCATCTGGGGTGTCTTCATGAAAACTGGTCTGAGGTGTCTTCATGAGAACGAGTCTCAGGTTTCCTTATGAGTACTGGTTGGGGTGTCTGCATGGAAAATTGTCTGGGGTGTCTCCATGAGTACTGGTGTGATGTGTCTCCATGGAAACTGGTCTGGGGTGTCTTCTTGGGTACTTGTCAATGGTTTCTCCATGGGAACTGGTCTGCGGTGTCTCCGTTGGATCTGGTCTGTGATGTCTCCATGGGAACTGGTCTGAATTGCCTCCATGGGAACTAGTCTGGGGTGTCTATATGGCAACTGGACTGGTATGTTTCCTTGGCAAATTTTATAGGGTGTGTGAATGGCAACAAATACATGGTGTATTCATCGGAAATAGTCATGGGTATCCATGAGTACCATTCTTTTGTGTCTCCATGGGAACTAGACTGGGGTGTCTCCATGGCAACAGGACTGACCAGATTCCCTGGCAACTGGTATTGGGTGTCTCCATGGTAACTAGTCTCAGGTTTCTCCATGAGTACTGGTTGGGGTGTCTGCATGTGAACTGGTCTGAGATGTCTCCATGGCAACTGTACTCCTGTGTTTCCATGCAACTGGACTGGCGTATTTCCATAGGAACTTGTATGGGGTGCCTGCATGGCAACTGATATGGGGTGTCTCCATGGGAAATAGTCTCAGGTGTCTCCATGAGTACTAGTCTGGGGTGTCTCCATGAGTACTGCTCTTGGGTGTCTGCATGTTAACTTGTGTCTGGTGCCTCCATGAGTAGTGGATTGGTTTCTCCATGGGTACTTGTCTGTGGTTTCTGCATGGGTACTTGCCTTTGATGGCTCCATGGGAACTGGTGTGGGGTGTCTTCATATTAGCTGGTCTGGGCTGTCTCCATGGGAACTTGTCTGAGGTGTCTTCATGGCAACTTGACTGGTGTGTTTCAATGGCACTGCCATGGGGTTTATCCATGGGTACTGGTCTTGGGTTTTTCCATGGTATTTGTATGGGGTGTCTCCATGGAAACTGGTCTGTCTTGTCTCCATAGGATCTGTTCTGGGGTGTCTCCATGATAACTTGTCTGAGGTGTCTCCATGACAACTGGAATGGCATATCTCTATGGCAACTGGTAAGGTGTGTCTCCATGAGAACTTGTCTTGGGTATATCCATTGGAACTGGTCTGGGTTGTCTCCATGGGAACTTGTCTGGGGTGTCACCATGGCTACTGGACTTGTGTGTTTTCATGTCAACTGGCATTGGATGTCTCCATGGGAGCTAGTCTCAGGTTTCTCCATATGTACTGGTTGGGGTGATTGCATGTGGACTGGTCTGGGGTGTCTCCATGGCAAATGGAGTGGCATGTTTCCATGGATTGGTATGAGTGTCTGCATGGAAACCGATATTTGGTGTCTCCATGGGAACTGGTCTTGGGTGTCTTCTTGTGTACTTGTCTGTGGTGTCTCCATGTTAACTGGTCTGGGGTTTCTCTGTAGGAACTGGTCTGTGGTGTCTCCATGGGAACTAGTTTAGAGTCTCTTTGTGAAATGTTCTGAAGTGTCTCCATGGGAACTTGTCTGAGGTGTTCGCATGGGACTTGGTCTGGGGTGTCTGCATGGCAACTGGACTGGCATGATTCCATGGCAACTTGTATAGGGTGTGTGCATGACAACAGATATGTGGTATTTCCATGGGAACAATTCATGATCTCCATGAGTACCAGTCTGGGGTGTCTCCATGGGAACTGGCCTCGGATGTCTCCATACCAACTGGTCTGTGATGTCTCCATAGGAACCGGTCTGGCTTGTTTCCAAGAAAACTGGTCTAGTGTGTCTCCATGGAAACTGGGCTGGCATTTTACCATATCAACTGGTATGGGTTTTCTCCATTGGAACTGGTTTTGGGTGTCTCCATGGGTCCTTGCCTATAGTGTCTTTATGGGAACTAGTCTAAGTTGACTTCATAGGATATGGTCTGGTGTTTCTTCATGGGAACTGGTCTGGGGTGCATCCATGGGACCTGGTCTGGGGTGTCTCCTTGGCAACTGCACAAGCATTCTTCCATGGCAAGTTGCATGGCCTTTCTCCAAGGAAACTATTCTGGGATGTCTCCATGGGTACTTATCTGTGGTGTCTCCATGGGAACTGGTCTGGGGAGTCTCCATAGGAACTGGTCTGGGTTTTCTCCAGGGGAACTGGTCTGGCTTGTCTTCATGGAAACTGGACTGGCATTTTACCTTGGCAAGTGGTATGGGTTTCTCCCTTGGAACTGTACTGGGGTGTCTCCATGGGAACTGGTCTGGGGTGTCACCATGGTAACTGGATTTGCGTGTTTTCATGGCAACTGGATTGGCCTTTCTTCATAGCAACTGATATGAGGTATCTGCATGGCAACTGATATAGGGTGTCTACATGGGAACTAGTCTCACGTATCTCCATGAGTACTGGTTTGGATGTCTCCATGAGTACTGGTCTAGGGTGTCTTCATGTGAACTGGTCTGGTATGTTTCCATTGCACATGAACTTGCATGTTTTTCATGGGACCTGGTCTGGGGTGTCTCCATTTCAACTGGACTATCTTGATTCCATGGCAACTGGATTGGTGTGTTTCAATGGCAACTGGTATGGGGTGTCTGCATGGCAACTGATATGGGGTGTCTCCATGGGAACTAGTCTCAAGTATCTCCATGAGTACTCGTTTGGGGTTTCTCCATGACAACTGGACTGGCGTGTTTCCATGGAAACTGGACTGGCGTGTTTCCATGGAAACTGCAGAGCAACTGATATGCAGATTCTCCTTGGGACCTAGTCTCTGGTGTCTCCATGCGTACTGGTCTTGGTTGTCTCCATGGGAACTGGTCTCTGGTGTCTCCATGGGAACTGTTCTTAGGAATATCAATGAGTACTAGTATGGGGTGTCTTCGTGGAAAATAATCTCGTGTCTCTATGAGTACTGGCCTAGGTGTCTCCATGAGTACTCATCTGGGGTGTCTCCATGGAAACTGGTCTGGTGTGTCTCCATGGGAACTGTTCTGAGCTTTCTCCATGGCAATGAGACTGGCATATTTCCATGACAACTGGTATGGCGTTTCTCCATAAGAGCTAGTCTAGGGTGTCTCTATTGTTACTTTTCTGCGGTGGCTCCATAGGAAATGGTCTGGGTTGTCTACATGGGAACTGGTCTGAGTGTCTTCATGTGAACTAGTCTGGGTTGTCTGCAAAGGACCTTGTCTGCGGTGTCTTCTTGGCAACTGCACTGGGATATTTCCATGGCAACTGGTATGGCGTTTCTCCATCGAAACTAGTGTGGGGTTTCTCCATTGGAACTAGTCTGCGGTATATCCATGGGTAATGGTCTGTAGTGTCTTCATGAGAACTGGTCTGGGGTGTCTCCATAGAAACCGGTCTGGCGTGTTTCCAATAAAACTGGTCTAGTGTGTCTCCATGGGAACTGGTCTGGGATGTCTCCATGGGAACTGGTCTGGCATGTCTCCATGGCAACTAGACTGCCATTTTACCATTGCAACAGTTATGGGGTGTCTACATGGCAATTGATATGAGGTGTCTCCATGGGAACTAGTCTCAGGTGTCTTCATGAATACTGGTCTGGGGTGTCTCCATGGGAACTGTTCTGGGGGTCTCGGTGAGAACATGTCTTTGGTGTCTCCATTGGAACTGATATGTGTTGTCTCCATTAGAATTGGTCTGGCAGGTCCTCATGGAAACTGTTCTGGGTTGTCTCTATGGGAACTGGTCTGGGGTGTCTCCATAGGAACAGGTCTGGCGTGTCTCCACGGGAACTGGTATGGTGTGTCTGCATGGCAACTGGACTGGCATTTTACCATGGCAACTGGTATGTGGTTTCTCAATGGGAAATAGTCTTATGTGTCTCCATGAGTACTTATCTGGAGTTTTCCAAAGGAACTCGTCTGCGGTGTCTCTATGTGACCTTGTCTCAGGTGTCTCCATGGGAACTCATCTGAGCAGTCTTCATGGGATCTGGTCTTGGGTGTCTCCATAGCAACTGGACTGGCGTGTTTCCATGGCAATTGGTATTGTGTGTCTCAATGGGAAATAGTCTCTGGTGCTCCATGGGAACTCCATGGCAACTTTAATGGGTTGTCTCCATGGTATATGGACTGGCTTGTTTCCATTGCAACTGGTATGGAGTGTCTCCATGGTAACTAGATCAGGTTTCTCCATTAGTACAGGTCTGGGGTGTCTACATGGGAACTGGTTTGGTGTTCCTCCATGTGAAGTAGTCTGGTGTGTATAAAAGGAAACTGATCTGGTGTGTCTCAATGGGAACTAGTCTGTGTTGACTCCATGGAAACTGCACTTGCATTTTACCATGGCAACTGGTATGGGTTTTCTCCATGAGAACTGGTCGGTTTCTCCAGGAAACTGAATTTGGGTGTCTCCATGCCAACTGGACTGGCGTGTCTCCATGGCAAAAGTTATGGAGTGTCTCCATGAGAACTAGTATCAGGTTTTTCCATGAGTACTGGTCTGGGGTGTCTCCATGAGTACTGGTCTGGTGTTTCTCCATGGGAACTGGTCAGGGGTGTCTACATGGGAACTAGACTGCGGTGTCTCCATGGGAACATGAATGTCCTGTCTCCATGGCAACTTTTATGGGGTTGTCTCCATTTCATCTCAGGTATCTCCATGAGTACTGGTCTGCACTGTCTCCATAGGAACTGGTGTGTGGTTTATCCATTGGAAGTTGTCTGGCTTGTCTGAATGGAAATTGTTCAGGGGTGTATCCATAGGAACTTGTTGGGCTGTCTCCAGGCGAACTGGTTTGGGGTTTCTCCAAGGCAATATTATGGTGTGTATCCATAGCAACTTGACTGGCATTTTACCTTGGCAACTGGTATGTTGTTTCTCCATGGTAAATAGTCTTGTGTGTCTTCATGAGTACTTATCTTAGGTTTTCCATGGGAACTCGTCTGGTGTATCTCCATGTGCACTTGTCTGGGGTGTCTCCATGGGAACTGGTTTGGGGTGTCTCCATAGCAACTGTTCTGGCATGTTTCCATGGCAATTGGTATTGTGTGTCTCCATGTGAACTAATCTCGTGTGTCTCCATTGGAACTGGTCTGTGTTTTCTCCATGACAACTGGTCTTGGTTGTCTCCATGGCACATGGACTGGCTTGTTTCCATTGCAACTGGTATGGGGTGTCTCCATGGTAACAAGTCTCAGGTTTCTTCATGAGTACTGGTCTGGGTTGTCTCCATGGGAAATGGTCTGGGGTTTCTCCATGATAACTGGTCTGGCGTGTCTCAAAGGAAACTGATCTGGGTTGTCCCTATAGTAACTGGTCAGTAGTGACTTAATGGAAACTGGACTGGCGTTTTACCATGACAACTGGCCTGGGTTTTCTCCATGGGATCTAGTCCTCGGTGTCTCCATGGGAACTGGAATGGGGTGACACCATGAGAACTAGTCTCATGTTTTTCCACGAGTACTTGTCTTGGGTGTCTCCATGAGTACTGGTCTAGGGAGTCTCCATGGGCACTCTTCTGGGGTGGCTCCATAACAACTGGTCTGGCGTATTTCCATAGCAACTGGTCTGCGGTATCTGCATGGCAACTGGTATGGTATGTCTCCATGGGAACTAGTCTCAGGTATCTCCATTGGAAATGGTCTGTGGTCTCTCCGTGAGAACTGCTCTGGGGAGTCTCCATGGCAACTGGACTGGCTTGTTTTCATGGTAACTGGTATTAGGTTTCTCCATGGGAACTAGTCACAGGAGTCTCCATGAGTATAGGTCTGTAATTTCTCCATGGAAACTTGTCTGGATTGTCTCCATGAGAACTGCACTGGGGTGTCTCCAAGGCAACTTGACTGGCATGTCTCCATGGCAACTGGTAATGTGGTGTCACCATGGGAAAAAGGCTCAGGTTTCTCCATGAGTACTGGTCTGCAGTGTCTCCATAGGAAAGTGTCTGGTGAGTCTCCATGGTACCTGGTCTGGCCTGTTTCAATGGAAATTGGTCTGGGGTGTCTCCGAGGGAACTAATCTCATGTGTCTCCATGAATACTGGTCTGGGTGTCTTCATAAGTACTTTTGGTGTATCCATGGGAAGTAGTCTCAGGGGTCTTCATGGCTCTGGTCTGGGGAGTCTCCATGGCTACTAGACTGTCGTGTTTCCATGGCAACTGGTCTGGGGTGTCCCCATGGGAACTGTTCTGGGGTGTCTCCAAGGCAACTGGACTGGCAATTTACCATGGCAACTGTTATGTGGTTTCTCCATAGCAAATAGTCCCGTGTGTGCCCATGAGTACTGATCTGGGGTTTCTCCATGGGAACTGGTCTGGCATGTCTCCATGAAAACTGGTCTGTTTCTCCATGTGAACTGGTTTGGGGTGTCTACATGGCAAATAAGTTTGGGTGTTTCCATGTCAATTGGTATGGGGTGTCTCCATGGAAACTCGTCTTGGGAATCTGTATGAGTACTAGTCTTAGTTATCCAGGGGAACAAGTCTTAGGAGTTTCCATGGAAACTGGACTGTGGAGTCTCCATGGCAAGTGGACTGAAGTTTTTCAATGGTAACTGCTCTGAGGTGTCTCCATGGGAACTAGTCTCAGGTGTCTCAATGAGTACTGCTCTGGGGTTTCTCCATGGGAACTGATCTGTGGTATTTCCATAAAAACTGGCCTGGCATATTACCATTGCAACTGGTCTAGGGTGTCTACATGGGAACCGGTCTGGGATTTCTCCATGGGAACTTGTCTGGGGTGTCTCCATGAGTACTGTTCTGTGGTGTCTCCATGGGAACTGGTCTCTGGTGTCTCTATGAGTACTGGCCTGGGTTTCTCCATGAGTACTCATCTTGTGTGTCCTCATGGGAACTGCTCAGGGATGTTTAAATGGAAACTGGACTGGCATTTTACCATGGCAACTGGTAAGGGGTTTCTCCATGGGAAATGATCTGGGGTGTCTCCATGGGAACTAGTCTCAGGTGTCTCCATGGGAACTGGTCTGGTGTGTCTCCATTGGAACTTGTCTGGGGTGTCACCATGGCAACTGTACTTGAGTGTTTCCATGGAAACTGGTATTGGGTGTCACCATGGGAACTATTCTCATGTTTCTCCATCAGTACTGGTTTGGGGTGTATGCATTGGAACTCTTCTGGGGTTTCTCCATGAGTACCAGTCTGGGTTATTTCCATTTGGTGTCACCATGGGAACTAGTCTCATGTGTCTCAATGTCAATTGGACTTGCATGTATCCATGGAAACTGGTATGGGCTGTCTCCAGGAGAACTGGTTTGGAGTGTCTCCATGGGTACTTGTCTATGGTGTCTCCATGGAAACTGGTCTCTGGTGTCTCTATGAGTACTAGCCTGGGTGACTCCACGAGTACTTGTATGACGTGTCTCCATGGGAACTGGTCTGGGGTTTCTTATGGGAACTTGTCTGAGGTATCACCATGGCATAGTGACTTGAGTGTCTCCATGGCAACTGGACTGGCATGTTTTTATGGCAACTGCAGGGCAACTGATAAGGTTTGTCTCCTTGTGACCTAGTCTCCAGTGTCTCCATGAGCACTGCTCTGGGTTGTCTCCATGAAAACTGGTCTGTGGTGTCTCCATGGGAACAGGTCTTTGATGTCTCTATGAGTACTGGACTGGGTATCTCCATGAGTACTCGTCTGGCGTGTCTTTATGGGAAATGGTCTGGTGTGTCTCCATGAGTACTTTTCTGAGGTGTTCCCAGGGGAACTGCTCTGAGGTGTCTCCATAGTAACTGGTATGTGGTGCCTCCATGGGAATTAGTCTCAGCTGTCTCTATGATTACTGTTCTGGGGTGTCTCCAAGGAAACTTGTCTGAGGTGTCTCCATGGCAACTGGACTGGCATGTTTCCGGGCAATTGGTATGGGATGTCTCCATGGGAACTTGTCTCAGGTTCCTCCAGGAGTACTGGTCTGGGGTGTCTCCATGGGAAATGTTCTGGGGTTTCTCCATGGCAACTGGACTTGCGTGTTTCAATGGAAATTGGTATGGGCTGTCTCCAGGAGAATTGGTCTGGGTTATCCCCATGTGTACTTGTCGGTGGTATCTCCCCTGGAACTGGTCTGGGGTGTCTCCATGGGAACTGGTCTGTGATGTCTTCATGGGAACTAGTCTGGGGTGTCTGCATGGGACCTGGTCTGGGGTATCTCCATAGCAACTGCACTGGCACGTTTCCATGACCCCTGGTATGGTGTTACTCCATGGGAACTGGTCTGGGGTTTCTCCATGGCAACTGGACTGTCTTATTTCCCTGGAAACTGGACTGGCATGTTTCCATGACAACAGCAGGGCAACAGATATGGGGTGTCTCCATGAGACCTAGTTTCCAGTGTCTCCATGTGTACTCATCTAGGTTGCCTCCATGGGAACTGGTCTCCGGTTTCTCCATGAGTACTGGTCTGTGTTGTCTGCATGGGAACTGGTCTATGGTGTCTCCATGGGAACTGATCTGGGGTGTATCCATGGAAACTAGTCTCCATTTTCTCTATGAGTACTGGTCTGTGGTGTCTGCATCAGAACTGGTCTATGGTATCTCCATGGTAACTGGTATGGGGTGTCTCCATGGCAACTGGACTGGCATTTTTCCTTGGCAACTGGTATGTGGTTTCTCCTTCTGAAATATTCTGGTGTTTCTCCATGAGTACTTATCTGGGGTTCTCCATGGGAACTCGTCTGTTGTGTATCCATGTGAACTTGTCTGGGGTGTCTCCATGGGAATTGGTCTGTGCTATTTCCATGGGAACTGGTCTTGGGTGTCTCTAAAGCAACTGGACTGGTGTGTTTCCATGTCAATTCCTGTTGTGTATCTCAATGGGAACTAGTCTGGTTTCTCCGAAGAGGAACTGGTCTGTGTTTTCTCCATGGAAACTGGACTGGGGTGTCTCCATGGCACATGGACTGGCTTGATTTCATGGCAAATGATATGGGGTGTCTCCATGGTAACTAGTCTCAGGTTTCTACATGAGTAGTAGTCTGCAGTGTCTCCATGGGAACTGATCTGGTGTGTCTCCATGGGGACTGGTCTGTGGTGACTCCATGGCAACTGGACTGGCGTTTTACCATGGCAACTGGTATTGGTGTCTCATGGCAACAGGTACCAGGTGTCTCCATGGAAAATAGTCTCAGGTTTTTCCACGAGTCTTGGTCTGGGGTGTCTCTATGGAAATGATCTTGGGTGTCTCCATGGCAACTGGTCTGAGTGTCTTCATGGGAACTAGTCTGGGGTGTCTGCATGGAACCTGGTCTGGCATGTCTCCTTGGCAACTGTATGGCTTTTCTCCATCGAAACTAGTCTGGGGTGTCTCCATGGGAACTGGTCTGCGGTGTCTCCAGAGGAAATGGTCTGGGGTGTTTCCATGGGAACTGTTCTGGGTGTCTCCATGGGAACTGGTCTGCCGTGTATCCAAGGGTACTGTTCTGTAGTTTCTTCATGGGAACTGGTCTGGGGTGTCTCCACAGGAACTGGTCTGGGGTGTCTCCATGGAAACTGGTCTAAGGTGTCTCCAAGGGTACCAGTCTGTGGTGTCTCTATGGGAACTTGTCTTGTGTGTCTCCATGGGAACTGGTCCGGCTTGTCTCCATGGAAACTGGACCGGCATTTTATCATGGAAACTGGTATGGTGTTTCTGCATGGTAACTGATATGAGGTGTCTCCATGGGAAATAGTCTGTAATATCTCCATGGGAACTGGTCGGTGTGTCTCCATGGAACTAGACTGCGGTGTCTCCATGGCAACTTGAATAGTGGTCTCCATGGCAACTTGTATGTGGTTTTTCTATGGTAGTAAGTCTCAGGTTTGTTCATGAGTACTGGTCTGGGGTATCTCCATGGGAACTGTTGTGTGGTGTCTCCATGGGAACTGGTCTGGTATGTCTAAATGGAAATTGGTCTGGGGTGTCTCCATGGGAACTGGTTTGGCGTGTCTCCAAGGCAACTGGACAGGCATTCTACCATGCCAACTGCTATGGAGTTTCTCCATGGGAAATAGTCTTGTGTGTCTCCATGAGTACTGATCTGGCATTTCTCCATGGGAACTGGTCTGGCGTGTCTCCATGGGTACTTGTCAGTGGTATCTCCATGGAAACTGGTCTGCGGTGTCTCCATGGGAACTGGTCTGGGGTTTTTCCATGGGAACTTGTCTGTGGTATCTCCATGGAAACTGGTCTCGGGTTTCACCATGGGAAATGGTCTCCCATATCTCTATGAGTACTAGTCTTAGGTCTCCAGGGGTACAGATTTCGGGTGTTTCCATAGCAACTGGACTGTGGAGTCTCCAGGGCACCAGTACTGGTGTGTTTCAATGGCAACTGATCTGAGGTGTCTACATGGAAACTAGACTCGGGTGTCTCCATGAGTACTTGTCTATGGTGTCTCCATGGGAACTATTATTGGTCTGGCGTATTTCCATTGCAACTGGTCTGGCGTATTTCCATTGCAAATGGTCTGGGGTGTCTGCATGTGAACTAATATGGGATGTCTCTATGGGAACTAGTATGGTGTATCTCCATGAATACTGGTCTGAGGTGTCTCCAAGGGAACTAGTCTGGGGTTTCTCTATGGGATCTGGTCTGGGGTGTCTCCATCAGTATGGTCATGGGTGTCTCCATGGGAATTTGTTGCGGGTGTCACCAAGAGTACTGGTCTGAGTACTCATCCTGTGTGGCTCCATGGGAACTGGCCTATGGTGTCTCCATGACACCTGCTCTGGGGTGTCTCTATAAAAACTGGTCTGGCGTGTTTCCTTGGAAAATGGACTGGCATGCTTCCATGGCAACTGTATGGGTGTCTTCATGGGAACTAGACTCAGGTGTCTCCATGGTAACTGGACTGGCATGTTACCATGGCAATTGTAATGGGGTGTCTGCATGGCAACAGATATGGGGTGTCTCCATTGGAACTGCTAATGGGAGTTTCCAGGAATACATGTTGATAGTGTCTCCATGGGAACTGGTCGTGCTTGTCTTCCTGAGAACTGGACTGCGGTGTCTCTATGTCAACTTTTCTGCCATGTCTCCATTGAAACTGGAATGGGATGTCACCATGGGAAAAAGTCTCAGGTTTCTCTATGAGAACTTGTCTGCTGTGTCTACATGGGAAATGATCTGGTGTGTCTCCATGGTAACTGGTCTTGTGTGTCTCAATGGAAATTGGTGTGATGTGTCTCCATAGGAACTGTTCTGGGGTGTCTTAATGGGAACTGGTCTGGGTTGTCTCTAAGGAAACTGGACTTGGGTTTCACCATGGAAACCAGTTTCTCCATGGGAACTAATCTTGTGTGTCTCCATGAGTACTTATCTGGTATGTCTCCATGGAAACTCGTCTGGGGTGTCTCCATGGGAACTTGTCTTGGGTGTCTGCATGGGAAATGGTCTGGGGTGTCTCCATGGGAACTGGTTTGTGGTGTCTCCATGGGAACTTGTCTGAGGTTTCTCCATGAGGACTGGTCCGGGGTGTCTCCATGGAAACTGGTCTGGGGTGTTTCCATAGGAACTGTTATGCGATGTCTCCATGGGAACTGGTCTGGGGTGTCTCCATGGGAACTGGTCTGGCGTGTTTCCATGGAAACTGGTATTGGGTGTTTCCATGGGAACTACTCTCAGGTTTCTCCATGAGTACTGTTCTCTGGTTTCTGCATGGGACCTGGTCTGGGGTGTCTCCTGAGTACCAGTCTGGAGTGTTTTCATGGGAACATATCTGGGTTGTCTCCATAGAAACTGGACTGGCATATTCCCATGGAATCTGGTATGGGGTGTGTGCATGGAAACAGATATGTAGTTTTTCCTTGGAAACTAGAAATGGATGTTTCCATGAGTACCAGTCTGTGGTGTCTCCATGTGGTCCGGTGTGTCTACATGGTAACTGGTCTGCGGTGTCTCTATGTCAATTGAACTGGCCTGTTTCCATGACAAATGGACTAGCATGTTTCCATGGGAACTGCAGGGAAACATATATGATGACTCCATTGGGTATAGTCTCTGGTGTCTACATCAGTACTGGTCCGGGTTATCTCCATAGGAACTGTTGTGAAGTCTCCATAGGCACTGGTCTGGGGTGTATCCATGATTACTGGATTGGGGTGTCTCCATGGAAACTAGCCTCGGGTGTTTCTATGAGTATTGTTCTGGGTGTCTCCATGAGTACTCTTTTGGGGTCTCTTCATGATAACTGGTCTCAGGTTTCTCCATGAGTATTGGTCTGTGATGTCTGCATGGGAACGGTTCTGGGGTGTCTCCATTAGTACCAGTCTGGAGTGTTTCCATGGGAAGAGGTCTGGGGTGCCTCCATGGCAACTGGACTGGCATGTTTCCATGCAAATGGCCTGGCCTGTTTCCATGGCAACTGCATTGCAACTGATATAAGGTGTCTCAATGGGATCTAGTACCCAGTGTCTTCATGAGTACTGGTCTGGGTTGTCTCCATAGGAACTGGTCTGTGGTGTTTCCATGGGTACTTTTCTGAAGTGTCTCCATGAGTACTGGTATTGGATGTCTCCAATGAAACAAGTCTGGGTTCTTTCTATGAGTACTTGTATGGTTGTTTCCATGAGTACTAGTCTGAGGTGTGTACATGGGAACTAGTCTGGCTTGTCTCCATGAAAACTGGTTTGGGGTGTCTCAAAGGGAACTGGTTTGTAGTGTATCCATAGGAACTAGTTGGGGTTTCTCCATGAGTACTGGTCTGTGGTGTTTCCATTGGAACTGGTCTCAGGTTTCTCCATGAGTACTGGTCTACAGTGTCTGCATGTGAATTCGTCTTGGGTGTCTCCATGAGTACCAGTCTGGGTGTTCCCATGGGAAATGGTCTGGTGTTTCTCCATGGCAAAGGCTGGCATTTCTCCATGATAACTGTACTGGCAGGTTTCCATGGCAACTGCAGGGCAACTGATGTGGGTTGTCTCCATGGGACCTAGTCTCTGGTGTCTACATCAGTACTGGTCTATGTTGTCTCCAAGGTAACTGGTCTGGGGTGTCTTCATGGAAACTGGACTGTCATTTTACTATGGCAACTGGTATGGTGTTTCTCTATGGAAAATGGTCTGGGGTGTCTCCATGGGTACTTGTTTGAGGTGTCTCCATGAGAACAGGTCTGAGGTCTCTCCATAGGAACTGGTCTGTGGGGTCCCCAGGGGAACTGGTCTTCGGTGTCTCCATGGGAACTCGTCTGAGATGTCTCGATGGCAACTGGTATAGGATACTTGCATGGCAACTGATATGGGGTGTCCTCATGAAAACTAGTCTCTGGTGTCTCCATGAGTACTAATCTGGGGTGCCTCCATGGGAACTTGTCTGGAGTGTCTCCATAGGAACTGGTCTGTGGTGTCTCCATAGGAACTGGTCTGGGGTGTCTTTATGGGAACTGGACTGGCGTTTTCTCATGGGCACTGGTATGGGGTTTCTCCATAGGTACTGGTCTTGGGTTTCTCCAAGCGTACTTGTCTATGGTATCTCCATGGGCACTGGTCTGGAGTTTCTCAGTGGTAACTGGTCTGGGGTGTCTACATGTGAATTGGTCTGAGGTGTCTCCATGGCAACTGGACTACCGTGTTTCCATGGCAACTTTTATGGTGTGGCTCCATGGGAACTAGTGTCCGGTGTCTCCCATGGAACTTGTCTGGGGTGTCTCCATGGGAACTGGTCTGGGGTATCACCATAGCAATTGGACCAGCGTTTTTTCATGGCCAGTGGTATTGTGTGTCTTATTTGGAACTAGTATCAGGTTTCTCTATGAGTACTGGTTGGGTTATCTGCATAGTGATTGTTCTAGGTGTCTCCCTGGACTGGGGTGTTTCAATGGAAAATGGTACCGGGTGGCTGCATAGAAACAGATATGCTGTGTCTCCATGGGAACTAATCACAGGCATCTCCATGAGTACTGGTGGGAGGTGTCTCCATCAGAACTGGTCAGGGGGGTCTCCCTAGGTACTTGTGAGTGGTGTCTCCCTGGAAACTGGTCTGGGGTGTCTCTGTAGGAACTGGTCTGTAGTGTCACCATGGGAAGTGGTCTAGGGTGTCTCCAAGGGAACTGGTCTCCGGTTTCTGCATGGACCTGGTCTGGGGTGTCTCCATGGCAACTGGACTGGCATGTTTCCATGGCAACTGGTATGGTGTGTGCGCATGGCAACAGATAGTGTCTCCATGGGAACTACTAATGGATGTCTCCATGAGTACCGGTTTGGGTTGTCTCCATGGGTACTAGTCTCAGGTTTTTCCATGAATACTGGTCTGCAGGGTCTGCATGGGAATGGGTCTGGGGTGTCTCCATGAGTACCCTTCTAAGGTGTTTCCATGGGAACTGGTCTGGGGTATCTCCATGGCAACTGGATTAGCCTGTTTCCATGTCAACTGAAGGGGAACTGACATGGTTTGTCTCCATGGGACCCAGTTTCCGATGTCTCCATGAGTACTGGTCTGGGTTGTCTCCATGGGAACTGCTCTGTGGTGTCTCAATGGGAACTTGTCTGAGGTTTCTCTATGAGTACTGGTCTGGGGTGTGTCCTTGGAAAGTAGTCACGGGTGTTTCTATAAATACTGGCCAGGTTGTTTCCATGAGTACTAGACTGGGGTGTGTACATCGGAAATCATCTGGCTGTCTTCATGAAACTTGTATGGGGTGTCTGAATGGGAATTGGACTGGGGTGTCTTTATGGGAAATGGTCTGGAGAGTCTCCATGGGCACTAATCTGGGGTGTCTTCATGACTACTGGTCTGGGTGTCTCCAAAAGTACACTTCTAGGGTGACTCCATGGGAACGGGTGTGGGGTGTCTTCATGAGTACTGGTTTTGGTGTTTCCAAGGCAACTAGTCTGGGGTGACTCCATGAATACCATTCTGGTGTTTCTCCCTGGCTAGCTACAGTTCTGGGGCGTCTCCATGGCAACTGGACTGGATTGTTTCCATGGAAACTGTACTGGCATGTTTCCATGGCAATTGCAAGGCAACTGATATGGGGTGTCTTTATGGGATCTAGTCTCTGGTGTTTACATCAGTACTGGTCTGGGTTGTTTCCAAGGCAATTGGTCTGTGGTGTCTTCATGGGAACTGATCTGAGGTGTCTCCATGAGTACTAGTCTGGGGTGTCTCCATGGAAATTATACACAGGTGTCTCTATGAGTACTCCCCGGGGTTTCTCCATGAGTACTCATCTGGGTTTCTCCATGGGAACTAGTCTCAGGTTTATTCATGAGTATTTGTCTGCGGTGTCTGCATGAGAACTGGTTAGGGGTATCTCCATGAGTACCAGTATGGAGTGTCTCCATGGGAACTGGTCTGAGGTGTTTCCATGTGTACTGGTCTGGGGTATCTCCATGGAAACTAGTCTCAAGTGTTTCTATGAGTACAGGCCTGGGTGTCTCCATGAGTACTAGTCTGAGGTGTGTACCTGGGAACTAGTCTGACTTGTCTCAATGGAAACTGATCTGGGGTGTCTCAAAGGGAACTGGTCGGTGGTGTCCCCATGGGATCTGTTCTGTGGTGTCTCCATTAGTACTGGTCTGGGGTGTCTTCATGGAAACTTGTCTTGGGTTTGTCTATGAGTACTGGCCTGTGTATCCCCATGAGTACTCAACTGGGTTGCCTCCATGGGTACTGGTCTCAGGTTTCTCCATGAGTACTGGTCTGCAGGGTCTGTATGGGAAGGGGTCAGAGGTGTCTCCATGAATTCCATTCTAGGGTGTTTCCATGGGAACTGGTCTGGCGTGTTTCCATGTCAACTGGATTGGCATGTTTCTATGGCAACTGCAGGGCAACTGACATGGGTTGTCTCCATGGAACCTAGTTTCTGGTGTCTCCATGACTACTGGTCTGGGTTGTCTCCATGGGAACTGCTCTGTGGTGTCTCAATGGGAACTTGTCTGAGGTTTCTCCATGAGTACGGGTCTGGGTGTCTCCTTGAAAACTAGTCTCAGGTGTTTCTATAAATACTGGCCTTGTTGTTTCCATGAGTACTAGTCTGGGGTGTGTACATGGGAACTCGTCTGGCTTGTCTTCATGGAAACTGGTTTTGGGTGTCTCCAAGGGAACTAGTCTCAAGTTTCTCCATGAGTACTGGTTGGGGTTTCTGCATGGGAACTGGTCTGGGGTGTCTCCATGGCAAATGTACTTAAGTGTTTCCATGACAACTGATATGGGGTGTCTGCATGGCAACAGATATGTGGTGTCTCCATGGGAACTACTCACATGTGTCTCCTTGAGTACTGGTGTGTTGTGTCTCCATGGGAACTGGTTTTGGGTATCTCCATGGCAACGTAAAGGGTGCATGCATGGCAACTGATATGGGATGTCTCCATGGGAACCAGTCTCAGGTGTGTCTATGAGTATTAGTCTTGTGTTTCTCCATGGGAACTTGTCTGGGATTTATCCATTGGAACATGTCTGAGGTGTCTCCATGAGTACTGGTTTGTTGTGTCTGCACATTAGTGTCTGGTGTCTCCATGAGTTTTGGCCTGAGTTTCTCCATGGGAACTGGTCTAGGGTGTTGCCATAAGAACTGGTCTGGGTTGTCCCCAAAGGAACTGGTCCGGGCTGTCTTTATGTGATCTGGACTGGTGTTTTACCATGGGAACTGGTATGGGATTTCTCCAAGGGTACAGGTCTTGAGTGCCTCCATGGGTACTTGTCTGTGGTGTCTTCATGAGAACTGGTCTGGATTGTCTCCATTGGAACTGGCCTGGGTTGTCTGCATGGCAACAGATATGTGGTGTCTCCATGGGAACTAGTCACATGTGTATCCACGAGTATGGTCTGAGTTGTCTCCATGGTAACTGGTCTGGGGTGTCTCCATGGAAACTAGAGTGGCTTGTTTCCATGGCAACTGCATTGCGTGTTTCCATGGCAACTGTTATGAGGTGTCTGCATGTCAACTGATATGGGATGTCTCCATGGGAAGTAGTCTCAGGTATTTCCATTAGTATTGATCTGGGTTTGCTGCAGGGGAACTGGTCTGTGGTGTCTCCATGGGAACTGGACTGAGGTGTCTCCATGAGTACTGGTCTGGGGTTTCTCCCTGAAAAATTATCTCTGGTTTCTCTATGAGTACTGGCCTGGGTGTGTTCATGAGTACTCATCTGTGGTATCTCCATGAGAACTGTTTTAGGGTGTCTCTATGAAACTGGTCTGAGGAGTCTCCATGGGAACTGCTCTGGGGTGTCTCCATGAGAAATGATCTAAGGTCTCTTCATGGCAACTGGTCTAGCATGTTTGCATGGCAACTGTTATGTCCTTTCTTAATGAGAACTGGTCTAGGGTTTCTCCCTAGTACTTGTCTTCTGTGTCTCCATGGTTACTGGTCTGAGGTGTCTTCTTGGGAACTGGTTTGTGGTGTCTCCATGGGAACCGGTCTGATGTGTTTCCATGGCAACTGGACTGTCGTACTTCCAGGGCAACTGGTATGGAGTTTCTCTATGGAAACTCGTCTTGGGTGTCTCCATGGGAACTGGTCTGTGTTGTCTCCATGGGAACTTGTCTGGGATGTCACCCTGGCAACCAGAATTGGGTGTATTCATGGCAACTGGTATTGGGAGTCTCCAGGGGAACTAGTCTCAGGTGTCTTCTTGTGTACTTGTTTGTGATGTCTCCATGGGAACTGGTCTGGGGTTTCTCTGTAGGAACTGGTCTGCGGTGTCTCCATGGGAACTAGTCTAGGGTGTCATTATGTGAAATGTTCTGAAGTGTCTCCATGGGAACTTGTGTTGGGGGTTTTCATGGGACCTGGTCTGGGGTGTCTGCATGGCAACTGGACTGGCATGTTTCCATGGCAACTTGCATAGGTGTGTGCATGACAACAGATATGTGGTATTTCCTTGGGAACAATTCATGATCTCCATGAGTACCAGTCTGGTCTGGGTGTCTCCATGGAAACTGGACTGGCATGATTCCATGGCAACTGCAGGGCAACTGATATTGGGGTGTCACCATGAGACCTAGTTCTGGTGTCTCCATGAGTACTGGTCTGGGTTTTCCCCATGGGAACTGGTCTCTGGTGTCTCACTGTGAACTTATCTGGGGTATCTACATAGGAACTTGTCTGATGTGTCTCCATGAGTACAGTTCTTGGCTCTCTGCATGGAAACTAGTCTCCAGTGTCTCTAGGAGTATGGGTTAGTGTGTCTGCATGAATACTGGTCTTGGGTTTCTCTAGGGGAACTGGTCTGGCGTGTCTCCATGAAAAGTGATCTGGCGTTTCTCCATGGGAACTGGACTGGGGTGTCTCCATGGGTACTTGTCTGTGGTGACTCCATGGGAACTGGTCTTGGCTGTCTCCATGGGCACTGTACTGGGGTGTTTCCATGGAACCAGTGTGAGGTTTCTCCATGGCATCTGGACTGGAATGATTCCATGGCAACTGGAATGGGGTGTCTCCATAGCAACTGGACTTGCGTGTTTCCATGGCAACTAGTATTGGATGTCTCCACAGAACTAGTCTAAGGTTTCTCAATGAGTACTGGTTGGGTTGTCTGCAGGGGAACTTGTCTGGGGTGTTTCCATGGGAACTGGACTGACATGATTTCAGGGCAACAGTTATGGAGATTGTATATGGCAACAGATATGTGGTGTCTCCATGGTAACTGGACTGGCGTGTTTCCATGGCTACTGCTATGAGGATTCTCCATGGGAATTAGTCTCAGGTGACTGCATGAGTACTAATCTGGGGTGTCTCCCTGGGAACTGGTCTGGGGTGTCTCCATGGGAACTGGTCTTGGGTATCTCCATGGGTAGTGGTCTGAAATGTCTCCATGGAAACTGGTCAAGTGTGTCACCATGACAACTGGACTTATGTCTTTCCATGGCAACTGCTATTGGGTGTCTCAATGGAATATAATCTCAGGTATCTCTATGTGTACTGGTCTGGGGTGCCTCGATGGTAACTGGTCTAGGCTGTCTCCATGTGAATTTGTCTAAGGTTTCTCCATGACAACTGGATTGGCGTGTTTCCATAGCAACTGGACTTCCGTGTTTCCATGGAAACTGGTCTTGGGTGTCTCCATGGTAACTGGTCTATGGTATCTCCATGGCAACTGGACTTGCATGTTTCTATCCAACTGGTATGGGGTGTCTCCATGGGAATTTCTCAAGTGTGTCTTCATGGCAACTAGACTGGCGTGTTTCCATTGCAACTGGCATGGTGTATCTCCATGGGAACTATTAATAGTCTCCAGTATCTCCATTGGAATTTGTCTGGGGTGTCTCCATTGAAACTGGTCTGCGGTGTCTCCATGGGAACTGGTCTGCGTGTCACCATGGCAACTGGACTTACATGTTTACAATAGCAACTGCTATTCTGTCTTAATGGGAAATAGTCTCTGGTGTCTGTATGAGTACTGATCTTTGGTTTTTGCATGGGAACTTGACTGGGGTGTCTCTATGACAACTGGAATGGCGTGTTCCCATGGCAACTGGTATGGTGTGTCTCCATGGTAAATGGTCTGGGATGACTCCATGGGAATGTGTCTGGGGTGTCTCCATAGGAACTTATGGGGTTTCTCCATGGAAACTGGACTGATGTTTAACTATGGCCAATGGTATGGGTTTTGTCCAAGGGAAATGGTCTCGGGTGTCTCTATGGGTACTGGTCTGTTGTATCTCCATGGGAACTTGTCTGGGGTGTTACCATGGCAACTGGTCTTGGGTGTTTCTATGGTAACTGGTGTACGGTGTCTCCATGGCAACTTGACTTGCATGTTTCCATCCAACTGGTATGGGTTGTCTCAATGGGAACTTGTCACGGGTGTCTCCATGGCAAGTGGACTGGCGTGTTTCCATAGCATCTGGTATTGGGTATTTCCATGGGAACTTGTCTCAGTTTTGTCAATGAGTACTGGTTGGGCTGTCTGCATGGCACTAGTCTAGGGTGTCTCCATTGGAACTGGTCTGTGTTGTCTCCATCTCAACAGGACTGGCGTGTTTCCATGGAAACTGTACTGGCATATTTCCATTCCTTCTTCAGAGCAACTGATATGGGACCTAGTCTCCAGTGTCTTCATGTTTACTGCTCTGGGTTGTCTCCATGGGAACTGGTCTGTGGTTTCTCCATGAAAATTGGCTGGGGTGTCTCCATGAGTATGGGTCTGGGTGTCTCCATGGGAACTGGTGTGGGGTGTCTCCTTGTTTACTTTTCTGTGGTGTCTCCATGGGAACTGGTCTGGTGTGTCTCCATAATACCTGGTATGTGGTGTCTCCAAGGGACTGGCCTAGAGTGTCTCCATGGGAACTGGTGTGAAGTGTCTCGATGGGAACTAGTCTGGGATGTCTGCATGGGACCTCCGCTGTGCTGTCTCCATTGGACCTAGTCTCCAGGGTCTCCATGAGTACTGGCCTAGGTGTCTCCATTAGTAATCTTCTGGGTTGTCTCCATGGCAATTTGTCTTGTGTCTCTCCATGGGAACTGGTCTTGGGTGACTCCATTGGAACTGGTCTAGGGTGTCTCCATGGGAACTGGTCTGGTGTGTGTCTATGTGTACTGGCCTAGGTGTCTCCATGAGTACTCATATGGTGTGTCTCCATGGGAACTGGTCTGGCATGTCTCCATGGAAACTGATCTGTGGTGTTTCCATGGGAATTGGTCTGGGGTGTCTCCATAAGAACTGATCTGGGGTGTCTCCATTGAAACTTGACTTGTAGTTTACCATGGCAACTTGTATGGGCTTTCTCCGTGGGAAATGATCTGTGGTGTCTCCATGGGAACTGGTCTGATGTGTCTCTGTAGTACCTGGTACATGTCTCCAAAGGAACTGGTCTGGGGAGTCTCCATGGAAACTGGTCTTGGGTGTCTCCATGGTAACTTGTCAAAGGTGTCTCCATGGCAACTGGACTGGCATTTTTCCATGGCAACTTCTATGGGGTTTGTGTATGGCAACAGATCTGTGGTGTCTCCATGGGACCTAGTCTCCAGGGTCTCCATGAGTACTGTTCTGGGTTGTGTCCATGGGAACTGTTCTGTGGTGTATCCATGTAAACTGGTCTATGGTGTCTCTTTGAGTACTGGCCGCGGTGTCTCTATGAGTTGTCATCTTGCCTGTATCCATGAGAACTGGTCTGGCATGTCTCCATGGAAACTGGTCTGGGTTGTCTCCACGGGACTTGATCTGGGGTGTCTCCATAAGACCTGGTCTGGGTGACTCTATGGAAACTTGAGTGGCATTTAACATGGCAACTGGTATGTGGTTTCTCCATGTGAAATGGTCTGTGGTACCTCCATGGGTACTTGTCTGAGATGTCTCCATGGGAACAGGTCTGGGGTTTCTCCTTTGGAACTGGTCTTGGGTGTCTCCATGAGAACTGGTCTGAGGTGTCTTCATGGCATCAGGACTGGTATGTTAACATGGCAACTGGTATGGGTTGTCTCAATGGGAACTGGTGTGTGCTTTCTCCATGGGAACTTGTCTGGGTTTCACCATGGCATTTGGACTTGCTTCTTTCCATGGAAATTAGTATTGGGTGTCTCCATGTGTGCTAGTCTCAGGTTTCTCCATGAGTCCTGTTGTGAGGTGTCTCCATAAAAATTTGACTGGGGTGTCTGGATGGAAACTGGACTGGCGTGTTTCCATGGCAACAGGTCTGGGGTGCCTCCTTGCAAAATTGATTGGCTTGTTTCCATGGGAGACAGACTCGGGTGTCTCCATTTGATATGGACTGGCGTGTCTCCATGACAACTGGTATTGGGTGTCTCCATGAGAACTAGTTTCAAGTTTCTCCATGAGTACAGGTTGGGGTGTTTGCATGGGAACTGGTCTGTGGTGTATCCATGGTAACTGCACTGGCGTGTTGGTACTTGTCTGTTGTGTCTCCATGGGAACTAGTCTGGTGTGTCTCCATAGTACCTTGTCTGTGCTTTCTCCATGGGAATTGGTCTAGGGTGTTTCTATGGGAACTTGTCTGAAGTGTCTCAATGGGAATTGTTCTGGGATGTCTGCATGGGACCTCGGCTGGGGTGTCTTTATGGCAATTGGACTGGCATGTTTCCATGGCAACTTGAATGGGGTGTGTGTGTATGGCAAAAGATATGTGCTGTCTCAATGGGGACTAGTCACAGTTGTCTCTGTGAGTACTGGTCTGATATGTCTCCATAAAAACTGGACTGGAGTGTCTGGATGGAAACTGGACTGGAGTGTTTCCATGGCAACTGGACTGGAGTGTTTTCATGGCAACAAATCTGGTGTGCCTCCTTGCAACATTGACTGGCTTGTTTCCATGGGAGTCAGACTTTGGTGTCTCCATTGGATATGGACTGGCTTTTCTCCATGACAACTTGTATTGGGTGTCTCCATGAGAACTTGTGTCAGGTTTCTCCATGAGTACTGGTTGGGGTGTCTGCATGGGAACTGGTCTTGGGTGTCTCCATGGCAACTGGACTGACATGTTCTCTGGCAAGAGGTATGGGGTGTCTCCATGGGAACTATTCTCTGGTATTTCCATGGGAACTGGTCTTGGGTGGCTCCATGGGAAATTGTATGGGTTGTTACCATGGCAACTGAACATGCCTGTTTCTATGTAAACTGGTATTGGGTTTCTACATGGGAACTACTCTCAGGTTTCTTCATAAGTACTGGCTGGCTGATTGCATGGGAACTGGTCTGTGGTGTCTCCATGGCAACTGACCTGGCGTTTTTCCATGGCACCTGGTATGGGGTGACTGCATGGGAACTATTTACTGGTGTGTCCGTGAGTACTGTTCTGGGGTTTTTCCATGGAAACTGGTATGGAGTGTCTCCATGGGAACTAGTCTCATGTGTCTCCATTGGAACTGGTCTGTGTTTTCTCCATGGAAACTGGTCTGGGGTGTCTCCATAGCACATGGACAGGCTTGTTTCCATGGCAACTGGTATGGGGTGTCTCTATGGTAACAAGTCTCAGTTTTCTCCATGAGTACTGGTAGGGGTGTTTCCATAGGAACTGGTCTGGGGTTTCTCCATGGGAACTGGTCTTACATGTCTCAATGGAAACTCATCTGGGATATCTTTATGGGAACTGTACTCTGGTGACTCCATGGCAACTGGGATGGGGTTTCTCCATGGGAACTGGTCTGCGGTGTCTCCATGACTATTTGACTGTCGTGTCTCCATGACAACAAGTATGGGGTGTCTCCATGGGAACTGGTCTCTGGTATCTCTATGAGTACTAGTTTTATTTCTTCAGGGGAACAGGTCTGGGGTGTTTCCATGGCAACTGGACTGTGGAGTCTCCAATGCAACAGGACTGGTCTGTTTCAATGGCAACTCGTCTGAGGTGTCTCCATGGGAACTAGTCTCCGATGTCTCCATGAGTACTGGTCAATGTTGTCTCTATGGGAACTCTTCTGGGATGTCTCTATAACAACTGGTCTGGCGTATTTTCATTGCAACTGATCTGGGGTGTCTGCATGGGAACTGATATGGGATGTCTCTTTGGGAACTAGTATCAGGTATCTCCATGAATACTGGTCTGGGATGTCTCCAATGGAACTAGTCTGGCGTGTCTCCATCAGTACTGGTCATGGGTGTCTCCATAAAAACTTGTCTCAGATGTCTCCAAGACTACTGGTTGGGTTTTTTCATGAGTACTCATCTTGTGGGTCTCCATGGGAACTGGCCTGTGGTGTCTCCCTGAGAACTGCTCTGGGTTGTCTCCATAAGAATTGATCTGGTGTGTTTCCTTGGAAAATGGACTGGCATGCTTCCATGGCAACTGTATGGGGTGTCTCCATGGGAACTAGTCTCAGGTGTCTCCATGGTAACTGGACTGGTGTGTTACCATGGCAATTGTTATGGGGTGTCTGCATGGCAACATATATGGGGTTTCTCCATTGGAACTGTTAATGGGAGTATCCATGAATACCTGTTGATAGTGTTTCTATGGGAACTTGTCTGGTTTGTCTCTTTAAGAACTGGACTGGGGTGTCTCCGTGGCAACTTGTCTGCCATGTCTCCATTGCAACTGGTATGGGGTGTCACCATGGGAAAAAGTTTCAGGTTTCTCCATGAGTATTGGTCTGGGGTGTCTCCATGGCAAATGGTGTGTGGTGTCACCATCTGAACTGGTCTTTTTTATCTCCAGGGGAAATGGTCTTGGGTGTCTCCATAGCAACTGGACTGGGGTGTTTCCATGGCAATTGGTATTGTGTGTCTCCATGGGAACTAGTCTCTAATGTCTCCATGAGAACTGGTCTGTGTTTTCACCATGGCAACTGGACTGGGGTGTCTCCATGGCACATGGACTGGCTTGATTCCATGGCAACTTGTATGGGTTGTCTCCATTGTAACTAGTATCAGGTTTCTGCATGAGTACTGGTCTGGGGTGTCTCCATGGAAAATGGTCTGGGGTTTCTCCATGGGAAGTGGTCTGCGTTTCTCAAAGGATACTGCTCTGGCGTGTCTCCAAGGGAACTGGTTTGTGGTGACTCCATGGCAATTGGACAGGCATTTTACTATGGCAACTGGTATTCCATTTCTGCATGGGAACTGGTCTGCCATGTCTCCATGGGAACTGGACTTGGGTGTCTCCATTATAACTTGACTGGCGTGTCTCCATTACAACAAGTCTAAAGTGTCTCCTTGGAACTAGTCTTAGGTTTCTCCATGAGTACTGTTCTGGGATGTCTCTCTGGGAAATGGTCTTGGGTGTCTCCATGGCAACTGGACTCGCATGTTTCCATGGTAACTAGTATAGAGTGTCTGCATGGCAAAAGTTATGTGGTGTCTTTATGGGAATTATTCACAGGTGTCTCCATGAGTACTTGTCTGGTGTTTCTCCATGGGAACTGGTCTGGGGTGTCTCGATGAGAACTAGACTGGGATGTCTCCATGGCAACTTGAATCGCGTGTCTCCATGGCAAGTTGTTTGGGGTTGTCTCCATGAGAATAATTCCTTGGTATCTCCATGAGTAGTGGTGTGGGTGTCGCCATGGGAACTGGTGTGTGGTGTCTCTATGGGAAGTGGTCTGGCGTGTCTGAATAGAAATTGGGCTGGCATGTCTCCATAGGAAATGGTTTCGGGTGTCTCCATGCGAACTGGTTTGGGGTATCTCCAAGGCAACTGGTCTGGCACTTTACCGTGGCAACTGGTACGTGGTTTCTCCATGGGAAACAGTCTTGTGTGTCTCCATGAGTACTTAACTTGGGTTTTCCATTGCAAATTTATCTGGTGTGTCTTCATGTGAACTTGTCTGGGGTGTTTCCTTGGGAATTGATCTGGGCTGTCTCCATGGGAACTTGTCTGGTGTGTCTCCATAACAACTGGATTGGCATGATTCCATGGAAACTGGTATTGTGTGTCTCCATGGAAAATAGTCTCGTGTGTCTCCATTGGAACTGGTCTGTGTTTTCTCCATGGGAACTGTTCTGGGGTGTCTCCATAGCACATGGACTGGCTTGTTTCCATGGCAACTGGTATAGGGTGTCTCCATGTTAACAAGTCTCAGGTTTTTCCTTGTGTACTGGTCTGGGGTTTCTCCATGGGAACTTTTCTGGGGTTTCTCCATGGGAACTGGTCTAATATGTCTCAAAGGAAACTGATCTGGGGTGGCCCCATAGGAACTGGTCTGTGGTGACTCCATGGCAATTCAATTGTCATTTTACCATGGCAACTGGTATGGGATTTCTCCATGGTAACTGGTCTGCGGTGTCTCCATAGGAACTGGTAGGGGTGTCTCCATGGGAACTAGTCTCACGTTTTTCCATGAGTACTGGTTTGGTGTGTCTACATGGGAAATGGTCTGGGGTGTCTCCATGGCAAGTGGACTGGCATGTTTCCATGGCAAGTGATATGGTGTGTCTGCATAGCAATAGATATGTGGTGTCTCCATTGGAACTAGTCATAGGTGTCTCCATGACTACTGGTTTGCTGTTTCTCCATGGGAACTGGTCTGTGGTGTCTCCATGGGAACTGGTCTGGGGTTTCTCCATCGTAACTGGTCTGGTGTGTTTCAATTAAACTAGTCTAGTGTGTCTCAATGGGAACTGGTCTGGGGTGTCTCTATGGGAACTGGTCTGCCTTGTCTACATGGAAACTGGAGTGGCATTATACCATTGAAACTGCTTTGGGGTGTCTGCATGGCAACTGGTATAAGTTGTCTCCATGGGAACTAGTCTCAGGTGTCTCCATGAGTACTGGTCTGGGGTGTCTCCATGTGAACAGGTCTATGCTGTCTCCATGGGAACTGGTCTTGGTTGTCTCCCTAGCAACTGGACTGTCGTGTTTCCATGGCAATTGGTATTTTTTGTTTCAATGGGAACTAGTTTCTGGTATCTCCATGGGAACTGGTCTGAGTTTTCACCATGGCAACTGGACTGGGGTGTCTCCATGGCACATGGACTGGCTTGATTCCATGGCAAATTGTATGGTGTCTCCATTGTAACTAGTCTCAGGTTTCTCCATGAGTACTGGTCTGGGGTGTCTGAGTGGAAACTCGTCTAGGGTGTCTCCATGGTACCTTGAATGCTGTGTCTCCATGGCAACTGGTATGGAGTTGTCTCCATGAGAATAATTCTCAGGTATCTCCATGAGTACTAGCCTGGGGTGTCTCCATGGGAACTGGTGTGTGCTGTCCCCATGGGAAGTGGTCTGGCGGGTCTGAATGGAAATTGGTCTGGGGTGTCTCCATAGAAACTGGTTTGGGATGTCTCTATGAGAATGGATTTGGGGTGTCGCCAAGGCAACTGGTATGGTTTGTCTTCATGGCAACTGGACTGGCATTTTACTGTGGCAATTTGTATGTGGTTTCCCCTTGGGAAATAGTGTTGTGTGTCTCCATGAGTATTTATCTTGGGTTTTCCATTGTAATGCATATGGTGTGTCTCCAAGTGAACTTGTCTGGGTGTCTCCTTTGGAATTTGTCTGGGTTGTCTCCATAGGAAATTGTCTGGGTTGTCTCCATAACAAATGGACTGGCGTGTTTCCATAGCAACTGGTATTGGGTGTCTGCATGGCCAAAGATACATGGTGTCTCCATAAGAACTAGTCAAGGGTGTCTCCATGAGTACTGGTCTGGTGTTTCTCCATGAGAACTGGTCTGGGTTGTCTCCATGGGAACTAGACTGGGGTGTCTCCATGGCAACTTTAAAGGCCGGTTTCCATGGCAATTTCTATGGTGTTGTCACTATGGTAATAAGTTTCAGGTATGTCCATGAGTACTGGTCTGGGGTATCTCCATGGGAACTGGTGTGTGGTGTCTCCATGGGAACTGGTCTGGCATGTCTGAATGGAAATTGGTCTGGGGTGTCTCCATAGGAACTGCTTTGTGGTGTCTCCAAGGAAAATGGACAGGCCTTTTACCATGCCAACTGCTATGGAGTTTCTTCATGGGAAAGAGTCTTGTGTATCTCCATGAGAACTGATCTGGCATCTCTAATGGGGAACTGGTCTGGGGTTTATCCATGGGAAGTTATCCGTGGTATCTGCATGGAAACTGGTCAGGGGGGTCTCCATGAGAACTGGTCTCCAGTATCTCTATGAGTACTAGTGTTAGATTTCCAGGAGAACAGGTCTGGGGTGTTTCCATGACAACTGGACTGTGGAGTCTCCATAGCAACTGGAAAGGTGTGTTTCAATGGCAACTGGTCTGAGGTGTCTCCATGGGAACTAGTCTCAGGTGTCTCCGTGAGGACTGGTCTATGGTGTCTCCATGGGAACTCTTCTGGGGTGTCTCCATAACAACTTGTCTTGCGTATTTCCATTACAACTAGTCTGGGGTGTCTGCATGGAAACTGATATGGGATGTCTCTATGGGAACTAGTATCGAGTATCTCCATGAATACTGGCCTGGGATGTCTCCAAGGGAACTAGTCTGGGGTGTCTCCATGGGATCTGGTCTGGTGTGTCTCCATCAGTACTGGTCATGGGTGTCTCCATGGGAACTTGTCTCAGGTGTCTCCAAGAGTACTTGTCTGGGGGTTTTCATGAGTACTCATCTTGTGTGTCTCCATGGGAACTGGCCTGTGGTGTCTCCATGAGAACTGCTCTGGTGTGTCTCCATAAGAACTGGTCTGGTGTGTTTCCTTGGAAACTGGACTGGCATGTTTCCATGGCAACTGCATGGTGTGTCTCCATGGGAACTAGTCTCAGGTGTCTTCATGGTAACTGGACTGGTGTGTTACCATGGCAATTGTTATGGGGTGTCTCCATGGCAACAGATATGGGGTGTCTCCATTTGAACTGCTAATGGAAGTCTCCATGAGTACCTGTTGATTGTGACTCCATGGGAACTGGTCTGGCTTGTCTCCTAGAGAACTGGACAGGGATGTCTTCATGGCAACTTGTATGCCATGTCTTTATTGCAACTTGTATGGGGTGTCACCATGGGAAAAAGTCTCACATTTCTCCATGAGTACTTGTCTGCTGTGTCTACATGGGAACTGGTCTGGTGTGTCTCCATGGTAACTGGTCTGGCATGTCTCAATGGAAATTGGTCTGGGGTGTCTCCATAGGAACTGTTCTGGGGTGTGTGTTTTTAAATATATTTTATTGATTTTGTACAGAGAGGAAGGGAGAGAGATAGTTAGAAACATCGATGAGAGAGCGTCATCGATCAGTTGCCTCTTGCACACACCCTACTGGGGATATGACCACAACCAAGGTACATGCCCTTGACTGAAATCGAACCCAGGACTCTTCAGTTCCCAAGCTGATGCTCTATCCATTGAGCTAAACCGGTTTTGGCCTGGGGTGTCTTAATGGGAACTGGTCTGGGGTGTTTTAAAAAAATTGGACTTACGTTTCACCATGGGATCTGGTTTCTCCATGGGAACTAATCTTGTGTGTCTCCATGAGTACTTATCTGGGGTATCTCCATGGGAAATGGTCTGGGGTGTCTCCATGGGAAGTGGTTTGAGATTTTTCCATGGCAACTGGACTGGCGTGTTTCCATGGCAACTGGTATGGAGTGTCTCCATGGGACCTTCTCTCCAGTGTCTCTATGGGAACTGCTCTGTGATGTCTGCATGGGAACTGGTCTGGGGTATCTTCATGACAACTGGACAGACGTGTTTCCATGGCAACTGGTATGGGGTGTCTCCAAGGGTACTAGTCTAAGTTGACTCCATGAGTACTGGTGGGGTGTCTCCATGGGAACTGGTTTGTGTTGTCTCCATGGGAACTGGTCTTGGGTGTCTCCAAAGCAACTGGACTGTCGTGTTTCCATGTACATTGGTATTCTGTGCCTCAATAGGAACTTGTCTCTGGTGTCTCCATGGGAACTGGTCTGTGTTTTCACCAAGGTACCGAACTGGGGTGTCTCCATGGCACATTGACTGTCTTGATTCCATGGCAAATGATATGGGGTGGTTCCATGGGACCTAGTTTGCAGTGGGTACATAAGTACTGGTCTGTGTTGTCTCCATGGGAACTGGTCTGTGGTGTCTCCATGGGAAATGGTCTCCCATGTCTCTAAGAGTTCTGGCCTGGGTTTCTCCATGAGTATTCATCTGGTGTGTCTCCATGGGAACTGGTCTGGCGTGACTTCATGGAAACTGGTCTAAGGAATCTCCATGGAAAATGTTCTGGAGAGTCTCCATGGGAACTGGTTTGGGGTGTCTCCATGGAAACTAGACTGGCATTTTACCATGGCAACTCGTATGGGGTTTCTCCATGGACAATGGTCTGAGGTGTCTCCATGGGTACTTATCTGAGGTGACTCAATGGGAAATGTTGTCGGGTGTCTCCATAGGAACTGGTCTGAGGGGTCTCCATTGTAACTGGTATGGGGTTTCTCCATGGTAACTAATCTAGGGTGTCTCCAGGGGAACTGGTCTATGGTGTCTCCATGGGAATTTTCTGGGATGACAACATGGCAACTGGACTTGAGTATTTCCATGGTAACTGGTATTGGGTGTCTTCATGGGAACTAGTCTCATGAATACATATTGGCGAGTCTGCATGGGAACTGTTCTGAGTATCAGTCTGCTGTTGATCCATGTGAACGGTATGAGGTGTCTTCATGGCAACTTGACTAGCCTGTTTCCATGGCAACTGATATGGGGTGTTTACAAGGCAATTGCAGGGCAACTGATATGCGGTTTCTCTTTGGGACCTATTCTCCAAATTCTCCTTGATACTTGTCTGGGGTGTCTCCATGGGAACTGGTCTGGGGTGTGTCCCTTGGTACTGCTCTGGGATGTCTCCATGGGAACTGGTCTGAGGAGGCTCCATGGCAACTTGACTAGCCTGTTTCGATCGCAACTGGTATTGGGTGTCTCCAAGGGGACTAGTCTCAGTTGTCTCCATGTGAACTGGTATTGGTTGTCTCCATGTTAACTGGTATGGAGTGTCTCCATGGGACCTTTTGTAGGGTCTCACCATAACAACTGGACTAGCGTGTTTCCATGGCAACTGATATTGGTTGTCTCCACAGAACTAGTCTCAGGTTTCTCCATGAGTACAGGTTAGGGTGTCTGCAGGGGAACTGGTCTGGAGTGTCCTCATGGTAAATGGACTGGCATGTTTCCATTTCAACTGCTATGGGGTTTATGCAAGGCAACAGATATGTGGTGTCTCCATGGGAATTAGTCATGGGTGTCTCCATGAGTACCAGTCTGGCTTGGATCCATGGGAACTGTTCTGAGGTGTCTCCATGGCAACAGAAATGGAGTGTTTCCATGGCAACTGGACTGCAGTGTTGCCATGGCAACTGCAGGGCAACTTATATGGGTTGTCTCCATGGGACATAGTTTCTAGTGTCTGCATAAGTGCCGGTTTGGATTGTCTCCATGTGATCTGGTCTGTGGTGTCTCCATGGGAACTGGTCTTCACTGTGTCTACCAGTACTGGTCTGGGTGTCTCCATGAGTATTCATCTGGCTTGTCTCCATGGGAACTGGTCTGGCGTGTCTCCATAGAAACTGGTATGGGATGTCTCCATGGGAACTGATCTGAGGAGTCTCCATGGGAACTGGTCTGGGGTGTCTCCATGGAAAATAGACTGGCATTTTACCATGGCAACTCGTATGGGGTTTCTCCATGGAAAATGGTCTGAGGTGTGTCCATGGGTACTTATCTGAGGTGACTCAATGGGAAATGTTGTCGGGTGTCTCCATACGAACTGGTCTGAGGGGTTTCCATTGTAACTGGTATGGGGTTTCTCCATGGTAACTAATCTAGGGTGTCTCCAGGGGAACTGGTCTATGGTGTCTCCATGGGAATTTTCTGGGATGACAACATGGCAACTGGACTTGAGTATTTCCATGGTAACTGGTATTGGGTGTCTTCATGGGAACTAGTCTCATGAATACATGTTGGTGAGTCTGCATGGGAACTGTTCTGAGTATCAGTCTGCAGTTGATCCATGGGAACAGTATGAGGTGTCTCCATGGCAACTTGACTAGCCTGTTTCCATGGCAACTGATATGGGGAGTTTACAAGGCAATTGCAGGGCAACTGATATGCGGTTTCTCCTTGGGACCTATTCTCCAAATTCTCCTTGATACTTGTCTGGGGTGTCTCCATGGGAACTGGTCTGGAGTGTGTCCCTGGGTACTGCTCTGGGATGTCTCCATGGGAACTGGTCTGAGGAGGCTCCATGGCAACTTGACTAGCCTGTTTCGATCGCAACTGGTATTGGGTGTCTCCAAGGGGACTAGTCTCAGTTGTCTCCTTGGGAACTGGTATGGGATGTCTCCATGGCAATTAGTCTCAGGTTTCTCCAGGAGTACTAGTTGAGGTATCTGCATGGGAACTGTTCTGGTGTGTCTCCATGGGTACTGGACTGGCATGTTTCCATGGCAACTGCACTAGTGTGTTTCCATGGCAACTGGTATGGGGTTCCTGCAGAGAAACTGATATGGGGTGTCTACAAGGTAACTATTCTTGGGTATCTCCATTAGTACTAGTCTTGGGTGTCTCTTGGGAACTGGTCTTGTGTATCTCCATGGAATCTGGTCTGGTGTGTCTCCATAAGAACTGTTCTGGGGTGTCTCCATGGCAACTGGCAATTGCTATTGGGTGTCTCCATGGGAACTAGTCTTGTGTTTCTCCATGAGTACTAGTCTGGTGTGTCTCCATGGAAACTTGTATGAGGTTTTTCCATGGCAACTGGACTGGACTGTTTCCATGGTAACATTTTGGGCTGTCTCCATTGGTACTAATTTCGTGTTTATCCATGAGTACTTGTCTCAGGTGTCTGCATGTGAACAGGTCTGTGGTGTCTCCATGAGAACCAATCTGGGGTGTCTCCATTAGAACTTGTCTGGGGTGTCTCCATGGCAACTTAACTTGCGTGTTTCCATGGCAACTAGTATGGGCAGTCTCCATTAGAACTTGTCTGGGGTATTCCCATGAGTATATACTGGGGTGTCTCCATGGAAAATAGTCTCATGTGTTTCTGTGAGTACTGTCCTGGTTGTCTCTATGAGTACATGTCTGGGGTTTCTCCATGGGAACTGGTCTAGAGTATCTCCATGGGAACTTGCCTGAGGTATCTTAATGGTAACTGGACTAGCATGTTTCCCTGATAACTGGAAGGGCGTTTTTCTATGAGAACTGGTCTAGGGTGTATCCATGGGTCCTATCTGTGGTGTCTCCATGGGAACTGGTCTCGGGTTTCTCCATAGAAAATGGTCGGGGTGTCTCCATGGGAACTAGTCTGAGTGTCTTATGGAAACTAGTCTGAGGTGTCTGCATGGGACCTGGTCTAGGGTGACTCTATGGCAAATGGACTGTTCTGTTTCCATGGCAACGTATGGTGTGTCTGCATGGCAACTGATATGGCGTTTCTCCATGGGAACTAGTCTCAGGTGTCTGCATGATTACTGGTCTGGGGTGTCTCCATGGGAACTGGTCTGCGGTGTCTCCATGGTAACTGTTCTGAGGTATCTATCTCCATGAGTACTAGTATTGGGTATCTCCGTGGAAAATAGTTGTGAGTTTCTCTATGAGTACTGGCCTGGGTGTCTCTATGAGTACTCATCTGGGATGAATCCATGGGAACTACTCTGGCATGTCTCCATGGAACCTGTTTTGGGGTGTCTATATGGTAACTGGTCTTGGGTGTCTCCATAGGATATGGTCTGACGTGTTTCCAAGAACACTGGTCTAGTGTGTCTACATGGAAACTGCTCTGGGGTGTCTCCATGGGAACTGGTTTGGCTTGTCTCCATGGAAACTGGACTGGTATTTTACCATGGCAACTGGTATGCAGTGTCTGCATGGCAACTGAATGGGTTGTCTCCATGAGAACTAGTCTCGGGTGTCTCCATGAGTACTGGTCTGGGGGTCTCCAAGAGTACATATCTTAGTTCTTTCCATGGGAACTGCTATGTGGTGTCTCCATTGCAACTGGTCTGGCATGTCACCATGAAAACTGGTCTGGGTTGTCTCCATGGGAACTGGTTAGGATTTTCTCGATTGTAACTGTTCTGGCGTGTCTCCATGGAAACTGGTCTGGGTTGTCTCTATTGGAACTGTACTGGCATGTTTCCGTGGCAACTGATATGGGATGTCTGAATGGCAACTGGTATATGTTGTCTCCATGGGAACTGGTCTCTGGTGTCCCCATGAGTACTGGTCTGGGTTGTCTCTATGGGAACTGATCTGGGGTGTCCCCATGACTACTGGTTTGGGATGACTGCAGAGGAACTAGTCTTGGGTGTCTCCATGAGTACTGGTCTGGGGGTCTCCATGAGTAAACGTCTTCAGTGTCTCCATGGGAACTGGTATGTGGTGTCTCCATTGGAACTGGTCTGGCGTGTCTCCATGGGAACTGGTATAGTGTGTCTCCATGGCAACAGGACTGGCATTTTACCATGGAAACTGGTATGTGGTTTCTCCATGAGAAATAGTCTTGTTTTTCTCCATGAGTACTTATCTGGGGTTTTCCAGTGGAACCCGTCTGCTGTGTCTCCATGTCAACTTGTCTGGGGTGTCTCCATGGGAACGGGTGTGTGATATGCCCATGTGAACTTGTCTGGGGTGTCAACATTGCAACTGGACTTATGTTTCTATGGCAACTGCAATTGGGTATCTTCATGGGAACTAGTCTCAGGTTTCTCCATGAGTATAGGTGGGGGTGTCTGCATGGGAACTGTTCTGGCGTATCTCCATGGCAACTGGACTGGCGTGTTTCCATAGCAAGTGCAGGGCAACGGATATGGTTTATCTCCATGGGACTAATTCCCCAGTTTTCCATGAGTACTGCTCTGGGTATTCTCCATGGGAAATTGTCTGTGGTGTCTCCATGGGAACTGGCCTCTGGTATCTCTTGGAGTACTGGCCTGGGTGTCTCCAAGAGTACTGCTCTGGCATGTCTCCATGGGAACTGGTCTGGTGTGTCCCCTTGGAATCTGGTCTTGGGAGTCTCCATGGGAACTGGTCTCCACTGTATCTATTAGTACTGGCTTGTGTGTCTCCATGGGGACTTGTCTGGCGCATCTACATGCGAACTGGTTTGGCGTGTCTCCATGGAAACTGGTCTGGAGTGTCTGTATTGGAACAGGTCTGGGGAGTCTCCATGGAAACTGGTCTGTAGTTTCTCCATGGGAACTGGCCTCTGGTGTCTCTCAGAGTACTGGCCTGGGTGTCTCCAAGTGTACTGGTCTGGTGTGTCTCCTTGGAATCTGGTCTGGGGGTACTCCATGGGAACTGGTCTCAGGTGTCTCCATGGGAACTGTTCTCTTGTTTGTCTCTGAGTACTGGCTTGCCTGTCTTCATGAGTACTTGTCTGGTGTGTCTACATGGGAACTTGTCTGGCATGTCTCCATGGAAACTGGTCTGGAGTGTCTGTATTGGAACTGGTCTGGGGAGTCTCCATGGGAACTAGTCTGGGTTGTTGCCATGGAAACCGGATTGGAATTTTATAATGTTACTGGAATTTGGTTTTTCATGGAAAATGGTCTGGGATTTCTCTATGTGAAATAGTCTCGGGTGACTCGATGGTAACTGTTCTGTGGTGTGTCCATGGGAACTTGTCTGGGGTGTCATCATGGCAACTGGACAAGTTTTTCCTTGGCAACTGGTATGGGATGTCTCCATGGGAAATAGTCTCGGTTGCCTCTCTGAGTACTGTTCTGGTGTGTCTCCATGGCAACTTATCTGAGGTGTCTTCATGGCAACTGTACTGGCGTGTTTCCATGGCAACTGTTATGGGATGTCTCCATGGGAACTAGTTTCGGGTTGCTCCATGAGTACTGGTCTGGGGTGTCTCCATTGGAACTTGTCTGAGGTGTCTTCATAGGTAGTAGTCTGGAGTGTCTACATGGCACCTGAACAGGCATGTTTCCATGGCAACTGCAGGGCAACTGATATGGGGTGTCTCTATTGGACCTAGTCTCTAGTGTCTCCATAACTACTGGTATGGGTTGTCTTCATGGGAACTGGTATCCGGTGTCTCTATGAGTACTACCCTGGGTTTCTCCAGAAGTACTAGTCTGGTGTTCTCCATGGGAAATGGTCTGGAGTGTCTCCATGGAATCTGGTCTGAGGAGTCTCCATGGTAACTGGTCTGGGGTGTCTCCATGGAAACTGGACTTGCGTTTTGCCATGGCAACTGGCATGGTGTTTCTCCATGGGAAATGGTCTGGGATGTCTCCATGGGTACTTCTCTGAGGTGTCTCCATGGGAACTGGTATGGAGTGTCTCCATAGGAACTGTTCTGAGGAGTCTCCATGGCAACTATTATGGGGTTTCTCCATGGGAACTAGTCTCGGGTGTCTCCATGGGTACTAGTCTGTGGTTTCTCCATGGAAACTGGACTTGCGTTTTGCCATGGCAACTGGTCTGGTGTTTCTCCATGCAAAATTGTCTGGGGTGTCTCCATGTGTATTTGTCTGAGATATCTCCATGGGAACTGGTATGGGGTGTCTACATAGGAATTGGTCTGAGGAGTCTCCATGGAATCTGGTATGGGTTTTCTCCATGGGAAATAGTCTGGGGTGTCTCCATGGGTACTGGTCTGTGGTGTCTTCATGTTAACTTATCTGAGGTGTCAACATAGCAACAGGACTTGTGTTTTCCTGGCAACTGCTATTGGGTGTCTTCATGGGAACTAGTCTCAGATTTCTCCATGAGGATAGGTGGGGGTCTCTACATGGTAGCTGTTCTGACATGTCTCCCTTGCAACTGGAGTGGCGTGTTTCCATGGAAACTGGTGTGGGATGTCTCCATGGGAACTGTTCTCAGGTTGCTTCATGTGTACTGATCTGGGGTATCTGCATGGGAACTGGTCTGGGGTGTCTCTATGAGTAACATTCTTGGGTGTCTCCATTGGAACTCGTCCGGGGTGTCTCCATGGCAACTGGACTTGCGTATTTCCATGGAAAATAGTATGGGCTGTCTCCATGAGAACTGGTCTGTGATGTCTCCATGGGAACTAGTCTCCAGTGTCTCCATATGAACTGGTCTTAGTTGTCTCCATGGGAACTTGTTTGGGTGTTTCCATGGGAACTGGTCTGAGGTGTCTTCATGGGAACTAGTCCGGAGTGCCTGCATGAGACCTGGTTCTGGGTGTCTCCATGGCAAGAGCACTGACATGTTTCCATGGCAACTGGACTGTCTTGTTTCCATGGTAACTGCAGGGCAACTGATATGGTGTGTCTCCATGGGACCTAGTCTCCAGTGTCTCCATGATTACTGCTCTGGGTTGTCTCCATGGGAACTGGTTTGTGTTGTCTCCATGGGAACTGGTCTCTGTTGTCTCTATGAGTACTGGCCTGGGTTCCTCCATAAGAACTCGTCTGGCATGTCTCCATGAGAACTGGTCTGGCATGTCTCCATGGATACTGGTCTGGTGTGTCTCAATGGGAACTGGTCTTGGGTGTCTCCATGGGAACTGGTCTGGAGTGTCTCCATGGAAACTGGACTGGCATTTTACCATGGCAATTGTATGGGATTCTCCATGGAAATGGTCTGGGGTGTCTCCATGGGTACTTGTTTGAAGTGTCCCCATGGGAACTGGTCTGTGTTGTCTCCATGGGAACTGATCTGAGGAGTCTCTATGGAAACTGGACTAGCGTATTTCCATGGCAACTGGTATGGGGTGTTTTTATTTAAACCAGTCTCGGGTTTCACCAAGGGAACTGGTTTGAGGTTTCTGCATGGGAACTTGTCTTAGGTGTCACTATTGCAACTGGACATGAGTGTTTCCATGGCAACTGGTAATGGTTGTCTCCATGGGAACTAGTCTCAGGTTTCTCCATGAGTACTGGTTGGGCTGTCTCCATGAGAACTGGTCTGTGGTGTCTGCAAGGGTACTTGTCTGTGGTTTCTCTATTGGAACTGGTCTCAGGTGTCTCCATAGGAACAGGTCTGGGGTGTCTCCATGGGAATTGGTCTTGGGTGTCTCCATGGAAACTCATCTGAAGTGTCTTCATGGGAAGTAGTCTGGAGTGTCTGCCTGGCAACTGGACTGGCGTGTTACATGGCAACTAGACTGGTGTGTTTCCATGGCAACTTCAAGGCAACTGATATGGTCGTGTCTCTATGGGACCTAGCCTCCAGTGTCTCCATGAATACAGCTCTGGGTTGTATCCATGGTTACTGGTCTGTCTCCATGGAAACTGGTCTCTGGTTTCTCTATGAGTACTAGCCTGGGTGTCCCCATGAGTAGTAGTCTAGCGTGTCTCCATGGGAACTGGTCTGAGAAGTCTCCATGGGAAACTGCCTCCTGTGTCTCTATGAGTACTGGCTTGGGTGTCTTCATGAGTACTAGTCTGGTATGTCTCTATGGGAAGTGGTCTGGCTTGTCTCCATTGAAACTGGACTGTCATTTCACCATGGCAACTGGAATGGGTTTTCTGCATGGAAAATGGTCTGGGGTTTCTCTATGTGAACTAGTCTAGGGTGTCTCAATGGAAACTGTTATGTGGTGTCTCCATGGGAACTTGTCTGGGATGTGATCATGGCAACTGGACTTGAGGGTTTCCATGGCAAGTGGTATGGGATGTCTCAAAGGGAACTAGTCTAGGATGTCTCTATGTGTACTGTTCTGGGGTGTCTCCATGGAAACTTGCCTCAGGTGTCTCCTTGGCAACTGGACTGGTGTGTTTCCATGGCAACTCTTAGGGGATGTATCCTTGGGAACTATTTTACCGTATCTCCAAGAGAAATGGTCTGAGGTGTCTTCATGGGAACTAGTCTGGAGTGTCCTCTTGAGACCTGGTCTGGGGTGTCTCCTTGGCAACTGCATTCGCATGTTTCCATGGAACCTGGTATGGAGTTACTCCATGGAAACTGGTCTGGGGTGTCTCCATGGGAACTGGACTGGGGTGTCTCCATGGAAACTCGTCTTAGTTGTCTTCATGGGAAGTAGTCTGGAGTGTCTTCCTGGCTACTGGACTGTCCTGTTACATGGCAACTAGACTGGTGTGTTTCCATGGCAACTTCAAGTCAACTGATATGGTCCTGTCTCTATGGGACCTAGTCTCCAGTGTCTCCATAAGTACTGCTCTGGGTTATCTCCATGGGTACTGGTCTATCTCCATGGAAACTGGTCTCTGGTGTCTCTATGAGTACTAGCCTGGGTGTCCCCATGAATAGTAATCTAGCGTGTCTCCATGGGAACTGGTCTGAGGAGTCTCCATGGGAACCTGCCTCCTGTGACTCTATGAGTACTGGCTTGGGTGTCTCTATGAGTACTAGTCTGGCGTGTCTCTATCGGAAGTGGTCTGTCTCTATGAGTACTAGTCTGGCGTGTCTCTATCAAAGTTGTCTCCATTGAAACTGGACTGTCATTTCACAATGGCAACTGGAATGGGTTTTCTGCATGAAAAATGGTCTGGGGTTTCTCCATGAGAACTACTCTAGGATGTCTCAATGGAAAGTGTTACGTGGTGTCTCCATGGGAACTTGTCTGGGATGTGATCATGGCAACTGGACTTGAGGGTTTCCATGGCAAGTGGTATGGGATGTCATAATGGGAACTAGACTATTGTGTCTCTATGTGTACTGTTCTGGGGTGTCTCAATGGAAACTTGCCTCAGGTGTCTCCATGGCAACTGGACTGGCATGTTTCCATAGCAACTCTTATGGAATGTATCCATGGGAACTAGTTTCCCGTGTCTCCAAGGGAAATGGCCTGAGGTGTCTTCATGAGAACTAGTCTGGAGTTTCATCATGACACCTGGTCTGGGGTGTCTCCTTGGAAACTGCACTCGCATGTTTCCATGGCACCTGATATGCAGTTAGTCCATGGAAACTGGTCTGGGGCATCTCCATGGAAACTGTCACTGGTGTTTCCATAGGTACTTGCCATTGTTGTCTCCATGGGAACTGGTCTGGTGTGTCTCCATAGGAACTGTTCTAAGGTGTCTCCATGGCAACTGGGCTGGCGTGTTTCCATGACAACTGCAGGCAACTGATATGGGGTGTCTCCATGGGATCTAGTCTCCAGAATCTCCATAAGTACTGCTTTGGGTTGTCTTTATTAGAACTAGTCTGTGGTGTCTCCATGGATACCAGTCTGGGGTGTTTCCATTGGAACTGGTCAGGGGTTTCTCCATGGTAACTGGTCTGGGATGTCTCCATGTGAAATGGTCTGAGGGGGCTCCATGGCCACAGAACTGGTGTGTTTCCAATGCAACTGGTATCGGGTGTCTCCATGGGAACTAGTTTCGCATGTCTCCAAGGGAAATGGTCTGAGGTGTCTTTATGGGAACTAGTCTGGAGTGTCTGCATGAGACTTGGTCTGGGGTGTCTCCTTGGCAACTGCACTGGCATGTTTCCATGGTACCTGGTATGGAGTTCCTCCATGGAAACTGGTCTGGGGTGTCTCCATGGAAACGGTCCATGGTGTCTGAATGGGTACTTGCCATTGGTATTTCCATGGAAACTGGTTTGGTGTGAGTCCATAGGAACTGGTCTGAGGTTTCTCCATGGAAACTGGACTGGCGTGTTTCCATGCAACTGGTATGGGATGTGTCCATGGGAACTAGACACAGGTTGCTCCATGAGTACTGGTCTGGGGTGTCTGCATGGAAACCGGTCTGGGGTGTCTCCATGAGTACCATTCTGGGGTTTCTCCATTGGAACTGGTCTGAGGTTTCGCCATGGGGACTGGTATGAGGATTCTCCATGGGAACTTCTCTGGGGTGACAACATGGCAATGGACTGGCATGCTTTCATGGCAACTGGTACAGGCTGTCTCCATGAGAATTGGTCTGGGGTTTCCCCATGTGTACTTGTCAGTGGTGTCTCCATGGGCACTGCTCTCAGGTGTCTCCATAGGAACTGGTTTGGGAACTCCATGGTAACTGATCTGATGTGTCTTCATGGGAACTGGTATGGGGTTTCTCCATGGGAACTTGTCTAGGGTGCCAGCATGGCAATTGGACTGGCGTGTTTCCATGGCAACTGATATTGGGTGCCAGCAAGGCAACTGATATGGGGTGTCTCCCGGGGACCTAGTCTGGGGTGTCTCCATGGGAAATGGTCTGGTGTTTCACCATGGAAACTGGTATGTGGATTCTCCATGTCAACTGAAATAGCGTGTTTCCATGGCAATTGGTATGGGTTGTCTCTATGGGAACTAGTATCAGGTGTCTCCATGGGAACTGGTCTGGTGTGTCTCCATGGGAACTTGTTTGGTGTGTCACCATGACGACGGGACTAGAGTGATTTCATGGCAATTGGTATTGGGTGTCACCATGGGATCTATTCTCAGGTTCCTCCATGAGTACTGGTTGGGATGTATGTATAGGAAGTGGTCTAGGGTGTCTCCATGATTACCAGTCTGGTATGTTTTCATTGGAACTGGTCTGGGGTGTCTCCATGGTAACTGGTCTGGGATGTCTCCATTTGAATTGGTCTGAGGTGTCTCCATGGCAATGGGTCTGGCGTGTTTCCATGGAAACTGGTATCGGGTGTCTCCATGGGAACTAGTTTCGCGAGTCTCCAATTAAAATTGTCTGAGGTGGCTTCGTGGGAACTAGTCTGGAGTGTCTGCATGAGAACATGTCTGGGGTGTCTCCCTTGCAACTGCACTGACATGTTTCCATGGCACCTGGTATGGCATTACTCCATGGAAACTGGTCTGGAATATCTCCATGGAAACTGTCCATGGTGTCTCCATGGGTATTTGTCATTGGTGTCTCCATGGGAACTGGTCTGATGTGTCTCCATGGGAACTGTTCTGTTGTGTCTCCATAGGAACTGGTCTAGCTTGTCTCCAAGATAACTGTTCTGGGTTGTCTCTAGGGGAACTGGTCTGGGATTTCTCCAAGGGAACTTGTCTGGTGTATCTAATGGCAACTGGACTGTGGTGTCTCCATGGGAACTAGTCATGTGTGTCTCCATGAGTACCAGTCTGGGGTTTCTCCATTGGAACTGTTCTGAGGTGTCTCCATAGCAACTGGACAGCTGTGTTTCAATGACAACTGCGGGACAACTGATAAGGTTTGTCTCCATGGGACCTAGTCTCCAGTGTCTCCAAAAGTACTGCTCTTTGTTTTCTCCATGAGAACTGGTCTGTGGTATTTTCATGGGAACTGGTCTGGAGTGTATCCATGGATACTTGCCTGGGGTGTCTCCATGGAAATTGGTCTGGTGTTTCTCCATGGGAACTGGTCAGGGGTGTCTAAATGGAAACTGGCCTGGTGTGTCTCCATGAAAACTGGTCTGGGGTGTCTCCATGGGAACTGGTCTGACGTGTCTCCATGCATACTGGCCTGGGGTGTCTCCATGGAAACTGGTCTGGTGTCTCCATGGAAAATAGTCTCCAGTGTCTCTATGAGTATTGTTCTGGGGTTTCTCCATTAGAATTGGTCTGGGGTGTCTCCATGGCAAATAGTCTCTAGTGTATCTTTGAGTACTGGCCTGCATGTCTCCATGAGTACACGTCTAGGTTTGCTACGTGAGGCCTGGTCTAGAATGTCTCCATGGGAACTGGTCTGAGGAGTCTTCTTCACAACTGAACTAGTATGTTTCCCTGGAAAGTGGTATGGCATGCTTCCATGAGAACTGGTCTAGGATGTCTCCATGGGTCCTTGTCTGTGGTGTCTCCATGGGAACTGGTATGGGTTTTCTCCATGGTAACTGGTTTGGTGTGTCTCCTTGGTAACTGCACTGGCATGTTTCCATGGCAACTGGCATGGCATTTCACCATGAAAACTAATCTCGATTGTCTCCATGGGAAGTGGTCCGCGGTGTCTCCATGTATTCTTTGTGATGTCTTCATGGGTACTTGTCTTGGGTGTCTCTATAGGAACTGGTCTTCGGTGTCTCCATAGGAACCGGTTTGGCCTCTCTCCAAAAAACTGCTCTTGTGTGTCTCCATGGGAACTGGTCTGGGGTGTCTCCATGAGAACTAGACTGGCTTGTGTCCATGGAAACTGGACTGGCATTTTTCCATGGCAATTGGTATAAGGTTTCTCCATTGGAACTTGTCTTGGGTGTCTTCATGGGTACTTGTCTGTGATGCCAACTTCGGAACTTCTATGGGATGTCTCCATAGGAACTGGTCTGGGGTTTCTCCATGGGAATTTGTCAGGGGTTTCTGCATGAGACCTGGTCTGGGGTGTCTCCATGGCAATTGCACTGGCATGTTTCCATGGAAACTGGCATAGAGTTTTTCCATGGAGACTGTTCTGTGTCTTCTCCATGGAAACTGGACCGCGGTGTGTCCATAGGTACTTGTCTGTGTTGTTTCCATGGGAACTGGTCTGGGGTGTCTCCATAGGAACTAGTCTGGGGTGTCTACATGAGATCTGTTGGGGTGAATCCATGAGACCTTGTCTGGGGTTTCACCATGGCAACTGGACTTGCCTGTTTTCATCGCAACTGGTATGGGGTGTCTTTATGGCAACTTATATGCGGTGTTTCCAAGGGAACTAGTTTCAGGTGTCTCCATGAGTACTGGTTTGGATGTCTCCATGAGTACTGGACTAGGGTGTCTGTATGTAAACTGGTCTGGTGTGTCTCCATGGCACATGGAATTGCGTGTTTTCCACGGAAACTTATATGGCGTCTCTCCATGCGAACTAGCCTCAGATTTCTTCATGAGTACTGGTCTGGGGTGTTTCCATGGGACCTAGTCTGGTGTGTATCCATGGGAACTTGTCTGAGGTGTCTCCATGACAACTGGACTGGGGTGTTTCCATAGGAAATGGTCAGGGGTGCCTTCAATGAACTAGCCTCAGGTTTCTTCATGAGTACTGGTCTGAATGTCTTCATTGGAACTAGTCTGGGGTGTCTGCATGGGACCTGGTCTGGTGTGTCTCCTTGAAAACTGCACTGGCATGTTTCATTGGCAACTAGTATGGCGTTTCTCCATTGAAACTATTACGGGGTGTCTCCATGTATACTTGTCTTTAGTGTCTTCATGGGAACTGGTCTGTGGTGTCTCAATGGAAACTGGCCCACAGTGTTTCCATGGGTTCTTGTCTGTGGTAACTAATTGGGAATGGTCTGGGGTGTCTCCATGCGATCTTGTCTGGTTTGTCTCCATTGAAATTAGACTGGCATTTTACCATGGCAACTGCTATGGTGTTTCTCCATTGGAATTGGTCTTGGGTGTTTCCATGGGTCCTTATCTTTGGTGTCTCCATTGGAACTGGTCTAGGGTGTCTCCATTGGAACCGGTTTGGGGTGTCTCCATGGGAACTGGTCTGGGTTGTCTGCATGTAAATAGTCTCAAGTGTCTCTATGAATACTGGTCTGGGTATCTCCATAAAAAAACATTTGTGGTGACTCCATGGGAACTGGCCTGGGGTGTCTGCACAGGAACTGGTCTGAGGTTTCTCCATGGCAAGTGGACTGGAATGTTTCCATGAAAACTGGTGTTGGGTGTCTCCATGGGAACTACTCTCAGGTTGCTTCATGAGCACTGGTTAAGATGTCAACATGGGAACTCATTTGGGTGTCTCCATAGCAACTGGGCTGGCGTGTTTCCATGGCAACTTGAAAAGAGTGTCTGCATGGAAACAGATATGTGCTGTCTCCCTGGGAACTAGTCCCAGGTGTTTCCATGAGTACTGGTGTGAGGTGTTCCCAAGGGAACTGGTCTGGGTTGTCTCCATTTAAACTGTTGTGTGGTTTCTCCCTCAGTACTGGTCTTAGTTGTTTCCATGGTAACTAGTCTCGGTTATCTCTATGATTTCTGGCCTGGGTGTCTCCATTAGTACTTGTCATGGGTGTCCATATTGGAACTGGTCTGGGGTGTCTCCATGAGAACTGGTCTGGGGTGTCTCCATGGAAACTGATATTGGGTGTCTCCATGCGAATTAGTCTCAGGTTTCTCCATGAGTTCTGGTCTGTGGTGTCTCCATGACAACTGGACTGGCTTGTTTCCATGGCTACTGGAATGGCGTGTTTCCATGGCAACTGCAGGGCAACTGATATGGAGGTTGTCTCCATGGGACCTAGTGTCTTGTGTTTACATCAGTACAGGCCTGGGTTGTCTCCATGGAAAATAGTCTTGGTTGTCTCTATGAGTACTGGCCTGGGTGTCTTCATGAATACTCATCTGGGTTGTCTCCATGGGAACTGGTCTCAGGTTTTTTTATTAGTACTGGTCTGCAGTTACTGCATTGGAACTAGTCTGGGTGTTTCCATAGCAATGGGACTGGCATGTTTCCATGTCAACTGGACTGGCGTATTTCCATGGCAACTTCAGGGCAACTGATATGTGGTGTCTCCATGGGACCTTCTCTCCGGTTTCTACATCAGTACTGGTCAGGGTTATCTCCAAGGGAACTGGTCTGTGGTATCTCCAGGGGAACTGGTCTGGGGTGTCTCCATAGGAATGGGTCTGGGGTGTCTCCATGGGAACTGGTCTGGGGTTTCTCCATGGAAACTGGTCTGGCGTGTCTACATGGGAACTGGTCTGGGGTGTCTCCATGGGTACTTGTCTGTGGTGTGTCCAAGGGAAATGGTCTGGGGTGTATCCATGGTAACTGGTCTGGGAGTCTCCATGGCAACTGTACTGGCCTGTTTCCATGACAAGTAGACTGGTGTGTTTCCATGGGAAATGCTGGCAACTCATAAGGTGTGTCTCCAGGGGACCTAGTCTCTGGTGTCTGCATCAGGTCTGTTCCGGGTTGTCTCCAAGGGAACTGGTGTGGTGTCTCCATGGGAACTGGTCTGGGGTTTCTCCATGAGTACTGGTCTGAGATGTCTCCATGAGAATTGGACCAGGTTATCTCCATTGCAACTGGACTGATGTGTTTCCATGGCAACTGGACTAGCTTGTTTCCATGGCAACTGCAGGGCAACTGATATAGGGTGTCTCCATGGGACCTATTTTCTGGTGTCTCCATGAGTACTGGTCTGGGTTGTCTCCATTTGATCTCAGGGATCTCAGGTTTCTCCATGAGTACTGGTCTGCGCTGTCTGCATGGGAACTGGTCTGGGGTGTCTCCATGAGTACCATTCTGGGGTGTCCCTATGCGACCTGGTCTGGGTGTCTCCATGGCAACTTGACTGGCGTGTTTCCATGGCAATTGCAAGGCAACTGATATGGGATATCTCCATGGGGTCTAGTCTCTGGTGTCTACCTCATTACTGGTCTGGGTTGTCTCCAAGGAAACTGATCTGTGGTGTCACCATGGGAATTGGTCTCAGATGTCTCCATGAGAACTGGTCTGGGGTGTCTCCATAGAAACTAGTCTCGTGTGTCTCTATGAGTACTGGCCTGGATGTCATCATAAGTATTAGTCTGGGGTGTATACTTGGAAACTAGTCTGGCTTGTCTCCATGGAATCTGGTCTGGGGTGTCTCCATGGGAACTGGTCTGGGGTGTCCCCATGGGAAATGTTCTGCAGTGCTTCCATGGTAACTGATCTGGGATGTCTCCATGAGTACTGGTCTGGGTGTCTCCATAAGTACATGTCTGGTGTGACTCCATGTTTGGTGTGTCAGTATGGGAATGGTCTGAAGTATCTCAACGGTAAGTGGACTGGTGTGTTTCCATACAAATTGGTATTGCGTGTCTCCATGAAAACTACTCTCAATTTTCTCCATGTGTACTGGTCTGTGGTGTCTCCATTGGACCTGGTCTGTGGTGTATCCATGGCAACTGGACTGGCATGTTTCCATGACAATAGGTATGGGGTGTTTACACTGCAAAAGATTTGTAGAGTCTCCATGGAAACTAGACATGGATGTCTCCAGGAGTAAAAGTATGGGGTGTCTCCATGGGAACTGGTCTGGGGTATCTCCATGGAAACTTGTCTCGGGTGTCTCTATGACTATTGGTCTGGGTGTCTCCATGAGTACTGGTCTGGAATGTCTCTTTGGGAATGGATCTGGGGTGTCTCCATGAGTACCAGCTTATGGTGTCTCCATGGGAACAGGTCTGGGGTGTCTCCATTGCAACTGGTCTGGCGTGTTTCCATGGCAACTGGACTAGCTTGTTTCCATGGCAACTGCAAGGCAATTGATATGGGGTATCTCCATGGGACCTAGTTTCTGGTGTCTCCATGAGTACTGGTTTGGGTTGTATCCATGGGAACTGGTCTGTGGTGTCTCCACAGGAACTAGTCAGAGGTGTCTTGATGAGTACTGGTATGGGGTTTCTCTATGGAAAATAGTCTCGGGTGTTTCTATTATTGGCCCCGTTGTCTCCATGAGTACTAGTCTTGGGTCTGTTCATTGGAACTGGTCTGGCTTGTTTCCATGGAAACTGGTCTGGGGTGTCTCAAAGGGAACTTGTCTGTGGTGTCTCCATGGGAACTGGTCTCGGGTGTCTCCATGAGTACTGGTCTTTGGTGTCTGCATGGGAATGGGTCTTGGGTTTCTCTATTAGTACCAGTCTGGTGTGCCTCCATGGCAACTGGATTTTCATGTTTCCATGGCAATTGGACTGGCATGGTTCCATGACAAGTGACCTGGCGTGTTTTCATGGCAACTGAAGGGCAACTGTTATGTGATGTCTCCATGGGACCTTGTCTCTGGTGTCTACATCAGTACTAGTCTGGTTTGTCTCCAAGGTAACTGGTCTGCGGTGTTTCCATGGGAACTGGTCGGAGGTGTCACTCTGGCAACTGGACTTGTGTCTCCATGAGTACTGGTCTTGGTTGTCTCCATCGAAACGAGTCTCCAGTGTCTCTATGAGTAGTTGCCTGGTTGTCTACATAAATACTAGTCTGGGGTGTGTACATGGGAAGTAGTCTGGCTTGTCTCCATGGAAACTGGTCTGGGGTTTCTCCATGAGTCCTGTTCTAGCTTGTATGCAGGTAAATAATCTCGGGTGTCTCCATGAATACTGATCTGGGTGTCTCCATAAATACATATCTGGGCTGACTCTATGGGAACAGCTCTGGGGTGTCTCCATGGGAACTGGTCTGGGGTTTCTCCATTGGAACTGGGGTGATCTGGGGTGTCTCCATGGGAACTGGACTGGCTTTTTACTAAGGGCAATGGTATGGGGTTTTTCCATTGGTACTGCTTTGGTGTCACAATGGGAACTTGTCTGTGTTGTCACCATGGCAACTTGACTTGTGTGTTTCCATGGCAAGTGGTATTGGGTGTGTCCATGGGAACTAGTCTCAGGTTTCTCCATGAGTACTGGTTGAGGTGTCTCCATTGGAACTGGTCTGGGGTGTCTTCATGAAGACTGGACTGGCTTGTTTCCATTGGTAATGGACTGGCCTGTTTCAAAGGCAACTGGTCTGGGGTGCTTCCTTGTAAAATTGACTGACTTGTTTCCTATATACATCCCAGACTCCTGTGTATATAGGGGAAATGGACTGGGGTGTCTCCATGGCAACTGTTATTGGGTGTCTCATGAGAACTAGTCTCAGGTTTCTCCATGTGTACTGGTTGGGGTGTCTGCATGCTAATTGGTCTGGGGTGTCTCCATGGCAACTGGTCTGGCATGTTTCATGGAAACTGGAAATGAGTGTCTGCATGAAAAAAAAATCTGTGGTGTCTCCGTGGGAACTAGTCTCAGTTCTATCCATGAATACTGGTCTGGGGTATATCCATGGGAACTGGCCCAGGATTTCTCCAGAACTGATTTGGGGTCCCTCCATGAGCACTGGTCTGCGGTTTCTGCATGGGAACTAGTCTTGGGTGTCTTCATGAAAATTGCACTGTGGTGTCTCAATGGGTACTTGTCTCGGTTGTCAACATGGCAACTGGACTTCCATGTCTCCATCACAACTGGAATTGTCTCCATGGGAACTACTCTCAGGATTCTCCATGATTACTGTTCTGTGGTGGCTGCATGGGACCTGGTCTGTGGTGTCTCCATGGCAACTGGACTGGCATGTTTCCATGTCAACTGGTATGGGGTGTCTCCAAGGGAAATTGTCTCAGGTGTCTCCAAGAGAACTGGCTTGTGGTATCTCCATGGGAACTTGTCTGAGGTGTCACTCTGGCAACTGGACTTGTGTGTTTCCATGGCAACTGGTATTGTGTGTCTCCATGGGAACTAATCTCGGGTTTCTCCATGAGTACTGGTTGGGCTGTCTGCATGGGACTGGTCTAGGGATTCTCCCTGGGAAATATGCACCGGTGTCTCCATGAGTACTGGTCTGAGGTGTCTCCATGTGAACTGGTCTGGGCTGTCTCCATGGCAACTGTACTGGCGTGTTTCCATGACAACTGGACTGGAGTATTTCCATAGCTACTGCAGAGTACCTGAGATGGGGTGTCTCCATGGGACCTAGTCTCCAGTGTCTCCATGAGTACTGATCTGGGGTGTCTCCGTGGGAACTGGTCTGGAATGTCTCCATGGAAACTGGTCTAAAGTGTTTCTATGGGAAATGGTCTGTGGTGGCTCCATGGGTATATCCATGGGAACATGTCTGGGGTGTCTCCATCAGAACTGGTGTGGGGTGTCTAGTTGAGAAACCTCAGACTAGTTGCCATGGAGACACCCAATACCAGTGGCCATGGAAACACGCAAGTCTAGTTGCCACGGTGACACGCCAGAAAAGTTCCCATGAAGATACCCAGACCAGTTACCATTGAGATACAGGAGACTAGTTCCCATGGAGACACCCCATACAAGATGCCATGGAACCATGCCAGTCCAGAGGCTATGGAGACACCTGACAAGTTCCCTGGACATACACAAGACCAGTTCCCATGAGTACTGGTCTGAGTTGTCTCCATGGAAACTGGTCTCATGTGTCTCCATTGCAACTGGACTGGCTTGTTTCCATGGCAACTGGTATGGCGTGTCTGCATGAAAAAGATATATTTTTTCTCCATGGGAACTATTCACCAGTGTCTCCTTGAGTACTGGTTTGAGGTGTTTCCATGGGAACTGGTCTGTGGTGTTTCTATGGCAACTGGTCTGGTGTGTCTCCATAGTACCTGGTCTGTGGTGTCTCCATGGGAACTGGTCCAGTGTTTCTTCATGGAAACCGGTGTCTACATAAGTACTGGCCTGAGGTGTGTCCATGCGAACAGGTCTGGGGTGTCTCTATGGATACTTATCTGTGGTGTCTCCATGAGAACTGCTCTCGGGTGTCTCCATAGGAACTAGTCTTGGGTATCTCCATATGAACTGGTCTTGCGTGTCCCCAGGGGATCTGCTCTGAAGTGTCTCCATGGCAAATGGACTGGCGTGTTTCAATGGAAACTGGTATGGGGTGTCTACATGGGAACTAGTTTCCGGTGTTTCCATAAGATCTGGTCTGGGGTGTGTTTATGGGGACTTGTCTCAGTTGTTTCAATGGCAACTGGATAACATGTTTTCAAGGCTTCTGGACTGGCGTGTTTTCATGGTAACTGGTATGAGGTGTCTGCATGGCAACTGATATGGGTGTCTCCATGGGAACTAGTCTCAGGTTTCTCCATGAGTACTCTTCTGGGGTGTCTGCATGGAACCTAGTCTTGAGTCCCCATGGCAACTGGTATCAGGTGTCTGCATGGCAACAAATATGTGGTGTCTCCATGGGAACTATTCACGTGTGTATCCATGAGTACTGGTCTGAGGTATCTCTATGGGAAGTGGTATGGGGCATCTCCATGGCAAGTGGACTGGCTTCTTTCCATAACAACAGGACTTCCGTATTTCCATGGCAACTGGTATTGGGTATCTGCATGGCAACTGATATGGAGTGTCTCAATGGGAACTAGTCACAGGTATTTCAATGAGTACTGGTCTGGTATGTCTCCATTGGAACTGGTCTGGGTTGTCTCCATGACATCTGGACTGGCATGTTTCCATGGCTATTGCAGGACAACTGATGTGGAGTGTCTCCATGGGACCTAGTATTTGGTGTCTCCATGACTATTTTTCTGGGTTGTCTCTATGGGAACTGGTCTCTGGTATCTCCATAGGAACTGGTCTGAGGTATCCATGAGTATTGCTCTGAGGTTTCTCCCTGGAAAATAGTCTCCGTGTCTCCATGCAACTGGAATGGCGTGTTTCCATGGCATCTGGTATGGAGTGTCTCAATGGAAACTAGTCTTGGGTGTCTCCATGAGTGCTGCTCTGGGGTGTCTCCATGGGAACTGTTCTGGGGTGTCTCCATGGCAACTGGACTGTAGTGTTTCCATGGAAACTGAGATGGGGTGTAGCCATGTCAAATGGTAAGGTGTTTCTCAAGGGGAACTAGTCTCCAGGATATCTATGATAACTGGACTCTTGTGTCTCCATGGGAACTGTTCTGTAGTGTCTCCAAAATAACTGGTGTGGGGTGTCTCCATGGCAAATGGACTGGAGTTTTTTTTTTTTTTTTTTAAGATATTTTATTGATTTTGTATATAGAGAGATAGAGTCAGAAACATCGATGAGAGAGAGTCATCGATCAGCTGCCTCTTGCACAACCCCTACTGGGGATATGCCTGCAACCAGGGTACATGCCCTTGACCGGAATCGAACATGGGACCTTTCAGTCCCCAAGCCGACGCTCTATCCATTGAGCCAAACCGGTCCCAGCTGGACTGCCGTTTTTCCATGGCAACTGGTATGGTGTGTCTCTATGGAACAATTCTCCATTTTCTCCAAAAGTACTGGTTTGGTGTAACTTCATAAGAACTAGTATGGGCGGTCTCCATTACATCTAAATGGCATGACTCCATGGGGGCCAGATTGGGATGTCTCCATGGGAACTGGTCTGGGGTGTCTCCATGACAACCAGTTTGGTGTGTCTCCATCGGAACTAGTCTCAGGCGTCTAAATGAGTACTGGTATGGGGTGTCTCCATGGGAACTGGTTTTAGGTCTCTATGGCAACTGGACTGGCCTATTTCCATTGCAACTGGTATGGGGTTTATCTATGGCAAATGGTATGAGGTACCTCAATTGGAACTAGTCTTTGGTTGCTCCATGAGTACTGGTCTGGTGTGTCTCCATGAGAACTTTTCTGGGGTTTCTCCATGGAAATTTGCCTAGGGAGTCTCCATGGCAATTGGACTGCCATGATTCCATGACAACTGGTATGGGGTGCCTGCGTGGCAACAGATATGTGGTCTCCCCATGGGAACTAGTCTCGGTGTTTCCATGAGAACTGGTCTGGGGTGTCTCCATGACAACTGCATTCGATTCTTTACATGGAAACTTGTCAGGGGTGTTTCCGTGGGAACTTGTCTCATGTGTCTCCATGGGAACTGGTTTTGTGTGTCTCCATGGGAACATTTCTGGGGTGTCTCTATGGCAACTGGACTGGCTTTTTACCATGGCAATAGGTGTGGTGTTTCTCCATGGGAACTAGTCTCCGGTGTCACCATGACTACTGATCTGGGGTTTCTCCATGGGAAGTGGTCTGGGGTGTCTCCATGGCATCTGGACTGGTGTGTTTCCATGTCAATTGGTATAAGCTGTCTCTCTGGAAAGGATACTTGGGTGTCTCCATGAGAACTGATCTGGGGTTTCTCCATGGGAACTGGTCTGAGGTGTCCTCATGGGAACTAGTATGAGGTGATTCCATGGCACCTGGACAGGCGTTCTCCATGGCAACTTGTCTGGGTTGTCTACATTGAACTGGTCTTGAGTTACTCCATATTAACTGGTCTGGTGTGTCTCCATGGCAACTGGACTGGCATCACTTTGTGGCAACTGTTCTGTGGTGTCTGAATGATATCTGCTCTTGGTTGTCTCCATAGCAACGGCTCTGGGGTTTCTACATGGAAGCTGGTCTAGATCGTGTTTGGGGTGTCTCCAGGGGTACTCGTCTGGGTGTCTCCATAAGAACTAGTCTCCAGTGTCTCCAAGAGTATTGGTCTGGATATCTCAATGAGTACTTGTCTGGGTTCACTCCATGATAACTGTTCTGTCATGTCTCCATGAAAACTGGTCTGGGGTGTCTCCACATGAACTTGCCTGGGGTGTCTCCATGGTAATAGGTCTGTGGTGTCTTCATTTGAATTGGTCTGAGGTGTCTCCATGGCAACTGGACTGGCGTGTTTCCATTCCAACTGGTCTGGGGTGTCTTATGGGAACTTGTATCTAGTGTTTGGGAACTCGTCTGCTGGGTCTCCACGGCAACTTGTCAGGCGTGTTTCCATGGTAACTGTCTCCATGGAAACTACTCTCTGCTGCCTCCATGAGTACTTGTCTGTGGTGTCTCCAAGGGAACTGGTCTGGGGCATTTCATGGCAACTGGCCTGGGGTTTCTCTATGGCAAATGGACTGAGGTGTTTCCATGGCAGCTTTTCTGGGTTGTCTCTCTGGGAAGTAGTATCGGTTGTCTTCATGTGAATTGGTTTAAGATGACACCATGGCAAATGAACTGGCTTCTTTCTATTGCAACTGGTTTGTGGTGTCTCCATGGGAACTGGTCTTTGGTGTGTCCATGGGAATTGGTCTGGGATGTGTCCATGGCAACTTGTCTGGTTTGTTTCCATGGGAACTGGTCTGTGGATTATCTGTGGGAACAGGTCTTGGGTGTCTCGATAGCAACTAGTCTGGAGTGTATACATATCAACTGGTATGGGGTGTCTCATGGGATCTAGTCTCGGGTGACTCCATGAATTCTGTTCTGTGGTTTCTCTGAGGGAACTGGTCTGCGGTGTCTCCATGGGAGCTAGTCTGGCGAGTCTCCATGGGAACTGGTCTGGGAGTATTTATGTCAACTGTGCTGGAGAGTTTCCATGGAAACTGGTATTGGATGTTTCAATGGAAACTAGTCTTGGGTGTCTCCATGTGTACTGATCTGGGGTTTTACTATGGTAACTGGTTTGAGGTTTCTCCATGAGTACTGGTCTTAGGTGACTCCATGTGAACTGGTCTGGGGTGTGTCCATGGGAACTAGTCTGTGGTATCTCCATGGAAACTGGTCTGGGGTGTCTCCTTGTGAACTGGTGAGGGGTGTCTCTATGGCAACTGGACCGGCGTATTTCCATGTCAATTGGTATGTGGTTTTTCCATGGAAACTACTCTTGGGTGTCTCCATGACAACTGGTCTGAGGTGTCTCCATGAGTATTGGACTGGGTGTCTCATTGTGTACTCGTCTGGGGTATCTCAATGGGAACTGTTTTGGCGTTTCTACATGAAAACTTGTCTGGGGTGTTTCCACTTGAACTTGCCTGGGGTGTCTCCATGGGAACTGGTTCAGAGTGTCTCCATTGTAACAGATCTGTGTTGTCTCCATAGGAACTGGTCTGGGGTGTCTCCATGGCAACTGGACTTGCGTGTTACCATAACAACTGGTATAGTGTGTCTCCATGAGTACTGTTCTTGGGTGTCTCCATGAGAACTGGTCTAAGGTTTCTCCATGGGAACTTGTCTGGGGTGTCTCCATGACAACTGGACTGGAATGATTCCATGGCAACTGGTATGGGTTGAATCCATGGAAAGTAGTCAGGAGTGTCTCCATGTGTAGTGGTCTGGGTGTCTCCATCGGAACTAATCTCTGGTGTCTCCATGAGAATTGGTCTGGGTGTCTCCATGTGTACTCGTCTGTGGTGTCTCCATAGCAACTTGTTTAGGGTGTCTCCAGGGTTACTTGTCTGGGTGTCTCCATAAGAACTAGTCTCCAGTGTCTCCAAGAGTATTGGTCTGGATATCTCAATGAGTACTTGTCTGGGTTCACTCCATGATAACTGTTCTGTCATGTCTCCATGAAAATTGGTCTGGGGTGTCTCCACATGAACTTGCCTGGGGTTTCTCCATGGTAATAGGTCTGTGGTGTCTTCATTTGAATTGGTCTGAGGTGTCTCCATGGCAACTGGACTGGCGTGTTTCCATTCCAACTGGTCTGGGGTGTCTTATGGGAACTTGTCTCTAGTGTTTGGGAACTCGTCTGCTGGGTCTCCACGGCAACTTGTCAGGCGTGTTTCCATGGTAACTGTCTCCATGGAAACTACTCTCTGCTGTCTCCATGAGTACTTGTCTGTGGTGTCTCCAAGGGAACTGGTCTGGGGCATTTCATGGCAACTGGCCTGGGGTTTCTCTATGGCAAATGGACTGAGGTGTTTCCATGGCAGCTTTTCTGGGTTGTCTCCCTGGGAAGTTGTATCGGTCGTCTCCATGTTAATTGGTTTGAGATGACACCATGGCAAATGAACTGGCTTCTTTCTATTGCAACTGGTTTGTGGTGTCTCCATGGGAACTGGTCTTTGGTGTGTCCATGGGAACTGGTCTGGTGTGTGTCCATGGCAACTTGACTGGTTTGTTTCCATGGGAACTGGTCTGTGGATTCTCCGTGGTAACTGGTCTTGGGTGTCTTGATAGCAACTAGTCTGGAGTGTATAGATATCAACTGGTATGGGGTGTCTCATGGGATCTAGTCTCGGGTGACTCCATGAATTCTGTTCTGTGGTTTCTCTGAGGGAACTGGTCTGCGGTGTCTCCATGGGAGCTAGTCTGGCGAGTCTCCATGGGAACTGGTCTGGGAGTATTTATGTCAACTGTACTGGAGAGTTTCCATGGAGACTGGTATTGGATGTTTCAATGGAAACTAGTCTTGGGTGTCTCCATGTGTACTGATCTGGGGTTTTACTATGGTAACTGGTTTGAGGTTTCTCCATGAGTACTGGTCTTAGGTGACTCCATGTGAACTGGTCTGGGGTGTGTCCATGGTAACTGGTCAGGGTGTGTCCATGGGAACTGGTCTGTGGTATCTCCATGGAAACTGGTCTGGGGTGTCTCCTTGTGAACTGGTGAGGGGTGTCTCTATGACAACTGGACTGGCGTGTTTCCATGTCAATTGGTATGTGGTTTTTCCATGAAAACTACTCTTGGGTGTCTCCATGACAACTGATCTGAGGTGTCTCCATGAGTATTGGACTGGGTGTCTCATTGTGTACTCGTCTGGGGTATCTCAATGGGAACTGTTTTGGGGTTTCTACATGAAAACTTGTCTGGGGTGTTTCTACTTGAACTTGCCTGGGGTGTCTCCATGGGAACTGGTTTGGAGTGTCTCCATTGTAACAGATCTGTGTTGTCTCCATAGGAACTGGTCTGATGTTTCTCCATGGGAACTTGTCAGTTGTGTCTCCATGGCAACTGGACTGGTGTGATTCCATGGAAACTGGTAGAATGTAAATCCATGGAAATCAGTCTGGGGTGTCTCCAGGGGAACTGGTCTGGGGTTTCTTAATGGCAACTGGTCTGTGGTGTCTCCATGAGCACTAGTCTATGGGGTTTCCATTGGTATTGTTCTGGGTGTCTCCATGGGACCTAGTCTCCAGTGTCTCCATGAGAATTGGTCAAGGTGTTTCCATGAGTACTCTACTTGGTTGTCTCCATAGCAACTGGTAAGGTGTGTCTCCATGGGAACTAGTCTTGGGTATCTCCAACAATACTTGTCTGAAATATCTCCAAGGTAACTGTTATGGGGTGTCTGCATGTGAACTAGTCTCGGGTGTCTTCATATATACTGGTTTGGGGTGTCTCCATGGGAACTGGTCTGGTGTGTCTCCATGGGAATTGGTCTGGGGTGTCTCCATGGCAACTGGAATGGTGTGTCTCCATGGGAACTGGTCTGGGATGTCTCCATGGAAACTGGACTGGCATGTTTAAATGGTAAATTGCATGGGGTGTCTCCAGGCAAATGTCATGGAGACTGTAAGTGAGAACTAGTCTCTAGTGTCCTGGAATACTGGTATGTGGTGTCTCCATGGTAACTGGTCTGGGGTGTCTACATGGGAAATTGGGGTTTTTCCATGGGAGCCAGACAGGGGTGTCACCATAGGAACTAGTCGGGGTGTCTCTATGGCAACTGGACTGGATTGTTTCCACGTCAACAGGACTGGCCGGTTTCCATGGTAACTAGTATGGGGTGTTTGCATGGCAACTGAAATGGGGTGTCTCAATGGGAACTAGTCTGGGGTGTCTCCATGAATACTGGTTTGTGGTGTCTCCAGGAAAATTGGTCTGGTGTATTTCCATGGCAACTGGAGTGGCGTGTTTCATGGCAACTGGTCTGTGGTGTCCCCATGGGAACTAGTCTAGGGTGTCTCCATGAATACTGATCTGGGCTGAATCCATGGGAACTTGTCTGTGGCTTCTCCATGGAAACTGGTATGGGGTCTCTCCATTGTAACAAGTCTCAGGTGTCTGCATGAGTACTGGTCTGGGGTTTCTCCATGGGAACTGGTTTGGCATTTCTCCATGAAAACTTGTCTGGGGTGTCTTCCTGGCAACTTGACTGGCATTTTCCATGGCAACTGGTATGGCGTGTCTCAATGTGTACTAGTCTATGGGATCTCCAGGAGTACTGCTCTCCATCTCAAGGGGAGCTGGTCTGGGATGTCTCAATGGCACTTGGTTTGGGATGTATCTGTGAGAACAGATATAGCGTGTCTCCATGAGTACTAGTGTAGGGTGTCTCCATTGAAATGGTCTGGGTTGTCTCCATGGCAACTGCTCTGGCATGTTTCCATTGCAACTGCTCTTGGGTTTCTCTACAGGAACTGATCTGGGCTTTCTCCATAGTAACTTATCTGGGGTGTCTCTTTGACAAATGGACTGGAGTGTTTCCATGGCAAGTGGTATGGTGTGTCTCCTTGAGTACTAATGTTGGGTGTCTACACGGGAATTGGTCTGAGGTTTCTCCCTGGGATTATGTCTGGGATTCTCCATGCCAAATAGACTGCCGTGATTCCATGGCAACTGCTATGCCGTGACTCCATGGAAAGTAGTCTGGGGTTTCTCCATGTGTACTGGTCTGGGTGTCTCCATAGGAACAGGTATGGGGTGTCTGCATGGGAACTGGACTGGCGTATTTCCATAGCAACTGGTATTTGGTGTCTCCATGGGAACTAGTCTGGGGTATCTCCATGGCAACTGGTCTGGGGTTTCACTATACCAATTGGTCTGGGGTTTCTCCATAGCAACTGGTATGGGGTGTATCCTGGGAACTAGTCTCAGGTGTCTCCATGAGTACTGGTCTAGGGTGATTCCATGGGAACGAGTTTGGGGGGTCTCTATTGGAACTGGTCTCAGATGTCTCCATGGAAACTGGTCTAGGGTGTCTCCATCAGAACTGCTCTGGGGTGTCTGCATGGGAACTGGTCTGGTGTATCTCCATGGGAACTGGTCTGGGGTGTCTCCATGGCAACTGGACTGGAATGTTTAAATGGCCACTGGCATGGGGTGTCACCATGACAAATGTTATGGGGAGTCTCAATAGGAACTAGTCTCGCGCATCCATGAATACTGGTCTGGGGTGTCTCCATGGGAACTGGTCTAGGGTGTCTCCACTGGAACTGGTCTGGGGGGTCTCCACTGGAACTAGACTGGGGTGTCTCCATGGGAACTTGTCTGGGGTGTCTCCATTGGAATTGGTCTGCCGTGTCTCCATTGTAACAGGTCTGTGGTCTCTCTATCGGAACTGGTATGGGGTGTCTCCATGGCAACTGGACTTCTGTGTTACCATAACAACTGGTTTGGGTGTCTCCATGGGAATTGGTCTGAGGTTTCTCCATGGGAAATTGTCTGTGGTGTCTCCATGCCAACTTGACTGGCATGATTCAATGGCAACTATTATGGGGTGACTCCATGGAAAGTAGTCTGGGGTGTCTCCATGTGAACTGGTCAGGATGTATCCATGGAAACTAATCTCCATTGATTCCATAAGAATTGGTCTTTGTGTCTCCATGAGTACTCCTCTGTGGTGTCTCTGTAGCAACTGGTATGTTGTGTCTCCATGGGAACTAGTCTTGGGTATCTCCAAAAGTACTGGTCTGGGGTATGTCCCTGGGAACTCCTATGGGGTGTCTCCATGGCCATTGTTATCGGGTGTCTCCATGTGCAGTAGTCTCAGCTGTTTCCATGAGTACTGATCTGTGATGTCTCATTTGGAACTTGTCTCTGATATCTCTATGAGTACTGGTCTGGGGTGTCTACATGGGAACTTGTCAGGGGTGTTTCCATGGCAAATGGAATGGCATGTTTCCAGGGCAACTGCTATGGGTTGTCTCCATGGGAACTAGTTTCGGGTGTCTCCATTAGTACTGGTCTGGAGTGTCTCCATTAGAACAGGTATGGGGTGTTTCCATGGGAAATAGACTGGCGTATTTCCATGGCAACAGTTATTTGGTGCCTCCCTGTCAACTAGTCTCAGGTGTCTTCATGGGAACTGGTCTGGGGTATCTTCATGGAATCTGGTCTGGGGTGTCGCTCTACCAACTGGTCTGGGTGTCTCCATAGAAACTGGTATTGTGTGGCTCCATTGGAACTAGTCTCGGGTGTCTCCATGAGTACTGGTATGGGGTGTCTTCATGCGAACAGGTCTGGGGGATCTCCTTTGGAATTATTCTGGGATGTTTCTATGGGAACTGGTCTGGGGTGTCTCTATGGGTACTGGTATGGGTATCTCCATGGGATCTAGACTCCGCTGTCTACATGAATATTGGTCTGGGTGTTTCAATGAGTACCCGTCTGGGTTGTCTCCATGGGAACTCTTATGGCATGTCTCCATAGAAACTGGTCTGGGATGTCTCCACGTTAACTTGCCTGGTGTGTCTCCATGGCAATTTTATTGGCGTGTTTCCATGGCAACTGGACTGGCCTGTTTCCATGGCAACTGGTATGGAGTGACTCCATGGAAACTAGTCTGGGGTTTCTCCATGGGAATTGGTCTAGTGTGTTATATGGGAACTGGACTGGTGTCTCGATGAGTATTGGTTTAGGGGTCTCCATTGGAACTGGTCTGGTGTTTCTCCTGGCAACTGGTCTGGGGTGTCTCCATTTGTACTGGCCTGGGTGTCTCCATGGGAACTAGTCTCTGGTGTCTTCAGGAGAATTAGTCTGGGTGTCGCCTTGAGTACTAATTTGGGGTGTCTCCATAGCAACTGGTATGTTGTGTCTCCATGGGAACTAGTCTTGGGTATCTCCAATAGTACTAGTCTGCGGTGTCCCCATGGCCACTGTTATACGGTGACTCCATGTGAACTAGTCTACGTTGTCTCCCTGTGAACTGGTCTGGGGGTCTCCATTGGATCTAGTCTGGGTTGTCTCCATGGGACCTGATCTGGGGTGTCTCCATGGGTACTGGTCTGTGTCTCTCCATTGGAACTAGTCTCTGGTGTCTCCAAGAGTATTGGTCTCGATTTCTCAATGAGTACTCATCTGTGTTGACTCCATGGGAACTGTTCTGGTGTGTATCCATGAAAACTGGTATGAGGTGTCTACATGTGAACTTGCTTGAGGTGTCTCCATGAGAACTGGTTGGGGGGGGGGCTCCATGGTAACAGGTATGTGGTGTCCTCATCAGAATTGGACTGAGGTGTCTCCATGGCCACTGGACTGGCATGTTACCATGGCAACTGGTATAGGGAGTATTCATGAGTACTGTTCTTGAATGTCTCCATGGGAACTGGTCTGAGGTACCTCCATGGGAACTTGTCTGGGATGTCTCCATGCCAACTGGACTGGCGTGATGCCATGGCAGCTGATATGTGACTCCATGGAAAACAGTCAGGGGTTTCTCCAGGGGAACAGATCTGGGGTGTCTCAATGGCAACTGGTCTGGAGTGTCTCCATGAATACTGGTCTAGGGGGTACCATTGTAACTGATCTGGTGTGTGTCCATGGGAGCTGGTCTGGGGTGTCTCCATTGGTACTGGCCTGGGTATCTCCATGGGAATGAGTCTCTGGTGTCTTCAGGAGAATTAGTCTAGGTGTCTCCTTGAGTACTAGTCTGGGGTGTCTCCATAGCAACTGTTATGTTGTGTCTCCATGGGAACTAGTCTTGGGTATCTCCAACAGTACTAGTCTGCGGTGTCTCCATGGCCACTGTTATGGGGTGACTCCATGTGAACTAGTCTACATTGTCTCCCTATGAACTGGTCTTGGGGTCTCCATTGGAACGAGTCTGGGTTGTCTCCATGGCAACAGGACTGGGGTGTTTAAAAGGCAATTGATATGGGGTGTCTCCAAGAGAACTAGTCTCGGGGGTCTCCATAGCAACTGGTCTGGGGTGTCTCCATGGTAACTGGATTGGTGTGTTTCCATGGCAACTGAACTGGCGTGTTTCCTTGGCAACTGGTATTGGGTGTCTGTATGGCAACTGATATAGGGTGTCACCAACCGAACTAGTCTAGTGAGTCTCCCTTAGTACTTGTCTGGGTTGTCTCCATGGGAACTCTTCTGGGGTGTCTCCACGGGAATTTGTGTGGGGTGTCTCCATGGTCACTTGAATGGCATGTTTCCAGGGCAACTGTATTGGCATGTTTGATTGGAACTGACCTGGCCTGTTTCCATGGCAACTGCTATGGGGTGTCTCAATGGGAACTAGCCTCAGGTGTCTCCATGAGACTCAACTGGTGTGTCTCCATGGAAACTGATTTTGGTGTCTCAATGTGAACTGGTCTGTGGTGTCTTCATGGCAATTGGACTGGCGTCTTTCTATGGCAACTGGTATGCGGTGTCTCCATAGGAAGTAGTCTCTGCTGTCTTCACTAGTACTGGTGTGTGGTGTCTCCATGGAAATTGGTCTGGGGTGTGTCCATGGGAACTGATCTGGGTTGTGTCCATGAGTATTGGGTGCCTACATGGGAACTGGTCTGTGTTGTTTCCCTAGAAACTGGACTGGACTTTTTCCATAGAAACTAATATAGGATGTCTCCATGGGAACTACTCTCAGGTGTCTGCATAAGTACTGGTCTGGGGTTTCTCCAAGGGAAATGGTCTTGGTGTTCTCCTGGGAACTATTCTCAGGTTTCTCCATAAGTACTGGTTTGGGTGTCTCCATGGGAACTGTTCTGACGTGTCTCCATGGAAACTGGTCTGGGGTGTCTCCATGTGAACTGGTTTGGTGTGTCTCAATGGCAACTGGTATGGGGAGTTTCCCTGGGAACTAGCCTCGTGTGTCTCCAGGAGTACTGGTCTGGGGTGTCTCATGGGAACTAGTCTGGGGTGCCTCCATGTCAACTGGACTGACTTGTTTCCAAGGCAACTTGTATAGGGTGTCTCTATGGCAACTGGTATGGGGTATCTAATGGGAACTAGGCTCGGGTTCCACCATGAATACTGATTTATGGTGTCTCCAGAGGAATGGGTCTGGAGTGCTTCCATGGCAACTGGACTTGGGTGTCTCCATGGCAACTGAAGTGGCTTGTTTCTATTGCAACTGGTCTGGGGTGTTCCCATGGGAACAAGTCTAGGGTATCTTCTAGAGTACTCATCTGTGGTGTCTCAATGGCAACTGGCCTGGCATGTTTCCATGGCAACTGGTATGGGGTTTCTCCATGTTTACTGGTCTGGGGTGTCTCCATGGCAACAGGACTTGCATGTTTCCATTGCAACTGATATGCCCTGTCTCCATGTGAACTGGTCTTGGTTGTCTACATGGAAAATTGACTGGCGTGTTTCAGTCAGAACCAGATTGTGGTATCTCCATGGAAACTTGTCTGGGGTGTCTCCATTGCAACTGGTATGGGGATTCTCCATGGGAACTAATCTCAAGTGTCTTCATGAGTACTGGCCTGGGTTGTCTCCATGGGTATTGGTCTGTGGTTTGGCCATGGAAACTGGACTGGCGTGTTTCCATGGCAACTGGTATGGGGTGTCTCCATGGTAACTAGTCTCCGGTGTCTCCATGAGTCCTAGTGTGTGGTGTATCCATGGAAACTGGTCTGGGGTGTGTCCATGGGAACTTATCTGTATTGTGTCCCTGAGTTCTAGTCTCGAGTGCCTCATAGGGAACTGGTCTGAGATGTCTCCATAGAAACTGGCCTGGCCTGTTTCCATAGAAACTAATATAGAATGTCTCTATGGTAACTGGTCTCAGGTGTCTGCATAAGTACTGGTCTGGGGTTTCTCCATGGGACATGGTCTGGGTGTTCTCCTGGGAACTATTCTCAGGTGTCTCCATGAGTACTGGTTTGGGTGTCTCCATGAATAGTAGTCTGGGGTGTCTCCATGGGAAGCAGTCTGACATGTCTCCATGGAAACTAGTCCGGGTGTCTCCATGTGAACTGGTTTGGGGTGTCTCAAAAGCAACTGTAATTGAGTCTCCATGGGAACAAGCCTCCTGTGTCTCCATGAGTACAAGTCTGGGGTGTCTCAAGGGAACTCCTCTGGGTGTTTCCATGTCAATTGGACTAGTGTGTTTCCATGGCAACTTGTATAGGGTGTCTCCATGGCTACTGGTATGGGGTGTCTACATGAGAACTAGTCTCTGGTGCCTCCATGAGTACTGGTTTGTGGTATCTCCACAAGAATGGGTCTGAAGTGTTTCCATGGAGATTGGAATGGGCTGTCTCAATGGCAACTGGCCTGGCATGTTTCCATGGCAACTGATATTGGCTGTCTATATGGGAATTAGTCTGAGGTGTCTCCATGGTAACAAGTCTGGGTATCTCCGTATGAACTGTTCTGGGGTGTCTCCCTGGCAACTGGACAGGCATGTTTCCATGGAAGCTGATATGCTGTGTCTCCATGTGAACTGGTTTGGGGTGCCTACATGGCAAATTGTCTGGCGTGTTTCATTGGCACCAGATTGTGGTGTCTCCAAGGGAACTTGTCTGGGGTGTCTCAATAGCAACTGGTATGGGGTTTCTCCATGGGAACTAGTCTCAGGTGTCTCCATGAGTACTTGTGTCAGTGTCTCCATGGGAACTGGTCTGACATGTCTCAATGGAAACTGCTCTGGGGTGTCTCCATGAATCTGTATGAGGAGTCTCCATGGGAACTGGTCTGGTGTATCTCCATGAGTACTGGTCTGTTGTGTCTCCATGGGAATTGGACTAGAGTGTTTTTTTGGCAAATAGTATGGGGTGTCTCCATGGGAACTCATCTCTGGTGTCTCCGTCAGTACTGGTCTGAGTTGTTTCCATGGGAATTGGTCAGGGGTGTCTCCATTGGAAGTGGTCTTGGGTGTCTCCATGGCAATTGGACTGGTGTGTTCCCGTGTCAGCTGGTATGGTGTGTCTTCCTGGGACCTAGTCTCAGATGTCTCCATGAGTAATGGTGTGCATTGTCTTCATAGGAAGTGGTCTGCGGTGTATCCATGGGAACTGATCTGTGTTGTCTCCATGAGTACTAGTCTGGGGTGTCTCCATAAGAAGTGGTCTGGGGTGTCTCCATTGGAACTGGTCTGGGGTGTCCCAATGGCAAATTGATTGGCGTGCTGCCATGGGAGGCAGATTGGGGTGTAAACACGGGAACTGGTCTGGGGTGTCTCCATTACAACTGGTATTGGTTGTCTCCATGCGAACTTGTCTCAGATGTCTTCATGAGTACTGGCTTTTGGTTTCTCCATGGGAACTGGTGTGTGGTGTATCCATGGGGACTGGACTGGCACATTTCCATGGCAACTGGTCTGGGGTGTCTCCATAGGAAATAGTCACAGGTGTCTCCAAGAGTACTGATCTGTGGTGTCTCCATGGGAACGGTCTGGGGTGTCTACATCACAAATGTGTTTCCATGGCAACAGGTATGGGGTGTCTCCAAGGAAACTAGTCTTTGGTTTCTCCATGAGTACTGGTGTGTGATGTCTCCATGGGAACGGGTCTGGGGTTTGTCCATGGGAACTGTTCTTGGTTGTGTCCATGAGTATTAGTTTACGGTGCCTCCATGGGAACTGGTCTGGCGTGTCTCCATTCCCACTAGACTGGCATGTTTCCATGGTCGCAAGACTTTGATGCCACCATGGGAATGGGTCTGGGGTGTTTCTATGGGAACTGGTCTTGGATGTCTCCATGGGAACTAGTCTCCTGTGTCTCCATGAATACTGGTGTGCGGTGTCTCCAGGGGACCTGGTCTGGGGTGTTTCCATGGGTAATGATCTGGATTGTGCCCATAGTACTACTCTTGGATGCCTCCATGGGAACTGGTCTTGGGTGTCTCCCTGGGAACTGGTGTGGGCTGTATCCATGGCCACTTGACTGGCATATTTTCATTGGAGCCACATTGCGGTGTCTCCATGAGAACTAGTCTCAAGTGTCTGCATAAGTACTGGTCTGGGCTGTCTCCATGGAAAATGGTCTGGGATGTCTCCATGGGTACTAGTATTAAATGTCTCCATGAGTACTGGTTTAGGTGTCTCCATGAGTAATGGTTTGGGTGTCTCCATGAGTACTCCTCTGGGGTGTCTCCATGGGAACAGGCCTGACGTGTCTCAATGGAAAACTGCTCTGGGGTGTCTCCATGGACCTGTATGAGGAGTCTCCATGGGAACTACCCTAGGGTGCCTCAATGAGGACTGGTCTTGGGTGTCTCCATGCGAACTGGACTTTGGTGTCTCCATGGAAACTAGACTTACATGTTTCAATGGAAACAGGTATAGTTTCTCTCCATGGCAACTGCTATTGGGTGTCTACATGGGAACTAGTCTCAGGTGTCTCCATGATTACTAGTTTGTGGTGTCTCCATGGGAACAGGAATGGAATGTTTCCATGTGAAATTGTATGGTGTGTCTCCATGGGAACAAGTCTCAGGTGTCTCCATGAGTACTGGTCTGGGGTGTCTCCATGGGAACTGGTCTGGTGTGAATCCATGGAAAGTGGTCTGGGGTGTCTCCATGGCAATTGGACTGGTGTGTTTGCAAGTCAACTGGTATGGGGTGACTCCATGGGAACTAGTCTCAGATGTCTCCATGAGTACTGGTCTGCAGTGTCTTCATAGGAAGTGGTCAGTGTTGTATCCATAAGAATTGATCTCGGTTGTCTCCATGAGTACTAGTCTTGGGTGTCTCTATGGCAACTGGACTAGCGTGTTTTCTTGGCAAATATTATGGCTTCCATGGTAAAAACTGGTCTTGGCGTGTCTCCATGGGAACTGGCCTGGGGTGTCCCCATGCAAATTGCCTGGCATGCTTCCATGGGAGGCAGACTGGGGTGTCTCCATGGTAACTGGACTGGGGTGTCTCCATGGAAACTGGACTTACTTGTTTCCATGGAAACTGGTATGGTTTCTCTCCTTGGCAACTGGTATGGAGTGTCTACCTGGGAACTAGTCTCAGATGTCTCCATGAGTACTGGTGTGCATTTTCTTCATAGGAATCGGTCTGTGGTGTATCCATGGGAAATGATCTGGGTTGTCTCCATGAGTACTAGTCTAGGGTGTCTCCACAAGAAGTGTTCTGGGGTGTCTCCATGGCAACTGGACTAGCACGTTTCCATGGCAACAGTTATCGCATGTCTCTATGGGAACTGGTCTTGGGTGTCCCAATGGCAAATTGACTGGCATGTTGCCATGGGAGGCAGACTGGGTTTTCAAAACTAGAACTGGTCTGGGGTGTCTCCATTACAACTGGTATGGGTTGTCTCTATGAGAACTTGTCTCGGGGGTCTCCATGAGTACTGGCTTGTGGTGTCTCCATGGAACTGATGTGTGGTTTCTCCAAGAGTACTGATCTGTGTTGTCTCCATGGGAAATGTCTGGAGTGTCTACATCACAACTGGACTAGTGTGTTTCCATGGCAACCGTTATGGGGTGTCTCCAAGGGAACTAGTCTCCAGTGTCTCCATGAGTACTGGTGTGTGATGTCTCCATGGGAACAGGTCTGGGGTCTGTCCATGGAAACTGTTCTCAGTTGTGTCCATGAGTATTAGTCTTGGGTGCCTCCATGGGAACTGGTCTAGAGTGTCTCCATTCCAAATGGACTGGCATGTTTCTATGGTAGCAAGACTGTGATGCCACTATGGGAATTGATCTGGGGTGTCTCCATGAGAACTGGAGTGTTTCCATGGGAAATGGTATGTGGTGTCTCCATGGCAACTAGTCTCAGGTGTCTCCATGAGTACTGGTCTGGGGTGTCTCCATGGGAACTGGTCTGGGGTGTCTCCCTGGGAAGTGGTCTGAAGTGACTCCATGGAAATTGGACTGGTGTGTTTCCCAGTCAACTGGTATGGGTTGTCTCCATGGGAACTCGTCTCTGATGTCTCAATGAGTACTGGTGTGCAGTGTCTTCATAGGGAGTGGTCTGTGGTGTATCCATAGGAACTGACCTTGGTTGTCTCCATGAGTATTAGGTCTAGTAATAGTTAATGTCGTTTTCTAATACTTTTTAAAATCGAATTTATTTAAACAATACAACAAAATTTAATCAACAATATAGTTGCCGTTGTTTTCTACTACTTGTGCCCAACGCTCAGGAAGCATTTTAATCCCTCTGTTGTAAATTTCTTGTGATTTTGATGCAAAAAATTCCGTCAATGCATTTTTGAGGCATTCTTCATTATTAAATTTTTTTCCAAGAAGAAAGTTTTGCAAAGAACGAAACAAATGGTACTCGGAAGGCGCAATATCAGGAGAATATGCAGGTTGAGGGAGAACTTCCCATTCCAACTGGCGCAGTTTTTCAGCAGTGATTCTTGCAGTATGTGGTCGTGCGTTATCGTGGTGAAGAATTACACCCTTCCGATTAATCAGCACGGGTTCTTTTTCTCTTAAAGCTTGGGCTAACCTTTCCAATTGGGCACTATACACTGCACTTGTAATGGTTTGGTTAGATGGTAAAAGTTCATAATGAAGAATTCCTTTAAAATTCCACCAAACACACAACATCACTTTTTTTTTCGCATGCAAGTCAGGTTTTGGCGTGGGCTGCAGAGCCTCATTTTTGTCCAACCATTGAGGCCGCCTTTTCAAATCAACATACAGCACCCATTTTTCATCTCCGGTAACAATTTGCTCTAAAAACGGCAAACGGTTTTGACGAGAGAGGAGCGAACTGCAAATTGTGACTCTTTGATTACGGTTGTTGTCGGTCAACTGATGAAGAACCCATTTTCCAAACTTTTGGACTTTGCCAAGTGCACACAATTGATTGGAAATTGTTTTTTGTGAACAATTTAAAGTTGTCGCAAGCTCTTGTTGGGTAATGTGAGGATTTTACACCAAAAGAGCTTGAAGAGCTTCTTGATCAAAATTGGACACACGGCCTCGACCACTCTTGTCATCTAACGAAAAATTTCCCTTGTGAAATTTCTCAAACCAACGCTGGCATTTTCTGGCGCTAACTGCATTTTGACCAAGAGCACTACACATGTTTTTTGCAGCCTCACTTGCTTTTCTTCCTAATTGGAACTCGTAAAGCATGCAGTGCCGAATATGCTCTTCATCCGCCATCGTCTTAGCCCTAGTTTTGCAATAAAAACCAAACCAAACACAAACTTTTTCAAGCAAAACTTGTTTATTGCACTTCACACGTTCTGTAGATACCACGTGTTTGAAGGTTATCTCAATACAAGTCAACGCTAAGCAAGATTTTAAACGGATGTTTAAAAACGACATTAACTGTTACTAGACCCGATACTAGTCTGGGGTATCTCCATAAATACTGGTCTGGGGTGTGTCCATGGCCACTGGACTAGCATGTTTACATGACAACTGTTATGACGTGCCTCCATGTGAGCTGGTCTGGGTGTCCCCATGGAAAATTGCCTGACGTGCTTGCATGGGAGGCAGACTGGTGTGTCTCCACAGGAAGTGGTCTGGGTGTCTCCATTACATCTGGTATAGAGTGTCTCCATGAGAACAAGTCTCGGTGTCTCCATGAGTACTGGCTTAGTGGGTTTCCTTGGAACTGGTATGGGGTATCTCCAAGGGAAATAGTCTCGGGTGTCTCCATGAGTACTGGTGTGTGGTGTCTCCATGGTAACTAGTCTTGGGTCCTGTCCCTGAGTACTAGTCTTTTGTGCCTCCATGGGAACTGGTCTGGAGTGTCTCCATTGCAACTTGACTGGCATTTTTCCATGGGAGCAAGACTGGGATGCCTCCATGAAAATTGGCCTGGGGTGTCTCCATGGGAACTGGTCTGGGGTATATCCATGGCAAATTGACTGCCATGTTTTCATGTGAGCCAGACTGGGGAGTCTCTATGTGAACAAGTCTCAAGTGTCTGCATAAGTACTGGTCTGGGGTGTCTCCATGGGAATTGGTCTGACCTGTCTCCATGGAAATTGGTATGGGGTGTGTCCATGTCACCTGGTATGGGGAGTATCCCTGGGAACTACCCTAGGGTGCCTACATGAATACTAGTCTGGAGTGTCTCCATGGGAACAGGATTGTGGTGTCTCCATGGAAACTGGACTGGCATATTTCCATGGCAACTGTTATAGGTTCTCTCCATGGCAACTGGTATGGGTCATCTTCATGGGAACTAGTCTCGGGTGTCTCCATGAATACTGGTCTGGGATGTCTCCATGGGAACTGGTCTGGTGTGTCTCCATGGGAACAGGTCTGGAGTGATTCCATGGCAATTGGACTGGCGTGTTTAAATGTCTACTGGTATGGGGAGTCACCATGACAAATGTTATGGGGAGTCTCAATTGGAACTGATCCCACATGTCCAGGAGTACTGGTCTGGCGTTTCTCCATGAGAACTGGTCTGGGCTGTCTCCATGCGAATTGGTCTGGGGGGTCTACATTGGAACTAGTCTGGGTGTCTCCATGGGTGCTAGTTTGGGGTGTCTCTATGAGTATTGGATTGGGTGTCTCAATGAGTATTCATCTGGAGTATCTCCATTGGAACTGTTTTGGTGTTTCTCCATGGAAATTTGCCTGGGGTGTCTCCACAGGAACAGGTCTGGGGTGTCTACATTGTAACAGGTCTGTGGTGTCTCCATCAGAACTGGTCTGGTGTGTCTCCATGGCAACTGGACTTGCATGTTACCATAACAACTGCTATAGTGTGTCTCCATGAGTACTATTCTTGGGTGTCTCCATGAGAACTAGTCTAGTGTGACTTTATGAGAACTACTCTGTTGTATCTCCATGGGAACTGGTCTGGTGTGTCTCCATGGGAACTTGTCTGTAGTGTCTCCATGGAAAATGGACTAGCATGTTTAAATGGCAACTGGTATGGGGTGTCTCTATGGCAAATGTTATGGGGAGTCTAAGTGGGAACTAGTCTCGAGTGTCCATGTACTGGTATGGGGTGTCTCAATGGGAACTGGTCTGCGGTGTCTACATGGAAAATGGTTTGGGGTGTCTCTATGGGAACTGATTGGGGTGACTCCATTGGAACAGGTCTGAGGTGTCTCCATGTCAACTGGACTGGCCTGTTTTCATGGCAACTGGTATGGGGTGTCTTAATGGGAACTAGTATTGGGTGTATACATTGGAACTAGTCTGGGATGTCTGCACTGGAAACTGTTCTGGAGTGTCTCCATTGCCACTGGTCTGGGGTGTCTCCATAGCAACTGGGCTGGCATCTTTTCATAGCAACTAGTATTGGGTGTCAGTATGGCAACTGATATGGTGTGTCCTCATGAGAACTAGACTCAGATTTCTCCATGAGTACTCGGGTGGTTATCTCCATGGGAACTGGTCTGGGTGTTTCCATGGAAACTGGACTGGGTTGTCTGCATTTAAACTGGACTGGTGTGTTGCCAGGGCAACTGGTCTGGGGTGTCTCCAAGCAGCTGGTAAAGGTTGTATCCATGGGAACGAGTCTCGGGTGTCTCCATGTGAACTGGTCTGGGGTTTCCAAGATAACTTGTCTGGGGTGTTTCTATGGAAACTGGACCAGTGTGTTTCCATGGCAACTGGTATGGGGTGTGTCCATGGCAAACGATTTGGGATGTTTCAATTGGAACTAGTCTATGGTGTTCCCATGAAAAGTGGTCTGGTGTGTCTCCATGGAAACTGTTCTGGGATTTCTCCATTGGATCTTCTCTGTGGTGTCTCAATGGCAACTAAACTGGCTTGTTTCCATGGCAACTGGTATGGGATGTCTGAATGGATACTGATATGAAGTGTCTCTATGGGAACTGGTCTCAAGTGTCTCAATGGGAACTTGTCTGGGGTTTCTCCATGGCAACTGGACTGGCATGTTTCTTGGCAACTTGTATGGGCTGTCTCCATGGAAAATAGTCTCCGGTGTCTCCAGAGGAACTGATCTGTATTGTTTCCATGGAAACTGAACTGGGTTGTCTCCATGTTAACTGGACTGGTGTGTGTCCATTAGAACTGGATTAGGGTGTCCTCATGGGAACTAGTCTCGGTTCTCTCCATGATTACTGTTCTGGGCTGTTTCCATGGGAACTGGTCTGTGGTGTCCCCAATGCAAATGGACTGTTGTGTTTCCTTAGGAACTGGGTCTGGGGTTTCTCCATGGGAACTGGTCTGTGGTATCTTCATGGGAACTTGTATTGAGTGTCTCCATGGCAACAGGACTGGCATGTTTCCAAGGCAACTGGTCTGGGGTGTCCCCATGGGAACTAGTCTAGGGTGTCTCCAAGAGAATTTATCTGGGGTGTCTCAATGGCAACTGGCCTGGCATGTTTCCATGGCAACTGGTATGGGGTGTACACATAAGAACTAGTATCGGTTATTCCCATGAGTACTGTTCTGGGGTGTCTCCATAGGAACTGGTCTGAGGTTCTCCATGAGAAGGAGACTCGGGTGTCTCCATGAGTACTGGTCTGGGGTTTTCAAGGGAAATGGTCTGGGGGTTTTCTATGGCAACTAGACAGGCGTGTTTACATGGCAACTGGTATGGGGTGTGTCCATCCCAAATGGTTTTGGATGTTTCCATTGGAACTAGTCTACAGTGTCTCCATGAATATTGGTCTAGGGTGTCTCCATGGCAACTGGACTAGGGTGTCTCCATGAAAACTGGACTGGCATGTTTCCATGGCAAGTGGTCTGGGATGTCTCCATTGGAACTGGTCCTAGGTTTCTCCATGGCACCTAGTATGGGTGTCTGCATGGCAATTGATTTGAAGTGTCTCCATGGGAACTAGTCTCTGGTAACTACATGAGTACTGGTTTGCGGTGTCTTTATGGAAACTGGACTGGGGTGTCACCATGGGTTCTCGTCTGGCGAGTCTTCTTGGGAACTGGTCTGGGGTGTTTTCATGGGAACTGTTCTGATGTGTCTCCATGCCTACTGGTCTGGCGTATTTCCATGGCAACTGGTAGCATGTGTCTGCATGGCAACTCGTATGGGGTGTCTCCATGGGGACTACTCTCGGTTGTTTCCATGGGAACTGGTCTGTGATGTCATCATGGCAACTGTTGTGTGGTGTCTCCATAGCAACTGGTCAGGGGTGATTCCATGGGAACTGGTCTGAGGTGTCTCCTTGGCAACTGGACTGATGTGTTTCCCTTGAAACTGGTCTGGGGTGGCTCCATGGGGACTTGCCTGTGCTTTCTCCATTGAACTTGTCTGGCGAGTTTCAATGGGAACTGGTCTGTGGTGTCTCTGTGGTGACGGAACTGGCGTGTTTCCATTGCAACTATTGTGTCGTGTGTCCATAGCAAATGGTATGGCATGTCTCAACTGAAACTAGTCTCCGTTTTCTCCATGAGAATTGATCTGGTTTGTCTGCATGGGAACTGTTCTGGTGTTTAACCATGGGAATTTGTTTGGGGTGACTCCATGGCACTGGACTTGCATGTTTCCATGACAACTGGTATTGGGTTTCTCCATGGCAAAAGATATTTGGTCTCTCCATGGGAACTAGTCTCGGTTGTCTCCATGAGTACTGTTCTGGGGTGTCTTCATGGGAACTGAGCTGGGATGTCTCCATGGGAACTGAGCTGGGATGTCTCCATGGGAACTGTTCTGCAGTGTCTCCATGGGAACTATTCTAGAGTGTCTCCATGAGTCCTGGTCTGGCAGACTCATGAGTACTTGTCCGGGGTTTCTCCATCGTAATGTGCTGGGGAGTCTCCAAGGGAACTGATTTGGGGTGTCTCCATGGCAACTGGACTGGCATTTTACCATGACAACTGGTTTGGTGTTTCTACATGGGAACTAGTCTCAGGATTCTCCATGAGTACCGATCTCTGGTCTCTCCATGGGAATGGGTCTTGGGTGTCTCCATGGGTACTTGTCTGGTGTGTTTCCATGGCAACAGGTATCGTATGTCTACATTGAAACTAGTCTCAGGTTTCTCTATGTGTACTGGTCTGGGATGTCTCCATGTGAACTCGTCTAGGGTTTCGCCACTGGAACTGGTCTAGGGTTTCTCCATAGCAACTGGACTGGGGTGTCTTCATGACAACTGGACTATCATGTTTCCACTCCGAGTGGTCTGGTGTGCACCCATGGGAACTGGTCTGTGGTATCTCTACGGCAACTGGACTGGTGTGTATCCATTGCAACTTGTCTAGGGTTTCTCCATGGTAACTGGTCTGTGGTTTCTCTACGGGAACTAGTCTCAGGTGTTCACATGGGTACAGATCTGTGGTGTCTCCATGGGAACTGGTCTGGGTTGTCTCCATAGGTTCTTGTCTGACGAGTCTCCATGAAAACTGGTCTGGGAGTTTCCATGGAAACTGGACTGGGTTATCTCCATGGCAACTGAACTGGTGTGTTTCCTGGGCAACTGGTCTGGGGTGTCTCCAAGCAGCTGTTAAGAGGAGTATACATGGGAACAAATCTCGGGTGTCTCCATGAGTACTGGTCTGGGGTATCTCAATGGGAACTGGTCTGGGGTGTCTCCACTGGAACTGTTCTGGGGTGTCTCCATTGGAACTGACCTGGGGTGTCTCCATTGGAACTTGTCTGGGGTGCCCCAATCCGCGGGGCATGACAACGCAGGGAGAGGGAGAACCTGTGGAGGAAAAAAGAAAGGACAGGAGACACGGAGAAATGGAGGCAAGACAGGGTTCTGATCAAGCCTCGTTTATTGCAGGGTAAAAGGATGTAGATATAGTCAGGGAGAATGAGGGAGTTTCTCCAAGGACATCAGCGGGTAGCTAAGCAACTAAACCATAAATGTCAAGAATAGTTTATCTTCAACAGAGAATTTTTTGTTGTGTAGCTGTGTCCCAGCTGCAGGATGTTCGATAAGCAGAGCTTGAGTAATAGCTGTAATGGGTTGTAGAAACAATGTATCTTAGGCCATCCAGGTGCATGCCTGGGAGTACAGTTTCCCACAGTGCATGAGTTCTGGTAGCTCAGAAACTCAGTGTCTAAGATGGAGGTGTCTTTTAAGATTAAGTCACTAATGCCAATTCTTTTTTGGTCCCAACATTTCCTCCCTTTATGTTGTTTAAAGGGTGGGCCTTAACCATCTGAGGAAGTATTGACCTGGTTTGCTCCTTGAAGGGACTGTGCCTGTTTGGTCTTCGGGATACTTATACCTGGCCTCAACTCATGGTGGAGTCTCGACCAGGAAGTTGCCCCAATTATTGGGTCGGCCTAGTATATTAGGTGCTTGCCCCGGTACCAGATTGGTCCAATATCTTTTAGGAGTTTGATCTGGTATCGGATCGGCCTAATATTTCTGACTTATGCAGAGGTCTTGGGACCTTCCTGTATATTTTTCAGGCATACCCACATATGCCAGTATTTGACTACCAGTCCGCTCACCAAGGGTTTAAGCCAAGGATACAGGACGAGAAGAACTTGGCCAGAGAGAAACTTAGCCTTCAGATGGCATCTGGGCAAGTTCCAACCTCTATGCAAACCAGGTTTACTCTCAGGGAAATCCAGAGGGGCTTGAAATGTTTTTGACCTTCCCTTGCAATGTTTTGCTCTGCTCAGTTCGGTACCCATACCCTTCCCTCCTGAGTGGAGGGTAGGTAAGCATTCCTCTAGTCTTAATGCTGTCCCCGTGGGGAGGGAGCCATCATTAGGAATCTTTATTCTCGGTTGGCCGTGGCCAAGCGCTGGTAATGTATTTGAATTGGTTTGGTAAGAGCATTATTGATTTGCTGTTTTATAAAATCTTTTAACCTCCGAAAAGTCCAAGGGCCAAAGGATAGGATTAATATAAAGCCTATGAGGGGACCCAGGATGGAGAGAAGGTAGGGGAGGAATCCATTCTTAGTACAGTAAATCTCAGTAAATAGTTACAGAATTCTTGGCAATACATAAAATGTTGCTCTCCTACTACATAAATTATTTCCATTCTATTGATAATGGCTATCCAAACAAGTCAAGTTAAATTGTTTTTTAGGCTACTAATAATAAAAGTGAAATTTAAATAATAACAAAGTTCTAATATCAAAGTAATTGTAAACAATGCCAATGCAATACTGAATTATATATATGTTATCATTTTTAAAATTTGAATGTTAAGAGCAAAACTTTGGCTATTTAAAAATTACAAAACAATAAGAGAGAAATTAAAACTATGGCTATGTTAACATTTTTAGCTATGAAATGAAAGAAAGTCTCTTGTGTTACTGATGTATATTTACTCATAGACTTTTGACTTGGCTGCGCAAGACTTTGTAGAACACTGGCAGCTAACAGATGCTAGCACGAGTAGGAACATGATTGAAGAAGTATCTGCTACACTATAATCGTTTAACTTCTTTAGATGACTCTATGTTGGTACCTCAGTCCCTTCCATAAATTTCAGGTTTTTTTTTTTTCTTCTTTTGCTTTTCTGTCATTAGGGCAGTCCTTAGTCCTTTTGAGTGAAGGGACACAGGAGCTGGTCTGAGTCCATTGTGGTGACACATGTAACGCTCCGGCACCTGAATTGGCTTTATTGCTCCTTCTGGAAAGATATAAAACACAACCTCTTCCCCACATTATTACTGAATCTGATAAAACTCTTTTCTGGTTTATGCTTCCTTCCACCTAGCTGACTCAGTGGAGGCTATTGTACAGGAAGCCTGATGCCTTTCACCTGCTGTACGATCTTCTGCATCACAATTTAAATTTTTTTAAAGTATAAAAAGTATGACTGAACTTCTCTTGAGGTGACACATAATATCTGTCTCCCCCTTTTTTGTTTTTAAAATGATCTTAAGAGTACGAATGGCTCTTTCTACTATTGAGTGATATTTATTTTACTAGATTTGATTAGGTTTAAGTTCTTGGGGATTTATTCCTAAGGTTGGTAAAGGAAGTTGGATAATATACTGAGGAATTGTTTCTAATAAAATATGGAAATTGCCATTTTCAAATAACATTTTATAGACTGAAAATTAAACGAAAAGTTCCTCTGAATTAATGTGCCTTATAATAGCTGTTTTAATAATTTTTGCTATACTTACCATATAAGTACTATTACTATAGGTTGATGGGCTTTGTAGTAAAATCTGTTAAGGCATAAATAAGAGCTTGTATTTCTATTGAAATACAAGAGGTTTGAAGGACCTTTGCTCCTCTGCTGTAGTATATCTAGCCTTTCTAGGCGGGATCTATCTGTAAAAATGGTTAATACCTGAGATAAAAATTTCTTTTAATGTGGTTGTTAATACTATTCTCTGTGTTAGATATAAATCAAGCCCCTAAGCTAGGGTTCCCGGTAGAATATAAAATATTAAGTATTTTGACTTCTATGTAGAAGGGTGTGTACACCGACCTTCCTTGCCCTTGGTCCTGGGCAACCTGTAGCAATGCACAGGTGCTGACTGCTATCATGGCAAGGTATCTTTACTTTAAAAATAAAGCAAATTTATATCTGAATTCACAAGCCACAAATGTTGCCCTGCCCCCAGCCCAACCAAAATGTAGGCGGCCACATACAGTTAGGATTCGATTATTTATAAAACATTGGCTTCGCATGTAACTTAATTTATATGAAATTGATTATATTGTAAAAGTTAATTTATAACGTAACTTAAGTAGGTATTTTTAATTTAAAAAAATAATGGCACCCAGGAATGGTTTGGCTCAATGGATAGAGCGTTGGCTTGGGGACTAAAGGGTCCCGAGTTCGATTCCGGTCGAGGGCATGTACCTTGGTTGCGGGCATATCCCCAGCAGGGGTTTTGCAAGTGGCAGCTGATCGATGACTCTCTCATCGATGTTTCTAACTCTCTATCTGTCTCCCTTCCTCTCTGTATAAAATCAATAAAATATATTTAAAAAAAAATAATGGCAGAAAAACTTATTCAGTAAAACTTATAGGTTTGATACTTTATTGGTCTGATCCAAAAGAATGGCTTTTATCTTTCTTGAAATTCTATTGCTGTTAAAAAATTTGGCTATATTTAGGAAATATATTGTTTTTGCCTTTCTTATAGGCGAAAACTTTTATAATATTTAATATATACCTATTAATTTTTATTTGATAAGGCTTTCTATGGAATTTCAAGCATATTAGAACTGTTTTAAAAATTTTTCTATAAGAAGAGAGAATAAATTTCTTGTATTACTCCGGGCCCTTGGAGCTTTCCAAGAATTATCTCTGATAAGGCCTTGAAATTTTAACATGGAAAAAAACCGTCAAATAAATATCTACATACGATTTAAATATTTTAATACCTGTTATTATTATCTATTATTATCTTAAGATATCAATTAGATTTAGACTAGTTTTTGTATAGAAAAATTTTTGGTGGAGATCACAGAATTAATCCTCTTTTTAATTAGATCAATAATAAGCAACTTATTTTGAATTCCTAATTATTAGAGAAAATATAATATTTTATTTTCTTAAAAATAAGTTTTTATGCTTTAAGTATTTAATCACTACAACTCTATAATTTCTCCTAATTAACTTGTATTTTGAATTTTTAGAGCTGTCAATTTAAATATATTTAGTAGTTCTTAGATTAATAATACTTTATATTTTTAAGAAAAATACAATACATAATCAATTAATAGATTCATTTCTGTCCTCTAGGTTTTTTATGAGGCAAATTTAAACTTTAATTTTTATTTGCCAGTGGTTCTGGGAAACTAAGTTTTGTTTATTCGACTGTAAGTTATCACATTCTTTAAGATGGCTACTGGCAGGACACTATATGAACTCTCTGCTGGGGCAAGGGCCTTTTCCCTTTCCTCCCTCAATAAAGGATGTAGCCAGTTATCTGGACTACTTAGATCTTTATAATTAATATATTATTTATTTTTATTTTTATAATCTCTTTGAGATTTTAGAATCAATTATAATTATTTTAAAGTATTTACTTTGGATAAATTCTATGACAGAGACAAATTTATTTATTTTCTTGAAGGCCTTAAAAGTTAACTTTTCAATAAGGTTCACTAGCATTTTGAAAACTACTCTATTATGGAAATGCAAATCTTGTTGCTGGAATTAGCTTGAATTTCTTTCAAGAAGATTTTTTTTTCACCATTTTTTCTCAGGAAAAAGAATCAGCTCTGGGTTCTTCATTTCTGTAGCCTTTGTAAAGAGTTAAATCTAGTTCAAGACCTATCTAATATCTGAAATCGGATGTGCGCGCATTTTGTCTTATAGTAGTTTTCGCTTTACACGTGTACAGATATCCCAGACACATTTCTAAATTTTTAAAACTTTTTTATGGCAAGAAAGGAAACTTTTAATTTATTATACTAGGAGAGCAGGCTTCTATTATAGTCTCAGGTGTCTACATGAGTACTGGTCTGGGGTGTCTGCATGGCAACTTGACTGGCATGTTTTAATTACAACTGTTATTGGTTGTCTCCATGGGAAATCATCTGGGGTGACTCCATGGTAATTCATCTGGGGTGTCTCCATGAGTACTAGTCTGGGTTGTCTGCACGGACACTCGACTCTGGTGTCTCCATGAGTGCTGGTCTTGGTGACTAATTAGTACTCGTCTGGGGTGTATCCATGGGAACTGGTCTTGCGGTGTCTCCATGGAACTTGTCAGTGGAGTCTCCATGGGAACTGCTCGGCGGGTCTCATGGCAACTGGAATGGCATTTTACCATGGAAACTGGTATGGTGTTTCTCCATGGGAACTGCTATGGGTGTTCTCCATAGGAACTTGTCTGGGGTGTCTCCATGGCACCTGGACTGTCCTGTTTCCATTGCAACTGGTCTGGGGTATGTCCATGGCAAATAGTATGGGGTGTCTCAATTGGAACTAGTCTCCGGTGTCTCCATGGCAACTGTTCTGGGGTTTCTACAAGGGAACTTCTTTGGGGAGTCTCCATGACAACTGGACTGACACATTTCTATGGCAACTGGTATGGGTTGTCTCCATGAGAGCTCATCTCGGGTGTCTCCATGAGAACTAGTCTGATGCCCCAGGAGAACTGGTCTGGGGTGTTAACATGGTAACTGGACTGGCATGTTTCCATGGCAATTGGTATGGGTGTCTCAATGGAAACTGATATGAATTTTATTTTGGGAACTGGTCTCAATTATCTCAATGGGAACCAGTCTGGGGTGTCTCCATGGCAACTGGACAGGGGTGTTTCTATGGCAACTGGTGTGGGCTGTCTTCATGGAATCTAGTATCCGGTGTCTCCATGAGTACTGGTCTGTGGTGTCTCCAGGTGAACTGCTCTGGGTTGTTTCTATGGAAACTGGACTGGATTGTATCCATGTTAACTGGATTTGTGTGATTCTATGAGAACTGGATTCGGGTGTCCCCATGAGAACTAGTCTCGGTTCTCTCCATGAGTACTGTTCTGGGGTGTCTCCATAGGAACTGGTCTGTGGTATCTCCATGGCAACTGGACTGGGGTGTTTCCGTAGCAACAGGTCTCTGGTGTCCCCATGGGAACTAGTCTAGGATGTCTCCAAGAGTACTGATCTGGGGTTTCTCAATGGCAAGTGGCCTGGCATGTTTCCATGGCAACTGGTATGGGGTGTCCCAATGGGAACTAGTCTCAGTTATCTTCATGAGTACTGTTCTGGGGTGTCTCCATGGAAATTGGTCTGACCTTCTCCATGGGAAAGAGCCTCCGGTGTCTCCATGAGTACTGACTGGGGTTTCTAAGGGAACTGGTATGGGGTGTTTCTATGGTGACTGGACCGGCGTGTTTCCATGGCAACTGGTATGGGTTGTGTCCATGGAAAATTGTTTGGGATGTTTCAATGGAACTAGTCTCTGGCAAATCCATCAGTATTGGTCTGGTGTGTCTCCATGGGAACTCTTCTGGGGTTTCTTCATGGGACTTCTCTGGCATGTCTCAATGGCAACTGGACTGGTGTGTTTCCATGGCAAGTGGTATGCGTTTCTCCACGGAAACTAGTCTCGGGTGTCTCCATGAGTATTGGTCCATGGTCTCCAGGGGAACTGGTCTGGGGAGTCTCCATGGCAACTGGTCTGTCGTGTTTCCAAGACAACTGGTATTGGTTGTCTTCATGGGAACTCATCTGTGGTGTCTCCATTGGAAATTCTCTAGGTTGTCTCCATGGTAACTGGACTGGCCTTACCATGCAACTGCTCTGGGGTATCTCCATGGCAACTGGACTTGAGTTATTCCATGGTAACTGGTATGGGGTGTGTCCATTGCAAATTGTATGGGGTGTCTCAATTGGAGCTCATCTTCGGTGTCTCCATGGGAACTGTTCTGGGGTTTCTCCAAGGGAACTTCTCTGGGGTGTCTCCATGGAAACTGGACTGAGATGTCTCCATGTTAACTGGACTGGTGTGTTTCCATGAGAACTGGTCTGGGGTTGCCCAATGGAAACTAGTCTCGGTTCTCTCCATGAGTACTGTTCTGGGGTGTCTCAATGGGAACTGATCTGTGGTGTCTCCAAGGGAGCTGGTCTGCAGTGCCTCCATGGGAACTAGACTGGGGTGTCTCCATGAGTGCTGGTCTGGCTGTCTCATGAGTACTCGTGAGTCATGTCTCCATCAGAACTGGACTGTGGAGTCTCAATGGGAACTGGTTTGCGGTGTCTCTATGGCAACTGGACTGGCGTTTTACCATGGCACTGGTATGGTGTTTCTCCATGGGAACTAGTCTCAGGTGTCTCCATGAGTACTTATCTGGGGTGTCTCAATAGGAACTGGTCTTGGGTGTCTCCATGGGACCTTGTCTGGTGTGTTTCCATGGAAATTGGTATGGGGTGTCACTATGGAAACTAGTCTCAGGTTTCTTCATGAGTACCGGTCTGGGTTGTCTCCATGGGAACTCATCTAGGGTTTTGCCATGGGAACTGGAGTGGGGTGTCTCCAGGACAACTGGACTGGCGTTTTTCCATGGAAAGTGGTGTGGGGTGTTTCCATGGGAACTGGTCTGTGGTGTTTCCATGGCAACTATACTGGCCTTTTCCTATAGCAACTTTTATTTGGTGTCTGCATTGCAACTGGTATGGATTGTCTCAATGGGAACTAGTCTGGTGTGTCTCCATGAATACTGGTCTAGGTTGTCTCCATGAGAACATGTTAAGGGTGTCTTCATGGGATCTGTTCTGGTGTATCTCCATGGGAACTGGTCAGTGGAATCTCCATGGGAAATGGTCGGTTGTGTATCATGGCAACTGGACTGGTGTTTTACCATGGAAACTGGTATGATGTATCTCCGTGGGAACTGCTCTGGGTGTTCTCCATGGGAACTTGTCTGGGTTGTCTTCATGGCAACTGAACTGGCCTGTTTCCCTTGCAACTGGTCAGGGGTTTCTCCTTGGGAACTGCTCTGGGCATTCTCCATGAAAACATATGGGGGTGTCTCCATGGCAACTGGACTGGAGTGTTTCCATGGTAACTGTTTTGGGGTGTGTCCATGGCAAATGGTATGGGCTGTCTCCATGGAAACTAGTTTCCAATGTCTCCATGAATACTGTTCTGTGGTGTCTCCAGTGAAACTGGTCTGGGTTGTTTTCATGGAAAGTGGACTGGGTTGTCTCCATGTTAACTGGATTGGTGTGTTTCCATGAGAACTGGTCTGGGGTGTCCCAATGGGAACTAGTATCAGTTCTCTCCATGAGTATTGTTCTTGTGTGTCTCATTGGGAACTGATCTGGGGTGGCTCCATGAGTGCTGGTCTGGCGGACTCATGAGTATTCGTCAGGCATGTCTCCATCAGAACTGCGCTGGGGAGTCTCCTGGGGAACTGGTTTGGGGTGTCTCCATGGCAAATTGACAGGCGTTTTACCATGGCAACTGGTATGATGTTTCTCGATGGGAAATAGCCTTGGGTGTCTCCATGAGTACTGATCTGGGGTGTCTTGGTGGGAACTTTTCTTGGGTGTCTCCATGGGAACTTGACTGGCGTGTTTCCATGGCAATTGGTATGGGGTGTCTCCATGGAAACTAGTCTCAGGTTTCTTCATGAGTACTGGTTTGGGATGTCTCCATGGGAACTCATCTAGGGTTTTGTCATGGGAACTGGTCTGGGGTGTCTCCATGGGAACTGTACTGGCGTGTCTCCATGACAACTGGACTGGCCTGTTTCCATGGAAACTAATATGGAGTGTGTCCATGGAAAATTGTTTGGGATGGTTCAATTGGAACTAGTCTACGGTGTCTCCATCAGTTTTGGTCTGGTGTGTCTCCATGTGAACTCTTCTGAGGTTTCTTCATGAGGACTTCTCTGGGGTGTCTCAATGGCAACTGGACTAGCCTGTTTCCATGGCAACTGGTATGGGGTTTCTCCACGGAAACTAGTCTTGGGTGTGTCCATGTGTACTGGTCTGCAGTCTCTAGGGGAACTGGTCTGTGGTGTTTCCATGGGAACTAGTCTGTGGTGTTTCCAAGGCAACTGGTATTGTTGGTCTTCATGAGAACTCATCTGGGGTGTCTCCATTGGAACTTCCCTAGGTTGTTTCCATGGCAACTGGACTGGCCTTTTTCCATTGCCACTGGTCTGGGTGTCTCCATGGCAACTGGACTGGCATGTTTCCATGGTAACTGGAATGGGGTGTGTCCATGGCAAATTGTATGGGGTGTCTCAATTGGAACTCATCTCCGGTGTCTCCATGGGAACTATTCTAGGGTTTCTCCAAGGGAACTTCTCTGGGTGTCTCCATGGAAACTGGACTGGGTTGTCTCCATATTAACTGGACTGGTGTATTTCCATGAGAACTGGTCTGGGGTTTCCCCATGTGAACAAGTCTCTTGTGTCTCCAGGAGTACGGCTCTGGGGTCTCCAGGGGAACTGGTCTGGGGTGTTTCCATGGCAACAGTACTGAGGTGTCTACATGATAACTGGACTGTCATGTTTCCATGGCAACTGGTCTGGGGTTCCTCCATGGGAACAAGTATTGGGTGTCTCCATGATTACTAGTCTAGGGTGTCTCCATGGGTACTGCTCTGGGATGTCTCAATGGCACCTGGTATGGGGTGTATCTATGGGAAAAATTCTAGTTTGTCTCCACGAGTACTAGTCTAGGGTGTCTCCATTTGAACCAGTCAGGGGTGTCTCCATGGCAGCTACTCTGGCGTGTTTCTATTGCAACTGCTCTTGGGTGTCTCCATGGGAACTGATCTGGCGTTCCTTCATAGAAAGTTCTGTGGGCTGTCTCTTTGGCAACTGAACTGGATTGTTTCCATGGCAAATGGTATGGGGTGTCTCCTGCGTACTATTTTCGGGTGTCTACATGGGAAATAGTCTGATGTTTCTCCCTGGGACCTTATCTGTGGAGTCTCCATGCCAAATGGACTGACCTGATTCCATGGCAAATGGTATGGGGTGAATCCATGGAAAGTAGTTTGGGGTGTCTCCATGTGTACTGGTCTGGGTGTCTCCATGGGAACAGGTATGGGGTGTCTGCATGGGAACTGGACTGGCATATTTCCATGGCAACTGGTATTTGGTGTCTCCATGTGAACTAGTCTCAGGTGTCTTCTTGGGAACTTATGTGGGGTATCTCCATGGCAACTGGTCTGGGGTGTTGCTATACCAACTGGTCTGGGGTTTCTCCATAGCAACTGGTATGGGGTGTCTCCATGGGAACTAGTCTCGGGTGTCTCCATGAGTACTGGTCTGGGGTGATTCCATGGAAACTAGTCTGGGGTTTCTCTATTGGAACTGATCTCAGGTGTCTCCATGGAAACTTGTCTAGGGTGTCTCCATGAGTACTAGTCTGGGGTGTCTCCATGGGAACTGGTCTGGTGTGTCTCCATGTGAACTGGTCTAGGGTATCTCCATGGCAACTGGAATGGCGTGTTTAAATGGCTACTGGCATGGGGTTGTCACCATGACAAATGTTATGAGGAGTCTCAATGGGAACTAGTATCGCGTATCCATGAGTAATGGCCTGGGGTGTCTCCATGGGAACTGGTCTGGGGTTTCTCCATTGAAACTGGTCTGGGGGGTCTCAATTGGCACTAGACTGGGGTGTCTCCATGGGAACTTGTCTGGGGTGTCTCCGTTGCAACTGGTCTGTGGTGTCTCCATTGTAATAGGTCTGTGGTCTCTCTATCAGAACTGGTATGGGGTGTCTCCATGTCAACTGGACTTGCGTGTTACCATAACAACTGGTTTGTGTGTCTCCATGAGTACTATTCTTGGGTGTCTACATGGGAATTGGTCTGAGGTTTCTCCATGGGAACTTGTCTGTGGTGTCTCCATGCCAACTGGACTGGCGTGTTTCCATGGCAACTGGTATGGAGTGTCTCCATGGGAAGTAGGTTCTGGTGTCTCCATGAGTACTGGTCAGGGGTGTCTCCATGGGAACTGGTATGGGGTATATCCATGGGAAGTGGACTGGCGTATTTCCATGGCAATAGTTATTTGGTGCCTCCATGGGAACCAGTCTCAGGAGTCTTCATGGGAACTGGTCTGGGTTAACTTCATGGAAACTGGTCTGTGGTGTCACTCTACCAAGTGGTCTTTGGTGTCTCCATAGCAACTGCTATTGTTTGTCTCCATTGGACCTAGTTTCATATTTCTACATAATTAATGGTGTGGGGTGTGTCCATGTGAACAGGTCTGGGGGGTCTCCTTTGGAAGTATTATGGGGGGTTTCCATGGGAACTGTTCTAGGGTGTCTCCATGGGAATTGGTAGGGGTGTCTCCATTGGAAGTAGTCTCCGTGTCTCCATGAATATTGGTTTGGGTGTCTCAAGGAGTACTAGTCTGGGGTGTCTCCATGGGGACTGTTCTGGGATGTCTCCATGGCAACTGGACTGTAGTTTTTCCATGGAAACTGGTATGGGGTGTGTCCTCGTCAAATGGTATGGTGTGTCTCAAGTGGAACAAGTCTCCAGGGTCTCAATGATAACTGGTCTGGTGTGTCTCCATGGGAACTGGTCTGGGATGTCTTCAAAAGAACTGTTCTGGGGGTTTCCATGGCAACTGGACTAGCGTGTTTCCATTGCAACTGGTATTGGGCGTCTCCATGGGAACAACTCTCCAGTGTCTCCAAGAGTACTGGTCTGGGGTGTTTCCATTGAACTGGTCTGGGTGTCTCCATGACAACTATACTGGCAAGTTTCTATGGCAACTGGTATGGGGTGTCTCCATGCCAACTAGTTTGGTGTGTCTCCATGGAAACTAGTCTCAGGTGTCTCCATGAGTACTTCTCTGGGTTGTCTCCATGGGAACTTGTCTGGGGTGTCTCCATGGGAAGTGGTCTGTGGTGTATTTATGGCAACTGGACTGGCATGTTTCCATGTGAATTGGTATGGGGTGTCTCTATGGGAACTACACGGGTGTTTCCATGAGAACTGATCTGGGGTTCCTCCATGGGAACTGGTCTGGGATGTATCCATGGGAACTGGTCTGCGGTGTCTCTATGGGAACTGGTATGGGATGTCTCTATGGCAATTGAACAGGCATTTCTCTATGGCAACTGGTCTGGGCTGTCTCCATGGAACTGATCTTGAGTGATTCCATAGCAACTGGTCTGGTGTTTCTCCATGGCAACTGGACTGGCATCTCTTTGTGGCAACTGGTCTAGGTGTCTTCACAGGAACTGGTCTCTGGTGTCTCCATAGCAACTACTAGAATGGCATGTTTCCATTGCTACTGTTCTTGGGTGTCTAATGGGAACCCGTCTCTGGTGTCTCTTTGGGAACTCGTCCACAGTGTCTCCATGGCAACCTGTCTGGTGTGATTCCCTGAAAACTAGTCTCTGGTGTCTCCATGAGTACTGGACTGTGGTGTCTCCAGGGGAACCTGTCTGGGGAAATTCATCGCAACTGGCCTGGGGTTTCTCCATGGCAACTCAACTGACATGTTTCTATAGCAATTAGTCTGGGTTGTCTCCCTGTAAAGTAGTCTCAGTTTTCTCCATGAGTACTGGTCTGAGGTATCTCCATGGCAAATGAACTGGCGTGTTTGCATTGCAACTGATTTTGGGTGTCTCCATGTGAATTGGTTGGGAAGTGTCCTTGGCAATTGGTCTGGGGTGTCTCCATTGCAAATGGCCTGAGGTTTCTCTATGGCAAATGATATGGGGTGTCTCCATGGGACCTGGTCTGTGATTTCTGCAGGAGTACTGGTCTGGGGTGTCTCTATGGGAACTGGACTGGCACGTTTCTTTGGCAACTGGTATGGGGTGTCTGCATGGCAACAGTGTCGCCATGGGAAATAATCTTGGTGTCTACATGAGTACTGGTATGGATTGTCTCCTGGGAACTCTTATGTGTTGTCACCATGGGAACTGGTCCATGTTGTCTCCATGGCAACTGGAATGGGGGGTCTCCATGACAAATGGTCAGGCGTGTTTCAATGGCAAATGGTCTGGGGTGTCTCCATGGGAAGTAGTCTTGGGTGTCTCAATGAGTACTCATCTGGGGTGTCTCCATGAGAACTGGTCTGGGGTTTCTCCATGGCAAATAGACTGGCCTATTTCTATGGCAATATGTATGGGGTGCCTCCATGGCAACTGTTTGAGGTGTCTCCACGGGAAGTATTCTGGGGTTTATCCATGACTACTGGTCTTGGTTGTCTCCATAAGAACTTGTCTTGGGTGTATCCATGGGAACTTGTCTTGGGTGCTTCCAGGCAACTGGACTGGCTTGTTTCCATGGCAACTGGTATGGGGTGTCTCCATTGAACCAAGTCTTGGGTGTCTTCATGAGTACTGATCTGATGTTTCTCCATGGGAACTGGTCTGGGTGTCTCTATGAGTACTGCACTGGGGTGTTTCCATGGGAATTGTTCTGGGGTGTCTCCATGGCAACTGGAATGTAGTTTTTCCATGGAAACTGGTATGGGTTGTGTCCATGTCTTATGGTATGGTGTGTCTAGTGGAACAAGTCTCTAGGGTCTCCATTATAACTGGTCTGGTGTGTCTCCATGGGAACTGATCTGGGGTATCGCCAAAAGAACTGGTCTGGGGGTTCCATGGCAACTGGACTACCTCATTTCCATGATAACTGGTATTGGGTGTCTCCAGGGAAACAAGTTTCCAGTGTCTCTATAGTACTTGTCTGGGGGTTTCCATTGAACTAGTCTGGGTAGTCTCCATGGCATCTACATGGCATGTTTCCACTTTTTTGAGGTTTCTCCATGAGTACTGGTCTGGGATGTCTCCATGGGAACTGGTCTGGGATGTCTCCTTGGCAAGTGCACTGGCCTGTTTCTATGGCAACAGGTATGGGGTGTCTCCATGGTAACTGGTATGGGGTGTCTCCATGGGTACTTGTCTTGGTTGTCTCCATGAGTACTGGTCTGAGGAATCTCCATGAGAACTTGTCTAGGGTGTCTCCATTGGAAATGGTCTAGGGTGTCTCCAGGCAACAGGACTAGGGCGTGTCCATTGGAACTACTCTGGTGTGTCTCCATGAGTACTGGTATGGGTTTTCTCGATAGAAACTAGTCTAGGATTGTCTCCATGAGTCCTGATCTGGGTTTTCTCAATGGGAACTACTCTGGGGTGTCTCCATGTGTACTGCTCTGTGGTGTCTCCAAGGGAACTGTTCTGGGGTGTATCCATGGCAACTGGACTGTAGTGTTTCCATGGAAACTGGCATGGGGTGTGTCCATGTCAATGGGAACTAGTCTCCAGGGTTTCCATGATAACTGGTCTGCTATGTCTCCATGGGAACTGGTCTGGCGTATCTCCAAAAGAATTGTCTGGTGTGTCTCCATGGTAACTGGACTGGCGTGTTTCCATGGCAACTGGTATGGGGTGTTTTATCGAACAATTCTCCAGTGTCTTCAACAGTACTGGTGTGGGTGCTCTACATAGTAACTGGTCTGGAATTTCTCCATGGACAAAAAAAATGGCATGTTTCTATGGAAGCAAGATTGGGGTGACTCCATGGGAACTGGTCTGGGTGCCTCCATGGAAACTAGTCTTGGTTGTTTCCATGAGTACTGGTCTGGGGTGTCTCCATGGAAACTAATCTAGGTTGTCTCCATGGTGACTGATCTGGGGTGTCTTTATGGCAACTGGACTGTTGTTTTTTCATGGCAACTGGTATTGTGTGTCTCCATGGAAACTAGTTTTGGGTGTCTCCATGAGTACTGATCTGGGGTTTCTTCAGGGGAGCCAGCTTGGGGTGTCTCCTTGGTAACCGGTCTGGTTTTCACCATAGAAACTAGACTATTTTGTTTCTATGGCAACTGGTATGGGATGTCTCCATGGAAATTAGTCTTGGTTGTTTCCATGAGTACTGATATAGGGTTCCTCCATGGGAACTTATCTGGAGTGTCTCAATGGGAACTTTCTTTGTGGTGTCTCCATGGGAATTGGTCCGCGTGTCTCCATGGCAACTGGACTGGCTTGTTTCCATAGCAACTAGTATAAGGTGTCTCTATGTAACTAGTCCTGAGTGTCTCCATGAGTACTGATATAGGGTTTCTCCATGGGAACTGGTCTCAGTTGTCTCCATTAGGGTGTCTCCATGAGTACTCTTCTGGGGTTTCTCCATGGGAATAGGTTGGCATTTCTCAATGGAAACTGGTCTGGGGTGTGAACATGGAAAAAGTAATGTGGTGTCTCAATGGGAACTAGTCTACGATATCTCCACGAGTACTGCTCTGATGTGTCTCCATGGGAATTGGTCTATGGTGTCTCCATGACAACTGGACTGGTGTGTTTCCATGGCAACTGGTATAAGGTGTTTGCATGGCAAATGATATGGGGTGTCACCATGGGAACTGTTCTGGCATTTCTCCATGACAACTTCACTGCCATGTTTTCAGGGAAACTGATCTGGGGTGTCTCCATGGCAACTAGACTGGCCTGTTTCTATGGCAACTCTAATGGGGTGCTCCATGGGAACTAGTCTGGGATGTCTCCATGAAAACTGTAATGGCGTGTTTCCTTAGAAACTGATCTGGGGTGTATCCATGGGAACTGGTCTGGTGTGTCTCCATGGGAAATGATCTGGGGTGTCTCCATAGGAACTAGTCATGGGTATTTCCATGAGTGCTGGTCTTACTGATTCATGAGTAGTTGTCAGCAGTGTCTCCAAGGGAACTGGACTAGCAGTGCCTCCTTGAGAACTGCGCTGGGGTGTCTCCATGGGAACTTGGCTGGGGAGTCTCCATGGGAACTTGTCTGGCGTTTTACCACGGCAACTGGTTTGGTGTTTATCCATGGGAACTAGTCTTGGGTGTATCCATGTGTACTGAACTGGGGATTTTCCATGGGAACTGGTCTGGGATGTCTCCACCTTAACTCTTCTGGTTGTTACCATGGCAACCAGTATGGGGTTTTCCATGGAAACTATTATCAGGTGTCTCCATGAGTACTGGTCTGGGGTATCTCCTTGTGAACTGATCTGGTGTGTTTCCATGGCAACTAGACTGGCCTGTTTTTATGGCAATTGGTATGGGATATTTCTATGGGAACTAGTCTCAGGTGTCTCCATGAGTACTGGTGTGTGGTGTCTCCATGGGAATGGGTCTGGGGTGTGACCATGGGAACTGATCTGGGTTGTGCGCATGAGTATTAGACTTGGGTGCCTCCTTGGGAACTAGTCTGGAGTGTCTCCATTGCAACTTGACTGGCATGTTTCTATGGGAGCAAGACTGAGATGCCGCCATGGGAATAGGTCTGGGGTTTCTCCATGGGAACTGGTCTGGGGTGTATCCATGGCAACAAAACTGGCATGTTTCCCTCAGAGCCAGACTGGGACGTCTCCATGTGAACTAGTCTCAAGTGTCTGCATAAGTACTGGTCTGTGGTGTCTCCATGGGAATTGGTCTGGGATGTCTTTTTGGGTACTTGTATTAGGCATCTCCATATGTATTGGTCTGGGTGTTCTCATGGGAACTAGTCTTGAGTGTCTCCATGAGTACTGGTTTGGGTGTCTCCATAAGTACTCCTCTGGGGTGTCTCCATGGGAACTGGTATGGGGTGTCTTCATGGGAACTATTTTGGGTTTTCTCAATGGGACCTATTCTGGGGTATCTCCATGAGTACTGCTCTGTAGTGTCTCCATGGGAAATGTTCTGGGGTGTCTCCATGAGTACTGGTATTGGGTTTCTCCATAGGAATATATGTGGGGTGTCTCCATTGAAACTGGACTGGTGTGTTTCCATGGCAACTGGTATGGGCTGTCTTCATGGAAACTAGTCTTGGGTGTATTCATGAATAGTGATCTAGGGTTTCTCCATGGGCACTAGTCTGGGTGTCTCCAAGATTAATGTTCTGTTATGTCTCCATAAGTACTGGTCTGGGGGGCTCTCCATGGCAATTAAATTGAATCTTTCCGTGGGAGCCTTCCCCGACCCATGGGGCACAACAACGTGAGGAGAGGGAAAACCTGTGGAGGACAAAAAGAAGGGACAGGGGAAATGGAGAAATGCAGGCAAGACGAAGTTCTGATCAAGTCTCAAATTTTATTTTTGGAACAGCGGCATATATACAGCAGGAACAAAGTGGGGCATGGTTGCCTATGCGGCTTTGTCTTTGACAGTGTATAATTGGTTTAGGCACTGAGTAAAAAGGTGGTAAGATATCTGGCAACACAGGATTGGCTAAGTGCTAGGGCGGCACTCTAACTTTTAGCTTCCAGGGCAGTGTAACATTCCAAGGCCAGGCTAGCTATGGGGGAGGATCAGGAAGGGGACGTTGCAGAAATCCTCCGGAGCAAGATGTACTAAGTGGCAGGTTATCTTTAGCTTCTGGCCAAACTGCAGGATGCCACATAATTTCTGCTAGGAAGAACTTAATTCTAAGATGGAGTTGTATTTTCTTAAGACGGAGTTGCTTGTCTCAACTCTGATGGCTCCCAACAGGAGCCAGATTTGGGTGTATCCACAGGAACTGGTCTGGGTGTCTTCTCAGCAATTAAACTGGCGTGTTTCCACCGCAATTGGTCTCTACTGTCTTGATAGGAACTGGTCTCAGGTGTCTCCTTGAGAACTGGTTTGTGTTTTCTCCATGGGAACTGGTATGGGGTGTCTCCATGGGAACTGGTCTGGGGTGGCTTTATGGGCACTGATCTGGGATGTTTCCATGGGAATTGGCCTTCCGTGGCTCCATGGCTACTGCTATTGGGTGTTTCCATGGTAACTGGTATGGTGTGTGAACAAGGAAAATATTATGGGGTACCTCAATGGGAACTAGTCTCTGGTGTCTCCACGAGTATTGCTCTCACGTGTCTCCATGGGATGTAGTTTATGGTGTCTCCATTTCAACTGGAATGGCGTGTTTCAATGACAACTGTTATTGGGTATTTGCATGGCAAGTGATACGGGTTCCTCCATGGGAAATCATCGCGGATGCCTCCATGAGTACTGGTCTGGGGTGTCACCATGGGAACTGGTATGGGGTGTCTCCATGGAAACTAGTCTCAGGTGTCTCCATGAGTACAGCTCTGGGGTATCTCCATGAAAAGTGGTCTGGGGTGTCTCCATGGCAACTGGACTGGCCTGTTTCTATGGCAATTGGTCTGGCCTGTTTCTATGGCAACTGGTATGGGCTGTCTCCATGGGAACTAGTAGGGGTTGTCTCCATGAGTACTGGACTAGGGTGTCTCCATGGGAACTGGTCTGGGTTGTGTCTATAAGTACTGGTCTTGGGTTTCTCCATGGGAACATTTCTGGGGTGTCTCCATGTAAACTGGACTGGCGTGTTTCCATGGCAACTGTTATGGGTTGTTTGCATGGGAAGTGATATGTGGTATCTCCAGGGGAACTGGTCTGGTGTGTCTCCATGACAACAGAACTGACATGTTTCCATGAAAACCGAATGGGGTGTCTCCATGGGAACTGGTCTGGAGTGTCTCCATGAGTACTAATCTGGGGTTTCTCCATGAAAACTGGTCTTAGGTGTCTCCATGGGAACGTGTCTGGTGTGTTCCCATGGCAACTGGTATGGGGTATCTCCATGGGAACTGGTATGGGGTGTCTCCATGTCAAGTAGACTGGCCTGTTTCTATGGCAACTGGTATAGCATGTCTCCATGGGAAATGGTATGGGATTTATCCATGAGAACTAGTCTGGGGTGTCTCCATGAGTATTGGTCTGGCGTGTCTCCATGGGAACTTTTCTAGGGTGTCTCCATGGGAACTGGTCTGTGGTGTCTCCAGGCAACTGGACTGGGGTGGCTCCATGGGAGCCAGATTGGGGTGTCTCCAGGGGAACTGGTCTGGGGTGTCTCCATGGCAACTAGGCTGGCCTCTTTCTATGGCAACTGCTATGGGGTTTATCAATGGAAACTGGTCTGGTGTGTCTCCATGGGAACTTTTCTAGGGTGTCTCCATGGGAACTGGTCTGTGGTGTCTCTAGGCAACTGGACTGGGGTATCACCATGGGAGCCAGATTGGGGTGTCTCCATGAGAACTGGTCTGGGGTGTCTCCATGAGAGCTGGTCTGGGGTTTCTTCATGGCAACTGCACAGGCATGTCTCCATGAAAACTGTTCTGGATTGTCTCCATTGGAACTAGTCTCTAGTGTCTCCATATCAACTGGTCTGTGGTGTCTCCTCGGCAACTAAACTGGCGTGTTCCATGGCAACTGGTCTAGGTTGTCTCCATGGGAACTGGTCTCAGGTGTTTCCATGGGAAAGGTCTGGGTTTTCTCCATGGGAACATGTCTGGGGTCTCTCCATGGCAACTGGACTGGCGTGTTTCCATGGTTACGGGTATGGGATGTCTCCATGGGTACTATTCTCAGTTATCTCAATGTGTACTGGTCTGGCGTGTCTCCAAGGCAATTGGTCTGGGGTGGCTCCATGGCAACAAGACTTGCGTTTTCCCATGGCAACTGCTATGGTGTGTGTCCATGGCAAATGTTATGCGGTGTCTCAGTGGGAACTAGTCTCCGGTGTCTCCAAGAGTACTACTCTGGTGTGTCTCCATGGGAACAGGTCTGGTGTGTCTCCATAGGAATTGGGATGGGGAGTCTCCATGGGAACTGGTCTGGGGTTTCTCCATGGGAAATGGTATGTAGTGTCTCCATGAGTACTGGTCTTGATGTTTTCATGGGAACTAGTCTCAGTTGTCTCCATGAGGTCTGGTCAGGGTTTCACTTGAGTACTGTTCTAGGGTTTCTCCTTGGGAATGGGTTTGCATGTCTTAATGTACACTGGTCTGGTGTGTCTCCATGTGAACTTGTCTGGGTTGTCTCCATAAGAGCTGATCTGGGGTGTATTCATGGGAACTGGTCTGGAATGTCTCCATGGTAACTAGACAGGAGTGTTTCCATGGCAACTGGTATTAGGTGTCTCCATTGGAACTGGTCTCCACTGTCTCCATAGCAACTGGTCTGGGATGTCTTCTAGGCAACTAAACTTGCGTGTCTCCATGGCAACTGGTCTGCGTTGTCTACATGAGAACTGGTCTCAGGTGTCTCAATGGGAACTGGTGTAGGTTTTCTCCATGGGAACATGTCTGGGAAGTCTTCATGGCAACTGGACTGTCGTATTTTCATGGTGACTTGTTTGGGATGTCTCCATGGGAACCATTTTCGGTTATCTGAAAGTGTACTGGTCAGGGATGTCTCCATGGGAATTGTTCTGGGCTGACTCCATGGCAACTAGACTTGCGAGTTTCCATGGCAACTGGTATGGTGTGTGTCAATGGCAAATATCATGGGTTGTCTCAATGGGAACTAGTCACCGGTGACTACACGAGTAGTGCTCTGGTGTGTCTACATGGGAACTTGTCTAGGGTGTCTCCATGGCAACTGGACTGACATGATTCTATTGCAACTGGTTGGGGTGACTCCATGGGAAGTGGTCTGGGGTGTCTCCATGGAAACTCATCTGCAGTGTCTCCATGGCAACTGCTCTGGTGTGTATCCATAGCAACTGGTATGGGGTGTCTCATGGAATCTAGTCTCAGGTATCTTCAGGAGTACTGGTCTGTGGTGTCTCCATGGCTAATGGAATGGCGTGTTTCCATGGCAAATGGTATGGGGTGTGTCCATGGAAATTGTATGGAGTGAGTCAATTGGAACTAGTCTCCGGTGTCTCCATGAGTATTCGTTTGTATGTCTCCATAGGATCAAGTCTGCAGTGTCTCCAAGAGTACTGGTCTGGGGTGTCTCCATAGGAATTGGTCTGGAGTGTCTCCATGGACACTAAATGTCATTTTTCCATGGAAGCTAGATTGGGTTGACTCCACGGGAACTGGTCTGGGGTGTCTCCATGAGTATTGGACTGCGTGTCCCAATGAGTACTCATCTAGGGTATCTCCATGGGAACTGTTTTGGCGTTTCTCCAAGGAAATATGTCTGGGTTGTCTCCACTTGAACTTGCCTGGGGTGTCTCCATCTGAACTGGTCTGGGGTGTCTCCATGGCTACTGGACTTGCATGTTACTATAACAACTGGTATAGTGTGTCTTCATGAGTACTGTTCTTGGGTGTTTCCATGAGAACTGATTCGAGGTTTCTCCATGGGAACTTGTCTGGGTGTCTCCATAAAAACTGGACTGCCTGATTCCATGGCAACTGGTATGGGGTGAATCCATGTAAAGTAGTCTGGGGTGTCTCCAGGTGCACTGGTCTGGGTGTCTCCATGGGAACTACTCTCCAGTGTCTCCATGAGTACTGCTCTGGGGTATATCCATAAGAACTGGTCTGGGATGCCTCCATAGAAACTGTTCTGGAGTGTCTCCATAGCAACTGGACTGCAGTCTTTACATGGCAACTGGTATTGGGTGTCAGTATGGCAACTGATATGAGGTGTCATCATGAGAACTATTCTCTGCTGTCTCCATGAGTACTGGCGTGGATTGTATCCATTGAAACTGGTGTGGGGTGTCTACATGGCCACTTGACTGGCATGTTTCCATGGCAACCTGACTGGTGAGTTTCCACGGAAATGGGACTTGCCTGTTTCCATGGTAACTGGTATTGGGTGTTTGCATGGCAACTGATATGGGGTGTCTCAATGGAAACTAGTCTCAGGTGTATCCATTAGTACTGGTCTGGGGTGTCCCCAGGAAAACTTGTCTCAGGGATAGCCATGAGTACTGTTCTTGGGTGTCTCCATGGGAACTGGTCTGAGGTTTTTATATGGGAACTTGCCTGGAGTGTCTCCATGTCAACTGGACTGGCTTGATTCTAAGGCAACTGGTATGGGGTGACTCCATGGAAAGTAGTCTGGGGTATCTCCATGGGAACTAGTCTTGGGTTTCTCCAACAGTAATGGTCTGGGGTATTCCCATGGCAACTGGTCTGGGGTGTCTCCATGGCAAATGATATGGGGAGTCTAATTGGGAACTAGTCTCGAGTGTCCATGAACTGGTCTGGGGTGTCTCCATGAGTATTGGACTGGGTGACTCAATGAGTACTCATCTGGGGTATCTCCATGGGAACTGGTCTGGAGTGTCTCCATTGTAACAGATCTGTGGTGTCTCCATCAGAACTGGTCTGGGCTGTCTCCATGGCAACTGGACTTGCATGTTACCATAATAACTGGTATAGTGTGTCTCCATGAGTACTGTTCTTGGGTGTCTCCATGAGAACTGGTCCGAGGTTTCTCCATGGGAACTTGTCTGGGGTGTCTCCATGATAATTGGACTTGCGTGTTACCATAACAACTGGTATGGTGTGTCTCCATGGGAACTAGTCTTGGGTATCTCCAACAGTACTGGGTTGGGATATCTCCATGGGAACTGGTCTGGCATGTCTCCATAGACATTCTTATAGGGTGTTTCGATGTGACATAGTCTCCGGTGTCTCCATGGGTACTGGTCTGGGGTATCTCCATGGGAACTGGTCTGGGGTGTCTCCATGACCACTATTATGCAGTGTCTCCATGTGAACTAGTCTCAGAGGTCTCCATGAGTACTGGTCCGGGGTGTCTACATGGGCATTGGTCTGGTGTGTCTCCATGGGAACTTGTCTATGGTGTCTCCATGCAAAATGGACTGGTGTGTTTAAATTGCAACTAGTATGGGGTGTCTCCATGGCAAATGTTATGGGGAGTCTAAGTGGGAACTAGTCTCAAGTGTCCATGTACTGGTTTGGGGTGTCTCCATGAGAACTGGTCTGGGGTGTCTACATTTGAAATTGTCTGGGATGTCTGCATGGCAAACTGCTCTGGGGTGTCTCAATGGCAACTAGTCTGGGTTGTTTCCATCGCCCTTGGTCTGGGGTGTCTCCATAACAACTGGGCTGGCATCTTTTCATGGAAACTGGTATTGGGTTTCTATATGGTAACTGATATGGGGTGTCCTCATGAAGACAAGTCTCAGATGTCTCCATGAGTACTGGTGTTGGTTCTCTCCATGGGAACTGGTCTGGCATGTCTCCAAAGAAATTGGTGTGGTGTCTCCATGGCCACTGGACTGGCATGTTTCCATGAAAATTGGACTGGGCTGTTTCCATGGCAACTGGTATGGGGTGTTAGCATGGCAACTGATATGGGGTGTCTCAAAGGGAACTAGTCTCAGGTGTCTCCATGACTACTGGTCTGGGGTGTCTCAATGGGAACTTGTCTGTGGTATCTCCATGGCAACTAGACTGGCGAGTTCCCATGGAAACTGGTCTGGTGTGTCTCTTTGTGAACTTGCCTGGGTTGTCTCCATGGGAACTGGTCTGAGGTTTCTCCATTGTAACAGGTCTGTGGTGTATCCATCAGAACTGGTCTGGGCTGTCTCCATGGCACGGGCCTTGAGTGTTACCATTACAGCTGGTACAGGGTGTCTCCATGAGTACTGTTCTTTGGTATCTCCATGGAAACTGGCCTGAGGTTTCTCCATGGGAACTTGTATGGGGTGTCTCCATGCCAACGGGACTGGCATAATGCCATGGCAACTGGTATGGGGTGAATTCATGGAAAGTAGTCTGGGGTGTCTCCATCTGTACTTATCTGGGTCTCTTCATGGGAACTTGTCAGGGGTGTTTACATGGCAAATAGAATGGCGTTTTTCCCGGGCAACTGCTATGGGTGTTTCCATGGGAACTAGTTTCAGGTGTCTCCATGAGTACTGGTCTGGGTTGTTTCCATGGGAACAGGTATGGGGTGTTTCCATGGGAAGTGGACTGGCATATTTCCATGGCAACAGTTATTTGGTGCCTCCAAGGGAACTAGTCTCAGGTGTCTTCATGGGAACTGGTCTGGGATATCTTCATGGAATCTGGTCTGGGGTGTCGCTCTACCAACTGGTCTTGGGTGTCTCCATAGCAACTGGTATTGTGTGGCTCCATTGGAACTAGTCTCATGTGTATCCATGAGTATTGGTTTGGGGTGTCTTCATATGAACAGGTCTGGGGGGTCTCCTTTGGAATTTTTCTGGGGTGTCTCTATGGGAACAGGTCTGGGGTATCTCCATGGGTACTGATATGGGTGTCTCCATGGGAACTAGTCTCCGGTGTCTCAATGAGTACTCGTCTGGGGTGCCTCCATAGAAACTGGTCTGGGATATCTCCCTGTAAACTTGCCTGAGGTGTCTCCATGGCAACTTAATTGGTGTGTTTCCATGGTAACTGGTATGGAATGACTCCATGGAAACTAGTTTGGAGTTTCCCAATGGGAATTGGTATAGTGTGTTTTATGGGAACTGGTCTGGTGTGATGAGTACTGGTTTAGGGGTCTCCATTGGAACTGGTCTGGTGTTTCTCCATTGCAACTGGTCTGGGGTGTCTCCATTGGTACTGGCCTGTGTGTCCCCAAGGGAACTAGTCTTCAGAGACTGCAGGAGAATTAGTCTGGGTATCTCCTTGAGTAGTAGTCTGGGGTGTCTCCATGGCCACTGTTATGGGGTGACTCCATGTGAACTAGACTACTTTGTCTCCATGCGAACTGGTCTGTGGGTCTCCATTGGAACTAGTCTGGGTTGTCTCCATGGGATCTGGTCTGGGGTGTCTCCATGAGTACTGGTCTGGATGTCTCCATCGGAACTAGTATCCGGTGTCTCCAAGAGTATTGGATTGGATATCTCAATGAGTACTTGTCTGGGTTGATTCCCTGGGAACTGTTCTGGTGTGTCTCCATGAAAACTGGTGTGGGGTGTCTGCACATGAACTTGCCTGGAGTGTCTTCATGAGATCTTGTCGGGGGTGTCTCCATGGTAACAGGTCTGTGTTGTCTTCATCAGAATTGGTCTGAGGTGTCTCCATGGCCACTCGACTGGCGTGTTACCATGACAACTGGTATAGGGAGTCTTCATGAGTACTGTTCTTGGATGTCTCCATGGGAACTGGTCTGAGGTATCTCCATAGGAACTTGTCAGGGGTGTTTCCATTCCAACTGGATTGGCGTGATTCCATTGTGGCTGGTATGATGTGACTCCATGGATACTAGTCTGGGGTTTCCCCAGGGGAACTGGTCTGGGATGTCTCAATGGCAACTGGTCTGGGTGTCTCCATGAGTCTCAATGGCAACTGGTCTAGGGGGTCTCCATGGAACTGATCTGGTGTGTCTCCATGGGTACTGGTCTGGATGTCTCCATGGGACCTAGTCTCCGGTGTCTCTGTGAGAATTGGTCCAGGTGTCTCCATGAGTACTCTACTGGGGTTTCTCCATAGCAACTGGTACAGTGTGTCTCCATGGGAACTAGGCTTGGGTATCTTCAACAGTACTAGTTTGGGATACCTCTAAGGGAACTGGTCTGGGGTGTTTAAATGGCAACTGTTATGGGGTGTCTCCATGGCAAATGTTATGGGGAGTCTCAATGGAAACTAGTCTCCGGTGTCCTTGAGTACTAGTCTGCGGTGACTCCATGGGAACTGGTCTGGTGTGTTTACAAGGGAAATGGTTTGGGGTGTCTCCATGGGAACTGGTTGGGGTGACTCCATAGGAACAAGTCTGAGGTGTCTCCATGGCTACTAGACTGGCATGTTTCCATGGTAAGTGGTATGGGGTGTCTCTAAGGGAACTAATCTTGGGAGTCTCCATTTCAACTGGTCTGGGGTGTCTCCATGGAAACTGGATTGGCGTGTTCCTATGGCAACTGGACTGGCGTGTTTCCTTGGCAACTGGTGTTGGGTGTCTGTATGGCAACTGATATAGGGTGTCACCATTAGAACTAGTCTAGTGAGTCTCCATGAGTACTGGTCTGGGTTGTCTCCATGGGAACCCTTCTGGGGGGTCTCCACGGGAATTGTTGTGGGGTGTCTCCATGGCCACTGGAATTGCATGTTTCCATGGCAACTGTTCTGGCATGTATAATTGGAACTGGACTGGCCTGTTTCCATGCAACTGGTATGGGGTGTTTGCATGGCAATGGATATGGGGTGTCTCAATGGGAACTAGCCTCAGGTGTCTCCATGAGTACTTGTCTGAAGTGTCTCCATGGGAACTATTCTCCAGTAGCTCCATAAGTACTGGTCTGGGGTGTCTCTATGCGAACTGGTCTGGGGTGTCTCCATAGCAACTGATCTGGGGTGTCTCCATGAGTACTGGCCTAGGGGGGTCTCCATTGGAATTGTTCTGGTGTTTCTCCATGGGAACTGGTCTGGGGTTTTACCATGGGAAGTGGACTTGTTGTCTCCATGTGAACTGTTCTGTGGTGTCTCCATATCAACTCTACAGGGATGTTTCCATGGGATGTAGTCCCTGATTTCTCCTTGGGAACTTTTCTGAAGTTTCTCCATTGCAACTGGTGTATAGTGTCTCCATGGCAAGTTGATATGGGTCTATCTACAAGAGCTAGAATGGGATGTGTCCATGGAAACTGGTCTGTAGTGACTCCATGGCAACTGGACTGGGTGTCTCCATTGCAAGTTGACTTGGGTGTCTTCAAGGGAGCTAGACTGGAGTGTGTCCATGGAAACTGGTCTGGGGTGTCTTCATGGCAACTGGTATGGGTTGTCTCCATGGGAACTTGTCTGGCCTGTATCCATGAGAACTGGTCTGGGGTATCTCCATGGGAACTGGTCTCAGGGTGTTTCAATGGGAGATGGAATGGAGTTTTTCCATGGGAACTGGTCTGGGTGTCTCCATGGGAACTGGTCTGGGCTGTCTCCACGAGAGCTTGAATGTTTCTCCATGGCAACTAAATTGGGATGTCATCATGGGAGCTAATCTGCTGTGTATCCATGGTTACTGGTCTGGGTTGTCTCCATTGGAACTTACCTCTGGTCTCTCAATGTGTACTGTTTTGGGGTGTCTCCATGACAACTGGTCTAGGGTGTCTCCATGGGAACAGGTCCTGTGTGTCTCCATGGGAGCTGCACTTTGTTGTTTCCAGGGGTGTCTCCTATGGCACTTTGTTGTTTCCAGGGGTGTTTCCACTGCAACAGGACAGGGGTGTCCCAATAGGAGCTACACTGGGGTGTCTCCATGACAACTGGTCTGACGTGTCTCCTTGAGAACTGGTCTGTGGTGTCTCCATGGCAAATTGACTGGTGTGTTTCCATAGGAGCCAGACTGGGTATTTCCATGGGAAATCATCTGGGATATCTCCAATGCAACTGGTATGGGGTGTCTCCATGGTAATTATTTTCGGGTGACTCCATGAGTACTGGCCAGGAGTGTCTCCATGGCAACTGGATGGGCGTTTTTCCATGGCATCTGGTCTGGTGTGTCTCTATGGGAAGTAGTCTCTGGTTTATCCAAGAGTACTGATCTTGGGTGTCTCCATAGGAACTGGTCTGGGGTGTGTCCATGGGAACTGACCTTGTTTGTCTCCATGAGTACTGGTCTGGGGTGTCTCCATGGGAAGTGGTCTGGGGTGTCTCCATGCAACTGCTATAGGGTCTCTCTATGGGAACAACTCTCTGGTATTTCCAAGAGTACTGGTTTGGGGATTCTCCATGGCAACTGGTCTGGGGTGTCACCCTGGTAATTTGACTGGTAGGTTTCCATGGGAACCAGACTAGAGTGTCTCCATGGGAACTGGACTGGGGTGTCTCCATAGAAACTGGACTGGCCTGTTTCCATAGAATCTAATAAAGGATATCTCCATGGGAACTAAGCTCAAGTTTCTGCATGAGTACTGGTCTGGGGTGTCTCCATGGAAAATGGTCCTGGTGTTCTCCTGGGAACTATTCTCATGTGTCTCCTAGAGTACTAGTTTGGGTGTCTCCATAGTACTGCTCTGGGGTGTCTCCATGGGAACTGTTCTGACATGTCTCCATGGAAACTGGTCTGGGGAGTCTCCATGTGAACTGGTTTGAGGTGTCTCAATAGCAACTGGTATGGGGAGTCTCCATGGGAACTAGCCTCCTGTGTCTCCATGAGTACTGTTCTGGGGTGTCTCCATATCAACTGGACTATCCTGTTTCCATGACAACTTGTATAGGGTTTCTCCTTGGCAAATGGTATGGGGTGTCTACATGGGAAGTAGTCTCCGGTCCCTCCATGAGTACTGGTTTTTGGTGTCTCCAGATAATGCGTCCGGAGTGTTTCCATGGCAACTGGTATGGTGTGTCTCCATGGGACCTAGTCTAGGGTGTCCGCATGAGCACTGGTATGGGCTGTCTTCATTTAAACTGGTCTGGGATGTCTCCATGGGTCCTGGTATGAGCTGTCTCCATGAGTACTAGTCTGGGTTTCTCCAAGGGAACTAGTCTCCGGTTTTTCCATGAGTTCTGGTCCCGGTGTCTCCATGAGTACACGACTGGTGTGTCTCCATGGGAACTGGTATTATTTGTCTCCATGGAAACTGGTTTGTGTGTCTCCATGTGAACTGGTCTGGGGTGTCTCCATGGCAACTGGACTGGTGTTTTTCAGTGGGACCCAGATTGTCATGTCTCAATGGGAACTTGTCTGCGGTTGTCTCCATTGCAACTGGTACAGGGATTCTCCATGGGAACTAGTCTTGGGTGTCTTCATGAGTACTGTCCTGGGTTGTCTCCAGGTGAACTGGTCTGTGGTGACTCCATGGTACTGGACTGGCGTCTTTCCATGGCAACGGGTATGCGGTGTCTCCATGAGTACTGGTATGTGGTGTCTCCATGGAAACTGGTCTGGGGTGTGTCCATGGGAACTGGTATGGAGACAGGCCATACCAGTTGCCATGGAAACATGCCAGGGCAGTTGCCATTGAGACATCTTAGATCAGTTCCACCGGAGTACTAGTCTTGGGTGCCTCCATGGGAACTGATCTGGGGTGTCTCCATTGAAACTGGACTGGCCTGTTTCCATAGAACCTAATATACCACTGGAGTACTAGTCTTGGGTGCCTCCATGGGAACTGGTCTGGGGTGTCTCCATCGAAACTGGACTGGCCTGTTTCCATAGAACCTGATATAGGATGTCTCCATTGGCACTAGTCTCAGGTGTATGCATAAGTAATGGTCTGCGGTTTATCCATGGGAAATGTCTGGATGTTCTCCTGGGAACTATTCTCAGGTGTCTCCATGAGTACTGGTTTGGGTTTCTCCATGAGTAGTGCTCTGGGGGGTCTCCATGGGAACTGGTCTGGGGTTTCTCCATGTGAACTGGTTTGGGTTGTTTCAATAGTAACTGGTTTGTGGAGTCTCCATGGAAACTAGCCTCGTGTTTCTCCATGAGTACTGGTCTGAGGTGACTCATGGGAACTGGTCTGGGATGTCTACATGTCAACTGGACTGGCATGTTTCCATGGCAACTTGTATCGGGTGTCTCCATGGCAACTGGTATAGGTTGTCTACATGGGAACTATTCTCGGGTGCCTCCATGAGTACTGGTTTGTGGAGTCTCCAGAGGAATGGGTCTGGTGTGGTTCCATGGCAACTGGACTGAGGTGTCTCCATGGCAACTGGAGTGGCTTGTTTCCATGGCAACTGGTCTGGGGTGTCCCCAGGGGAACTAGTCTAGGGTATCTCCTAGCGAACTGATCTGGGATGTCTCAATGGCAACTGGCCTGGCATGTTTCCATGGCAACTGGTCTGGGGTGTCTCCATGGGAACCGATCTTGGGTGTCTCCATGGGAAGTGGTTTGGGGTGTCACCATGGCAACTGGATTGGTGTGTTTCCAATGAAACTAATATATGGTGTCTCCGTGGTAACTAGTCTCAGATGTCTCCATGAGAACTTGTTTGCAGTTTCTTTATAGGAACTGGTCTGTGTGTATCTATGGGAACTGATCTGGGTTTTCTCCAAGTGTACTAATCTGGAGTGTCTCCATGGGAACTGTTCTGGGGTGTCTCCATGGGAACTGGACTGGCATATTTCCATGGCAATTGGTATTTGGTGTCTCCCTGGGAACTAATCTCAGGTGACTGCAGGGGAACTGATCTGGGGTTTTGCTATACCAACTGATCTGAGGTGTCTCTATAGCAACTGGTATGGGGCATCTCCATGGAAACTAGTCTCGGGTGTCTCCATGAGTACTGCTCCATGGTGTCTCCTTGCGAACTGTTCTGGGGTGTCTCCATGAGTACTTGTCTATGATGTCTCCATGCGAAGTGGTCTGGTAATAGTTCTCCATTAGAACTATTCTGGTATGTCTCCATGGGAACTGGTGTGGGGTGTATCCCTGGGTACAGATCTTGGTTCCTCCATGGGAACTAGTATCTTGTGTCTCCATGAGTATTGGTCTGGGTGTCTCAATGAGTACTCGTATGGGGTGTTTCCATGAACTGTATTGGCATGTTTCAATAAAACTGATCTGGTGTTCTTCCTCATGAACTTGCCTGGTGTGTTTCCATGGGACCTGGTCTGGGGTGTTTCCATGGTAACAGGTCTGTGGTGTCTCCATTGGAACTGGTCTGGGGTGTGTCGATGGCAACTGGACTGGCGTGTTACCATGACAACTGATATAGGGTGTCTCCATGAGTACTGTTCATGGGTATCTCCATGGGAACTGGTCTGAAGTTTCTCCATGGGATCTTGTCTGGAGTGTCTCCATGCCAACTGGACTGGCGTGATTCCATGGCGACTGGTATGGAGTGACTCTATGGAAAGTAGTCTGAGGCGTCTCCATGGGAATTGGTCTCAGGTGTCTCTATGGCAACTGCTCTGTGATATCTCCATGGGTACTGACTGGGTGTCTACATTGGAACTAGTCTCCGGAGTCTCCATGAGTATTGGACTGGGTGTCTCAATGAGTACTCATCTGGGGTGTCTCCATTAACTGTTCTGGCGTGTATCCAAGGAAACTGGTCTGGGGTGTCTCCAGGTGAACTTTCCTGGGGTGTCTCCATCGGAACTGCTCTGGGGTGTCTCCATTAGTACTGGTCTGGATTTTCTCCATGAGAACTTGTCTGGTTTGTGTCCACGGGAACTGGTCTGGAGTGTCTCCATGGCAACAGGACTGGCGTGTTTAAATGGCTACTGGTATGGGGTGTCACCATGACAAATATTATGGGGAGGCTCAATGGGAACTGGACTCGCATGTCCAGGAGTAGTGGTCTGGTGTGTCTCCATGAAAACTGGTCTGGGCTGTCTCCATTGGAACTGTTCTGGGGTATCTCCATGAGTATTGGTCTGGGTGTCTCAATGAGTACTCGTCTGGGGTATCTCCATGGGAACTGTTTTGGAATTTCTCCATGGAAACTTGTTTGAGGTGTCTCAATGTGAACTTGCTTAGTTGTCTTCATGGGAACTGGTCTGTTGTGTCTCCATTGTAACATGTCTGTGGTTTCCCCATCTGAACTGATCTGGGGGGTCTCCATGGCAACTGGACTTGCTGGTTACCATAACAACTGGTATAGGGTGTCTCCATGACTATTGTTCTTGGGTGTCTCCATGGGAACTGGTCTGAGGTTTCTCCATGGGAACTTGTCTGTGGTGTCTCCATGCCAAATGGACTGGCGTGATTCCATGACAACTGGTATGGGGTGAATCCATGGAAAGTAGTCTGGGGTGTCTTCATGTGTACTGGTCTGGGTTTCTCCATGGGAACTAATCTCCGGTGCCTCAATGAGAATTGGTCTGTGTTTCTCAATGAGTACTCCTCTGTGGTGTCTCCATAGCAACTGGTATGGTGTGTCTCCATGGGAACAAATCTTGGGTTTCTCCAACAGTACTAGTTTGGGGTATCTCCCTGAGAACTGGTCTGGGGTTTCTCCATGGTTACTGTTATGGGGTGTCTCCATTTGAATAAGTCTCAGGTGTCTCCATGGAAACTGAACTGGCGTGTTTAAATGGCAACTGGTATAGGGTTTCTCCATGGCAAATGATATGGGCAGTCTCAGTGGGAATTAATCTCGAGTGTCAATGAGAGCTTGTATGGTGTGTCTCCATGGGAACTGCTCTGGGGTGTCCACATGGGAATGAGTTTGGGGTGTCTCCAAGGGAACTGGTTGGGGTGAATACATTGGAACAGGTCTGGGGTGTCTCCATGGCAATTGGACTGGCCTGTTTTCATGGCAACTGGTATGGTGTGTGTTAATGGGAACTATTCTCAGGTGTCTACATTGGAATTGGTCTGGGATGTCTGCATGGAAACTGGTCTTGGGTGACTCCATAGAAACTGGTCTTGGGTGTCTCCATGGCCACTGGTCTGGTGTGTCTCCATAGAAACTGGACTGGCATCTTTTCATGGCAACTGGTATTGGGTGTCTTTATGGCAACTGATTTGGGGTGTCACCATGAGCAATACTCTCGGATGTCTACATTAGTACTGGCTTGGGTTGTCTTCATGGGAACTGCTCTGGTGTGTCTACACGGGAATTGACTTGGAGTGTCTCCATGGCCATAGGACTGGCCTGTTTCCATGGCAAGTGGACTGGTGTGTTTCCAAGACAACTGGACTGGCCTGTTTCCATGGTAACTGTTTGCATGGCAACTGATATGGGGTGTCTCAATGGGAACTAGTCTCAAGTGATTCCATGGGAACTGGTCTGAGGTTTCTCCATGGGAACTTGTCTGTGGTGTCTCCATGCCAAATGGACTGGCATGATTCCATGACAACTGGTATGGGGTGAATCCATGGAAAGTAGTCTGGGGTGTCTCCATGGGAACTGGTGTGTGGTATCTCCATGGCAACTGGTCTGGTTGTCTCCAGGAGTACTGGTCTGGTGTTCTCCATGGGAACTAATCTCAGGTGTCTCCATGAGAATTGGTCTGGCTGTCTCCATGAGTCTCCATAGCAACTTGTATGGTGTGTCTCCATGGGAACTAGGGTGTCTCCAACAGTACTTGATTGGGGTATCTCCATGGGAACTGGTCTAGGGTGTCTCCATGGCCACTGTTATGGGGTGTCGTCATGTGAATTAGTCTTGGGAGTCTCCATGAGTACTCTTCTGGGGAATATCCATGGGAACTGGTCTGGTGTGTCTCCATGGGAACTGGTCTGGGGTGTGTCCATGACAATATTATGTGGTGTCTCCATGTAAACTAGTCTCGGATGTCTCCAGGAGTACTGGTCTGGGTTGTCTCCATGGAAACTGGTCTGGTGTGTCTCAATGGGAACTTGTCTGTGGTGTCTCTATGCAAAATGGACTGGATTGTTTAAATGGCAACCGGTTGGGGTGTCTCCATGGAATATGTTATGGGGAGTCTAAGTGGGAACTAGTCTTGTGTGTCCATTAGCTGGTATGTGGTGTCTCCATGGGAACTGGTTTTGGGTGTCTCCAAGGGAACTGGTTGGGGTGACTCCATTGAAATAAGTCTGAGGTGTCTCTATGTCAACTGGACTGGCCTGTTTCCATGGCAATTGGTATGGGGTGTCTTAATGGGAACTAGTTTCGAGTGTCTACATTGGAACTAGCCTGCGATGTCTGCATGAGAACTACTCTGGTGTGTCTCAATGGCAACTGGTTGGAGTTTCTCCATTCCAACTGGACTGGCGTCTTTTCTTGGCAACTGGTATAGGGTGTCTGTAATGCAAATGATATGGGGTGTCACCATGAGAACCAGTCTCGGATATCTCCATGTATATGGGCATGGGTTGTCTCCATGGGAACTGCTCTGGCATGTCTCCATGGGAATTGGTGTGGGGTGTCTCCATGGGAATTGGTGTGGGGTGTCTCCAAGGCCACTTGACTGGAATGTTTCCAGAGCAATTGGACTGGCCTATTTCCATGGCAACTGGTATGGGGTTTGAGCTTGGCAACTGATATGGGTGTTTCAAAGGGAACTAGTCTCAGGTATCTCCATGACTACTTGTCTGGAGTGTCTCCATGGGACCTAGTCTGGGGTGTCTGATGGCAACTGGACTGGCGAGTTTCCATGGCAACTAGTCTGGTGTGTTTCCATGGTAAATGGTATGGGGTGTCCCAATGGGAATTAAAAAAGGGTGTCTCCAAGAGGAATGATCCAGTGTGTCTCCATGGGAACAGGTCTTGGGTGTCTCCATCAGTACTGGTCTTGGCTGTATCCATGGGAACTGGTCTTGGGTATCTCCATGGGAACTGGTTTGGGGTTCTCCCTGGGTACTGGTGTGGGGTATTTCCATGGCAACTGGTATGGTGTCTCTCCATCAAACAAGTCTCCACGGTCTCTAAGAGTACTGGTCTGGGGTGTCTCCATAAGAACAGGTCTGGGGGTTCTCCATGGCAACTAAATGGCTTGTTTCCATGGGAGCCAGACAGGGGTGTCTCCATGGGAACTGGTCTGGGGTGTCTCCATGAGTATTGGACTGGGTGTCTCAATGAGTATGCACCTGGGGTATCTCCATGAAAACTGTTTTGGTGTTTCTCCATGAAAACTTGTCTGGGGTGTCTCTACTTGAACTTGCCTAGGGTGTCTCCATGGTAACAGGTCTGGGGTGTCTCCATGGAACAGGTCTGGGGTGTCTCCATTGTAACAGGTATGTGGTGTCTCCATATGAACTGGTTTGTGGTGTCTCCATGGCAACTGGACTTGTGGGTTACCATAACAACTGGTATAGTGTGTCTCCATGAGTACTGTTCTTGGGTGTCTCCATGTGAACTAGTCTCCTGTGTGTCCATGAGTACTGCTCTGGGGTATCTTCATGGGAACTGGTCTGGTGTGTTTCCATGGGAATTTGTCTGTGGTGTCTCCATGGAAAATGTACTGGCGTGTTTAAATGGCAACTGGTATGGGGTTTCTCCATGGCAAATGTGATTAGGAGTCAAAGTGGGAACTAGTCTAGAGTGTCCATGATCTTTTATGGGGTGTCTCCATGGGAAATGGTCTGGGGTTTCTACATGGGAAATGGTTTTGTGTTTCTCCATGGTAACTGGTATGGGGTGTCTTAATGGGAACTAGAATCGGCTGTCAAGATTGGAACTGGTCTGGGATGTCTGCAGGGGAAACTGCTCTAGGGTGTCTCAATGGCATCTGCTCTGCAGTGTCTCCATCGCCACTGGTTTGGGGTTTTTCCACAGCAACTGGGGTGGCATCTTTTCATAGCAACTGGTATTGGGTGTCTGTATGGAACTGATATTTGGTGTCCTCATGGGAACTAGTCTCAGATGTCTCAATGATACTGGAGTTGGTTATCTCAATGGGAACTGGTCTGGGGTGTCTCCATTGTTATTGGTATGGTTTCTCCATGGCCACTGGTCTGGCGTCTTTCCATGACAATTGGAAGGGCTGTTTCCATGGCAACTTGTATCGGATGTCTGCATGGGAACTGATATGTAGTGTCTTCATCGGAACTAGTCTCGGGTGTCCCCATGAGTACTGGTCTGTGTGTCTCCATGAGATCTCTTCTGGGGTGTCTCCATGGGATCTGGTCAGGTGTGTCTACATGGCGACTGGTCTAGAGTGTTTCCATTGCAACTGGTCTTGGGTCTCTCAATTAGAACTGGTCTGGTATTCCACATGGGAACTTTTCTGGTGTGTCTTCCTGGCAACTGGGCAGGCATTTTATCATGGCAACTGGTATGGGGTGTCTCCATGGGAACTCGTTTAGGGTGTCTCTATGAGTACTGGTCTGGGTTGTCTCCATGGGAACTAGTCTCCTCTGTCTTCATGAGTGCTGGTCTTGGTGACTCATGAGTACTTGTCTGGAGTGTCTCCATGGGAACTTGTTTGTCACTGTGTCCATGGGAACTGGTCTGCTGTGTGTCCATGGGACCTGGTCCATAGAGTATCCATGGGAACTGGTCTGGGTGTTTCATTGAAATTGGACTAGCGTTTTACTAGTTCCCATGGTGTTTCTCCATGGGAACTAGTCCAGGTGTCTCCATGAGTACTCTTTTGAAGTTTCTCCATAGGAACTGGTCTGGAGTGTCTCCATGGAAACCTGTCTGCTGTGTCTCCATGATTGCTGTTATGGGATGTCTCCATGGGAACTCATCTAGGGTGTTTCCCTGTGAACTGGTCAAAGATGTCTCCATGGGAACTGGTCTGTGGTGTTTCTATGAGTGTTGGTCTCGGTGACTCATGAGTCACCATTGCAACTGGCCTTGGGTGTCTCCATGGGACCTGGTCTGAGTTTTCTCCATATAAACTTGTCTGGAGTGTCTCCCTGGCAACTGGAGTGGCGTGTTCCCATGGCAACTGGTATGGGGTGTCTGCGCTATCTCCATGAGTTCTGGTCTGGGGGGTATCCATGGGAACTTGTCTGGGGTGTTTCCATGGCAACTGGACTGGCATGTTTCCCTGGCCACTAATATAAGATTTCTCCATGGAAAACAGTCTCAGGTGTCTCCATGACTACTGGTCTGGTGTTTCTATATGTGAACTGTCTAGGGTGTCTCCATGGCAATTGGACTTGTGTGTTTCCATGGCAACAGGTATGGAGTTTTTCCATGGCAACTGGTAGAGGGTGTCTCAATTGGAACTAGTCTCCGGTGTCTCCATGAGTACTGGTCTGGTGTGTCTCCATGGGAACTGTTCTGGGGTTTCTCCATGGGAACTTTTTGGGGTTGACTCCATGGCAACTGGGCTGGATTATTCCCATGGCAACTGGTATTGTTGTCTCCATGGGAACTGGTCTGGGGTGTCTCCATGGCCACAGGACTGGCATGATTCCATGGAAAATGGTATGGGGTGTGTCCATGGCAAATGTTATTGGGTGTCTCAATTGGAACTAGTATCCAGTGTCTCCATGAGTACTGGTTTGGTGTATCTCCATGGGAACTGTTCTGGGGTTTCTCCATGGGAAAATTTCCGGGGATTCTCCTTGGCAACTCTTGTGCATGTTTCCAAGGCAACTGGACTGGACTGTTTCCATGGCAACTTGAATGGGGTGTCTGCATGGAAACTGATATGGGGTTTCTTCATTGGAACTGGACTCGGTTATCTCCATGAGTACTTGTCTATGTGTCTCCATGTGAACTCTTCTGGGGTGTCTCCATGGGAACTGTTCTGGGGTTTCTCCATGGGAACTTCTCTGGTGTGTCTCCTTGTCTACTGAACTGGTGTGTTTCCATGACCACTGGTATGGGGTGTCTCCATGGGAACTAGTCTCGATTGGTCTGTGATCTCCAGCGGAACTTGTCTGAAGTGTTTCCATTTCCACTGGACTGGTGTGTCTTCATGGCAACTGGAATGGCGTGTTTCCATGGCAACTGATATAAGGTTTCTCCATAGAAAATAGTCTAGGGTGTCTCCATGACTAAGGATCTGTGGTGTCTATATGCGAACTGATCTAGGGTGTCTCCATGGCAAGTGGACTTGCGTGTTTCCATGGAAACTGGTATGGAGTTTTTCCAGAGCAAATGGTTGGGGGTGTCTCAATTGGAACTAGTCTCCGGTGTCTCCAACAGTACTGTTTTAGTGTGTCTCCATGGGAACTGTTCTGGGGTTTCTCCATGGGAACTGGTCTGGGGTGTCTCTATAGCAATTGGACAAGCCGGTTTCCATGGTAGCTGGTTTGTGGTGTCTCCATGTGAAGTGGTCAAATTTGTCTCCCTGGGAACTGGTCTCTGGTGTCTCCATGGTAACTGGTCTGGGGAGTCTCCTTGGCAACTGTTGGGCGTGTTTCCATGGCAACTGGACTGGCGTGTTTTCATGGCAACTTTTATGGGGTGTCTGCATGGCAACTGATATGGAGTTTCTTCATCTGAACTGGTCTCCGGTGTCTCCATGATTACTGATCTGTGTGTCTCCATGAGAACTCTTCTGGGTTGTCTCCATGAGAACTGTTCTGGGGTTTCTCCATGGGAAGTTCTCTGGGGTGTCTCCTTGGCAACTGGACTGGCCTGTTTCCATAGCAACTCTTATGGAGTTTCTTCATGGGAACTGGACATGAGTGTCTCATTGAGTACTGGTCTGGGGTCTACAGGGGAACTGTACTGGGGTGTTGGATTGTGGTTTCTCCATGGCGACTGGACTCACGTGTTTCCATGGCAACTGCTCTGGGGTGTATCCATGAAACTAGTCTCGGGTGTCTACATGAGTACTGGTTTGGGGTGTCTCCATAAGAACTTGTCTGGTATGTCGCCATGGCAGTCGGACTGGCTTGTTAACATGGCAACTTCTATGGGGTGTCTTCATAAGAATTAGTCTGGGGTGTCCCATAAGTAATAGTCTGGGGCTTCTCGATGGGATCTCGTCTGGGGTGTCTCCATGAGTACTGGTCTGGGTTGTCTACATGGTACCTGGTCTAGAGCGTCTGCATGGCAACTGGACTGGTGTGTTTCCATGGCAACTGGTATGGGGTGTCTCTATGGGAACTATTTTGGGGTGTCTCCATGGGAATTTGTGTAGGGTGTCTCCATGGCCACTGGACTGGCTTGTTTCCATAGCAATTGGACTGGTCTGTTTCTATTGCAACTTGTGTGGGGTGTGAGCATGGCAACTGATATGGGTGTTCCAAAGGGAACTAGTTTCAGGTGTCTCCATGACTACTGGTCTGGAGTGTCTCTATGGGAACTAGTCTGGGGTATCTCCATGGCAACTGGACTAGAGAGTTTCTATGGCAACTGGTATGGAATATCTCCATGGGAACTTGTCTCCGATGTCTGCATGAGTTTTGGTCTGGGTTGTCTCCATGTAACTGGTCTGGGGTGTCTCCATGGAAATTGGTGTGGACTGTCTTCATGGCCACTGGACTGGCATGTTTCCATGGCCACTGGACTGGCTTGTTTCCATGGCAATGGGAATGGCCTGTTCTGTGGTAACTGGTATGGGGTGTTTGCATGGCAAATGATATGGGGTGTCTCAATGGGAACTAGCCTCAGGTGTCTCCATGACTACTAGTCTGAGGTGTCTCCATTGCCACTTGTCTAGGGTGTCTCCATGAGAACTGGTCTGGGGTGTCTCCATGGAAACAGTACTGGCGTGTTCCGATGGCAAATGGACTGGCGTGCTTCCATGGCAACTGATATGGGGTGTTTCCATGAGTATTGGTTTGTGGTGTCTTCATAGAAACTGGTCTGGGGGGTGTCCATGGCAACTAAATGGCATGTTTCCATAGGAGCCAGACAGGGGTGTCTCTAAGGGAACTGGTCTGGGATGTCTCCGAAAGGACTGATCCAGGGTGACACCATGGGAACTAGTCTCCGGTGTCTCCATGAGTGCTGGTCTGGGCTGTTTCCATGGGAACTGGTCTGCGGTATCTCCATGGGAACTGGTTTGGGGTGTCTCCATGGGTTGTGGTCTGGGGTGTCTCCATGGGAACTGGTCTGGGGTGTCTCCATGGGAACTGGTATTGGGTCTCTCCATCGAACAAGTCTCCAGTGTCTCTAAGAGTACTGATATAGGGTATCTCCATAGGAACTAGTCTGGGGGGTCTCCATGGCAACTAAATAGCATGTTTCCATGGGAGTCAGACAGGGGAGTCTCCATGGGAACTGGTCTGGGGTGTCTCCATGAGTATTGGACTGGGTGTCTCAATGAGTATTCATCTGGGCTATTTTCTTGGGAACTGTTTTTGGTGTTTCTCCATGGAAACTAGCCTGGGGTGTCTCCATGGAAACAGGTCTGCGGTGTCTACATTGTAACAGGTCTGTGGTGTCTCCATCAGAACTGGTCTGGGGTGTTTCCATGGCAACTGGACTTGCGGGTTACCATAACAACTGGTATAGTGTGTCTCCATGAGTACTCTTCTTGGGTGTCTCCATGTGAACTAGTCTCGTGTGTCTCCGTGAGTACTGCTGTGGGGTATCTCCTTGGGAACTGGTCTGGGGTGTCTCCATGACCAAAATTATGGGGTGTCTCCATGTCAACTAGTCTCAATGTCTCCATGAGTACTGGTCTGGGTTGTCTCCATGGCAACTGGACTGGTGTGTTTCCATGTCAATTGGCATAAGGTGTCTCTCTGGAAATTGTACTTGGGTGTCTCCATGAGAACTGATCTGGGGTTCCTCCATGGGAACTGGTGTGAGGTGTCTCCATGGGAACTGGTATGATTTGTCTCCATGGCACCTGGACATGCATTTCTCCATGGCAACTGGTGTGGGGTGTCTACATTGAACTGGTCTTGAGTTACTTCATAGCAACTGGTCTGATGTGTCTCCATGGCAACTGGACTGGCGCCACTTTGTGGCAACTGGTCTGTGGTGTCTTAATGGGAACTGCTCTTGGTTGTCTCCATAGCAACTTCTCTGGGGTTTCTAAATGGAAACTGGTCTAGGTTGTGTCCATGACAACTGGACTGCCATGTTTCCATTCCAACTGGTCTGGGGTGTCTCATGGGAACTTTGGTGTTTCTTTGGGATCTCGTCTGCAGTGTCTCCATGGCAATTGGTCAGGCGTGTTTCCAGGGTAACTGGTATGGGGTGTCTCCATGGAAACTACTCTCTGGTGTCTCCATGAGTACTGGTCTATGGTGTCTCCAGGGAAACTGGTCTGGGGCATTTCATGGCAACTGTCCTGGGGTTTCTCCATTGCAACTGGACTGAGGAGTTTCTATGGCAACTGTTCTGGGTTGTCTCCCTGGGAAGTAGTCTCGGTTGTCTCCCTGGGAAGTAGTCTCGGAAGTGTACTGGTCTGAGGTAAATTCATGGCAAATGAACTGGAGTGTTTCCATTGCAACTGGTTTGTGGTGTCTCCATGGGAACTGGTTTGTGGTGTGTCCATGGGAGCTAGTCTGGCGAGTCTCCATGGGAACTGGTCTGGGGTGTCTTTATGTCAACTGGACTGGAGATTTTCCATGGCAACTGGTATTGGATGTCTCAAAGGAAACTAGTCTTGGGTGTCTCCATGTGTACTGATCTGGGGTTTCACCATGGTAACTGATTTGAGGTTTCTCCATGAGTACTGGTCTGGGGTTTCTCCATGGGAACTGGTCTTTGGTGTCTCTAGGAGTACTGTTCTATGGTGACTCAGAGGGAACTGGTCTTGGGTGTCTCCAAGGAAACTGGACTGGCATGTCTCCGTGGCAACTGGTATGGGGTGAATCCATGGCAACTGATAGGGGGTGGTTCCATTGGACCTGGTCTAGGGTGATTACATGAGTACTGGTCTGGGGTTTCTCAAAGGGAACTGATCATATGTGTCTCCATGGGAACTGTCTTAGGTAACTTCATGTGAACTGGTCTAGGTGTGTCCATGGGAACTGGTCTGTGGAATCTCCATGGGAACTGATTTGGGGTGTCTCCATGAGTACTGTTCTGTTGTTTCTCCGAGGGATCTGGTCTGGGGTGTCTCCTTGTAATGGACTGGGGAATCTCTATGGCAACTGGACTGGCGTGTTTCCATTGCAACTGGTCTGGGATGTCTTCATTGGAACTGTTCTGGGGTGTGTCCATTGGAACTGGTCTGCGGTGTCTCCATGGCAACTGAACTGGGGTGTCTCCATGAAAACTGAACTGCTGTGTTTCCAGGGCCAGAGGTATAGGGTGTCTTCATGGGAACTAGTCTAGGATGTCTCATGAGTACTGGTCTGGGGTGTCTCCAACGGAACTGGTTTGGGGTGTCTCCATGGGTACTGGTCTGGGGTGTATCCATGGCAACTGGTATGGGGTCTCTCCATTGAACAAGTTTCCTGTGTCTCCAGGGGTACTGGTCTGGGGTGTCTCCATATGAACTTGTCTGGGAGGTCACCATGGCAACTAAATGGCATGTTTCCATGGGAGCCATACAGGGGTGTCTCCATGGGAACTGGTCTAGGGTGTCTCCATGAATATTGGATTGGGTATCTCAATGAGTACTCCTCTGGGGTATCGCCATGGGAACTCTTTTGGCATTTCTCCATGGAAACTTTCCTGGGGTGCCTCCACTTGAAATTGCTTGGGGTGTCTCCATGGGAACTGGCCCAGAGTGTCTCCATCGTAACTGGTCTGGGGTGTCTCCATGGCAAATGGACTTGCGTGTTACCATAACAACTGGTATAGTGTGTCTCCATGAGTACTGTTCTTGGGTTTCTCCATGAGAACTGGTGCGAGGTGTCTCCATGGGAACTTGTCTGCGGTATCTCCATGACAACTGGACTGGCATGATGCCATGGCAACTGGTATGGAGTGAATCCATGGAAAGTATCCTGGAGTGTTTCCATGTGTAGTGGTCTGGGTGTCTCAATCGGAACTAATCTCTGGTGTCTCTATGAGAATTGGTCTGGGTGTCTCCATGTTTACTCATTTGTGGTGTCTCCATAGCAACTGGTATGGTGTGTCTCCATGGGAACTAGTCTTGGGTTTCTCCAACAGTACTGGTCTGGTGTGTCTCCATGGGAACTGGTTTGGTGTGTCTCCATGAGTACTGGTCTGGGTGTCTCCATCAGAACTAGTCTCCGGTGTCTCCAAGAGTACTGGTCTGGATATCTCAATGAGTACTCATCTGGGTTGACTCGGTGGGAACTGTTCTGGAGCGTCTCCATGAAAACTGGTCTGGGGTGTCTCCACATGAACTTGCTTGTGGTGTCTCCATGAGAACTGGTCGGCGGTATCTCCATATAAAAGGTCTGTGGTGTCTTCATCTGAATTGATCTGAGGTGTCTCCATGGCCACTGGACTGGCGCGTTACCATGGCAACTGGTATAAGGAGTCTTCATGAGTACTGTTCTTGGATGTGTCCATGGGAACAGGTCTGAGGTTTCTCCATGGGAACTTGTGTTGTCTCCATGCGAACTGGACTGGTGTGATTCCATGGCAACTGGTATGATGTGACTCCAGGGAAACTAGTCTGAGGTGTCTCCAGAGGAACTGGTCTGGGGTGTCTCCATGGCTTCTGTTATGGGGTGTCTGCATATGAACTAGTCTCAGGTGTCTCCATGAGTACCGGTTTGGGGTGTCTCCATGGGAGCTGCTCTGGTTAGTCTCCATGGGAACTGGTCTGGGGTGTCTGCTTGGCAAGTAGACTGGGTTGTTTAAATGGCAACTGGTATGGGTGTCTCCATGGCAAATTTTATGGGGAGTCTCAATGGAAATTAGTCTCCAGTGTCCTTGATTACTGGTCTGGGATGTCTCCATGGGAAATGGTCTGGGGTGTCTACATGGGAAAGGTTTCGGGTGTCTCCATGGGAACTGGTTGGGGTGACTACATTGGAACAGGTCTGAAGTGTATCCATGGCAACTGTACTGGCCTGTTTTCATGGCAAATGTTATGGGGAGTCTCAATGGAAACTAGTCTGCAGTGTCCTTGAGTACTGCTCTGGGGTGTCTCCATATGATATGGTCTGGGGTGTCTACATGGGAAATGGTTTGGGGTGTCTCCATGGGAACTGGTTGGGATGACTACATTGGAACAGGTCTGAAGTATCTCCTTGGCAACTGGACTGGCATGTTTACATGGCAACTGTTATGGGGTATCTTAATGGGAACTAGTCTCTGCTTTCTACATTGGAACTGGTCTGTGATGTTTTCATGGGAACAGTTCTGGGGTGTCTCCATAGAAACTGGTCTGGGATTTCTCCATGACCACTGGTCTGTGGTGTCTCCATAGCAACTGGACTGGTGTCTTTTCATGGCAACTGGTATTGGGTGTCTGGATGGCAACTGCTATGGGGTGTCACCATCAGAACTAGTCTAAGATGTCTCCATGAGTACTGGCATTGGTTGTCTCCATGGGAACTGCTCTGGCTTGTCTCCATGGGAATTGGTGTGGGGTTTCTCCATCGCCATGAGTACTGGTCTGGGGTGTCTCAAAGGATCTGGTCTGGGTTGTCTCCTTGTCAACTGGACTGGTGTGTTTCCATGGCAACTTGACTGTTGTGTTTCCAAGGCAACGGGACTGGCCTGTTTCCATGTTAACTGGTATGGGGTGTTTGCATGGTAACTGATATGGGGTGTCTCAATGGAAACTAGTCTCAGGTTTTTCCATTAGTACTGGTCTGGGGTTTCTCCATACAAACTTGTCTCTGGTATATCCATGAGTACTCATCTGTGGTGTCCCCATGGGAACTAGTCTCGAGTGTCTCTTTGAATACTGGTCTGTGCTGTCTCCATGGGAACTTGTCTGGGGTATCTCCATGGCAACTGGTCTGTGGCCTTTCCATGGCAACTGGTATGGGGTCTCTTCAATGTGACAAGTCTCAGGTGTTTGCCTGAGTACTGTTCTGGGGTTTCTCCATGGAAACTGGTTTGGGGTTTCTCCATGGAAACTTGTCTGGGGTGTCTCCTTGACAACTTGACTGGCGTTTTCCATGACAACTGGTATGGCGTTTCTCAATGTGAACTAGTCTCGGGTGTCTCCAGGGCAACTGGTCTGCAGTATTTCCATTCCAACAATACTGGGCTGTCTACATGACAACTGGACTGTCGTGTTTTAATGGCAACTGGTCTGGGGTTCCTCCATGGGAACAAATCTTGGGTGTCTCCATGATTACTAGTCTAGGGTGTCTCCATGGGCACTGATCTGGGATGTCTCCATGGCAACTGGTATGAGGTGTATCTATGGGAACTGATATTGCGTGTCTCCATAAGTACTAGTCTAGGGTGGCTCCATTTGAACTGGTCAGGGTTGTCTCCATGGCAACTGCTCTGGTGTGTTTCCATTGCAACTGCTCTTGGGTGTCTCCATGGGAACTGATTTGGGGTTTCTCCATAGGAACTCGTCTGGGGTGTTTCTTTGGCAACTGGACTGATGTGTTTCCATGGCAACTGGTATGGGGTGTCTCCTTGAGTACTCTTTTAGGGTGTCTACATGAGAATTGGTCTGAGATTTCTCACTGGGAACTTGTCTTTGGAGTCTCCATGCCAAATAGACTGGCGTGATTCCATGGCAACTGCTTTGTGGTGATTCCATGGAAAATAGTCTGGGGTGTATCCATGTGTACTGGTCTGGGTGTCTCCATGGGAACTAATATCCACAGTCTCCATGAAAATTGGTCTGGGTATATCCATGAAAACAGGTATGGGGTTTCTGTATGGGAAGTGGACTGGCATATTTCCATGGCAACTGGTATTTGGTGTCTCCCTCGGAACTAGTCTCAGGTGTCTTCATGGGAACTAGTCTGGCGTACCTCCATCACAACTGGTCTGGGGTGTCGCTTTACCAACTGGTCTGGGCTTTCTCCATAGTAACTGGTATGGTGTGTCTCCATGGGAACTAGTTGCGGGTGTCTCTATGAGTACTGGTCTGGGGTGCTTCCATGGAAACTAGTCTGGGGTGTCTCTATTGGAAATGGTCTCAGGTGTCTCCATGGAAAGTGGTCTAGGGTGTCTCCATGAGTACTGGTCTGGGGTGTCTCCATGGGAACTGGTCTGGTGTGTCACCATGGGAACTGGTCTAGAGTGTCTCCATGACAACTGGACTGGTGTGTTTAAATGGCTACTGGCATTGGGTGTCACCATGACACATGTTATGGGGGTCTCAATGGGCACTAGTCTCACGTATCCATGAGTACTGGTCTGGGGTTACTGCATGGGAACTGGTCTGAGTTGTCTCCATTGGAACTGTTCTGCGGTGTCTTCCATTGTAACAGGTCTGTGGTCTCTCTATCTGAACTGGTATGGGGCGTCTCCATGGCAACTGGACTTGCGTGTTACCATGACAACTGATATAGAGTGTCTCCATGAGTACTATTCTTGGGTGTCTTCATGTGAATTGGTCTGGTTTCTCCATGGGAACTTGTCTGTGGTGTCTCCATGCCAAATGGACTGGAGTGATTCCATGGCAACTGGTATGGGGTGACTACATGGAAAGTAGTCTGGGGTGTCTTCATGTGTATAGGTCTGTCTCTCTCCATGGAAACTAATATCCGGTGAATCCATGAGAATTGGTCTTCGTGTCTCCATGACTACTCCTCTGTGGTGTCTCCATAGCAACTGGTATGGTGTGTCTCCATGGGAACTAGTCATCAGTATCTCCAACAGTCCTGGTCTGGGGTATCTCCATGGGAACTCGTCTGGGGTGTCTCCATGGCCATTTTTATGTGGTTTCTCCATGTAAACTAGTCTCAGGTGTTTTCATGAGTACTGATCTGTGGTGTCTCAATGGGAACTTGTCTCGGTTATTTCCATGAGTACTGGTCTGGGGTGTCACCAGGGGAACTTGTCAGTGGTGTTTCCATGGCAAATGGAATGGCGTGTTTCCATGGCAACTGGTATGGGGTGTCTCCATGGGAACTAGTTTCCGGTGTCTCCATGAGTACTGGTCTGGGGTGTCTCCATGGGAACTGGTACAGGGTGTTTCCATGGGAAGTGGACCAAATAACTGTATTTCTATGGCAACAGTTATTTGGTGCCTCCATGGGAACTAGTCTCAGGTGTCTTCATGGGAAATGATCTGAGGTATCTTCATGGAAACTGGTCTGGGGTGTTGCTCTACCAACTGGTATGGGGTGTCTCCATAGCAACTGGTATTGTGTGGCTCCATTGGAACTAGTCTCCGGCGTCTCCATGAATATTTGTCTGGGGTGTCTCCATGCGAACAGGTCTGGGGGGTCTCATTTGGACTATTCTGGTGTGTCACCATGGAAACTGGTCTAGGGTGTCTCCATGGGTACTGGTCTGGGTGTCTCCATGGGAACTAGTTTCCAGTTCCTGCAGTCCTATTGGTCTGGGTGTCTCAATGATTACTCCCATGGCGTGTCTCCATGGAAACTGTTGTGGCGTGTCTCCATAGAAACTGGTCTGGGATGTCTCCACATTAACTTGTCTGGGGTTTCTTAATGGCAACTTGATTGGCGTGTTTCCATGGCAACTGGACTGGCCTGTTTACATAGCAACTGGTATGAAGTGACTCCATTGAAACTAGTCTGGGGTTTCTCCATGAAAAGTGGTCTAGTGTGTCTCCATGGAAACTGGTCTCCTGTGTCTCCATGAGTACTGGTTTAGGGGTCTCCATTGGAATTTCTCTGGTGTTTCTCCATGGGAACTGGTTTGGGGTGTCTCCATTGGTACTGGCCTGGGTGTCTCCATGGGAACCAGTCTCCGGTGTCTTCAGGAGAATTAGTCTGTGTGTCTCCTTGAGTACTCATTTGGGGTTTCTCCATAGCAACTGGTATGTTGTGTCTCCATGGGAATAGTCTTGGGTATCTCCAACAGTACTGGTCTGGGGAGTCTCCATGCCTACTCTTTTGGGGTGACTCCATGTGATCTAGTCTACTTTGTCTCTATGCGAACTGGTCTGGAGGTCTCCATTGGAACTAGTTTCGGGTGTCTCCATGGGATTTGGTCTGGGGTGTCTCCATGGGTACTGGTCTGGGTGTCTCCATGGGAACTAGTCTCCGGTGTCCCCATGAATATTAGTCTGGGTGTCTCAATGAGTAATCTTCTGGCTTGTCTCCATGGGAAGTGTTCTGGCGTGTTTCCATGAAAACTGGTCTTGGGTGTCTCCAGGGAACTGCTTGGGGGTGCCTCCATCGTAACACGTCTGTGGTGTCTTCATCGGAATTGGTCTAAAGTGTCTCCATGACCACTGGACTGGCGTGTTACCATGCCAACTGGTATAGGGAGTATTCATGAGTACTGTTATTGGATATCTCCATGGGAACTGGTCTGAGGTTTCTTCATGGGAACTTGTCAGGGGTGTCTCCATGGCAACTGGTATGATGTGACTCCATGGAAACTAGTCTGGGGTGACTCCAGGGGAACTTGTCTGGGGTGTCTCAATGGCAACTGCTCTGGGGTGTCTCCATGAGTGCTGGACTAGGGGTTCTCCATAAGAACTGGTCTGGGGTGTCTCCATGGGAACTAGTCTCCAGTGTCTCCATGAATATTGGTTTGGATGTCTCAATGAGTAATCATCTGGCTTGTTTCCATGGGAACTGTTGAGGCGTGTCTCCATAGAAACTTGTCTGGGATGTCTCCACATTAACTTGCCTGGGGTGTCTCCATGGCAACTTGATTGGCGTGTTTCCATGGCAACTGGACTGGCCTGTTTCCATGGCAACTGGTATGGAGTGACTCCATGGAAACTAGTCTGGGGTTTCTTCATGGGAAGTCGTCTAGTGTGTCTCCATGGGAACTGGTCTGGTGTGTCTCCATGAGTACTGGTTTAGGGGTCTCCATTGGAACTGGTCTGGTGTTTCTCCATGGGAACTGGTCTGGGTGTCTCCATTGGCACTGGCCTTGGTGTCTCCATGGAAACTAGCCTCTGAGTGTGCAGGAGAATTAGTCTGAGTGTCTTCTTGAGTACTCGTCTGGGGTGTATTCTTAGCAACTGGTATGTTAGGTAACCATGGGAACTAGTCTTGTGTATCTCTGACAGTACTGGTCTAGGGTGTTTCCATGACCACTGTTATGGGATGACTCCAGGTGAACTAGTCTGTTTTCTCCATGCGAACTGGTCTTGGGGTCTCCATTGGAACTAGTTTCGGGTGTCTCCATGGGATTTGGTCTGGGGTGTCTCCATGGGTACTGGTCTGGGTGTCTCCATGGGAACTAATCTCCGGTGACTCATGAATATTAGTCTGGGTGTCTCAATGAGTAATCTTCTGGCTTGTCTCCATGGGAAGTGTTCTGGCGTGTTTCCATGAAAACTGGTCTTGGGTGCCTCCAGGGAACTGCTTGGGGGTGTCTCCAGGGAACTGCTTGGGAACTAGTCTCCGGTGTCTCCAAGAGTATTGGTCTGGATATCTCAATGAGTACTAGTCTGGGTTGACTCGATGGGAACTGTTCTGGCCTGTTTCCATGAAAACTGGTCTGGTGTGTCTCCATGGTAACAGGTCTGTGGTGTCTTCATCGGAATGTGTCTGAGGTCTCTCCATGGCCACTGTACTGGCTTGTTACCATGGCAACTGGTATAGGGAGTCTTAATGAGTACTGTTCTTAGATGTCTTCATGGGAGCTGGTCTGAGGTTTCTCCAAGGGAACTTGTCAGGGATGCCAACTGGACTGGCTTGATTCCATGGCAACTGGTATGTTGTGACTCCATAGAAACTAGTCTGGGGTGTCTCCAGGGGAACTGGTCTGGGGTTTCTCAATGGCAACTGGTCTGGGGTGTCTCCATGAGTACTCATCTAGGGGGTCTCCATTGGAACTGGTCTGGGGTGTCTACATAGGTACTGGTCTGGGTGTCTCCATGGGAACTAGTCTCCGGCGTCTCCATGAGAAATGTTCAAGGTTTCTCCATGAGCACTCTACTGGGGTGTCTCTATAGCAACTGGTATGGTGTGTCTCCATGTGTACTAGTCTTGGGTATCTCCAACAGTACTGGTTTGGGATATCTCCAAGGGAACTTGTCTGGGGTGTCTCCATGGCCACTGTTATGGTGTGTCTGCATGTGAAATACTCTTGGGTGTCTCCATGAGTACTGGTCTGAAGTGTCACCATGGGAACTGGTCTGGGGTTTTACCATAGTAAGTGGACTTGTTGTCTCCATGTGAACTGTTGTGTGGTGACTTCATGTCAACTATACAGGGATGTCTCCATGGGCGGTAGTCCGTAGTTTCTCCTTGGGAACTGTTCTGGCTTTTCTCCATGGCAACTGGTCTGTAGTGTCTTCATGGCAACTGGTCTCGGTGTCTCCATGGCAAGTTGACTTGGGTGTCTCCAAGGGAGCTAGACTGGAGTGTCTCCTTGGGAACTGGTCTGGGATATTTCCATGGCAACTGGTGTGTGGTGTCTCAATGGCAACTGGAATGCATTGTGTCCATGTGAACTGGACAGTGATGTCTTCAAGGGAGCTACACTGGGGTGTCTCTATGGGGACTGGTCTGGAAAGTGTCCATGGCAACTGGTCTGTGGTGTCTTCATGGCAGCTGGTATGGGTTGTCTCCATTGGAACTTGTCTGGCATGTATCCATAAAAACTGGTCTGGCGTGTCTCCTGGGAACTGGTCTCAGGGTGTCTCAATGGGAGATGGAATGGAGTGTTTCCGTGGGAACTGGTCTGGGCTGTCTCCATGAGAGCTTGAATGTTTCTCCATGGCAACTAAACTGGGTGTCTCCATGGGAGCTAATATGCTGTGTATCCATGGTTGCTGGTCTGGGTTGTCTCCTTTAGAACTTACCTGAAGTGTCTCAATGTGTACTGGTTTGGGGTGTCTCCATGACAACTGTTCTGGGGTGTCTCCATGAAAACAGGTCTTGTTTGTTTCCCTGAGAACTGCACTTTCCAGGGGTGTCCCCTAGGGCACTGGTTTGGGGGTGTCTCCATTGCAACTGGACAGGGGTTCACAATAGGAGCTACACTGGGGTGTCTCCATGCCAACTGGTCTGACATGTCTCCATGAGAACTGGTCTGGGGTGTCTCCATGGCAAATTAACTGGGGTGTTTCCATGGGAGCCAGACTGGGTGTCTCCATGGGAAATGTTCTGGGGTGTCTCCAATGCAACTGGTATGGGGGGTCTCCAGTGGTAATTATTTTCGGGTGTCTCCATGAGTACTAGCCTGGGGTTTCTCCATGGCAACTTGATGGGCGTATTTCCATGGCATCTGGTCTGGGGTATCTCCATGGGAACTAGTCTCCAGTGTCTCCAAGAGTACTGGGGTGTCTTCATAGGAACTGGTCTGGGATGTGTCCATGGGAACTTATCTTGGTTGTCTCCATGAGTCCTAATCTAGGGTTTCTCCATGGGAACTGGTCGGGTGTGTCTCCATGAAACTGGTATAAGGTCTCTCTTTGGCAACAACTCTCTGGTATTTCGAAGAGTACTGGTCTGGGGAGTCTCCATCGCAACTGATCTGGTGTGTCTGCATGAGTTCCGGTATGGGCTGTCTCCATGTGAACTGGTCTGGGATGTCTCCATGGGTCCTGGTATGAGTTGTCTCCATGAGTACTGGTCTGGATGTCTACAAGGGAACTTGTCTCGGGTTTTTCCATGAGTACTGTTTTGGTTGTCTCCATGAATACTCACCTGGCGTGTCTCCATGGGAGCCAGTATGATGTGTCTCCATGGAAACTGGTTTGGGCTGTCTCCATGTGAACTGGTCTGGGGGATCTCCATGGCAACTGGACTGACGTTTTTCAGTGGGAGCCAGATTGTGGTGTCTCCATGGGAACTTGTCTGGGGTGTCTCCATTGCAACTGGTATGGGGTTTCTCCATGGGAACTAGTCTTCATAGAACTGGCCTGGGTTTTCTCCAGGGGAACTGGTCTGTGGTGTCTCCATGGGAACTGGACGGGCATGTTTCTATGGCAACTGGTATGGGTGTCTCCATAGGAACTTGTCTCCAGTCTCCATGACTACCGGTGTGTGGTGTCTCCATGGAACCTCTTCTGTGGTGTGTCCATGGGAACTGATCTGGGTTGTGTACAGGAGTACTATTCTTGGGTTCCTCCAGGAGAACTGGTCTGGGGTGTCTCCATAGAAACTGGACTGACCTGTTTCCATAGAAACTAATATAGGATGTCTCCATGGGAACTAGTCTCAGGTGTCTGCATAAGTACTGGTCTAGGGTTTCTCCATGGGAAATGGTCTGGGTGTTCACCTGGGAACTATTATCAGGTGTCTCCATGAGTACTGGTTTGGGTATCTCCATGAGTAGTGCTCTGAGGTGTCTCCATGGTAACTGGTCTGAAGTGTCTCCATATAAACTGGTCAGGGGTGTCTCAATGTGAACTGGTTTGTGTGTCTAAATAGCAACTGGTATGGGGAGTCTCCATTGGAACTAGTCTCGGGTGTCTCCAGTTGCACTGGTCTGGGATATCTCATGGGAACTGTTCTGGAGTGTCTGCATGTCAACTGGACTGGCGTGTTTCCATGACAACTGGTATAGTGTTTCTCCATGGCAACTGGTATGGAATTCTACATGGGAAATAGTCTCGGGTGCCTCCATGAGTACTGGTTTGTGGTGTCTCCAGAGGAATGTGTCTGGTGTGTTTCCATGGCAACTGGACTGGGGTGTCTCCATGCAACTGGTATAGCGTCTCTCTATGGGAACAATTTTCATCAAGAAGCTCTTCAAGCTCTTTTGGTGCAAAATCCTCAAATTACCCAACAAGAGCTTGCGACAACTTTAAATTGTTCACAAAAAACAATTTCCAATCAATTGCGTGCACTTGGCAAAGTCCAAAAGTTTGGAAAATGGGTTCCTCATGAGTTGACCGACAACAACCGTAATCAAAGAGTCACAATTTGCAGTTCGCTCCTCTCTCATCAAAACCGTTTGCCGTTTTTAGAGCAAATTGTTATCGGAGATGAAAAATGGGTGCTGTGTGTTAATTTGAAAAGGCGGCCTCAATGGTTGGACAAAAATGAGGCTCTGCAGCCCACGCCAAAACCTGACTTGCATGCGAAAAAAAAAAAAGTGATGTTGTGTGTTTGGTGGAATTTTAAAGGAATTCTTCATTATGAACTTATACCATCTAACCAAACCATTACAAGTGCAGTGTATAGTGCCCAATTGGAAAGGTTAGCCCAAGCTTTAAGAGAAAAAGAACCCGCGCTGATTAATCGGAAGGGTGTAATTCTTCACCACGATAACGCACGACCGCATACTGCAAGAATCACTGCTGAAAAACTGCGCCAGTTGGAATGGGAAGTTCTCCCTCAACCTGCATATTCTCCTGATATTGCGCCTTCCGAGTACCATTTGTTTCGTTCTTTGCAAAACTTTCTTCTTGGAAAAAAATTTAATAATGAAGAATGCCTCAAAAATGCATTGACCGAATTTTTTGCATCAAAAGCACAAGAATTTTACAACAGAGGGATTAAAATGCTTCCTGAGCATTGGGCATAAGTAGGAGAAAACAACAGCAACTATATTGTTGATTAAATTTTGTTGTATTGTTTAAATAAATTCGATTTAAAAAAAAGTATTAGAAAACGACATTAATTATTACTAGACCTAATACATTTAAAATTTACTGGCCTGTTTGAGGCGGAACCAGATTGTGGTGTCTCCATGGGAACTTGTCTGGGGTGTCTCCATTGAAAGTTGTATGGGGTTCCTCCATGGGCACTAGTCACAGGTGTCTTCATGAGTGCTGGCCCGGGTTGTCTCCATGGAAACTGGTGTGGGGTATCTCCATGGGAACTAGTCTCCGGTGTCTCCATGAGTACTGGTGTGTGGAGTCTCCATGGATACTGGTCTGGGGTGTGTCCATGGGAACTGATCTATTTTTTTACATGAGTACTAGTCTTGGGTTCCTCCATGGAAACTGGTCTGGGGTGTCTCCATAGAAACTGGACTGGCCTGTTTCCATAGAAACTAATATAGGATATCTCCATGGGAACTAGTCTCAGGTGTCTGCATAAGTACTGGTCTGGAGTGTCTCCATAGGAAATGATCTTGGTGTTCTCCTGGGAACTATTCTCAGGTGTCTCCATGAGTACTGGTTTGGGTGTCTCCATGAGTAGTGCCCTGTGGTGTCTCCATGGGAACTGGTGTGACGTGTCTCTATGGAAACTGGTCTGGGGAGTCTACATGGGAATTAGCCTCATGTGTCTCCATGAGGACTGGTCTGGGGTGTCTCAAGGGAACTCATTTGGGTGTCTCCATGTCAACTGGACTGGCGTGTTTCCATGGCAACTTGTATAGGGTGTCTCCATGGCAACTGATATGGGAACTACATGGGAACTAATCTCGGGTTCCTCCATGAGTACTGGTTTGTGGTGTCTCTACAGGAATGGGTCTGGTGTGTTTCCATGGCAACTGGACTGGGGAGTCTCAATGGCAGCTTGCCTAGCATGTTTCCATGGCAACTGGTATGGCTGTCTCCATGGGAACTGGTCTGGGATGTCTCCATGTGTCCTGGTATGAGGTGTCTCCATGAGTACTGGTCTGGGTATCTCCATTAGTACTCCACTGGTGTCTCCCCAAGGGAATTGGTCTGATGTTTCTCCATGGTAACTAGTCTGGGGTGTCCCCATGTGAACTGGTCTGGAGTGTCTCCATGGCTTGTTTCCATGGCAACTGATATGCAGTGTCTCAGTGTGAACTGGTCTGGGGTGTATACATGGCAAATTGACTGGCGTATTTGAGTTGGACCAGATTGTGGTGTCTCCATGGGATCTGGTCTGGGGTGTCTCCATTACAATTAGTACCGGGTTTCTCCATGGGAAGTAGTCTCTGGTGTCTTCATGAGTACTGTCCTGGTTTTCCTCCAGGGGAACTGGTCCATGATGTCTGCCTGGTATGGGCTGTCTCCATGGGAACTGGTCTCTGGTGTCTCCATGAGTACTGTTGTTTGTTGTCTCCATTTAAACTGGTCTAGGGTGTGTCCATGGGAACTGATCTGTGTTGTGTCCATGAGTACTAGTCTTGGATGCCTCAATGGAAACTGGTCTGGAGTGTCTCCATAGAAACTGGACTGGCCTGTTTTCATAGAAACTAATATAGGAAGTGTCCAAGGGAACTAATCTCAGGTGTCTGCATAAGTACTGGTCTGGGGTATTTCAATGGGACATGGTCTGGGTGTTCTCCTGGGAACTATTCTCAGGTGTCTCCATGAGTACCAGTTTGGGTGTCTCTATGAGTAGTGCTCTGGGGTGTCTCCATGGGAACTGGTTTGTGGTGTCTCAATAGCAACTGGTATGGCGAGTCTCCATGGGAACTAGCCTCGTGTGTCTCCATGAGTACTGGTCTGGGGTGTCTCATGAGAACTGGTCTGGGGTGTCTCCATGTCAACTGGACTGACATGTATCCACGGCAACTTGTATAGTGTGCCTCCATGGCAACTGGTATGGGGTGTCTATATGGGAACTAGTCTCAGGTGCCTCCATGAGTACTGGTTTGTGGTGTCTCCACAGGAATGTGTCTGATTTGTTTCCACGGCAACTTGTATAGTGTGCCTCCATGGCAACTGGTATGGGCTGTCTGCATGGGAACTTGTCTTGGATGTCTCCATGGGTCCTGATATGAGATGTCTCCATGAGTACTGGTCTGGGTGTCTTGAAGGGAACTAGTCTCGGGTTTTTTCATGAGTACTGGTCTGGCTGTCTCCATGAGTACTCGACTCGTGTCTCTCCAAGGGAATTGGGCTGATGTGTCTCCATGGTAACTAGTCTGGGGTATCCCCATGTGAACTGGTCTGGGGTGTCTCCATGGCAACTGGACTGGCTTGTTTCCATGGCAACTGATATGCAGTGTCTCTGTGTGAACTGGTCTGGGATGTATACATGGCAAATTGACTGGCGTATTTGAGTTGGACCAGATTGTGGTGTCTCCATGGAATCTGGTCTGGGGTGTCTCCATTACAACTAGTACGGGGTTTCTCCATGGGAATTAGTCTCGGGTGTCTTCATGAGTACTGGCCTGGTTTTCCTCCAGGGGAACTGGTCCATGATGTCTGCATGGCAACTGGACTGTTGTGTTTCCATGGCAATGGGTATGGGGTGTCTCCATGGGAACTAGTCAATGGTGCCTCCATAAGTACTGGTTTGTGGTGTCTCCACAGGATGGGTCTGGTTTGTTTCCATGGCAACTGGACTGGGTTTTCTCAATGGCAACTGGCCTGGCATGATTGCATGGCAAAGTGGTATGGGCTGTCTCCATGGGAACTGTTCTGGGATTTCTCCATATGTCCTCGTATGAGGTGTCTCCATGAGTACTGGTCTGGGTATCTCCAGGAGCACTCCACTGGCGTTGCTCCATGGGAATTGATCAGATGTATCTGCATGGAAACTAGTCTGGGGTGTCTCCATGTGAACTGGACTGTCGTGTCTCCAGGTTATATGGTATGGGGTGTCTCCATGGGAACTAGTCTCTGCTGTCTCCATGAGTACTGGTATTTGGTGTCTCCATGGAAACTGGTCTGGGGTGTGTCCATGGGAACAGATATGGGTTGTGTCCATGAGTACTAGTCTTGGGTACCTCCATGGGAATTGGTCTGGGGTGTCTCCATAGAAACTGGGCTGGCCTGTTTCCATAGAAACTAATATAGGATGTCTCCATGGGAACTAGTCTCGGGTGCCTCCAAGAATACTGGTTTGTGGTGTCTAAACAGGAATATGTCTGGTGTGTTTCCATGGCAACTGGACTGGGGTGTCTCCATGGAAACTGGAGTGGCTTGTTTCCATGGCAACTGGTCTTGGGTGTCCCCATGGAAGCTAGTTTAGTATATCTCCTAGACTACTGATCTGGGGTGTCCCAATGACAACTGGCCTGGCATGTTTCCATCACAACTGGTATGTTGTGCCTCTATGGAAATGAGACAGGTGACTGCATGAGTACTGGTGTGTATTCTCTCCATGGAAATTGGTCTGGGGTGTGTCAATGGGAACTGATCTGGGTTGTGTCCATCAGTACTAGTCTTGGGTGCCTCCATGGGAACTAGTCTGTGGTGTCTCCATAGAAACTGGACTGGCCTGTTTCCATAGAAACTAATATAGGATGTCTCCATGGGAACTAGTCTCAGGTGTCTGCATAAGTACTGGTCTGGAGTGTCTCCATGGGACATGATCAAGGTGTTCCTTTGGGAACTATTCTCAAGTGTCTCCATGAGTACTGGTTTGGGTGTCTCCATGAATAGTGCTCTGGGATGTCTCCATGGGAACTGGTCTGAGGTGTCTCCATGGAAACTGGTCTAGGGTGTGTCCATGTGAACTTGTTTGCGGTGTCTCAATATCAACTAGTATGGGGAGTCTCCATGGGAACTAGCCTCGTTTTTCTCCATGAGTACTGGTCTGGGGTGTCTCAAAGGATCTGGTCTGGGTTGTCTCCATGTCAACTGGACTGGCGTGTTTCCATGGAAACTTGTATAGGGTGTCTCCATGGCAACTGGTATGGGGTGTCTACATGGGAACTAGTCTCGGGTGCCTCCATGAGTACTTATTTGTGATGTCTCCAAAGGAATGTGTCTGGTCTGTTTCCATGGCAACTGCTATGGGCTGTCTCCAAGTGAACTGGTCTGGGATGTCTCCATGGGTTCTGATATGAGGTGTCTCCTTGAGTACTGGTCTGGGAGTCTCAAAGGGAACTATTCACAGGTTTTTCCAATGAGTACTGGTTTGGGTGTCTCCATGAGTACTCGACTGGAGTTTCTTTATGGGAATTGGTCTGATGTGTCTCTATGGAAACTAGTCTGGGGTGTCCCCATGTGTACTGGACTGGGGTGTCTCCATGGCAACTGGACGGGCATGTTTCCATTGCAACTGATATGCGTGTCTCCATGTGAACTGGTCTGGGGTGCCTAAATGACAAATTGACTGACATGTTAAAGTAGGAACCAGATTGTGGTGTCTCCATGGGAACTTGTCTGGTGTGTCTCCATTGCAACTGGTATGGGGTTTCTCCATGGGAACTTGCCTGGGGTGTGTCCATGTGAAGTGATCTGGGTTGTTTCCATGAGTACTAGTCTTGGGTGACTCCATGGGAAATGGTCTGGGGTTTCTCCAGGGGAACTGTTCTGGGTGTATCCATGGTCACTTGACTGGCATGGTTCCATGGGAGACAGATTGGTGTTTCTCCATGTGAACAATTCTCAAGTGTATGCATAAGTACTGGTCTGGGGTGTCTCCATGGGAAATGGACTGGGATGTCTCCATGGGTAATAGTATTAAATGTGTCTATGACTACTGGTCTGAGTGAGTGTTCCCATGGGACCTAGTCTGGAGTGTCTCCATGAGTACTCATCTGGGGTGACTCCATGGAAACTTGTCTTGGTTGTCTCTATGGCACCTGGTATGAGGATTCTCCTTGGGAACTACCTTAGGGTACCTTCATGAGTACTAGTCTTGGGTGTCTCCATGGGAACTGGACTGACGTGTTTCCATGGCAACTGATAGTTTTTCTCCATGGCAACTGGTATGGGGTGTCTACATGGGAACTAGTCTCCTGTGTCTCTATGAGTATTGGTTTGTGGTGTCTCCAGGAGAATTGGTCTGGTGTGTTTCCATGGCAACTGGTCTGAGGTGTCCCCATTGGAACTAGTCTGCATCTCTTCAAAAGTATTGATTTAGAGTGTCTCCTTGGGAACTAGTCTCGGGTGTCTCCATGAGTACTGGTCTGGGATGTCTCCAAAGGAACTGGACTGGGGTGTCTTCATGGGTACTGGTCTTGGGTATCTCCATGCAAACTGGTCTCGGGTCTCTCCACGTCAACTGGACTGGTGTGTTTCCATGGCAACTGGTTTGGTTGTCTCCATGGGAACTAGTCTCCAGTGTCTCCATGAATCCTGGTATGCGTTGTCTCCATGGGAATTGGTATGGGGTATGTCCATGGGAACTGATTTGGGTTGTCTCCATGAGTACTGGTCTGGGGTGCCCCCATGGCAAATTGGCTGGCATAATTCCATGGGAGTCGGACTGGGGTGTCTCCACAGTATCATGTCTGGAGTGTCTCCATTACTACTGGAAGGGGTCTCTCCATGAGAACTAGTCTTTGGTGCCTCCATGAGTACTAGCCTTTGGTGTCTCTATGGGAACTGGTGTGTGATATCTCCATGGCACCTGGACTGCCATATTTCCTTGGCAACTGGTCTGGGATGTCTCCATGGGAACTAGTCTCCAGTGGCTCCAAGAGTACTGATCTGTGGTATCTCCATGGGAACTGGTCTGGTGTGTCTCCTCGGGAACACGTCTCGGGTGTCTCCATGAGTTCTGGTGTGAGGTGTCTCCATGGGAACTGGTGTAGGGTGTATCCATGGGAACCGGTCTGGAGTGTATTCATTGCAACTTGACTGGCATGTTTCCGTGGGAGCCAGACTGGGGCGTCTCCATGTTAACTAGTCTCAAGTGTCTGCATAGGTACTGGTCTGGGGTGTCTCCATGGCAACTGGTCTGAGGTGTCTTTATGGAAACTGGTCTGGGGTGTGTCCATGTCACCTGGTATGGGGAGTTTCCCTGGGAACTACCATAGGGTGCCTACCTGAGTACTAGTCTGGGGTGTTTCCATGGGAAAAGGACTGTGGTGTTTCCATGTAAAATGGACTGGCGTGTTTCCATGGCAACTGGAATAGGTTCTCTCCATGGGAACTGGTATGTGGTGTCTTCATGGGAACTAATACCAGATGTCTCAGTGAGTACTGGTTTGCGGTGTCTCCAGGAGAATTGGTCTGGTATGTTTCTGTGGCAACTGGAGTGGCATGTTTCCATGGCAACCTGTCTGGGGTGTCCCAATTGGAATTAGTATAGGGTGTCTCCATGGTAACTGATCTGGGGTGTCTCCATGGGTACTGTTCTGCTGTGTTTCCATGGCAACAGTACTGGGGTGTCTACATGACAACTGGACTTTAGTGTTTCCATGGCAACTGGTCTGGGGTGCCTCCATGGGAACAAGTCTTGGGTGTCTCCATGAGTACTAATCTAGGGTGTCTCCATGAGTTCTCGTCTTGGTTGACTCCATGTAACTGGTCTGTGGTATTTCCACTGGAATTGGTGTGGGTGTCTCCTTGGCTACTGGACTGGCCTGTTTCCATAGCAATTGGACTGAACTGCTTCCATGGCAACTGTTATGGGGTGTTAGCATGGCAACTGTAATGGGTTATTTCAAAGGGGACTAGTCTCAGGTGTCTCCATGACTACTGGTCTGGAGTGTTTCCATGGGAACTAGTCTGGGATATGGACTGGCGAGTTTCTATGGCAACTGATATGGGGTGTCTCCATGGAAACTAGTCTTGGCTGTCTCCATGAGTTCTGGTTTGTCTTTATATAACTGGACTAGCCTTTATCCATGGGAATTGGTATGGGGTGTATCCATGTCCACTGGACTGGCGTGTTTCCATGGCAACTGGACTGGCTTGTTTCCATGGCAACAGGACGCCTGTTTCTGTGGTAACTGGTACAGGGTGTTTGCATGGCAAATGATATGGGGTTCTCAATGGGAACTAGTCTCAGGTGCCCCCATGAGTACTGGTCTTGGGTGTGTCCGTGGGCACTTTTCTAGGGTATCTCCATGAGAACTGGTCTGGGGTTTCTCCATGGAAACTGTACTGGCATGTTTCAATGGCAACTGGACTGGTGTGTATCCATGGAAATTGGTATGGGGTGTCTTAATGAGTATTGGATTGTGGTGTCTCCATAGTAACTGGTCTGGGGTGTCGCCAAGAGGATTGATCTGGGGTGTCTCCATGGGAATTAGTCTCCGTGTCTCCATGAGTGCTGGTCTCCATGGAAAATGGACTGGTGTGTTTAAATGGCAACTGGTATGGGGTGTCTCCATGGAATATGTTATGTGGAGTCTAAGTGGGAACTAGTCTCGAGTGTCCATGAACTGGTATGGGGTGTCTCCATGGGAACTGATCTGGGGTGTTTAAATGGGAAATGGTTTGGGGTGTCTCCATGGGAACTAATCTCTGGTGTCTCCATGAGAATTGGTCTGGGTTTCTTCATGAGTACTCGTCTGTGATGTTCCCATGAGTACTCGTCTGTGGTGTCTCCATAGCAGCAGGTATGGTGTGTCTCCATGGCAACTAGCCTTGGGTTTCTCCAACATTACTGGTTGGGGTATCCCATGGGAACTGTTCTAAGGTGTCCCATGGCCACTGTTATGGGGTGTCTCCATGTGAACTAGTCTCGGGTGTATCCATGAGTACTGCGTTGGGGTATCTCAATGGGAACTGGTCTGGTGTTTCTCCATGGTTACTGGGCTGGGGTGTCTCCATGGAAACTGAACTGGCGTTTTTAAATGGCAACTGGTATGGGGTGTCTCCAGGCAAATGTCATGGGGAGTTTAAGTAGGAACTAGTCTCGAGTGTCCTCAAATTCTGGTATATGGTCTCTTCAAGGTAACTTGTCTGGGGTTTCTACATGAGAAATGGGTTGGGGTTTCTCCATGGGAACTGGTTGGGGTGACTATATTGGAACAGGTCTGAGGTGGCTCCGTGGTAACTGACTGGTCTGTTTTCATGGCAACTGGTATGGGGTGTCTTAATGGGAACTAGTCTCGGCTGTCTACATTGGAACTGGTCTGGGATGTCTGCCTGGGAAGGGTACTGGTGTGTCTCCATAAAAACTCGTCTGGGGTATCTCCATGGCTACTGTTGGGGAGTGTCTCAATAGCAAATGGACTGGTGTCTTTTCATGGCAACTTTTATTGGGTGTCGGTATGGCAACTGATATGTGGTGTCACCATGACAACTATTCTCGGATGTCTCCATGAGTACTGGAATGGGTTGTCTCCATGGAAACTGCTCTGGGGTCTCTCAATGGAATTGGTGTGGTGTGTCTCCATGGCCACTAGATTGGCCTGTTTCCATGGCAACTGGACTGGTGTGTTTCCAAGGCAATGGGATTGACCTGTTTCCATGGTAACTGGTATGGGGTGTTTGTATGGCAACGGATATGGGGTGTCTCCATGGGAACTACTCTCGGGTGTCTGCATAAGTACTGGTCTGGGATATCTCCATGGGAACTGGTTTGGGGTTTCTGCATGGAAACTTGTCTGGGGTATCTCCCTGGCAAATTGACTGGCATTTTTCCATGGCAACTTGTATGGCGTGTCTCAATGTGAACTGGTCTCGGGTGTCTCCATGAGTACTGCTCTGTGGTCTCCAGGAGAACTGGTCTGCAGTGTTTCCATGGCAACAGTACTGGGGTGTCTACATGACAACTGGACTGTCGTGTTTCCATGGCAACTGCTCTGGGGTGTCTCTATGGGAAAAAGTCTTGGGTGTATACATGAGTTCTAGTCTGGGGTGTTTCCATGGGTACTGGTCTGGGATGTCTCCATGGCACCTGGTATGGGGTCTATCTATGGGACAATTCTATCATGTCTCCATGAGTACTAGTCTAGGGTGTCTCCATTTGAAATGGTCAGGGGTGTCTCCATGGCAACTGCTATGGCGTGTTTCCATTGCAACTGCTCTTGGGTGTCTCCATGGGAACTGATCTGGGGTTCCTCCTTACGAACTTGTCTTGGGTGTCTTTTTGGCAACATGACTGGTGTGTTTCCTTGGCAACTAGTATGTGTCTCCATGGGAACTAGACTTGAGTGCCTCCATTAGAACTGGTCTGGGGTATCTCCAAGGAAATTTGTCTGGGGTCTCTCCATAGCAACTGGATTGGTGTGTTTACATGGCAACTGGACTTGGGTGTCTACATAGCAACTGGTATGAGGTGTCTCAATGTGAACTAGTCCCAGGTGTCTCCATGACTACTGGTTTGGGGTGTCTCCATGGGAACTTGTCTGGTGTGTCTCCATGGCAATTGGACTGGCATGTTTCCATGGCAGCTGGTATGGGGTGTCTCCAAGAGTACTAGTCTGGGGTGTCCCATGAGAACTGGTCTGGACCGTCTCCATGGGATCTCGTCTGGGGTGTCTCCATGAGTATTGGTGTGGGTTGTCTACCTGGTACCTTGTCTGGGGTGTCTCCTTGGAAACTGGACTGGCATGTCTACTTCGCAACTGGACTGGTGTGTTTCCATGGCAACTGAACTGGCGTGTTTCCATAGCAACTGAAATGGGGTGTCTGCATGGCAACTGATATAGGGTTTCTCCATGGTTACTAGTCTAGGGTGTTTCCATGAGTGCTGGTCTCAGTGACTCATGAGTACTCATCTGGAGTGTCTTCATGGGAACTGGTCTGGGTTGTCTTCACATGAACTGGTCTGTGGTGTTTCCATGGCAACTGGTCTGGTATGTCTCATGGCAACTGGACTGGTGTTTTACTAGTTCCCATAGTGTTTCTCCATGGGAATAGTCTCAGGTTTCTCCTTGAGAACTGTTCTGAAGTTTGTCCATGGGAACTTGTTTGGTGTGTCTCCATGAGGACTGTTATGGGGTGTTTCCATGGGAACTCATCTGCAGCATCTCCATGTGAACTGATCAAAGATATCTCCTTGAGAACTGATCTGGCCTGTTTAAATGAGTGCTGGTCTGGTGACTCATGAGTCACCAATGCAACTGGTCTTGGGTGTCTCCATGGAAACTGGTCTGGGGTTTCGCCATGGAAACTTGTTGGGGGTGTCTCTCTTGCACCTGAACTGGTGTGTTTCCATGGCCACTGGTATGTGGTGTCTCAATGTGAACTAGTCTCCGCTGTCTCCATGAGTTCTGCTCTGGGGGGTATGCACGGGAACTTGTCTGGGGTGTCTCCATGGAAACTGGACTGTCATGTTTTCATGGCAAGTGATATAAGGTTTCTCAATGAAAAACAGACTTGGGTGTCTCCATGAGAACTGGTCTTGTGTATCTCCATGTGAACTGTTCTGGGGTTTCTCCATGGGAAATTTTCTGGGTTGTCTCCATTGCAACTGGACTGGATCCTTTCCATGGCAACTGGTATGGGGTGTCTCATTGGGAACTGGTCTGGGGAGTCTCCATGGCAACTGGACTGGCTTGTTAGCATGGAAAAGAGTATGGGGTGTTTCCATGGCAAATGTTATGGGTTGTTTTCAAAGGAACTAGTCTCCGGGGTCTCCAGGATTACTGGTCTGGTGTACCTTCATGTGAACTGTTCTGGGATGTCTCCATGGTAACTGGTCAGGGGAGTCTCATTGGAAACTGTTGAAAGTGTTTTCATGGCAACTGGACGGGCCTGTTTCCATGGCAACTTGTATGGGGTGTCTGCATGGCAACTGATATGGAGTGTCTTCAGTGGAACTGGTCTCGGTTCTCTCCATGACTACTGGTCTGCGTGTCTCCATGAGAACTCTTCTGGGGTGTCTCCATGGGAACTGTTCTGGGGTTTCTCCAAGGGAACTTCTCTGGGGTGTCTCCTTGGCAACTGGAATGGCGTTTTTCCTTGGCAATTGGTGTGGGGTATCTCTATGGGAACTGCTCTTGGGTGTTTTGTGGAGTAGTGGTCTGGGATCTACAGGGGAACTGGACTGGGAAGTCTCCATGGCAAATGGACTGGCATGTTTCCATGGCAACTGCTCTGGGGTGTCTCCATAGGAACTAGTGTCGGGTGTCTCCATGAGTACACGTTTAGGGTGTATCCATAGGAAGTGGTCTGGGCTGTCTGCATGGCAACTGGACTGGCATGTTTTCATGGCAACTGGTATGGTGTCTCTCCATGGGAATCAGTTTGAGGTGTTCCATGAGTACTGGTCTGAGGTCTCCAGGGGAACTGGTCTGGGTTGTTTCCATGGCAAGTATACTGGGTTATCTCCATAGCAACTGGACTGGTGTGTTTCAATTGCAACTGGTCTTGGGTGTCTCCATGGGAACTGGTAAGTTGTATCTCCATAGGAAATAGTCTCGGGTGTCTCCATGATTACTTGTGTGGGGTTTCTCCATGGCAACTGGTCTAGTGTGTTTCCATTGCAACTGGTCTTGGGTGTCTCAATGGGAACTGGTCTGGTTTTCCACATGGGAACTTGTCTGGTGTGTCTCCCTGGCAACTGGACAGGCGTGTTATCATGGCACCTGGTATGGGTTGTTTCCATGGGAACTCGTTTGGGGTGTCTCCATGAGTACTGGTCTGGGGTGTCTCCATGGGAGCTAGTCTCCTCTCTCCCTGTCTGCTGGTCTCGGTGACTCATGAGTACTCGTCTGGAGTGTCTCCATGGGAATTTGTTTTTTGGTGTGTCCATGGGAACTACTCTGGGATGTGTCCATGGGACCTGGTCTGTGGTGTATCCATGGGAACTGGTCTGGGTTGTTTCATGGCCATTGGACTGGTGTTTTACTAGTTCCCATGGTGTTTCTCCATGGGAACTAGTCCAGGTGTCTCCATGAGTACTTTTCTGAAGTTTCTCCATGAGAACTGGTCTTGAGTGTCTCCATGGAAACTTGTCTGCTGTTTCTCCATGAGTGCTGTTATGGGGTGTCTCCATGGGAACTCATCTAGGGTGTCTCCATGTTATCTGGTCAAAGATTTCTCCATGGGAACTGTTCTGGTGTGTTTCCATGAGTGCTGGTCTCAGTGAGTCATGAGTCACCATTGCAACTGGCCTTGGGTGTCTCCAAGGGAACTGGTCTGGGGTTTCTCCATGGAAACTTGTCTGGGGTGACACCCTGGCCACTGAAATGGCGTGTTTCCATAGCAACTGGTATGGTGTGTCTCCATGGGAACTAGTCTCGGGTGTCTCCATGAGTACTGCTCTGGGTTATATCCATGGGAACTGTTCTGTTGTGTCTCCATGGCAACTGGTATGGGGTGTCTCAATGTGAACTAGTCTCCGCTATCTACATGAGTTCTCGTCTTGGGGGTATGCATGGGAACTTGTCTGGGGTGTCTCTATGGCAACTGGAATATCGTTTTTCCATGGCAACTGATATATTGATAAAATTTCTCCATGGAAAACAGTCTCGAGAGGCTCCATGACAAGTGGTCTGGGATATTATATGCGAACTGGTGTAAGGTGTCTCCATGGCAACTGGATTGCGTGTTTCCATGGAAACTGGTATGAAGTTTTTCCATGGCAAATGGTAGGGGGTGTCTCAATTGGAACTAGTCTCTGGTGTCTCCATGAGTACTGGTTTGGTGTGTCTCCATGGGAACTGTTCTGGGTTTTTTCCATGGGAACTTTTCTGGGTTGTCTCCTTGGAAACTAGACTGGATGGTTTCCATGAAAACTGGTATGGGGTGTCTCAATGGGAACTCGTTTGGGGTGTCTCCATGGCAACTGGACGGGCATGTTTCCATGAAAAATGATATGGCATGTGTCCATGGCTAATGTTATAGGGTGTGTCAATTGCAACTTGTCTCTGGTGTCTCCATGAGTACTGGTGTGCGTTGTCTCCATGGGAACTGGCATTCGGTTTGTCCATGGGAACTGATTTGGGTTGTCCCCATGAGTACTAGTCTGGGGTGTCTCCATGGGAACTGGGCTGGTGTATCTCCATGAGTACTGGTCTGTGGTGACTCCATAGCAAATGAACTGGAGTGTATCCATGGCAATTGTTATTGGGTGTCTCCATTGAAATTTGTCTTGGGTGTCTCCATGAGTACTGATCTGGAGTTTCTAAATTTTAACAGGTCTGTGGTGTCTCTATGAGAACTGGTCTGGGGTGTCTCCATGGCCCGGGCCTTGAGTGTTACCATAACAACTGGTATAGGGTGTCTCCGTGAGTACTGTTCTTGGGTGTATCCATGGAAACTGGTCTGAGGTTTCTCCATGGGAACTTGTCTGGGGTGTCTCCATGCAAACTGGACTGGCGTGATTCCATGGCGACTGGTATGGGGTGAATTCATGGAAAGTAGACTGGGGTGTCTCCAGGTGTACTTGTCTGGGGTGTCCATGGGAACTAATCTCCGGTATCTCCATGAGAATTGGTCTGGGTATCTCCATGAGTACTCCTCTGTGGTGTCTCCATAGCAACTGGTATGGTGTGTCTCCATGAGAACTATTCTTGGGTTTCTCCAACAGTACTGGTCTGGGGTATCTCCATGGAAACTGGTCTGTGGTATCTCCATCATCACTGTTATGGGGTGTCTCCAGGTCAACTAGTCTCAGGTGTCTCCATGAGTACTGCTCTGGGTTATTTCCATGGGAACTGATCTGTTGTGTCTCCATGGAAACTGGTCTGGGTTGTCTCCAAGGACACTGTTCTGGGGTGTCTCCATGTGAACTAGTCTAGGATGTCTCCATGAATACTGGTCTGTGTTGTCTCCATGGAAACTGGACTGGAGTATTTAAATGGCAATTGGTATGGGGTGTCTCCCTGAAAAATGGTCTGGCATGTCTACATTGGAAATGGTTTGTGGTGTCTCCATGGGAACTGGTTGGGGTGACTACACTGGAACATGTCTGAGGTGTCTCCATGGCAACTATACTGGCCTGTTTTCATGGCAACTGTTATGGGCTGTCTTAATGGGAACTAGTCTCGGCTGTCTACACTGGAACTGGTTTCGGATGCCTTCATGGGAACGGTTCTGGGGTGTCTCCATAGAAACTGGTCTGGAGTATTTCCGTGGCCACTGGTCTGGGGTATCTATATAGCAACTGAACTGGCATCTTTTCATGGCATCTGGTGTTGGGTGTCTGGATGGCATCTGATTTGGGTGTCACCATGATAACTAGTCTCAGATGTCTCCATGAGTACTGGCGTGTGTTGTCTCCATAGGAACTGCTCTGGGGTGTGTCCATAGGAATTGGTGTGGGGTGTATACATGGCCTCCGGACTGGCCTGTTTCCATGTCAACTGGACTGGTGTGTTTCCAAGGCAACGGGACTGGCCTATTTCCATGGTAACTGGTATGGGGTGTTTGCATGGCAACTGATATGGGGTGTCTCAAAGGGAACTAGTCTCAGGTTTTTACATGAGTACTGGTCTCGGATGTCTCCATAAAAACTTGTCTCTGGTATCTCCATGAGTACTGGTTTGTGGTTTCTCCATGGCAAGTGGACTGGCGTGTTTCCATGGCAACTTGTATGGGGAGTCTACAGGGAACTAGTCTGGGGTGTCTCCATGAGTACTGGTTTGTGGTGCCTCCAGGACCATTGGTCTGGTGTGTTTCTGTGGCTACTGGAGTGGCATGTTTCCATGGCAACTCATCTCTGGTGTCCCCATTGGAACTAGTCTAGGGTGTCTCCATGATTACTGGTCTGGGCTGTCTCCATGGAAACTGGTCTGTGGCGTCTTCATGTCAACTGGTATGGGGTCTCTCCATTGTAACAAGTCTCAGGTGTGTGCATGAGTACTGGTCTTTGGTTTCTCCATGGGAACTGGTTTGGTGTTTCTCCATGGAAACTTGTCTGGGGTGTTTCCCTGGCAACTTGACTGTTGTTTTCCATGGCAACTGGTATGGAGTGTCTCAATGTGAGCTAGTCTCAGGGGTCTCCAGGAGTAATGCTCTGCAGTCTCCAGGGGAACTGGTTTGGGATGTCTCAATGGCACCTGGTATGGGGTGTATCTATGGGAACAGATATAGCGTGTCTCCATGAGTACTAGTCTAGGGTGTCTTCATTTGAACTGGTCAGGGTTGTCTCCATGGCAACTGCTCTGGCATGTTTCCATTGCAACTGCTCTTGGGTGTCTCCATAGGAACTGATCTGGGATTTCTCCATAGGAACTAGTCTGGGGTATCTCTTTGGCAACTGGAATGGTGTGTTTACATGGCAAGTGGTATGGGGTGTCTCCTTAAGTACTATTTTTGAGTGTCTACATGGGAATTGGTCTGAGGTTTCTCCATGGGAACATGTCTGTGGAACCTCCATGCCAAATAGACTGTTGTGATTCCATGGCAATTGCTATGAGTTGACTCCATGGAAAGTAGTCTGGGGTGTCTTTTTGTGTACTGGTCTGGGTATTTCCATGGGAACTAATCTCTGGTGTTCCATGAAAATTGGTCTGGGTGTCTCCATGGGAACAGGTATGGGGTGTCTGCATGGGAACTGGACTGGCGTATTTCCATGGCAACTGGTATTTGGTTTCTCCATGGGAACAAGTCTGGGGTATCTCCATGGCAACTGGTCTGGGGTGTCGCTATACCAACTGGTCTGGGTTTTCTATATAGCAACTGGTATGGGGTGTGTCCATGGGAACTAGTCTCAGGTTTCTCCTTAAGTACTGGTCTAGGGTGATTCCATGGAAACTAGTCTGGGGTGTCTCTATTGGAACTGGTTTCAGGTGTCTCGATGGAAACTGGTCTAGGGTGTCTCCATTAGTACTGGTCTGGGGTGTCTCTATGGCAACTGGACTGGCATGTTTCCATGGCAACTGATATACCATGTCTGCATGTGAACTGGTCTGGGGTGTCTACATGGCAAACTGACTGGCTTGCTTAAGTCAGAACCAGATTGTGGTGTCTCCATGGGAACTTGTGCGGGGTGTCTCCATTGCAACTGGTATGGGTTGTCTTCATGGGAACTTGTCTCAGGTGTCTTCATGAGTACTGGCCTGGGTTGTCTCCAGGGGAACTAGTCTGTGGTGTCTCCATGGCAACTGGACTGGCATGTTTACATGGCAACTGTTATGGTGTGTCTCCATGAGAACTGGTGTGTGGTATCTCCATGGAAACTGGTCTGGGGTGTGTCCATGAGTACTAGTCTTGAGTGCCTCAATGGGAACTGGTCTGGGGTGTCTTCATAGAAACTGTCCTGGCCTGTTTCCATAGAAACTAATATAGAATGTCTTTATGGAAAATAGTCTCAGGTGTCAGCATAAGTACTGGTCTGGGGTTTCTCCATGGGACATGGTCAAGGTGTTCTCCTGGGAACTATTCTCAGGTGTCTCCATGAGTACTGGCTTGGGTGTCTCCATGAGTAGTGCTCTGTGGTGTCTCCAAGGGAACTGTTCTGGGGTGTCTTCGTGGAAACTGGTCTGGGGTGTCTCCATAGCAACTGGTATGGGGTGTCTACATGAGAACTAGTCTCGGGTGCCTCCATGAGTAATGGTTTCTGGTGACTCCACAGGAATGGGTCTGGTGTGTTTCCATGGCAATTGGACTGGGCTGTCTCAAAGGCAACTGGTCTGGCATGTTTCCATGGCAACTGATATGGGCTGTCTCCATGGTAACTGGTCTGGTATGTCTCCATGGGTCCTGGTATGAAGTGTCTCCATGAGTACTGCACTGTGTGTCTCCAAGGGAACTAGTCTCCGGTTTTTCCATGAGTATTGGTCTGCGTGTCTCCATGAGTACTCATCTGGTGTGTCTCCATGGAATTGTCTGATGTGTCTGCATGGAAACTAGTCTGGGATGTCTCCATATGAACTGGTCTGTGGTGTCTCCCTGGCAACTGGATTGGCATGTTTCCATTGCAACTGATATGCCGTGTATCCATGTGTACTGGTCTGGAGTGCCTATATGGCAAATTGACTGGCGTGTTTCATTCTGCACGAGATTGCGGTGTCTCCATGGGAACTTGTCTGGGGTGTCTCCATAGCAACTGTTATTGGTTTTATCCATGGGAACTAGTCTCAGTTGTCTTCATTAGTACTTGTGTGCAGTGTCTCCATGGGAAATGGTCTGGGATGTGTCCATGGAAACTGATCTGGGTTGTGTCCATGAGTACTAACCTTGGGTGCCTCCATGGGAACTGGTCTGGGTGTATCCATGGCCACTTGACGGGCATGTTTCCATGCGAGCCAGATTGGGTTATCTCCATGTGAACAAGTCTCAAGTGTCTGTACAACTACTGGTCTGGGGTGTCTCCATGGGAAATGGTCTGGGATGTCTTCATGGTTACTAGTATTAAATGTCTCTATGAATACTGGCCTGAGTGTTCACATGAGAACTAGTCTCGAGTGTCTCCATGAGTACTCGCCTTGGGTGTCTCCATGGGAACTGGTCTCATGTCTCCATGAAAACTGGTCTGGGGTGTCTCCAATGCACCTGGTATGAGGATTCTCCTTGGGAACTACCCTAGGGTGCTTCCTTGAGTACTGTTCTTGGGTGTATCCATGGTTACTGAACTGGGGTGTCTCCATGGAAACTGGACTGATGTGTTTCCATGGCAACTGGTATAGTTTTCTCCATGGCAACTGGTATGGGGTGTCTACCTGGGCACTAGTTTTGGGTATCTCATGAGTAATAGTTTGTGGTGTCTCCAGGAGAATTGGTCTTGTGTGTTTTCGTGGCAACTGGTCTGGGGTGTCCCCATTGGAACTAGTCTGGGTGTGTCCAAAAGTAGTGATCTAGAGGGTCTCCCTTGGAACTAGTCTCGGGTATCTCCATGAGTACTGGTCTGGGAGGTCTCCATGGGAACTGATCTGGGGTGTCTTCATGGGTACTGGTTTGGGGTTTCCCAATGGGAACTGGTCTGGGGTCTCTCCATGGCAACTGGACTGGTGTGTTTCCATGGCAACTGGTATGTGGTGTCTCCATTGGAACTAGTCTCCGGTGTCTCCATGAGTACTGGTGTGCGTTTTCATGGGAGCTGGTATGGGGTTTGTCCACGGGAACGTATTTTGGTTTTCTCCATGAGTACTAGTCTGGGGTGCCTCCATGGGAACTGTTCTGGTGTATCTCCATGTGTACTGGTCTTTGATGTCTCCATGGGAACTGGACTGGAGTATTTCCATGGGAAATGGTATGGAGTTTCTCCATGGGAACTAGTCTCGGGTGTCTCCATGAGCACTGGTCTGGGGTGTCTCTATGGGAATAGCTCTGGGGTGTTTCCATGTCAGCTGGTATGGGGTGTCTTCATGAGACCTAGTGTCAGATGTCTCCATGAGTACTGGTGTGCATTATCTACATAGGAACTCGTCTGTTGTGAATCCATAGGAACTGATCTGGGTTGTCTCCATTAGTACTAGTCTGGGGTGTCTCCATAAGAAGTGGTCTGGGGTGTCTCCATGGCAACTGGACTAGCACATTTCCATGGCAACAGTTATGGCATGTCTCCATAGGAGCTGGTCTGGGGTGTCCCAATGGCAAATTGATTGGCATGCTGCCTTGGAGGCAGACTGGGGTGTCAACACGGGAACTGGTCTGGGGTGTCTCCATTACAACTGGTAGGGGTTGTCTCCAATTGAACTTGTCTCTGGGGTCTCCATGAGTCCTGGCTTGTGGTGCCTCCATGGAAACTTGTGTGTGGTGTCTTCATGGCAAGTGGACTGGCATAATTCCATGGCAACTGGTCTGGGGTGTCTCCAAGGGAACTAGTCACAGATGTCTCCAAGAGTACTGATCTGTGGTGTTTCCATGGGAACTGTCTGGAGTGTCTACAACTGGACTAGTGTGTTTCCATGGCAACAGGTATGGGGTGTCTCCAAGGGAACTAGTCTCAGGTGTCTCCATGAGTACTGGTGTGTGACGTCTCCATGGGAACGGGTCTGGGGTCTGTCCACGGGAACTCTTCTCAGTTGTATCCATGAGTATTAGTCTTGGGTTCCTCCATGGGAACTGGTCTAGAGTGTCTCCATTTCAAATTGACTGGCATGTTTCTATGGTAGCAAGAATGTGAAGCCACCATGGGAATGGGTCTGGGGTGTTGCCATGGGAAATGATCTAAGTTGTGTCCATGAGTACTACTCTTGGGTGCCTCCATGGGAACTGGTCTTGGGTGTGTCCATGGGAACTGGTCTAGGGGTATCCATGGCCACTTGACTGGCATGTTTTCATTTTAGCCACATTGTGGTGTCTCCATGTGAACTAGTCTCAAGTGTCTGCATAAGTACTGTTCTGGGGTGTCTCCATGGGAAACAGTCTAGGATGTCTCCATGCGTACTAGGATTAAATGTCTCCATGAGTACTGGTCTGGGTGTTCTCATGGGAACTAGTCTCGAGTGTCTCCAGGAGTACTGGTTTGGGTGTCTTCATGAGTACTAGTTTGGGTGTCTCCATGAGTACACTTCTGGGGTGTCTCCATGGGAACTGGTCTGACGTGTCTCGATGGAAACTAGTCTGGGGTGTCTCCATGGATCTGTATGAGGAGTCTCCATGGGAATTACCCTAGGGTGCCTCAATGAGTACTGGTCTTGGGTGTCTCCATGGAAACTGGACTTACTTGTTTCAATGGAAACTTGTATAGTTTCTCTCCATGGCAACTGGTATTGGGTGTCAACATGAGCACTAGTCTCAGGTGTCTCTATGAGTACTGGTTTGTGGTATCTCAAGGAGAACTGGTCTGCTGTGTTTCCATAGAAACTGGAATGGCGTATTTCCATGGCAACTGGTCTGGGGTGTCGCCATTGCAACTTGTCTAGGGTGTCCCCGAAAGTACTGATCTGGAGTGACTCCATGGGAACTAGTCTCGGGTGTCTCCATGAGTATTGGTCTGGGGTGTCTCCATGGGAACTGGTCTGGGGTGTCTCCATGGGAATTGATCTGGGGTCTATCCATGGCAACTGGACTGGTGTGTTTCCATTGGAACTAGTCTCCGGTGTCTCCATGAGTACTGGTGTATGTTGTCTCCAAGGGAACTTGTATGGGGTGTGTCCATGGGAACTTATTTGGGTTGTCTCCATGAGTACTAGTCTGGGGTGTCTCCATGGGAACTGGTCTGGGGTGTCTTCATGGGCACTGGTCTGGGGTATCTCCATGGGAACTGGTCAGTTGTCTCTCCATGGCAACTGGACTGGTGTGTTTCCATGGCAACTGGTATGAGGTTTCTCCATGGGAACTACACCCTTGTGTCTCCATGTGTACTGGTGTGCGTTGTCTTCATGGGAACTGGTATTGAGTGTGTCCATGGGTACTGATTTGGGTTGTCTCCATGAGTACTAGCCTGGTGTGTCTCCATGGGAACTGGTCTAGTGTATCTCCATGAGTACTGACCTGTGGTGCCCCATGGAAAATTGACTGGCATACTTCCATGGGAGTCAGACTCAGGTGCCTCCACAGGAACATGTCTGGGGAGTCTCCATTACAACTGGTGGGGTGTCTCCATAAGAACTAGTCTCAGGTGTCTCCATGTGTATTGGCCTTTGGTGACTCCATGGGAACTGGTGTGTGGTGTCTCCATGGCAAATGGACTGGAATATTTCCATGGCAACTGGTCTGGGGTGTCTCCATGGGAACTAGTCTCCGTTGTCTCCAAGAGTATTGATCTGTGGTGTCTCCATCGGAAATGATCTGGGGTTTCTTCATGGGAACTAGGCTCAGGTGTCTGCATGATTACTGGTGTGGGGTTTCTCCATGGGAACCGGTCTTGTATGTTTCCAAGGAAACTGGTCTGGGGCCTCTCCATGGGAACTGGTTTGGGGTGTCTCAATGGGAAGTGGTCTGGGGTGTCTTCATGGCAAATGGAATGGTGTGTTTCCATAGAAAATAATATAGGGTTACTCCATGGGAACTAGTCTCAGATGTCTCCATGAGAACTGGGGGGCAGTGTCTTCATAGTAACTGGTCTGTGGTATATCTATGGGAACTGATCTGTGTTGTCTCCATGAGTACTATTCTGGAGTATCTCCATCAGAACTTGTCTGGGGTTTCTCAATGGGAACTGGACTGGCGTCTTTACATGGCAACTGCTATTTTGTGTCTCCATGGGAACTAGTCTCAGGTGTCTTCAGGGGAACTGGTCTGGGGTGTCTCCATTGAAACTGGTATGGGGTCTCTGCATTGTAACAAGTCTCAGGTGTCTCCAAGAGTACAGGTTAGTGGTGTATCCATGGCAAATAGTCTTGCTGTCTTTATGGCAACTAGACTGGCATGATTCCATTGGAGCCAGACAAGGGTGTAGCCATAGGAACTGGTCTGTGGTGTCTCCATGGCAACTGGACTAGCGTGTTTTCATGGCAAAAGTTATGGCATGTCTCCATGGGAACTGGTCTGGGGTGTCCCCATGGTAAATAGCCTGGCGTGCTTCAATGGGAGGCAGACTTGGGTGTATCCATGGGAACTGGTCTGAGGTGTCTCCATTACATCTGGTATAGAGTGTCTCCATGAGAACAAGTCTCCGGTGTCTCCATGAGTACTGGCTTAGGGTGTTTCCATGGGAAGTGGTGTGTGGTGTCTACATTGCAACTGGACTATTGTGTTTCCATGGCAACTGGTACGCGGTATCTCCAAGGAAATTAGTCCCAGGTGTTTCCATGAGTACTGGTGTGTGCTGTCTCTATGGGAACTGGTCTGGAGTCTGTCCATTGGAACTGATCTGGGTTGTGTCCCTGAGTACTAGTCTTGTGTTCCTCCATGGGAACTGTTCTGGAGTGTCTCCATTGCATCTTGACTGGCATGTTTCGATGGGAGCCAGACAGGGGTGTCGCCATAGAAACTGGTCTAGGGTGTCTCCTTGGGAAATAGTCTGGGGTATCTCAATGGCAACTGGCCTGTCGTGTTTGCATGGCAACTGGTATGGGGTTTCTCCATGGGAACTAGTCTCAGGTGTATGCATGAGTACTGGTCTGGGTTTATTCCATGGGAATTGGTTTGGGATGTCTCCATGAGTACTGGTCAAAGAGATCTCCATTGGAACTGGTCTGGTGTGTTTCCATGGGAACTGGTCTGGGGTGTCTCAATGGCAACTTATTGGGGTGTCTCCAGCACCACTGGTCTGGGGTGTCTCCATAGCAACTGGACTGGCGTCTTTTCATGGCAACTGGTATAGGGTGTCTGTAATGCAAATGATATGGGGTGTCACCATGAGAACCAGCCTCAGATATCTCCATGAATACGGGCATGGGTTTTCTCCATGGAAAGTGCTCTGGCATGTCTCCATGGGAATTGGTGTGGGGTGTCTCCAAGGCCACTGCCCTGGATTGTTTCCAGAGCAATTGGACTGGCCTATTTCCATGGCAACTGGTATAAGGTGTTAGCCTGGAAATTGATTTGGGGGTTTCAAAGGGAACTAGTCTCAGGTCTCTCCATGACTACTGGTCTGGAGTGTCTCCATGGGACATAGTTTGGGGTACCTGATGGCAACTGAACTGGCGAATTTCCATAGCAACTGCTATGGGTTTTCTCCATGGAAACTAGTCTCGGGTGTCTCCAGGACTTCTGTTCTAGGTTGACTCCTTGTAAATGGTCTGTGGTATCTCCATTGGAATTGCTTTGGGGTGTCTCCATGGCCACTGGACTGGCGTTTTTCCATGGCAATGGGACTGGCCTGTTTCTGTGGTAACTGGTATGGGGTGTTTGCATGGCAAATGATTTTGGGTGTCTCAATAACAACTAGTCTCAGGTTTCTCCATGAGTACTGGTCTGGGGTGTCTCCATGGGCACTAGTCTGGGGTGTCTCCATGGAAAATGTATTGGCATGTTCCCATAGCAACTGGACTGGTGTGTTTCCATGGCAACTGATCTGGGGTGTCCCCAAGGGAATTAGTATAGGGTTTCTCCAAGAGGACTGATCTATGTTGTGTCCATGGAAACTAGTCGCAGGTGGCTACACCAGTTCTGGTCTGGGCTCTCTCCGTGGGAGCTGCTCTTGGGTATCTCCATGGGAACTGGTTAGGGATTCTCCCTGGGTACTGGTCTGGGGTGTCTCCATGGCAACTGGTATGGTGTCTCTCCATCCAACAAGTCTCCACTGTCTCTAAGATTACTGGTCTGCGGTATCTCCATAGAAAAAGGTCTGGAGCGTCTCCATGACAACTAAATGGCATGTTTCCATGGGAGCCAGACAGGGGTGTCTCCGTGGGAACTGGTATGGGGTGTCTCCATAGAAACAGGTCAGGGGTCTCCATGGCAACTGGACTGGCCTGTTTCCATGGCAACTGGTATGGGGTGTCTTAATGGGAACTAGAATCAGGTGTCTGCATTGGAACTTGTCTGGGATGTCTGCATGGGAAACTGCTCTGGGGTGTCTAAATGGCAAATGCTCTGCAGTGTCCCCATCGCCCCTGGTCTGGCGTTTTTCCACAGCAACTGGGCTGGCATCTTTTCATAGCAACTGATATTGGGTGTCTGTATGGCAACTGATATTTGGTGTCCTGAGAACAAGTCTCAGATGTCTCCATGAGTACTGGAGTGGGTTATCTACATGGGAACTGGTCTGGGGTGTCTCCATTGTTATTGGTATGGTTTCCCCATAGCCACTGGTCTGGCGTGTTTCCATGGCAATTATTAGGCTGTTTCCATGGCAACTTGTTTTGGGTGTCTGCATGTCAACTGATATGGAGTGTCTTCATCGGAACTCGTATCGGCTGTCCCCATGAGTACTGGACTGTCTGTCTCCATGATAACTCTTCTGGGTTGTATCCATGGGAACTGGTCCATGGTATCTCCATGGGAAATAGTCTCGGGTGTCTCCATTATTACTAACGTGGGGTGTCTCTATGGGAACTGGTCAGGCATGCCTCCATGGCAACTGGTCTAGAGTGTTTCCGTTGCAACTGGTCTTGGGTGTCTCCATAAGAACTGGTCTGGTATTCCACATGGAAACTTCTCTGGTGTGTCTCCCTGGCAACAGGTGTTTTATCATGGCAACTGGTATGGTGTGTCTCCATGAGAACTCATTTGGGGTGTCTCCATGAGTACTGGTATGGGATGTCTCCACGGAATCTTGACTGGCCTGTTTCCATGGCAACTAGTAAGGGGTGTTTCCAAGGAAACTTGTCTTTGGTGACTCCATGAGTACTGGTCTGTGGTGTCTTCATCAGAACTGGTCAGGTCCCTTTCTATGGCAACTGGACTGGGATGTCTCCATGGCAACTGGACTGGTGTGTGCCATGGCAACTAGTCTCAGGTTTCCCCATAGAAACTAGTCTCGGTTGTCTCCATGAGTAGTGTTCTGGGGTGTTTTCATGGTAACTGGTATGGGGTGTCTTCATGGAAACTAGTCTCAGGTGTCTCCATGAGTACTGGTCTGGGCTGTTTCAATGTGAACTGGTATTGGGTGTTTTCATGGCAATTGGACTGCCATGTTTCCATGGCAACTTGTATGGGGTGTCTGCATGGCAACTGATAGTGGGTGTCTCCATGAGGACTAACCTTGGTTGTCTTGTGGGGACTGGTCTGGGGTATCGCCATGGCAACTCTTGTGTGGTGTCTCCATAGCAACTGATCTGGGGTGTCTACATGGGAAATGGACTGGCGTTTTTTCCATGGCAACTGGTAGGGGGTTTCTGCATGGCAACTTATATGGGGTGTCTCCATGGGAAATAGTCTCATGTGTCTCCATGAGTACTGTCAAGGGTTTCTCCATGGGAACTAGTCTGAAGTTCTCCATGGGAAATGGTATGGGTTGTCTCCATGGAAACTGTACTGGCGTGTTTCCATGGCAACTGATCTGATGTTTCCCCATGGGAACTAGTCTCTGTTGTCTCCATCAATAGTGTTATCTCATGTCTCCATGGATACTGCACTGGGTTGTTTCCTTGGCAACAGTAATGGCGTGTTCCATTGAAACTGGTCTGCAGTGTCTCCATGGGAACAGGTATGGGGTATCTCCATGGAAACTAGTCTCAGGTGTCTCCATGAGTACTAGTCTGGGGTGTCTGAATGGGAATTGGTCTTGGGTGTTTCCATGGCAACTGGTAGGAGGTGTCTTCATGGGAATAGATATGTGATGTATCCATGGGAACTAGTCTCAGGTGTCTCTATGAGTTCTGGTCTTGGTTGGCTCCATGGAAACTCATCTGGGGTGTCTCCATGGGAATTTGTCTGGGAAGTCTCCATGGCACTGGACTGGGATGTTTCCATGACAACTGGCATGGGGTTTCTGTATGGCAATAGATATGTGCTCTCTCAATGGTAACTAGTCTCGGGTGCCTCTATGAGTACAGGTCTGGGGTGTCTCCATGGGAACTGGTATGAGGAGTTTCCATGGGAACTGGTCTGGGGTGGCTCCATGGGAAGTAGTCTCCAGTGTCTCCATGAGTGCTGGTATTGCTGACTCATGAGTACTCATCTGGGGTGTCTCCATAGGAACCGGGCTAGGGAGTCTCTATGGGAACTGGCTTGGTGTGTCTTCTCGGCAACTGGACTGTCGTTTTACCATGGCAACTGGTATGATGTTTCTCCATCGGAAATAGTCTTGGGTGTCTCCATGAGTACTGATATGTTGTTTCTCCATGGGAACTGGTTTGGGGTGTCTCCATGGGAACTTTTCTGGTGTGGTTCCATGGCAATTGGTATGGTGTGTTTGCATGGCAACAGATATGTGATGTCTCCATGGGAACTAGTCTCAGATGTCTTCATGATTTCTGGTCTGGGTTGTCTCCATGGAAACTCGTCTTGGGTGTCGCCTTGGGAACTGTTCTGACATGTCTCCATGGCAACTGGACTGACGTGTTTCCATGGCAACTGTTATGAGAGGTCTTTATGGCATCTGATATTGCGTTTCTCTAGGGGGACTAGTCTCGGTTGTCTCATTGGGATGGTTCTTGGGTGTCACCATAGCAACTGTTGTGTGGTGTCTCCATAGCAATTTGTTTGGGGTATCTCCATGGGAACTGGTCTGAGATGTCTCCATGACAACTGGACTGGCTTATTTCCATGGCATCTGTTATGGGTTGTCTCCAGGGGAAATCATCTGGGGTGTCTCCATGGAACTTGGCTGAGGAGTCTCCATTGCAACTTGACTGTCATGTTTCTATTGCATCTGGTATGGGGTGTCTCCATGGGAACTAGTCTCGGGTGTCTCCATGAGTGCTGGTCTTGGTGACTCATGAGTAGTCATCTGACGTGTCTCCATGGAAACTGGACTTGTTGTGTCTCCATGGAAACTGTTCTAGGGTGTCTCCTTGGGAACTGGCCTGTGGAGTCTCTATGGGAACTGGTCTGGGACATCTCATGGCAACTGGACTGGCATTTTACCATAGAAACTGATATGGTGTTTCACCATGGGAACTTGTCTGTGGGTTCTCCATGGGAACTTGTCTTGGGTGTCTCCAAGACAACTGGATTGGCGTTTTTCCATTTCAACTGGTCTGGGGTTTCTCTATGGGAACTGGTCTGGGGGTTCTCCATGGGTACGTGTCTGGGGTGTCCCCATGGCAACTGGACTGGCATGTTTCCATGGCAACTGGTATGGGGTGTGTCCATGGCAAATGGTATGGGGTGTCTCAATTGTAACTAATCTCCAGTGTCTCCATGATTAATGGTCTGGTGTGTCTACATGGAAACATTTCTGGGGTTTCTTCAAGGGAACTTCTCTGGGGTGTCTCCATGGCAACTGGACTGGCACATTTCTATCCAACTGGTATGGGGTGTGTCCATGAGAACTAATCTCGGGTGTCTCCATGACTACTGGTCTGTTTCTAGGGGAAATGTTCTGGGGTGTTTCCATGGCTACTGAGCTGGCCTGTTTCCATAATACCTGGTATGGATTGTCTGCATGGAAATTTTCTGGGGTGTCTCCTTGGCACCTAGGATCGGTTGTCTCATTTGCAATTGGACTGGTGTGTTAGCCAGGAAACTGGTATGGACTGTCTCCATGGAGACTTGTCTCCTGTGTCTACGGGTATGGAGTGTCTCCTTGGGAACTAGTCTGGGGTGTCTCTATGGCAACTAGACTGGCGTTTTTCCATGGCATCAGGTATGGGGTGTCTGCATGGGTAATTGTCTGGAGTGTCTCCATGAGTACTGGTCTGTGGTGTCTCCATGCGAACTAGTCTCGGGTGTCTCCAGGAGTACTGGTCTTCGTGACTCATGAGTACGTCTGGGTTGTCTACAAGGGAACTGGTCTGAGTTGTCTCATGGCAACTGGTTTGGCATATTACCATGGAAACTGGTATGGTGTTTCTGCATGGAAACTGGTCTGGGGGTGCCCCATGGGAATTGTGTGCTGTGTCTCCATGGCAACTGGACTGGCGAGTTTCCATTGCAACGTGTCTGGGGTTTCTCCATGAGAACTGGTGTGGGTGTTCTCCCTGGGAACTTGTCTGGGGTGTCTCCATGGCAACTGGACTGGCGTGTTTTCATGTTAACTAGTATGGGGAGAGTCCATGGCAAATGGTATGGGCTGTCTCAATTCAAAATAGTCTCTGGTGTCTCCATGAGTCCTGGTCAGGTGTGTCTCCATGGTAACTGGTCAGGTGTGTCTCCATGGTAACTGTTCTGGGGTTTCTCCATGGCAACTGGACTAGTACGTTTCTATGGCACCTGGTATGGGTTGTGTCCATGAGAACTAGTCTCGTGTGTCTCCATGAGTACTGGTATGATGTCTCCAGGGGAACTGGTCTGTGATGTTTCCATGGCAACTGGACTGGCCTGTATCCATGGCAACTGGTATGGGGTGTCTGCATGGCAACTGATATAAAGTGCCTTCAAGGGAACTGGTATGTGCTGTCTCCATGGAAACTAGTCTCTGTTGCCTCCATGAGTACTGGTCTGCGGTGTCTGCAGGGGAACTGGTCTGGGTTGTTTCCATGGAAAGTGGACTTAGTTGTCTCCATGTTAACTGGACTGTTGTATTTCCATGAGAACTGGTTTGGGCTGTCCCCATGGGAAATAGTCTAGGATCTCTCTATGAGTACTGTTCCAGGGTGTCTTCAAGGCAACTGGTCTGTGGTGTCACCATGGCAACAAATGAAACTGGTCAAGGGTTTTCTCCATGGTAACTGGTCTGTGGTATCTTCATGGGAACTTGTCTGGGGTGTCTCCATGGGAACTATTCTGGGGTGTATACATGGGAACTGGTATGAGGTGTCTCCATGGCAACTGGACTAGCGTGTTTCCATGGAAACTGATATGGGGTGTCTCCATGGAAAGTTGTCTCTCATGATCCATGACTACTGGTCTGTTGTGCTTCCATCAGAACTGGTCTGGTGTGTTTCCATGGCAATTGGCCTAGCATGTCTCCATGGCAACTGGACTGGCGTGTTTCCATGGCAATGGGAATAGGTTCTCTCCATGGCAACTGGTATGGGGTGTCTTCATGGGAACTAGTCTCGGGTGTCTCCATGAGTACTGGATTTTGGTGTCTCCAGGAGAATTGGTCTGGTGTGTTTCCGTGGCAACTGGAGTGGCATGTTTCCATGCCAACTGCTCTGGGGTGTCCCCAAGGGAATTAGTTTAGGGAGTTTCCAAGAGGACTGATCTGGGGTGTCTCCACAGAAACTGGACTGGTGTATCTCCATGGGAACTGGTTTGGGGTGTCTATATTGGTACTGGTTTGGGGTGTCTCCTTTGGTACTGGTTTGGGGTATCTCTATGGGAACTGTTCTGGGGTGTCTATTTGGCAACTGGTATGGGGTCTCTGCATTGTAACAAGTCTCAGGTATCTCCAAGAGTACTGGTCAGGGGTGTCTCCATGGCAAATAGTGTTGGGTTTTTCCATGGCAATTAAACTGGCATATTTCCATGGGAGCCAGAAAAGGGTGTCACCATAGGAACTGATCTGGCGTGTCTCCATTGGAACTGGTCTGGGTTTTCTCAATGGCCACTGGCCTGGCGTGTTTCCATGGCAACTGGTATGGGGTTTCTCCATAGGAACTTGTCTCAGGTGTCTGCATGAGTCCTGGTCTGGTGTTTCTCCATGGGAACTGGTTTGGGGTGTCTCCATGGGAAGTTGTTTGGGGTGTTTCCATGTCAACTGGATTGGTGTGTTTCCATTGAAACTAATATACGCTGTCTCCGTTGGAACTAGTCTCAGATGTCTCCATGAGAACTGGTGTACAGTGTCTTCATAGGAACTCGTCTGTGGTTTATCTATGGGAACTGATCTGGGTTTTCTCCATGAGTACTAGTCTGGAGTGTCTCCATGCGAACTGATCTGGGGTGTCTCCATGGGAACTGGACTGGCAACTTTCCATGGCAACTGGTATTAGGTGTCTCCATGGGAACTAATCTCAGGTGACTTCAGGGGAACTGGTCTGTGGTGTCCCTATACCAACTGGTCTGGGGTGTCAATAGCAACTGGTATGGGTTGTCTCCATAGAAACTAGTATCCGGTATTTCCATCAGTATTGGTTCTGGTGTCTCCATGGGAACTGGTCTGGGGTGTCTCCATGAGTACTTGTCTAGAGTGTCTCCATGCAAACTGGTCTGTTGGGTCTCCATTAGAACTATTCTGGTATGTCTGCATGGGAACTGGTATAGGGTGTCTCCCTGGGTACAGACCTTGGTTTCGCAATGGAAACTAGTCTCTTGGGTCTCCATGAGTATTGGTCTGGGTGTCTCAATGAGTACTCGTCCGGGGTGTCTCCATGAAATGTTTTGGCATGTTTCCATAAAACTGATCTGGTGTTCTTCTTCGTGAACTTGCCTGCTGTATCTCCATGGGACCTGGTCTGGGGTGTTTCCATGGTAACAGGTCTGTGGTGTCTCCATTGGAACGGGTCTGGGGTGTGTCCATGGAAACTGGACTGGCATGTTACCATGACAACTGATATAGGGTGTCTCCATGAGTACTGTTCTTGGGTATCTCCATGGGAACTGGTCTGAGGTTCCTCCATGGCATCTTGTCTGGGGTGTCTCCATGCCAACTGGATTGGTGTGATTCCATGGCAACTAGTATGGAGTGACTCTATGGAAAGTAGTCTGGGGTGTCTCCATGGGAACTGGTCTGGGGTGTCTCCATGGAAACTGCTCTAGGGTATGTCCATGGGTACTGGCTAGGTGTCTCCATAGTACGTAGTCTCCGGGGTCTCCATAAGTATTGGTCTAGGTGTCTCAATGACATGATTCCATGGCAACTGGTATGGGGTGAATTCATGGAATGTAGTCTGGGGTCTCTCCATTAACTGTTCCGGCATGCATCCAAGGAAACTGCTCTGGATTGTCTCCAGGTGAACTTGCCTGGGGTGTCTCAATCGGAACTGGACTGGGGTGTCTCCATGAGTATTGGTCTGGGGTTTCGCCATGGGAACTGGTCTGGGTGTCTCATGGGAACTGGTCTGGAAGTGTCTCAATGGCAACTGGACTGGCGTGTTTAAATAGCTACTGGTATGGGGTGTCACCATGACAAATGTTACGGGGAGTCTCAATGGTAAATGGTCTCGCATGCTCAGGAGTACTGGTCAGGCGTGTCTTCATGAGAACTGGTCTGGGCTGTCTCCATGAGTATTGGTCTGGGTTTCTCAATGAGTACTCGTCTGGGGTATTTCCATGGAAACTGTTTTGGCGTTTCTTCATGGAAACTTGTCTTGGGTGTCTCAGCATGAACTTACCTGGGGTGTCTCCATGGGAACTGGTCTGGTGTGTCTCAATTGTAACAGGTCTGTGGTGTCTCCATCTGAACTGGTTTGGGGGGTTTCCATGGCAACTGGACTTGCGTGTTACCATAACAACTTGTAAAGGGTGTCTCCATTAGTATTGTTCTTGGGTGTATCCATGGGAACTGGTCTGAGGTTTCTCCATGGGAACTTGTCTGAGGTGTTTCCATGCCAAAAGGACTGGCATGATTCCATGGCAACTGGTATGGGGTAAATCCATGGAAATTAGTCTGGGGTATCTCCATGGGAACTGGTCTAGGGTGTCTCCATGGCTACTAGACAAGGTTTTGTCCATGAAAACTGGACTGGTGTGTTTCCATAGCAAGTGGTCTGGGTTGTTTCCATGGGAACTGGTCTTATGTTTCTAAATGGCAACTTGACTTGTTTGTTTCCATGGGAACTGGTCTGGGGTGTTTCTATAGCTACTGGACTGGCATGATTTCATTGCAACTGGTATGGTGTGTGTCCATGGCAAATGGAATGGAGTTTCTCCATGGGAACTTTTCTGTGGTTTCTCCATGGGAATTTGTCTGTGGTGTCTCCATGGCACTGGAATGGCATGATTCCATGACAACTGGTATGGGGTGTCTGTATGACAATACATATGTCGTCTCTCAATGGTAACTAGTCTCGAGTTCCTTTATGAGTACTGATCTGGGGTGCCTCAATGGGAACTGGTTGTGCATGTTCCATCGCAACTGCACTGCTGTGTTTCCATTGTAACTGGTACAGGGTGTCTGCATGGCAACAGATATGTTATGACTCCATGGGAACTAATATCAGGTATCACCATGATTTCTGGTCTGCGGTGTTTCCATGGTAACTGGTCTGGTGTGTCCCCATGGTAACTAGTCTCGGTTGTTTCCATGAGTAATGTTGTGGGATGTCTCCATGGGAACTGCTCTTGAATGTTTCCTTGGCAACTGTACTGTCCTATTTCCATTGAAACTGGTCTGGGGTTTCTCCATGGGAACTGTTCTGTGGTTTCAAAATGGGAACTTGTCTGGCATGTCTCCAAGGCAATGGGTCTAGGGTGTCTCTCTGGCAACTAGACTTGCGTGTTTCCATTGCAACTGGTCTGGGTTGTGTCCTTGGAACTGGTCTATGGTGTCCTCATGGGAACTGGTCTGGTTTGTCCCCATGGCAACTTAACTGGAGTGTTTACATGGGAACTGGTCTGCAGATCTCTATGGGAACTGGTCTGGGGTGTCTTGATAGAAAACAATCTCCAGTGTATCCATAGAAACTGGTTTGGAGTGTCTCTTGGGAACTAATCTCGGGTGTCTTCATGAGGACTGGTCTGGGCTGTCTGCAAGTCAACTGGTATGGGGTGTCTGCATGGCAATTGATATGTGGTGTCTTCATGGGATCTAGTCTTGGGTGTCTCCATGAGTAGTGTTCTGAAATGTCCCCATGGGAACTGGTTTAGGGTGTCTCCATGGGAACTTGTCTGGGGTGTATCCATGGAAAATGAACTGGCGTTTTCCATGGCAACTGGGATGGGGTGTTTCCATGGTAACTGCTATAGGTTGTCTCCAAGGAAACTAGTCTCTGGTGTCTCCATGAGTACTTGTATGTGGTGTCTCAAGGAGAACTGGTCTGGAGTGTCTCTATGGCCACTGGACATACGTGTTTCCATGGCAACTGTTCTGGGGTGTCTCCCTGGGAAGTAGTCTCGGTTGTGTCCATGAGTACTGGTCTGAGGTGTCTCCATAGTAAATGAACTAGCGTTTTTCCATTGTAAATGGTCTGTGTGTCTCCATGGGAATTGATCAGGTGTGTGTCAATGGGAAATGGTCTGGTGTGTCTCCATGGCAACTGGTCTGGGGTGTCTCCATGGCAACTGATATGGGGTATCTCCTTGGATTTGTTCTGGGGTGTCTCCATGGCAACTGAAATTGGGTGTCTCCATGGGACCTAGTCTGGTGTGATTCCATGAGTACTGGTCTGGGTTGTGCAATGCCAACTTGACTGTCGTGTGTCCATGGGAACTGTTCTGAGGAGTCTACATGGGAACTGGTGTGGGGTGTCTCAATAGCAACTAGTCTGGAGTGTATCCATAGCACCTGCTTGCGTTGTCTCATGAGATCTAGTGTCGGGTGTCTCCATGGGTAATGAACTGGGGTGTCTCCATGTCAACTGGTATGGGATGTCTGCATGGCAACTGAAATGGGGTGTCTCCAGGGGAACTAGTATCGGGTATCTCCATGAGTACTGTTCTGTGGTGTCTCCAAACGAACTGGTCTGGGGTGTTTCTATGGCAACTGGACTGGGATGTCTCCGTGGCAACTGGACTGGCATGTTTCCATGGCAACTGGTCTGCGGTGTCTCAATGGGAACTAGTCTCAGGTGTCTCCATGAGGACTAGTATGTGGTGACACCATGGGAACTAGACTGGGCTGTCTCCAAGGCTACTGGACAGGCATGTTTCCATGACAACTGGTAAGGGATGTGTCCATGGTAAATGGTAGGGGCTGTCTCAATTGGAACTAGTCTCAAGTGTCCCCATGAGTACTGGTCTTGTAGATCTCCTTGGTATCCAGTCTCCTTGGTATCAAGTCTCTCCAAGAGTACTGGGACTGGGTGTATCCATAGGTTTGGAACTGGTTTGTAGTGTCTCCATGGACACTAAATGACATGTTTCCATGAAGCCCATATTGGGGTGTCCTCATTGGAACTGGTCTGGGGTGTCTCCATGGGAACTATTCTGGGCTGTCTTTATGGCAACTGGACTAGAGTGTTTCCTTGGCAACTGTTATTGCTTGTCTCCATGGAAATTTGTCTTGGGTGTCTCCATGATTACTGATCTGGGGTTTCTACATAATAACTGGTTTGAAGTGTCTCCATGAGTATTGGTTAGGGGTGTCTCCATGGGAGCTGCTCTGGTGTGTCTACATGGCAACTAAATGTTATGTTTCCATGGGAGCTAGCTTGGGGTGTCTCCATAGTAACTAGTGTGGTTTGTCTCCTTGGCAACTAAACTGTTGTGTTTCTATGGTAACTGGTATGGGTTGTTTTTTTGTAAAATAGTCTTGGGGGATTCCATGAGTACTGATATAGGGTTCCTCCTTTGGGAACTGGTCTGGGTGTCTCCATGGTAACTTGTCTGGGGTTTTCCCATGGGAACTGGCCTGGGGTGTCTCCATGGCAACTGGACTGGCATGTTTCCATGCCAGTCCAGTTGCCATAGGGTGTGTCCATGGAACCTAGTCTTGGGTGTCTCCATGAGTACTGATATAGGGTTCTTCCATGGGAACTGGTCTGGGGTGTCTCCATAGCAATTGGTCAGGGGTGTCTCCTCAACAATGAAACTGGAGTGTCCCATGGCAAGTGGTCTTGTGTGTCTCCATGGGAACTGGTCTCAGGTGTTTCCAAGAGAACTCGTCTGGGTTTTCTCCATGGGAACATGTCTGTGGTATCTCCATGGCAACTACACTGGCATGTTTCCATGGCAACTGGTCTGAGGTGTCTCCATGGGAGTTGTTCTGGGGTGGTTCAATGGCAACTCGATATGCCTATTTCCATGGCAACTGGTATGGGGCATGTCCATGGCAAATTGTATGGAGTGTCTTAATTGGAACTAGTCTCCAGTGTCTCCATGAGTACAGGTCTTGTATGTCTCCATGGGAACAAGTCTGCAGTGTCTCCAAGAGTACTGGTCTGGGGTTTTTCCATGAAGACTGGTCTGGGGTGTCTCCGTGGCAACTTGACTGCCCTCTTTTCATGTCAACTGGTATTGGGTATCTGCATGGTAACTGATATGGGGTGTCTCCATGGGATCTAGTCTCAGGTGTATCCATGAGTATGTTCTGGGGTTTCTTCATGGGAACTGGTCTGGGGTGTCTGATGGAAACTGGTCTTGGGTGTCTCCATGGGAACCCATTTGCAGTGTCTCAATGGCAATTGGTATGTTGTGCTTCCATGGTAACTGGTATGGGGGGTCACCATGAAAACTAGTTTCTGGTGTCTCCATGTATGTGGTGTCTCCAGGATAACTGGTCTGGGGTGTCTCCAGGAGAACTGGTTTGGGGTGTCTCCATGGGAACTAGACTGATGTGTTTCCATGGCAACTGGTCTGGGTTATCTCCCTAGGAAGTAGTCTCTATTGTCTCCATGAGAACTGATCTGAGGTCTCTCCATAGCAAATGAACTGGCTTTTTTCCATTGCAACTGGTCTGGGGTGTCTCCATGGCAACTGATATTTTGTGTATCCGTGAGACCTGGTCTGGGGTGATTCCATGAGTACTGGCTTGGGGTGTCTCCATGGTAACTTGACTGGCTGGTCTCCATGGGAACTGGTCTATGTAGTCTCCATGGGAACTAGTGTGGGGTGTCTCCATAGCCATTAGTCTGGAGTGTGTCCATAGCAACTGGTATGGGGTGTCTCATTGGATAAAGTCTCTTTGTGTCTCCATGAGAATTGGACTGGGCTGTCACTATGGCAACTGGACTGGGGTGTCTCCTTGGCAAGTGGTCTGGTCTTAGGTGTCTCCATGGGAACTGGACTGGGCTGTCTCCATGAGATCTTGAATGTTTCTCCATGGCAACTAAACTGGGGTGTCTTTATGGGAGCTAATCTGCTGTGTATCCATGGTTACTGGTCTGGGTTGTCTCCATTGGAACTTACCTGGGATGTCTCAATGTGTACTGGTTTGGGGTGTCTCCATGAAAACTGGTCTGGGGTGTCTCCATGGGTACAGGTTTTGTATGTCTCCATGGGAGCTGCACTTTGTTGTTTCCAGGGGTGTCTCCTAGGGCACTGGTTTGGGGGTGTCTCCATCGCAACTGGACAGGGGTTCCCAATAGGAGCTACACTGTGGTATCTCCATGTTAAGTGGTCTGACGTGTCTCCATGAGAACTGGTCTGGGGTGTCTTAATGGCAAATTTACTGGGGTGTTTCCATGGGAATCAGACTGGTGTGTCTCCATGGGAAATGGTCTGGGGTGTTTCCAATGCAACTGGTATGGGGTGTCTCCATGGTAGTCATTTTTGGGTGTCTCCAAGAGTACTAGCCTGAGGTGTCTCCATGGCAACTGGATGGGCGTATTTCCATGGCATCTGGTCTGGTGTGTCTTCATAAGAACTGGTCTGGGGTGTGTCCATGGGAACTGATCTTGGTTGTCTCCATGAGTACTAATCTGGGGTTTCTCCATGGGAAGTGGTCGGGTATGTCTCCATGAGTACTTGTCTGGGATGTCTCCATGGGAACTGGTCTGGGATGTCTCCATGCAACTGGTATAGGGTCTCTCTATGGGAACAACTCTCTGGTATTTCCAAGAGAACTTCTCTGGGGAGTCTCCATGGCAACTGATCTGGGGTGTCACCATGGAAATTTGACTGGCATGTTTCCATGGGATCCAGACTAGGGTTTCTCCATGGGAACTTGACTGGAATATCTCCATGGGAACTGGTCTGGGTTGTCTCCATAGAAACTGGACTGGTCTGTTTCCATAGAAAGTAATATAGGATATTTCCATGGGAACTAGGCTCAGGTGTCTGCATAAGTACTGGTCTGGGGAGTCTCCATGGCAAATGGTCTGGGGTGTCACCATGGCAATTTGGATGTTTCCATGGGATCCAGACAAGGGTGTCTCCATGGGAACTGGACAGGGTTGTGTCTGTAGAAACTGGACGGGCCTATTTTCATAGAAACTAATATAGGATATCTCCATGGGAACTAGGCTCAGGTGTCTGCATAAGTACTGGTCTTGGGTGTCTCCATGGGAAAAGGTCTGGATGTTCTTCTGGGAGCCATTCTCATGTGTCTCCAAGATTACAGGTTTGGGTGTCTCCATGAGTACTGCTCTGGGGTGTCTCCATGTGAAGTGGTTTGGGGTGTCTCAATAGCAACTGGCATGCGGATTCTCCATGGGAACTAGCATTCTGTGTCTCATGAATACTGGTCTGGGGTGTCACATGTGAACTGTTATGGGGTGTGTCCATGTCAACTGGACTGGCGTGTTTCCATGACAATTGGTATAGGGTTTCTCCATGGCAACTGGTATGGGGTGTCTAAATGGGAACTAGTCTCCGGTGCCTCCATGAGTACTGGTTTGTGGTGTCTCCAGAGGAATCAGTCTGGTGTGTTTCCATGGCAACTGGTCTGGGGTGTCCCCATGGAAACTAGTCTAGGGTGTCTCCAAGAGTACTGATCTCAGTGACTCAATGGCAACTGGCCTGGCATGTTTCCATGGCAACTGGTATGGGATGTGTCCATGGGAACTAGTCTCAGGTGTCTGCATGAGTACCGGTATGGGCTGTCTCCATGTGAACTAGTCTGGGATGTCTCCATGGGTCCTGGTATGAGCTGTTTCCATGGAAACTGGTTTTGTGTGCTTCCATGTGAACTGGTCTGGGGTGTCTCCATGGCAACTGGCCTGGCATGTTTCCATGGCAACTGGTATGGGATGTGTCCATGGGAACTAATCTCAGGTGTCTGCATGAGTACAGGTATGGGCTATCTCCATGTGAACTGGTCTGGGATGTCTCCATGGGTCCTGGTATGAGCTGTTTCCATGGAAACTGGTTTTGTGTGCTTCCATGTGAACTGGTCTGGGGTGTCTCCATGGCAACTGGACTGGCGATTTTCATCGGGAGCCAGATTGTGGTGTCTCAATGGAGTTGTCTCCATTGCAACTGTTATGTGGTGTCTCTAAGGAAAATAGTCTCAGGTTTCTGCGTGAGTACAGGTGTGTAGTGTCTCCATGGAAACTGGTCTTGGATGTGTCCATGGGAACTGATCTGGGTTGTGTCCATGAGTACTAGTTTTGGGTGGCTCCATGCGAACTGGTCTGGGGTTTCTCAATAGAAACTGGACTGGCCTGTTTCCATAGAAACTACTATAGGATTTCTCCATCGGAACTAGTCTCAGGTATCTGCATAAGTACTGGTCTGGGGTGTCTCCATGGGAAATGGTCTGGGTGTTCTCCTGGGACCTATTCTCAGGTGACTCCATGAGTACTGGTTTAGGTAACTCCATGAGTAGTGCTCTGGGGTGTCTCCATGGGAACTGGTTTGACGTGTCTCCATGGAAACTGGTCTGGAGTGTCTCAAAGGAACTGGTTTGGGTGCTCCATGTCAACTGGACTGGCATGTTTCCATGGCAACATTTATAGGGTGTCTCCATGGCAACTGGTATGGGGTGTCTACATGGGAACAAGTCTCGGGTGCCTCCATGAGAACTGGTTTGTGGTGTCTCCACAGGAATTGGTCTGGTGTGTTTCCATGGCAACTGGACTGTGGTGTCTCAATGGAAAATGGCCTGGCATGTTTCCATGGCAACTGGTCTGGTCCGTCTCCATGGGAAGTGGTCTGGGATGTCTCCATGGGTCCTGGTTTGAGGTGTCTCCATGAGTACAGGTCTAGGTGTCTCCAAGGGAACTAGTCTTGGGTTTTTCCATGAGTACTGGTCTGGGTGTCTCCATGAGTACCTTACTGGTGTGTCTCCATGGGAATTGGTCTGATATGTCTCCATGGTAACTAGTCTGGGGTGCGCATGTGAACTGGTCTTGGGTGTCTCTATGGCAACTTGACTGGCATGTTTCCATGGCAACTGATATGCCCTGTCTCTGTGTGAACTGGTCTGGGGTGTATACAAGAAAATTGACTGTCCTATTTCAGTCGGAACCAGATTGTGGTGTCTCCATGGGAACTTGTCTGGCATTTCTCCATTGCAACTGGTATGTGTTTTTGCATGGGAATTAGTCTCGGATGTCTTCATGAGTACTGGCCTGGATTTTCTGCAGGGGAACTGTTCTGTAGTGGCTCCATGGCAACTGGACTGGAGTGTTTTCATGGCAACCGGTATGGGGTGTCTCCATGGGAACTAATCTCAGGTGTCTGCATGAGTACTGGTGTGTAGTGTCTCCATGGAAACTGGTCTGGGGTGTGTCCATGGGAACTGATCTGGGTTGTGTCCATGAGAACTAGTCTTGGGTGCCTCCATGGAAACTGGTCTTGGGCGTCTCCATAGAACCTGGACTGGCCTGTTTCCATAGAAACTAATATAGGATGTCTCCATGGGAACTAGTCTCAGGTGTCTGCATAAGTACTGATCAGGGTTGTCTCCATGGGACATGGTCTGGGTGTTCTCCTGGGAACTATTCTCAGGTTTCTCCATGAGTACTGGTTTGGGTGTCTCTATGGGAGCTGGTCTGTGGTGTCTCCATGTGAACTGGTTTGCAGTGTTTCAATAGCAACTGGTATGGAGGAGTCTCCATGGTTACTAGCTTTGTGTTTCTCCATGAGCACTGGTATGGGGTGTCTAATGGGAAATGGTCTGGGGTGTCTCCATGTCAACTGGATTGGCGAGTTTCCATGGCAACTTGTATAGGGTGTCTCTATGGGAACTAGTATGGTGGGCCTTCATGGGAACTAGTCTCGGGTGCCTCCATGACTACTGGTTTATGGTGTCTCCACAGGAATATGTCTGGTTTGTTTCCATGTCAACTGAACTAGGGTATCTCCATGGAAACTGGAGTGACTTATTTCCATGGCAACTGGTCTGAGGTGTCTCCATGGCTACTAGTCTAGGGTGTCTCCATGAGTACTTGTGTGCTGTGTCTCCATGGGAACTGGTCTGGGGTGTGTCCATGGGAACTGATCTGGGTTGTGTCCATGAGTACTAGTCTTGGGTGCCTCCATGGAAAATGGTCTGGCGTGTCTCCATGGGAAATGGTCTGGGGTGTATCCATGGCCACTTGACTGATATGTTTCCATGGGAGACATAAGTACTCATGTCTCAAGTGTCTTCATAAGTACTGGTCTGGGTTGTCTCCATGGAAAATGGTCTGGGATGTTTCCATGGGTATAGTATTAAATGTCTCTAACAGTATTGGTCTGAGTTTTCACATGGGAACTAGTCTCAAGTGTCTCTATGAGTACTCATCTGGGGTGTCTCCATGGGAACTGGTATGAAGTTTCTCCATGGAAACTGTTCTGTGGTGTCTCCATGGCACCTGGTATGAGGATTATCCATGGGAACTACCCTATGGTGCCTTCATGAGTACTTGTCTTGAGTTTCTCCATGGGAACTGGACTGGGGTGTCTTCATAGAAACAGAACTGACATGTTTCCATGGCAACTGGTATGGGGTGTCTACATGGGAACTAGTCTCCGGTGTCTCCATGAGTACTGGTTGGTGGTGTCTCCATGAGTACTGGTCTGGGATATTTCCATGGGAACTGTTCTGGGGTGTCTTCATGGGTACTGGTCTTGGGTATCTCCATGGGAACTGGTCTGGTTTCTATCTATGGCAAATGGACTGGTGTGTTTCCATGGAAGCTGGTATGGGGTGTCTCCATGGGAACTAGTCTCCAGTGTCCCCATGAGTACTGGTGTACGTTGTGTCTTGGGAAATGGTATGGGGTGTGTCCATGGGAACTGATTTGTGTTGTCACCATGAGAACTAGTCTGTGGTGTCTCCATGGGAATTGCTCTGGTGTGTCTCCCTGGGAAGTGATCTGGTGTGACTCCATGGTAATTGGACTGGTGTGTTTCCAAGTCAACTGGTATGGGTTGTCTCCATGGGAACTTGTCTCAGATGTCTCCATGTGTACTGGTGTGCAGTGTCTTCATAGGTAGTGGTCTGTGGTGTATCCATAGGAACTCATCTGGGTTTTCTCCATGTGTACTAGTCTTGGGTGTCTCCATAAGAACTGGTCTGGGGTGTGTCCATGGCAACTGGACTAGAGTGTTTCCATGGCAACTGTTATGGCGTGTCTCCATGGGAACTGTTCTGGGGTGTCCCCATGGTAAATTGCCTGGCGTGCTTCCATGGGACGCAGACTTGTGTGTCTCCACACGAAGTAGTCTGGGGTGTCTCCATTACAACTGGTATAGAGTGCCTCCATGAGAACAAGTCTCCTGTGTCTCCATGAGTACAGGTTTAGGGTGTCTCCATGGGAACTGGTGTGTGGTGTCTATATTGCACCTGGATTACTCTGTTTCCATGACAACTGGTATGGGGTGTCTCCATGGGATCTAGTCTCAGGTGTCTCCATGAGTACTAGTGTGTGGTGTCTCCATGGAAACTGGTCTGGTGTCCTGTCCCTGAGTACTAGTCTTGTATGCCTCAATGGGAACTGGTCAGGAATGTCTCCATTGCAACTTGACTGGCATGTTTCCAAGGGAGCAAGACTGGCATTCCTCCATGAAAATTGTCCTAGGGTTTATCCATGGCAACTTGACTGCCATGTTTCCATGTGAGCCAGACTGGGTCGTCTCTGTGTGAATTACTCTCAAGTGTTTGCATGGGAACTGATATGACGTGTCTTCATGGAAACTGGTATGGGGAGTATCGCTGGGAACTACCCTAGAGAGCCTACATGAGTACTAGTCTGGGGTGTCTCCATGGGAACAGGACTGTGGTGTCTCCATCAAACTGAACTGGCATGTTTCCATGGCAACTGGTCTGGGGTGTCTCCATGGGAACTAGTTTCCAGTGTCTCCAAGAATACTGATCTGTGGTGTCTCCATGGAAACTGGTCTAGGGTGTCTCCTTGGGAACTAGTCTCGTATGTCATCATGAGTACTGGTGTGTGGTGTCTCCATGGGAACTGGTCTAGGGTGTATCAATGGCCACTTGACTGCCATGTTTCCATGGGAGCCAGACTGGGGCATCTCCATGTGAACTAGTCTAAGTGTCTGCATAAGTACTGGTCTGGGGTATCTCCATGGGAACTGGTCTGACGTTTCTCCATGGAAACTTGTATGTAGTGTCTCCATGTCACCTGGTATGGGGAGTCTCCATGGGAACTACCATAGGGTGCCTACATGAGTACTAGTCTGGGGTGTCTCCATGGGAACAGGACTGTGGTGTCTCCATGTAAAATGGACTGGTGTGTTTCCACGGCAACTGGTATAGGTTTTTTCCATGGCAATTGGAATGGGGTGTCTTCATGTGAACTAGTCTCAGATGTCTCCATGAGTACTGGTTTATGGTGTCTCCAGGAGAATTCCTCTGGTGTGTTTCTGTGGCAACTGGAGTGGCGTGTTTCCATGGCAACTGGTCTGGGGTGTCCCCCTGGGAATTAGGATAGGGTGTCTCCATTAGGACTGATCTGGGGTGTCTCCATGGGAACTGGTCTGGGATGTCTCCATGAGTACTGGTCTAGGAGGTCTCCATTGGAACTTGTCTGGTGTGTCTCTATGGGAACTGGTCTGGGGTGTCTCAATGGGAACAGCTCTGTGGTGTCTCCATGGAACTGGTCTGGGGTGTCTACATAAGAAATGATTTGGGGTTTCTCCATGGGAGCTGATTGGGGTAACTACACTGGAACAGGTCTGAGGTGTCTCCATGGTAACTAGACTGGCCTGTTTTCATGGCAACTTGTATGGGGTGTCTTAATGAGAACTAGTCTCGGCTGTCTCCATTGGAACTGGTCTGGGATGTCTGCCTGGGAACGGTTCTGGGGTGTCTCCGTAAAAACTGGTCTGGGTTATCTCCCTGGCCACTGGTCTGGGGTGTCTCCATAACAAATGGACTGGAGGATTTTCATGGCAACTTATATTGAGTGTTTGTATGCCAACTGATATGGGGTGTCACCATGAGAACTACTCTCGGATTTCTCCATGAGTACTGGGTTGGGTTGTCTCCATGGGAACTGCTCTGGGATCTCTCCATGGGAATTGGTGTGGAGTATCTCCATGGCCACTGGACTGGCCGGTTTTCAAGGAAACAGAACTGGACTGTTTCCATGGTAACTGGTATGGGTTGTTTGTATGGAAACAGATATGGGGTATCTCCATGGGAACTAGTCTCGGGTGTCTCCATGAGTACTGGTCTGGGCTGTCTCCATGGGAACTGGTCTGGGGTATCTCCATGGGAACTGTCTGTGGCATCTCCATGGCAACTGGTATGGGGTCTCTCCATTGTAACAAGTCTCAGGTGTCTGCATGAGTATTGCTCTGGGGTTTCTCCATGGGAACTAGTTTCGGGTTTCTCCATGGAAACTTGTCTGGGGTATCTCCCTGGCAAGTTGACTGGAGTTTTTCTATGGCAACTTGTATGGCATGTCTCAATGTGAGCTAGTCTCCGGTGTCTCCCGGAGTACTGTTCTTGGGTCTCCAGGGGAACTGGTTTGCTATGTTTCGATGGCAACAGTACTGGGGTGTCTACATGACAACTGGACTGTCGTGTTTCCATGGCAACTGGTCTGTGGTGCCTCCATGGGAACAAGTCTTGAGTGTATCCATGAGTTCTAGTCTAGGGTGTCTCCATGGGTATTGGTCTGGGATGTCTCCATGGCACCTGGTATGGGGTGTATCTATGGGAACAAGTCTAGCATGTCTCCATGAGTACTAGTCTAGGGTGTCTCCATTTGTGCTGGTTTGGGGTGGCTTCATGTCAACTGCTATGGTGTGTTTCCATTGCAAATGTTCTTGGGTGTCTCCATGGGAACTGACCTGGGTTTTCTCCTTAGGAACTAGTCTGGGGTGTTTCTTTGTCAACTGGATTGGTGTGTCTTCATGGCAAATGTTAAGGGGTGTCTCCGTGGGAACTAGTATGAGGTGTCCCATGAGAACTGTTCTGGGGAGTCTCCATGGGATCTCGTCTGGGGTGTCTCCATGAGTACTGGTGTGGGTTGTCAACAAGGTACCTGGTCTGGGGTGTCTCTTTGGCAACTGGACTTGTTTGTTTCCATGGTAACTGGTATGGGGTTTCTCCATGGGAACTAGTCTCGGGTGTCTCCATGAGAACTGGTATGGGGTGTAACCATGGAAACTTGTCTGGGGTGTCTCCATGGCAACTCGATTGGCGTGTTTCCATGGCAAATGGTCTTGGGTCTCTCCATAGCAACTGGTATGGGGTGTCTCAATGGGAACTAGTCTCAGGTGTCTCCAAAAGTACTGGTCAGGGGTGTTTCCATGGCAAATAGTCTTGGGTGTCTCTATGGCAACTAGACTGGCATGTTTTCATGGGAGCCAGACAGGGGTGTCGCCATTGGAACTGGTCTGGTGTGTCTCAATGGCAACTGGCCTGGCATGTTTCCATGGCAACTTGTCTGGGGAGTCTCCATGGGAACTAGTCTCAGATGTATGCATCAGTACTGGTCTGTGGTTACTCCATGGGAACTGGTCTGGGTTGTCTCCATGCGTACTGGTCTAGGAGGTCTCCATTGGAACTGGTCTGGTATGTCTCCATGGGAACTGGTCTGGGGTGTCTCAAAGGGAAATAGTCTGGGGTGTCTCCATGGAAGTGATTTGGGGTGTCTCCATGGCAACTGGATTGGTGTGTTTCCATTGAAACTAATATAGGGTGTCTCCATGGAAACTATTATAGTCTCAGATGTCTCCATGAGAACTGGTGTGGTGTCTTCATAGGAACTGTGGTGTATCCATGGGAACTGATCTGGGTTGTCTCCATGAGTACTAGTCTGGAGTGTCTCCAGGATAATTGGTCTGTGGTGTCTCCATGGGAACTGGACTGGCGTATTTCCATGGCAACTGGTATTTGGTGCCTCCATGGGAACCAATCTCAGGTGACTTTGGGGGAACTGGTCTTGGGTGTCGTTATACCAACTGGTCTGGAGAGTCTAGCAACTGTATGGGGTGTCTCCATGGAAACTAGTCTCCTGTGTCTCCATGAGTATTGGTCTGGGTGTCTCAATGCATACTCATCTGGGGTGTCTCCATGAACTGTTTTGGCATGTCTTCATATAAATTGATCTGGTGTTTCTCCAGGTGAACTTGCCTGGGGTGTATCCATGGGAACTGGTCTGGTTTGTCTCCATGGTAACAGATCTGTGGTGTCTCAATTGGAACTGCTCTGGGGTTTCTCAATGGGAACTATTCTCAGGTGTCTCCATGAGTACTGGTTTGGGGTGTTTCCATGGGAAGTTGTCTGGGGTGTCTACATGCCAACTGGACTGGCATGATTCCATAGCTACTGGTATGGAGTGACTTTATAGAAAGTAGTCTGTGGTGACTCCGTTGGAACTAGTCTGGTGTCACCATGGCAACTGCTCTGGGGTATCTCCATGGGTATTGGCTGGGTGTCTCAATTGGAACTAGTCTCCGTGGTCTCCATGAATATTGGCCTGCGTTTCTCAATGAGTACTTATCTGGTGTCTCTCCATGAACTGTTCTGGCGTGTATCCAAGGAAACTGCTCTGGGGTGTCTCCATGAGTACTGGTCTGGGGTTTCTCCATTGGAACTGGTCTGGTGTGTCTCCATGGCAACTGGACTGGCGTGTTTAAATGGCTACTGGTATGGGGTGTCACCATGAGATATGTTATGGGGAGTCTTAATTGGAACTGGTCTCGCGTGTCCAGGAGTACTGGTCTGGCGTGTCTCCAGGAGTACTGGTCTGGGCTGTCTCCATGCGAACTGGTCTGGGGCGTCTCCATTGGAACTAGTCTTGGGTGTCTCCATGGGAACTGGTAAGGTGTGTCTCCATGTTAACTGGGTGTCTCCAACAGTACTTGATTGGGGTATCTCCATGGGAATGGTCTAGGGTGTCTCCATGGCCACTGTTATAGTGTCTCTCCATGTGAACTGGTCTCCATGAGTACTGGTCTGCGGTATATATATGGGAACTGGACTGGTGTGTCTCAAAGGGACACACCTCCATGAGTACTGGTCTGCGGTGTCTCCATGGGCACTTTTCTAGGTTATCTCCAAGAGTACTGGTCTGGGGTGTCTCCATAAAAACTCCACAGGCCTGTTCCAATGGCAACTGGACTGGTGTGTTTCCATGGCAATTGGTATGGGGTGTCTGCATGAGTATTGGATTGTGGTATCTCCATAGGAACTGGTCTGGGAGATCTAAGTGGCAACTAAATGGCATGTTTCCATAGGAGCCAGGCAGGGGTGTCTCCATGGGAACTGGTCTGTGGTGTCTCCAAGAGGACTGATCTGGGGTGTCTCCATGGGAACTGGTATGGCTTCTCTCCATCAAACAAGTCTCCATTGTCTCTAAGAGTACTGGTCTGGGAGTCTCCATAGGAACTAGTTTGAGGGGTCTCCTTGGCAACTAAATGACATGTTTTCATGGGAGCCAGACAGGGGTGTCTTCATGGGAATTGGAATGGGGTGTCTCATTGAGTATCCATCAGGGGTATCTCCATGGGAACTGTTTTGTGGTTTCTCTATGGAAACTTGTCTGGGTGTCTCCACTTGAACTTGCCTGTTGTGTGTCCCCTGGAACAGGTCTGTGGTGTCTCCATCGGAACTGGTCTGGGTGTCTTCATGGCAACTGGACTTGCATGTTAACATAACAACCAGTATATTGTGTCTTCATGAGTATTGTTCTTGGGTGTCTCCTTGTGAACTAGGCTCGGTGTCTCCATGAGTACTGCTCTCGGGTATCTCCATGGGAACTGGTCTGAGGTGTCTCCATGACCAATATTATGGGGTGTCTGAATGTGAACTAGTCTAGGATGTCTCCATGAGTACTGGTCTGGGGTGTCTCCATGGAAACTGGTCTGGTGTGTTTCCATAGGAACTTGTCTTTGGTGTCCCCATTGAAAACGGACTGGCGTGTTTAATGGCAACTGGTATGGGGTGTCTTTATGGAATATGTTATGGGGAGTCTAAGTGGGAACTAGTCTCGATTGTCCATGAACTGGTATGGGGTATCTCCATGGGAAATGGTCTGGGGTGTCTACATGGGAAATGGTTTGGGTTGTATCCTTGGGAACTAATCTCCAGTTTCTCCATGAGAATTGGTGTGGGTTTCTCCATGAGTACTCATATGTGGTGTCTCCATAGCAACTGGTATGGTGTGTCTCCTTGGGAACTAGTATTGGGTTTCTCCAACAGTACTGGTCTGGGGTATCTCCATGGGAACTGTTCTGGGGTGTCCCATGGGAACTGGTCTGGTGTGTCTCCATGGGAACTGGTCTGGGGTGTCTCCAGGCTAATGTCATGGGGAGTCTAAGTGGAAAATAGTCTCGAGTGTCCTTGAATACTTTTATGTAGTGTCTCCATGGTAACTGGTCTGGGGTGTCTACATGGGAAATGGTTTGGGGTTTCTTCATGGGAACTGGTTGGGTGACTACATTGGAACAGGTCTGAGGTGTCTCCATGGTAACTGGACTGGCCTGTTTTCATGGCAACTGGTATGGGTTTTCTTAATGGGAACTAGTCTCGGCTGTCTACATTGAAACTGGTCTGGGATGTCTGCCATGGAAGGATACTTGGGTGTCTCCATAAAAACTTGTCTGGTGTTTCTCCATGGCCACTGGTCAGAGGTGTTTCCATAGCAAAAGGACTGGCATCTTTTCATCGGATCTTTTATTGGGTATCTGTATGGCAACTGATATGTGGTGTCACCATGAGAACTATTCTTGGATGTTTCCATGAGTACTGGAGTGGGTTGTCTCCATGAGAAATGCTCTGGAGTCTCTCCATGGAATTGGTGTGGGGTGTCTCCATGGCCACTGGACTGGCCTATTTCCATGACAACTGGACTGGTGGGTTTCCAAGGCCACGGGACTGGCCTCTTTCCTTGGTAACTGGTATGGGGTGTTTGTATGGCAAGGGATATGGGGTGTCTCCATGGGAACTAGTCAGGGGTGTCTGCATGAGTACTGGTCTGGGGTTTCTCCATGGGAACTTGTTTGGGGTTTCTCCATGGAAGCTTGTCTGGGGTGTCTCCCTGGCAACTTGACTGGCGTTTTTCCATGGCACTTGGAATGGCATGTCTCAATGTGAACTATTATCGGGCGTTACCAGGAATAGTGTTCTGGGGTCCCCAGAGGAACTGGTCTGCAGTGTTTCCATGGCAACAGTACTGGGGTGTCTACATGACAACTGGACTGTCATATTTCCATGGCAACTAGTCTTGGGTGTATCCATGAGTACTAGTCTAGGATGTCTCCACGGGTACTCATCTGGGATGTCTCTATGGCACCTGGTATGGGGTGTTCCATGGCAAATAGTTTGGTCTGTCTCCATGGGAACTAGTCTCAGGTGTCTCCATGATTACTGGTCTGGGGTGTCTCCATGGGAACAGGTCTGTGCTGTCTCAATGGAAATTGGTCTTGGGTGACTCCATAGTAACTGGACTGACTTGTTTCCATCACAATTGGTCTTGTGTGTCTCATTAGGAATAATCTCTGGTGTCGCCATGAGAACTGGTTTGTATTTTCACCATGGCAACCGGACTGGGGTGTCTCCATGACACATGCACTGGCTTGATTCCATGGCAACTGGTATGGTGTGTCTCCATGGTAACTAGTCTCAGGTTTCTCCATGAGTACTGGTCTGGGGTGTCTCCATGGGAACTGGTCTTTGGTTTCTCCATGGGAACTTGTCTGTTGTGTCTCAAAGGAAACTGATCTGGGATATCTTCATGGGAACTGGTCGGTGGTGACTCCATGGCAACTGGACTGTCGTTTTACCATGGCATCTGGTACGGGGTTTCTCCATGGGAACAGGTCTGTGGTGTTACCATGGGAACTGGACTTCAGTTTCTCCATGAGTACTGGTATGGGGTGTCTCCATGGAAACAGGTCTTTGGTTTCTCCATGGGAACTGATCTGGCGTGTCTGAAAGGAAACTGATCTGAGGTGTCTCCATGGGAACTGGTCGGTGGTGACTCCATGGAAACTGGACTGGCATGTCTCCATGACAACAGGTATGGGGGGTCTCCATGGGAACTAGTCTCAGGTTTTGACATGAGCACTAGTCTGGAATGTCTCTATGGGAAATGGTCTTGGGTGTCTCCAAGGCAACTGGACTAGCATGTTTCCCTGGCAACTGGTATGGAGTGTCTGCATGGCAACAAATATGTGGCATCTTCATGGGAATTAATCATAAGTGTCTCCATCAGTACTGGTCTGGTGTTTCTTCATGGGAACTGGTCTGTGGTGTCTCCATGGGAACTAGACTGGGGTGTCTCCATGGCAACTTGAATGGCATGTCTCCATGGCAACTTGTATTGGGTTGTCTCCATGAGAATAATTCTCAGGTATCTCCATGAGTACTGGACTATGGTTTCTCCATGGGAAATGGTGTGTGGTGTCTCCATGGGTAGTGGTCTGGCGTGTCTGAATGGAAATTGGTCTGGGGTGTCTACATAAGAACTGTATTGGGTTGTCTCCATTTGAACTGGTTTGCTGTGTCTCGAAGGCAACTGGTATGGTGTGTCTCTATGGCAACTGGACTGGCATTTTACCGTGGTAACTTGTATGTGGTTTATCCATGGGAATTAGTCCTGTGTGACTCCATGAGCACTTATCTCGGGTTTTCCATTGGAACTCGTCTGGTGTGTATCCATGTGAACTTGTCTTGGGTGTCTCCTTTGGAACTGGTCTGGGCTGTCTCCATGGGAAGTTGTATGGGGTGTCTCCATGACAACTGGACTGCCGTTTTTCCGTGGCAACTGGTATTGGGTGTCTGCATGGCAACAGATATGTGGTGACTCCATGGGAACTAGTCACAGGTGTCTCCATGAGTACTGGTCTGGTGTTTCTCCATGGGAAGTGGTCTGGGGTGTCTCCATGGGAACTAGACTCGGGGGTCTCCATGACAACTTTAATGGCGGGTCTCCATGGCAACTTGTACGGGGTTGTCACCATGGTAATAAGTCTCAAGTATGTCCATGAGTACTGGTCTGGGGTATCTCCATGGGAACTGGTGTGTGGTGTCTCCATGGGAACTGGTCTGGCATGTCTGAATGGAAATTGGTCTGGGGTGTCTTCATAGAAATTTGTTTGGGGTGTCCACATGGTAACTGGTTTGGCTTGTCTCCAAGGCAACTGGACAGGCATTTTACCATGCCTACTGCTATGGAGTTTCTCCATGGTAAATAGTTTTGTTTGTGTCCATGAGTACTGATCATGTGATTCTCCATGGGAACTGGTCTGGTGTGTCTCCATGGGAACTTGTCTGTGGTATCTCCATGAAAACTGGTCTGGGTGTCTCCATGGGAACTGGTCTCCGGTATCTCTATGAGTACTAGTCTTAGGTCTCCAGGGGAACATGTCTGGGGTGTTTCCATGGCAACTGGACTGGTGTGTTTCAATGGCTACTGGTCTAAGGTGTCTCAATGGCAACTAGTCTCGGATGTCTCTATATGTACTAGTCTATGGTGTCTCCATGGGAACTCTTCAGGGGTGTCTCCATCACAACTGATCTGGCGTATTTCCACTGAAACTGGTATGGGGTTTCTGATGGGAACTGATATGGGATGTCTCTATGGGATCTAGTATCAGGTACCTCCATGAATACTGGTCTGGAGTGTCTCCAAGGGAACTAGTCTTGGGTTTCTCCATGGAATCTGGTCTGGGGTGTCTCCATCGGTACTAGTCATGGGTGTCTCCATAGACCTTGTCTCAAGTGTCTCCAAGAGTACTGGTCTGGGTATTTTTATGAGTACTCATCTTCTGTGTCTTCAGGGCAACTAGCGTGTGGTGTCTCCATGAGAAATGCTCTGGGTGTCTCCATAAAAACTGGTCTGTTGTGTTTTCTTGGAAAATTGACTGGCATGTTTCCATGGAAACTATATGGGGTGTCTCCATGGGAACTACTTTGAGGTGTCTCCATGGTTACTGGACTGGCGTTTTACCATGGCAATTGTTATGGGGTGTCTGCATGGCAACGGAGATGGGGTGTCTCCATTGGAACTGCTAATGGGAGTCTCCATGAATAATTGTTGATACTGTCTCCATGGGAACTGGTCTTGCTTGTCTCCTTGATAACTGGACTGGGGTGTCTCCATTGCAACTGGTATGGGGTGTTACCATGGGAAAAAGTCTCAGGTTTCCCCATGAGTACTGGTCTCTGGTGTATGCATGGGAAATGGTTTGTGGTGTCTCCATGGGAAGTGGTCTGCCGTGTCTGAATGAAAATTGGTCTGGGGTGTCTCCATAGGAACTGGTTTGGGGTGTCTCCATTCGAACTGGTTTGCTGTGTCTCGAAGGCAACTGGTATGGTGTGTCTCTATGGCAAATAGATTGGCATTTTACCGTGGCAAAGGGTATGTGGTTTCTCCATGGGAAATAGTCTTTTGTGTCTCCATGAGTAACTATCCTGGGTTTTCCATTGGAACTCGTCTGGTGTGTCTCCAAGTGAACTTGTCAGGGAACTGGTCTGAACTGTCTCCATGGGAAATGTTCTGGGGTTTCTCTATGACAACTGGGCTGGCGTGTTTCCGTGGCAACTGGTATTGGGTGTCTGCATGGCAAGAGATATGTGGTGTCTCCATGGGAACTAGTCACAGGTGTCTCCATGAGTACTGGTCTGGTGTTTCTCCATGGGAACTGGTCTGGGGTGTATCCATGGGAACTAGACTGGGGTGTCTCAATGGCAACTAGAATGGTAGGTCTCCAGGGCAACTTGTATGGGGTTGTCTCCATGGTAATAAGTCTCAGGTATGTCCATGAGTACTGGTCTGGGGTATGTCCATGGGAAATATTGTGTGGTGTCTTTATGGGAACTGGTCTGAATGGAAATTGGTCTGGGGTGTCTCCATAGGAACTGCTTTGGGATGTCTCCATGGAAACAAGTTTGGCATGTCTCCAAAGCAATCGGACAGGCGTTTTACCATATCAACAGCTATGGAGTTTCTCCATGGGAACTGGTCTGGTGTGTCTCCATGGGAACTTGTTTGTGGTATCTCCATGGAAACGTGTCTGGGATTTCTCCATGGGAACTGGTCTCTGGTATCTCTATGAGTACTAGTCTTATGTCTCCAGGGGAACAGGTCTGGGGATATCTCTACGGGAACTAGTATCCGGTATCTCCATGAATATTGGTCTGGGCTTTCTCCAAGGGAACTAGTCTAGGGTGTCTCCATGGGATCTGGTCTGGGGTGTCTTCAAGAGTAGTGGTCTGGGTGTTTTCATGAGTACTCATCTTGTGTGTCTCCATGGGAACTGGCCTGTGGTGTCTCCATGAGATGTGCTCTGGGGTGTCTCCATAAGAACTTATCTGATGTGTTTCCTTGGAAAATGGACTGGCATGTTTCCATGGCAACTGTATGGGGTGTCTCCATGGGAACTAGTCTCAGGTGTCTCCATGGTATCTGCACTGGCATGTTACCATGGCAATTGTTATGGGGTGTCTTTATGGCAACATATATGTGGTGTCTCCTTTGGAACTGCTAATGAGAGTCTCCTGTTGATAGTGTCTCCATGAAAACTGGTCTGGCTTGTCTCCTAGAGAACTGGACTGTGGTGTTCCCATGGCAACTTGTCTGCCATGTCTCCATTGCAACTGGTATGGGGTGTCACCATGTGAAAAAGTCTCAGGTTTCTCCATGAGTACTTGTCTGTTGTGTCTATATGGGGACTGGTCTTGTGTGTCTCCATTGTAACTGGTTTGGGTGTCTCAATGGAAATTGATCTGGGGTGTCTCCATAGGAACTGGTCTTGAGTGTCTTAATGGGAACTGATCTGGGGTGTCTTTAAAGAAACTGGACTAGCGTTTCACCATGGGAACTTGTTTCACCATGGTAACTAATCTTCTGTGACTCCATGAGTACTTATCCTGGGTGTCTCATGGGAACTAGTCTGGGGTGTTTCCATGGCAACTGGTATGTGATGTATCTATGCGAACAAGTCTAGGATGTCTCCATGAGAACTGGTCTGGGGTGTCTCCAAAGAAACTTGTCTGAAGTGTCTCCATGGCAACTGGATTGGTGTGTTTCCATGGCAACTGGTCTTGGGTGTCTCCAAAAAACTGGTATGGGGTGTCTCAATGTGAACTAGTCTCTGGTGTCTCCATGAGTACTGGTTTGGGGTGACTCCATGGGAACATTTCTGGTGTGTCTCCATGGCAACTGGACTGGAGTGTTTCCATGGAAACTGGTATGGGTTGTCTCCATGAGAACTAGTCTGGAGTGTCCCATGAGTACTGGTCTGGGATGATTCCATAGGATCTCCATGAGTACTGGTCTGGGTTGTATACCTGGTAACTGTTCTGGGGTGTCTCCTTGACAACAGGACTTGTGTGTTTCCATGGACTGGGTTACCTCCATGGAAATTAGACTGGTGTGTTTCAATTGCTACTGGTCTTGGGTGTCTCCATGGGAACTGGTTAGTGGTATCTCCATGGGAAATAGTCTCGGGTGTCTCTATGATTACTCGTGTGGGATGTCTCCATGGGAACTGGTAAGGGGTGCCTACATGGCAATTGGTCTACAGTATTTCCATTGCAGCTGGTCTGTGGTGTCTCCATGGAAACTGGTCTCATATTCCACATGGGAACTTGTCTGGTGTGTCTTCCTGACAACTGGACAGGCGTGTTATCATGGCAACTGGTATGGGGTATCTCCAGGGGAACTCGTTTGGGGTGTCTCCATGAGTACTGGTCTGGGGTGTCTCCATGGGAACTAGTCTCCTCAGTCTCCATGTGTGCTGGTCTCTGTGACTCCTGAGTACTCGTCTGGAGTGTCTCCATGGGAACTGTTCTGTGGATTCTCGATGGAAACTTGTCTGGGGTGTTCCCATCCAACTGGACTGGCGTGTTTCCATGGCAACTGGTATGGGCTGTCTCCATGAGAATTGGTCTGGGGTGTCCTAATGTGTACTTGTCAGTGGTATCCCCATTGGAACTGCTCTTGGGTGTCTCCATAGGAACTGGTCTGGGGTGTCACCATGGGAAGTGGTATGTGGATTCTCCATGGGACCTGGTCTGGGGCGTCTCATGGCAACTGGACTGGCCTGTTTCCATGGTAACTTATATGGGTTGTCTGCATGGCAACTGATAGGGGGTGTCTTCATCAGAACTGGACTCAGGTGTCTTCATGAGTACTGGTCTATGGGTCTCCATGAGAATTCTTCTCGTGTGTCTCCTTGGGAACTGTTCTGGGGTTTCTCCATGGGAACTTCTCTGGGGTGTCTCCTTGGCTACTGGACTGGCCTGTTTCGATGGCAACTGTTATGGGGTGTTTCTATGGGAACTGGTCTTCGGTAACTCATTGAGATGTGGTCTAGTGTCTACAAGGAAACTGGACTGGGGTGTTTCCATGGAAACTGGATTGGGGTGTCTCCATGGAAAGTTGACTGGCATGTTTCCATGGCAACTGCTCTGGGGTGCATCCATGGGAACTGGTCTGGTGTTTCTCGATGGAAACTTGTCTGGAGTGTCCCCCTGGCAACTGGACTGGCGTGTTTCCATAGCAACTGGTATGGGGTGTCTCAATGTGAACTAGTCTTGGGTGTCTCCATGAGTACTGGTTTGTGGTGTCTCCATGGGAACTTGTCTGATATGTCTCCATGGCAACTGGACTGGTGTGTTAACATGGGAACTGGTATGGGTTGTCTCCATGAGAACTAGTCTGATGTACCTCATGAGTACTGGTCTTGGGAGTCTCGATGGGATCTCCTCTGGGGTTTCTCCATGAGTACTGGTCTGGGTTTTCTGCATGGTATCTGGTCTGGGGTGTCTCCTGGGCACCTGGACTGGTGTGTTTTCCTGGCAACTGGACTGGATTGTTTCCATGGAAACTGATATGTGGTTTCTGCATGGCAACTGATATCGGGTGTCTCCAGAGTTAATAGTCTCCGGTGTTTTCATGAGTGCTTGTCTCGGTGACTCGTCTGGAGAGCCTCTATGGGAACTGGTCTGTGGAGTTTTCATGGGAACTTGACTGGGGTGTCTCATGGCAACTGGACTGGCTTTTTATTAGATCCCATAGTGTTTCTCCATGGGAACTAGTCTCGGGTGTCTCCTTGAGTACTGTTCTGAGGTTTCTCCATGGGAACTTGTCTGGACTGTCTCCATGGGAACTTGTCCGGTGTGTCTCCATGAGTGCTGATATGGGCTGTCAAGAAGGGAACTCGTCTGTGGTTTCTCCATGTGAACTGCTCAAAGATGTCTCCTTGGGAACTGGTCTGGTGTGTTTCCATGAGTGCTGGTCTTGTTGACTCATGAGTCACCATTGCCACTGGCCTTGGTTGTCTCCATGGGAACTGGTCTTGGGTTTCTCCATGGCAACTTCTGTGGGGTGTCCCCCTGGCAACTGAACTGGCTGGTTTCCGTGGCAACTGGTATGGAGTGTCTCAATGTGAATTAGTCTCCAGTGTCTCCATGAGTACTGGTCTGGGGGTATCCATGGTAACTTGACTGGGGTGTCTCCATGGCAACTGGACTGGCATGTTTCCATGGCAACTGATATAAGGTTTCTCCATAGAAAATAGTTTCGGGTGTCTCCATGACTAAAAGTCTGGGGTGTCTATATGCGAACTGCTCTAGGGTTTATCCATAGTAACTGGACATGCGTGTTTCCATGGCAATTTGTATGGAGTTTTCCATGGCAAATGGTAGGGGGTGTCTCAATTGGAATTAGTCTCTGGTGTCTCCATGAGTACTGGTCTGGTGTGTATCCATGGGAACTGTTCAGGGTTGTCTCATGGCAGCTGGAATGGAATGTTTCCATGGCAACTGGTATTGGTGTCTCCATGGGAACTGGTCTGGGGTGTCTCCTTGGCACCTGGACTGGCGTGTATCCATGGGACCTGGTTTGTGGTGTCTCCATGTGAAGTGGTCAAACGTGTCTCCATGGGAACTGCTCTGGGGATTCTCCTTGGAAATTCTTGGGCGTGTTTCCATGGTAACTGGACTGCCCTCTTTCCATGGCAACTTGTATGGAGTGTCTGCATAGCAACTGCTATGGGGTGTCTCTATGGGAACTGGTCTTCGGTGTTTTGTTGAGATGTGGTCTGGGTTAAACAAGGGAACTGGACTGGCATGTTTCCATGGAAACTGCTCTGGGGTGTATCCATGGGAACTGGTCTGGTGTTTCTCGATGGAAACTTGTCTGGGGTGTCCCCCTGACAACTGGACTGACGTGTTTCCATGGCAACTGGTATGGGGTGTCTCAATGTGAACTAGTCTCGGGTGTCGCCATGAGTACTGGTTTGTTGTGTCTTCATGGGAACTTGTCCGATATGTCTCCATGGCAACTGGACTGGCCTGTTAACATGGCAACTGGTATGGGGTGTCTCCAGGAGAACTAGTCCGGGGTGTTCCATGAGTACTGGTCTGGGGCATCTCAATGGGATCTTGTCTGGGCTGTCTCCATGAGTACTGGTATGGGTTGTCTACATTTTACCATGGCAACTGATATGGGGTTTCTGCATGGCAACTGATATTGGGTGGCTCCATGGTTACTAGTCTCCGGTGTTTTCATGAGTGCTGGTCTCAGTGACTCATGATTACTATTCTGGAGTTTCTCCATGGGAACTGGTATAGGGTGTCTCCGTGGGAACTGGTCTGGGTTGTCTCATGGCAACTGTACTGGCATTTTTCTAGTTCCAATAGTGTTTCTCCATGGCAACTAGTCTCGGGTGTCTCAATGTGAACTAGTGTCCGGTGTCTCCATGAGTTGTGGTCTGGGAGGTATCCATGGAAACTTGACTGGGGTGTCTTTATGGAAACTGGACTGGCGTGTTTCCATGGCAACTGATATAAGGTTTCTCTATAGAAAATAGTCTCGGGTGTCTCCATGACTAAAGGTCTGGGGTGTCTATATCCGAACTGGTCTAGCGTTTCTCCGTGGCAACAAGACTTGCGTGTTTCCATGGAAACTGGTATGGAGTTTTTCCATGGCAAATGGTAGGCGGTGTCTCAATTGGAACTAGTCTCTGGTGTCACCATCAGTACTGCTTTGGTGTGTTTTCATGGGAACTGTTCTGGGGTTTCTCCATGGGAACATTTCTGGGTTGTCTCCATGGAAGCTGGACTGGATTATTTCCATGGCAACTGGTATTGGTGTTTTTATGGGAACTGGTCTGGGGTGACTCCATGGCAACTGGACTGGCATGTTTCCATAGAAAATGGTATGGGGTTTGTCCATGGCAAATGTTATGGGGTGTCTCAATTGGAAGTAGTCTCTGGTGTCTCCATGAATAATTTTTTGGGTTGTCTCCATGGGAACTTGTCTGGTATGTATCCATGGAAACCAGGGTGGCATGTTAACATGACAACTGCTATGGGGTGTCTCCATGAGAACTAGTCTGGGGTGTCACATGAGTACTCGTCTGGGGCATCTCGATGGGATCTCGTCTGGGGTTTCTCATGAGTACAGGTTTGGGTTGTCTACATGGTACCTGGTCTGGTGTGTCTCCTTGGCAAATGGACTCACGTGTTTCCATGGCAACTGGTATGGGGTGTCTCTACGGGAACTGGTCTTTGGTGTCTCATTGAGTACTGGTCTGGGGTCTACAGGAAAACTGGACTGTGGTGTTTCCATGGAAACTGGATTGGGGTGTCTCCATGGCAACTGATTTGGGGTGTCCTCATGGCAAATGATATGGGGTGTCACCATGGTTACTAGTCTTGGGTGTTTCCATGAGTGCTGGTCTGTGGAGTTTCCATGGGAACTAGTGTTGGGTGTCTCCATGGAAACTGGTCTGGTGTGTCTCCATGTGAACTGGTCTGAGGTGCCTCCATAGCAACTTGACTGCCGTGTTTCTATGGCAACTGGTATCGGGTGTCTCAATGGGAACTAGTTTTGCCTGTCTCCATTGGAAATGATCTGGGGTGTTTCCATGGGAACCTTACTGGGGTGTCACCGTGACAACTGGACTTTCGTCTTTCCATGGCACCTGGTATTGGTTGTCTCCACAGAACTAGTCTCAGGTTTCTCAGTGAGTACTGATTGGGGTGTTTGCAGGGTAACTGGTCTGGCCTGTCTCTATGGCAACTAGACTGGCATGATTCCATGGCAACTGGTATGGGGTTTGTGCATAGCAATAGATATGTGGTGTCTCTATGGGAATAAGTGTTGGGTGAGTACCAGTCTGGGGTGGATCCATGAGGACTGTTCTGAGGTGTCTCAATGGCAACTGGACTGGCGTGTTTCCATGGCAATTGTACTGGAGTGTTGCCATGGCAACTGCAGGTCAACTGATATGTGTTATCTCCATGGGACCTAGTTTTCAGTGTCTACATAAGTGCTTGTCTGTGGTGTCTCCAGGAGAATGGGTCTCTGGTGTCTCTATGAGTACTGTCCTGGGTGCCTCCATGAGTACTCTTCTGACTTGTCTCCAAGAAAAATGGTTTGGGGTGTCATTATGGGAACTGGTCTGGGGTGTCTCCAAGGGAACTTGTCTGGGGTGTCTAAATGGCAACTGGACTGGCATTTTAACATGGCAACTGGTATGGGATTTCTCCATGGCAACTGGTCTTGGGTGCCTCCATGTGTCTTCCTCTGTGGTTTCTCCATGGGAACTGGAATGGCGTGTTTCAATGGCAACTGGTATGGGGTTTCCTCCATCGAAAATAATCTGGGGTGTATCCATGGGTACTTGTAAGAGGTGTCTCCAAGGGAACTGGTATGTTTCCATAGGAACTGGTATCTGGAATCTCCATGGGAACTTGTCTGGAGTGTTACCATGGCAACTGGACTTAAGTGTTTATATGGCAACTGGTATTGGGTGTCTTCATGGGAACTAATCTCAGGTTTCTCCATGAGTACTGGTGGGGTTGTCTGCATGGGTACTGATCTGGTGTGTTTCCATGGCAACTGGTATGAGGTGCCGGCATGGCAACTGATATGGTGTGTCTCCAATGGAATTAGTCTCGGGTGTCTCGATGAGTTCGAGTCTGGTGTGTCAACCTGGGAACTGGTCTGTGGTGTTTCCATGGGTACTTGTCTGATGTGTCTCCATGGGAACAGGTCTGAAATGTCTCCATGAAACTGGACTGGGATTTCACCATGGCAACCAGACTTACATATTTCCATGGCAACTGCTGTTGGGTGTCTCCATGGGAACTACTCTCAGGATTCTCCATGAGTACTGTTCTGTGGTGTCTGCAGGGGACCTGGTCTGTGGTGTCTCCATGGCAACTGGACTAGCATGTTTCCATGCCAACTGGTATGGGTTTTGTGCATTGCAAGAGATATGTGTTGTTTCCATTGGAATTAGTCATGGGGTGTATCCATAGAAACTTGTCTGGGGTGTCTCCATGGGAATTGATCTGGGGTGTCTCTGTGGGAACCGGTCTGAGGTGTTTCCATGGCAACTGGTATTGGGTGTCTCCAGAAAACTTGTCTCATGTTTTTTCCATGAGTTCTGGTTGGGGTGTCTGCATGGGAATTGGTTTGGGTTGTCTCCATGGCAACTGGACTAGTGTGTTTCCGTGGCAACTGGTATGGGGTTTGTGCATTGCAACAGATATGTGGTTTCTCCATGGGAACTAGTCATGGGTTTCTCCATGATTACCAGTCTGGGGTGTCTCCATGGAAAGAGTTCTGAGGTTTCTCCATGGGAACTGATCTGGGGTGTCTCCATGGGAACTGGTCTAAGGTTTCTCCATGAGAACTGGAATGGCGTTTTACTATGGCAACTGGTATGGGTTTTTTTCCACAGGAAATGGTTTGTGGTGTCTCCATGAGTACTTGTCTGATGTGTCTCCATGGGAACAGTTCTGGGGTCTCTCCATAGCAACTTGTCTGGGGTTACTCCAGGGGAACTGGTCTTGGGCGTCTCCATGGGAACTGGTCTGAGATATTTCCATGACAATTGGACTGGCATGTTTCCATAGCAACTGGTATGGTGTTTCTCCATGGGAACTAGTCTCAGATGTCTCCAAGCAACTGGTCTGAGGTATCTCCATGGCAACTGGTATAGGGTACCTGCATGGCAACTGATATAGGGTGTCTCTATGAAAACTAGTCTCTGGTGTCTCCATGAGTACTAATCTGGGGTGTCTCCATGGGAACTGGTCTGGTGTGTCTCCATAGGAACTGGTCTGTGTTGTCTCCATAGGAATTGGTCTGGGGTGTCTTTATGGGAACCAGTTACCATGGGCACTGGTATGGGGTTTCTCCATTGGTACTGGTCTTGGGTGTCTCCATGGGTACTTGTCTGTGGTATCTCCTTGGGCAATGGTCTGGGCTGTCTCAATGGTAACTGGTCTGATGTGTCTGCATGGGAACAGGTCTGGGGTCTCTCCATAGGAATTGGTCTGGGGTCTCTCCAGAGGAACTGGTCTTGGGTGTCTCCATGGGAACTGGTCTGATATGTCTCTTTGGCAACTGGACAGCCATGTTTCCATAGCAACTGGTTTGGTGTTTCTCCATGGGAACTAGTCTCGGGTATCTCCAAGGTAACAGGTCTGAGCTGTCTCCATGGCAACTGATATAGGGTACCTGCATGGCAACTGATATGTGGTGTCTCCGTGAAAACTAGTTTCTGGGTCTCCATGAGTACAATTCTGGGGTCTCTCCATGGTAACTGGTCTGGAGTGTCTCCATAGGAACTGGTCTGTGGTGTCTCCATAGGAATTGGTCTGGTGTGTCTTTATGGGAATTGGACTGGCGTTTTACCATGGGCACTGGTATAGGGTTTCTGCATAGGTACTGGTCTTGGTTGTCTCCATGGGTACTTGTATGTTGTATCTCCATGGGTACTGGTCTGGGCTGTCTCAATGGTAACTGGTCTGGGGTGTCTACATGTGAACTGGTCTGCGGTTTCCCCATGTCAACTGGACTGGCATTTCCATGGCAACTGGTATGGGGTGTCTCTATGGGAACTAGTATCTGGTGTCTCCATTGGAACTGGTCTGGTGTGCTTCAAAGGGAACTTGTCTGGGGTGTCTCCATGGCATCTGGACTGGCGTGTTTCCATGAAAAATGGTACAGGGTGGCTGCATAGAAACAGATATGCTGTGTCTCCATGGGAACTAGTTACAGGCATCTCCATGAGTACTAGTGGGATGTGTCTCCATCGGAACTGGTCTGGGGTGTCTCCCTGGGTACTTACCTGTGGTGTCCCCATGGGAACTGGTCTGGGGTTTCTCTGTAGTAACTGGTCTGAAGTGTCTCCATGGGAAGACACCTCCAGTCTAGGGTGTCTGCATGGGACCTGGTGTGGGGTGTCTCCATGGCAACTTGACTCAAATTTCACGGCAACTTCTAATGGGTGTGTGCATGGCACAGATAAATTGTGTCTACATGGGAACTATTCATGGCTCTCCATGGCAACCACTCTGGGGTTCCTCCATGGGAACTGGTCTGGGGTTTCTCTGTGCATACTGGTATGCAGTGTCTGCACGGGAACTAGTCTCAGGTGCCACCATGAGTACAGGCCAAGGTGTCTCCATAAGTACGTGTCTTGGGTGACTCCATGGCACCTGGTCTGGTGTGTCTCCATGGAAAAGGTATGAGGTGTCTCCATGACACTGGACAGGCGTGGTCCATTGAAACCTGTATGGGTTTTCTCCATGGGAACTAGTCTCGCGTGTCTTCATGGGAACTGGTCTTGGCTTTCACCATGGGAACTTTTCTGGGTTGTCACCATGGCAACTGTACTTGCCTGTTTCTATGGCAACTGGTATTGGGTTTCTACATGGAAGCTACTCTCAGTTTTCTCCATGAGTACTTGCTGGGCTGTCTCCATGGGAAATGGTCTGTGATGTCTCCCTGGCAACTGAACTGGTGTGTTTCCATGACAACTGGTATGGGCTGTCTGCATGGCAACAGATATGTGCTGTCTCTTGGTAACTAGTCATCGGTGTCTCCATGAGTACTGGTCTGAGGTGTCTCCATGGAAAGTGGTCTGGGATGTCTCCATGGGAACTGGACTGGGGTGTACCCATGGAAACCTGTCTGGGGTGGCATCATGGCAACTGGACTTGCGTGTTTTCATTGCAACTGGTATTGGGTGTTTCCATGGTAACTACTCTCAGGTATCTTCATCAGTACTTGTTGGGGTGTCTGCATGGAAACTCGTCTGGGGTGTCTCCATGGTGAATGGACTTGCGTATTTTCATGGAAACTGGTATTGGGTGTCTCAATGGGAACTAGTCTCAGGTTTCTCCAGGAGTAATTGTCTGTGGTGTCTCCAGAAAAATTGATCTGGGGTGTCTCCATAGGAACTGGTTTGGGGTGCCTCCAAGGCAACAGGACTGGAGTGTTTCATTGGCACTTGCAGGGCAACTGGTATGGGGTGTCTCCATGGGAACTAGTCAGGTTTCTCCATGAGTACTGTTCTGGAGTGTCTGCATGAAACCTGTTCTTGGGTGTCTCTATGGCAACTGGACTGGCGAGTTTCCATCACAACTGGTATGGGGTGTCTGAATGGCAACAGATATATGATGTCTCCATAGGAACTATTCATGTGTGTATCCATGATTAGCTGTCTGAGTTGTCTCCATTGGAAATGGACTGGGTTGTCTTTATGGCAACTGGACTATCTTGTTTCCATGGCAACTGGACTTTCGTGTTTCCATGGCAACTGGTATGGGATACCTGCATGGCAACTGATATGGTGTGTCTTCATATGAACTGGTTTCAGGTGTCTCCATGGGTACTGGTCTGGGGTATCTACATTGGAACTGGTCTGGGGTGTCTCCATGACAACTGGACTGGCTTGTTTCCATGGCAACTGGTTTGGCGTGTTTCCAAGGCAACTGCAGATCAACTGATATGGGATTTCTCCATGGGATGTAGTCTCTGGTGTCTCCATGAGTATTGGTCTGGGTTGTTTCCATAAGAACTGGTCTGTGGTGTTTCCATGGGAACGGGTCTGAGGTGTCTCCATGGGAACTGGTCTGAAGTGTCTCCCTGGCAACTGGACTGGCATGTTTCCTTGGCAACTGGTTTCTCCATGCGTGTCTCCATAGGAACTGGTGACTCCACGATTTATGGTCTGGGCTGTCTTGATAAGAATTGGTCTGGGGTGTCTCCAAGGAAACTGGTCTGAGGTGTCTTCATGGGAACTAGTCTGGAGTGTCTGCATGGCATCGTCTGGGGTGTGTTCTTGGCAACTGCACTGGCATGTTTCCTTTACAACTGGTATGGTGTTTATCCATGGGAACTGGTTGGCGGTGTCTCCATTGGTACTTGTCTGTAGAGTTTCCATGGGAACTGGTGTGGTGTGTCACTACAGGAAGCAGTCTGGGATGACTCCAAAAAAACTGGTCTGTAGAGTCTCCGTAGAAACTGGTTTGTGGTGTCTCTATGGCAAATGGACTGGTATGTTTCCATGGCAACTGGACTGGCGTTTTTCCATTGCAACTGCAGGGCAACTGATATGGGGTGTCTCCATGGGACCTAGTCTCTAGGGTCTCCACTAGTAATGGTCTATGTTGTGTCCATGGAAACTTGTCTGTGGTGTCTCCATGTGAACTGGTCTCAGGTGTCTCTTTGAGTACTGGCCTGGGTGTCTCAATGAGTACTAGTCTGGGCTGTCTCCATTGGAACTAGTCTGAGGTGTCTCCATGGAAATTGGGTTGGGTTGAGTCCATGGGAACTGGTCTTGTGTTTCTCCTTGGAAACTGGTATGGAGTGTCTCCAAAGGAACTGGTCTGCGGTGTCTCCTTGGTAACTGATCTGGGGTATCTCCATGGGAACTGGCCTGGGGTGTCTCATTGGAACTGGTCAGGCGTGTCTCCATGGGAACTGGTCTGGCGCCTCTCCATGGAAACTCGTTTGAGGTTTCTCCATAGAAACTGGTCGGAGGTGTCTCCTTGAATCTGGTCTGTGGTGTCTCCATGGGAACTGGTCTGGGGTGTTTCCATGGCAACTGGACTGGGATGTTTCCATGAAAACTGGAATGGCGTGTTTCCTTGGAAAGTGGTATGATGTGTCTCCATGGGAACTAGTCTCTGGTATCTCCATTGGAACTGGTCTGGGGTGTCTCCATGGGTACTTGTTTGTGGAGTCACCATGGCAACTGGACTGGTGTGTTTTCATAGGAACTGGAATTGGGTGTCTTCATGGGAACTACTCTCAAGTTTCTCCATTAGTACTGCTTAGGGTGAATGCATAGGAAATTGTCTGGGGTCTCCATAGCAACTGGAGTGCCTTGTTTCCATGGAAACTGGTATGGCGTGTCTGCATTGAAACAGATATGTCATGTCTCCATGGGAACTAGTCACTGGTCTCTCCGTGAGTACTGGTGTGATGTGGCCCTTTGGGAACTGGTCTGGGGTGTCTTCTTGGGTACTTCTCTGTGGTGTCTTCATGGGAACTGGTCTGGGGTGTCTCTGTAGTAAATGTTCTGTGGTATGTCTATTGGAACTGATATTGGGTGTCTCCATGGGAACTAGTGTGAAGTGTCTTTATGGGAACTAGTCTGGTTTGTCTGCATGGGACCTGGACTGGGGTGTCTGCATGGCAACAGATATGAGGTGTATCCATGGGAACTAGTCACGTGTGTATCCAAAAGTACTGGTCTGAGATGTCTCCATGGGAACTGGTCTGGGGTGTCTCCATGGGAACTGGACTGAATTGTCTTCAAGGGAAGTAGTCTGCAGTGTCTGCATGGGAACTGGACTGGCGTGTTTCCATGGCAATTGTAGGTCAACTGATATGGTAGGTCCCCTTGGAACCTAGTCTCCAGTGTCTCCATAAGTACTGCCTTTGGGTTGTCTCCATGAGAACTTGTCTGAGGTGTCAACATGGCAACTGGACTTGAGAGTTTCCATGGCAACTGGGATGGGGTGTCTCCGTGGGAACGGGTCTGGCGTGTCTCCATGGATACTGGTCTGGGGTTCTCCATGGGAACTGGCCAGGGTTGTCCAAATGGAAACTGGATTGGCATTTTACCATGACAACTGGTCTGCGGTGTCTCCATGGGAACTGGTCTGTGGTATCTCCATGGAAACTGTTGTGGGGTGTCTCCATGGGAACTATACTTGGGTGTCTCTATGAGTACTGTGCTGGGGTGTCTCCATGGAAACTGGTCTGAGGTGTCACCATGGAAACTGGACTGGAATGTTTCCATGCAACTGGTATGGGATGTATCCATGGGAACTAGTCTCAGGTTGCTCCATGAGTACTGGTCTGAGGTGTCTGCATTGGAACTGGTCTGGCGTGTCTCCATGGGTTCTTGTCTGTGGTTTCTCCATGGGAACTTGACTGGAGTGTTTCAATGGCAACTGGTAGTGGTGACTCCATGGGGACTAGTCTCAGCTGTCACGATAAATGGACTTGCGTGTTTCCATGGGAACTGGTATTGTGTGTCTCCACATAATTAATCTCAGGTTTCTCCATGTTTACTGGTTGGTGTGTCTGCATGGGACCTGGTCTTGGGAGTCTCCATGACAAATGGAATGGCATGTTTCCATGGCAACTGGTATAGGGTTTGTGCATTGCAACAAATATGTGGTATCTCCATGTAAACTAGTCATGTGTATCTCCATGAGTACCAGTCTGGTGTGTTTCAATTGGAACTGGTCTGAGGTGTCTCCATGGCAACTTGACTGGCGTGTTTCCATGGCAACTGCAAGGCAACTGATAAGGTGTGACTTTATGGGACCTAGTCTCCAGTGTTTCCAAGAGTACTGCTCTGGGTTGTTTCCATGGGAACTGGTCTGTGGTGTCTCCATAGGAACTGGTCTCTGGTTACTCTATGAGGACTAGCGTGGGTGTCTCCATGAGTACTCGTCTGGCGTATCTCCATGGGAACTGGTCTGGCGTGTCTCCATGGAAAATGGTCTGGGGTGTCTCCATGGGAACTGGCCTGGGGTGTCTCCATGGGTACTTTTCTGAGGTGGCTCTATGAAAACTGGACTGGCATGTTTCCATGCAACTGGTATGGGATGTATCCATGGGAACTAGTCTTAGGTTCCTCCATGAGTACCAGTCTGGGATTTCTCCATTAGAACTGGTCTGGGGTGTCTCCATGGCAACTGGACTTGTGTGTTTCCATGGCAACTGGTCTGGGCTGACTCCATGAGAATTGGTCTGGGGTGTCCCCATGTGAACTTGTCAGTGGTGTCTCCATGGAAACTGCTCATGGGTGTCTTCATAGGAACTGGTTTCTGTTGCCTCCTTGGGAACTGGTCTGAGATGTCTTCATGGGAATTAGTCAAGGGTGTCTGCATGGGACCTGCTCTGGGGAATCTCCATGGCAGCTGCACTGGCATGTTTCTATGGCACCTGTTACTCCATGGAAACTGGTCTGGGGTTTCTCCATGGAAACTGTCCATGGTGTCTCCATGGATACTTGTCATTTGTGTCTCCATGGGAACTGGTCTGGTGTGTCTCCATAGGAACTGCTCTGGGGTTTCTCCAAGGGAACTTGTCTGGGGTTTCTGAATGGCAACTGGACTGGCATTTTACCATGACAACTGTTATGGGGTTTCTCCATAGGAATTGCTCTGGGATGTCTCCATGGGAATTGGATTGGCGTTTTTCAATGGCAACTGGTAGGGGTATATCCATGGGGACCAGTCTCCACTGGTTCTGGTCTGGGGTGTCGCCATTGGAACTTGTCTGGGGTGTCACCATGGCAACTGGACTTGCATGTTTCCAGTGCAACAGGTATTGGGTGTCTCTGCAAAACTAGTCTCAGGTTTCTCCATGAGTACTAGTTGGGGTGTCTGGATGGGAACTGGTCTTTGGTGTTCCATGACAACTGGACTGGCATGTTTCCATGGTAACTGGTATGGGGTTTGTGCATTGCAACAGATATGTGGTTTCTCCATGGGAACTAGTCATGTGTGTCTCCATTGGAACTGTTCTGAGGTGTCTCCATGGCAATTGGACTGGCATGTTTCCATGGCAACTGGTAAAGTTTGTCTCCATGGGAACTAGTGTCAGGTTTCTCCATGATTACTGGTTGGGCTTTCTCCATGAGAACTGGTCTGTGTTGTCTCTATGGGTACTTCTATGTGGTGTCTCCATTGGTACTGGTCTCGGGTCTCTCCATAGGAACTAGACTGGGTGTCTCTATGGGAACTGGTTTGGGGGGTCTCCGTGGGAACTGGACTGATGTGTATTCATGGGAAGTAGTCTGGAGTGTCTGCATGGCAGCTGGACTGGCGTGTTTCCATGAAAACTGCAGGGTAACTACAATGGGGTGTCTCCATGGGACCTAGTCTCCAGTGTCTCCATAAGTACTGCTTTGGATTGTCTCCATGGGATTTGGTCTGTGGTTTCTCCATGGAAACTGGTCTGTGGTGTCTACATGGGAACTGGTCTGGTGTGTTTCCATGTCAACTGGTATGCGTGCCTCTATAGAAATTGGTCTCAGGTATATCTATGAGTACTTGTCTTAGGTCTCCAGGGCAACTGGACAGACGTTTTACCATGGCAACTGCTATGGAGTTTCTCCTTTGGAAATATTCTTGTGTGTCTCCATGAGTACTGATCTGGGGTTACTCTATGAATACTAGTCTGGGGTGTCTCTAAGGGAACTAGTCTGGGAACTAGTCTGGAGTGTCTCCATTAGTACTCAACTGGAATGTCTCCATGGGAACTGGTCTGGGGTGCCTCCATGAGAACTGCTCTGGAGTGTCTCCATAAGAATTAGTCTGGTGTATTTCCTTGGAAAATGGACTCTCATGTTTCCATGGCAACTGGATGGGGTGTCTCCATGGGAACTAGTCTCAGGTGTCTCCATGTTAACTGGTCTGTGTTCTATCTATGTGAAGTGGTCTTGGGTGTCTCCATGGCAACTGGACTGGCGTGTTACCAATGAAACTGTTACTGGGTGTCTGCATGGCAACATATATGTGGTGTCTCCTCAGCACTAGCTTTGGTTGTCTCCATGAGTACTGGTTTGGGTGTCTCCATGAGTACTGGTCTAGGATGTGTGTATGTGAACTGGTCTGGTGTGTCTCAGTGGCACATGGACTTGCGTGTTTTCCATGAAAACTGATATGGAGTCTATCCATGGAAACTAGCCTCAGATTTCTTCATGAGTACTGGTCAGGGGTGTCTCCATGGGACCTGGTCTGGTGTGTCTCCATGGGAACTGGTCTGAGGTGTCTCCATGATAATTGTACTGGAATGTTTTCATGGCAACTGGTATGGCATTTCTGCATAAGAGCTGGTCTAGGGTGTCTCCATGGGTACTTGTCTGTGGTGTCTTCATGCAAATTGGTATGGGGTGTCTCCATGGGAACTAGCCTCAAGTGTCTTCATGAATACTGGTCTGAGTGTCTTTATGGGAAGTAGTCTGTGGTGTCTGCATGGGACCTGGTCTGGTGTGCCTCCTTGACAACTGCACTGGCATGTTTCATTGGCAACTGGTATGGCCTTTCTCCATTGAAACTATTTTTGGGTGTCTCCATGCATACTTGTCTGTAGCGTTTTCATAGGAACTGGTCCTGGGTGCCTCCATGGGAACTGGTCTGGGGTGACTCCAATGGAACAGGCCTGGCGTGTTTCCAAGAAAACTGGACTAGCGTTTCTTCAAGGGAACCGTCTGGGGTGTGTTAACGGGATCTTGTCTGGCTTGCCACCATGGAAACTGGGCTGGCATTTTAGCATGGCAACTGGTATGGGGTTTCTCCATTGGAACTGGTCTTGGATGTCTCCATGGGTCCTTGTCTGTGGTGTCTCCATGGGAACTGGTCTGGGGTGTCTCCATTGGAACTCGTCTCTGGTGTCTCCATGGAAACTGGTCTGGGATGTCTCCATGGTAACTGGTCTGGGGTGTCTCCATAAGTACACATATGTTGTGACTCCATATGAATGGGTCAGGGGTGTCTGCATGGGAACTGGTCTGAAGTGTCTCAATGGTAAGTGTACTGGCGTGTTTCCATACAAATTGGGATTGGGTGTCTCCATGGGAACTACTCTCAGGTTTCTCCATGTGTACTGGTCTGTGATGTTTGCATGGGACCTTGTCTGTGGTGTATAAATGGTAACAAGACTGGCATGTTTCCATGGTAACTGGTAGGGGGTGTTTGCATGGCAACAGATATGTAGTGTTTCTTTGGAAACTAGACATGGATTTCTCCATAATTACCAGTAAGGGGTGTCTCCATGGATACTGGTCCGGGGTGTCTCCATAGAAACAAGTCTCAGTGTCTCTATGAGTATTGGTCTGGATATCGCCAAGAGTACTTTTCTGGGGTTTCTGCATGGGACCTGGTCTGTGGTGTCTCCATGGCAACTGGACTGGCATGTTTCCATGTCAATTGGTATGGGGTGTGTGCATGGCAGGAGATATGTAGTCTCTCCAGGGAAATTAGACATGGATGTCTCCATGAGTACCCATATGGGGTGTCTCCAGGGGAACTGGTCTGGGCTGTCTCCATAGAAACCACTCTCAGAGTCTCTATGAGTATAGGTCTGGGTGTCTGCATGAGTACTGTTCTGGGGTGTCTCCATAGGAACTGGTCTCAGGTTGCTCCATAAGTATTGGTCTGCGGTGCCTGTATGGGAATGGGTCGGGGGTGTCTCCATGAGTACCAGTCTGCGGTGTCTCCATAGGAACAGGTCTGGGTTTTCTCCATAGAACCTGGACTGGCGTGTTTCCATGGTAACTGGACTAGCCTGTTTCCATGGCAACTACAGTGCAACTGATATGGGGTGTCTCTATGCGACCTAGTTTCTGGTGTCTCCATGCGTACAAGTCTGAGGCGTCTCAATGGGAACTGGTCTGGGGTGTCTCCATAAGTACACGTCTGGGGTGACTCCATGGGAATGGGTCTGGGGTGTCTGCATGGGAACTGATCTGAGGTTTCTCCATGGCAACTGGACTGGCATGTTTCCATGAAAACTGGTATTGGGTGTCTTCATGGGAACTACTCTCAGGTTTCACCATGAGTACTGGTCTGTGGTGTCTGCATGGGACCTGGTCTGGGTTGTCTCCTTGGCAACTGGACTGGCATGTTTCCATGCAACTGGTATGAGGTGTGTGCATGGCAACAAATATGTAGTGTCTCCATGGAAACTATATATGGATGTCTCCATGAGTACCAGTCTGGGGTGTCTCCAATGGAACTGCTCTGAAGTGTCTCCTTGGCAAGTGGTCTGGGGTGACTCCATGAGTACTGGTCATCCTACAGAGCAACTCATATAGGGTGTTCCATGAGAACTAGTCTCTGGTGTCTACATCAGTACTGGTCCAGGTTGTCTCCAAGGGAACTGGTTGTGATGTCTCCATGGGAACTGTTCTGGGGTGTCTCCGTGAGTACTGGTCTGGGATGTCTCCATGAAAACTAGTCTCCGGTGTCTCTATGAGTATTTTCCTGGGTGTCTCCATGAGTACTCATCCTGGTTGTCTCCGTGGCAACTGATCACAGGTTTCTACATGAGTACTGGTTTGCAGTGAATGCATGGGAATGGGTCTGGGTGTCCCCATGGCAACTGGACTAGCGTGTTTCCATGGCAATTGCAAGGCAACTGATATGGGGTGTCTCCATAGGGCCTAGTCTCTGGCTTCTACATCATTACTAGTCTGGGTTGTCTCCAACAAAACTGATCTGTGGTGTCACCATGGAAATTGGTCTCAGATGTCTCTGTGAGTACTGGCCTGGTTGTCCTTGAGTACTAGTCTGTTGTGTGTACATTTCAACTATCCTGCCTTGTCTCCATGGAATCTGGTCTTGGGTGTCTCCATGGGAACTGGTCTGGGGTGTCTCTATGGGAACTGTTCTGGTTGTCTCCATAAGTACACCTCTGGTTTGACTGCATGCGAACTGGTCTGGGGTGTCTGCATGGGAACTGGCCTGCAGTGTCTCAATGGTAAGTGGACTGGCATATTTGCATAAAAATTGGTATTGGTTATCTCCACGGGAACTACTCTCAGGTTTCCCCATATGTACTGTTCTGTGGTGTCTGCATGGGACCTGGTCTCTGGTATCTCCAATGCAACTGGACTGGCATGTTTCATGACAACTGGTATGCGGTGTGTTCATGGCAAGAGATATGTAGTGTCTCCATGGAAACTAGACATGGATGTCTCCATGAGTACCGGTATGGTGTGTCTCCATGGGAACTGGTCTGGGGTGTCTCCATTGAAACTAATCTCGGGTGTCTCTATGAGTATTGGTCTGGGTGTCTCCATGAATACTGTTCTGGGGTATCTCCATGGGAACTTATCTAAGGTCCATGAGTACTGGTCTGGGGTGTTTTTATGGGAACAGGTCTGGGGTGTCTCCATGGCAACTGGACTGGCATGTTTCCATGGCAACTGGACTAGCCTGTTTCCATGGCAACTGCAGGGCAACTTATATGGGGTGTCTCATTGGGACCTAGTTTCCGGTGTCTCCATGAGTACAAGTCTGAGGTGTCTCAAGGGGAACTGGTCTGGTGTGTCTCCATGAGAACTGTTTTGGCGTGACTCCATGAGTACTGATCTGTGTCTCCATAAGTACACGTTTGAGCTGACTCCATGGGAACGGGTCTGGGGTGTCTGCATGGTCTGAGGTTTCTCCATGGCAACTGAACTGGCATGTTTCGATGAAACTGATATTGGGTGTCTCCATGGGAACTACTCTCAAGTTTCTCCATGAGTAATGGTCTGTGGTGTCTGCATGGGACCTGGTCTGGGGTTTCCTTCTGGCAACTGGACTCTCCTGTTTCCATGGCAACAGGTATGGGCTATGTGCATGGCAACAGATATGTAGTGTCTCCATGGAAACTAGACATGGATGTCTCTGAAAGAATAAAAATGTTAATATCAGGGTGGTCAGCCAAGGGGACCCCTCCTACTCTTACTTCTAGGCCTGACCTGTGGGCCCATCATAATTAATAGGTTAGTAGCTTTTGTTAGAGAGCGTGTTCAGACTGTTAAGCTGTTAGCCCTAACCACCCAATACAGCCGAATCGTGCAGGCTGACGACACAGCTGTTTAGCTAACTGCTGATTTCTTGCTTTTGTAAACTTGCTTGCTTGCTTGCAAAGAAAGGTGGCCAAGGATTTGACCTCTGCTAAGGAACTAAAAGCAGTGGGGAATGAGGAATGGAAAATAAATGACCTTGCCTGGAGGGTAGAAAGTTGAGTCTGGGTTAGTCAAGGCTGAAGGCCAAATCAACAGTCTGGGTTAGTCAAGGCTAAGATAGCAGAACAAACCAAGAAGGGAGATTAAAGGTTAAGCAATATAGAAACTAATCAGCTTCAGCCCCATGGACCACCACCTCCCTTGTTTGGAATGTGCTTGTTTGAAGAGTACTTAAAAGGAGACTGCTTTGTAACAGCTGCTGCTGCTCCTGGCCTGCGTCATTGCCGCGGCGGCAGCCCAGATTCGAATCTGTAATAAAGTTTGTCATCTGACTCCGCAATTGGCTAGTTGGAGTCATTTCCTGGGTAGGGGTCTCTGCATCTTGGGTGGTCTCGTCTCCATTAAACAGTCTCCATGAGTCCTAGTCTGGGGTGTGTCCATGGGAACTGGTCTCGGGTTTCTCCTGGGAAATGGTCTAGGGTGACTCCATGAGTACTGGCCTGGGTGTCTCCATGAGTACTCATCTGGGTTGTCTCCATGGAAAGTGGTCTCAGGTTTCTCCATGAGTACTGATCAGTGCTGTCTGCATGGCAACCGGTCTGGGCTGTCTCCATGAGTACAAGTCTGGGTGTCTCCATGGGAACTGGTCAGGGGTGTCTCCATGACAACTGGACTGGCGTGTTTCCACAGCAACTGGACTGGCATGTTTCCATGGCAACTGCAGGGCAACTGATATGGGGTATCTCGATGGGGCCTAGTCTTGGGTCTGTACATCATTACTCATCCGGGTTGTTTCCAAGGGAACTGTTCTGTGGTGTCACCATTTGAATTTCTCTGAGATGTCTCCATGAGTACTAGTCTGGTGTGTCTTCATGGAAACTTGTCTAGGGTTTCTCTATGAGTTCTGACCTGGTTGTCTCCATGAGTACTAGTCTGGGGTGTTTACATGGCAACTAGTCTGGCTTGTCTCCGTAAAATCTAGTCCTGGGTGTCTCCATGGGAACTGGTCTTGGGTGTCTACATGGGAACTGTTCTGCCGTGTCTCCATGGGAACTGGTCTGGGGTATATCCATGAGGACTGGTCTGGGTGTCTCCATAAATACACGTCTGGTGTGACTCCATGGGAATTGGTCTGGGGTGTCTGCATGGGAACTGGTCTGAAGTGTCTCAATGATAAGTGGACTGGCGTGTTTCTATAAAAATTGGTATTGGGTGTCTCCATGGGAACTACTCTCAGGATCCTCCATGTGTACTTGTTTGTGTTGTCTGCATGGGACCTGGTCTGTGGTGTCTCCATGGCAACTGGACTGGCATGTTTCCATGGCATCTGGTATGGGGTGTGTGCATGGCAAGAGATATGTAGTGTCTCCATGGAAACTAGACATGTATATCTTCATGAGTACCAGTATGGGGTGTCTCCATGGGAACTGGTCTGGGGTGTCTCCGTGGAAATGGGTCTGGGGTGACTCCATGAGTACTGGTCAGGGTGTCTCCATGAGTACACGTCTGACGTGTCTCCATAGGTACTGTTCTGAAGTGTCTCCATGGGAACTTGTTTGGGGTGTCACCATGGCAACTGGACTGGCATGTCTCCATGGCAAATGGACTAGCATGTTCCATGGGAACTGCAGGGCAACTGATATGGAATGTCTCCATGCGACCTAGTTTCTGGTGTCTACATCAGTACTGGTCTGGGTTGTCTCCAAGGGAACTGGTTGTGGTGTCACCATGGGAACTCTTCTGTGGTGTCTTCATGAGTACTGGTCTGGGGTGTCTCCATGGAAAATATTCTTGGGTGTCTCTATGAGTACTGATCTGGGGAGTCTCCATGAGTACTAGTCTGGGTGTCTCCATGGGACCTGGTCAGGGGTGTCTCCATGGCAACTGGATGGGCATGTTTCCATGGCAATTGCAGGGCAACTGATATGGGGGGTCACCATGGGACCTAGTCTCTGGTGTCTACATTAGTACTGGTCTGGTTTGTCTCCTAGGGAACTGGTCTGTTGTGTTTCCATGGGAACTGGTCTGGGTGTGTACAGGTGTACTGGTCTGGGTGTCTCTGTGTAAAATAGTCTGGGTGTCTCTATGAGTACTGGCCTGGGTGTCTTCAGGAGTTCCAATCTGGGTTGTCTCCATGGTAACTCGTCTCGGGTTTCTTCATGAGTATGGGTCTGCGGTGTCTGCATGAGAACTGGTTTGGGGTATCTCCATGAGTACGAGTCTGGAATGTCTCTATGGGAACTGGTTTGAGGTGTATCCATAAGTACTGCTCTGGGGTGTCTCCATGGCAACTAGTCTCAGGTGTTTCTATGAGTGCTGGCCTGGTTGTTTCCCTGAGTACTAGTCTGGGGTGTGTACATGGGAACTAGTCTGACTTGTCTCCATGGAAACTGGTCTGGGGTGTCTCAAAGGGAACTTGACTGTGGTGGTGTCTCCATGGGAACTGGTCTGGGCTGTCTCTATGGAAACTAGTCTGGAGTGTCTCTAGGAGTACTGTCCTGGGTTTTTCCCATGAGCCTTATCTGGGTTGTCTCCATGGGAACTGGTCTTGTATGTCTCCATGACAACTGGACTGGCGTGTTTCCATGTCAAGTGGATTGGCATGGTTCCATGGCAACTGCAGGGCAACTGACATGGGTTGTCCCCATGGGAACTAGTTTCTGGTGTCTCCATGAGAACTGGTCTGGGTTGTCTCTATGGGAACTGCTCTGTGTTGTCTCCATGGGAACTTGTCTGTGGTTTCTCCATGAGTATTGGTCTGGGGTGTCTCCTTGGAAATGATTCTCGGGTGTTTCAGTACTGGCCAGGTTGTCTCCATAAGTAGTAGTCTGTGGAGTGTACATGGTAACTAGTCTCGCTTGTATTCATTGAAACTTGAATGGGGTGTCTCCATGGGAACTGGTCTGGGCTGTCTCCATGCGTACTGGTCTGCAGTGTCTGCACTAGAACTAGGCTCGGGTGTCTCCATGAGTACTGGTCTAGGTGTCACCATAAGTACATGTCTAGGGTGACTCCATAAGAACGGGTGAGGGGTGTCTGCATGGGAACTAGTCACCAGTGTGTCCATGAGTACTGGTCTGAGGTGTTTCTAAGGCAACTGTTCAGGGTTGTCTTCATGGAAACTGGTCTGGAGTGTCTCCATGGGAACTGAACTGGGGTGTCTCCATGGAAACCTGTATGGGGTGTCACCATGGCAACTGATTTTGCGTGTTTTCATGGCAACTGGTATTGGGTGTCTCCATGGTAACTAGTCTCAAGTTTCTCCATGAGTACTCATTTTCGGTGTCTTCAGGAAAACTGGTCTGGTGTTTCTCAATAGGAACTGGTTTGTGGTGTCTCCATGGCAATTGGACTGGCATGTTTCATGGCAAATGGACTGGTGTGTTTCCATGGCAAATGGTATGGGGTGTCGGCATGGCAACTGACATGAGATGTATCCATAAGAACTTCTCTGGGGTATCTCCATGGGAACTGGTCTGGGGTGTCTCTGCAGGAACTGGTCTGGGGTGTCTCCATGGGAACTGGTCTGGGGTGTCTCCATGGGAAATTGTCTCTGGTATCAATATGAGTACTTGCCTCTTTGTCTCCATAAGTACTCCTCTGAGGTGTCTCCATGGGAAGTGGTCAAGGGTGTCTCCATGCAAAATCGTCTGGTGTGTATCCACGGAAACTGGACTGGTGTTTAACCATGGCCACTTGTATGGGGTTTCTTCATGGGATATGGTCTGTGGTGTCTCCATGGGTAGTGGTCTGTAGTATTTCCATGGGAACTTATCTGGCATGTAACCATGGCAACTGGACTTGCGTGTTCCCATGGAAAATGGTCTTGGGTGTCTCCATGGTAACTGGTCTGTGGTGTCTCCATGGGAACTGGTATGGAGTGTCTCCATGGGAACTTTTCTCCAATGTCTCCATAGGAACTGGTCTGTGGTGTCTCCATGGGAATTTGTCCGGGGTGTAAGCATGGCAACTGGACTTGAGTGTTTCCATGGCAACTGGTATTGGGTGTGTCCATGGGCACTAGTCTCAGGTTTCTCCATGAGTACTTGTTGGGGTTTCTCCATGGAAACTGGACTGGCATGTTTCCATAGCAACTGGTCTGGGGTGTTTCAATGGGAACCAGTCTGAGGTTTCTCCATGGCGACTGCACTGAAATGTTTGCATGGCAACTGGTATGAGGTATCTACCTGGCAAGTGATATGTGGTGTCTCCATGGGAACTAGTCTCAGGTTTCTCCATGAGTACTGGTTGGGATGTCTGGGGTGTCTCCATGACAACTAGATGGGCGTGTTTCATGGAAACTGGTACAGGGAGTCTGCATGGAAACAGATATGTGTTGTCTCCATGGGAACTAATCTCAGGTCTCTCCATGAGTACTGGTCTGGCCTGTCTCCATGGGTATTGCTCTGGGGTTTCTCCATGAGAACTGGTCTGGGGTCCCTCCATGAGCATTGCTATGGGGTGTCTCCATGGGTACTGGTCTGGGGTGTCTCCATTTGAACTGGTCTGGGGTATCTAAATTGGAACTGCTCTCGGGTGACTCCATGGGAACTGGTCTCTGGTGTCTCTATGAGTACTGGCCTGGGTGTCGCCAGGAGTACTTTTTTGAGGTGCCTCGAGGGGAACAGGTCTGGCATGTCTCCACCGAAATTGGTCATGGGATGTCTCCATGGAAACTGGTCTGGGGTGTCTTCATGAAAACTGGTCTGTGGTGTCTCCATGGAAACTGGACTGGTGTTTAACCATAGCCACTGGTATGGGGTTTCTTCATGGGAAATGGTCTGGCATGTCTCCATTTGTACTGGTCCGTGGTATCTCCATGGGAACTTGTCTGGGGTGTAACCATGGCAACAAGACTAGTGTTTCCATGGAAACTGGTCTTACATGTCTCCATGGTAACTTGTCTGTGGTGTCTCCATGGCATCTTGACTGGCATATTTCATGGCAACTGGTATGGAGTATCTCCATTGGAAATATTCTCTGGTTTCTCCATAGAAAGTGGTCTGTGATGTCTCCATGGGAACTTGTCTGGGGTGTAACAATGGCAACTGGACTTGAGTGTTTCCATGGCAACTGGTATTGGATGTGTCCATGGGAACTACTCTCATTTTTCTCCATGAATACCGGTTAGGGTGTCTGAATTGGAACTCGTCTGGGGTGTAACCATAGCAACTGGACTTGCATGTTTCCATTGAAAATGGTCTTGGGTGTCTACATGGTAACTGGTCTGTGGTGTCTCCATGGCAACTGGACTGACATGTTTCCATGGCAACTGGTATGGGTGTCTCCATGAAAGCTTTTCTCCAGTGTCTCTATAGGAACTGGTCTGTGGTGTCTCCATGGGAATTTGTCTGGGGTGTAACCATGGCAACTGGACTTGTGTTTCCATGGCAACTGGTATTGCGTGTGTCCATGGGCACTAGTCTCAGGTTTCTCCGTGAGTACTTGTTGGGGTTTCCCCATGGAAACTTGTCTGGGTGTCTCCATGGAAACGGGACTGGCGTGTTTCCATGGCAACTACTCTGGTGTGCTTCCTTGTAAAATTGAATGGCTTGTTTTCATGGGAGCCAGACTCATGTGTCTATATTGGAAATGGACTGTGGTTTCCCCCTGGCAACTGGTATTGGGTGTCTCCATGGGAACTAGTCTCAGGTTTCTCCATGAGTACTGGTTGGGGTGTCTGCATGGGAACTGGTCTGTGGTGTCTCCATGGCAAATGGATGGGTGTGTTTCATGGCAAGTGGTACAGAGTGTCTGCATGGAAACAGATATGTGTTGTCTCCATGGGAACTAGTCTTAGGTCTCTCCATGAGTACTGATCTGGGCTGTCTCCATGGGTACTGCTATGGAGTTTCTCCATGAAAACTGATCTGGGGTCCCTCCATGAGCACTGGTCTGGGGTGTCTCCATGGGTACTGGTCTGGGGTGTCTCTATTTGAACTGGTCTGGGGTGTATAAATTGGAACTACTCTTGGGTGTCTTCTTGGGAACTGGTCTCTGGTGTCTCTATGAGTACTGGCCTGGGTGTCTCCATGAGTACTCCTCTGAGGTTTCTCCATGGGAACTGGTTGGGCATGTCTCCATGGAAACTGGTCTGGGATGTCTCCGTGGGAAGTGGTCTGGGGTGTCTCCATTCAAACTGGTCTGTGGTGTCTCCATGGAAACTGGACTGGTGTTTAACCATGGCCACTGGTATGGGGTTTCTTCATGGGAAATGGTCTGGGGTGTCTCCATTGGTACTGCTCTGTGGTATCTCCATGGGAAATTGTCTGTGGTGTAACCATGGCAACAAGACTTGCGTGTTTCCTTGGAAACTGGTCTTAGATGTCTCCATGGTAACTGGTCTGTGGTGTCTCCATGGCATCTTGACTGGTATATTTCCATGGCAACTGGTATGGGGTGTCTCCATTTGAACTACTCTCTGGTGTCTCCATAGGAACTGGTCTGTTATGTCTCCATGTGAATTGTCTGGGGTGTCACAATGGCAACTGGACTTGAGTGTTTCCATGGCAACTGGTATTGGGTGTGTCCATGGGAACTAGTCTAATTTTTCTCCATGAATACTGGCTGGGGTGTCTGAATTGGAACTGGTCTGGGGTGTAACCATGGCAACTGGACTTGCGTGTTTACATGGCAACTGCTATTGGATATGTCCATGGGAACTAGTCTCAGGTTTCTCCATGAGTACTTGTTGGGGATTCTCCATGGGAACTTGTCTGGGGTGTCTCCATGGAAATGGGATTGGCGTGTTACCATGGCAACTGGTCTGGGGTGCTTACTTGTAAAATTGACTGGTTTGTTTCCATGGGAGCCAGATCTATGTGTCTATATTGGAAATGGACTGGGGTTTCCCCATGGCAACTCGTATTGTGTATCTCCATGGGAACTAGTCTCAGGTTTCTCCATGAATACAGGTTTGGGTGTCTACATGGGAACTGATCTGGAGTGTCTCCATGGCAACTGGATGGGTGTGTTTCATGCCAAGTGGTACAGATGGTCTGCATGGAAACAGATATGTGTTGTCTCCATGGGAACTAATCTCAGGTCCCTCCATGAGTACTGGTCTGGGCTGTCTCCATGGGTACTGCTCTGGTTTTTCTCCATGAGAACTGGTCTGGGTTCCCTCAATCAGCACTGGTCTGGGGAGTCTCCATGAGTACTGGTCTGGTGTGTCTCCATGGGTACTGGTCTGGAGTGTCTCCATTTGAACTGGACTGGGTGTCTAAATTGGAACTGCTTTCGGGTGTCTCTGTGAGAACTGGCCTGGGTTTCTCCATGAGTACTCCTCTGATGTGTGTCCATGGGAACTTGTCTGGCATGTCTCCATGGAAACTGGTCTGGGATGTCTCCATGGGAGCTGGTCTGGGGTGTCACAATGGCAACTGAACTTGAGTGTTTCCATGGCAACTGGTATTGGGTGTGTCCATGGGAACTAGTCTCATTTTTCTCCATGAATATCAGTTGGGGTTTCTGAATTGGAACTTGTCTGTGGTGTAACCATGGCAACTGGACTAGCATGTTTCCATGGCAACTTGTATGGTGTGTCTCCATGGGAACTTTTCTTAGGTGTCTCCATAGGAACTGGTCTGTGGTGTCTCCATGGGAATTTGTCTGGGGTGTAACCATGGCACTGGACTTGAGTGTTTTCATGGCAACTGGTATTGGGTGTGTCCATGGGCACTAGTCTCAGGTTTCTCCATGAGTACTTGTTGGGGTTTCTCCATGGAAACTGGATTGGCATGTTTTCATGGCAACTGGACTAGTGTGTTTCCATGGCAACTGGACTGGCGTGTTTCCATGGCAACTGGTTTGGGGTGCTTCCTTGTAAAATTGACTGGCTTATTTCCATGGGAGTCAGGCTCGTGTGTCTATATTGGAAATGGAATGGGATGTCCCCATTTCAAGTGGTATTGTGTGTCTCCATGAGAACTAGTCTCAGGTTTCTCCATGAGTACTGGTTTGGGTGTCTGCATGGGAACTGATCTGGGTTGTCTCCATGGCAACTGGATGGGCATATTTCGTGGCAACTGGTACAGGGAGTCTGCATGGAAACAGATATATGTTGTCTCCATGGGAACTCGTCTCAAGTCTCTCCATGAGTACTGGTCTGGGCTGTCTTCATGGGTACTGCTCTGGGGTTTCTCCATGAGAACTTGTCTGGGGTCCCACCATGAACACTGGTCTGGGGTGTCTCCATTTGAACTGGTCTGGTGTGTCTAAATAGGATTTGCTCTCGGTTGTCTCCATGGGAACTGGTCTCTGGTGTCTCTATGAGTACTGGTCTGGGTGTCTCCAGGAGTACGCCTCTGAGGTGTCTCCATGGGAACTGGTCCGGGATGTCTCCATGGGAACTGGTCTGGGGTGTCTCCATGCGCACTGGTCTGTGGTGTCTCCATGGAAACTGGACTGGTGTTTAAGCATGGCCACTGGTATGGGGTTTCTTCATGGGAAATGGTCTGGGGTGTCTCCACTGGTACTGGTCTGTGGTATCTCCATGGAAACTTGTCTGGGGTGTAACCTTGGCAATAAGACTTGTGTGTTTCCATGGAAACTGGTCTTAGATGTCTCCATGGTAACTGGTATGAGGTGTCTCCATTGGAACTAGTCTGTGGTGTTTCCATAGGAATTGGTCTATGATGTCTCCATGGGAACTTGTCTGGGGTGTCACAATGTCAATTGGACTTGAGTGTTTCCATGGCAACTTTTATTGGGTGCATCCATGGGAATTAGTCTCATTTTTCTCCATGAATACTGGTTGTGGTGTCTGAATTGGAACTGGTCTGGGGTGTAACCATGGCAACTGGACTTGAGTGTTTCCATGGCAACTGCTATTGGATATGTCCATGGGAAATAGTCTCGGGTTTCTCCATGAGTACTTGTTGGTGTTTCTCGATGGGAACTTGTCTTGGGTGTCTCCATGGAAACGGGAATGCCGTGTTTCCATGGCAACTGGTCGGGGTGCTTCCTTGTGAAAATTGACTGGCATGTTTGAATGGGAGCCAGGCTCGTGTGTCTATGTTGGAAATGGAATGCGGTGTCCCCATGGCAACTGGTATTGTGTGCTCCATGGGAACTTGTCTCAGGTTTCTCCATGACTACTGGTTTGGTTGTCTGCATGGGAACTGATCTGGGGTGTCTCCATGGCAACTGGATGGGCGTGTTTCATGGCAACTGGTACAGGGAGTCTGCATGGAAACAGATATGTGTTGTCTCCATGGGAACTAGTCTCAGGTCTCTCAATGAGTACTGGTCTGGGCTATCTCCATGGGTACTGCTCTGGGGTTTCTTCATGGGTACTGGTGTGCAGGTCTCCCATCTGTACTGGTCTGGGGTGTCTCCATTTGAACTGGACTGGGGTGTCTAAATTGGAACTGCTCTCCATAGTCTTTATGAGTACTGGCCTGGGTGACTCCAGGAGTACGCCTCTGAGGTGTGTCCATGGGAACTGGTCTGGCATGTCTCCATGGAAACTGGTCTACAATGTCTCCATGGGAACTGGTCTTGGGTGTCACAGTGTCAATTGAACTTGAGTGTTTCCATGGCAACAGGTATTGGGTGTGTCCATGGGAACTAGTCTCATTTTTCTCCATGAATACCGGTTGGGGTGTCTGAATTGGAACTGGTCTGGGGTGTAACCATGGCAATTGGACTTGCGTGTTTCCATGGAATATGGTCTTGGGTGTCTCCATGGTAACTGTTCTGTGTTTTCTCCATGGCAACTGGACTGGCAGGTGTCCATGGCAACTGGTATGGGGTGTCTCCATGGGAATGTGTCTGAAGTGTCTTGTTGGGAACTAGACCGGTATGTCTGCATGGGACCTCGGCTGGGGTGTCTCCATGGCAACTTGACTGACATATTTCCATGGATACTTGTATGGGGTGTGTGTATGGCAACAGATATGCAGTGTCTCTATGGGACCTAGTTTCCAGGATATCCATGAGTACTGGCCTGGGTTTCTCCATGGGTACTCTTCTGGGTTGTCTGCATGACAATTTGTCTTGGGTCACCCCATGGGAACTGGTCTGTGGTAACTCCATTGGAACTGGTCTGTGGTGTCTCCAGGGAACTGGTTCTGGTGTTTCTATGAGTACTGGCTGGGGTGTCTCCATGAGTACTCATCTGGTGTATCTCCATGGGAACTGGTCTGGTGTGTCTCCATGGAAACTGGTCTGGAGTTCTCCATGGGAACTAGTCGGGGGTGTCTCCATATGAACTGGTCTGTGGTGTCTCCATCGAAACTGGACTGGCATTTAACCATGGAAAACTGGTATGGTCTTTTTCTATGGGAAATGTTCTGGGGTGTCGCCATGGGTACTGCTCTGAGGTGTGTCCATGGGAACAGGTCTGGAGTGTCTCCATTGGAACTGGTCAAAAGTGTATCCATAGCAACTGGACTGGCATTTTTCCATGGCAACTTGTATGTGGTTTGTGTATGGCAAGAGATATGTGGTGTCTCCATGGGACCTATTCTCAATAGTCTCCATGAGTACTGTTCTGGGTTGTGTCCATGGGAACTGGTCTGTGGTGTCCCCATGTGAACTGGTCTCTGGTGTCTCTTTGAGTACTGGCCGGGGTTTCTCTATGAGTATTCTTTTGGCCTGTGTCCATGAGAACTGGTCTGGCCTGACTCCATGGAAACTGGTCTGGTATGTCTCCACGGGAATTGGTCTGGGGTGTCTCCATAAGAACTTGTCTGGGGTGTCTCCATGGAAACTTGACTGGCATTTTACCATGGCAACTGGTATGGGGTTTCTCCATGGGAAATGGTCTGTGGTATCTCAATGGGTACTTGTCTGAGGTGTGTCCATGGGAACAGGTCTGGGGTTTCTCCATCGGAACTGGTCTTGGGTGTCTTTATGGGAACTGGTCTGAGGTGTCTCCATGGCATCAGGACTGGCATGTTAACATGGCAACTGTTATGGGGTTTCTCCATGGGAACTTGTCTGGGTGTCACTATAGCAACTGGACTTGCATCTTTCCATTGCAATTGGTATTGGGTGTCTCTATGGGGAATAGTCTCAGGTTTCTCCATGAGTACTGGTGTGAGGTGTCTCCATGGGAACTTGTCTGTGGTGTCTCCTTGGGTACTTGTCTGTCGTGTCGCCATGGGAACTGGTCTGGTCTGTCTCCATAGTACCTGGTCTGTGGTTTCTTCATGGGAAATGGTCTAGGATGTCTCCATGGAAACTGGTCTGAAGTGTCTCAATGGGAATTGGTCTGGGATGTCTGCATAGGACCTCGCCTGGGGTGTCTTCATGGCAACTGGACTGGCACATTTCCATGGCAACTTGAAAGGAGTGTGTGTATGGCAAAAGATATGTAGTGTCTCAATGGGAACTAGTCAGAGTTGTTTCCATGAATACTGGTCCGATGTATCTCCATAAAAACTGGACTGGGGTGTCTGGATGGAAACTGGACTGTCTTGTTTCCATGGCAACTGGACTTTCGTGTTTCCATGGCAAAAGTTCTGGGGTGCCTCCTTGAAAAATTGATTGGATTGTTTCCATGGGAGCCAGACTCGTGTGTCTCCATTGGATATGGACTGGCGTGTCTACATGGCACCTGGTATAGGGTGTCTCCATGAGAACTAGTCTCAGGTTTCTCCATGAGTACTGGTTGGGTGTCTGCATGGGAACTGGTCTGTGGTGTATCCATGGCAACTGGACTGGCGTGTTAGTATTGGTCTGGGGTGTCTCCATGGGAACTGGTCTGGGGTGTCTCCATGAGTACTCGTCTGTGGTGTCTCCATGGGAACTGGTTTGTTGTGTGTCCATAGGAACCCCTCTGGGGTGTCTCCATGAAGACTGGTCTGAGGTGTCTTCATGGGAACTAGTCTCAGGTTTCTCCATGAGCACTGTTTTGGATGTCTGCATAGGAACTTGTCTGGGTTGTCTCCATGAGTACTGGTATGATGTGTCTACATGGAAACTGGTCTGCAGTGTCTTCTTGGGTACTTGTTAGTGGTGTCTCAATGGGAATTGGTCTGGGGTTTCTCCATAGGATCTGGTCTGTGATGTCTCCATGGGAACTGGTCTATGGTGTCTCTATAGGAAATGGTCTGAAGTGTCTCAATGGGAACTAGTCTGGAGTGTCTGCATGGCAACTGGACTGGCATGTTTCCTTGGCAACTTGTATAGGGTTTGTGCATGGCAACAGATATGTTGTGTATCCAAAGGAAATTGTCATGGCAATCCATTAGTATCAGTCTAGTGTATCTGCATGGGAACTCGAATGGGGTGTCTCCATGGCAACTGGACTTCCGTGTTTCCATGGCAACTGGTATAGGGTGTCTCCATGGGAACTAGTCTAAGGTTTCTCCATGAGTGTTGGTTGGGGTGTTGCATGGGAACTGGTCTTGGGCATCTCCATTGCAACTGGACTAGCATGTTTCCATGCCAACTGGTATGGGGTTTGTGCATTGCAACAGATATGTGTTTATTCCATGGGAAGTAGTCATGTGAGTCTCCATGAGTACCAGACTGGGGTGTGTCCATTGGTACCGGTCTGAGGTGTCTCCATGGCAACTGGATTGGCGTGTTTCCATGTCAACCGCAGGGTAAATGATAAGGTGTTTCTACATGGGACCTAGTCTCCAGTGTCTCCATGAGTATAGCTGTGGGTTGTCTCCATGGGTACTGGTCTGGTGTGTCTCCATGGATACTGGTCTGGTATGTCTCTATGAGAACTAGTCTGTTGTTTTTTGAAACTGGACTGGGATTTTACCATGGCAACTGGTATGGGGTTTCTCCATGGGAACTTGTCTGAGGTGTCACCATGGCATATGGACTTGAGTGTTTCCATGGCGACTGGTAATGGCTGCCTCCATGAGAACTGGTCTGGGGTGACTCCATGGGTACTAGTCTGGGGTGTCCCCATGGGTACTTTTCGGAGGTGGTCCCTTGGGAACTGGTCTGGTGTGTCTCCATAGGAACTGGAATGGGGTGCCTCCATGGGAACTAGTCTCAGGTTTCTCTATGAGTACTGTTCTGGGTTGTCTCTAAGGAAACTTGTTTGATGTTTCTCCTTTTCAACTGGACTGGCGTGTTTCCATGGCACCTGGTATGGCATTACTCCATGGAAACTGGTCTGGGGTGTCTATATGGAAATAGTCCGTGGTGTCTCCATGGGTACTTGTCATTGGTGTCTCCATGGGAACTGGTCCAGTGTGTCTAAATAGAAAACTGGTCTGGGGTGTCTCCAATAGGAAGCAGTCTGGCGTGTTTCCAAGAAAACTGGTCTGAGGTGTCTCTATGGGAACTGGTCTGGGGTGTCTCCATGGGAACTGGTCTGAGGAGTCTTTATGGCATCTGGACTAGCCTGTTTTCATGGCAACTGTTATTTGGTGTCTCCATGGGGACTAGTCTCCGGTGTCTCCATGAGAACTGGTCTGGTGTGTCTCCATGGGAACTTGTCTGGGGTGTCACCATGGCAACTGTACTTGATTGCTTCCATGGCAACTGGTATTGGATGTCACTGTGGGAACTAGTCTCATATTTCTCCATGAGTAGTGGTTTGGGAGTATGCATGGGAACTGGTCTGTGGTGTCTTCATGAGTACCAGTCTGCGTTGTTTCCATTGGAATTGTTTTGGGTGTATCCATGTCAACTGGACTTGCGTGTTTCCCTGGAAACTGGTATGAGCTGTCTCCATTAGAACTGGTCTGGTGTGTCTCCATGGGTACTTGTCTATGGTGTCTCCATGGGAACTGGT